>OZ024932.1:70139737-71414750 GCA_964017235.1 Sabellastarte sp. h YS-2021
GCAGAAGATGCTGTCTTCTTTTGTTTCATGGCTGGTGTTTTCTTCTTACACATATTACACCAAAAACGTTATGGCAATTAAGTCTTACACTAAGTATTAGAAATGTAAAAAAAAACATAAAATATCCAAGTCATGAAACTCATAATAACTTTTATTTCCTTTTCAGTACTGTCGATTTGCTTACAAAATTCAAAGTGCCCCCTCAGGTGATTGCTACCTGATGCTAGTGAAAGGTTAAGTGTGATTGGTAGACTTGAAACATGCGGAGTTAAATGGTTGAACAGAATACCTAAAGAATTAAGGTCCCACCAACTGCCTCACCAAGCCCCTCTAAAGTAGCCGCACGTTACAAACTCAAAGCTATCAATGGAACTAAGTCATAGCACCTTGAGATCCAATTTGGTTAAATAGTGAACAGTATGATCCATGGGGCGATACTTGAAATGAAAATAGGAATTTAAATACTGATTTTTGAACACACATTGTACATCATTTGTCAGAACATTACTTCTCTGGGTCATAAGTGGGGAGGCATGGACTGAAAAAGGCAAAGAAACAAAAGGAGCAAAAATGGCACCATATTCCCTTTCATCTGTGATATTATTATCTGTATGGTCAGAATGTCTTATTTCAAAAGCATTATTCTTGTTAGTAGTCCTGTTAGAAGATCAAAGAGGTGAAGATCTGTCAATGCCTAAAGGGAAGCCATATATCCTATTCTATCTGGAAGCTGTTTGTACCACTAATGTTTAAGTCTTTACTTACTTACTTACTTACTTACTTACTTACTTACTTACTTACTTACTTACTTACTTACTTACTTACTTACTTACTTACTTACTTACTTACGTACTTACTTACTTACTTACTTACTAACTCACAAAATGGGAGATATGAGGTGGACTGGGGATTTGCAGGATGTGGCTCTAATCCAAATGGAAGAATGGAAGGAATTTTTGTATTAATTTCAAAATGTAAGACAACAAAGAATGTGCCATTTTGAGGCTCGCACTTCTAGAGATCACTTTTTGGGTTTGTTTATGTCTCAGGACTTTCATAAATTGTGGGGTGGCCACAATCACTGTCTGGTAGCTCTCAGGAATGAGCTACCTGGCGTCTATGTTCAAGCTAGGAAGCGAAGCCGATTGGTCTGGATCAGTCTTGCGGATCAGTCTTGCCACAAGAAAAGAACAATTGGGGGATAAGTACCTTTGTCCAGATTTACCTTTATAGCTGACAATAACAATCAGTTCCAGCTTTGTATATTTTAACAGAAAGATCACTTGTGTCATTACATGAGTGAGAAACTAGTCGTGTGACCAAAAAGAAAGTCTTAACGCTACTACAATTGCATAAAATCAATTACAAGTATTCTGAACAGAGAGGTTCAAAGGCTTAAAGGTTTTAACTATGTTTGAATAATGGGACAAATGTCCAGGCCCGAGCAGATCATGCTGCTGACATTCATGACAATTGAATGGCCAACATGTTTTTGCTCCTGAACACATAATTGGGGTGGTTTGGGCTGCTCACATAAGTGGAACAGAGGTGTAAAATGTACTATGATTATGTTTTTTCTGTTTCTTTTTTAAAAATAAAATTTTCTAGTTGTATGAGATTACACAAATATTATACAAGATGTATTGATATTATTTAAATCAGGAACTATTTGTGCTGGAACTTGTTTTGTGATACAGGAGCAGCTGAAAATATTTGGTTTTACCAGAGTGCATACTGGAAAGATGCAGATGGGGATGGAAGGATGGATGTATTTACCTGTAGAACAAGGGGCCCACTTCTACCACGTAAGTTAAAAAATCTATGTAATCTTGTAATTGCCATTGATGGGTACATTAACCTAAAAAAGATTAAGAGATACACTGCCTGAACACTTATTTGGTTCATTATCCAGATCAATAATAAACAGCTAATATTGATGTCAATTTGGTTGGGGAAAAAGAAATATAAGGGGAAAATATGTGTTAGTAAACCTTAGTACCATACTCACCAGACTTTTAACCTGTTGCGACTTAAACTCTCAGTTAATTTATCTGAGATAATGAATTTATTTTACAAAAAAAAGGATCCAAGAAATTGAAAGCAGTCTTAATAATCACTTAGAGTGAAACCTTACTCCATTGAGTAAGGCCTGTATTATTAAAACATTTAGTCTTAGTAATTATCCACTCATATCAGTTGATGATAATCTATTACAAAAACTGAACAATCTCATTTTAGTTTAATATGAAATACACAATAAAATATGAACATATAGTGAAAGCAAACCTCTATCTCTACATGATGCTTGATCAGTGATATCTTTTATACATGCTATTTACCTTGTGAGCCAAGTTTGAAAGAACATGGACTGTTGTGTGATTGTTGTACCAAAGAGTACAGGGCAAACATTCCAAACAACATCCAGGGCTGATAAGACACAAAATGGATTTTCTACACCATTGTTTAACCTTGGGCAACTATAGATCCATCTTTGACATTTTGTTCATTGCGGCTATTAAGGTTAACAGTATTAAAGTTTTGAGCTATAAATTAGTCTGTTTATTCAAAATGTATTCAATGTACTGGTGAAACAGTGAAGGTTTACCATATTTAACCCTAAAAATAAATACTGCTCAATGCACTGAATTCTATTTACCTTATCGTGTTTATTGTTTAGAATATCTTTCATATTTTACACAGGTTAATCAAAAAGGTGCATAAAAACAAAACAAAGTTACTTAAACTTTTTATTTCTTTGTGGGATATGGGGACAAATGGAAACCTTTCTAGGATAAAAGTAAAAATAAAAATTTGTGGCTCCTTAAATAGAAATACAAGCTATTTTGGTTATATGTTTGGCTTGTATGTACTTTTTTATTTAAATAAGTATTAGGATTAACTATGTGTAATACAGAATACACAATCCTTCACTGTGTTTATTCTTGTTAAAGGGACTTATAGAAAGAAATGTAAATAGAGAAAAAAATAAAAAAAAACGTTGGAAGGATAGTGAGGATGCACTCACCAGTTTGGAACCCAGCACGCGAGTGAGGTATATTTTAGTATTTATTTCTACAGCTTCATACATCAGTGAGTTTTTGTGGTATAAAAATCCGGGAGGACCTGATGCTCCAACAACAGGCCCCTGGGAAGTTGGTCATGTTATCAGTTATGATGATTGTGATACATTCTTTGAGGAGACCTATCTGACTGTTGATGGGGTGGAGTACAACGTCTTCTTCACCACAGCATATTTCCATAACAAACTGGCTGTCCACTGGAATAGAGAGGGATTGTGGGACAACTCCACACAGGTAGGCACCTGTGGAAAGATTGTAGAGTACCTTGAAGAAAATGCAAACCAAAAGAGGGTCAGTGGGGTAACTACAATTGTAGAATAACTTGAACCACATAAGAAGGTGTGTATGATAACTTGAGTGGGTACTTACATATAGTTACGTTGCCAAGGAGGTATGTCCTGCATCAGCTGTGAAAGTATCTGTATCACTTGATGGAAGGCTTCTTATGCACATAAGAAATCCAACAATGTGGATGACTGCATATCCCCTCAGTTATTAAATCCACAATTGTGAAAATGCAAAATGAGCAAGGACAAAACTTTGAGGTGTGATAGGTGACGTTTCTTTAGTACCCAATTTGATACATGATAGATACAGGTGGATAACTGTAGATAGATTTTTGAATAATTCAAGATATGTAGGTACATACAGGGAATCAGGGATAATTCATTATAGATATGTACTTTCAGAGGTACTGTGAGATATTTTAACATAGGTAGACACCTGTATAAGGGCTGTTGTATAATTTAACACAGGTATATACCTGTAGGGAGAATATAATATCATTCAACATAGGTATGTATCTGCAGAGAGAAGTGGTATAATTCCACATAGGTATTTACTTGTGGAGAGAAGTGGTATAATTCAACATAGATATCTACCTGTAGAGAGAAGTTGTATAACCAAACATAGGTATATACCCAATTGATGAATGAATAACTGCATGGAGGAAAATGAACATGTGTTACATGCCTAATCATAGGAAAAACAACCGAACGATACATTCTGAATTTCAAAGTAACCATGGAATTACAAATATACCCATGTATTGGGGCAATGACACTGATATTGTTGCAAAAGGCATAGTTTGTAAAGAAATACTTTACCAGTGACCACTAATAGCATAATTCTATCTAATACTATTTACATAATGATTATTAACATACTGGAATTCAAGATATAGTAACAGGTATAAATAACAGTTTATATTAGTATAACAGGTTAAAATAGATCACATTGCTTTACATTTAAGGTCACCGTAGCAGTCCTTTGTGTGAAGCCATATAAAGGTGACCATGATTAAGTAGGGGTTTTACTAAAATAGGACAAAGCCACTGGGTCTTTAAGATGACTTTATCTTAAATAATTGCTTTGGGGAAGTTATAAATTATAAAGCAGTAGAATGGCCCACTTAACTTGGCCGAAATGAATAAAAAAGAGGTGATGGATTCAAACCCATATAATGTTGTTAAACTTAGCGGTTATACCTGGAGACAGTGATATATAGAAATGTAAAGGCCTCATAAGTCAATATGTATGATATATAAGTCACTATGTATGATATAATATTATTTAATATTGATATTGTCACTGATATTGTTATAAAAGGCCTGGTTTGTACAGATATGCTTTACATTTTAGGTCCTGAGAGAGAACATTTAATCCTCATCAAAATTACTGTAAGGCATACATACAGCATACATTACACTAAATGATACCTTTTCAATAAGAAACAAGTTATCAATAAGAAAAACAAGTTATCACGAAAGGCCTTCATATTATGTAATAGCTCGCCATGTCAGGCACATCTATTTAATTATTATTTCACCCGGTTGATTTTGTCAGATCAACAGTCGTGTGATTGGTAGCCTAATAGATGATGCAGACTGTGTACCAGGACAAGGACTATGTGGACATTTCTTTGATCTGCTGCTGGGTGACTTCAATATGGATGGCAGACTGGATATGTTAGCGACCATCAACTCCAACACATATGGCCATTTGGTAGTCTACGAGATCCCAGATGATTTCATGTGAGAATCCCCTCTGTCTTTTGTTGCAACTTACACTTGAGTTTTTCAGGATATTAAAATGTCATGATTAACAGTCTGCATTGTTAGCTTCACAGCACCTGTGACAGCGTGCCCATACTAATTAGGTGAAAACACTCTGGTGTACTCCCATTTGGGTACAAAACTGTGTCACATCTTCTTTATAGTTGTATGATCAGTTTGATTTCGGATCTGTAACAAAAGTCAGTACTTTAAACAGTTCACGACCATCATGACTCTTATGTCTGTTAATATTAGTTAGCATTGTTGTTATGTCAGTACTGATGTCTGATGGCTTGCACTGCAGAATCTGGATAAGTTGGTAAGTTTTCATAAATCACTACAACCACCAGTTCTGTTGTGATCTATACACTGATTTGAAAGCAAATTTGAAAGCAAAATTTAAGAATGCTAGCGTTAGTTAAGTTTTACAGCTATTACATGAAATCATACAAGATTTAGCTTTGCATTTTTCCCCAGGAATGATGACTTTGAGCCAATTATAATTCAGGAAGGGTTTGTTCCTCGTACTGGCAGCCCTGAAGCTGGATCACCCGGACTTCTACAAGCATATTACCCCACTCCAGAGTAAGTTTAAACTCGCTATCAATGACAATCTAACATCTGCATGCATAGGAATTGCTTGCATGAATTTATATATTACTTTAACAGTAACTGCACTAAAAATATTATCACATCTTGATTGATGAGATCAGAAAAAGCTGCCTCAATTTTATGTTAAAAAGACCTGTCTTTTAACCTCATCTTTCAACCGCCTCAGGAATATTTCTCATTAAGATGTTTTGACTGTAATGAATTATTTTTTTTACAATTTATTAATTGGATACCCATCGCTTTCTTCAGTATATCAGTTTTTTTTTGGTGTGTGTGTCAATAGTAACGTAAAACTGGTCATAATAAAGAGGTTTAGTGTTACGTTTTGGGTGTCAAAACGTAAACGCAAACTTATTTACGTCAGCAGTAGATGTGTATCAGGTGACTTTTAGTGGTTTTGGAGTTTATTAGGTTACGTTTTATACGTAAAGGGTGACCTCCTTACGTTCACTCACCCCTATCTATTTTATTAAAAAACTACATGATACAAATAAATATGTTACAGCCCCACAGTCAGATAAATATGTACATCATATTTTAGTAAAGTTTCAGTTCACAATATTTTGCCATATACATACAAGAGGCATATTTACAAAGCAGGCTTGTTTTGTTCTTCAAAGAAACTACGTCTACCTTCATTCCTTTGTGTTGACGTATTGCTAAACCCTAATATAAACACATCCACTTGAAACGTAACTTATCTCTTACGGAAATTATTTAATGTTACGTGCCTTTTCAAACGTAGTACTGAACCTCTCTAATATAACAGTCATGCTACATACGGTAATTCTGTTCACATGTAAGTATAAATTAAATGTCTCTTTATTACCTAGAAATTAAATATTATATATTAAATTCTGCAGAAATTAAATATCCTTTAAAGGGACTAAACAAAGTATCTAACAAGAAATAAAAAACAAGACAAAAGTATCTTTTGTATTGTAGATTGATACTTATCTTAAAATACAACCAATTAAAAAATTACTATTATTATTATTATTTGAAATAGCTCCACTATTTCCTTCAGTATAAAGAGGACTTGTACGTTTGGTATGGGATGGTATTGGGTCAGTTTGGTATGTATAGGCCTTTTCAGTGGTAAACCCGTGTCCATTGTCCTCCTAAATCCAACCTTCCCAAGCTGATCAAGGAAATGTTAAGTTAAAACCAAAGAATACATACTGGTGACATCACAATCACAGAGTTAATCAATATATTATACCCACAGCTACACTGGTAAGCCCTGGCTGGGAGTGACTGGGGATGATGATGGAAGAGCCTACTACCTGTACCCTGTAAGCCAGGATCCCTCCAGCTGGGAGTATGAAATGGTCGCTTTCTTTGATGATGGAGGGGAGCAGAATATAATCGGAGGGCCCCTGGTGTTTGATTCCAATGGAGATGGCTATGCAGAATACTTCCAGCTGCAATATTCACTGGGAGAGGTCCAGTTTTATACCTTCAATGAAAACATGGATTAGTGTTAATTATGATTGGTACCTGATGTTAATAATAATATTAATAATAGGTGTGATGCTTCTCACATGTGAACAATCCATTATATATTTTTGTGAACACTTCATAGGCCATTTTAGTCCACAAAAACTAGGTAGAATCACTACAATAGTGCCAATAGAATGTCAGTCAGATAGTTAAATAAAATATCACAGTGCAGCTTGCAATTTGTTTCCTTTTTATCTTGTTCTCAACTATTCATCAAACAATAATTTATGTCAACAAAAATATTACCACACTTTATGGTGGCCAATTTCTTACGCTTTTCCAGTGTGATGTCCATTTGTTTCCCCAGGACAGCTTTAACAAATTTTGGTTAGACTCTGTTTAAATGCTACACAAACTGAGGCATACCTGCAGTTGGTTTAGGAATGTGTAAACAACCTAACGTTGACAAAAAAAATATCAGCTGAATACTGAAGACTTTAGACCCTTTGTTTATCTGGGGCCGGTCTCACAAAGGGTCTTAGACTTGCCAATACTTGGGTTAAGTTAGGGGCTTTAATCTGAGCCTTTTGTCTAAGGTAAGTCTTGAACTTGATTGGTGACTTGCTTGGGTTGTTCAGGCGACCCAGATGTCAGTCCTCCACACAAGGAGCTTAGAGGTGGTGCGGGTACTTATACAGGATACAGGGCTGGCTTCCAGTCTAATGTGCTTATTCATTTGTGACATCAGAATTGCATTACTTTGAGCAGCTTCTGGGCTCTTTGTTTGCTCCTCTAGCAAATAATCGACAAACTAAAACCATTGGTTAATTTAGATCCTAGAATTTCGTGTCACCTTAATTTGACTTTGCCAGGAGAAGCATGACAACTTTTTGAACTTTTGAAATAAGAGATTTTATGTGTTTTAATTTGTTTTGAAAGTTTCAAATATTGCCTTTGAGCGTCTGTGTATTGAATTTGAGAGACGGACACTGCAAATAATTAAAATATAACATCGTCACAGGTACAGATGGTAAACTTGGAACAGCTCAAGAAAGTGACAGCACAAACCATCATGGTGGAGGATCATATGGCAGCATCGACATGCCAGTCAACTCACAATGGTTCAGAGTTAAGTACACACAGCTTTCTATAGGATGTTAAAATTAGTAAACAGGGTAGAAACTTGATGCAGGAAAAAGATTGATAAACGTGTTAGGGGGCTTGGTAGGGGTTCACACCTCACAGGAAAAGATTCACACAAATTTGAGTCTCAGAGAGGAGTAATGTTGAAAAATAGTCAAGTACAAAGGGCATTGGCCTCGCAAAGCAATTTTAGGGGTTGTTAAATTGGCAGCGAATGAATTATGATCATTTGTCATTGCCCCAAAGGGTCCAAGATTTTTGTAGAAACGTTCTGGAAGAAAAATCCGTTTCATAAAGATGCTAAGGTTACCTATTTGGTGGAAGATTTCTCCTGGCAAGGAGCAAAGGCGGCTCATGCCGTCTTGCTCTGTGAAATGGAATGTAGATCTTTGACTTGGGAATATGGGGACAGAATTGATTGCATTAGAACGGTTCATGCCCAGAAACATTTTTCCTCAAGCAGGCAAATATGGGAAAAGGAAAATAGTCGCAAATCCTGGTTTTGTAAAAATTTCAATCAAATTCTTGCTCCTTTACCAGAGATCACGGACCCGGTGGGCGATTGCATCAATACATATGTGCTTTTTGCTTGATATTAGGAAATCAATTGAACCACAGTTAAAATAATGTCAAAACAAGAGACAGCAGACAAAAAATGAACATTCTACAAACATTCAGCTGCCAATAACTAGGAAAGCTGTGAAGTTACCGTGAAAAGCAGGTATTTGTTTCTTTTGGCATTTCTGTTGATAGTCATGTTGTGTATAGCAAAACAACACTGATCTGGGTGAAATGAGATGAAACCTACGACCAATTATCTCTCTAATTCTATAGATAGCACCACAGATTTTCGTAAAAGATTTGCATATGATTCAAAACTTTATTTGCATTCTGTGGAAGGCGCATTGGCTAGAAGAAACAAAAACTTTTTTCTTTCAGGAAAGAAACAAGAATCTTACACTCAGGCAAAAGCCTATAAAGTTAAAAGCATACTCGTACGACCAAATATGAAGGCTATTGGTGGTGAGGTTAAAAACTGTGACGTGACTGATGGAGTGTATTTACAATCTGATAAATGTATTGATAAATGTTATTATAAGTACGTACAAAAACATAATGAGGTCATGAGTATTTGCCCAGAGCTAACACTTCCAGATATATCACATGACACATATAGCAGACAGAATGCAAATGCGAATGTTGGTGGGATTTACAGTGGTGGAAGTGTGAATGCAGCTCCTAGTGCAATACCTCATTAAAGCAGTATAGAAACGTTGTTTAAGCCCTTTATGATGTCAACTTGTCGGTCATGGATGACAAATTTGTCAGTGCAATTATTCATGTCAATTAGAGGGCTAACAAGATTGATATGAATCAAATTGACACTCCCATTTTTCATCTGTGGTAAAATCGGTCTGAAATTCAGTTTGAATCAGTACCTTTACATGAACAAGTCATGCCTGATGGCCTTGTGGTTCATGATGCAATTAATGCCATCTTGCTTCACACACATGACAAGGTTCTTAAGACAGGAAAACTTTCTGCAGGCAGGCATTCCCATATATTCACAAGTAAATATTCAGGATCGGGAGAACATGTTGCCTAATTATTTGGACAGGCAATTGCTAAAACTCATTAATTTTGGTTTCCTCCTTGATTTCAATTTGTACTTAACGGGAAACCACTGTTCGGCTAATACATTTCCTCATGATATTAAAGCTTATATTGCAGAAGAGTTGTCCTATCGTGCATTTTTGGGTCCATTTCCAAGCACTTTCATACCTGGGGATTATTATTCACCCTTTATGACCAGAAAGAAGCCTAACTCTAATCGATGTTGTGTTATTATGGATCTGATTTGGAACCAGTGGCCTCAGTTAATGCAGGCATAGACATAGGTTCCTTCTTAAACAGTGACTTTGCCTTAAGGTTTCCCACCTTCAATGACATAACTGCTAAGTTAAAACTGGTGCTGTACTCTTTAAAGTGGATGTTAGTCAGGCATTCCCCTATGTTAGGGTGACTATGATTTGTTGGGCTTGGAATGGATGCGTCATTACATTGACACTTGTGTCCCTTTCAGGAAGTGTCTTGGGAGCCAAAATTTTCAATGTTTGAGTTATGTGGTCAGATTTGTCATGTATGTCATTATTGACTATATTGATGATTACCTTGGTATTGGCTTTCCCAGCATGGGGCAAGCTTTTTATGTTTTGTTGCTTGATTTAATGGCTGAACTCAGCCTTACAGTGAGCGAGAAAAAGTTGGTCGCTCCCTCGATGCAAGTGGCTTGTTGACTGATGACTTCAAAGGCACCATTTACATACCTCCCAAGAAACTAGAGCAAATTAGCAACGCAGTCCAGCAAAAGCAGATAAAAACATCAACTCCAATCAATTCTTAGTCTATTACTATATATGTGCACCAGTGCATGAAACCTGCATGCATATTTCTTAAAGAATCAAATAAAATAAGATTGAGGGGGAGTGATTAAATACTCCTGCCTTATAATCTAATCTATATGACTGATTATTTTGATTGTCCTTTTGAGCAATCCCATCAGAGGCTTGAAATCATAAATTACCAAACTCAGGCTCTAAGTTGTGAAAGGTGACTTCGCCTGACTCCCACTTCTTATGGGAATCCCTACTCCCAAAATGGGAGGTATGAGTCCAAAATGAGGATACCCAAAAATGGGATTCACTTTGGGTTCACAATTGGGGGGGACCAAAGGTAGTTATCTTTGGTGATAGATTGATTGCACAGGTATTGCCTGCTAGTTAAGGTGGTTGTCATGGAAACAGTGTTACCATGGAAACCAGTAACTAGGTGGATTAAAAGGTCTATTTATATCACAAGTTGTAACAGGGTAGATCCAAAGGTGGTTGGCTTTGGTAGATGGATGCTTGTACAGGTTTGGATTCACAGTATGGTTGGGTGTTATGGAAACCATTGAGTTACCATAGCAACCAATCAATAGGTGTTGTATTTAGTATTCCTGATTCTTGTCAGGGTTGACTTACTGGTAAATTATCGCAAACATTTATTGTGCAGATTGATAGGTTTTGGTGACTATTAATTTGCAGAGATTTTGCGCCCTAGTGGATAATAATCTCTTGACAACAAGAACCCAAATATTAAGTAGTACTGTGTGGTGGACTACCTAAACCTTAATCATTCTAGAGCTGTGGGTGTACAAAATGTGCATATTTTGAGTAGTTTATTCTTACCCAAAATTAAAACTCAAAAATAGAAAAATTAGACCAGTGTGCAGGACTGAGTGTGGTTTCTTAAAATATAGATACTGATAAATTTGTAATTTTGGTTACAAAGGTATGAATATTGATTTAGGTATTTTCTGATTCTGTAATCATAGTATGATACATCAGATAACTAGAGTCTCTTTGATAAGCGGTTTTTTAAATCACTAAATGATTAAAAAACATGTTGGCAAGATGTCCCAACACATCCTTTACTCCATATTTCATGGATGGTGTAATGTTACCCCATGCGAGTTGAGCAGGAGGAAGGAGTGGGTCCTCAGGAGACCAGGCTGGGTTGTTGGTGCGTGGTTCTACTACACCAGATAATTTGAGATATTTATTCCTGAATTCACTGGTATAATTGTGAGGGATTTTAGCAAGAGTTTTATTTTCGAATAATACATTTCTGACCCCCCCCCCCCCCCCCCCCCCCCCCGGGCATCATAATGGGGTTGCCATAGACCGATTAATCTGTCTCTCAGCCAATTTTTAAAAGATGGATGTATTGGCGAGAGACAGATGGCATTAGTATGCAAAAAACATAAATGTCCTGAAGGGCAACAAGTGGCACACATCCTGACATTAAACCTGTACTAGGCTACCACCTTGAGTATCAAGGCCGTGCCCCGCATTAAAAGAAATAAACTTTTTGCATAGTTAATGGATATATTTACCAAAATTTATTTCACTTACAAAATTTCATCATTGTTTATACAAACAGGAAGTGCAGAAAAAGTGTCTATATTACTGCAAACACAGAAAATTGTGTTCCTACATCTAAATGCTTTATACTGTTAATACATTTAAGTGGATATTTTAAAGTTTAAAGTGACAGTAATTTTCAGATATTGAAGTTTTTTGTGTAGCGAGGAACTCTGTCCCAAAATGCCATCCATCAGTTTTAAAAAGGCATATTTTGGGACAGAAAACTCGGTCTAGGTTGCCAGGTGTTGGACATCTACTGGAATCACATGGAATTATGTAATAGTCCAACATTGGAATGTGAGTATTGAACTTCCTTGTCCCTAGGGGGTGTGGGGGAAGTGCTATTGCCAAAGTGTTGACCCTAGGATTCGTAACAGATTTGGTCCTGTCTGTTTGAGATCCCATGTCAACTTCTTTAACAACAGCAGTGGAAGTGACATCTCCAGATTGGTAAAGAGCTGGAGTAAGAGTGGTGGATATAGGGCTAAAAATCCAAAACACTGCACAGGGGTGACATGCTGATTCAGTGGTAATGCAAATTCAATAATGGTTGAATTAACAGGTAAGTTTAATGTTGATCTGTGAAACTTATTTAAATGTTTGATGAGGTAATCCTTTCTTTTAAATATTTAATTACATTTGGTACAATGATACCATATATCCAGGTGTTTAGTTTTTGTATGTCTTCTCAAGTTACATCTCTTGGTAAAACTTGCATGACAAGTTAAACAAAGAAACAACATTATGATACTTAAAATGTAAGTGCATACACTAAATGTAGTCCAAGACCTCTGATTTTTAAAAATAGAGCTGGAGTGTGTGGTTCCTAGGTGACCCAGGTGAGTCACCTGGATTCAGTGAGGAATTGCACTATACGTAGTGACACGTCATAGTGAGTCTTTTACGTTAGTGGTGATGTCAAAAAAGACTACAAAGATAATGCCTACAAACTCACAGGATATTAACTTAAAATAGGGTACCCCTTAGGTAGTCTCAGAAAACACTATCTGAGAACCAATCAATTCTCTCAGAGTGACTTACTTCAAATTGGTCATAAGGAAGATACTGAAGGACCTGTAATGGTCATCACCTTCAATCCTAAAAAAACCCTGTCATTAAAAAACTAACAGAGATAACTGGAACATTGCCCAAAATACTGAAGAACTTACTGGCCTCTTTGAGGACAAGTCAATTATGGGCCTTCCCTATCTGAGGGACACCCTAACCTCAGCTAAGATTTGCTTTCTCCTTCAGCCACACACTGAAACCAAAGCAACCCTATTACCAGTTTGCATGTCCCAAAATCATCAAAGAGGACAATGCCACTAGCACCTACAGTAAAAAGATATTCAAGTGCCGAGACCTACCATCAAAGTCCAAAATCACATGTGAATTAAGCAACTTAATTTACATTATTCACTGCTAAAAATGTGGTTTGCAATATATAGGAGAGGTCAAGAGACCTTTCAGACAAAGGATGTATGGGCACTTCAGAAGTGTTCAGGTTGATCAAAACTCAAAATCAACCCCAGTCTCAAGACATTTCACACCAGAAGAATCATTCTGTGAAAAACATGGAATTTTCCATTCTTCACTAGATGGGGGAGTGATACTAACCCAAATTCAACCAAAGACAAGGAATTGTTTTATGTTTGGGCATTCCCCACCCCCACCTAGCAGGTATCAATATGTTTGTGTAGGTTTTATGGCCCTCTGAACAGCACCCCTTACCCAGGTGCTACCTTTTCCCTTTCTTAAAAGAATGTTTGAACTTTTGAGAGCTGGTCACGTAATGCAACAAATTGTCCTGACCACTTAATTCAAAAGGGGACCGTAGATGGTTCACCACATTCCTGCCTCACAATAACAGCATTTCCCTATATGACCCCAGGCTGATATTGTTAAAGGCACAGACAAACAGATAGTAGATGTTCTTTCTAGGTAGCATGGCATTAGGAACAATCAATTTCCTGCATTCACATCTGCAAAGTCCAGTGTGGTTCCAGTTTCCATTGAATTGTTACAGATCCAAACCTGTAACAATTTTGAAAGTTCTCAAATGTCAGTTATGTAATATAATTGTACGTGTATTTGGGGCAGGGGCTTATTTCTATCATGGTATATTGCTGAGTTGTTGCACTTTGTGTTGTAGCATGGTACATTGATGTCACTATCAGCCAATACCTCGGCAAGGACTCAACCATTCTTACAATCAAAGACGTGTCAGGCTTACTGCAATATGTCTTTTTGGCCTTCTATGTCTATACCAGAGTTCCTATTCTGGATGTCAATGTTAAAGTTGTATTGTAATTTCTAGAATGCTTTATGCAAAATCATTGTTCCACATGAGTATTTCAAATTATATTTCTGCCATAAAAGTTAGTTTTGTGCGATCTCTCAGCGTAAACAGAGCAATGTCCAACAAGCCTCACAATATTATTGACCTTCTTATGTTAAAATGTATCTCCATTGTTTGTCAAGATATTGCTTGGGGCCAGGTTTACCTAGCTGGGTTCTTATCAGACCTTTCTTTTTCGCCCTTCTTAAGCTCTCCAATCTTTTCCCCATTCTCTCATCCCCTTTGATTCTTCTGGACATTTGTTGTTAAAATATATTTAAAAAAAAACAAATGTGTTAAAATCGTCATCAAATGGGCAAAAACCATGCAAACAAGGGTTAAATTGCAATTTCTTACCTTGCCTAGACTGGCTGACAACATTATTTGTCCTTTGTCTGCGCTTGAGACTCTCTTGAGATCTCTGTCTCGTGTCTTCCTCCACCTCTTTGTTCCAGACACCAGGCCTTGCCAGTTTGAATCCTCTAACCGATTTTAGAGTTAAAAAAACCTCTAAAGTTGGTCAATAAGAAATTAGACCACCATCCTTCTTTTTTCCCAATTATGACTTTAGAAGGTCGGGGGGGGGGGGGGGGGGGGGGGGGGGGGCGTTTTCAACTCCCATGTTCCCATTCAGGACATTAAATGTCATGGGACATGATCATCAGATTGCATGTAAAGGTATATTAAGTCTGACCATTCGTCTGGTAAAGCTTTGGCAACAGCCCTGTCTAAAGCAGTAGATAATGTCAAAGTGTTCGGGGTTCCCCGCTATTTTGGGCTTGGTAGTTGTGGATATGCTTATGTAACATGCCACTTTTCTGTAAAAGTTCACATTTATTTATTTGTGTCTTTTAAATATTTTACAGGGACTCCTTAGTCAAAGTTCATTGAATTCTAGTTTCTTCTCAGCCCCAGGCTTGTTAGCATCATCCTGGCTTCTGCATCTGCTGCAGTTTTGGGCACCCCTACTAGAGGTCACAGTTAGCGTCATAAATCTTCGGCACTGCAATGCATTATTAATTTGGAATGAAATGTGTCATATGGAGATGACGATAAACTCTAATAGGAAGAATTTAAGGGAAGAAGTATGTATGCCACCAGGTCTATTTAACAGAAAGATAATGAACACTTTGGAAGCCATGTATAGTGAGGAGGATGTTGTAGTTATTGATAATATTTTAGATCTTTTATATATTGGAGACAAAAACTGTACCCAATTTAGTAAAGAAGAAATTAACAGTATGCTTAGTAAGCATTGCTTACCTTCTTATGTATAACTTAGAAAAATGTAAATATAAAATAGAAATTTTTATATTTTTAAATTTGATGTCATTTATTTGTTTATCTGTTTGTATGCATGCATTTATATCTGTATGTATATGTAAATATATCTATGTAATTCTTGTAAATATGTTATAAATAAATAAAATATATAAATAACCAAAGTCAAACATCATTTCTGTGGCTTAACCACTGTTTTGGAATTGCACACGGTGTTCATTGTTTTGAAGAATTACATATATCATTGTCATGACTTCTATATATTTCTTAGTAGTAACCTATTTAGTTTACACTCCTGTTTTATATTGTGTATTTAAATAAATGTTACCCCCATGTGTGTGTTATCATTGGACCACTGTGCCCCCCTCAATAAAAACATTCAAGGACTAAGTCAGATGTGATCTATATGTTATTCTTTAATTTCAGGAATTTCAAATTTTAAAGTAGGGAAAAATTTATGGTGGCCAAATTAAAGTCTTTGTTTACAAAAGATAAGCTTACTTCCAGGTAACTTTAACTCTGAGTCAAAGACTTAGCTAAACCTTAAAATAATTTGCTTTGTGGTGTTGTACGCTGGAGCTAACAAAAAAAAAACAACAAAAAAAGTAAGAAGTAATCATTTGACAATTACATTTAAACTGATTTTCATTCGACCTCATCCAAAAAATTAAGATTCCCACTATATTCATGGGCAAGCTCTTGATCTTATTTTAAACCAAATCCAACAAGATGCACTCAGAGAGAGCAAAACGCTCGACTCGATGTGACCAGTCTCACAAGTGTTATAAAGTATAACACACAGCCATCATGGTGGCATTTCCAGAAATTCTGGAGGCTTCTTGGTATCCAATATATTAATTGGATCTTTCCTAAACTATAATCACTCCTTCCCATGGCTAGTCCCTTCCTACTTCAAATTTGACATCAAAATTTATTAATTACTTTTGAAGAAATATGAAGTAGAAAGCTAAAATCATTAAAATACATTGAAATGGGACCTATGAAAATTCATGATTTTTTTGTATCCAAAATATGATCCACGTCTTTCCCAAAAAGTAGTAATTTCTTCCTTTCACCAGGTCCTACTCACAAATTTTTTATAAAGATATGTTCATTAGTTCTGGAGTAATCTAAACACCAAAAACAGGCAGACAAATAGACAAAAAAGCACACAACAAACATAAATTCCTGGTAGAGGTAAAAATATTGGTTAAAAGCCACTTCTTGGTCAAAATTACTCAGGGTAAATTTTTGTGATGGACTGTCAAGAAATTGAAACAAACAAACAAAAAAAAAAGAAAAAAAAAAGACAGAAATAAATAAACATGACAAATACACCACTTCCCTCTCAATTGTATTTATGTCAATTTCAAGACATAAATTTAATGAGAAGAAGTATATCACACGTATCACAAGCTAGGTTTTGTGACCTCACAATGACAATTGCATTGTGACATCATTAAGTAATGACATCATCAGACAGCAAAATATTGATTTTTTTACTTATGCAATAAAGAAAATCTGATTTCCCTGTATATGCTCAATTGGTCTATTATTGTCCATCAAGTTGAACACTTTATCTTGGTTAAAGTTTTTTTTTGAACAGTAAAATTTTAGATGCTGTGTTTTTTTCTTTTCTTTTTAAAAGACCTTTAAAAAAATTGCCTAAAAAAAACCTAAAAACAAAAATTAAAAAAAAAATAATTTAGAATTGACTGGTATTGAACCCCAACCATGAGATTACAAGTTCTAAACATTACACTCACAGCCACAGAGGATATCTGATGAGGCAAGAATTTATGAGGAGGAAATCCTATCATGATATTGATTTTTGAAGACAAGTAGGTTTCACTGTATATACCCAATTAAAAATTTAAAAACCTGTCTCCTGACTTTAATTTTCAAACAAATTACACCAAATTTGGAAGATTCCGTCTGTACCCCATGAAATATCTACCCACCAAATTTGAGCTCGATTGATGGTATAGTTTTTGAGTTATAAGGGCAAAACGGTGCACAGACAGACAGACAGACAGACAGACAGACAGACAGACTGACAGAAACAAACTGATTACAATAACCCTCTCCTATCGTCGAGCGTTAATAACGATAACATATCATATATTCGCTCCATTGATGCCTTTTCTGACCATTTTTCAATTTGTTTCACCTAAGTCTCAATCAAGGCCTAGGTCACAAACTGATGCTACTGTTACTTTTCGTAATTACTATAGAATTGACAAAAGAAAAATTGAAAACAAGACCTTCTTGCTTCTGATTTTCTCACCAGTCTTCAAAAGGAAGTCTATGCTTTGCAAAGCCAATATCACTCGACCTTGTAAAGCTTGATTGACAAACATACTCCACCTTACAACAAACATGCCAATGCACAGTACATCCAGGATGGACAAGCAAAAGCATAATGTCGGCCAAAGAGATCAAGCATTTGTATGAGCACATTTGGTGCAGGAATCAATCCTCCTTCAATTGATTATAATATATGCAGAAACTTCATCAGTACAATAGACCCTGCATGAGAGCCAAATCTAAATTCCTTAGAACAAAAATTATGGCAAGTCCTAGGAGATGTGTTTTATAGATTACCAGCCAAACTGCTCCCATCTATAACCCCCCCCCCCCCATCTTCTGGCAGATAGATTTGTTGAGTTTGATGAGTCACTCCACAACACATCTCCCCTGATATTCTTCCCCTACCTTTTCTACTTTCTCCACTCTCATCGAGGACCTAGTTGCCAAAATAATACAAATTATCCAAGCAAATCATGCTCGTTTGATCCTTGGCCCAATTTTCTTGTCCTGGATAATCTGGACATCCTCATTACCCGAATCACATCAATAATCAATGCATCATTTGAATAAGGTAAGTGTCCTAATTTTTTCAAATCCTCAAAAAATCATCTTTAGACAAAGAAGTGTTCAAAATTACAGACCTGTTTTCAAGCTCAGTTTTATTTCTAAGATTCTTGAAAGGGTAGTAGCCATCCAGCTTCAAATCCACCTTGACAAAGCTAGCCTTATGACTGGTTTCCTATCAACTTAAAAGAAAACATCATTCTACTGAAAGTGCCCTCCTGAATATTCAAAATGATTTCTCCTCAATATGGCTAAAGCGTCTGTCACAGCTCTCACCCTTCTGGATCTCTCTGCTGCCTTTGATACCACAGACCCCACATTATTCTCCCACATTATTCTCTGCATAGTATATGAAATGAGTGAACTGGCACTTGGCTGGTTCAAATCATACCTGCTGGAAAGGACACTCAGTGAAGGTAGGCAGGATTCTGTCATATCCTGCTGAGCGACAGTTTGGTGTGCCCCAGGGTTCTCTTCTTGGCCTGACACTTATTTTTTCAATGAAAACGCAGTCAGCTCAATCATTCAGTCACACAGTAGTATTAAGTACCATTTCTTGCCGATGATAATCAATTATACATTATACACTCAGGAATTACATCGACATTCACAGTCCCCAGGCGCTGAGGGAAATTTAGTTTATTATACACAACATATGTATGCTTTATAAAATATATAATAGAATGTATACAACTAATACTACTCATGTATGATACAACTGATGACAACCTTAGTACAACATCAAGTCATATCATGCAAGGATGATGATTTAAAGTGTTCTTGAGTCCATTCACTATCATGCCATGGTTTAAAATTTATTATTACTTGCATGAAAATGTAATACCCATTACAACTAAAACTTACAGCTAAAAAAAAAAAAATTTATACCAAACCTGATATAATAATACACACACCGTTACAATTACAATGACCCAAAATTACATAAGATGTACATGCATGAGTACCAGCAAAAAATTGAGCACCCAAACCCAACAGTAGGAGTAGCGACTACATCAACAAAGCATCTACATATTAAAAGACTTATGACAATATACACTGAAAGGAGCTTGCTACCTGCAACCCAGTGTCCATATCCATAGTGATGTATCTCTACACGCAGTCTGACTTCCAGGTGCCGTGCTGCTGGATATCCTGAACAGATACTCTGTTCTTGTAAGCAAGCATGGCAGCTGAACGCCGGAAAGCATGGAAGGTGTAGTGATTCCTTGGCAATCCCATGGCCTGGTTAAGAGAACTCAAGGCCTTCCTTACCCTGGAATCTGTCATTGGTTGTTACCTAACACTGTCTTGCATTGGAATAGTGGCTCCATCCCAGAGGGTTGATATAACTGGATAATGTCCCTTAAAGCCCCATAAGGGCAGATACTTGAATCCGACCTGGGTAAAGTTACTAACTTTACCTGATCGAAGCTTTGTATGGTCTTGGTCCATTATAACAACATTTTAACTTGGCCAGGCTTAAAGAACACATCCCCCAGCAAAATGCTTACTACTATGCGACTGCATGGGGAACGCGATTTGACAGATGGAAAAACCTGAAATATCCTACCAGAAACATGCCTTTAAACGCTATGCCATTGGCTAACCTTGCAGAAAGCTCTATCAATTGCTTCAATGTGGGAATATCAATTACATTTCTGATCCTAGCTGATAACGGCCTATTTATCCTTACTGACTTGGTATAGTAACTCACTTGAGGGTGCTCAAACACTTGAAATGGAGTGGATACACAATAAAGATAGCCTTAAAGGCAGAAATGTAGTTACTGATTATGGCCACTGACACATTATTAACCATCAGTAACTCTAAGAATGACAATACCAAAGAAAGTGAACATTTCTGCACAGCAACATGAGCACATACACAGAATCCTACGAAGTTTCTAAATAGCCTGACGTAACACTGACTAGTCTTAGGCCTGGAGGCTTGAGATAACCGAGCTGAAGCCCTGCAACTGAGGTCTGTGCAAGAATTTGTTGAACCACCTGATGTCTCTGTAAAAATCTGGGGTGAATGAGATTCTACCAGGATTATTATCGCTTCTTAGTACTTCCAGCATTCTATTCTAAAATACCTTGCTGGCTTGACACATTTATGAACATAAAGTAATAACCCCAAGAGGGACTGCAGTTGGCGTTTTGTGCAATATGTTTTGTTTTGCCACTCTAACACTACTTTTTTGACCTGGTCTAATTT
This sequence comes from Sabellastarte sp. h YS-2021, assembly GCA_964017235.1. Classification (NCBI taxonomy): domain Eukaryota; kingdom Metazoa; phylum Annelida; class Polychaeta; order Sabellida; family Sabellidae; genus Sabellastarte; species Sabellastarte sp. h YS-2021. Next base: position 70,160,748 of record OZ024932.1, read on the forward strand.
GTCCTGAAGTGTTGATACTGTGCTCTTTACTGTGCCAATTTCAACCCCAGACAAGTAGCCTGAGTGGTGGGTTGTACAAGTTTCTTTTCACTTATTGTAAGTCCTAATTCATTCATGAATGTGTATAACGTACGAAAGGAGGCATCCATGGCCAAGGGAGCACCAAAACTATAGTTTATTACATGATAACCATGCTGCCGCATGATGTATTTAACCACGTCACTAGTGGAAGAACTGGCTCCCATGCCTGCTCTCAAAAGGCAAACAGGTGTCGATGTACAAGCCATTCCAATATAGTCCTTACAGATCAAAGTCAAATGGATCCATCTTTAAGTGCTGAAAGGCCCGACTAACATCAACTTTATAAATATGGGATCCAATTTAGTCAATTCAGAGGTAAGGTGATCGATAGTAGGGAAAGTAAGCACAAGAGCTGCACCCATATATCCATGCTTGTCAGCTCCATCATTTACCAATTTGAGGCCAACTGAGGTCCATGATGACCCTTCTAGAGTCAGAATTGGGCTTTGGCCTTGACATAAAGGGAGAAACATGACAATTTAAAAAAGGGCTTTCTTCAAAAGGGCCTTTGATAGCCCTCATTGCTATTTCTTCCTGCATATATGCTTGAATATGAAATAGATGATCCATAGCTGATTTATGATTAAGAAAAGCATCTAATAGATTGCATATCCTACTGAGGCCAAGGGGAAAAGCAAATTTGAGAAACTGCAATAATTGCTTGTCCCAATATTCAGCCAAGAACTTTTCCCATTTTCCCACATTCGAGTGTTACTTGGAATATGTGCGTCCAAGAAATTTGAAGACCCATGCGCTCTAACTCTGTAAAATAATTCTTTTAACTGAAACTTATCATTTTTTGTGACCCCTTCTTTAACAGCGAGAACTGGGACCGTCAATGGAAAGAAATCAAAGTCATACTTAGATTGATTCTTACATGCCGAATAAGACCGACAGCCTGACTGAGGCATGCATAATCTGCTATTTTTGTGATAAATCACGGAGTGTATAAACTTGTCACTGTCACAATCATCCAAGGATGACTATATGACTACTAACCAATTCACTGTGGATGCCCTCCTCATTGTCATCTGCTATATGTGAGTCATGGATGACCGAACTACCATCTGAGGAATCTTCTATCATATGGTTCATAATCAAATGCTCAGTTTCTTGTAACCCATCATATCCTCTGCCAGTGACATGACTACTTTTACAACTATCATTCGCTTGATTATTTGCATTATTCTGATTACTAGAATCGGTTGTAGTACCTGGAATAACCTTAGTACTGCTATCATGACACAGTTTAGTTTTATCTGCCTTAAGTACACTGGCATAATATATCTGAGTGACATCACTAGCTACTGACCTGAATACAATGAAGAGTACTTGAGCAGACGAACCATTAAACTTTTGATGTCACTTGGCTTGCAATTTCTGTTATAAACAAACCTACATGGCCTCTTTTTACCAAGGTTACCTGCATTTTTAGCCATCACATGAATTGTTTGGTTTTCACATTCATTTTTTAGATCATAACCTTCCTGATAGCCATCTTATTGCTCAACATCTGGGTGGCTTGACCAATTTTTAGAATGGACAGCCAACCATTAGTTTTTTGACTGTTTATTTACCATTCAACAGTTTCTCTGTGCATGATTTACAATTTTACCCTGCTTCAGACAGTGGGTAGATATGTGAATGTGCACTATGCCACCAACCTCATGATCTTTCGACTGATTACACATGCCATTCTGGTAATATTTACAGAACCATGGTTTTCTCTCAGCTTCATGCGACTTAACCCAATTTCTAGTCCCCTGGCCTGAATGTTTTTGCACATGTGCTTGCCTAATTTGACTATATGATTTGAGGTCTCCCATGTGATTGTACCCCGCTCCAATTCGCAGCACAAAACAGAATGGGCTGCTTTTACACCTGCCAGGTGACATGACTCTTCCAAGACACTTGTACAAACTTACTGTACCCAATGGCACAACGATAGCTGATCATATGTAATTCTACTACGATCAACCCCACTCAAAATGTGCTCATGTGGCCATGCCACCTTATGTTTTACTGTGACATCCACAGCCCTCCCCCTTTAGATTCCAATTTACCCCCCTGGTTTACCTGAATCTATTAACATTTCCAATTCTCTCAATCTGCTATCTACTTGACGTTGAATATGAGCTAAGCTCCTCAACACTGACAAACTTGGGATCTGACCTTCACTTTTCAGATCCACTACTTTTTAGAAACAGGAGCACCACTTTGTGGTATAACATGAATGTTTGTGCTTTTGTTGTGTTCTACCAGCTGTCTAGTGGAAAAATCACTGTCACTGCTCATATTCTGCTGCAATTTTCTACACTTTTTCCCTGTTTTAGGAAAATGTTTTTTATTGCATTTGGTACATGATCTCTTGTTCGGCGTTTTAACCTTATTGTCTATTAATCTATGATATAAATGGGACAACTCCCAAAGCACTCTGTTCAGACCAGATCAGCTTTTGATGTGTCAAAATTTAATGAATAAAAATCACTTGAAGCCTTCTGAAAGGCCCCTGCAGTTTAGACCGTCCCTGCTAGTTTAGGCACGTCCAAAGCAAGACATAGCCCCAACAGAATTGCTATCTGCGACTGTAGACACACATCAAGAGAGTTTACCGAGTAAGCAAATAATTAAAACACTAAAACATAAAGTGCCTTGTGTCCTTGGTGCTTGTAGTTAGATATCATGAAATCTCCGTTATATAAATGTCCTGTTGTGCAAGAAAGCACAATAAATGTCCGTTAATCCATGCACTTTGATGCAAGAAACTTGTAATGAAATGTCCGTTAATTCAAGCACATTACTGCCAGAAAAACGACGTTTCCATCTCATCTTTCCATTTCGACACAATAATGAAGCATGTCAGTCGACGAGAGGAACAAACAGTAGAAAAACCAACCAATCAGAGTGCAGCTTACAAATATGGGGCGATCAACACAGAGTAAAATATAAAAATTATCTGCACAAGAGACTGGTATCCTTTCGAATTGTATTACTCAGCTGCCCCGGGGGAGACGTCAGGACTGACCTCTCCACTGCCTTAACACTTCAGCAGAAAATTTTAAGTCCACTAATAAATTAAAACTAAACCTTGACAAAACTGAATTTATCTTGATAGGCTCCATAGAGAATCGCAAACACTCCTTCCACACTTTTCAATTAGAATCAGGGGTGATTTAGCAGAAACTGGACATAAAGGGCACGAGGTCAAAGCAGGGATTTTGATAAATTTCTGTTGTCACTCACCCATCTAAGTTTTCCCATATCACTCCAAAATTGAAAAAAAAACTTCATTGGCTCCCAGTCACGTATAGGGTACAATTTTTTAAAAGGCCTTATCACTTACAAAATTATAAAGCACTAAGCAGTCTACCTAAGTGAATTAATACACCCTACATCTCTCCAATAATCTCCTTCCCTTTGGTCACATCCATAACTCCCGGACTACTGACCTTGACTGCACCTCTACTGTTCTAATTACCAATATTATTGTTAACTCAGTGCACTGAGTTCCCTACTATGTAAAGATATTGCGCCTTGAAAGCAGTATATTACCTAAGATTTTCCATGAATCTCAAATGACACAACCTTTATAACAATTTTATTATTTCTAGGAGAAAAGCTTACACAGTTGAACCCAATGCGAGTGATGGTTTATATGAAAAGGGGATCATGCTTAGAATCAGGGGTGATTTAGAGTAATTTGAAGAGCAGAAACAGGACATAAAGGACATGAGTACAAAGCAGTGATTTTGATAAATTTCTGTTACATTTGCTTAGAGGCTGTGTACAATGGTGGAAACTGAAGAGTTGTTTGCTATCACAAACTCTGGAAGGGAAAGGTGGGTGAAGACTCCCACAGCATAAAGATCTAAGTGTTAAAATACACAGAAAACATGGAAACTGTAGAATATCTTGAGGGGACACATGTGGCTCACGGAACCAGGTGAAGGTTGGTTAATTTGGGGGTTCAACTCATGTGTGATGAGGTCCTCAGTGGATATTGGTTACCAAGTTTAGCATTTAATCAAAGGTTATCAACTCTGTGTGGGTTCGACTCCCACAAGTGACGGTGTTTTGGGCCTGTCCCAATATAAACTCAGTTGCTGAATGAGACATAAGACCTAACTTTTGACCTTTGACCATTGTTTGGTGAAGTAGATTTTCCTGTGGGGTTTGAAGCCCTAGGAGATTTTACCTTAGATGTGTTATATTGTGGAGTCTGAAGTTTGTACAAGTCGATGCTATGTTTATGTTTCTGGCCATAGCAAACAAATTCATGTGACAAGTTTTACCAGAGTCTGTTTATCACAAAATACAACATAGATTTTCCAGACTAAAGTTCACTCCGTGCCGTGCAGGAATGGCTACCAAAATAATGCAAGTTTCCAGGTGAGTAATGGAGTAGTTTTTATAACGGAACGGGACAGTGACAGTCTATCTCCCTTTTTGAGTCATTAAAGCTGAGATTTTAGAGAGGAGCAGGTTCTTCAAATGTCAAACACGGTGTTAAAGATATTCTCTTCTATGAGATATTCCTGTATATTAACAGTATATTCTCCCCGATACAATGCCAGTATTTATACTTTTAAAATTTATACACTGATGAATCCTGATAACAACCTCAAATTCTTAACATGCTTGAGCCATGGACCTCCAATGGAATCTGATTATTGAATACGGGACTAACACATACCTGTACATACTAGTTAAGCTATCTACTTTGGGGGAACACACAAACGTGTGTACGAATGTCATGACAAAACAAAATTTAAAAACTCTGGTCACTATTTCGTAACACTGTCTTATTATCTCCCGTGACAGCATATGAGATAAGAAAATGTTATAAAACACATGTACATCTGTAGTTTCCTATTACACCGTGTCTCTTTTCACATAGATTGTCGAAGTATAATTAAAATTCGGATTTTTGATCAAATATAAAAGAAATATTGTCTTAACACATTCAGTTATTTTACATACCATAATCAAATCTCAATATGTTACATTCCTGTGTGGTATACCTGCTTCTTGCTCTCAAATTGTCCACACAACAAGAGCTGCAGTACCTTGGCAGTCTACCGGTGGAGAAGCCTGCTTTCCCAGCTTTGTTTGATCATGGTGAAGACGTGGAAGATCCCTCAGAAAGGTAGTCTCGCCTCATACAACTACAGCAGTATAATGACTGAAATATATACTTATCACAATATCTATTGGAAAATTGGAAAGTTTTGGTATTACACGCCAAAGAAAAACTTTTTCACATATCTGCGGAAGTATGCAAAGAAGTTTGGGAAAGTTGAAAAGGAATTATGTCCATTTAATGTTTTATATCGTAATAAGCAACGATAGTAAATTTAAATAAAATAATTCAAGAGCCATTTTAACATACTATGAATGATTTTATTGGTTATGTTCACTTTTTTTTAATTTGCTAGATTGCTATTACAAATATTATTATTTAGAGTATAAAGGCAAAAAAATATCATATTTTTATAATTTTTATGAGGTAAAATGACGGCAGTCCTTTACCAAATAAATGGTACAGTTTCATTGGCTGTCGGTGACACCACTTCACAGGATTAAAAAGACTTGATTAGTCCCTCAGAAATGTGCATAGATTTACTAAATTAACAATAACTTGTTGTATATGTTCAGCCTGTATCAATTATTATGTTTTCTTATGGGAATAACACCTGACAAACAATGGTATACGCAGAATTTTATCATAGTTTGAGGTTATAAACCCCAAAAGGCTTATTCCTATTCTAACATGACAAAATATTTTATCATTATTATGTTTTATTAAGTATGTACAAATGGTATCAATTATTATGTGTTATTATAAATATTCAAAGGGTATCATGTTTTGTATGCTGAAGCGGAATATTACTCTACTTCTCTTTACAGGTATAGTATATTGCTGTCAACTTTTACCCTCGAACAGTCACCGGGGAGTGAATCAGTATACTTTGTGAGGCACCCTGGGAAATGTCTGGATAATCCTGCCAACTGCTCTATGGAACTTGTTGCTGATGATCTCAAGTGGCCTCGTGAACCAGGACAGGTACCAGGTATACACACAAAGTGTGCTGATGGCACCAAAATAATCTTCTGATAACATCTCACCTAAGTTTAAAATACCCAGAGAAATCTTGCACACAATTCATGAACTATACCATATAAAAAGTACTCATAAGGTACTCATACATTATATGAACTGAATCTATGGGTACAAAATCAGTTGATATTGAAAGGTTGCCTCAGTAATAGCACTAATGATAAACTGAGTAACACAGAATCATCATCGATAGTCTTTTAACTAACATCAAAAGTATCAAACGTGAACTTGAACAAAATACTTAGTGTGTTTTGTTTTTAGTGCTACTATATGTTTGCTTTTAAGTATGCAAGTAGTGATATTTTTGTTAGCAATGGCGTATATATAGTGGTGCTGAGGAAATATAATTATATTTGATCAAACTCTTTGAAGAATATTTTCATTTTAGATAGTGCCTTTGGCAGTTCAGACTACCTTTACATCACAGATGGTTTTCTACCTCCTGGCTATCAAGATGGAAGTATCTACATAGTGGACTTCACTGACCCTAGTGAGGCCAGCAAAATCGATATATCCTCAGGTATTACATTTAAGTTTTAAATAGTTCACATCTCTGTTAGACTATTGGCAATAATATATCCAATCTACTGTCTGATTATTCTCAAACAATGAAAAAAACCCGGTTTTACTGTTGTATGTTATAATAACAAACTATGAAAATACGTTGTTTGTGACTGACAACATTGCAAGCAATAATGAAAACCAACTGTCCAACAATTAAAGCTATAAATGTGGTTACTGTTTTTTTGGTGATGCTCATTGCTCAAAGAGATACAAAATTATTGTATACATTGTGTCCTGTAAAGGGTATTGACATGAGACAGTATTTTCTCAAGTAATTTGATTATTTGATGCAGATAATTGCCAATGTATTTTTCCTTTGCGACTTGGAAAGGCTATTCGTACTTTCTCACCTTGTGAAGGGCGTGTCTAGCGTGTCTGGCAAGGGACAGGCTGTCGGTTTGAGTGAACATTGAAACTGGATAGCTTTTATGTTATGCTTTTATGTACAGTAGAGGGTGAACCAGACTGGTTCTTCCAGAAAGTCTTATGGAAGGATGGAGATAGAGATGGGCTTCCTGATGCATTCACCTGCAGGACAAGAACGCAAACATTTCCTCGTAAGTAATATAATCAGAACTTGAACACTAAATCCCTACAGTAGCAGACATTAAAGTTTACCATATAGATGTCGGATATGTAAAGATATTAGTATAGGAAAGCCATAGAAATTGTATAAAAATGCTACAATGAACATCAGCATCTCACTTCCGGGAAATACGGCCGCCATATTGAAATATTACAGAATTTGCTATTGTAAGCAAAAATACTCTAAAATGGGCAAACTTTAAATAGAATAGGTCCTCGGTGGCCTAGTGGTTAGCAAGTTTGGCATCTAATCATAGGCTGTCACCTCTGTGGGTTCGAGTCCCACAAGTGGCAATGCTGAGAACCTGTCCCAATATGACCCTGGCTGTTGAACGGGACGTTAAACCCCAACTTTGACTTTAAATAGAATAGAATAGAATCATTTATGTAGCGCAAAATTGATGCAACATCCTCTAATGCGCTTAAGGCAAAAAAAGGGAAATTCAAGGGACATGCCGGGTCAAAATCCTGATTTAGCGCCGCAAGGAGAGAAATACTATGGTGGGAGGCATGCAAGTCTAAACAAGTAGGTCTTTTGAAACCCTATGATTGTGTTCTGAGAGTGTACTGATTGTGGGAGTCTGTTCCATTCAGTGGGAGAAGCCATTGCAAAACCTCACCTACCAATGGCCTTCTTGGGACAAACTGAAGAAAGAGAAAGCCGATTTTCACGAGTAAGGCTACTGGGTTTGATTAAGGATGATAAATATGAGGGTTGGGAGAAATTGATAGCCTTGAATGTAATAAGATTATATTTGAACAGGATACGTTATGAAATGGGGAGCCAGTGTAGTTTTTGCAGATAGGAAGTAACATGGCTTATTTTATCAAGTCTGAAAACAATTCTGCAGAGGGCATTTTGAATCTTTTGGAGTTTAGCCACATTGTATTTATTCACACCATAAAGTAGGGAATTCCAGTAGTCAAATTCTACTACTGATCATTGAGTTGACCAGCAGGGCTGCAGTCTCCACACTGAGGAATTTTGAATGTGTCTGAGATCTTTGAGATGGTAGTAGCAGGCACGACAAACTTTGGTTATATGGCTGGCAAAGGTGTTCCCAGAATTAAAAGTAACACCTAAATTCTTAACTTCATTAGTGGGGGAGATTGAGTTTCCAAGAAACTGGGTGGGAAATTTTTGCATGATTGACTCCCTGGCCTGTCTGTCGCCAATGATGATAAATTCTGTCTTCTCTGGATTAGGTTTCAATCTGTCACCATCCATCCATTTTTCAACGCAAGCAAGACACTCTGTGAGCTCAGCAATACTGGAATCAAAGTTCCTGGAATCAAGTGCCAAGTATATTTGGGTGTCATCGGCATAAAGATGATGGGTAACATTGAAACTGGAAATTATATGGCTGAGGGGGGTAGTGTAAAGAGTGAAAAGCAGTGGACCCAGGACAGAACCTTGAGGGACCCCATAAGGGAGTGAGAAGGCATCCGAGAAGCTATTACCCAATTTAACTTTCTGTCTACGATTTGTGAGATATGATTTGATCCACATCAGCACAGTGCCATCCACGCCGAACCAATCCCTGAGGCAGTTAAAAAGAATGCTGTGGTCAAAGGTATCAAAAGCTGCTGAGAGGTCCAATAATGTGAGAGCAACAGCCTTACCCAAGTCCATCGAAGCAGCAATGTCATTTTGAATTTTAAGGTGCTGTTTCTGTGGAATGCAATCTCTTGTAGGCTGATTGGTTGACATTGGAGAGCCCCTCTACATTGATGTAACTATTTAACTGATTCGCTACAGTTTTTTCAATCAATTTTGATATGAAACTAAGGTTTGACACTGGTCTATGGTTTTTCAGGAGATTTCTATCTAGGCTAGGCTTCTTGAGAAGGGGAGTAACATATGCGATTTTAAAACAGTTAGGGAAACTGCCTTCTTTGAGCGAATAATTTATGATATTAGTAATTGGAGTGATTAGGATGTCTGCGCAATCTTTGACCAGTGTGGTTTGTATTGGGTCTAGATCACATGATTTGGTAGGAGATGATTTTGCAATGCAAATATCTCCATGAATATTGCATCGATTTTCACTCCTTAAAAATCACAGCAAAGTGCAGATAATAGGCTTTTCACTGATAAAATAAAATGTCCGGTGGGTTCATATTGACTAACATAGCTCAGACTGAGTTTAAATTCAGCTCTAAATCAGACCAGAATCAAGGAAAATGCCTCATCTGATTTTTGGCTTAAGTCTGTTTTCAGAAAGGAAGGTTCAGCTGAGCCAAAAAATACCTTATTCTGTTATAAATGTTAACAGCCTTTTTTATGGCTGAGGTTCAACAAAGTATATATTAATATGGATTTGGCTCATCATTTTTTGCAGAAGAATATTTTAAATATTTCTTATTTAATTAAAAAACTAGGCTCCGCCCACTTCTGTTATACAAGCTTTATAATAAAAGTATTATATACTAGCATGGATATAAATATGATCCTGGCCATATGTGCCAGAAATATCTGGCTGCTTGTAGCCATATACAATAGCCATTCTTCTGTATATCACAATATGGGTTGCAAGAATTAAATTCTGACTTGATGTCTCCCATCCACCAAAGGCTGGGGTCAGGTGACTCCGGTCCTCATATTTTTACATAACCTTTTTATGTTATTCGAAGAGATTTTTTAGCAGATTTCAAAAGAATAATCATGAAAACATGTCTGGACAAAATTTTGGCTCCATTTTGAAAAACAAAATGGCTGCCATACCTGATTGTTGCCAACTCATTAACATTCTGTAAAAATTAACCTGTTGAAGCTAGGTTCATCATATTTTTGATAAGACTAATGGATAGCTTGCTTGAGTAATTTTCACCTCATTGTAAATAAAATGACCATCATATCACATGTTTAGGGTCAAATAGGGGTCATATAGCGGTCTTCATATTAAATAGGCCTTATAGCTCTCGTATTATTGGTACCAGGGCCCCAGCATATGAAACCAACTTATAGGAAATTATGGGGGCCATGGTGGCAGAGTGGTAACACTCTCGCCTCCCACCTCTGAGGCCGGGGTTCTATTCCCGGCATGGCCTCAAGTGGGAAAGCTGGTAGTTGCTTGCCGTTGGTCGGCAGTTTACAGTACAGAACCCTAATGAACTGTATGTACTGGTTTCCTCTGCCCTTCCAACTACCCATCGTGATATGGCCTGTACAGTGTTGAAAGCGATGTAAAACCCCAAATAAATAGATAAATATAGGAAATTATGGCATGTGGATCTCCATGTGCCTAACTAAATCTACAACATCGGAGAAAGGGTGCAAATTGTATCCACTGGAAAGACAACTCACCAAAGCGAGTGAACCATCATTTGACTTAAAAGGAGGGGCTCAAGGTCAAATCTGAACACATCAGGAGATTCCCAGCAGAAAAGTCATTGGGAGATGTGGTTTGGCCCCAGCTGCACCAGTGGAATGGTACAGACTCCCACTTAATGTCAGATCAGAACAGACCATTACAAAGCACACAACCTCAGTATTAGGCACACCTATTTAGCCTTTATAAAATAAAAAAATACCTAAAATGTACCTCCTCTCCGAAATAACCATATGTCATATATAAAACAATGTAAAAGATGTATCCTAATGTTACAATTTTCTGTGATTTTTCTCTGATAGAGTTCTCCTTGAGATGCATTGTTTTTGTGTGCAAAAACTGTTATTTTCTAGTTAGGCTGAAATTCACTTCCAATGGCCTGCCTACTTTAGAGTCCAAAGATAAAAGGCCACCATTGTAACTTAATGTGTTAAAATGCTCAACTTGTGCTCATTGTGATGATGCATGTGAACAGTTTCGAATGTCTATTATATATAATTCACTTTATTTGCTTTATTATGCAGAAGACACTAATTTTATACAATTTTATGGCGCCTAATCTTTACTTAAAAGCAAACCTTTAAGTTGCAACAATTGATCATCTTGAAATAAATTAACTAAGAAGGTTGCCAAAGTGTAGACAAAATTGCATAATGGAAACATTTTAACATATCTATTGCCTTGGGCATAATTGGAAAGTAATTTGTCAGATTCTGAGCACTAATTGTGAAGAAGGTTAAAGGAAAACTATAAAATTATAAAGAGATATGTGATGTAAATTGGAGACTTTCTTCATTTAAATTAGATATACCACCACTCTAGATATATTCCATGTGTGGTAAGTCTTAAAATGGTCAGTTCCTCAAGTCCCAGTCAGATGAAGTTATCAGTGACCTTGACAAAGGGTAAAGGTCAAACAAGCATTGCGGTTCATAATATTTATTTTAATTCATATTTCATACTCAATCTATACTATTTACATTTACAAAATGTGGTACAGTAAATAATAATATTATTAAGAGACATCTTAACTTAAAGCAAGTTAAGTTTACTTAAAGTCAGTTTACAAACAATTCCACTACTCTGACAAGCCCTACAAGAGGACATAATATGAAGGTGACCAAAAAGTAGAATAAAATTACTCTGTTAAATACTTTAAATGTTTACATAATGACTAAAATTTTGGAAAGGGGTTACTCAATCACCCAAACCCCAATGTATGAGTAGTTACATCGTAGACAATTTAGACCTTAATATATTTGCCACTTGCTCTCCAGCATCAGTGGAATCAGTAATATATCTCCAGACACAATCCGACGTCCAGGTGCCATTCCTCTGTATATTCTGTAAAGCTACATTATTGTTAAAAGCAAAGGTGGCACCTGAACGCCGGAAAGTGTTGAATGTGAAGCCAGAGCCAGCCAAACCCAATCTGGTCAAAAGCAAATTAAGGTGCCTCCTAACCTTGGTGTCTGTCAGGGGAACCCATTCTTGGCCCAATTTATACTGAAAAAGGGGAAGATTGGCACTTGAAGGCATTAAAGCAAGCAGATTGGAAAGGGCTGCCGCTGGACAAATAGGAGAATGAGGTATCCTTGGAACATGAATAAGCTTAATTGCATTATTGTACTGCATAGTTTTAGACCATTTGAGTAACAAAACAACTTTATGTGGCTTGAAAATAAGGTCACCTCTAGCCAAATGTTTAAGAGGTGAGAAATCTTAGTGAGGTACTAGATTAGATAAGAATGAGTAAAAACTCAATAGATAAACACATTTAAATATTTGGCCCATGTAAGTATAGTCACATTGCTCTACAATACTCTTAAGTAGTGAAATATCAATTACCTTTTTAAGTTTGACAGACAAAGGGGCATGGATTTGTACTATATTTTTGATAGTACTTAAGCCTAGCATCAGCAAAACAAGCAACATCCAGACCATAAAGGAGAAAGGTGGTTTTTATGGCTGACAAGTAATTCTCCATTTGCAACTGTTTAACCCCATTATAGTGAAGGCACTCTAAAAAGCACAACAGCTTAAATACAGTCACCTGATGTAGGTCCCAACAAATGAAGGCTACAGAGGCTAAGAAGGTTCTGAAAAGGGTTGCATAAGCCTTTCTCGTGGATTCAGCAAAAGTATATGACAGTCTGGAGTTTGCCTGTTGCGTCAGATGCATCCCCAGTGGCTGACCTACAAAACATGACATAATATGCATGAGATTACTTTAAATTGTTTCATCTACATACAAAAATTCTTCAGAAATACTGATCCAGGTCACTGGGTGCACCATCTGTTGCAGTTTCTGAAAATTATAATTAGTGATATACCATCTAGGTAACAGATTCAGCTTCCCTGCTACATGAACAACTTTGATATCTATGTTACAGGCACTTAACCACAAAAATATGTTCCTGGCATACTTGGCCAAAGTTGGGTCACGTGTTTTACCATTATTTAGCACAGCAATTACAGCCTGGTTGTCACACTTAATGAGGACCCTAAGACCTGCCCACTGGGTATGCTAGACATTGAAGGCCACCAAAATATTCACCATTTCGAGATAAGTAATATTCTGAGTCTGCCATATGGAAGATAATGGCAAAGCATACACTTGATTGTTAAAAATGTCCCGAAGCCAGTGGGACATGCATCTAAATGAATGACTTTGCTGGGAGTATAATTAAAGAAGGATACCCCATTAAAATCTGGTAAAAACCTGTTGAACCACTGAAGGTCCTGATTAAATTCTTTAGTCAATACAATATGTTTTTTGTCAAAATTCTGACGCAATAAGCTGAGCATCCTGTTAAGGAAGAACCTAGCATGTTTAATACATTTGGCTACATACAAGAGAGAGCCTAAAAGTGACCGTAACTCTTTTTGGTACAGGTACTTTTAACAGACCAAGCTGAACACAGCTTTGATGGTTTCTAGTTTTTCTGAGGGAATTTATATGGTGAAATCGACAGTATTCACAACAATATCCAAACAAGTGACCTGTGTACTTGGTGGGACCATTTTTTTGTAACTCACAGTGAGATCAAGCTCAGCCAGTAATTCTTGCAATCTGACATAGGTATGGTTGATTTTGGAGGGCAGAGAAATACACAAAAAATCATCAATATAATTCCAGATATTATGGCCTTCCTGGGCTATAATAAACTGTACTGAGTTGGATAAACGCTGGAAGATGAACGACCCGTGTTTGAATCTGAATGGGACCGAACAATCAAGGAAGTACTTATTCCAATACAGGCCTAACAGATCTAAGTCACCCCGATCGATAGGGACATGGCAAAATGCCCTACTGATGTCAACTGTAAAAATTTTACAACTTTTTCGTAAGTTAAGTACTTCATTTGTTGTTATCAATAGATGGGTATGTCAAAATGAATTCAGTGTCTAAATACCTATTTGCAGATACACCTGAGATAACAGAATTGACAATAGGCCAACTGAGGTCAATTATGACCCTTCGATTAACCGAACTCGACTTGTCTCTGGTCATGAATGGATTAGTATGTAAGTTGTTGATTGGTGGTTCAGTGAAGGGACCCAATATGACATTATTTTGAATTTCCTCCCTCAAATAGGTAGAGACATGTTCTGGGTATTCTAGTGCACTTTTATGACTCATATTTTCACAAATCAATTTAGAATCCCTATAAAAATCCAATGGAAAACCCGTACTTAACAAGCAGAGGGATCTGCCAATCCCAATAATTGGTCAAGTACTGTGCCCATACTTCTGTGTTCAATTTTGAAGGGACCCCAAATTTGTAAGCCTTAGAAATTGTGCCAACCATAATTTCTCAACTGCCTGTGTAAGTGCAAAATATCAGTACATATGGAGCCATTGTTACTATCATAAACTCGACTTGGAAGTCCATAAATGGGTATAAAGCCGAACAGTGGTTTATTCTGTTCCAAAAATTGTTTATTTTTCTTGGCTTCTTTTGAAAATTTCATCTTTTCACTCTTTCGAGTGGTATTGATTTCCAGGCAATATCTGTCATCAATCACATCCCTGGTGGCACTACTTTGTGTATTACTGTCGTTACCAGTACTAGCCAAGGGGGAACTTCAGTCAAATCAGTGGTATATATCTGTGAATGTACTTGTGTGCTAATATGGGGTTTGAAACCCAAGTCACTACTCCTGTGGTCCTTCACTAGTCCACCATCGATGTTGTCATAGTTTACAGAATTCTTCTTTCCTTTTTTGTGACATTTACTTTCCTCACCAGCCCGGGTTTCAACAACCTGAGCATCAACACCATGTAATCTAGCAATAGAAGAATTTGTATCAAATGCAAAACTGTCGTCTTCCACTACCAGTGGATCAAACCTATTTACATGTGCATATTCACTCTGATACTGTGTAATACTACTTCCTACGTTTGTATCATTATGACCACCCATATTACACACACATTGTTTGTCGACAGATTTAACACTAATATTCTTGTGAATAGAAACACATGATTCATTACCACCTTGCCGTGAAATTCTGCCCTGAAATTCATTCACAGACTGATGACCTCTGTTAACCGAACTAGCATTCATATTTTGACATGACAAAGTACTTGTTTCCACAGAAGTATTTGTACAAGTTAATGCAACCTTTCTCTTAACAACATCTGAAAATAAGACATTCTTTTTGACATTGTTACATAAAGACTTGAGTTTCTGAATATGCAAACTATCAAATAAAGAAGTATTTACAAACCTAGAGTTATACACAATCCTAGCATTGAATTTCTTAACAGTACCACCACAACCAGCCACTGCATTACAGCAGTGGCTACACTACATTACTGCAGTGGCTACCTAGTTTTTTGAGATACTTTTCTGAGTACAATTCTTGCTAAGATGCAAACCATCACAATGCTCACAGATATGCCTGTAATATTGGCCAGCAGTTCTGTGATGAGAGGTGAATTTACAGGTACCCTCCTGAAAGTATCTACATATCAGACCATTTTTAGCCCCAGTACTTTTTACTTTTTTGACTGCTGAGCGTGTGGCAGAGTTCTGGACACCTGCTATGTGTCTCTGGGCATGGACCCTCAGGACACGGTCTATCTTATCTGTTTCAGACCAATTTAGCCGATCTGCCTAAATATTGGTTAACAAAATTGCATGGGCCTCCTTAGCTGACTCCCAAGAGAAGTCGGATGCATCCTCCATGATATTCCCCAAGTAATCAAGCATACAAGCCCTACTGGCTCCCGACTTCTCTTCCTGGATGCATCTTACAAATCCGGATACCCACTGGGTGATGTTTAAGTCATCATAGGTGGGTCTGGTTTTCTGGCTGCCGGTTAAGATAAAATTCTGTGGCCAGTCCATAATTCGTTTAACCGAAATCTCGCCAGGACCCCCCCGCTGAGACTTGACTCTACCTTGTTTAGCAAATTCATTAATATTCCTCAGCTCTGCCAATCGCCATTCAACCTCACTTTGAAGTGACTCATTGGTTCTCAAGTAATTAATAGAGGGAACCACACTCTCAACCGTAGCCTGTTCCATAGTGCTACCGCCTACTAGATTGTTTGAATGAGAAGCAGCTGAGGAAGCAGAAGTACTTGCCTGCACAGAGCCCTGTTCAAGTGCTGCCTCTGTCCGCTGCACTCTCCTGTCCATCTGTTCCATCTTATTTCCTAACTGTTGTAATTGTGTTAGAATCTGGTCAGACAGCCTCCAGGGATCCCCAAAGACATTGAAACACCAGTGGGTTTTAAAATTCTATTCTACTGCTTTTTTGTTTATACACATAATACATTTAAAGTCAATTAATATGAAACTTTTTCACTTCTGACCATGACTAGAATTCAGGGCTTGCACCATCTCAGAATATAAAGACAGAAGTTGAAAGTGACCTTGGATGGCAGAAAAGGTCACTGGAATATTCAAAGGTCAAGGAAGGTCGAGCAATTTGCTATGACCTTGAAAGATGAAGTTACAGTTTTGAAGTGACCTTGAACTGGAAAAGAGGTCACAAGAAGGTTAAAGGTCAAGTACAAAGGTCAATTAATTCGGATTGACCTTGAAAATGAATGATTGAGGTGATAAAATTATGATATGAAGGTTGAACCCTGACCATAGGCAGGGAAGGAGAGGTGGTGCAAGCCGAGAGATATCACTGGGTGGATAAATATGAACGAAGGTGGAGGAAGATAAAGATGTATGGTGTAAACCATAACTATTTTAAATCTGTACAATTTAGCACAGGTTACAAGTTTATAATGTGAATTTTTCTATATAATGAGGGTATTGTAAGCACCCAAACCCCAAGTAGGATCACAAACGTAGGGCAGACTGAAAGGCAAGGGAAACAGGAGATGGAAGGGAAGGAGAAGAGGATAGGTAGGACCAGATGGCATCTGACCTCCAGGTGCCATGTTTCATAATGTGCTCTTCTGAAGGCATGAAGTGCAGTGGAAATTTTCTTGAGATGCTTACGAGCAACTGAATCCGTAAGGGGAACCTGGTTGGGGGAGGGTACTATAAACAATGGATCATTGGCTTTGGCCACAATTTCGTGGGTCATGGCAAGGATTGCTGAAAGGGGGCACAGAGGGGAGGCTTCCAAGTGGGGAAGGGGAATGGTTTGTGTGGTTTTGCGATCCTGTATGGTTTTAGACCATTTTAGTAGAACTACTGCACCAGCTTGAGAAGGAATGAAATCTCCTCGAGCCAGTTGGCGTGTATGATCAAATGTACGAATAGAATGTGGCAAGATGTTAGATAACCTGAGAAATGAGAAAAAACACAGGAGATAAAGGGGTTTAAAAACAATGGGGTGGGGATGGGACTGACATTCTATAACAATTCTTTCTAGTATTTGTATGTCCAATGAAGGCCTATGGGCTGGGGTGAGGGGGGGCAGTGATTGTTAGGGACTTCAAAAACGACTGAATTCTTTGGTCCTGAAAAGCCTGTGCTTTGGGCCATGAATAATATGAAAGGCTCTAGTAGCCGCCAAGTAATTAGCTATACTGGACTTGGAGTGGTGATTTCGAACCAGGAACTCCATGAAGGCTAACAAAATATGGGTATTTACCTGACAGGGGGGCAACCCAGCCACCACCTGAAATGACAGGAAGTCTGTCCACATCCTGGTATACAGCCTGAGGGTAGCGGGCCGGAAGCCCTGTAGAATTCTGGAAGAGGCAGAGGTGGCCAGCTGGGCTGCCGAACCCTGTAGGTCTGAAACAGAAAGGAAAACAAAGTGCACTAAATCTGGTGATTTAATAATGTTAGGGTAAGGTGGGTGGGAATCCAAGTATGATTTGGAAGAATGTCATTTAAGTTTTCGGTGGGATTATTAGTCACTTGCCATCTAGACAGAAGATCGGCCAAAATATTGGTTTTACCAGGAATGTGTGAAAACTGAAAGTCTAAATTGTACATGGCAGCAATAAGCCAAATATTTCGAGCACATGTGGCTAATATTTTGTCTCGAGCCTTGCCTGTGGTTAGGACTTGTACTACAGCCATGTTATCGCAAAAGATCTGGATTTTCTTGTCAGACCAATGAGAGGACCAGATTTTTGAGGCCACTATGATATTGAGCATTTCTAATTGTGTGATATCATAGGAGCTGTAGCCCCGGGGGAGGGGAAGATGATAAATCATAGTGCCAAAATGACCCCCAAGGCCTGTCAGGCAGGCATCCAAATGAACTGGGGTACGCGAAACTTGATAATGGTAAAAAGTAACCCCATTATAACTTTGTAAAAAGGTATTAAACCAGGTTAAATCATGAAAGAACTCAGTATTTAGCAGGATTTTATTGTTATTATGATTTTGACGAAGGAGATGAAGCATTCTATTTAAGAAATATCTGGCAGGTTTTATACATTTTGTAATGTAGAGTAAGCTATCTAGTAGGGACTGGAGATCCTTCTTACTAGCATAAGTCTTGGTGGACCACTGGTTGCATAACTGCACAATTTCCTGTAGCTTGCCTTGGGGTATTGATATAGTTCTAGTGACTGTGTCGATGAGTATGCCTAGACACACCACAGAGGTGCTGGGGCCACAAGTTTCTTAAGCGATATTTGTAGACCGAGGTTCTGCAATAATTTTTGAAGAAAGGCAAAGGACTCATGGATGTGTGAGGGTAAATCGGTGTATATTAAATCATCAATATAGTTCCATAACGTAGGGAAACCGTGCTGAGCCATGATGAACCGTATGGCATTGGTGCACCTCTGAAAATTTTGGCTTCCGTGCCGGAATCCAAACGGAACCGATCGATCCAGGAAGTACTGCTTTTTAATTTTTAAACCTAATAAATCAATGTCAGCGGGATCAATTTTTATCTGGCGAAAGGCCCTGCTGATATCTATCTTGTAAATTTGTGCAGCAGGACCAAGTTTAACCAAAGACTGTGTAATGTGATCTATAGAGGGATATGTAAGGGTGTAATCTGTGCCCAGATACGTATCTTTGAGAACACCGTCATTAAGTGAGGCCCCTTTTGGCCAACTAAGGTCCATAATGGTCCTTTTTTGCTGGAATCTTGCTTATCTCTGACCATGAGGGGAGAAATGTGCATATTTATAGGTTTTGAGGCAAAGGGACCTAACATGGCTTCAAATTGTAATTCCTCACTAATATAATCTAACACATGTGAAGCATTTTTCAGAGCGGAGGTATGGTTAGTTTCTGTAGGTGTAAGAGCACAATTTCTGTCGAAGTCTAAAGGGAAGTCATATTGTAACAGGTCTGTGATTTGGTTATCCCAATAACCTACAAGGTAGCGTTTCCAATTGTCAATATTAAGCTGAGATTGAACTGGTATTCTACAGCCTAGATAATTTGGGAGACCAGAGGCCCGGATGAGCAAGTGAGATCTAATAACATTGGGTACATATTCCCAAGAAACTGGGTCTCCCACATACAATTTTAAGGGGCCTTGTGGGATGAAGCCAAACTGAGGGCCTTGTGCCTCTACAACATGAGTATATACGCTATCATTGGTGGACGATTGAGGTACTAAAAATGAACTATGAAGGCTACAGTTTCCATTTAACAATATGTTCGAATCAACCATGGAAATATCACTAGTAAAATCTGAAGGCTTTTTTTACATATTCAGATCTACTGGTACCATTATCTAGCCCATAAGAAAGCCCATTTCCGTTTTTATTGCCCTTAGAAAGCAACTTTTCCTGACAAGTCAACTGGGACTTGAACTCAGCACCAGTAGTCTGCAAAGAGGGTTTGCGTTCGTTGTGGTGGTCATCTGTCATCATTTCACTATGCAATTGTATCAGTGCATGTGAAGAAGGTGACCTTGTTTTATCATGTTTTTCTATATCATTTACACACGATAAAGTGGCAACCTTAGTGTTGATGAAATTTTCTTTCTTGGTACTGGAATTTTTACCCTGAGAAAGCCCATTTTTGTTTTTATTCCCTGGAAAAAGAAAATTTTTTGGTGAAGTCAACTGGGACTGTGAATCTGTACCAAGAAAGGGTGGACATTTGCGTTCCTGGGAGCGTTGTTTTGTGTCATTATAGTGACAGATATTCTCATCACGTTCAGAAGTGAAATCAGCACTAGTACACAAATCCTGCAATACTGAAAACCCATTGTGTAACGACAGAGGTGTGATGTTATGAAATCTTGAAGTGTTGCAAGTATTCATTGTCGATACATATTGGTTTTTAGCCTTGGTCACATTTTTATGATAGCAGTTGGCCGTGGGAGGGTCAGGACAACGTGTACTACATTTTTAACACCTTTCTTCTGTGTGGAGCAAATGCTGTTTGCAGACGAGACCTGTTTGGTCATATTGGCCTTTACTACATCAGCATACGATTTTGAAGGGGAGGTTTTCTTATAAGCCGAAGAACGACGGAACCAGGTAAAAGCTTGCTGTTTTGTCATAGCAATATCTCTGTTCGGGTCATGTAATTTTGTGTTAAAAAACATTCTTGTGGTATATGTGCGAGTACTCCAAGTTGGAGCACTCAGGTTTACTCGTTTTTTGACTGTTTTTTGGCTTTATTTTTACATTCGTTTTCTGGATGTGGGAAGGACTTGCCATTGTTAAAACATGCTGAGCAAATATGTCTATAAACCACACCCCTAGTTTCGTGTGTTTTGAACTGGTGACTTGGGATTTTTCTGACCAATTTTTTTACTGCTATGACCAGACACACTTGGAAAATGATGCCTTTGGGCATTGGCACGTCTAACTCGGTCAATTTTTTCGACTTCACTATATGAATTAATCTCTCCCTGTTCCATTCTGCAAAGCAGAACGGCATGGCTGGCCTTGGCCGCATCCCTAGAGAAATCATTAGCATCATCAAAAAGGGCCACAAGATAATCTAACATGTATTCTTTGGTTTCCGAATTTTTTCCCTCTTTCATGATGCAACCAAAGCCAGCCACCCACTGAGTTACAGACAATTGATCATAGGTCACACGTTCTTTTGATACACCAGAGAGTACATATTCATGGGGCCATTTTACCCGATTAGCTACCATGACTTCCACGGGGCCCCCCTCAAAGATTTTAATTTGGTACCTGACTTTTCACTTTCTGTGAGTTCCTTCAAACGTTTGGCAACTTGAGTTTGTAGTACTGCATCTTGCCTAATAGTTTGCAAATCCGGAATATGTGATATTTCTTGGTGACTAGGGGAAGGTGCGACCTGTGCTTTAACTTTACTTTTGGGTTTGACACTCTTATTTTTTATTTTACCAGCGTCAGTACTCTTCTTACATGACTTTTGTTCCATGGCGTCCAAACATTTGCCCATTTTTTTGTAACTGACTAAGAATCTAAAGATTAATAGCTTGCTGGGACACGCTTGTGTCATCCGAACTAGTCGGATCCGAACTAGCAACACATGTATTACTGACAGTACTTTTTGACTCTGACTCTTGTTCCTCATCAGAACTGGCTATCAGTGCATCACAATCAGAATCGTTAATCGAAGAAATGTCTGACACTTGCCCAGAATTCGAAGAACTTTGTCCTTGTGTAGCCATCAACTGCTTCAAAAACGTGGAATCTTCTGACATCTGGATCTGTACTGGTAAATGCAACTCTTCTTTTCTTCCAGACCTCAAATCATATTGACGAGTGGGTATATCAGCCATGTCGTCAAGAAACAGATAAACTATAAAAAATTAAAACCCTAAAATGTATAAAATTGACTTGATAAAATAAATAAAGCTTCAATGAAAGTTTTCTGGTGTCACCCCAGTCACCTCTAAATTTGAAATGGCCGATGAAAAGTCAGACTGCAAGGTGAGAGATCAATAGCCAATAGGATGATTGGAAACAAAACCACTGGCAGCACAACTAAATTTTTAGCAAAGTTTGATAATAGGAATGCCCCAGGGCTGAACTAACCGACACCTTAATGTCGGCCCGCAAACTGAGGGGGGGGTAGGAAACTGGAGGAGGGGAGTGCAGGGGCGTCTGCATCACTAGTAAAAGACTCACCCGGCATCTGCTGACACCTCTTCCCCACCGGTCGGGGATGCTGCAATGAACAGTTTGAACAGAAAAACACCATAGGGATTTTGAAGAACTGAGCAATAAGATAAAAATAAAATAAAACTAAAATCGAATAAATGAAATGTATAACAACATAAAATCAAGCTCAGTTCAAAAACGTCTGTTATTCATTCAAATCCTAAGAGTATGGCACCAAATTCAAACAAAGGCTAGCTTTTATACTGAGAACCAATGAACCATGAAGAACCACAATGCACCATTCTAGACTGGTACCAGAACTGAGTGCCATGTCCATTACTGGTCATCGCTGCAATATTATCTGTCAAAATCGAGCCATAAATAACATTTTTATGAATTTTAAAAATTGGACATTTTGCTATCCTTGTTTTCCATAATATAATATTCCAATACTGCGGCCGAAATTCTCGTTTCACAAAAGGTAGTTTTATACGAATGTCCATTCTAGCTTTTTTATATGATTTCTATGGTCAAAGTCATGTGTCATAAGGAATGTTTTGAACAAAAGATTAATGGACAACCACAATACAGCAGAGGCAGATACAGAATTTTCTGAAAGGGGGGGGGGAGTGGGTTGGCGCGGGTATGGATATTTCATACTTTGACATTACGTAGCTGGACATATCATACGGTGATAGGACAAAACATTAGTCAAAATTGGAAGGGAGGACTAAATGTAGGTCATTTTTGGGATGGGAGGACAAAATGCCAATCTTATTAAAATAAGTAATATATTGCACAGATGGTCAAGTACATTGAAAAAGCCTCATTCCCCCACCCCAAGTAAAATGGTCAAAATTCAATTACTTATCATCCTGGCCTGCATACCAGGAAAAATTCAACCAACACATTGAGACCAGAACCCAAGGCCAAGATGTGCAACACAAGGTCAAAGACACAGGGTCAAACCCAGGGTTAAAGGTCAAAACTGAAGACCAAACATACCAAAGCACACTATGACAAGCCAAACTTAAGTATAATCAATCAATGTAAAGAACACTAAAAATAAAGCACTATAAAAGCAAAAGTGAGGATAGGTCAACAGGAGTCCATCCAAGTCCCCTACAAGGGGAAAATGCACAAGTACACTGAAAAAGCCTCTAGCAGAACAAGGCCTCGGTAAAAAGCCACAGTAGAAAATACCTCAGTTTAAAATCCCTCTTACTAAGTGGTACATGACACTTTTACACGAGCACTGCCAAGTAGTGTACACCATGTAAAATTGGGTATTTTTTCCAATAGCCCCAGGATTTTTCTACTAGGGTTATTGCTTGATTCCCTAGTTTTCTACTGTGGCCTTTTTCTACAATTTTTTTTTCTAGTAGGGGTTTTCTATACTCAGTAAGTGCAGTAATAAATTATTAATTGGGGTAAGTGATTCCAGTTTTGTAAGTTATATATCACACGTGTGAACATACACTGGTAAACAAAAAGGTGCACAAACAAAGTTATCCACACAAGATGTAATCCCCATTTTGTTTGAGAAAGAAACCTGACTTAGTGCACACACAAAAGAGCCTAATCTTCTTTGATAGTGGGACAGTTTAATATGCCCCAGTATAGTAATTGTCACTTTTAGCAAGTATATTACCCTAATAGAGGCTGATCCAGGGGTGGGGGATTTGGAGGGTGGCGTTGACAGGGATAAAACCCCATTTCAAAGGTTTCAAACACTGAAAGCCCTCCACGCTCCCTAGGTCTGCCTCTGAATACAATACACCCTGTCAACAGTAAAACATAAAGACCAGAGAATTTTCATTAGACTCGACAATAAGCTATCTTGTGGTTTCAAGGGATCTTTAGCATCTTTTGCAAGAGCACTGAAATACTTGTTGCTGTAATAGTGGTAATTTGCCATTAAATCATCGATAAAAATTTCCTCAGCTTTTTGTTACACAATCGGGTCAGCAGGTTTTGAGTAAAGAAGTTGCTGTTGAGCTGTTGTTGGTCCAACAATGTAAACGATTGGGGAACCGTTGACGATACTTATACTAATTTCACAAACAAGTTGTGTATGGCACTAACTCTATTCTCAGAACCATGATATGTGTGTCACTGACTGAATTATTTAATGTAGTTAATTCTCACAGACATAAGGGGCCAATCATTCCACTGATCGTTATTACACAGACATGTTTTGTTTGTCATTAACTGAATTCTCTCGATTGCAATTATGTCTCAGCCATATTTATAAAGGGTTAGTCATTCCCGATTGCGAATGTATGCAACTTATCCAAAATTCAGACTTGATTGCTACTGTGCGGTAATCACGATTGTGTGCCACTTCTCCCACTTCTCATTTGATTGCTAATGTGTGTTATATGTCAACATTTTTTTTCATTTGAACAGTATTGTAATCCATTTCTTGGACTAGTATAAACAACCCTTGCTTTGAAGACATTTTCATTCTACTTATATTAAGTATCCCACCAGGCACAAGACGTCATCAATGATTGGTTTAAACTGGTACCTGATGTCATTTTGATAGCATAATGATATCTAGACATTATTTGATGGAAACAGACTTGTTGGTCATCACATGTGATGTCATTTTGACATCATTTAATTGCACAAAATCTGATGTTTTTTCTCCACATCATATTGATGTCATTGTGCCATCAGATGAGAGATTAATGTACCCCGTGAGTTGGTAATTTTTGTAACTTCTTTTTGACTTCTTCAAACTCCCCCTATATTTTTTTCTATTCAGCTTAATAATGTCACTATAACATCATGAATTTCATAGATGTTTTTTTAACACATCATTTTGATGTCATTATTAACACTTATTTCTGACATTTAACATATAGTCTGTTTGAGTTTATGTGTTACATCAATCCCAATTGTTAGTCAATCCCAATTGATTAATCGCAATTAAAATCACTGTAAAGAATTTTGATCACTTCCATAATCAAGATTTAACTGAGGGCAGATTTTACCTACTACCAAAAAATTATAAAAAGAACATCAGTCGCAGACAAATTTGCAGTAAAACAAACCTGTGTATGATGTGTACTAAAAGTACCAATAAATTTTTATTCACATTCCTGTTTATCACTCTCTGTAGATACCACTTGGGGACTGATGCCAATTCTTTATTATACACAATTCCTTATTTAATAATCTAGTTTTATGTTATTTTAACAAAATTTAATTTATTGTTCACTGCACATCATATTTGACCCATATAGAGGGTTATACAGAACGGGATATATTTTATTTTTATATAATTGGGCCTCAATCGCTTCCGTTTTTCACCAATATCTCAGAAACTGTGTAATACAAGTATGTATTATATATCATTAGAAAGGTCTTCTTACAGTGCTTCTACTCATGTTTGTTACATAAAATTCATGCAGAAATGACTGAGATATTGTAGTTGTTATATTCACTGGTGCCCATGCTTTTTGACATCCTTTTTCACATTCTCTCATTAAATATTCATACTATTAAACCCATAAATTATACAGAATGGTGGATAATAAAAGTAAAAAAACATCCCTCATCAGACATATGAAAATATATCAATCAAGAAGATTAACAATATAATACTGTTTCCTTCAATCTGATATATTTTTTCTGTGTATGTCATTCGGGAAGTTTTACTATTGTAATGAAACTGTTGTAAAAATTTGGGTTGATTTTTGGGTGGATTTGAAACTTTGAATCACTTCTAGTTTGGATACCATGAAAATTTAATTTTGATATAATATATGATGTCATTTAGAGTTCCCAAAAAGGACGTCATTTTGATATCTTGAAAATAATGTCATTTTGATGTTGTGAAAATGATGTCATTAGAACGTTCAAACCAAATAAAAAAAAGACAGTTTATTGACATCGGGTCCATTGTCATTTCGATGTCTAAATGACATAAGTTTGCCCACTGGGATACAAGTGTATTTTCCAGACTATGATATCTTGGAAAATAAAGCGAAAGAGTATGATCAACACAACTTTGTAAAACTGTGTATATTAGACTGTAGAAAAATCATGGCTACCTCAGTACGTTGTCTAGACAAGTCCTTTAAACAGTGTACAGTGACATGAAGTATTCCTGTAGCCATGGAGGTAAAGCTAACAAATCCAAGTCTAAGGGAGAAAGGCAGAATCAGTCAAAAGCTAAAATAGGATGTCCCTTTGTCATGAGGCTGAAAGCAGCTAAGGATAGACAGGCTCTAGAGGTGACAGCAGTTTTGCCACAACTTAACTGTGAGGTTACTGAAATGGAGTTCAAATTTCATCCCAGAGTCCAAAAAGTGGATCCAGAAACTGAGAAGGAGATTGCTAGCCATCTACAACTAAATGCCAGTAGGAAGCTAGTCCAGCAGAACTACAGAGAGAAGACTGGGAAGACCATACTCTTATTTTTATTGTCAAGGCTAGAACTAGGGGGAGGCCAAAAGGAGCAGTCAAGCATGTTATTGGACTGCCCAAAAGACCACAGAAAGAAAATGATGGGAGCTCAGACCCAAAACCAAGGAAGAGAGGATGCCCAGTTTCTGCAAAGGATTCCAAGGATCTTCCCATCAAGCAGAACTGTGGCACCTTTGCCCAAAATTCCAATAGCTATTAAATGGACTTTCAATAGTTAGACTGTACATGTTTTGTTTACTGTGCCCGTTTAAGTGGCTACAATTAATATTATCAATAACTTTCAGTTATTTCCATACTGTAATGAGATTTAACAAGTAAACAAGGTAATGATTATTTATGAATACTGTGTTTCTTATATATATTAATGATCTGATATAAATATATTTACTATATTTATGATTTTATTATCTAATGGCTTTCCATTGCAGCAGATTGGTCTACTGTCAAAGGATCCCCATTTGTTTACTTTATTCAATCCTCAATGGATTCACAGCTACATCGGTTGAATAATTGTTAAAAACTAGTCACCTTTGTGGGAAAAATGGAAATTTTTCACAAAAAAAAATTTAATATGCCCACCATTTCATATTTCTTTAGCCAACACATTCAGTGAATTTCTCTGGTTCAAGAACCCTGGAGGTGAAGATGCTCCGTATCAAGGCCCCTGGGAAGTTGGTCACATGATCAGTGAAAATGACTGCGATACTTACATGGATGAAACGGTGCTGACAGTTGAAGGTGTAGAGTATGATGTCATATTTACTACAGGCTACTTCATGAATAAACTCTCTGTTTACTGGAATGCTGAAGGGATGTGGGATAACGCCACTGAGGTAATGTGCAATCATATCTTGATAATAAAATTTTTCATGAGAAAAGTATTCACTTAATCATTTTTTGTGAGCTGGGGGGATTTAAGTTCCTTTTAAAACTCCAGGTCATAGTGTAGCAGGTCATCAGTATTTTATACATGTGTTCAGGGTTTCAACTTGAACCCATGGCCATAGAGAAGAGAGTCATTCATTTGCCTAAATTTAATAAGAACCAGGCCACTAAGACGCAGTACTTACTGGAGTAAAGCAGTTATATCAATACCTATTTCTAAGTATTTGGAATGATGCAGTCATATTATGGCCTTTATAAGAAAGCATTTACCAGAGTGTATTGAATTTATTAGGGCTTTCCCATTATAGTGATCCAATCCAATCCGTAAACCTACCTCACAAGGGGAAACCATTCAAGATGCATGGGTGTATTTTAAGATAGGTTCCCATATTTTCCTAATAGCTTTCTAAATGACATTGTGATTGGTTCAACAAGTCTTCCGATGGGCTCCAGATCCTTCTTTATGAATTTTTAAAAAAATAATAAGCTCTATATCACTGTAAGGTCAACTTAAGAGGTAAATATTGCATTACAAACGGCAAAAAGGTTTAAGACTGCTGTACAACCAACACTGCGATTCTATGAATGACATGATAAGTTTAATATGGGTTTGTGGTGGGTTCCCGAAAAAACTATCTGATAAGGACGAGGAACAGTTTACGATAATATTAACCTGTTTTACACACAGCCCCTTCTCTGAACATTCTGATTTGTTCCTTATTCAAAACACCCCAGCTAGGAGTCGCTTCTGAATGATTGAACAATGTCCCAAATTGATTCCAAACATTCTGATTTGGTTTCCAAACATTTTGATTTGGTTCCCAAACATTCTGATTTGGTTCCCAAACATTCTGATTTGGTTTCCAAACATTCTGATTTGGTTTCTAAACATTTTGATTGCCTCCTTAATGGCCAATTTGCAGGGCCATAAACTTATTGTGATGAAAGATTGCCACAGTGGCAAAGCTTTATTAAAAAGAAAACATCCCCAGTATACAGATATAAAAAGATATATTGCTCATACATTTAGTTTCATCTTTAATGTACATTTCATTCAGGAAGTTCTCCTATTTATACTCTCTATGTATATTTATACACTCATTATATGCTATGCATAGAGGACGACAACTTAGTGGATAACACACCTTCCCCCCACCTCTAATGGTATTATTTCAAATTCTGACTGTGATTAAAGAGGTCAGCTACTGTTTCTTTTTCCTATGTATTTATTGATAATACGCAATAACACAATTTATTACAACTATTTCAGTCTCTCTTTATATCAAAGTCGTTTCCTTGCATTTCAATAAATTTCTGAATGCAATATCTCCCCCCCACAAAATAGTCAATATACGGTTTTGTCTATAAAATATATAAGTGGTGTAAAATGCTTAGAATACAAGTGGCTGTTGAAACCAATTAAAGGCTTGTAAAAGTTATGTTACTATCTACTGTGAGGATTTTTATTTTATTTGAGAACCAACGAGTGGTTAATTTTAAAGATTATAGAAACAATGAGAGTCACATTTGGACTCACATTACAGCCATATAATTTGAAACATTCTATACTAAATATTTCATGAAAGCTAGAAATGCAGTCGTTGCGACTTGTCAGAATGACAGCCCAGCAAGATTAAGAACAGTAAAAAAATCACTAAAAATACAGTCGTAGGCTTTTTAGCTGTGTTTGGCCCCTAAGCCTTGGAATAGCCTTTGGAAGCACTGTAGACAAGCGCGACTGTAACCTAGCAAGTTTTACAACATAAATATTAAATCTCATGATTTAACAAGTTCAGGCTGCAAATCTCTAAGGTTTTGGAATTAACATGCTTAATTTCTTATATGCTTATTTAGTGTACTATCTGGAGAGTAAGTAATGTAATTACTTTTACCGGATATGTGGGTAACGCTCTACTGCATACTGAACAATAATATTATCAACAAGACGTTTCGTACAGCTGTAACATTAACACTGCATCACAAGTTCTGCCTGAATTGACCGTCAGAATATTGTCACAACATATAGGTAATGTATAAATGCATAAACATTGAGTCATCTAGTTCAATAATATGATTAACATTTTCTTGTCACAGTATGTTATAGCATTACAGAATTTTTAGAAAGGTGTTAAACCATTTACTGATAGGGGATTGTTCTTCTTCAAAACAATATATTTATTACTGGTATTTTACAGTAAGAGATCAGAATCTGGTTCAGAAAGAATTGGGCAGGTCTTACACATTAAGCTATGTACAGCAAGGACTCCCCACAAAGCTCTATGTTTTTGGTACATTTACAGTTGGAAAGACATTGTACACATATATTTACAATTTCCAACAACTTTTCAGGTGCGATAAATAATGTCTTTTTGAAAGTATTAATTTTCAACTTTAACATTTTGCCAGCTGGTAGTACTATCTTTGCAAGAAACTATTATATTCATAGATTTGAGGTGAAAAACAAATCTAAACATGATCATCAATGTAATTAAACACGCCATGGAAACCAGCTTGGACATAATATGCCTATGCCTGCAGAAACCTGAAAGGCAACAATCCATCAACTTTAACATTTTGCCAGCATTAATGGTTGTACTATCTTTGCAAGAAACTATTATATCCATAGATTTGAGGTGAAAAACAAATCTAAACATGATCATCAATGTAATTAAACGCGCCATGGAAACCAGCTTGGACATAATATGCCTATGCCTGCAGAAACCTGAAAGGCAACAATCCATCAATGAAGATGTTTATTGCGGATGTGGTGCAACACCCTGCTGATACTGACTTTGTAAATAAGGGTGCCTGGGCCAAGTTTTTTGACTGCCAAAACATTATGATCAAGTGAAAGTAACTGAAGCTGCAAATAGGTGCCTAAGTATCGATTCTTCATCATACCCGCATTGACGGAGAATCCTTACAGTTTACTGAGATCAAATATGGCCATGTTGGTTTTAGAATTTTACAAGCATCATTACGGGTCTCATGTGGCTCAGTTGGTAGGGTGTTGGACTCATAATCCAAGGGTCGTGGGTTCGATCCCCGGTGATGCCGACTGTTTCATGTGAGATAACGTCTTTGGGCAAGATGTTAACCTGGACTGTGACTCTCTCCACCCATGAGTAATGGGTACCTGGCTGCTAGTGGGTTCTTAGTGTGTGCGCTGTATTGTGGCTGCCCCCTAGTATGTTCCCAGAGGGAACTGAGACAGATAACATGTGTGAAAAAGTACTGAAACCCAAGCTAGGGTGTTAATGTAAAGTCGAATGATATATACTGATACTAGACTATAAACCATTACATTTACATTTATTTACATTTAAGGGAGAAATGCACAATTGAAAAGGTTATTGGTCAAAGGGGACATAGATAGCTTTGACATTTTGTTCATGTATATAAGACTGGTATATTCTGGATACTGCAGTGTAGAAGAATGATTAGTAAAAGTTTATTATAATAGGCATATTCTAATAAGTTGAACAATTGCTTATTCCAAAATTTGCTGCCCCATTTTGTCAACAGGTGGTTCTTACTGAACTTGTGTTGCCACCAAATGTTGTTATTTATCTGGAGCAGAATCATAGCAAGAATTTTAAGGTAACATTTACAATTAAAGAACAGTCCAGTCTGATGGGTATGGGCTTTGGTTATGTCCACACTCATATTTACTCATTGTGCTGGAAACACCAGCCACCCATTTTACAGCAGTTAACTGATCATAGAAAACCCTTTGGTTTTTAGTTTTATTGTTAGTTTCCTACATTGCTATTTTTCAACTTTGTCCAAACATTGACCAATAGCCTTCAAGTGTGGCAGCATTTCTTGATTGATCAACTTCTGGGTCAGCACTTCAGTAAGTACCATATTAGTGGTGTTTGTTTTCATGTTTTTTCATACTTGCAGGCTAGAGAATTTTTACTGATCTACTTGATCAGAAGATAAATCTTGTACAGATCTGCCACAATCGAAGATATGTCTGAATGTAACACCTGCAGTTTATATTGGGGCCATCAGTGGCCTTGTGGTTAGCAAGTTTGCATGTAATCACATGGTGTTACCTCTGAGTGGGTTTGACTCCAAAAAGTGGTAACTTTGAATCTTTGCAGTTTGTGATGAAATGAAGCGGGGTGACTAGCCCATACAAGTTGAGACAAAAATTCAAGGTCACTTGTCAACTGAAGCTAACCATGTCAGTCTTCCCAGATTTAATGTTACATTGGTTGCCGATTGATTCTCTGCCATCCTAACAGTCAATGGCTAATTAATCTAATGAAAACGCCAATAAAAATTTTAAAAATTAAAGCTTGACAAGTGTGTACAACATACATATAATGCACTTGTCTTCAGTGATATTGTGTGTTATCTATAAACTACACAGGTTAAATTAAAGTTGGTCAATTTATGAACTGGTCGATATTACAGAGATTTCTCCAAAGAGAACCGAATGCAATATATCTATAAAGAGTACTGTGTAAATCAGTAAATTAAATATTAACAAGAGAGCACATACCTCTGTCAAAGCCCAACACATCCACTGCTGCTTATGCGTGATATAAATGAAGAATCTTTCAAAAAATCCTTGATCCAGTGCAGTAGTTTTTGTTAACTTGATAATTAACAGATTCTAAGGATCACATAACCTCCTTCGTGGAGGTATTTAGTAGTTTTCACCTTACTCCCTGAAAGGGATATTAGCATAGTGGCAATGCATTTATGACATATGCACTAAAGAAATTTACCTTTATTAGAATATTGATAGTTTCGTTCTCATAAGCATATTCCATGGACTAAAAATCAACCCTCTAATCTGTGTGATTTACACTGGACTGGACCCTGCAGATCCACAGTCGAGTTCTGGGCTCATTGATAGATGATGCTGACTGTATACCGGGAGAAGGACTGTGTGGACATTTCTTTGACCTTATGGTAGATGATGTGAATATGGATGGTAGACTGGATCTGCTAGTGACCATCAATTCTGAATTATATGGACATGTTATAGTCTATGAAATACCAGATGATTTCAGGTAACAGAACTTTAGTGATTCTGAAAGATTTCAATTCTGAGACACACCAGATAGATAGTATTGACTAGAGTAATTGCCAGGGGAGCAAAATATAAACTGGTAGGTCAGTAAGTAAAACCTCTAGTAAAAATCACTTACAATGCCAAAGTTTGTGACTAAGTCAGCTGTCGCCTTGGCAACAGAAATTACTGTTTAAAATAAATGTAGAAAGTCTGTTAAGCTAAATAAGCTATTTTTGTAAACAATCATATTTTTTTCAGAACTGATCCATTTGAACCTATCGAACTTGCAGAAGGGTTTATTCCACGGATTGGTGACCCCAACCAAGGGGCCCCTGGTTTACTGCAAATCTTCTATCCAACCCCAAGGTGTGTTCTGTATTACATTTATATCTTCGCAAATGTTTTAAACATTATATACAAGTGTTAAGGGGGAGAGGGGTCCCTAGGTATATCCGGACGCAGATTGTAGAATCTCAAAGGAAAAATACAAGCAATTTGTGCACACAGAATAAAACATTTGTCCTGTGTGCTCTTGCCTTGTACTCCCGAGTATGAGGTTAATTCTGAAGGTATATTATTACAAAATATGTTTCACCCGCAAAGAACTAGAGAGTGTGGGTCAGTTGAAACTCAAAGAAGAGAATTAAAATTCTAAATAAGATAATTATTTCTCCCTTTGTCTATAGAAGCCGTAAACAAAAACCGACAGGCCTGTAACACTAACAGACAAGCCCCCAACTGTAACTGACAGGCCGGCAATATTTTTGCTTCTCACAGCCTGTCGGTTTCCAAATCTGTGGTTATAAAAAGGCCAGTTGGCACAGGCACTTCATTCACTTGTCGAGAGACAACTGGTGTGCAGCATGGCATCAGATATTACTCATCATCCATCAAGCACAAGCCCATCACAACGACCACCAGCTGTCGCCACCACCACTGCTGCAGATCAAGTTAGGTTTAGATCAGTTCCAGCAGATGAGGTCGATGATTTCCAGATTTTTGGGTGCAGGTCACGACCCTACTTCAAATACAAGACAGTCGTTCTGCAACTATCACCACTCTGAGATTGAACACCTGGAGCAGTGAGACTTTTTGAACTTCAGGAATGAGACAGTCAAACTTCTCAGTGAAATACAGTACAATGCGAAGAACGCAAAAGACAGGTCACAACAACTCAACAGGTCATCACATTTCAACTTCAGAAGCAACACAGGCCTTAGTAGGACATGAACACATACTCACCATACCGGATACACCCAGTCTCCGTACCAGTTGTGCAGCCTTTTCAGATAGCCACAACACAGACTGCTACAGTGATTGCCAAAGTACAGCAACCATCAAGGCCTTCATCAGCATCAGCACAGCCAGCATCTTCGAAGTTGTGGATGACTAGCAGCCTAGGACTTCCATACAACTGATGTTTACTTTGAGCCCATCAAAGACAGTTAACCCACCTTCCGTTGCATCTGGACAACAAGGAGGATAGTCAACACAACACTTCTGGATTGTCAAGTCTTTTTGGTGGGATTCCAAGTGTATTACAGTACGAGCAGATCAACACACAACAACTATTTTCACCCTCTCAACTTCAACCATCACTAGTGCAATCTTCCACTCATCAATCACAGTGAAGACCTCCCAGCCAGTCCAGCCAGCAGTGTCAGCCCAAATAAGCAGATCAGCCTGCTTTAAGTCGCAGCAACCAGCCCTTATAAGGGCCACCCAAATCTTCCAAAAACAATTATTCAGCTGCTTGTTGCTTCCCAAAAACAACATTTACACTTCCCCCAGAAACATGAAAAAAGTTGTGTGAATGAATGAGTGAATGTTTAACACCAAAAATTAAAATTCCAACACACACAAAACTAAAAAAAAAAAGAAAATTAAACCCCTCCCCCCCCCCCCCCCCCAAAAAAAAAAAAAAATAGTTAAGTGTCACTTCCCCCCAGCCCCAAAAATATAGTAAGACCTGAAGTGACACCTTCTCCCCCAAAATATAATAAGTAAAGTATCAGTTAGCCCCCACCACCCCAAACCAAAAATACAACAGATGAGGTGACACCCTACCCCCACCCCTATACAAGAAATAGTACACACATACAGACAAACAGGTATGAAACACGCAGTAACTAGAAACATAAAGTGCTATGAATGTGTGGATGGACTGACAGAAAAACAAACAGTGTTGCAAAACAACACCTCGCCTGCCACAAACATCCAACGACCTGGCTGTTGATTGGGTGAACTAAATATTATTGGTAAAACTGGTTTAAATTAAAATTGATTTTTATTTTTCAAAGGTTTGGTGGGATAAACAAAATCACCTTAAATGATTAAGAAACAGTTGTTTTTTTCAGGGATGAATTATTATTTTTGGGAAAATAATGTTATTTCTTTCGGTTTAACTTTTGCAATAACATTTTACACATTATTGTTTTTTTTTTTTTTGGGGGGGGGGGTGGGGGTGATTGAATATTGGGTTTAATGTGTGTGTAACAACTATCTCAATAAAAGGATTGATTGATGACAGCTTGTTCTCTCCTCAGTCTTCTTAAATTCTGTTCTCCTGCCCAGCCATTGCCCCAAGGTTGTTGAAGTAGTCTTTTAGTAGGTTTCGTTGATGTTTGGCCTCCCTCGATGGATTTCTGACGTTTTCATCCTTTGCCTGCTCCCCCTGGTCATTCTGTGGTGGTTGTATGTCGTCTGCTGGAGTGGGTGGTCTGTCTGCTCCCCCCTGATGGCTTCCAAGCATGTTATGTAGCACCACACATGTTAACACAATGTCTCTGACAACTTTTGGCCTCTGCTCCATGGTGGTCAGCAGCACCCTGTATCTTTTCACTAGCATACCTAAAGAGTTCTCGACCACCCTCCTGCCCCAGGATATCCTGTAGTTTAACTATTCTCTCCTGTCTGGTCAGTTGTCGGCTGCTGTATGGTGTGTCCATCCAAGGCATAAGGGCAAAGGCATTGTCCCCCAACAGGAAGTAGTGTAGATTTGGACCCCCAGATCCAAAAGGTTCAGGTGGTGGTAGTCCCAAAGTTCCATTCTCAATTCTTCTGTTCAGTTTGCTACAGCTGAATATCTGAGCATCAGATGATGACCCACTGGCCCCCACATTGACCCACAGGAATTTGTACTCTGCATCTACCAAAGCCAGAAGTACCAGGGAGAAGTAGCCGTTGTAGTTGAAATATTCACTTCCTGACTTCTTGAGCTTCTTTATAGCAATGTGTTTGCCATCTAGTGCACCGACTGCATGGGGGACATTCCATCTGTTTCTAAATCTCTCATCAATTTTCTTCCAGTCTTCTGGATCAGTTGGACAAGTCAAATATTCATGTTGAAATTCCTGTAAGATGGCTTTGAAGACCATGGGGAGAAATTTGCAGATGGTCATTCTTCCAACCCTCCATTGGTATTGCAGTGAAATGTATGTTTTTCCTGTGGATAAGTGCTCAATGTAACTGCCAGTTTCAATCCGACTTCCAGTAGCCTCCTGAATTTGGTGGTTGACTTCCTCACACAAGGGGTAATTCTTTCTTCAATTAAATAAAAAAAATGCTGGTTCCACCCTGGTGAAATTTCTGTGGCTTGGTATGTCAGTTGTGATTAGTTCCTCTCTCTGCAGTATCCAGGGCATAACCCATGGATTCTGTGGCTTTCTCCTCCTTCTACATGGTGGGTGCTGTGGTTGTGGTGGTGAAGCTGGCTGGGCAGGTGCGGGGTTCTGTTCTGTGTCTTGAAATCATGATGAAAAATAACATATTCAACTGAATAAAAACCAAAGGACCCTCCCCTGGTCAAACAGTTCCTCTTGATGTGTTGTTGTCATCTTTGAAGTGTGAAATGAGTGTCACATCTCTAGTGATGGGTTTATTTAGTGTGATATGGATCCTGATTCTGGATCCCGACTATATATACCAACCCACAACAACCATCAGTCATGTTGGCAAGGGTCGGGAACATGCTCCCAGCTTGTCTGTTTCTCTTTATGGTTTGTCTGTTTGTGATCCGGCTCATCTGTTAGGGGGTTTATGGCTTGTCGTAGTACTTCTATGACTGGCTGTGCAATAAACGTCCCCAACCCTATGTCCTGTCAAGGTAATCACCATGCCCCGTCTGTAAGTGTACCATACTGTCGGGGATGTCTAAACCGTCTCAGCATTTTCACGCCTTTTTTCTTATGATCCCACAACTTTTACAATGGATCCTAGAGTCGTAGGGTCGGATACAGGGTAGGTTCTAGTGGAACACCAGCATTAGGATTGCACATATGTTAGTTATCGTCTCATGTGCCTTAGAAGCCGCATTTGTATAGGAATGCAGCACTATAAACAAATTATTACAATAGAATTTCAAATTTCTCCTATATGTATGTTAACATGTCAAGTCATTAAAAGATAAATATGATAAGCCGAGCAAATGTCCTACAACTACAAATTGTCTCATGTATAATGTGAATGTAAAGAAATGTAGATGATTATCTTAGTTGATGATTTAGACTGCCTTCTATAACTTCAGTAGCGGAGAGTAAAAGATTATTTTCAAGCCGTTGTTGTAGCACTTCAGGTAAGCCTTGGATTGGTGTGTCTGGAGATGATGATGGCAAGGCTTATTACTTAAGACCAGTCAGCCAGGACTTGACCAACTGGCAGTATGACGTCATAGAAGTGTTTGATGGTGGGCCTCAGTTCACTATGGGTGGACCTCTCGTGTTTGATGCCAATGGGGATGGCTATGCAGAGCTCTTTCAACTGGTCTATTCAGGGAATGAAATACAGTTTTATACATTTGTTGATTGAGTGGCATTAAATAAATACATGCTCTTTGTTAGCCATCATTGTTTTAGTTGAAAATAATTCATTTGGTTTTTTCTTTCTGTGCACAATAAATATATTGCTGCCTTAGGTGAATAATGCTTTTGGTTGTCATTTTGCATGAATATTTTTAGATTGAAATTGGCTTTGTTGAGGATTAATTGCATTTAAAGTTATTGCCAAGTGAAAAGTGAAAGAAACTATTTAACACTGTTAAACAGGGAAATGCATCGCGAAATGTCTGAAATCTTTGGGCTTTTCACAAAATCCCTGATTCGTGAAATGCATTAAAATTTCCAGGCATTTCATGAAATGCCTTGAATTTGGCCATCTTTAATACACAACTTGCCTGATGCATTTTAGGCAAATTGTGAAATACCATATTTATATGTTATAGCCACTGTCTTGGTATTTTATCCTTCATTGTTTTGATAAATGAGCAGCATCATAAATCTGTTAAAATTATTTTTCTTGGAAGAGTTTTATCTTGGGGGTCATTTAATAACAAGACGGACTCATGGAAAAATATTTCAAATGACCAGCGCATATATTAATGTTTGAATTAACACAGAAAATCAGATTGTAGTCAAGATCATTCCTTTTATTAAAGCAGGGGTTCTGAGTCTAATAATGTTTTGACATAGAGAAGCCATTTGAGCCTTGATCTTAATAAATGGGCTTTGATTTGGATCAAACCAA
This sequence comes from Sabellastarte sp. h YS-2021, assembly GCA_964017235.1. NCBI lineage: Eukaryota > Metazoa > Annelida > Polychaeta > Sabellida > Sabellidae > Sabellastarte > Sabellastarte sp. h YS-2021. Next base: position 70,198,757 of record OZ024932.1, read on the forward strand.
TGAATAATCCCTTGAAGTAGTACAACAATGTGAGCTTTAACTGAATTAATTGGGTTTTGATGAATATAAAATCAGGGTTTCTCATAATCTCTTGATCTACACACGCCATATATCATTTGAATTGAATTACCTGGACCTTGATGTTCATCAATACATGGGTTCTTAATGAGAGCTTTAACTGAATTAATTTAACTTAATGAATACACAAATAGAGTTTCTCATTGAAATAATCCCTTAAGTAGGGAAGCCACTAAGCTTTCATCTAAATTGAAATTAGCTAGGGGGCCATGGTGGCAGAGTGGTAACACTCTCGCCTCCCACCTCTGAGCCCGGGGTTCGGTTCCCGGCCCGGCTTCAAGTGGGTAAGCTGGTAGTGGCTTGTCATTGGTCAGCAGTTTACAGTACAAAAACGTGACCAACTGTATGTACTGGTTTCCTCTGTCCTTCCTACTACCCATCGTGATATGACCTGTACAGTGTTGAAAGCGAGGTAAAACCCCAAATAAATAAATAAATAAAAGAAATCAGCTAAAGAATGATATGAAGAATTAAGCTTACCAGAAGAGGCTATAAAAGGTAAGCAGATTTGGATCTACTTCTGTCTACTATATAAAAGTTTGTGAAAATGGATGATACCAGCGAAATTAGGTTTACAAATGAGCTGTATGGAAAATACGCCAAGTGTCAAAAGTACCTTATTCCCAGAGATGTTTGTAATTGAACAAGTGCCAGTACTTCAAGTCAAAACTTAAGTGTGATAGTCGGTTCATGGTAGTTTGTCTTGCAACAATTTCATGAAATGCCTAAGTGAATATCATATACATGATAACATTTGTTAAAATAACCCACAAATATAAAAAGTATTCAATCCAAAACATCACAAATACAAATTGATCTTATAACCACCTGACCCCCTTTTTAGATCATGTCTGTCTGCAGGAATCTCTGTGTGTGATGCCTATGATCTAACACTAGGTTTTAAATATTGTAGGCTGAAATACAGGATTGGCATAAGAATAGTTGAATAAATTTCATAGTGTTATTTACTATTGGCATTACTACTGCTTATATTTTCTTTGCAAGAGAAGTGTGTCATGGTAAATTTGTTTTTGTTCACTGGAGATTTATCTCCGAATGAACTAAATAAAACTATGCCTGGTGTCCTCATTCATTGAAACGTCTTTTTAAGAAAAATGTTCATAGAAGTTAGTTTAAGATCAAGCAAATACCTTGAGTAATAAACAGCATATAAAATAGACAAATCCATATATTCCAGAAACTGTTGCTATGTTTCAGGATATACAAATGTTCAAAGTATAAACTTTGTGTTCAATACACACCAGTGAGATGAGAGACCTAATGCAGTCAGAGAAGTCACAATTGTGTGAAGAATTCCAAATCAAGGAAATAACAGAGGATTTCCTCACTGGTGAATTTCAAAGACTTGATGAATTTCACATTTGTTACTTTACAGATAATCCTCATTTGGCTGAAGCTGTATCAGATCAAAGAGTTTTAAGTTGTATGGTCTGTAGAAAGTTTGTAATGTATCAAGTGTGTGATTGAACATTGGTCTGTCCAAGGAGGGATCCAGGCGAACTCTTCTGGAGTTTAAAATATCTTCCGTTCTGATCACTTCTGCCTCCTCAGGTGTAAATGGATCTTTGATACAAAAAAGTAATATTACTACATTACACAGCGAAATATAGAACTTGTGCACAGTAATGACACTTGTCAAAGGTGATAGGTTAGCATAACTAAATTTAGTAAAAATTTAATATTTCAAAAGATTATTGTAAAGGCATTTATACTTTAAACAATAAATCTGTAACTTTATGGCTCAATATACAATGAATGACTTAAGTTATTTTAAACTAATCTGAATGTCAGTAATTTTTAAGAAAATGATATTACATGTATTTAAACTACTAACTGATATCAGTTAGTTTTCCTACCCGTGATGGACTCTAGTGGAATAATAATATTTATTTTGTTAAAAGAACAAGACATATAACATCCACACAAACATAAACTTTCAGTAGCATTGAAAGTCAATTTATCTTAGTTGAAACAAAGAACTAGTTAAATTTTTGTACTTAAAAAGTTCATATGAATACATTCAAGCTGTGTTTCACTTGTTGTACAAAGAAAGTGAACTGTTGAAGTGAGGTTTTGCTTATTAAAATGATGTTTTTTGAAAATTATATCCAATGATTACACAGGTATTCAAAACTGCCAAACCTAAAATAATTACATCACTGGTTAATTCTACAGATTTGTTGCTTGTGAATGTAAAGGTCTGTAAGCAATAAACTAATCCAATATGAGATGCTTAGTACAGTCTTCTTTGACCTTACCAAAATGATGAAATGCCTATTTTTTTCAATTGACAAATAAGGAAGGTGTTGTCATTTTTACTGGAAAAAATATTAATTGTGTTTGCTGATGATATCTACCAATCCAGTAAAAGTTGTTAAATTGTTTGTTATAGTATGCATGTGGGCAAAGTACATCATATTCCAACTTTATTATAGAATCATATTCCAACTTTATCATTGAATTGTATTGTATTAGCTTAAATCATCCTCTGTGCATACAGGCCTTCAGTGTTTTTTGTTTTAAAAGCACCATTAAATGTAAATTTTAATGAAGAGTAATATGTACTTTACCTAAATTCAGAAATGGTAAGACCTCTGTTGACAATGATCTCAGAGGATCTTTCATGTATTCCTCTAATAGAATAACTTTAAACTGTTTATGGGGAAAAATTTTCATCCATTCTTTTACATAGAGTTCATATATTCCTATTCTCAGACGATCCTGAAAAAGAAAAACATATTTTCGCCACAAAATAAAATTTGTATGAGATTATCCACGAGGTATCACTAAGAATTTTTGGATTTTAGACACACCCCATAGGTTATGTGATATAGGTTATATAATATAGTTCGAGTGCTGGAGAAAAATCATGCAAATCACCTCCAAAATAGTAGGTGGGTGAGCCAATTTCTATGTTTATATTATGACCAAATTATGACCAGTACTTTCTACTATCATCCTTTATCAAACTCAATTCTGCCATAAACATGACAGGCTTTTTGGAACAGTTTCTTCATCCAGTGACCACTTTCACTGTGTTTACTGGCAAAACGAAAATCAAATGAAAATGTATAGTATACTTTACAGAAGTTGAACTCCTTAAAAAATCTTACATTTTTTATGAATGTGTGAAATTGTACTTTTCAAATATGTTTCTTTAAAACACGATTCCATGTATTTTTTTCCATCATGGGGAACAAATATGCAACAAATATTAAAAAGACGTATGCCAATTACCTTCCTTTTATCATGTGCTTTTTTGTTTGTAAATGGAAAAAAAATGTATTCAAAGAAAGACATTGCTTTATTACATATGACTAATTGCTCATTGAAATTCACAATTATGACATTTTCCATAAAATCAAATCTATACTACACATTCATAACCATCAATTGCAACAATTAAAACATAAAAACTAAGATATAAGAGAAGCCACCACTTACAGCTGTATGCTCTGTCCAGTATTTATGTCTCACACTGTCCAGTGGAGGGAGAGAATCTGGCGAGTCATATGCACAGCGAAACTCTGAGTATTTCTTAAAAAATAAACAGTGATCAATTCAAATTAAATTATAATGGAAATCAAACTTTCATGATACTTTGTACTTGTTGGTTCTAAGGTGCATACTGTACAAATATATGTTATAATAAAATAAGCTAGAGTTAGTGCAATGGAGATGCCAAAAATATTAGTCTAGTTGCTGTTTTATATGTACAAAAAGCAGTCAACTATTATTTTCCATTTAGACTACTCTTAAAGGGTGATAATACAGCTTTTACTGGAAATTATCACTTTAACGTCGCTTTCAACACTGTACAGGTCATATCACGATGGGTAGCTGGAAGGGCAGAGGAAACCAGTGCATAGAGTTCACTAGGGTTGTGTACTGTAAACTGCCGACCAACGGCAAGCAACTACCAGCTTTCCCACTTGACCCCGTGCGGGGATCGAACCCCAGCCTCAGAGGTGGGAGGCGAGAGTGTTACCACTCTGCCACCATGGCCCCCAATTATCACTTTATCAGCAGGTATCCAATTAAAGCATATTTTACAATGATTTATTTTGCATCAATAAACCTGATTGGTTACATATTGGTTACATTGTTTTACTTCTTGTTTGTGCTTCTTGTTTAAGGTCCTGAATATCTAAGCAAATCACTTACTGCAATACAAGTTTTCCACCATTCCATGGCAGCACTGACTAGCTGATGGAAGTGGGCGGGGCTTGGGGGTTGTCTGTCACTGTTGAACCTGATCATAAAGTCTGTGTAATCTGAGTAAAGTCTGAAAAAATGAAAATAAGAAACTTATGGCTGATGAAGACTCAGTATCTTCATGTCAATGATCTTATATTTTCAGTTAGGTTTTGCAATGTTGTGTGTCTATGCTAGCAAATATATGACCTCATTTTTTACAATAACAATAGGAAAATTCACCACAAATATATTTATAAGCAAAATTATATGTATACATACAATTCTTTAATTCCAAGAGGGAAAAGTTGCACATTCTAAATAACATTCACATGCACAGAAACCAATTTGTAATGATTTCCCCGGATACAAGAACTGTCTGAAGCCTAGTTTGTTGAGGTGAGTGGCTGTTGTGTTACATTACTTTGACATGAAGTCCCTTAACTAAGAAAATGCAACTGTTAGTAAAGCATGATATTGAAAGCTTTCCTGAAGAGGGTCTGTGGTATAGTGAAAAATTGCATGTCTATCTCTCTCCTTTGAGGTGGGGTTTTGGAATCTCAGTCTTAATTGCAATGTTAGTTATTGCTTAGCTATATCCAGAGCATTACCATGCAGAATCATAACCAATTACTATGGCAATCTCATCCACGATTTTCATCCTCCTCTTAAAATGCCCATAATTGACATACAACCTTAAGCCATATATTGAAATGGAAGCAATGTTAAGCATTATATTTGACAACAACTCAGAAATCAAACCTGTGAACTGGGTTTCTGATTAAAATGATGACCTTGGCCTTAGGGATGAGATGTTTGATTTTGTGAGGTAGAAGTAATCTGGGCTCTGTGTGGTTACTGTTCAGGAAATCCTGTCTCCAGTCAGTGCCATGCCATATCAACCGTGGTGTGAAGTCACCTGAAGTGTAAATAACATTGTCTAAGTAATAGATGAACATTAGAAAATTCATATTGCAGCAAATGATTCATCAGTAGTTGGGTGGGTAATAAATCATCATCTCAAATTGTGATGTAATCTTGTTTAGAAAAAAATCTTTTATATCTGACACCATGTCACATTTTTCTCTGTATGAGCTGTTTGTTTCTGGATCCATAAGCAAAGTCATCTGTGGATATTTAAAACTGTTGATAGTTATCATGGCACCAACTGTAAGTGTTCCTGTTTTTGATCGCTATGGTGTTAACATTTTTTCAGTTATAATGATGCCAAATAAGTACAATATGGATACCTTCATCCACAACAGCATTTTTCACCCCTGACTGCCTCATTAGGTGTGTTAAAGTTACATTTGGGTTTATAGACGACAAAAAGCATGTACATAGATTTACAGCATTACCACTTACCAATGATAGTTGGGAAGTGGCTTCTGTTGTCTCTGTCCACTAGCTGGTAGGATGCCACCTCGTCAGTAGCTGTCTGGTACATATCCAGGTACTTACCAAGTACTGAGTCTGTAAACAGTAGATGCACTTTAATCACACAGAAAAATGATACAATAGCAGCACTGTGCATGAAGTTATGGCCTCTATGGACCTGGTTCATGAAAGGTCTTATTTAAGATTTACCCAAGACTTGACATTTTTTCCACCAGAGAGCACCAGTCAGTGTATGACATTAATACTTTCTACACCCCCAGAGACTAATAACTACTCTCTGAGACTAATCACAGATCTCTATCTTTCTAGAGTTAAGGGTCCGGACATCATATAATTTAAGAAAGCTGTTCATATGTTTTAATCTCATCAATTTTTTAGATTTTTACATTTTACATTTGTGCCATTGTAAGATAAAACATTAAACCATTTATTACAAAGCACTTAATATTTGATCAATTTTGAAATTTAATATTTTTAAATACAGACTGAAACCTTTTGTTATGGACCTGCATCATTTTTAAGTTGCAGGTCCCACTGACCTCAAAGTTTTTGAATAAACTCCATACACTGGCATCAGATGGTGAGATAAGTTTTTACATTTTGTTACAAGGAAATCAAACTCACTTTTCCCATGCATATTATCCCACCAGTGAGGTTCCTTTGTCCAACCAGAGGTTACCAGTGCATGCTGGGATAGTCTGGCGTGGAAATCAGTGGTGCCACACTTGGTGAATCCTGCCACAAAGAAATATGGCAGACATCTGAGGAGGTAGATGTGTTGTAGTGTGTGGTGATTGAGTGACCTCAGTGACCTCTCAGTGAAGCAAGGATTCTTGAAAGAATCAAGGTAGCTGGGTGGTTTCTGCAGAAGTTTAATATTGCAGATAATTACTGACACCTTTAATTGGTCGAATTTATTCTAATCCAATAAGACTATGATAACGTCTAGTATTCGTAGTAACAGATGAAAAACTTTGTTGTAAAATAAATTAGACACTGAAAACATTTTTTGCTACACACAGAGATGCAGGAAAAACAATGCAGATTGACACTGAAAAGCTTTGCTAGAGTTTACACCTAATTTTTAAACCAACTGATAACCAATCAAAGTAACTCACACACCTTAATTAAACACAGTCTCAATAAATTTGTGACAGCTGACTGCATAAAGCTTACCTTTAAAAACACATACCGGGGTACACACAAATTAAAAACTCATTTCGAAGGTAAGTGATAAATCTGTAAATATTTATTTGTTACTTGTTTCAATACACATTTGACACGCAACAAACAAATTATAAAGCCAGACCGGAGTAAGGGTATTGTATTCTAGTTGTGCTGGAACAAGACAGAGTATTATCAAGCAATTTAAAATATCATTCAAGACTTACCATATATATGACATCATACACAGTTGTATTATTGATATGAAAATATCCCAACTTCGGAAACTTCTGTTTTACAACTTCTATTTCTCTTGCCAAGTATTGGTCTTCGGGTGAACTATCAGATACAATGACGTCACCATAATCACGTGGTCTCAGCTTAAATCTTTCAACTGTCTTGTGATAAATTGCCTTCACCTCAGAATCATAACCTTGCTGGGTCAATTGCTGCTGTTTATTGTAGAACTGGTGTACAAATATGTACGCAAACCCATATACCAGAAACTGGAGGGAAGCCAGCGTCAGACAGCCGACAAATAGTTTTTGGCGGGAACAGTGCTTTATCAACCAAGATGTAAGTTCTTCCGGTCTCATGACGTAATCATGATGTGAAACAGGTATATTATTTCCCTGTGGCTATATTTCCAGTATCCTTTTGGTGAAACTATCTAGCATATCACACTCTAATATATATATATATAATATATGTGTCAGTCAGTCTTACTTATTTATACAAACCAAGTAAAGATTTGGGGTTGGAATTATGCCCAATGACCATTTAGAACACTAGAAGAAGAAAGTAAATGTTTTGGTTGACAAAATACAAGACACTATTACCCAAGCCACACTTCTCATATAAAGGCCCTGGATGTGGTCCTCTACTGAGAAAATGATATCCAAAGTCACATGAAAAAATGTCAGATCTAATGAAAGTGACTTCAAATATTGTAAATGGTTTAAAACTATATGATCTATTTGGGTTAAAGGCTGCATTTAACACATTACATAGTGCATATTAAAATTTATAGCAGATGGGATGATGGAAAGCGTTGTCAGTACTAATTTATCAAAGATTATGGTCTAAAAACCATCAGACAGCATGAAGCAACTACCAAGTTTCCCCCTTCAGGTCAAAATGCAAACCCCTTCCTGAATGGATATGCATATGCTACCCACCAGTGCCCAACTCAAAATCACTAGAGTGCAAATACTCAGAGAGGATCAGGTTTATTGATTATCCTGGTAGTTCAGGAATATGTTACTATATTAGGACTGTTCCACTATGACAATCGTCCTCCCTGATTGAGTTACGTACCAAATATTTGCTGTTGGGGAACTCAATCTTTTCAATCGGAATGATCTTAAAGCCATCGTAAACCCATTGTGTATGGAAGTCCCAGTACTTTCTGATGTGTTCACGATTAGATGCACTCATAAATCTACCAGGAACAGTTTATGACAATATTAAACTGTTTTTGAAATTATTGCAAACTGATCCCGAATCTTTTATCAGATTGTTATCGTCTTAAACCCATCTTAAACCTATCTTTCCGCTTGTTAAGTCATCTTTTTGATCTTATAGGGATGTTAAACCCATCTTTTTAATCGTAAGTGAATCTATAAGGTTCATAAACTAATCAGATGGATTAGGAAATTATAGCAAATGTATCGGGAGCTACTGTCCTGTCCAGTTTTTGTGTGTGCTGAGACCAAACTTATTTAAAATTTTAAAAAAATCTACTTATAAATAATGTCAAATGCCTTTCTGCAAACCTAATTAAGCCTGCAGATATGCTATCACACATTTCTTTTGCAATTACTTTGGAATGGGTGGATGAACTCATTACGAAGTTATTGTTGGCTTTATTTCAGATAAACTCTACTTGTACGTAAGGGATGATATTGCAATTTATTATACCATTGCACTCTTTAAGACTGATCACATAAAGTACACCCTTCAGTTACCCAGAGGCCATATATGTGCACTGATGCCCTTAGCGACGTTTTTGGCGTAACTTTTACAAATATATAGCCAATTAAAGTCTTGGGTTTGTCTCAGACCTTTGTCGGGAGTTTCAGATGTTCATATACAACAATTCAGACACTCAAGTTTTATATTTAACAATTTATATTTGGATGATATGATTATGCTAATTTACATAGCTGTAAAACATCATCTGATGTTTCAGAAGGGACTGTCATTGCCCAGTGGCAAGAAGGAGGTCAAGAATATGAACAAATGCATGTATGTACAAACATAATCCTTGATAAAACTGTACATATGCAAAACCAAAAAAAAAGAAGAAATGCAAGTTTTATATATTAAAAAGAATAAATTATAATATATAGTAATACTGCGTTTCTAAGTTTTGTAAATAGCCTGGAATTTTCCTTTAAAATTAGCAGTAAATACTTACACTAACACACTGAATCCAATACTTGTACAGTCATATATACCTACTTTTATACTGCATGAAATTTGATCAATTTTAACTTAATGCACTCTACATTATCCAATTATCGCCCATGTGATACAATCACAAACCATATAAACACACACATGTACACATTTCTCTAGACAACCCTAAGGGCAGGCACAAAATACCTCGCTAAAATTCTTAAAGCTTATAAAACTATCACTGGGTTGTCTTTCACAATATGTCATCACACAAGTTTTATACCTTTTTCGGAAATGGTTTCCGTTTATGCTATTGATATATGCTGGCTTATATGTCACTTGAATAACACATGATTTACGTAAATACTCCTGTCTCTAGGTTCTTAAACACATAATTGGTGGAGGCCATAATACTCTATTATTATTTCATAAATATATTTGCCTAAATTTCTGTTTAAGCTTTACATTGGTTTGACAAACAAACTATACTTATTCATCCAGTTAATAGAATGATTAGATTTCACCGTTTTTGAATTATTGTTTAAATAACATTCAAACCCATTGAAGCCCCCTGTGGGTCCGGGGATGTAGAATAGGCCCAACGTATCCTCCTGCGTGTCGTAAGAGGCGACTAATTGGGGGCAGCCTGTTTGCCGTGGGTTGCAATCCGTGTCAGTGGAAGAGAGGATCCTGGCTGTTGAGCCAATTCTTTGTTGCGGCATTGAGGAGGCAATACACAGCTTTGGCCTCAATTTCACTTAGTCGGAAGGTTAAGATGGCCTGGCTTAATCAATCGGCTGGTAGTGCCAAGCCCTAGTGCTCCAAATTAGTTATGGCTTGTTGTTTCTAATGGTTTATACTGTTGTACTTGATTGTTGTATTCTGCTGGTGTTTGGTTTGTGCTTTTGTTTGGAGTATCTAGAAGGCGGCTGCTTAACAGGTCAATCAAGGTTCATGTCTGTGTTCTTTGAGTATATTGCTGATGTATCTCTGATATCAGTGTGCAGGGCTCAGCTCCACACTATTATGGTATCCCCTTGTTGGGCTCGAAGGGTGGGTGGAGAGCATTGGCAACGAATAACCACTACAATATCATGGCTACACAAAATTCCCAACTGACTGATAGAAAAAGGATTAGAACTTCGCCTGAACTCATGATTACGAACTCGGATTCCGCGCAGATTTGTACATGGCCACGATTCCTACTAGTAAAAGGAACAGACAATGAGAGACCTTTGTCAAAACTGTCACCATTTGCTGTAAACAAGGCCATTGTTGCTGTACTTGGGTCTGATCCCTTTAATATAAAGAAATTAAGGAATGGAGACATCTTGATTGAAGTAGACAGAGAAAGTCAAAGCAGCAAACTGTTGAAAACGACTAAATTGAGCTTGACCATGGACAATGTGATCCCAATCAGTGTATCTCCTCACTATAGTTTAAACACAAAAAAAGGAGTCATTAGATGTCCAGACATAAAAGACTGCACTGATGAAGAAATACTTGAAGGCCTAAAGGATGAGGGTGTCATCAAACTGGACAGGATAACTGTATTCAGAGATGGATTTAGGAAGCAAACAGGAACTTTTATATTGACATTTCAAAGCCAGACCTTACCAAAATATATCAGGGTGGGCTACTACAGGGTGGCTGTGTCACAGTTTATTCCTAATCCAATGAGATGTTATAAATGTCAGAAATTTGGCCACACTAAGTTCAACTGCAGGAAAAATGAGGTTTGCAATAAATGTGGGCAAGAAGATCACACTGACTCCCAGGAATGCAAAAATGAACCAAAATGTGTTAATTGCCAAGGAAATCATACATCAAATGACAAGACATGTCCAAAATGGAAAGAAGAGAAAGAAATACAGAGAATAAAAACTGAAAGAGGAATTTCCTACACAGAAGCCAAGAGGCAAATGGACATATTCAATTCAGTGAAGACAACCTATGCCCAAGCAGCTGCAGCAACCAAACCTGTAGTGAAAACTGTGAATGTAGAAACTCAAACAGAAATGACTTGGCCAGATGGTTCAAAACAACCAAAAAAGTGTGCAGTTGAAAAACAGACAACTAAAGAGAGCAAAACAAGTACTTCCAGTCAGACAAGTGCATCTCAAAATGACCCCATCAAATTGAAAATTAGCCAAAGTAAAGTATATTTGACTAAACAACATAAGGGATCTAATGACCCAATTGTACAGTACAACAAATATGATGCTTTGAGTGACAGTGAAATGAGTTGCGAAGAATCCCCAATCACAAATTCACAAGGGCGGAGTGGGAATAAAAGTGTAAATAATGGAACCAAACACAAATAAAAGTATACTACAGTGGAACTGTCGTGGCTTTAGGCCAAGCTTTGAAGAAATTAAAAATTTAATTTCCAATTTTAAACCCTACATTTTAGCATTACAGGAAACACATTTAAAAGATACAGATAATGTAAATATTAGAGGATTTGATCATTACTTTAAAACATGTGTGTCAGAAGTAGATGGGAGAGCCACTGGTGGCTGCTCTATTTTTGTTAAAAAAGGGATACCCCATGAGGTACTTGAGTTAGATACAGAACTGCAGGCAGTTGCTGTAAAAGTATCTCTACATAAAACCATAACTGTATGTAATGTATATATTCCACCACGTTTTAATGTAGCACAAAGTGATCTTGATAATCTAGTCAACCAGTTACCAGCACCTTTTCTATTTATTGGAGATTTTAATGCACATAGTGATTTATGGGGTTGTTCCTCATCTAATAGTTTAGGTAATAAAGTTGAACATCTTCTTGAATCCTCTAATATTTGTTTGCTTAATGATAAGTCACCTACCTATTTTCATCCTGCATCTGGTTCATTCACCTCAATAGATTTGTCTTTATGTTCTGCATCTGTTTTTCTTGATTTTGCATGGCAGGTCCATTCAGATCAGTGTGGTAGTGACCATTTTCCTATTTTAATTGATATAGTTAAGAGTATGCCTAAGGATAATGTTCCTCGTTGGAATCTTAAAAAGGCCGATTGGCCAAAATTCAAACTCCAGTGTTCTTTAGATATCAATAGGCATAGTTTTACTGACATAACAGAAAAGTTTCCTGCATTTTTAGATAAGTTAAATGATATAGCAAGGCAATGTGTGCCAAAGTCAACTGGACAGTCCACTGGTAGTTACAAACCATGGTTCAACAGTGAATGCAAAAAAGCTGTTAAAGCTCGTCAAAATGCAATGGATAAATGCCGTACAAATCCTACATCAGATAACATAAATGAATATAAAAGCTGTCGAGCTAATGCTCGTAAAGTAATTAAAGAAAGTAAAAGGAAATCATGGCATGAATATGTATCAAAACTAAATGTGAAGACACCTGCTAAGAAGGTATGGGAAATGATCAGGAAAATAAGTGGCAAACAAAGTAACACCACAATACACCATCTGGAAAATAATGATGGAACCAAGATAACAGAAAGAGTAGATATAGCAAATAGGTTGGCCCAAGAAATTAGCAAGAATTCCAGCAGCAACAATTACCGTACAAAGTTTCAAAAATATCAAGAGAATGCTGAAAAAGAACACCTGGATTTTGACACAGAAAACTCTGAAAACTACAATGTACAATTTACAGCTAGAGAATTATGTGATGCTCTGAAAAAGTCTCATGACACAGCCACTGGTCCAGACGAGATCCATTATCAGCTGCTAAAACATCTACCAAGAGACTCACTTATGGTGTTACTTGATATATTTAATGATATATGGGCTTCAGCTGAAATTCCTGAATGCTGGAAAGAGGCCACTGTAATACCCATTCCTAAACCAGGCAAAGACCCAAAAAACCCGTCCAATTACCGCCCCATATCTCTGACGAGCTGTTTATGCAAAACCATGGAAAGAATGATTAATACTAGATTAGTTTGGTTCCTCGAAAAAAATAATATTTTATCAAAATATCAAAGTGGTTTTAGAAAAGGTCGAACTACAACAGACCAATTAATAAGACTTGAATCTTTTATTAGAGATTCCTTTTTAAAAGGCAACCATGTAGTCTCTGTATTTTTTGATTTAGAAAAAGCCTACGACACAGTATGGAAGTATGGTGTAATAAGAGAGCTACATAAAGTAGGCCTAAGGGGGCGAATGCCCATGTTTATTCAGAATTTTTTATCAAACAGAGTTTTTAGAGTTCGTTTAGGATCTATTTATTCAGATATGTGTGAACAAGAAATGGGTGTCCCTCAAGGCAGTATCCTATCTGTTACATTATTTATTTTAAAGATCAACAGTATTGCTGATGTGATTCCAACTAGCTTTGAAAAGTCTCTTTTTGTTGATGATTTCTCAATCACTTGTTCTTCTAGAAATATGGCTTCAATAGAAAGGCAACTTCAGTTATGTTTGAATAAGATAGAAAGATGGGCTGATGAAAATGGTTTTAAATTTTCTAAAACCAAAACTGTTTGCATGCATTTCTGTAATAAAAGAAAACTTCATCCAGACCCAACATTGACAATATATAATTCACAAATCCCTGTTGTTTCACAAACTAAGTTCCTTGGTGTTATATTTGACAATAAACTGAATTTTAAGGCACACATTGATTATATTCGCCAGAAATGTGAAAAAGCCATGAACTTACTGAAAGTACTTGCTAAAATGGATTGGGGAGCAGATAGGAGTGTTTTATTGAGACTTTATCGTTCATTTGTTCGTTCTAGATTGGAATATGGTTGTGCTGTTTTTAGTTCTGCTCGAAAGTCATATCTTAAGAAATTGGAACCCATTCAAAACCAGGGCTTAAGAATATGCCTGGGAGCCTTCAGGACTTCTCCAATGCAAAGCTTGTATGTAGAGGCAAATGAACCACCCTTATATTTAAGGTTTGATAAGTTATGTATTCAGTATGCTTTGAAGTTGAGATGTAATCCTGACAATCCAGCTTATGATGTTGTTTTTAACCCCCAATTTTATGATCTTTATGACAAGAAACCATCTGCAATTAGATCTTTTGGGCATCGTGTAGAGGAAGATTTGTCTGCTGTCTGTCCTCAGCTGGATTTAATTCAGACTGTGTCATTGCCAGATGACCCACCCTGGACTATACAGAAACCTCACATAGACTTCTATCTCACCCATCAAAAGAAACATCTTGGTGATGATTGTCTTTTTCAAAGTCTATTTGCTGAGTTGAAAGGTTGTTATCCTGACCATAGGGCTATATATACTGATGGATCAAAAACAGAAAATAAGGTTGCTGCAGCTGCTACATGTAATAACCTCAGTGCCCAAGTCAGACTTCCTGGCAATGCTAGTATATTCACAGCTGAATTACAGGCTCTTAAAATGGCTTTTAATATTGTGAAAAATTGTGATGGGGATCTTTTTATCATATTCACTGATTCTTTATCTAGTCTCCAAGCTCTTGATAGCAACAACTGTGATCATCCTTTCATTCAAGATATTTTAAAACTTTTTAATGATTGTTTGTCAGTGAATAAGAAAGTTGTTTTAGCTTGGGTTCCAAGTCACGTAGGCATAAAGGGCAATGAAAAAGCAGATGAGCTTGCCAAACAGGCCTTGAATTTTAATGTTTTAGACTTGAAAGTCCCCTATACAGACTTGAAAGTAAATGTAAATAGTGTTTTTAAACAAAAGTGGCAAGCTCAATGGAATGCGTGTCCTGATAATAAACTATTCCAAATAAACCCTACAGTAGGAGATTTTTATGTTTGGACGGGTTTATCTCGTAGGGAGGAAATAGTCATAACTCGAGCCCGTATAGGACACACTTATTTCACCCATACTTATCTGTTGAAAGGTGAAGATATGCCCTGGTGCATTCCATGTCATTGTCCCGATACAGTCAAGCATATATTATTAGACTGTATTGACCTACGTGACACTAGAATTAAATATTACAGAAATATAAACTCAATGAAAAATTTATTTAATGAAAATATTTTTAATGTTATCAATTATTTAAAAGAAGTTGGTTTGTTCAAAAAGTTTTAATTAATTTATTTTGTTCTCTGTTCCTCATGTTAATTTATTCTGTAAAATCTAGTCTTGTATAATATTGTGATAGTTATATTTTGGGTTTTTATTCATTCTTTTCTTGTTTATGTTTTTCTAGTCTCTCTATAAAATTATTTTGTAATAGTTAAACTCCATTATTATTTTTATGTTTTATCTTATTTGATGTTCTCTTTTACATTTGTTTTATACTTATCTTTTTTGTCTTCTAGTCAACTTTAATAATCTTGTGATTTGTTTTTTTGCCAATTATTGTGTATTTGTATATATTTGTTTGTTGTAAATATTAATTAGTGTATTTATTATTTTATTTTTTAGTGCAGTATGACACACTTGTGTTTTTGCACTTAAATTTTAATTATCTTTATCTTTATCAAACCCATTGAATCCTAACTACTGAGGAAGGTTAGATACCATGGGCGTGGTGTTTATCCTCATATTTGTGTTACAATTAAAAAGACCAAGTTATATTTAGTTCATAACATGTGGGCCTATTCCATGTTTAATTACATCTTTTTGTGTCTTATGGACTCATGATACAAGTTCACAATATCCTCATGGTTTTGTGAGTGTTTATTCTTATTTGAGTGTGAGACTCACTCTTGATGTGCTGTTGTTGAGGTGGTGTGTGTTGATGTGTTACGTGAGAAAGGGGACAACTTGGTTGCCTCCCCCATGGTGTATAATGCATGCAGACGCTTGACTCCCATTGTGTGAGGAGCTTTTACTGTTTGACGGTGAGTGGGGGCAGCTGTCAGGCTCTTCATAGTTGTCTTATGTGGGATACCTGAAGTGCCTGGTAGGTCCTCAGTGGCCTAGTGGTTAGCAAGTTTGGCATCTAATCATAGGCTGTCACCTCTGTGGGTTCGAGTCCCACAAGTGGCAATTCTGAGGACCTGTCCCAATATGACCCTGGCTGTTGAACGGGACGTAAAACCCCACTTTGACCTTTGAAGTGCCTGGTTTATCTAGGTCATTTGTTGATGAGTATAGCGAAGTGTCCGATTCTTTAATTGTGGGATCTAGCTTCCTTGAACTATTGGCATTACTGACATTACATATTGCCCCTATTATCGACAAAATTGATGAAGTTACCTGCAACACCAGTGTCATTAACACCACACAGTAAACTTACCAAACAGGATATCATGTGAATTAATATAGGATATCTTGTCACATACAAAAATTGTGGTAAGTAATATGTGGGTGAAACGAACAGATCATTCAGAGCACGAATCTATGAACACAAACTCTCTGTAATGAAACCAAATAATAACAGAATTACCCCAGTATCCAAACATTTTTTGCTGAAAAGGGGCACTCTGTTATGCAGATAATGATATGCTGTTTTCAATCAATGGGCATTATTCAATGAGCGGTGTTTTACCCCCACTCCAATGTAATTTGCATATGCCCCAGTCCATTAAAGTCAATGTAAACCTGTTGTTTCTACCAGAGTTTCCACCAAAACTCCTGTATATTAGTATGCTAATTGGTCATGTATCACAAATGGGAAAGGTGATTCTTTAATTATGTTAGGGATGTAAGGGAATCAGACTGGTTTTAATTCTGTGTTCACTGAATAAATTACCTGAAACTTAAAGTGAAAAAGTATGAATAATTTGATATACTTTAATATGTATATCAATGTTTGTCATTTGAAATAATTTACTAAATTTTAATCTTTATTTTTTGAGTTCAATAAAGAAAGATGACCAAACTTTTACATATGATATATAATATTCTTCACTTCATAGCTAGAAACTGTTAGTGAAAAAATGTGACATGTTGTCAAAAATACACTTAGTTTGGTTGTAAGAGTTTTTTTAACCTTTGGTAAAATCCACCTCTTAAAGTTGCACCTTAAATTTAAAAACCTACATTTTAATGCATTTATATTTTAGTGGTTTCAACCAGTCTCACACACCAAATAGTTATGCATGTATCAGGCTAAATAAGTATGTGGAAATAAAAATATCAAATCTTCTTATTGTCATAATCTTGCATAAACAATGCAGTTAATAATTAAAGATTCGAGTCATCACAGCCTTTTTATTCATCACTTCCTTTCACAATACTGACCTACATCTGAAATTGAACACAAATCATCACAGATACCGTAAATTTTGTAATGAAATGTCTCTTGTTTAATAAATGCTACTTTTATGACAATCTTATAACAGAATCAGTCAATAATTAAAATATAAAGAGAGTATGGATGTTTTAATTGTTTCAGTAGAAAGCTTATTTTCAGGAGCAATCTGAAACAATGTGTTGCTGATCCCTGTCACTGAACATGATTCAAATGAATGTCAAATATAATCTCACAAATAGCAATGTTGACGGCCTGCCCAAATATGATCATGGCTGTTAAATGGGTTACGAAAACCTAACTTTGACCTTTGACCTTTGCTATTAGTTATGTATTGTTGGGAACAGCTTCACTACAAAACCTGAACTGATATTCACAAAGGGTCTTAGCCCAGCCTTAGGCTCAAAGTTGAGACTTTTATATAACTTTCTGGGAAAAATATGCTAAGACTTTTGTCTTTGTCCAACAAAAAAATTAAAGCCAATTTCAAGCTTAGCCAAGGTGATAATTTTAAGACTGGTAGGTCTGAGTCTTAAGTTTTTGAAGTAGGCCTCAAATAAGATAAAGATTAATTATAAAAAGGTTAATTAAAGTGATTTTTATATTTGTGTATTTATATAGAGGTGATGTTATTTAGTGTAACATTCCAACTTTATATCTTATATTTTTTGCACAGATGATTGTGTGTGGACTTAAGCTAAGTCAGGGACTTCAATTTTTTGTCATAGCTAAGTCTCAGGGCTAACATTGATCTCACAAAGGGTGACTTAGTAAAGACCAAGCTTTTCAAATAACCACAGTGGCCTTCTACATCATGTAAAACTTTATTTCTAGTCAAAATATTTACTTGTGACACATATCCTTTGTTTAACACATTTAATCTTTGCTAAAATGTTGTTTTTCAGTGTAAAACCTTGTAACCACATACAAATGTCCAAACACTCAGTCCCTGTCCCCATCCCCAAGAAAGACACATTGGGGTTATATATTTTTATTATACAATAAATGTTGCAACTAAAAATACTTTTAAAGACATACAACACAGAAGATATGAAAGAGTACATAATGTATGTTCATAAAGGAGTATTAAAATTTACATTATAATAACATCAATACAGATGTGGAAATCTCCCCCCCCCCCTTAAGACCCCAGTGTAACTGGGGTTGACCTGAAGGTCAAATTATGAAGTACTACCTAAGGTCAGGAAGGGTGAAAACAATACCCCGAGGTCAAGACCCAGGTTAATGAAGGTCAAGAGGTCAGGTAAACCATGAACTGGTATTTACTTATGCCTAAAACCTGGGGGTGAAAACAATACCTTGATCAATGACAAACAGATGTGACCTAAGGTGAAAGGTCAAGGTCAGGGAAACAGATCATGAACCTTGAGTTAAGAAGTGGAGGGGTCCCACCAGGTGAGAAGGTCATAATCTAGTATAAAACATGTAAGATTATGACAGAAATGTAATATGAAAATGCAAAGAAGGCCCCAAACACCCAGTAGAGGTAGGGAGAAGAGGCTAGGAGTACAACTTTGATGTGAATGCAGCTGAAACTCGTGACTGGGCAGGAGGAAGGGTAATATATCGCCATACACAACTAGATGACCAGGTACCCTGGACCTGGTTATCCTGAATAGGAACTCCATGCTGAAAGGCCCAAGTGCCCCCCCCCTGCGAAAGTCATGGAAGGTCAAAGACTTCTGTAGGCCCAGTAATGAGGACACTTGCTTAAGATGTTTTCTGGCAGCCTAATCTGTAAGGGGAGACCATAAGTCGGCCTGTGGGATCTGAAATAAGGGGGAATCCGGATGGGCAGGATGTGTGGCCAGCATTCTTTCCAGAGCTGCAATTGGACAAAGGGCAGAAGCACCTAAGTAAGAAATATCAACTGTGGTGGTCTTCACTCGGTCCTGTAAAGTCTTAGACCATTTTACCACAATGGTTGCCCTCTGAAAAGCAAAGACCACATCCCCCACACAGAGATGCCTTGTTTTATCAAAGTTCTTGGCAGTATGAGGCAATATGTTGGAAATTCTAAGAAAGGAAAAGAACGCCAGCAAATACAATGGTGTGTAAACCAAAGGAAATTGTAAGTGCGCTGAAACTGTAACAATTTGCAAAAGCAATGTGTGATCTATAAGAATTTTAACAACAGGAGCCAAGGGACGGTTGATTAATAAACAATGGGATTCTTTGATCTCTGAATGGTGTAGTATCAATACCGTAAACAATGGACATGGATCTAATGCCAGTGATATGGTTAGTGATGTTATCAGGAGACATACCAGACTGTGCCAGGTATTCCATGAATGCGAGTACATCCATAGTTGAGATCCCAGGCAGCGACAGGTCCACCACCACCAGGAAAGCAATGAAGAGTTGGAACATACGTTCATAGGAAGCCAGGGTGTTGGGACGGAAGCCGAAACGCAATCTTATGGAAGCCTGGGTAGCCAGTGGAGCTGTCGCCACCTGGGGATCTGAAATAAGAGAAGAAATATGTGGCTAAATATCATGATTGAGCAAGGTCAAATCTATATGTGTGTCAATCCATACAGGGTTTTTCACCAAGTGATGTAATTGTTGTATATTATGTACAGTTAAATGCCATCTGGAAAGAAGGTCAGCTATGGAGTTGTCCCAACCTCTGATGTGTTTGACAATAATATTAACATTAAACATAGCTGCCAACAGCCATACATTGCGAGCACAAGTGGCCATAATAGAGTCCCTGGCTCTGCCACTGGAAAGGACCTCGACCACTGCCATGTTATCACACATAATTTCAATGGACTTGTTGGCCCAGGAAGGGGCCCAAATTTTAAGGGCTACCACTACATTAAGAATCTCTAAATGTGCAATATTATAGTCCTTAAAACCTCTGGGAATGCGTAGAGCATATACAGAGTTATCATAACAACCACCTAGACCTTCCAAAGAAGCATTCAAATATATACGCTTATGAAGGGGGGGTTGGTGGTAAAATGTGATACCATTGTAAGAAGTTAAGAATACTTGAAACCATTTCAAGTCTTTGAAAAATTCAGCAGTGAGATAAATATTCTAGTCATTATGGCTATCTCTCAACAGCTGAAGCATACGATTAAGGAAATATCTTGCTGGTCTAACGCATTTTGTAATATACAATAATAAACCCAATAATGACTGCAACTCATTTTTTGTAACAATGGTCTTATTGGACCATACGCTACATGTTGTACATATTTCCTGTAACTTATTATCAGGAATGGAAATACTTCTATTCACAGTGTCAAACATGATACCTAAACATATGACGTTTGTAGCAGGAGGGCATAATTTTTTGGTACTAATGTCGAGTCCAAGGTCCTGGAGTAGGTCTAACAAAAATTGATACGAATGACCTATATTAGAAGGCAAGCCACAGTATATGAGGTCATCAATGTAGTTCATAAGTGCATTATGACCATTTTTATTCATAATATATCTTACAGCATCGCTTATCTTACTAAAGAAAAAAGCACCCAAGCGATATCCAAATGGGAAAGAAAGATCCAGATAAAGCTTATCTCTATGCTGCAAGCCAAGTAGGTCAATATCTCCCGGATCTATACGGATATGCCTAAAAGCTCGGCTAATATCGACCTTAAAGATTTCAGCCGAAGGACCTAGTTCATTAAGTTTCCGTATAATGGAGTCAATAGATGGATAATGCATCTGAAAGTTTGTGCCCAAATATGTGTCTTTAAGTACTCCATCATTGATGGATAAACCTTTTGGAAAACTGAGATCCATAATGGTCCTTCTGGATTCAGAGTCCGACTTAGCCCTAGTCATAAAGGGTGATATATGTACATCAAAAGGCTTAGAATCTAGTGGCCCTAGCATTGCTTGGAAGCCGACTTCCTCTTCAATATATTTATCTACATGATCTGGATATAACCTAGCAGAAGCATGGTTGACCAGTGTACTTTGGAGGTCTCTGGATCTATCAAAATCGAGAGGAAATCCGAATTCAATCAGGTCCGGAAGCTGCTGGTCAAAATAGTCGACTAGATGGTGCCTCCAACTGTTAACATTTAAATTAGTTCGAACTGGTATCCTAAGTCCCAAAAAATTGGGTAGTCCAGATTGTCGGATGAGCTTGTGAGCAGTTAAGATATCTGGAATAGCATGCCAGTATGTTGTCGGGCCCTTGTAAACATATATAGGGGCCAGGGGAACGCAGCCAAACTTGGTGCCAATCTGATCTTTACATTTTTGGTATTCTGGGATGACACAAGGGTCAGCTACAGTCCTTTCCGGATCCGGTTGTACAATATTTTGCTGAATACCGGGGTCAGTTTGTAACTGTTGACAGACATAACTATCTATGATCTGAGAGTCGACCTCAGCAGTTGTATTTACCTGGACCTCATGATTGTTATCAAGTAACTGAAACCTATTACTTGTAGGTATGGGGTAGCATTGGCTCACCTGTGTGCTACAAGGCCGTAGTTTTGTCCCTACACAGCCAGAATTCACCTTACAATTGCCAACTTTGTCCTGCTTGGCCACATAATTATGGCCAACATTCTGGTACTTCTGTTTGTTTATATGAAGAATACTTTCCTTGACCTTAGAAGTATTGGAATCAGTATTAACTCCCAGCTGTTTAAGTGCAGTTTGGTCACCGTGTGGTGTTTGGTGTGCAGTGACACGACCAGTGTCACTTTTATGACCATTATGTTTTGACAGCAAGGCCTGTGCATAGGTCCTATGGTCTCTGACTTTAAAGATTGCCATGGCAGATTCAAACTTTTGCTTTATGTCAGCTTTGGACCATCGAGAAGATGTAAGGAAATCTTGTGACAAAATCGAGAATTAAGTATAGTCCTGGCATTCTGGACATGACTCGAACCCAGGGTCATGTTCAGGATTACTCGTTTTTTGTATTCTTACGACATTCAGTTTGAGGATGAGGGTAGGATTTGCCATCTTTGGTCCAGCATGACATACAAACATGCTTATACAATACCCCTTTGGTTTCATGAGTTTGTTTATGAGCACAAGTACCTTTGTTATAAAAGACACAAGTGGTGGCCTTGCTAGATGAAGACCTATCTTGACCTTTTTGAGCATTATTTAGAGCAGTGGTATGTCTCTGGGCATGAGCTCTACGGACTCTATCTATCTTTTCAGTTTCTGACCAACTTTTGATCTCGCCCTGCTCCATACGGCATAGCAACACCGCAAGGCTGGCCTTTGCAGAAGCCCAGGAGAAGTCAATAGCATCATCTAGTAAATCAATAACATAATCTAGCATATGTTCCCTAACGGTAATATCTGACTCCTCCCTGATGGTTCGGCAAAAGCCAGCCATCCATTGAACCGGAGACAGCTGATTATAGGTGACCCTATCCTTATTTTGACCCGAAAGTACGAATTCATGTGGCCATCTGACCTTATGGTTGACCAAAACATCAACTGATCCGCTCCTTTGGGACTTTAGTTTGGTCATACCTGGTTTTGCAGTATCTGCCAGATGTCTGAGCCTACTCTGAACCTCTTCTTGAATCCTAGCCTCCTCTCTCAACCGACTGGGTGGGGGAATAGTATAAGGAACATGAACTGAAGAGGGAGCCGCCCCAACCTCCTGGGATGGCACTTGCACGCCGGCGACCTTAGCCCTTGTTTTTGACTTTTTAATTTTTGTAACATCATTTGTCTTTCTGACCGGTTTCTTCATGGAATTTTCCATGCTATCAAGCCTGGCCCCCAATGCGCTCAGCTGGGTCAAAATTTGGGCATTAATGTGTTGTTGCTCCATAAGGCCAACATTCGAACCCGAGGCCTGTGAAGCCTGACCTTTCCTAGCTTTTTGAACACCAAGGCCAGAATGGGTGGGACTAGAGGACAAATTTTGATCAGAATGTTCAATTAATACTGCTATGTCAATATCGGATCCGGAGTCAGATAAATCAGTAACCACTTGCCCGGACTGTGAAGAGTCAGCTCCCTCTCCCGACGCCGTCAAAAAGTCCACATCTGACGCCAGCTGGAGTTGAATTGGAATACGACACTCCCCTCTGTTCCTCAGATTGTATCTGGCCTCATTCATATTTACAGATAAAAAACTAAAATCATGTGAACTAAAATCATATAAAATATCACAGCATCGATAGAAGGGAAATTTTTCATGTGTTCAGGTCACCTTCTAAATTCAAAGTGACCAATTGACCAGCTATTGGGAAGGCCACGCTTCACTGGCCAATCACAGAGGTGTTATCAAATGCACGTGGGGACAAGAACCTACAATAAAAAGACATTAAGGTGGCACCAGGACTGAGCCCCGAGACACCCAAATGTCTCCCAGCAATATGTTTATTCTTTCTTTTTGGGCATTTCAAAATGTGAAGAGAGAAAAATTATGGGGTCATATTTTAAGTCTTTGTTTACAAAAGTTTCTGCCCACCCAACAGAAGCCTAGTCAAAACTGAGCCTGAGCTTTGAGAAACCCTCTAACTCTAAGACGACACACTTAGACTAATTCAAGATAAAAGTCTTAAATTTAATTCTAAGTCTGGGGCTGGTTTCACAAAAGGTATAAAACTTAGCCAAAGACCAAGCTTATCAAATGACCATGGTGGTTTCATGTGTCATTTCTGTTCAAAATATACAAATGGTGACATAAATTATTTATTTGGCACAATTTATCTTATGTGAAAAACCTTGTAACCACATAAAACTTCCTAAGGGCTAATTCACGAAGGTGTTCTGTACATTTAATATTTATTTATAGCCATTTCAAATTGGGAAAGTGGAACAAAATATGGCAGCCATATTTAAGACTTTGCTTACAAAAGTTAAGCCCACTCAAAGGTGGACTTAACATTGAGCCCAAGACTTAGCCAAAGCCTAGAGTTTGGTGTTTTGTCAAATCCACTAAGTCTAAGACCACAGACTCAGCTTGAATTAAAGACAAAAGTCTTAACTTTAAGTCTAAGACGTAGTCCTTTTCTGACACTGGGCCCTGAGCGGAGTCCCTTTTTTTTTAAACAGACCCCGGGTGTTTATCACATAGAATATGTTATATTGAGTATATTCATAGTCACAAGTTTTGGTTACCTACAGGTTTTTATTGCATTAAAATCAATCCATAAATAAGAAAATAAAAAATAGATATAAAAATAGATCTACAACAAAATGCTTTCAAAATGGTAATATCATGAGCTTAGAGCTATAGATCTGTCCTGAAAAAAAAAGAATGCCCCTAAAAATGGAGAGAAAAAAGTTGCCAATCTAAGCCGTCCTATGACTAATTAATTTGTAAATTGACATGCACTGTTTAGTCAATAGTAAAGCCTTGAAAACCTCAAATGAAAACTGTCTCTCCCAAATATGTAAATTTTTGATGTTTCTCCCGGTGTTTTGAATAAACATCAAAATCAGGGCACAATACCACTTATTGAATAATGTCTATTGAATGGTGTGCTCCCAAATGCAATACTCCAAAACTTGCTCACAGAAGGAGGCGTGAGTGGTGAAGGATGTGGAATATTGGAGCAATCCACCCTACAGACATTAACCTATTTATCTAATTGTGTGTGTATATTAGTCTTAATTCAGACTCTTGTCATTCCTTTTGTGTTAGCTGTGAGTAGCTTGGTTTTATTTATTTGTTACATGGTTGGTAAGACTGAGTAATTGTATGATATGAAAAAGTGAAA
Source organism: Sabellastarte sp. h YS-2021 (assembly GCA_964017235.1). Classification (NCBI taxonomy): domain Eukaryota; kingdom Metazoa; phylum Annelida; class Polychaeta; order Sabellida; family Sabellidae; genus Sabellastarte; species Sabellastarte sp. h YS-2021. The sequence goes on from OZ024932.1 coordinate 70,223,825, forward strand.
GAATGAAATTGTAGGATAGATGTGCAACTATCCAAAATAGTTATGTTATTGTCAGCATCTTACTACAGAAGATATGAAGTGGTGTGGAAAGAGCTTGTCACAGGATATTCATAGTCTTCCACATGTAGATGTAACTTCAAAAGTAATCAAACATAGTCACAAATTTACCATACACAAATATATAGTGACAACATCTCTATAATATTCACTACTTAGAATGCCGGGTCAGTAAATGTTGTAATTATCAGTCTATCAATGAAACATGTGTCTTGTTATATAATTTTTTTTTGCTTTAGATGTTTTGTTGCTGAAAAAAATACTGCGATGACTATTATTTGACCCCTTTCAAAAATCTGTTTTAGGGTTTGTTCCAGATAGTGCATGGGATGGTTAGAGCTTTTTACATTTTGTGTTAAAATTGTGGATTTTGTTGTTATGTGTTTAATTATAAATTTAACACTCTTTGTGAATATTTACAGTTTGGTTTTCCAGTTAACATTGATTAATAATAATAAAAATAGAGACTCACACTTCAACTCTCATGAACCCATTGGGGTAGATAAATATTTTAAGAATGAAGTAAAAAATTGCAAAATGTGTATAATGTTTTTTTTATTTCATGGCAAGGACAAAACAGGATGTATACCTTTCCTGGCGATTGAGTAAAAGCGTCAACTCATTTGTCCCAGATGATAAGTTTGATAACTTAAGTCTTAAGCCTTGGATTACAATGTAAATCTCCAGACAGCTTTACAAAATTTGCATATTGTCTCTTTTGACTTTCCAGCACTGGGCTTGCATTGGAGTATTTCGTATCTCAACATATACTGACATAGCCATTCCGTTTGATTGTAAACAAGGTGTGCCAGTTTCTCACCAACACTCTGGTGTTTCTAATGCCTTGGTTCAGTTGGAATGCATGTCCCTCAGGTTCGGACATTGGGGGTTTATGTAAGTACACAGTTTATGAGCATTGGGACACATTTGAAAAAAATTGTTGATTTTGAGGCTGCAAACATTTCAGTGTGTATTAGGCTATGGGTTTTAAAGCTCCTATAGGAAAAAAAAACAAAGATCATGGTCATTGGAAAAGCGAGGTTTTTTGGACTTAGTAATAATATATAATGTTCTTTAGTCACCTTTCCACCCGGATAACTGCTGTTGGTTTGACACTTGTAAACTCAGAATTGTCATGAATTTTGACGATTGCTGTAACTGCTTAGGTACATGGCAAACAGCCTATTTTGGATTCATATTTTTAGTCCTGACAGATTGACAGTAAACTGTGAAAAGTTACTAGTGAAATCTTACTGAGGGCATGTGCATAGTAGTCCCAGCAGAGGAACAGACAGTTTTTAAAATTTTATTTTTACATTTACAGAACATTAAGCTGTAAATAGGTTGTATTATATTTAACTTGTATTTAAACGTAAACCCCAAGGTCATTAGTAAGGTATAATTGTCTTTGTACCTGAAAAGTGGTATTTTCACGTAATTTGGCTGACTGGATTGGGATAGATTATTAAGGTAGGGGGGGGGGGGGGGCAATACAAAGAATTAATCATATTTACTAAAATGTATTCGTCTTTTGAAAATGAAGAAATGGTCGAAGTTTAAGAAACACTTGACACCCATGCAAACAACAAGTACAAAACAAAGACTTGTAATAGATAGTAAATCTATGTTTCCATCTGTGTGATTCATAATCGATAACATTACATTTTTGAGTGCACAAGCGATTGTGATATGCCAATGGTCCAGGCCAAGTAACCAATAGATTTGTTTTTTTTTTTTACTTTTCTTTAGGAATGAAAAGTCACTTGAGAAGAGGTGCCTTTAACATTCTGGTTAATATCAATTGTCCTTTTGATGGCGAGCCAGTTTAAGGAATCTGTTTAGACATCCGGTGCTTTGGAGGATGTATTCTAATTTGAAACTATATACGTCCTGCATTATGTTTCAAAATTAGGTGAATTTACGTTTATTATTGTTAAAATTGTGATAATTATGAAAATCTCAAACATGGGCCCAGGGACATTGCAAATTGATTTGCAAGTGTGAATCTCCTACATGGTAACATTATGGCAATGTATTATAATACATAGCAGTTATATCAATCTACATGAGTTTTGCAGAACAGTTCAAACACAGTCCTCTTCTTCCTTTCCTGGTCGTGTACTCTCCCTTGGTGTCAATCTTTGAACAATCAATGCTCTCCTTGCAAAGGTTCTCATTGATTTCTAGAAATATTAACAACTATGAACATTGAATAACATTACTACATATATGAACAACAACTAGCTTATAGAATTTAAACAGAACAATAAGTAAAATAAAATTAGTAAAATATGAAATAAATCATCTCCAGAATCACTGCAAAACAAAAACAGAATTGCCATAAATTATAAAAAAAATATAAACTAAATGTGTGTATCTAGATATTATAAATATGTTTCAGTGTAGAAAGCCAAAATAAATTAAATAAAAGTAACATAAATACTACACAATAAAATGCAGGTATAAATATATGTCAACTGCATAGAGTGGAACATAGTGTAAATCACAAACCTCGAGATTTCGATGAGCTTGACAATCAATCATGAAATGACTGAATTCAAATAATTTAAATTGATAGAACAAACCTCAGGTGACTCCACATGTATTTTGTTAAGCACATATATGCACATAAGGCAAAACAGTCAGCAACATATGACAGATATCAGTATAGAAGTATTTCCTTTAAAAATGTAACACTAAAAGAAAGCAAATGACCAGATTAGATTTCCTTTAGTGTTGTAGCTTAAATATCTGAGCCAAAAGACCGAATTAGGCCTCCTTTACATGCTGATCTTAGAGATTTGAGCCTCGTCAAACCTTATACGGAAGCCCTTGCAACCAATCTTCAGCTTTCCAACTATATTAAAAATTAAAACCAATTGACGTATGTCTGTGGTTTGGAGAAAAATAGCACTGATGAATTGGCTGCTGAAATTGTATCTAATGTTTGAAGACCTGCCTATTACCTGAGTGCTTGACTCATGGAGGACGGGTATGTCAGAATGGTAAAATTTTATGTCTTACAGGAAGAATAACACCAAAAATACTTCCCTCCAGGCATATGTTGGGAAAGCTAACATCATTCTTTGGACATCGTGGTCCATATGGCCAATATTTATTTCCAGTTTCTTTGCTAATTTATAATACTGGGTGGAGTAAGTGTAATCTTTTGAAAACATAATATTCTGTGAAACGTAATAAAACCCAAACAATAGTAACATTGAATGGAAACTAATAACAATACAATTAAACAGGCAACAACACCAATTTCAGTCGAATATTATGCAATGAATTTCAGGTGTGTTAAGCTGAAGATATTGTTGGTGGACCAGATTTGGCCTTAGCTTTTCTTCCCCGCTTTGTAAGTCTCATTGTGAGAGAACCCAGCCCTACTCTCTTTTGTATTGAAACCCGGCGGCCACCCTTCTGATCCACCTTGCCACCATCTGCTACATCAACTGGAACCACCTCGCAAAAGCTACGGTTTGGTGACAAAGACCTATAGGAACGTGCCTGTGGTTTGGAAGATGATTCTGTTGCAGAACTGGCAGCTGAAGATTTATCCTCTGCCTGAAGGCCAATGTACTGCTTGAATGCCTGACTCATGAGGACTAAGTCAGAATGCATGCTTTGCAGAGTCTTGAGGACCTCTATCATGGATTGGTGGTTGTGTTCCGTCATCAAGTAAATGTTCTGCAGAGCTTCTTGTCTAGACACCTCTTCTTTCAAACTCTGAGCATGGATATCCTGTAAGGGGACAAGAAACTGTTTAAGTAAATTTAATTATATGCTCATCGCATTGCAAAAAAAACCCCATAAAAGCCTAACTAAATGTTAAACATACTTGGAAATAAAATTTGATACATGAGAATGCAGATGTTGATATTAGTCCAATAGTAAACATCACTTAGAACCAATAATTCGAAACAAGAAATGTTTAATGTTTGTGGTTTAAATGTCTGCTTATGGGTTATGATGCATAACTCCTGGTGTGTTTGAACTAATCAGATATAACATGCTATTTTATTTACGTTTAAGATGACATAAATGAAAGTTAACATCTGAGAACCCCTGGCTTCTGGATATAGCATGCTACAGACAAAATACTGGACTTTTACTAAACTAGACACTTAAATTGAGTATCTGACTACACTCAATGAACTGAGTATAAAATGCCACAAATAGATAACTTTATTTATACTGTACCTGAAGCCTGGGATATATACTGAGTCAGGTTACTATCAGATACCCTATGGCTGTATTGGGTAAATTGTATCTACAGCATAAGATTAACTGTGTCCAATAAAACTCACATATCAGAAACCTAGAATCTAGTCATCTAACACTAGATGTAGAATATTAGTAGTAGTAGTAGTAGTGACATGAAGTATTTATGAAGCACCTTATTGATGAAAACATCCTCTAAGGCACTGATATCCAAGAAGAGATAGTCCAAATTCCCGAAAAATAGTGCATGTCCATGTTAGCATCTGACAGGGGAGATTGACTATGGCGGTGTTTGGGATAACCTAAATAGGTAGGTCTTCAATGGTTGCCTAAATCCATTAAATCTATCCTGAGTTCTGATGGCCTGAGGGAGTTTATTCCATTCTGTGGGGGCAGCAACTGCAAAACTACGCATCTCCATGCATTTGTTAGGTCTGGTAGAGGCAATTAAGAGGTGGTTGCTCTGTGTAAGTGCACTAAGCTTAATTAAAGAGGACAGATATGGCAGTTGGCTAAGATTTATTGCTTTGTAGGTAATGACGCTGTATTTAAAATGTCTTTTGAATTCTTTCTAGTGTACTAATATTTGTCTTATTTGTGTGGTAGAGCAGAGAGTTGCAATACTCCAGACGGCTGCTGACCATAGCATTTGCCACCTTTACAGCCATTTCGTGGGATAAATACCTACTAAACCTTCACAGTTAGCGGATATGATCCCCAACATAAATTAGCCACATGTATTTGCATTGAGTTGTCAGTATCCTGGGTGACACCAAGGTTTTTCACTGATTCAGTTGCTTCCATGGCATTACAGAAAAAATCAATCATATTGATCCATTATGATATAATATCTGGGGATGGAGGTGGGGGGTCGGGGATGGGGGGCTTACCTGTAACCTGGCATCCAAAAGTCTCTGACTTCTCTGAATCGACTGGAGCTGATCCACAGAAGGCTTTTGCTGTATGGTCTTTCTGCGTTTAATGGTCTTCCTCCTTTGGGCGTCATGTACACTGTTCTCTGTGTTAGAGAAACGCATGTTGATTGCTGGCAATTCAAGCTGGGAATTGTCTGTGAATGTTAAACACAGAGCATGGTTTATATTATGGTTTATATGATGAACATTTCCATTTGAGTAGATCTGTGATACATCAATCATATACAATTTGTTTGTATGTTGAATTCAACGTTGAAATGTGAGTAAATGTATGATAAATCTACATGTGTTAAGATACTTGAAACTTTCAGATCATTGACTCCTCTGAATCAGAGGTTCCACTATGGCAAATAGATATCGGCACATTCATTGGTATGGAGACCCAGAACCAATGTATCTATCATTTTTCTAACCAATTTCCTAATTATACTTTCACCCCCCCCCCCCCCCCCCCAAAAAAAAAAGAAAAAAAAAAGAAAAAAGAAAAACAAACAAACCAAGGCTTGATTTATTTCATCAACAGAGTTCATTGGTATAAACAGACTGTGCATTTTGTGGGGTATTGCAATTGGAGTTTGTAAGAAGTAGTTCTTGTCACTAAAGGGCATCCAATAAATTAAGAAGTTTAAGCACTTCACTCACTTTTTACCACTGGTGACACACTCTCTACATCACTACCCACATCACTTTCCACATCTTCTTGTTTGGCCAGATTCTCCTCTTCTGCTTCCATTGAGGCCATGTCCCTGTGAACTAAAAGAAAAACACAACAGGGCAGCGATAAATGTAATCCAGTCAATGTTTAATCTTATTGCTTGATTCTATATGACCTAGTTATGAAATTCTAAGGTTTATAAGAGTAAACACTGCTGATACATATAAGGAGTGGGTGTGAAACTGGTTATCATCGCATTGGACAGAATTATAATTGAGATTTTTGTTATGAATAAATGATTTCTTCTAGTTACATGGATGCCAAGTGAAAATATACTAATTAGTATCTCTATTGTTGTTAATGAGCTTATTTCAGAAAGGCATAGAGTCAAGACTGTCTTTATAATTTGATAAGCAGACACTAGGCACAGGGCAGATGTTCACTTTTATCGGCCTAACTATATAGATTTATGGTAAATAACATCTCAATTAATGCATGTGGTATTTATATCAATCTGTAAATCGTACTGATATTTGGCACAAGAAAATATGTATGTTATTCAGTTGTAATGAACTCACAATTGACACATTACTGTTGTCAGTTCATGTTCTAATTTCAGTGTTTATCGAGCTCGCTACTTGTAATATAATAATAATAAACAAACGACTTCATTGAGTGGACGAACACTGCTTAAATCAACTTGGGTAGTAAACCATACACATTCAGAAGTTTTAGAAGAGATTACATCATCAACATACTTGCCACATCACCATGTAGTCGTTCATTCTTCTTTCTCTCCATGTGGAACAGGAACCTCCGCATGATGCGCTGGATGATGTCTGAATAGCTGGTCTTGGGATTGAAGACCAGTCCGGATCTCTCAATACCTTCTAGCAGCACATTCCCCTCTCGCCGTCGCTGTTTTATAACATAACATAACACATGATTTTTATATAGCGCTTATCACTTAGTATGTCTCTAAGTGCTGAAGGTAGGATCTAGATATTGTATGCAAGTGTGAAAAAGTATGTTTTGAGCTGCCTTCTGAAATCTAACAGTGAATTTGAAGATCTAATGCTAACAGGTAGATTGTTCCACAGAGTTGGAGCAGCATGAACAAAAGCCCGTTTTCCATAACTGTTTCTTGGAACTTTGACCAGAAATAGTATATTGAAATTTTTGGATGATCTTGTTAATCTTGCTGGTTGTGCTAACGAAATAAGGTCAGTAATGTATGTTGGTGCTAGGCCATGTAACGCTTTGTACACATCAGTGAGAATACTGAAAGCAATCCGCTGTTGTATTGGAAGCCAGTGAAGTTCTTGTCTTGCTCTACTAATGTGGTCGTACTTTCTCATTTTGAGTATGACACGGGCTGCTGAATTTTGTACAATTTGTAGTTTGTGAAAAAAGACTTTATTTACTCCATAAAGCAGGCAGTTGGCATAGTCTAGTTTTGATGTTACCAGGCCTTGAATTATGCAGGAACATGTATCATTAGACAAATATTTATATATAAGTAAAGAGTGGTCATTGTTAACAAAACCAGTTTGTACAGATTGGAGGTTATGTTCCTTTGGCATCCAATCTAGTTTCAGAAAAAAGACTCTGATTATACCTCCAGTGAATAAGGTTGAAGGATAGAAGAAGTTCTAGTTTGATGTATCACTGTAAAATCATAAAATCAAATCGGTTGTAAATAACTGTTATAAGCCAGTATAAACGCTGAATTTATCAGTAGCAACAGTACAATTTAAGAATCCAAATGATCTTTAAGTAGATCAACTTCATTTTCTCATTTTTCAATCTCGAATCACAGATCACGAATTACATATATTGGAAATATATCATTACAGCAAAGATGGGAACTATCACTCTTCAGTTGCATTTCTAATATTGTACGAGGGAAATATTACAAATCATGACGGTGCTCTAGAGTGAAACTGAATGTGGATTTAAGATATCGAGTGATTTATTAACTCACTGTAAAGTCATACGTCACATTATCATCTTCCTCTCCCCTAAACAAGCCTTTCAGGAACTGGTAGCTGTAAGAGATGTTCTTTGGAGTAGGTAGCATGTTGAATGGAACAGGCAGAGTGCTGCCCTCATCTATAAAATTCAACCACAGGGTGGTACGGGCATACTTCCACTCCACATCATTGTCTTCCTGAAATAAGTGATATATGATTATTTAAATCAGTGTCATATGTTACCATGTTTGTTATGTTATGGTTTAAATTGAGTAACATAGACAAACGGTGTATATGTGACCTTACATTGAGCAATAGTTGATCACATTTTATGCCAAAGTCAGACAGTGGCGAATTTTGATGGTGAATGTTGTCAAATATCAAATTCTTTAATGTTCTTTGTGGATTCCTCATTAATCTTCTTTTGCCTCCAGTCCTCTTCATTATTCACCACTTCACAGTGATAACAACCTGATGTTCAAAATTGTTGCTGGAACTCCCCAATTTTTGTGTTTGCCACGACAATTCACCACAATAAGCAAAATATTCTTCTCTGTCGTAGTCTTGCTGATCTCATTGATTCTTGCCTAAATCGCCAGTTCATTGGTTATTACGTACGATCCTGCTTTGTTGAGGTTTGGAGATCTTTGTGTCATGTGGCCACATTTTCCCACCTTTTTGGAGAATTCTAGCGAATTTAAACCTCCCTGTATTCTTCCATGTTTGATAATGACCCCATCCAGTGTGTGACATGGGCATTAACTCTTTACTACATGTTAAGGGATATTTTTAATGCCTTGGTGTCTAACTGTTACCTGTACATACATAAAGATCATGAAACTTTCAATTATGTTAGAGCTACATATTTTAATACCCTGCACAATTGAAATTTGAATTTATTAACACATTCATTGGTCAAGCTAGAGTCATTTGGAAAATGGGTCTGTTCATCTGGAGATGTGTAAACACCATAAATATGTCTTCTGATATGCATCAGGATAAAAAAAATAATACATGTAATCTAATCCAATATGAAAATTTGAAACACTTAATCTCAAACACTAGAAACAATCTAAGGCGAAAGAAAATTTTCAATTAGACTTAGTTCATTAATACAACCTTGCCATATCAAAACAACAGGAGGCGAGATCACTAAGGCCGACAGACTTTTGCTAACAGGTAATTTCAAATAAATAGAAGTTAAACTACTTCTTGAAAGTCAGAGAAAGGCCTTATGTAATTACTTGTTTCTGTAGTAGTTGTGCTTTGACTGTCAGGAATAAATGTGGACCAGTCTACCTTAATTTTATTATGAGTGTTCCTTCACATCAAACTGAAAGTCAGACAGAATTCCAAGATGTTATGTCCAGACTCAATGTCGCCTCCAAAGCACCAAGTGGTTGTGACACAGCCATGCCTATAGAGAAAACCTCAGAGGACACCCTTGACACACTCAACTCAGTGTCCAGGAAACTTAGCAGAATACCTAGAGAGGACAACCCCAGGAAACAATGGGACAGGCCCCTCGCCTAACTCCTACCCCAACAGAGATAGGTACCTTGTAGAGTCTAAGCCCATCTACCTTAGACTGAAAACCCTGAACAGGAAAAAGCTGGCAATTGCCTCCAACATCAAAACATTGGAAAACAAGCTACAAAAAGTTTTCTCTACTGCTGTTAACTTCAGATTTAATGTCAATAGCATGAGAAACCCTAAGCTTAAGGAAGCCTGGAACAGAGCCAGTTCGAACTGTAACAGACAGATGACACTAGCCCCGATAGATGACCTCCAGGTTAAGTATAATAAAATCTGACATTGTTGGAAAATGGACTGAATTAGAAATCCATTGAGAAGCAGGACAACTGAGGGAAATCAAAGACTTCCAGCCTGAGAACCAAGTTTAATCAAATGGTCTCCACTTTCATGCAAACGAAAGAAAAACAATTCAACAGGCAAAGTAAAGGTCCAAGAAACACCAAGAGAGGAAACCTACCGGGATATTCCAAGGCAACATAAAAATCAGGACAGGCCAAAAGTGGCAGGACATTTTAGACTAGTTTCATCATTGTCATAATGAGATCTAAGTGTATTCATACACATGACATTATCACTTTATAAAATATCAATAAAAATATTTTATTTATTAAACCAGTCATTTTTCTTACAAACTGGCACCGGTTACCCAACCGCTTCATACAAGCAGGTTCATAGGTTTCCCCGCAAACCTACCTCTAGGGTACCAGAAGTCAATTTCAAACATAACTAATCATGTCTGAACCAAACTCCATCAGTGTAAAAGACCAACTGAAATTGGAAGACCGTACCTCCTCACCTGGTGTTCTGTTCTGTTCTACTCAGTTTGAGAGCTAACTTGACCTTCCCCTGACCTTCCCTTCTTCCGGGGTCAAAGGATGCCACTGGGGTCAAATTTCTTGCAACTTGTTATAGTAACTAAATGTCTTTTAATAGTAAATTAACAGTCTGTACCAATTGTAAATAAATAGTAATTAGTAAAGCAATGCTGTCTTGGAGATGGACAATAGACTCTGCTGACAATTTTTACAATTTTATATATATTTTAATATGATTTGTACACATTTTTAGTAGTAACTTTATACATTGTAATAAACTTGGTACCCGCATGTGTGTGTTTCACTGACTTGGGGGGTAGGGACTGAGAGCTAGACTAGCCATACAGTGAATAACATTTCAAACACCACTCTGACTGAAGCTCAGATTAGAGCCCTTGAAATTGGTCTAACATTCTGTCCTGCAACAGGGACCCCTGATAAGTCTCAAATATAGTTTGAGTTTTAAGAATTCTACAGACGTCTGGAATTAATAGAACATTTCAACAAAGACACAAGAAATGACAAAGATGTGAATATGTCCCAAAGCATAAAATGCTTCAAGAACTCCAACAGAGGAGGAAGCAATTAACAAGTTGATTAATAATAAATTCCACGCTAAAACTAGATGGAGACCAAATTTACCAAAACATTGGACGCTTTCCAAAGAGGCTTTAAAATGGACCTCCTGAATACAAAAAAAATGGTAAAAACACAACAATCTTACCAAAAAAGAAAGGGAAGGACTAGATTAAAATTAAAATCAAACAAGGATAGAGTAATTAAAAAGGCAGATAAAGGTTCTGCCGTAGTGGTTATGAATACCACAGACTACCTGAGGAGTATCCTACCAAGGAGCGCCCGTCAAAATCTGCAAAGTCTTAACTTAAATGAGAAATCTCAATCTGATCATAAAAAAAAAGAATTTTGATTTCCTCAATGTCCAAAATTCACAAAAATAATAGACCAGGTAGGTCAATCTGCAGCTCAGTGAATCATCTTAGAAGTAACATAAGTAAATTTGTGGATGAACACATCCCCGAAACCATGTTATATGTCGGGGACACTCAACATTTCATAAGTAGAATCAAAGCACTTTTCCCAAGAGCCCTGTTGTCACTTTGGACATAAGTTCATTATATACAAATAAACCCAATCATGAGGGTATATTATCAGTAGCTGATCACATTAGAACAGATCCAAACAATTAATTGGTCCCTATATCCTCAAGATATTGCAGCTAGTGCTACATTCAATGAATTTTACCTTCAATGGTGAGGCAAATAGGAGGCACAACTATAGGCACTTCACCAGCAAATTATGCTAATCTTTTTTTGGACAGATTTGAAACTAAAACCCTAGAAAATTGGCCACTCAAACCAATAATTTGGCTTAGGTTCATAGATGACATTTTCATGATATGGACCCACGGTGAAAACAAACTATTAGAATTCATAACATATTTGAATTCCATACATCCTTCAATTAAATTCACTCATGAATTTAGCAATGAAAAATAAATGTCTTAGACACCACAGTAAAACTGAATCAACACAACGCTATATGAGAAACCTACAGGTTCTCACCTGTACCTTCATCATACTTCGGCACATAATGCCCCTTGTAAGACCAAGGGACCATATGGACAATTCCTCAGGTTGAGACAAATATGCACCCTAACCAGAGACTTTGAGGATAATGCCAAAAAGCTCATTGAAGTTTATATAAAAAGAGGATACCCAAAAAGGGCCCCCACTAAACACTTTAAAAGAGAGCCGCCAAGTTCAAACAGGATGACATCCAATCGTATCATCCAGAAAGACAAAAATTCTACCCCAGTTGTGGTTACTAACTCCATTCCCACAGATATGCACTAGATTGCGAAAATGCACATACTGCCCCCCTTATACAAAGGATATCACTGTTAGATGTTCCAAAAAACAGACACCAATTACAAGTGTGTAAACCTCCCAGAGAGCATCACTTGTAAAATTCATGATATCATTTATCTCATCCAAATTTTGTATTAAAGTATGTTAGAGAGACAGGCAGACCAATCAGAAAAAAAAGAATGTATGAAGTTATGAACACATTGCCTCTGTAAAAAGGAAGTCCAGAAACACACCAGTTTCAAGACACTTTACCACAGATGAACATACACCCACATGAGAATCTCAGTGTTAGAGTGTTGTACATCAAATTTGGAAAGTCCAACCACTTCCAGGCATTGGAGAACTGAGTTGAAATGGATTTTCAAACTGCACTCTCTACACCCACAAGGCATCAACCAAATTGTGTGAAGAGTTGTTGATATTTTTAGTCATCACGGTCAATGACTTAACCCCTTACGTTTTCAAGTTTATATAAATAGTGTTAATTTTTTAAATAGTTTGATAGTTTTACCACACCAAGACAACATTTAAGTTGTATTTAATGAAGTAGTTAAATAATACAATACCATCAGTTAGTCACCTGTATGGCTTCAAAAGAATGAGACATCATAGCAATTAACATGTTCACCAGCACAATGGTCACAGCCACTTGGAAGGTACCAAACAGCACCACCCCGACTCTGTCCACCAGCCAGGTGCTCTGTAAGCCTAGAAACTCACACACAAACCAAAGATATAGTGTAGGTTTCCAAGTACACAAGCTATATGGGTGATCTGTGAGAAGGGCTTTTAAGCACGAGCTCTTTCTGAGACTCAGGCTTCGAGAGAGCTTTTTTTCTCAGGGCTTTCATGAATCTTGCACTACTCAACCTACCTTGTTGTTTCCAGATATGGCTAATTACTGGCTCCAATTTTGTTGTTGTATATTTCATGACTTCACTTGGTACAGAAATTATAAAACGTGAATGACAGTAGCTAGGTTTGACACTACTTAGCATGCTAGAATGTATGGGCAAATACACATTGGGTACATAATAAGGTTTATACGGTAAATCTTATACTGTACATCACATAGACAAGAACTTTAACTAAAAATGTATTCAATCATAGGATCTTTAGGCATATCCTGTAGGTCTGGTAGGTCTTTTACATTAGAGATTTTTTTGTTCATATTACATGTACATATTTTGAGCTTGTTCAAGCTTCATTTTTTATCTGTTGAACAAGGACTTTTGGTGAATTTATGCTTTTAATGCATAAATGACATTTTCATATATAAATTATACTTCACAGTTGAAAAAGCAAATTTTTGACCTGGATATTTTCATATATGGATATTTTTTTCATATATAATCCATAATATATTTATTAAAGACTCTTAATTGAATTAACAAAGATTCTCGGCTGCATATTTATGTTTGTTGATATTTGTTTATGGTTTTTTTTGTTTATGTTTGTTTATGTTTGTTGATAAGTCATTTATGTTTTGTTTATATTTGTTGCTCAAATATGAGGAGGATTAGGTGGTTTATGCTTGTCACACCAATAGTATTTTCATAAAGTTACCAGTTATTATTAAAATACTAAATCACAGATTTGAAACAATAGTTTTTTTAACTGTATTAGAATTTACAGTCCTCTCAGACATCCAATGAGTCAATGGTGGTACAGTGGTAACACACTCCTCTCCCACTTCTGAAGTCGGAATTCAAATCCCAGACCAAGTGGGAAAGCTGGAAATTGCTTCCCATTGACTGGCTGTTTCAAGAGTTTTACCAGTTTCTTCATATCTTATCACTACCAACACAATATAAAGGTACCAGGCGTGACGTAAAATACAAAATCAATCAAATAAATCAAATATCTGACATTCTGTAAATATACCACTCACCATGTACCCCTACTTCTGTGCCTTCAGGTGGTGTGATGGCAAGTTTGTCTAGACTGATTAGACCAAATATAGAGAAGAACAGCGTGTGGATAGTCTGAGGTAAGCTGAAAAATATAGGAATAAATAACATATCATATACAGTATAATCGTAATTACAATTACCATTAGCTTACGTCATTATACATACTTCCTTATCTTTTTTATAAATTATATGTATGTTAACGTATATGGGTTATGGTATAAGTGATGAAAGAAAGTGGTACTGGTTTGTCAACAGAGAGATTTGGAAAATGTTTTTTTTACAATAATGTAACGTAAGATGCCCTATACAGTAAACTGCTGGGTATCTGCATTATGCTTTCAGTATTTCCACCTAAGTCCGCAGGTACTTAAATCATGAAACAGCTGTAAAGGTGGCAAATGCCTTGGTAAGCAGTCGTCTGGATTACTGTAACTCACTGCTTTACAACACAAAAAAGGCATATACTAGCAGACTACAGAGAGTTCAAAATGCTTTATGTCGGACGGTGTGCAAGCTAAATAAATACTGTCATGTTACACCCTTCCTGCACAAACTACAATGGCTCCCCATTCATTACCGTATACTGTTCAAATATAATCTCCTCATTTATAAAGCAATACATTTGAGCCAACCTCCATATCTCTCCACTCTAATTAGGCGGAGTGATCTCACACGGGGCAATCGCCTATCTATTTCCTCATCTAAACCAAATAAACGTTCAGGGCTACGCAGTTTCATAGCAGGGGCTCCCACAGAGTGGAACAAGCTTCCTCAAGCCATCAGAACCATAGAAAGCATTTCTGGTTTCAGGAAACAGTTGAAAACATACCTTTTTAGATTGGCTTATCCTCCACCATAGCCTATCTCCCCTACCAGACGCTAATATGGAAACGGACATCTTTCTGGAACTGGACTATCCCTTTTTGCACATCAGCGCCTTAGAGGATGTTTACATCAAATTCAGCGCTATATAAGTGTTTCTTACTTACTTACTAAGTCTAGAGTTTACAAGTATCAAACATAATGATACCTACAAATGATTTGAAAACCATTTTGAGTGTGTCCAGAGATCCAATGACTGATAATAATTGAATAAAGGTTCTAGCCTATGTGCTTTAAAATATGCCATTACATAGAGTAAGCGCTATTAATCTGTGATTAGATAAGATTACAATCTAACTTAACTATGATTTCTGTGAAGCTTGCTGCACATGGTATAACTTTCCCTTGGGGAACCTGCAGAAACTTTAACAGTTGCACACGTGTGTTGAATGCCGTGCAGCTATCACTGACAGCTATATAACATAACACCAGAGCCTATAATGTTTCAGCCATTACATACAACCTTTATACAATGTAATTAGAAATTATCCAAAGAGAAAATATATCATCTACAATGTTTTGTTTGCCTTTTTGTGAAAATAACGATTGTTTTTGTGTAAAATATACAAACCCTCTAAAGGTCTCTGAAGCTCTGGTGTCATTCTGTGCATTGTTGACATGGGTACCATAGTAACGGTAAAGATTTGTCATACCAACCATGAAAGCCACCAACACCTGAAAAACAAGAGATGTAAAAAATACACATTTCAAGTGTTATTTTTCCATGTCCAGTAGAAGTAATTTTCTTAGTTGCAAGTGATAGAGTTACTGGCCAATGGATTTTCTCATACCCAATTTGTCTTACAGATAGCTTCAATACCAGCTTAACACTGTTGAGTAATTTGGCATAGAAAACAAGAACAGGGCAAAGTACAGATGAGTTGTTAAAGGTTTAACCCTTGACCTAAATTTTCGTTTGAGAGCCAATGTGTAGGTATATGTTACCTATTTCCAAGCGTCGGAGCACTTTGGCTATTTAAGATACACTATATTTTGCATTAGATCTCAAACTGTATTTTGTATCAGCTTTTGCAGTGGTTTGAAAGATATAACAGTAAATTACAGAGTGGCACTCTAGTATAAAACTATTAAAAAGCTTTTACAATGGGCAATTTCTGAAACACCTTTATGTAATGTATGCACAGGTATAGATACACTTGAACATTATTTTTATTACTGCGAAGAAAGTAAGGCTTTTTGGCACCAATTAGGTAACTGGCTGACAAAAATCTTATCCTTTCATTTCAACTTTACGGTCTTAGAAATACTCTTGAATGTTCCCCCTCACATTTGATATGCCGTAAATTATGTTCTCTTATATAGCAAAGACTGCATGCAAAAATCAAAGACTAAGAATCAAGAGTTATCACTTTGCATTTTCCTCAGCAATTTGAAATGGAGATTAGACCTTGACAAAAGAATTTACACCATGAACAACAGATTTCAATCTTTCGAAGATAGACTAGGTTCTCTACTTATTTCATTGTAAAAAAATGGTACCCTTACCAAAACTGTTCTGAACGTTATATCACATGTATATTTCTTGTGTTTGCCTATTTTTATGTCTAGTGTACAATTGTTCATTTAGTGAATTATAACATTGTCTCTTGCCGACCCATTACTAACTGTAATTATATCTTTGTTTTTTTTTTTTGCTCTAGTGAATTCATAATACCTAAAATATAGTTAACTGTATGGTGTTTATGGATCATATTTTTAGTACACTACCTCTGTAACTAATAAGCAAAAATAAACGAAATATAAAAAAAAGGCTTTTATAAAAGAACACATAAGATACCACCCCCTCCTCGTCATAATTAAAACATTACTTCCAACCTCACCATAAATGAAGACCAAACCCTCCTTTTTACAATTGAGATCAAATCCCTCCTCAGCATAATTGAGACCAAACCCCTGATACCACAATTGCAACCAAGTCCTTCCTTACCACAATTGATAGCAAAAACTACTCCTTACAACAATGGAAACCCAACAGCTCCTTGCCACAATAGAATTTAAAACCCACTTTACCAAAAATGAAACCAATTTTACCACAATTGAAACCACTTACCACAATATAGATGAAACCCTTCCGTAGCACAATTCTAATCTAATCTAATCTACTGCTTTACAGGTTCAATATTTTCCCCACTGTGGGGAACTCAGTGCGCTAAGTAAACAAAAACATTGATCAAAAGGATAATCGAGAGGCGGTCAAGACAACTGAGATCAGATCCCCCTTCTCATAATGAAAACCAAATTCCTTCTCACCAAAATTAAGACTAAATCACTGCTTACCATAATTAAGACAAAGTCCCTCCTTAACACAATACAGACCTAACCCTTCCTTACCACAATTGAAAACAAGTCTCTCCTTACCTTAATTGAGATCAAATGCCTCTTTTTCAATGTTGATCAAATCCCTCTTTACTTTGATGTTAATCAAATCCCTCTTTATAACAAGTGAGGCCAAACCCTCCTTACCACAATGAAGACCACAATGAATCGGATGATGTCTGCAAACATCCTCCCTAGTGAGATCTGGAGAGGCCCAAGAATCTCATGTGAAGGCATGATGTACGTTGTCCTGCCAAAACTCAGTACATTGGCAATGGCAAACAGCACGTCTGACATAATTTCTGGGTCATGTGAAAACCACTCAAACCGAGCTATTGGAGAAAATGATAGGATTGCATTTTTACATTACAGTTAATTACAATTCAATTTATTGGTACTGATTAGTGAACTAATTAATTCAGCATCATAATTTCTCAAAATTCATGAGATAGGAAATAAATGAATAAAAAAGCTTTAAAATACTAATACAGATCTGACACAAAAGTGTATCCTTTCTCACTCAACAAACAGCTGGAATCCCACAACTTACTTGGTTAAGTATTCTCTTTGATTAACTTATTGTAAATTCAATGATAATGTTATAGGCGTGGTTATTAAGGTATATTCATTTCTTTAAATAAAAAATATACACCCATGAATAGTTTACAGTATATTTGTGATAAACAAAAATTCATTAAAATTCAAACAAACAAATTAACTGGAAACCAGGTTATTTCAATATAGTGGTTAATGTTTTTCAATTAAGTTAAAAATACAACAGTATACCACATCATCAGTGAATCAAACTTACAAAGTAATACACACTAATCGCTATGCTGTAATCGTAAATCTATTTAGTATTAGAATGACTTATTCTTGTTACGTGTAAGCCCTAAGAACCAGTCAACACCCTAACATCAGTAATGGAGGCCAAACCATGTCTCATAGACCAATTCTCACCAATGTTATGTCTTTTTATACATTTACTTATTTCTTCTAAAGCACAAATAATCAGGTTCACGTATACTGGCACAATTTTCAAATATATGTTTTATGGAATACATGTATAAAAACTGGAATTCACCATGACAGTTTTATTTTGTATTTTGGTGACTCAGAATCTGTTCTCAATAATATTTCTATACTACTGTTCGACCTCACAGATCGGGTTATAATGTTTACACATCACTGCTCCACCTCAGGTGGGTCAGGGTAAAGAAGAATGCATGTTTTTACACCAATCTTATATTAATGAACTTGGTAAAACTGCAATATGAGGAATGATTAACATTGACTAAAAATATGTTTAAAATTTTTAATATGAAGCATAGCATGAACTGGTTCCCAATCACTATGTATAAATATTAATATTCCAAAATTAATTCTGTATTGGATACCTTGTGTGAAGTGGTCTCATAACACATCTACTAAAAAACATGTCAGTAGAGTTGTTACTTTTTTGGCCAGCCTTGTATCTTTGTAAAAAATATAACTGAAAATTTAGCAAGTATAAATCAATGGAATAGATCAAGGGAATATCAAAGGTCATGGTATGTAACCTGTTGCAGTGCAGGTAAAGCTGCCGTCTTTGGGTAAGCATTTATTTTAATGTTTTAGAATATGCAACAGAAATACTTGTCAATCTTACAAGCCCTCATGAAGTAAAATTTCCTGGCTTCTTGCACTATATCTTGGAAGAGTTCCTCATTGCTGTCTTCCAGGGCATCTCTGGCCATCTGTGTGTATCTGGTAGTCTGGTTAAAATGATCAGCCTGCATCGTCCTGTACAGAGTGGCCACCCTCAGTGAGTAGGATGCCAGGTACAGGCTCAATATGGTCCAGTCCATGACATTGTAGTATTGGCGGAAGTGTTCTCTGGCACCGCACAGGTAGATCTGCTTGCACTCAAGCAGGAGGTTGCCTGATGGTAAGACTAACTGCTTTTAAATGTGAAACTCTTCAAAGATATTCTCAATCATAGTGTTGACTTTGTTACATAGGATTAAGATTTGATCTGTTTTGTTATTTATAATAAAGTTCAAGCGGAATATTTAATATTACTCTTTCTTATTAATGTTGACAGTTTCTATTTGAGACAAAAAAATAACATATTTACATATAAATAAGCAATGTGTATTGATTTGAAACAGGGTGAACAAATATCGTTTCTTAGCAATTGAGAAGTAACTGAAATTTGCCTTGTTTAATAATTTAACCATCGCAGATATAAGTTTAAACTCTGTAACCTGTATGTTGATATCCTGATTTAATCTGCCCATCTTATGAAATCACATTATTGTCTCAAAAAAACTTTGTAAAAGATTAGTGTCGTTTGCTGTACCTCATGTTGTTGACAATACATTTTTAATCAAGAGAAATTCATACTGAATTTCACAAAGTAATCACAAATTAACTGCTTGTGTTCCATCAGCGAGCATCAAAATCAAGAATTGTTAAAACAAATGGCACTTACCTACAATCCAAAAGAGAATGAGTAACTGTACAGTTGTCAGTGTAAAGCGTGCTGGTCTTAGTGCAGACCGTACCCGGTCTTCTATCCGCCTTTCACTGCCCCTGTTGTCTTCCTCGTGACCGGTCTGAGTCCAAACAAAGTCCTCCAGACCAAAAGTTGCAACCCCGAGCAGGACCAGAAAGATGAGGTGGGAGACTGTGTGTGTGATGAATTTAGAGACAGGACACCGCATCATACGGCCGAACTGTCAAAATAGCAAGATAGGGAAAAGCGAATAAGTAGCATAATAATAGACTAATATTTCACATAATAATAATAATAATACAATGATGATAATTTGTTTGATGTCACTTCACCTGTTGCACATGAAAAATAAAAATGTGATTTGTGAGAAGTTGGACATGTTGTAAATATTTGTTGCATATTTCTTTCACCAGGTGTCCCTGTTATATGTAATGGAACTACATTTTGGTTTTTAATGCTTACACCAACAGTTTAGAATAACCGTTACATTATTGGTTGCCATTCTCAATGGCAGTCAGTCTTACTCTATGCTGTGTAACAGTATAAATGGCAAATCAAACTCTTTATGTGTATCTACATATCATACGGCCTAAATTTCATGTGATCTGAATTCAAGCAACTCATAGAGGCAATTTTTGTTGCCTATGTATTGTATTTACTTTAAAGCCAGGTCTGTATAATGTACATATTTATATTAACATAACTTTATTTAGTCTCAGTTCAGCAAATAAAAATCTGATTATTCTTGTACTCACCTCACAGTCAGAGTAATGTATTTAAGAAAGCAGAGAACTGATTGAATTTACTTACATGAAGTAATCAATCCGATTTGAACCAATAAAATTCAAGTTTTGTCTTGGAGTCACTTTACAGTAAGAGTAGATAATGTTTGTGGGGTACAAGAAATGCTTGAAGGTTTTATTTTACAAAATAATTAATCAAGTTATTTCTTGTACACACCTTGCAATCCGGTCGGATGATGTAGATAAAACAGAAGAATGGTATGAACAAAGGCAGCACCAAGAGGCTGGCAAACTTCCAATACCAAGACAGACCCTGAAGAAACAGCATTTCCTTGCCATACCAGATGCCTGTCAGGTGTTGCTGGGTGTTTGGGTGAGCTACAAACTGAACAGAACATATGAGTTGATTTTATGCGATTATTTTGGGTTTAAACATAGCTTTCAACACAAAGATGGAGAAAATAGTGTATACTAATAGATCAAGATTCTGACTGTGGAAAATAATAGCTATGAACAGCATGATTTGAAAAATAGGAAATCCTTAACAACCCTCATTATTTTCATGTGAACTGCTCTTAAACAACTATTGCGTCAAAATAATTTTACATCATATGAATTGCCTATCATTTTACCACCCTGATTTTTCCCCAGTGTCAACCAGACTTCTGTTTATTTTTGTGTGTACGCAAGGCAAAAATAACAATCGAGGGATATTAGTAAAGTACATATAATTTATTTAAACCCCTCACCCTTTTCTCTCTGTAACACAGAGCCAGTCTGAGCCTGGCCAGGCTATCTCTCTTCTCCCTGTTGTCATCTCCCAGTATGGCCTCCATCTCCTGTGTTCCCCTGCACAGGTTCATACAGTCACAGGCAAAGTCCATACACTGGTCCACCAGAGCCAGGTAGTCTTTCTGAAAGCGTAAAATCAAAAATGTAATATTATTAAAATGGTTCATTCCCCTAGCAACAGCTTCAAATTAGGCATATATTGTTATACAAAAGATTATGTATATTCATTTAACAAGAAAAGTGGAATAATAAAAAAAGAAAAGAAAAAACTTCCAGTCCATTTAAAGACCTGTTGGGTAGTCAATGCTTTATATCTGACAAATATCTCTCATTTTATGCATTAATTAACTCTCTCACAACATCCTCGGGTCTGAAAAATGACTATTTTGGATGAATGTGGGTCAATTATTTTGTCATGAAAAAAACATAGATCACCGGACTTTTAACATGTTTAGTAATAAGTAGGTCAGTCCGAAAACAACGTGGGATGGTCTTATATTAAAAATATGTTATGGAATGGTATCTCATTAAAAAAGTGCAAATGTAGTATTGACAATTTATCATTGGTCCACATGTACCTGTATTTCATACATTGATATCAAGTTTGAAATAATATGCTTTGAGGTTGTGGGGTCTGGGGGCGGCGATGGGGTGGGGGTTGTGCTGTCAAAATGTCAATAATATACATTGGCAATTATTCCAGTTTGTATTAGAATACCACTAGATCAAAGTTATACTTTGACGGTTTATATTCCTTTCATAACTTTCAGATAGACCACTACAAGTTAAACAGTGTTGAAAAGGTCTCTTTTAAGTCTGAGACAAAGTGGAAAGTTTTATGTGTATGAACAGATTTTAAAACTGTTTAACATTATTGTGACACAAACCCTAAATATGGCTGTCTGTGTCAAGTAAGGGTTATATCTGGAAACTTTCTATAGCTGCTTGAGTGTTCACATTTAGCATACAGTGGTGATACATTCTTATGTAATAGAAAACTGGAAAAGCATTCACAAAAGGTAGACCTCCCCTAAGCAGCTTGTTTCCAGCAGGTTGTCTGCTCTGGGCTATAGTATCTGGATTTTGCTAGGATCCGGATCAAATTAAGCTCTTTATAAGGCACTATGACGGGCGTGTCATGTTTTTCATGCCAAGTTATCTTATATTTAATTATGTAGGTATATACTTTCTGGAAATTGCCATATCTTACAAATCCTTCAAAATTTCTGGATCCAGATGGTGACCAGGATTGCCACCTAAATTGAATCCGCTGTTGCTTATGCCATTGTCAACATTTTCTGAAAATTTCTTTAAAATTCATCTATAACCTTTTCATGTTTTTTTTTTGCAGACAGACACACAAACAAACAAATAAAATACAAGCCAATGCCTATACATATCCTCCTTTGTTGTAGTAAATAAAGGCACAATCATCAACTTTTACCACATTTCCTGCTTCATTTTGTTAACCAATTCAACTGCAGACGCCTGCATAATATTAGAGCTGTTCATCAAGCAAAATATGAACCTGTCATGATTCCAAAACTGCAGGACTGCAAACAATTTTTTCAGCAACCTCATCATTTTAAGTTAACAGGTATGTTTCTCTCATCCTATGTTCCTTTACCTTGAACTCTTTCTCAATCTGAGCGAGTGCCATCATCTCCTGCCTCAGTTCAAAAGTTGCAGTGATAGGATCTGGACTGGATAGTGCCATGTATGCCGGACTCGCCAGTGCTCTGTATGCATTCAACCGTGATCTGGATCTCTTTAGGGAGTCGGATTCCTGCTTACTGCGGCAATCCTGGCACTGGCAGTAGATTGCATGAGGGCTGAAAGTCAAAGTTAGGGGCACATTTACCTCATGTTGTTATGTAATGGGTTCGAACCCATAAATACAAGGTTAACATTTGCCAATCTTGATAACTTCTGGGCCAGCTACTGGCCTAACTAATTACCCAGCAAGAGAGCTGAATTACAAGAATTGATACTTTTCATCGAATGATGTATTTTATATGTGAATGTTTTATTCATCCTCAGGTTTGTATGCCTGTACATGTAGTCAGGGCACCAATCCTGTAACATTTTTATGTATTTATAAATGTCGTTCTTTCACTCTCATATAGTAGAAATATATTATCAATTTAAATATATTGTATTTAATAATTTGCATATCCAAGTATAATTATTCTTACATATATACAAGTAAGAATATTCAGAAAGTAATATGTAGGTGTACAATTGGCCACCGACACTTACATTAGAGAGTGTTTCTTGATAAATGATAACACGTAAGAATGTAAATTATTATTTTGAGTTGTGTCAAATGTTCTGAGATCCTGTTTCACAAACCAGGTTCATTCATAGTCTCAAAAAGAACCCGCCCTTGTTTTGTTATATCAATGAACTAAGTATTTTGCACCATATCTCTCCTTGTATAAATTTGCCGTGAACACAAGACGTTCAAATACAAAGATATGTTCCTTCAGGTTCCTCATGTTCTATCCATAAATCAAAGGTCCACTTCAACAACAGTTTCTCATATGATGTCCCAAAGGTATGTAATGATCTTCCACATGATATACGCAGTGCTCCAAATCTCTCATGTTTCAAAAGTTGAGTAAAAACCTATTTATTTCAGAAATCATTTCCACCTTAGTTTTTGACTACCAAACACCGAATTGCCTCCCTGGGTGGCTGGCTTGGAATATGTCTAACATCTTGACGATTTATGCCTAACGAATTGGATGTTGTGCCTTAGAATCAGTAGATGCAGGGGTTAAGCACCCAGACAACTGACTGATTGATTGATTGAACTTTGTAGGAACAACCTGAGAATTGTATAACTTGTGTTTTGTTTTGCATGTGTGTTTACATCTGTTTACTGGCTTGTTTATATTGTCCCCCATATTTTAAAAAGTGGGGCTTTTAAATTTAAGCAGACAATAACAAACATATGACTGACTAGTAATCACAGATTTCATTGCATTTTTGTCATAAAGAAAGTAGAGGGTGTACTTTTCCAGTGATCAAAAGACAACGTGTGGAATTATGGAAAAGGATGGTTCCAATGGAGTTCGGTATCAGGGATATCCTGAAACTATCCCTGTGTTATCTTCCTCAAATATACCAGTGTTTCATATTTTGTTTCTTTGTTTCTGACTCACACCTTGTTTTTATGATACCCTATTTCCTCAGGTGTTGGGTTCAGTGAGCAATTCCGATTGTAACTGATCTTTGATGTCACTTTTATTTTTTTTGTATAGGGGGTATCGCAGCAGGGTTACTGCTGGAGCCAGTGCAATGCACTTGAACACGATTTAGTTCTGTACAGTAAACCATTGATCTGGGAAAATTGTGTCACTAAGTATATCTACATCAGGCTACAGAATGCATTACTATGAATTACTTTGGTGACTTTCAACCGCAAATCAATCAGTTTGCTGTGCCACTATTTTTAGCAATACACTTTTCTAACTTTCATATGGTCTTTCCTATGGTTAAAATAATATAATTTCATGGAGCATCTCACTTTGTATACCGGAGGTGGGGGGGTGGGTGAGGTTATTGCGATGAGGTCTGTTATAGCTTTCTGTCTGAGAATACCTTGAGAACTATACCCTTGATTGGGTAATATTTTCACACAAGGTGCAGATATAGGCATGGCTAGGCCTTCCTGAAAGATGGTCCGGATCCAGATCTGAGTTACAAATCCAGCATTGTTTTTATGATGTTTCAACACAACCCATAGGCGAGGGTTTGTATGTTCTGAAACACTATTTAAGGTCACAATTGTTGAAGGAGTATAATGTTGCTGTCCTTGTCACAATCATATGCTTACAACAGGTAAAAGTATTAGTTTACTGAGCATCTTAGTTTTCTACTGGCATAACACTTGTACTTAGTTTGATTCCGACCATGACCTGGGTGGGACTGCTGGTAGTTGCTCACAATTGTCCAGTAGTTTTTAGGATAGGAACTTGACTAACTAGGGTGTGCTTCTTTCCTTTATCACCACAAATACACATTTTGATATGTCCTTCAGAAATGTAAAATGGACATTGAATTCAAACCAGTCAATCAGTAAAATTGTACTGAACGTATCATTTCTCTATGATCACATTAGTTAGAAGAGTTTAATATCTTAAGTGACACACTTTTCTATGGTCTTTCCTCTGGTCAGAAACAGCTGTATAATCTCGTGCTCGTTGAGGTGTGCTGCCAGAATGAGAGGGGTGATGTCAGGTGGGTACTGGTACTTCTCCTCTGTCCTGAAGAAGTGGTCCCTTCTCCCCAGTAGCTTCACACTCTTCTCTTCACTCACATACTTAGGGTGGTCTATGATAAGCCGCACTATGCTCAGGTTACCTATGGAAGTAGATTTAAAAAAAAAAAATAAATGGTGTAGTTAATGTAAAAAGTTTCTGCTTGAAACTCTGCAAGACATATGTGTACATTTAATGAATAATCTAATTCTGTTATATTTTAATTTGAATTAACCTAATATATAATTGCGCATTTCTCAAAGTCAAATGCAGCCTATCAGCTTACCAGCTAACAGGAAGTTTAATTTCTGTAGTTTTAGTTCGAATAAATCAAAGTTACAGTTGCATGCAGACCCCAGATTATTATTATCATTGTAAGCTTTACTGATACCATGCAACAAAGACCCTTCTGTACACTATTTAGGCATTGTATACATTAATATATATGCCATATTCACATTAACTTCTTCAAAGTCCAGTGCAGTAAAGTAAGTAAGTAATTAAATAGTTTAACATCACCTTTACTGATGGCATGCAATAGTGATTCCTCTATACACTCCCAGGACACTTTGTCCATCAATATCTCTGTCATCTCCAGGTTTTCTACCTCTACTGCCAGATGCAGCACATTCCGCCCCATGTAGTCCACACAGTTGTAGTTCACCTTAAGGTCAGGAGACTCCAGTAACTGCTGCATAAGGTCAAGGTCACCCATACGGGCAGCATGGAGGTAGAGACGCTCATCACTGTTCAGCTGGTTTCAGAAAAATAAAGCAAATGAATACAATTTTACTTTATTCTGTTTGGTATATACGGTTGTTAACATGCTGATCACAGCTTTTGGGAGTGACAAATTTGGTCAATAATCTACCTAAGAGTATAGAAGAAATACAACATTTCCTTTTATCATCAGATGTATTGGTTACTTTATTATATTCTAAGGATGAAATGTTGAATGTAGTTTTCTTGGAGATAGACAGTTGTAATTTAAAGCAAAATCAGAAATAGCACATAAAGACCGTAAACTATTTTTTTGGTGCCTGGGTGTGCTGTTATCAGTTTATAACGCCCTCTCATTCACCTGTAAAGTTGTAGTGCTGCTTATTTACTT
Source organism: Sabellastarte sp. h YS-2021 (assembly GCA_964017235.1). NCBI lineage: Eukaryota > Metazoa > Annelida > Polychaeta > Sabellida > Sabellidae > Sabellastarte > Sabellastarte sp. h YS-2021. Next base: position 70,250,452 of record OZ024932.1, read on the forward strand.
CAAGTTATTGCAACATTAACTTTCATATATATATCTCGGGACTGTTGTCTGTGAGCTGGGGGTACCGGCCTGCCATGTTACCTGCAACTTGTGTTACTTTATTATCTCGCCTTAGGGCCAGATTGAATATCACATCTTCATGTGGACATTATGATTTTAAACTGTTACTTACTGAATGGATTATAATATTAACATTTATCAGCTATATATTACTATCACTATCATATTGCTTATTCATTATATTACTCTCTGCTTTTGCAGGGCGTTATTTCATATATGGACTGATATTATTAACATGTGTAATCTTGTTTATGATATTACAAAGAATTTTAGATGTAATAAATTTTATTAACCCAATTTCATTGTTATTGTTTTGGGGGGGACTTGGGGAATGAAACTATTTTTAACAATTCCGAGCATTCTCATTAAACCAAAACAAACCAAATGTGTACTTGAATTTACCATGCTTATGTAAATATTGTAAAAGTATACACATTGATGACTGATGTAAAGACAATTTTCTCTCTGTAACAGCTTCTATAAATGACGTAGGCTGAAAATATCAAGTGGGTATTTATATATAGAAACACTCGGTGATGAAATTATGAATACTGATGGAATTGTTGTCAAAGGATTTGCTTTGAAATTGTGTGAAAAACCTTCAAACGATATCCTTTACATCTCTTTCTCAGATAAACAAACAAAACAAAACAAACAACGAGTCTCCCTAGATAATATTTGTGTATGAAAAGTACAGCAAAGATACATGATAAATTGTTTTAGAATCTCAAATGTGTTGGCATCTTTTTGTTTTATCACATCGAATTGTCATATTGGGCAAAATAAACCAATAAAAGAAAGAGTTTACAAATTTTTCAAAATAAGGAGCATTAGACTTCCGCTTCAGGAACCTGTGTGTAGATATTGGGAATGATAGACATGGGCATTGTATCACCTACTGACTCATTTATTTCTCATTTATGAAAGATTATTCAGTTTTATCCAGCTAGTTATTGAATGACATCAGTACTGTGAACTACTGGCAAATTGGTCACAGAGAACACGGGTGATGGGGGGTATACACTGAAATCAATTCCCAATATCACATTCACACATATCCGATAATGTGTGATTTTCATTCTTTTCCAACATTGTGCATAAATTCTGATACCTTGTTTATAATTTTGTTATAGTTTATTGCTTTATAAAGTAAAAGAACATGTTACATACAAGCTTCCTTCAAATCCCAAACAGAGTTATTTCTGCTTTATTGAGGCTCATCTTTCTACACTCTCATGGCTACTCTAGTGGTCTGTGACTACTACTGGTTGACTTATGTAGAGATTAACTGTCATGGTGTAACAATGCTGATCTCTATTTGCCTTGGTGGAAATGGATTATGGTTATTTTAACAGAAATTATGGCATCTTATAAAATGTTAAGTACTGGCCCAGCTATCTATGGCAAATAAAACTCCCTACTAAAAATTAGAAGTACTTTTATTGAAAACGTGTATTTCTGTTGGTTAATTTTGTGGGTAATAACACATGTTGACCTTGATGAAACTAATGGGTTCTATTCCAGTACTTCACAGTACAATGAGGTCCTCAGTGGCCTAGTGGTTAGCAAGTTTGGCATCTAATTACAGACTGTCACCTCTGTGTGGGTTTGACTCCCACAAGTGGCATTGCTGAGGACTTGTCCCAATATGACCCTGGCTGTTTAACAGGATAAAAACCCTAACTTTGACTTTGCCATAGCACTAATTATTTCCTGTTGTTTTCATATGATATAATACAGCTCCTCGGAGGTATCACGTCTAGTAGTAAATCTTCTTTTGCTATCTACAGTGAAAAGCACACACTGAGAGAAGTAACTACTGCACTATTACATTATAAACATGTTGCATGTGCATTTAACATTTACCTGTACAAACTCAAAGTTGGAGAAGATGGAGGGTTTGTTGGAATGTCCTCTGTCATTTTCCCTCTGGTTGGCTTTCTTATGTCGCCTCTGCATTTTTCACACCTTTCAAAGATCTCTGTAACAACTGCTGGATACAGTTATATCGCTGGTTTAATATCATTGTTGTATGAAGTGATGGACAATGTTCCTGGACTTACATCCATTGTCAGTCTTGTTCTATTCAATACCCTTAATCTGAGGTTTTCTTTAAAAATAGGTTTTTTTCTAAGAAAACATTATTATAATAAGAAAAAAGCATTTTTTAAAATTCCATGAAACAATATTTTGATAGAGTTGATCCACATACAATACTTTAATGATTGCCAATATCTTATACATGAATGGCACATGCTTTCTAAACAGATATTTAGTCCAATATATCTTCGTTATTTTAGAATTCTAAAGGTTTTCGGGAATTTTAAGAATCCTTTTCATAAAAGGTTTTTTTTTCTTATATATGAATGCCACTAATTTTAAATGCCACCAATTTACCTTAAAATTTTTCATAAAACAATTTCATAGTATAACTACTTCATATAAATATACACAGTCTGCAAGTATATACAGAAAATAATGATGTAATTTTAGACTCATTTAAAAGTTAAATATAGAGAAAACTATAAAGTTAAATTTATTTAAAATAAGTCCACAAAACTTAGGACAAAATAAAAAGGTTTCAATCAGGTTGTCTTTAGTAATTTCACAAAGATCACCTCAAACCCAAACTAAGGCTGTTAGATATATGAAAAACTTCCAGTATATTACCCTAATCACAGAAAGTGATCAAAACCAGTACAAAGTGCATGTGGATTATACCTCGTTTTGAGCTATAATATAGCTGTCGAGCTTGGAAAATTAAACTTATTTTTTTTATATTTATAAATAAAACTTAAAATTTTGTTAAAAATTAAATTGTATTAAAATTGGAAACTTAGTCTTTCGTCAAACTAAATTTTCATTGGAAGATACAGCTTGCATTAATAATAATAATAATAATCGCAGTACTAACCTCCAATTCTTGCCCAAATATTGAAACTGTGATTAGAAATATTTTGAGGTAATAACTCTGACATTAAATAATCCAACATGTTAAGTCCAATGAAAAAGATGTTCAAATCATCATCTGACTGAATATCAGAAATAAAGATAATGCAGATGCTTGCCGTGTTAAATTCAGTCAGCTGAACTTGCATCAGTTGCAGAGTTATTCTGTTGAACCAATTTATTGTCACATGGAAGTGGTTGTCACTGAATGAAAACATTGTGACAAGATATGAACAATCAGCTAATTCATTTAGTCCTGAAAATACGGGAGACAAACTGAGCAATAAATGCAGCTTCCGACAGAAAAAAAAGATACTATGCTTTCAGTACTTTACAAAAATCCAAATTTGGTAACAATATTACGTCTTGGTAAAGCAGTAATAACTATGTATAAAATATATGTATATTAGTCACAGCACACCACATTTGACCACAAGACTGGAGAATAAAGCACAGGTAATGTTCTTTTGATTCTGTGTCACCCATAACTATGAATATATTTGGTTAATTTCACTAAAAATAAGTGTAAATTTTATGAATATTTTTAAACCCTGCAGTCTATAAACATGCTTCATATAAAAATAAATATCATGACAAAGGTATTTCAAGGAGCTTCCACACGCTTTTATCAGTTTTAAATCTATGCAGAAATGGCGGGAAAATCTTAGGTTAAAAACTGCCAGTTTGAAGTTTTTATATTTACTGGTGCCTCTCACTAGGGAGACTTTCCCAGTGTATCTTTTTGTTTGCATTCTTTTGGTAAATATGGATTCACTTACTATTCAAGCAAAGCCTTGGTTAACATATTTTTGTCTTTAACTGTGAAAGACGTCACTCGGCTATCATGTATATATTGTATAATACAATGGCTTTCGGATCTTATTAACGTTTATGGTTATACCACAAATGGCTCTTTATATGTAAATGTTTTCCAACTTCTGGCTTAAACACTATATGACTAAAGGCACTAATTGCATTCTTTACTTCAACAAATTTCCCATGTCAAACTGATTTGGCAAACCTTTAATGATGGCATAAAATGACCCTTAGCACTACATGGAGCAGACAGAGTTATCCTGAATAGTCATACACTATATAACAATAGTCTGCTTAGGACAATCCAAATGATGAGACCCTAAAAGGCGGGCTGTTTGCAGATACAACAAACTGTGTTTTGTTTGATAATTATCATGGCCTGACAATATCTGTTGGACTAACAATCAGAAAATTACAAATTTTAAGCTTCATTTCATGTCAGTGTTATAGTGGGTGTATGTGTGCTGGACTTTTTACTGGGAAGATGGGAAGTTACTTTTTATGTTCACAGAGTATATGAAATGCTTTAAATGTTGTTACTATTATTGTTATCTGATTAAATCTATTCTCTGACTGGTATCAAAATTGGTAAAAGTTTTGATTTAGGAGACTTTCAAGGCATACCACTATTGTAGATAAACATTTTCTGGGTAATAATAAGTAATTTTGCAAAAAACCTTAATTGGTCAAGCGGTTAACATGTTTGACTTTCACTGCTTTGATCATGGGTTCCAAATCGTAGAAAAATGTAGAATTCAGTAAGAACATTTACTGATAGGACTTTGTCCCATGAAAGGTATGCAATACACCAATTTTAAAACTTTGCTCAATTGTTTGAAAAAAACAAAAGATGGCTTTTAATATATATATTTTTTAATATTTGAAATAATAAAAACAATAATTTTAATCTGACAGGGAAATCGAAAATTTACAGAAACATGTATTTAAGGTCTAAATTTGGACAAAAACTTCAGAGTATTTTACAAAAGCATTATGTGTAGTTAATAATAATATGTTACCTTCCCTCAGTCTTAAAAATTAAACTAGAGATTGTGTCTCGACGCAGTGTATCCACGGACAGGACATGGTTGAAGTGTGACATACAGAGTATTATGGTTGACACAAATATACCCCTGTGGGGAGGGGGCTTAAGTGTTTATGGGAGCAACTTGTACTGAAACTAAGTAAACAAAATGTTTGCTTAATTAAAGATACAAATGTAACTAGACGTAGCGCATCAGAGAACTGATGCAAACTGTATCCACCAGAAAGAAAACTCGCCAATCAACCATCACTTAACTTTGAAGGAGGAGCCCAAGGTAAAATCCGATCACATGATTTCCAATAGGTTAGTGTGACATTGCAAACCTCTAGGAAACAAATAAGCAAGTTATAAGCACTTTCAATTTTGGCTATCCTCATTTGACCTTAAAGAGGGGCCAAAGCTCAAATCTGATCACATCAAAAGATTCCTAGCGCATGATTTCCTACAGGATGCTTTTACATTAAAAACCTCTAGGACCAATAATAAGTGATTTATAAGCACTTTAGATTTTTCTATCCTCGTTTGACCTCGAAGAAAGGGCCCAAGGTCAAATCTGACCACATCAAAAGATTCCCAGCCCATGATTTCCAATAGGTTGTTTCACATTGCAAACCTCTAGGACCAATAATAAGCGAGATATAAGCATTTTTAAGTTTGGGTATCCTTGTTTGACCTTGAAGGAGGGATCCAAGGTCAAATCTGACCACATCAAAAGATTCTTAGCCCATGATTTCCTATAAGTTGGTTTACAATCCCAAACCTCTAGGACCAATAATAAGTGAGTTATAAGCACTTTTAAGTTTGGCTATTCTTGTTTGACCTTGAAGGAGGGATCTAAGGTCAAGTCTGACAATATCAAAAGATTGCCGGCCATGATTTCCTAGTTGGTTTCACATTGAAAACCTCTAGGACCAATAATAAGCAAGTTATAAGCATTTTTAGGTTTGGCTATCCTTGTTTGACCTTAAAGGAGCCCAAGGTCAAATCACACTGCACCAAAAGATTCGAAGCCAATGATTTCTGATAGGTTGGTTTTCCATCCCAAACCTCTAGGACCAATAATAAGGGAGATATAAATACCTTTCATGACTGACATAAAAACACCCATGGCGGCCATCTTGTTTTTCAAAATGAGGCCGAAAATATTTCCAGTCAAGATTTGTAATGCGGAACATATTCTGCAAATTAGAGATTTAAGTCGAATAAACGTCCCTGGCGGCCATCTTGTTTTTCAAAATGAGGCCAAAAATTTTCCCAGGCAAGATTTTATGGTTATGAACATATCCTGCAAATTTGAGAAGGCTAGATATATTATTGTTTTTTGTTAGAGCGGTAACAGCCAATAATAAAGGCGGTATTTGGCTTCACAGTTTAAGGTACCATTTTGAGTCATTTTAGCAGGCCTAAGGTGACCTTGAAAACAATAGCCAAGGTCAACAAACTGGATGCTGGTACTACATCATGTACTCAACCTCCAAAGCCATTTTCCATAGTTTCATGCAATATAGTCAGCATTAAGTGTGAAAATATCTTCAAAAAGGCCAAAAATGGCCTCGTTGAGGTACTTTGGGGGTCTGTGGATGACCTTCAGTGAAGAGCCTCAAGGTCAAATTTCTGCATGCTTACAGAGGACATATATATGTATCATATATGCCAGCCATAGGATGATCTAATTTTCTGTATATGAGAACTGGGCCAAAATGTGAAAAAGTGGCCAAAATCTGACCTTTAAGAGGCCACAAGTAACCTTGTAATTGAAGGTCAAGGTCACAAAACAACAGCATTCGTGGCATTGCCCATATATACCCACATACCAAATTTGAAAGGTCTAACTAAAATATTTTATTGCATCCAAAAGGAAATCTTTGCTGCGGCGGCATGACTGTACTGATTCTTAAGTATCCCCAACTTTCGTCCGGGGATACAAATACCAAAATACAAAAGTACTTTGCATGTTAAATAAGAAAAAATTCTAAAATTAAATAATATAGCTGGAATCAAATTTACATATTCAGTAATACATATAATGTCTGGAAATAGATACTATTTTTTACCTGCTGATTTAGGGTAGTTTCTTTCATTTAACTGACACCGTCAACAAAGCAGTATCTAGCAATTTTCTTTGACTGGGTTGAGGAAACAGAAAGGTGACTTTATCTGGTAAGACTGTTTGATTATCTGCCACTGTAGCCTAGTGGGTAACATACTTGCCATAAAAACAGAGGACGTGGGTTCAAAATCAGGTACAAGCAGATACATAGTGGCTTCGATGACCACTTAAAATGGCCGTCCTCTGTCATTGGGTCCTATCTGCAGTGGTAGGCTAAAGAACCTCAAGGACATTGATAAATGACCATCCCTGAGCCTCTGTTACTTGAGAGCTTGGAGTCCTGTAGTACATGGATATATTGCGCTGAGTATAAATACAAAATAATAATAATAATTTAAATAGCAAAAATAAACAGGAATCATTTTGATGGCTTCAATCATCAGGAGACTGTATTTAAGATGCACTGTTCATTTAGAGTCTGCATTTTATTTTGGCATCAAATAGAAATATTTCAAAACAGACTTTAAAGGAGACATATCAAACACTAGCTTTTTGGCCTTCTAATAAAGCTGAGGCCTTACAACCCTTTTAACAGTCAATATCATATCATGGGAGGCCCTAAGTGTATCACACTTACTGCTCATAAGCTGTTTTGAACCCATGTCCCAGATGTAAGACCTAAGCAATTAAGTCAATACACTAGTTAGCCACTCAATAAGGCATTACCATAATGATACCACATCAATGTAAAATTTGATTATATCAAGGTAACAGTTTTTGGAGGTACAGGGTTAAAGATTTAGTATTTTACAAAATAATTTTTCCAGTACCTTGTAACAAAGAATACTCCTTTTCCCCATATTTAAGCTTAATACAAAACGTAAAAGTAATTTTAAATGCATGGCAATATAATAGAAAAGGTTTAACAAAATGACTAAAGTCTAAAGAAAATTTGTCAAGACAGTGATTGACTTATTGTACTTTTTTCACCGTAATTTAACCTTTAAAATATAAATCTACTGCTTAATCTCGTGGTTCATTCATATTGTATAATATATTTGTGTAACTTTGGGGAAATCAGCTGTTATGCTGTAACTATGAAAGAACACTCCATAAAATGAGGCTAAAATCATCCGAAGCTTTATACCCCTGTTCAACAATTACAACTTTACCACTCTACTTCCACAACAAATTAGTCTTGGGCAAAATCTTAGTGGTTGAACCACTTATCTTTTAAGTCCTCAATATCATAAGCAATAAGATATTCATTAAAAATATTTTTTGTCCCAAGTATTCATTTGTAGAGGTTTCCACATTAATTTGATCAGTCAGGGGGAGAATAACTACATGTACATCCAAAAGCTTTTAAAAATGTTATCTCTTATGACAAAACAGACAAACTGAGTTTGAAGGACTTTTGAAAAATTTAAAAATATAAACAATTTGGGTTTTTATCTAATGATGCATAGAAGACATTTGTAGCTTACATAATTGATGAAATATTTATCAAAAGGAGGCACTTTTTTATTTCATTTATATGTAAATCTAATTATCCATAATAAGAGGCACTGGGTATATACGAAATATGTCCTGGTGTGTATCCCCCTTATTTTGAGAATGTATGGCCTTAAGTGTAAAATAAAGCTTTTGATTTCCCTATGTCTTCCAGCAGTTTGCAATCGTGTTCTTTCTTTGGCTCGATGAATTCCAGAAGTTACTTTTTTTATGACTCAGCTATTTCTAGGGAATCTACAGGCCAATAGGGTCTGCATGTATTGAGACATGGCAGAGGCAAAAAAGTAAGCAAATATCAAACTGGAGCCGATTAGCCAAGTATTCAAAAGATATGCCAGGAATCTCACCTGAGAGAAGTTTCATCATCTAAAACAAGATTATTCCCCAGGTTTGAAAAATTTATAAAACCTGTTAAAATTTCCTACAATTTCAAGCAGTTACAAAAATTCAGAAAAATCCTTGAATGATGTAGAGAAAATCATATTGTTAAATCAGGCAACAAACTCCAATAAAAAGGTAAGATTCTTTAGGGGTTCCACAGTCATTTATTTCATGTTCCAAAGCCACAAATGAAATAGAGAACTGTGGTCGATCACAGGGAGTGGGCAGTATTGATAGATTTTAAGCAAATATCTCCGAAATTTCCATATTTTCTAACTCAAACAGTGTTTTCCCATTTTATTATTATTATTTGGTTGCCCACAGGCGAGCAGTCACATGGTTTCTACAGACAGTCCTGTCTTCCATCACTGTACGCAGCTCTGTTGTTGTAAGATTTCCCACATCCTTCCTTAACACCTCTACAAAGTCCACTTTAGGTCTTCCTCTTCTTCTCAGATTTTGGTTGGGCTGCCACAGAACTAGGTCACTAGCAGCTAGTTCAGGATGTCGGTGGCAGTGACCAGCAAGTTTCATTCTACTTGCTGCTATTTTATTTCCAAGAAGTGGGAGTTCTTCATACACCTCAGCATTTGTCCTGCATTCCCACCATTTGACATTAGTGGCTTTCCTGAGCATCTTGGTGTAAGTTCCATTCAACATACATTCTATCTTTGGAGTTACTGTCCAACTCTCACAGCCATATAGAAGTATAGATTCAATGGCTGCTACAAAGAATCTAACTTTGATTTCTTTCCTCATGTTCGAATTCCACATGCAGTTCCTCTTGTTCAGTGCTTGCCAAGCTTGTGCTTTCCTAATTTTTATGTCTTTATCAGTGCTGTCAACCCATGATCCCAAGTATTTGAAATCCTCTACTTTTTCTAATTCATTACCATCATTTGTTTTTAGAGCAGACCCCTCTGTATCTATGTTGTATGTTATGTAATTGGTTTTCTTGGCATTGAGAGCAAGGCCAACTTTTTGGCACTCCCTCTGAGCTCTTGACAGTATGCTTTGTGCTTGCTATATTTTGTCCAATAACAGTGGAATGTCATCCGCAAAGTCTAGGTCAATTAATGTAACTGTGGACTGTCTCTTTGATCTTCTGGGTGATATGGTGAACCCCAGTTGCTCTTCATATCCATTGAGTGCCCCTCTTAAAGCATAGTCGAGAACAATGGTGCAAGTGTATCTCCTTGCATTACTCCTGTGGTGATGTCAAATTGCTCAGTTTCACCATCTGGTGTTAGTACTTGGGCTTTGGTGTTTTGATACATAGTTTCTATGGCATGTACAAGTCTTTCTGGTATACCATATGCTTGTAATATCTTTATCATTTTGCCTCTGTGTATTGAGTCAAAAGCCTTTTTAAAGTCTATGAAAGTTATTACTGCTGGTTGGTTATGATTTTTCACCCCTTCAATGATTCTTTGTATGGCAAGTATTTGAGATACTGTCGTTCTTTTGTTCGGAATCTGTTTTGATTTTTTCTAAGTTTTAGGTCTAGTACATCTCTAATACGGTTTAATAATAGTCTATTAAATATTTTTGCCATTATACAGGTTAGGCTGCGTAGTTGTCGGTCACAGATAGATCACCTGACTTTGGAACTGGAATTATGTTCATGAAAGACCATTCTGGTGGTTTGTCACATTGCATAAGTACCTTGTTACAAAAGTTAAGACAGATGTTTTTACCCTCTTGCATTCATCAAGAGTAAAGGGACCGCCATCTATATCTAAACCCTCGTACACTGCTGGTATTGTCTCATCTGGCTCTTCTACTTCTGGTGTATTACCCAATAACTTTCTGAAGTGTGTAAACCAGATGTTAACACTCTCCTCTGTACTCTCTCCTGCTACTTGACCATCTTTGGCATTCTTTCTTCCAGACATCTCATTCACTGCCTTCCACGCCACCCTGAACCTTTGTCTATCTATTGCATTTTCAATCTGTTCAATTTTCTGCATTGCTTCCTCTTCCCTTATTCTTTCATAGGTATCATAGAGTTCCTGCAGAGCTGTTTTCCACTTTTCTTTGTTATCATTGTTCGTACCTTGTGAGCTTTGTCCACCATTTCCCTGATGGGTATTATTTCTGGGTGTTTCGAAATACTGCTTCTTTTTGTCTTCCCTCTTTTAGGCACTAGTTCCTCCATGCTTGATTGTTTGCCACGACAAATCTGGCATAATTTTCATCATTACTTCTTTCTTCTAGTATCTGAAATCTGTTTTTGACAGCTAGGCTGTATTGTTGTTGTAGGTTTGTGTTTTTCCTAAACTGATGCTAGTCAAATTTAATACATTTTTCCCATTTTGGGCTCTACCAATTAGAGCAACCACAGGTCTAATCTAATCTAATGTGGACTTTTATAGCGCTTAATCTCCATCACTGATGGACTCTAAGGCGCATCTAAACATAAAGCAAGGCAGTTAACATTAATTAAGGGACATAGCCAGGTCGTACCAAGGAGACACAGATGTGACGGGGGAGGCTATGGCAGGTAGGCTTTTGCAAACAGGTATGTTTTAAGCTTCTTTCTGAAGGAGGCAACTGATGTTGCACTGCAAACATCTTGAGGGAGGTCATTCCAGATCTTCGGAGCATCAAAGGCAAAACTATCGCCAAAATGTTTGGTTGACTTAAAGACTGATGAATGGAAAGGAGAAACTGTAAGGTATTGACGATCTGGGTGACTATGCCTAGTACTATAGGGACAAGTACTAAAAGACAAGAATGGTTCGAAATAAGAAGGAGAACCACTATGCAAAAATTTATACACAAGTGCTGCGGTTTTGAAAATACAACGGTACTTAACAGGCAACCAGTGTAGTTTCTGTAGAACGGGTGTAACATGAGCATACTTTCTATGATTTGTAACAATACGAGCAAGGGTGTTCTGAATACTTTGCAATTTGTGCTGATTGAAACCGGACAAACCTCTGAACAGAGAGTTACAATGGTCCAGACGACTACTAACCAAGGCATTTGCAGCAAGGACTGCCACTTCAGGAGTGAGATACTTTCTAATTCTACGGAGGTCACGCATCCGAAGGAAGCATGCTTTGCAAATGCGCTTGATATGCTCAGAGAATGAAAAATCTGCATCAAACCACACACCTAGATTTCTAACAGAATCAACCGGATGAAGAAGGCTACCAAGAATGCTAACAGGAAAGTGAGAGGAAATCTTCTGACGTTGAGCCTTGGAACCAAAGAGAATAAACTCAGTTTTTTTCAGGGTTGAGCTTCAATTTACTGAGAGACATCCACTCTTGGACATCATAAAGGCAGGCATTTAGCTTGGCGAGAGCCGAAGAAGGATTCTTATGGGAGAGATGGATGTATAACTGAGTATCATCCACATAAAAATGGAATTTAATATGCGGATGAGGATTGTCCAGTTTGTTGTTATTAATGTGTGACGTTAGCTGCCTGGCAATGACTCGCTCAACCAACTTTGACAGAAAACAAAGACCAGACACTGGGCCATAATTCTTAAGGTCGTCTCTGGGAAGGGAAGCCTTTTTTATGAGGGGGGTGACAACCGCCTTTTTGAAAGAATTTGGGAAAAGATCCTTCACTGAGAGAATAATTTACCAACTTGGTAATAGAAGAGAGGATATCAAGACAATCCTTAAGGAGGAATGTTGGTATAGGGTCTAGTGAGCAAGATTTAGTGGGGGATTCACTAATACACTTATAGACCTCGTCTTCAGTGACAGGCATAAAGGCATTGAAGCAGGAGGCACCGAATCCGGTGCATCATTGAAAGAGCCAGAAGTAGAAAAGGTGTCCCTGATTTTGCTTATTTTATAGGAGAAAAAAGAAGCAAACATGTCCGTGAGGCTTTTGTCTGAGCTATGAGCAGGCAGGACAGTCTCAGAGGTGCGATGCAACACCTTCCTCAATGACTGCCATAGCTTCTTGGGGTCACCACTATTCGCAGTTATGAGTATAGTATGAACCCTTGTCTTTATTGGCCAGTCGATTACACCAGGCAATTTGCCTGCAGAGTCTTGACCTGTTCAACTCTGACTTATGTTTTCTCCACCTTCGTTCAAATTGCTGCCTAAGAGATCGAGCCATGCGATACGAATCAGACAACCACTCATCAGACTGCTGTTTAGCCTTGTGTGAAATGATTGGAGCATGCTTGTTAAGTACCTGTGTAACACCAGTTATGTAATTATCATAAAGTTCTGCAGCAGTACCTTCAGGGGACCGTACAAACGGTATATTACTAAGGTAATTTCTGAACTGGTTGATATCAATCCTGTGGTACCGATGATAAGAGACCATTTGTCGATGCTGGTTGATGGGTGGGAGAAATCCAGTTGGCATCTTATGGCAGCATGGTCAAAAATGAAATCTCCAACACTAACATTGCGGACAAAATCTGAGTCACAAGGAGATATCAAAACATCCAGAGTGTGACCCAGTAAATGAGTCGGGCCACTGACACTTTGAACCAAACCACAACACTGAAGGATGTCGTTAAACCTCGACCTATCACCACACTCAATATCCAGATGGACATGTATATCGCCACAAATGATGAAACTGGAACCAGTCAAAGACAGAAAGCCAGACAGAGCCAGAAAATCTTCCAGAAACTGAGTAGTACATGAACCAGGAGGACGGTACACACAAGCAGCAACAAAGCTATTGTAGTCAGACTTGAACGAAAGTATGATAATTTCAAATGACCTGAAAACTGGTGAAGAGACAATACTGGGAGAAAAGGTTTTTCTACACAGAAAACCAACACCACCTCCCCGACCAGTACACCTTGGTTTTTGGATGAAATTGTAATCAGCCGGTGTAAGAGAACTAAGGAGGCAATCAGTATCATTTGGTCTAATATGAGTCTCAACTAGACCCAGGATATCTAGGTCACCGCATTTTATCAGGTCCTGCAGGAGAGGGCCTTTATTGCGAATGGATCTACAATTGACAAATCCAAAATTGGTGGGGCCAGGGTTTGAAGCAACATCGCCACACAACAAAAGGAGTAGTAGTAGGTTTTTAAATTTCAGTTGTGGAGGAACCTGTTTTGTATCGCTGGTGTAACAATATTTACAGACCAAAACAGAAAGCCGAAAAATAGAAGGGATACTCCTGTCAATCTTTTCGCAATTCTGACTCCTGTCAGCATTCAGCCAGTTACACAAGAAACCAACACACAGGAAACATATTACTAGAATGACTTTCACAACTAACATGGCCAAGAACACACTACCCAGTCCGAAACAAAAAGGAAACCAGAACTGTGTGAAAATCAACTGTCACAGGAAAACAAATGCAAAAAGATTGCAAAAGCCAAGAGTTAGCAAACCATAAAAGCAGAGGAACCCATAATTACAATCATTCAAAAGCCAGAGTTAAAACCACCACAACTTGGTGATTAAGCATAAAAACAATAAGATGACTTTAAACAATAAAATGATCATGGGACATAAAAACCATAAGATAATCACTGGGACATGTCAGGTGATAAGGGGAAATGTGAATTACAACAAATGGGTTGGAAATACTACCACGATAATGGGGAATGTGGGCAATGATAGGGTATACTGATATTTAAGCAATTTAAGGAAATATTAAGGAGATTAAGACACTAATTTGTTGAAGGGCAGTATGAATGTTGTAAAAAAACGGCAATGGTGAACCTTATAAACCAGTATGTAGCATAATTCATGCAATTTGAAATCGGATCGTTTGAAAACACAATACCCGCCATGGCCTCACGCCACATGTCCAATCGAATTAACTGGGAAATTAAAAATATAAAGATAACAGGTCTGCCTATAAATATCAAAATTCATCACTATTTGGATGGTTGGCTTTTAAGGTAAATTTTACAAAGAGAAATAATCAGAAACCAGAATTTGCACATTATTTCAGGAATTGGAATGGCATTCAAATGTTAGATTTTCTCCAATAAAACTTTTACCTGCACAAAGATATGGTGTTCCCAACTCAGAAAAAAACTTTTAATCTTCCAAAGGCAGACAGTCTGCAATGAAGTTGATGTTTATAACTGAGGCAATGGTTTCTGGGGTACAATGAAGAGATTTTTAAATACTATGGATCATTCATTAAAAATATAAAGTTTCTGTATATTTAACTACAAACTGTACCAGTGATCAAAGATTTTCACTGTTGGTGTATGTTAAATCTGTAAGCTATTATACAAAACTTACAAAACCTAAAGCCTCAAAGGTGAGAGACAAGTTTGTCACCATCAGATCAATAAACTGAAGCAATGAGTTGAATGTCTGTATGTGAAAAGCATCAATGGCATCTATGAGAAGAACACTTGGGAAGAGTTTAATCCTTTCACTTGAGAACCCTTAATGATATCCATGACACCATCTTTTGAGCTTACAGCTAAATTCATTCAGCTCTGAATCTCTAAGTACAAAATTACAAATCATGGACAAGTCTTAATATAACTCTAAGTATTCCCACAAACTAGATAAGCATGTGGTCCAACTAATACTATTTAAAGTCCAAAGCCCAAAAATGCCACAATTCCCAGTGGAAAGTTTAAAAATAGCATCAGAGATGCCTGTACCGCACAGCCTGGGGAAATAGTTTTCAACACCATGAGATATAGAAGTAGTGAAACAGTACAAAGATTGAGATACTTTTAGAGCAGTGTCAGTTATATTAAGGTCAAAATGATGTTTAAGTAGTGAAAATAACATCTAAGAGAAAGAAAATATTAAATACAAAAGTATTAAAACAAGACAATTCAATAGCAAGGAGACAGCATTAATCAGTATACTAAAAATTATGATGCACACCTACAACCCCTAAGCAATGCCCCTACCAACTATCAACTTCCTACACTTTACAGCTTCCGAGATATTGCCTGGACAAAATTTAAAAGGTCAAGGTCACTACGGCAAGGTCAAAGGTCCAATCAAGTTTATACCAGGACATTGCACACCTACAACCCCCAACCAATGTCCCTACCAACTATCAACTTCCTACACCTGATGCTTTCCGAGATATAGCCCGGACAAGATTTTACAGGTCAAAGTCACTACAGCAAGGTCAAATCAAGGTCACACCATGACGTTGCACACCTACACCCCCTAACCAATGTCCTTACCAAGTATCAACTTCCTACACCTTACGGTTTCTGAGATATAGCCAGGACAAGATTTTATAGGTCAAGGTCACTACGGCAAGGTCAAAGGTCAAATCAAGGTCAAACCATGATGTTGCACACCTACACCCCCTAGCCAATGACCCTACCAAGTATCAACTTCCTACACCTTACAGTTTGCGAGATATAGCCCGGACAATATTTTCAAACTCAAGGTCACTGTGGCAAGGTCAAAGGTCAAATCAAGGTCAGACCATGACGTTGCACACCTACACCCCCTAACCAATGTCCTTACCAAGTATCAACTTCCTTCACCTTATGGTTTCCGAGATATAGCCCGGACAAGATTTTATAGGTCAAAGTCATTACAGCAAGGTCAAATCAAGGTCGCACCATGATGTTGCACACCTACACCCCCTAACCAATGTCCCTACCAAGTATCAACTTCCTACACCTTACGGTTTCTGAGATACAGCCCGGACAAACTTTTTCCGGTGCCCGCCCGCTCGTCCGGACATCATGGGTGAAAACAATACCCAGACACCCCTTAAGGGCTGTGGGGTAAAAACCATGGACAAAGAACTGAAAAGCTGAGATGTTAAAAAGAATGACACCTTATTGGGTAAACATGTTAGTTGTGATACTTTATTTAGAAGATACAAATGATGTGTATACTTAACTTGTTTCATTATTATTCCATGAACTTTGTATTATAACCAAGTCATTAAAATAGGTCAAATTAAACCTGTTATCATGCGTAACCGAAAGCACAACTGAAGCTCATATCAGTGCATATGATACAACATAAGATTGCAGTATAATAGTACAACAGATAAATTTGCAAATGACTTTAGTACAAAAATGTATAATGGGTAAACGTCTTAAATGACATTAAAAAAACATCACGAATGAAGATGAAAATAATAAACGAATGTCTAGCATGAGTATTATATTGTAACTCTCTATGAGTGATAGTTTTTTCAAAACTATAATTATTGAAGGATGTTTTAGTTTTATTATCCATCATTTTGTATAATAATAAGTAAAATAAGTCTGTATATAAAGAAATAATGCCAGAAAGCCTGTCATACATATAGAGGCATTGGTGAATTAGGAAAACTAATTTCTCAGCCATTTTTACATGGATTTTAATCCCACAAAACAAGCAGAAGGTCTGTTAAAATATCTTCCCAATAATGCATATAACATATTTGTAGCTTATGTATCAATGAAATATTAATGAATTTTAATGAAAAATTTGCACCTGTTCACAAATTTGAAACTGTAATTATCCATATTATGTGATGCCAGATAAAAAATGTGTGTCCCTGTATATATATATATATTCAGGTCAAATACAGTTGGTGATGATAAATATATTTAAACCTCATCTTAATGCATGGTCCAAATGATTCAACTAATGCCAAAGTCTAAAGCATCGGAGAGAGATGATGAAATCAAAAACATACACTGGCAAGAATACACTGAGATACCTTGGATACTATGAACTAATATAAACAGCAATCTACAATACACTCCTATAGTGCTATACAATAGTGTTAGCAATAAAAAGTAACTTCATTAGTAAAAATATTGTAAGACACACATACACACTGGAGTGAGATTACAATGCCAGTTTTTGCAATTACACAGTTACCTGATTGTGTATTTTATTATCAAACCCAACACAAAGAGATAAAACTAGAACACTGAATACAATAGAGAACAGACACCCCGGTGAAAAAACATATTCACATTTGAACACAAAAGACACTGCTTCTGTCTTTGGTTGAATAAGAAACAAATCAGCAAAAATCATGCTATAACTAGACTAAGGACGCATCTGTGGCCAGATGCTGGATGTATCCACCGACAAAGGCCAACTAACATAGTTTAGAAGATAAACAGCATTTTTCGTTAATAAGCAAGCTGAAAGCACTTTTAAGTTTGGTTACCCTTATTTGACCCTGTAGCAGGGGCCCAAGGTGAAGTCTGACCTGATCAAAAGATTCGCAGCCCATGATTTCCTATAAGTCGTTTTCACATTGCAAACCTCTAGGACCAATAATAAGCAGGAGGGGCCCAAGGTCAAATCTGACCACATGAAAAGATTTGCAGCCCATGACTTCCTACAAGTTGTTTTCATATTAATACTGGCTATCTGCAATACTTCTAGAGATAATTCACATTTACTCATTTTCAGTAGGTGAATAATTAGCTACAGGTCTGAAACTTCACCAAGTGAAAGCTCTCTCAAAAGTAGGCGAATGAGTTATTTGAGAAAAATTGGCTATCTACAATACTTTTAGAGATAATTCGAATTTACTCATTTTCAGTAGGTGAGTAATTACCTACGGGTCTGGAACTTACACCATGTGAAAGCTCTCCCTAAAGTAGATGAATGAGTTATTTGATAAGAATTGGATATCTGCAATACTTTTAGAGATAATTAGCATTTACTCATTTTGAGTAGGTGAATAATTAGCTACAGGTCTGAAACTTCACCAAGTGAAAGGTCTCCCAAAAGTAGGTGAAGGAGTTATTTGACAAAAATTGGCTATCGAGAATACTTTTAGAGATAATTTGCATTTACCAGCATCCTGGGAAATTGTCTCTCTCCCGCAGATGTTGTACGCAATCTGGGCGTTCTGTTTGATGCAAAGTTTTGTTTCACCAATCACGTAAATTCTGTTATCAAATCCTGCTTTATCAGCCTCAGGGACCTTCATCGTATCAGGAGGTTTCTTTCTGTGGATACATCAGTGGTGATTGCAAATGCTCTGGTCAGTAGTCGTTTGGATTATTGCAACTCTCTTTTTCGCAGTTTGTCATCCCGAAATGCTACAAGGCTCCAATATGTTCAAAATGCGCTTGCACGGTTTGTCACTGGTGCTTCAAAGTACACTCACATTACATCCACCCTTAGGACACTCCATTGGCTACCCGTTAGACAACGTATTATCTTCAAAACCCTAGTTTTGGTCTATAAGTACCTCACCACTGGCCAGCCTAAGTATTTTGCACCATATCTCCCCTTGTACAAATCTGCCGTGAATACAAGACGTTCCAATCCCAAAAATTTGTTCCTTCTGGTTCCCTCTTACTGTCCTTCCATCCATAGATCAAAGGTCCATTTTAACAATAGTTTCTCATATGATGCCCCTAAGTTATGGAATGATCTTCCATATGATATACGCAGTGCTCCAAATCTCTCCAGTTTCAAAAGTCGACTCAAAACCTACCTATTTCAGAAATCATTCCCACCATAGCTTCTTACTACCGAACACCGGACCGCCTCCCTGGCAACGACTCGGAACATGTCTAATGTCTCATGATTTATGCCTTACGGATTGGATGGTGTGCCTTAGAATCCGTTGATACGGAGATTAAGCACCTGGACAACTGATTGATTGATTGATTGATTTACTCATTTTCAGTAGGTGAGTAATTACCTACGGGTCTGAAACTTCACCAAGTGAAAGCTCTCCCAAAAGTAGGTGAAGGAGTTATTTGACAAAAATTGGCTATCTGCAATACTTTTAGAGATAATCTGCATTTACTCATTTTCAGTAGGTGAGTAATTAGCTACGGGTCTGAAACTTCACCAAGTGAAAGCTCTCCCAAAAGTAGGTGAATGAGTTATTTGAGAAAAATTGGCTATCTGCAATACTTTTAGAGATAATTCACATTTACTCATTTTGAGTAGGTGAGTAATTACCTACAGGTCTGGAACTTCAGCATGTGAAAGCTCTCCCAAAAGTAGGTGAATGAGTTATTTAAGAAAAATTTGCTATCTGCAATACTTTTAGAGAAAATGCAGAATTACTCATATTTAGTAGGCAAGTAATTTAGCCACAGGCCTAATTTAGACATAAAGCCTACCAATAGAATACTGTGGTGCACCCTCTAATATACCTTGCAAACTTGAGAAGGCTAGCTATAATTTTTTTTTTCGTTAGAGCGGTAATGGTGAAATCTCTCTACACACTGCGGCTATCCAGTGGATACAATGATTTACTCAACAGTGAGACCCTGAAAGTAGATATTGGTAAGCTATGCCATGACATAGAGGTCTGCAATTTCACTCTGTTATAGCTGACCAAAAATTATGTGAATAACATATTTAAACAAAATACTGTAAATGTAATAGTTTTCACGTTATAACTGATTTACTCAACAGTGATAACCTCAAAGTAGCTATTACTCAGCTATGCAATGAGCTACATGTCTGAATTTTTTCTATGTTATAGCTGACCCAAAATTAGGTGAACAACATATTTAAGCAAAATACTGTAAATGCAATAGTTTTCAAGTTACAACTGATTTACTCAATAGTGAGAACCTGAAAATAGCTATTGCTCAGCTATGCCATGAGCTATAAGTCTGTAATTTCACGATGTTATAGCTGACCCAAAAGTAGGTGAACAACATATTTTAACAAAATACTCCAGATGTAATATTTTTCAAGTTACAAGTCATTTACTCAACAGTCAGTACCTGAAAATAGCTATTGCTCAGTTGTGCCATGAGCTACAGGTCTGTAATTTCACTATGTTATAGCTGACCCAAAAGTAGCTGAATAACATATTTACACAAATTTCTGTAAATGCAATAGTTTTCTAATTACAACTGATTTACTCAACAGAGTGAACTTCAAAGTAGCTATTACTCAGCTATGCAATGAGCCACAGGTCTGGAACTTCACTATGTTATAGCTGACTCCGAAATAGGTGAATAACATATTGAAACAAAATACTCTAAATGTAATACGTTTGAAGTTATAAGTAATTTACTCAACAGTGATAACCTAAAAGTAGCTATTACTCAGGTATGCCATGAGCTACAGGTCTGAAATTTTACTATGTTATAGCTGACCCAAAAGTAGCTGAATAACATATTTATACAAAAATGTGTAAATGCAATAGTTTTCAAGTTACAAATGATTTTACTCATGATGGAAGTTACTGAAAAGCCCAAAAGTAGCTATTACTCACTTAGCTATTGAGACAGACACCCAAGTTACTCACCATGTTGTAGCTATGAAAAAAGTAGTTGAATAACATATTTTAACAAAATGCTCTAAATGCAACACTTTTCAAGTTATAAGTGATTTAGTGCATGATTTCATGACTTTTAATGCATTTTAGACATTTTTGTCTACCACAGGCCTAATTTAGACATAAAGCCTACCAAAAAGATAGGGTGGCGAGTCCTCTAGCATACCAAGCCACCTGCCAAATATGAAAGAAATCTGGAAAGAAATGTGGACTGTAGGTCGCTAACAAGCAATATTCCACATTTTAGACATTTTTGTCTACCACAGACCTAATTTAGACATAAAGCCTACCAAAAAGGTAGGGTGGCGAGTCCTCTACCATATCAAGCCACCTGCCAAATATGACAGAAATCCGGAAAGAAATGTGGACTGTAGGTCGCTAACAAGAAATCAGACGCGGACGACAACGATGATGAATCCATAGTATCCCCGCTTTGCGTCCGGGATACAATGATATAATAATTATAGTGATTATAATAGAGCAAACTGATGTGTTACTTTAGCTTCTGGTGAGCGTGTACTAGATTAAAACTTTTACACATACTGCATAGACTATCAAAATATAACCTGAATTTTTGTATAACCTAAACATTCAAAAATAGCATCAGAGATGCCTGTACCCCACAGCCTGGGGAAATATTTTTCAACACCATGAGATATAGAAGTAGTGTAACAGTACAAAGTTCAAGATACTTTCAGAGCAGTGTAAGTTATATTAAGGTCCAAATAATGCTTAAGTAGAGAAAATAATAACTAAGGAAAATGAAAGTATATAAAAATGAAGTATTAAAACAAGATAATTCAATAATAAAATGACAGCATTTATCAGTAAACCAAAAATGGCCGAATTATGGTTTGGATGTTTTGAATATTACCCATGCATACAGAAGTGGCAATACATTCAATCAATGCTTATGTCTGGTGTTGGAGAAAAGCCTGTGGCTCACCTGATGAAATTCCATCTGTTACAATGGGAACTTGCAAAATGAAATTCTTAATGAATTCTAATATGACTTTAACAGTGCTTAATCTGCATCAACAGACAGACCCAAAGGTGCAACAAGATTTTAAAGGTCAATACAGCAAGGTCAAAGGTCAATCAGTGTTACACCATGACGTGGCACACCTAAAACCCTCAACCAATGTCCCTACCAAGTATAAACTTCCTACACCTTACAGTCTCTGAGATATAACCTGGACAAGATTTTATAGGTCAAGGTCGCTACAGCAAGGTCAAAGGTCAAATCAAGGTCACATGACATAGCACACCTACACCCCCTAACCAATGTCCCTAACAAGTATCAACTTCCTACACCTTACAGTCTCTGAGATATAACCTGGGCAAGATTTTATAGGTCAAGGTTGCTACAACAAGGTCAAAGGTCAAATCAAGATCACATGACATAGCACACCTGCACCCCCTAACCAATGTCCCTAACAAGTATCAACTTCCTACACCTCTTACCGTTTCCAAGATATAGCCCAGACCAGGTATCAAGGTCAAATCAAGGTCAGACCATGACGTTGCACACCTACTACCCCCAACCAATGTCCCTACCAATATCAACTTCCTACATCTTACAGTTGCTGAGATATAGCCTGCACAAGGTTTTATAGGTCAAGGTCACTACGTCAAGGTCAAATCAAGGTCAGACCATGATGTTGCACACCTACAACTCCTAACCAATGTCCCTACCAAGTATCAACTTCCTACACCTTACGGTTTCTGAGATATAGCCCGGACAAGATTGTATAGATCAAGGTTACTACGGCAAGGTCAAAGGTCAAATCAAGGTCAGACAATGACGTTGCACACCTACACCCCCCAACCAATGTCCCAGCTAAGTATGAACTTCCTACACCTTATGGTTTCTGAGATACAGCCCGGACAAACTATTTCCCGCCGCCCGCCCATCCGGACACCATAGGTGAAAACAATACCCCGACAGCCCTTAAGGGCTGTGGGGTAAAAAGGCTAAAAGGAATGGCATTTGAACACAAAGAATCAATTATAGAAGTAGAACAGCGGAGTATGTAAAGTCATTTCTTAACCAAACATAACAGCATGTTATCAAACAAATCTTAAAAGTGTATACATGTATTCAAAACTTTTTGTCAAACCTCCCACTTTCACATAATACATAACAAGAGGGTCACAGATGCCCCAAAAGGCGGGTTGCGCAGGCAGAAATAAGATTAGCAACTGCTGTAATTACATTTAGAAAAGAAGGAAAGAATGTTAGGTTACCCAGTTAAGGCGAATGTGTAAGACATGCTAAGAAACGTAAAACTTGTAATCT
The DNA here is from genome assembly GCA_964017235.1 of Sabellastarte sp. h YS-2021. Lineage (NCBI taxonomy): Eukaryota > Metazoa > Annelida > Polychaeta > Sabellida > Sabellidae > Sabellastarte > Sabellastarte sp. h YS-2021. The sequence goes on from OZ024932.1 coordinate 70,273,744, forward strand.
AGGTTACATAATTGTATCTATGCTATAAACGGACAAACGAAAGGGCGGAATTACACCAACTTAGCAACTTAGCTATGATGGTGATGCATCTCCCTGTCAAGTTTGAATTCGACTGGACAAGGTGTTTTCGAGTTAGAGTCCAGAAACGAAAATGTCGACAGACAGACGGATGGACAGAAAAATGGACAAAAAACAGACAAACAGACAGGAAAACGGACAAACAAACAGACGGAATTACACCAATTTCGAAAGGAACCTAGCTATGATGGTGATCTGTATCCCTGTCAAGTATGAATTCGATTGGACAAAGTGTTTTCAAGTTGGAGTCCGGAAACGAAAATGTGGACAAACAGATGGATGGACAGACAAACGGACAACAAGACAAATGAACAGACGGATTTACACCAATTTCGAAAGGAACCTAGCTATGATGGTGATGTATGTCCCTGTGAAGTTTGAATTAGATTGGAGTAACCGTTTTCGAGTTAGAGTCCGGAAACAAAAATGTGGACGGACAGATGGATGGACAGAAAAACGGACAAAAACGAAGAAACGGACGGAAAAACGGACAAACAAACACACAGAATTTCACCAATTTCGAAAGGAACCTAGCTATGATGGTGATCTATCTCCCTGTGAAGTTTGAATTTGATTGGTCAAACCGTTTTAAAGTTAGAGTCCGGAAACGAAAATGTGGACAAACAGATGGATGGACAGACAAACGGACGAAAAACGGACAAACGAACATACGGAATTTCACCAATTTCGAAAGGAACCTAGCTATGATGGTGATCTATCTCCCTGTGAAGTTTGAATTTGATTGGTCAAACCGTTTTAAAGTTAGAGTCCGGAAACGAAAATGTGGACAAACAGATGGATGGACAGACAAACGGACGAAAAACGGACAAACGAACACACGGAATTTCACCAATTTCGAAAGGAACCTAGCTATAATGGTGATCTATCTCCCTGTGAAGTTTGAATTTGATTGGTCAAACCGTTTTAAAGTTAGAGTCCGGAAACGAAAAATGTGGACGGACAGACGGACAGACAGACAGACGGACAGACGGACGTCGGACACATCAATCTAATAGGCGGGTTGGTTACACGCAACCCGCCTAAAAATCAATCACAAAAGGTGATGACATGTATGTATAACTTGAAAACCAAAGACTTTCCCATGAATTAATCCTGTCAATCAAAATAAATTAATTACTTCTTGTATATTGTTTTGACAAAAAGTAGACAAGCATCATGAATGCCATTTACATTTTTAGCGGCCTGAAACTTTTCCAAACTATTTACCAATGTGGGTGGAGTTATCAATGCAGGGAAAGTAAGATTAGGGCACTTTTTAAAAATCTGAATATACTCCTTTAACAGATGCAGATATACACATAGTAACATGCTGTGTATTCACCATATTAAGTGGTAACGTACAAGACTCCCCATGAGATATAAATAACCATGATCTAATCTGCAGTGGTTAGGGACCAGTTCATGCTTACATATAAAGTCCTTATCCTTACATTATGGCTGGGGTAGGGGTACTTAAGTACACTTCAAACAACTGAGTGACGCCTATTCTGGAGTACAAAGCTGAGAGAAGAATCAGCCTTTCTGAGTAAACTCGGTTAATATGTGCGTCAATATTCACCTGAAGCTCCCATAAAATGAGTTAATTTCAGACATATTTCACATGTACACAACAAATTATTTTTGTTTGTTTATTGCTAAAAACTGTGATTTCAATATGACTGTACTCCTTACAAATGCACTGGTAAACAGCTGAATGGACTATTAGAACTCTTTATGTGTTTGACTTGCAGAATCTGAGTTGAGTAGACTGCAGCATGTTCAGAATTCACTCTGCAGGGTAATCGTTTGATATTCTACCAGTTACTACATAAAAAGTTGTTAAAAAATAGGAAACTGGCATACTTCAATCAAAAAATTGAACTGGTTCTCAACCCCTCAGACAACAGAAATTAACAGTGACTAAATTACATTTATGATAAATATGGGCCCTACAAATTTGTGATTTGTGATGGCATAGTACCTTCTATAATATAATTCTAACATGACACAGATGTGTCCTCAATTCTGATTGGCTAATGACGAAATACTTCAAGGGTAAAATATAGCATAAACCCTCTAGCTCCTTATTATCGCTTTGCCTTTGGGGTTTATAACCTAAAACCAAGGTAAAATTCTGCGTACACCGTGGTTTTGGAGGAGGTTATTCCTATATTTAAAGGAAAATGAAGTGGGTTGTTGTATCTGTGCATTATCTTCTAAGTAATGAACACTTACCCAAGCTTTACTAGACCACAAAAAAGTGGTTATAAATGATATACTATGACATATTTAACAAAAAGGTCTTCTAGAGGGTGTTCTCAGAATGAATATCACACACAATTATCATATTCATATACGAGTACCAAAACAGATTTTCAGTGGATTTATAGTAGATACTCTGTAAATATAAAACAATCTCCAGCTGTAGCTGACCAACTCATTCTAAATGCTTGCACGCACTAGATAATAAAGTTGGAACTGATGTGAAATACCTTGTCTATATACACCAGATATATAATACATTCTGATCTGAAATGTAACATTTTATGTGTAAAGAATTCTCCAGTTTTATTGGACTGGTTGATGACATGAGCATATACCACAGAGCCCAAGTGAAAATGGCTAGAACTTTTGGAATTTATGATCCAACTGTAATATAAAAGTTACCATTTATTCTAAGTAATGATTCATAGTATATGTCTATCTAAACATATAGTACTGGATTTTGTTAAAGTGTATATGGCTCAAGACTCTCTTTTAAATCTTTTAAGACTTCTCTTGAGTCAGTGGAGTTTTCACAGTTTCTTCATCTTCTGTGGACTTGATGTTACTAAATCTCAGGCTGCTTATTTTTTGACTGTTTTGACTGTGACTGAAATGAAAACATGAAAAATGACAGCATATAAATGTATCAAATCAATGTGTCGTCTGTGGAATTAAAGATTACATTTTGGGAAAACTAAATATGTCAGCATGGTTTCAAAATCTGGGATAACGAGGAGAGATTGTGTAACTGATATAGTGCTGGGATGGGATAACCAGGTATTAGAAAACAGGTAGAGAAAATCATGAGTACAAACTAATAAACCGGGTACTTGTAAAACTTTAAATATTGTTTATTTCCATAAAATAATGCAGGTAAAGCTTTATTTTCAGTTAAATTTGCCTACCTCAAATTTGTTTACATCTAGTATACAAAATCAACACCTACAGCATCCTCTCATGGATTTGTATCTTTCTAGTCTTACAGATCTGGATGTCCTGGAACTTAAGAAAACTGTTTATGTACTTTCAATTTTTAAACTCAATATTGACAACCTACTTTAAAATAACACTGGCAAACATTGCTACAGAACTGTAATATTTTCGAGTGGCAGGTCTGGTGGACTTGTAAAGTTTTCAGATAAACTACAAACACATCAACCACTTTATTTACTTTATTGGTGTCTCCAGTTAGTTGTTTTCCATCTGTTACTTGTTCTTAAAATGAAAAATTTGCACAACCAAAAAACAACCCTTACTTTTCACTGATCCGACAGCAGGGACTGCAACAACAGACAAGACAATTTGCTCCAGACTCAGTACAATGAATTAGTCCACAGCACGACTCCACGTCCACATTACTGCGGTGACGGCAGCAGCAGCAGATGATCAGAGTAGACACAAGGATGATGAGCAACAACAGACAAAGTAATGGCACTAAGATTACTGAAAATAATACAAGAATAAAGTAATGGCACTAGGATTACCAAAAATAATACAAGTATCAACTTCCTACACCTTATTGTTTCTGAGATATAGCCCGGACAAGATTGTATAGGTCAGGGTCACTACGGCAAGGTCAAAGGTCAAATCAAGGTCAGACCATTACGTTGCACACCTACACCCCCTAACCAATGTCCCTACCAAGTATCAACTTCCTACACCTTACAGTTTCCGAGATATAGCCCAGAGATTTTATAGATCAAGGTCACTATGGCAAGGTCAAAGGTCAAATCAAGGTCAAACCATGATGTTGCACACCTACACCCCCTAACCAATGTCCCTACCAAGTATCAACTCCTACACCTTACAGTTTCCGAGATATACCCCAGACAAGATTTTATAGGTCAAGGTCACTACGACAATGTCAAAGTTCAAATTAAGGTCACACCATGACGATGCACACCTACACCCCCTAACCAATGTCCCTACCAAGTATCAACTTCCTACACCTTACGGTTTCTGAGATATAGCCCGGACAAGATTGTATAGGTCAAGGTCACTACGGCAAGGTCAAAGGTCAAATCAAGGCCAGACCATGACTTTGCACACCTACACCCCCTAACCAATGTCCCTACCAAGTATCAACTTCCTACACCTTACGGTTTCCGAGATATAGCCCGGACAAGATTTTCAAACTCAAGGTTACTACAGCAAGGTCAAAGGTCAAATCAAGGTCAGACCATGATGTTCCGCACCTCACATCCTAACCAATGACCCTACCAAGTATCAACTTCCTACACCTTACGGTTTCTGAGATACAGCCCGCCCGCCTGCCCATCCGGACACCATGGGTGAAAACAATACCTCGACAGCCCTTAAGGGCTGTGGGGTAAAAATGACAAAATTTTAAATGTCTAATCCTGAAAATGTCATCAAAATTCATCCATAACTTTCTGAGTTATATTACAAACAAACAGAAAAATGCGTGTTGTCAATCCCATAACATACTTGACAGAGTTAACTAGAAAATACTAGGAGCAATTAGGTTAAATAGTGATAATCCACAGTCTGTAAAAACAGTACCACTGAGTCAAATAGTGATAAGCTGCAGTCTGTAAAAACAACAGTACAACCAGGTCAAATAGTGACAAGAAACAGTCTGTGAACTTAAGACAACAGTACCACTGGGTCAAATAGTGATAATCCACAGTCTGTAAAAACAACAGTACCACTGGGTCAAATAGTGATAATCCACATTCTGTAAAAACGACAGTACCACTGGGTCAAATAGTGATAATCCACAGTCTGTAAAAACAACAGTACCACTGGGTCAAATAGTGATAATCCACAGTCTGTAAAAACAACAGTACCACTGGGTCAAATAGTGATAATCCACAGTCTGTAAAAACAACAGTACCACTGGGTCAAATAGTGATAAGCCACAGCCTATAAAAACAACAGTACCACTGGGTCAATGCCTAATCCTGAAAATCAGAGATGGTAAAAGATTTGCATATCAACTAATAATTGGATAATGTTATTATTATTTTTATTACCAATTATTGTGTAGTGAAACACGTAAGTAAATATCATGCATTCCATAATCTCCATTGTTCATAATCTTTTAAGATTTTACAGGCATAAGCAAGAAAATTTTGGCAGAAATTGTTAAATTGTGTGAAAATTAACTGTAAAATAAAGAGGCAGTTCTGCTACTATATGTGCACACTATATGTGCTGGTGCACATGACTGGGAAGTATCTGGTTTAACATATTAAGTTCTCATGTGGTTCTTGAAGGTGCATATTCAGAATTTTTGGTAAAATATCAAACTTCCCTCAGAATGAGAGTAGTAAGCATAAACAACGTATTTATAACATTTTTACTTCCTAAAACCTTACCATAGGTTCAAATAAAGACTTTTAAATAGATGTGACTACATATGTATTTTGTTTTTGCTGTTCTACTATCCTCATACCACATGACATTTGTGACCTCTCACTGTCACATAATACATAAAAAATCTACCCAGAAAGGTGACGGCGTAAAATGCTTGTCAATGAACTAAACCTGTCAATCCAAATAAAATAATTATTTAGTGTGTGTTGTTCTGACATAAAAATAGACAACAGCATAGACACCATCTAGAATTTTCAGCCTGAATTTGGGGAAATATTATAATAACAGTAACAAAACATTAACGGCACAGAAAACAAGAAAAAGAATATAAAGATGCCTCAGAGGATTTTGATTTTTTCAAGCTTCACTTAACAAATGCCTCAATGAAAATTATAATTTTACTGTTGGTTTTACTACAATAAAAGAATAAAAATATTCTATCTTACCTTTTATAAGGAAGGTTCTGTCCATCGGAGGACCTACACATAAAATACATAAAACATTTGTTTACGTTAACATCAGTAGAAAAATCACCAAAAACACAAATGTGGCACACTTTAAAACTGAAACTAAATAGTCCAAATGTGTGGTATTTTTACATGTGGGGGATCAGAGGCCAAAAATAATCACAAAAATTTCAAATGTATAAAGTTTATCCCACAAGTCAAGGAAATACATGGCGGTTTCTTCACTGGTGGACCTTACTTACTCTGGAGACTTTCACCTTTCTTCTACTACCTCACTGTCTATAACTTACACAACATAAACTGACTCTTGCCTCTTGTGATGTATGTGTCAAAATTTTCTGATAAAAAATGTCATATCTAACATAGGAAACGACTACTGGTTAGACTGTTTTGGGAAAATTAAAATTATTTCAGGTTTTGAAATAAATCTGTCTCATACATTTGAGGTCCAGGGTTCAAATCCTAAAACAAATCGAAGAAGTAGAAAAAATGTAGAAGTTTTGCCAGAGTCTGTCACTACGAATTCAGAGGTTACTGGTTCTGAATCTAGTGTGCACTAGTGGTGGGAATCACCCAACTACTTTGGCAACCGATGATTGAGTTAGAAATGATTAAACACCTGCTTTGTATCATTTTGCCATAAAAAACTTTCAATTATTCAATTATCAACTACTCCTTTCAAAGCTTCTGACAATAAGTGTCTACCGAAATTATTACCTGCCTGTAAATATGGCAGAACATAAAAAGTGGTGAAAAATTGACCAATCATATAAAAAACAAAAAGGAAGTGGGACATGTCACTTTGTGAATGCAAACCACGACTGGTCATGTGAGTACACTGCACAGGACGACTTTTTCTGATATTTGGCAGGACTGGTCAGCGCCAACCAGTATAGCTCATTGTCCTTTGGGTAAGATGTATCAACACAAAAAAATAAAATATTTTTAAAACTCATGGAAATATTGTTATGTACAGAAAGGTTTAGGTGAAATAAGTGATCATCTGAAATTGTCAAAGGCCAACTTTGATGGTACATTGTCACTGATGATTAATTGTCTGCATGTCTAATTGTCCTACAAAGACTGCCTACTGCATTTGGTCACTTTTAATACTGTATTTTATCATGTGACCTTATAAAATGTGCTGAAAACAGTGTATGAACAGTAAAAAGAATAATGAGAGGACAGGTAGATATGACAAATCACTGAAAATATGGTTGCAGGAAATATTTTTAGGAAAACATTTTATGACAGAAAACTCCTATCGGGTGGTAACCTTTGACAGAAGCAAAAGTAATCTTACATTTAATTCCAAATAATCATTTAAAACATTTTTCACATGTGAAAGGAATTACAATTTAAGTCGTACTTGCACAACTTATTAGGGTTTTAATACATTTTACTGTGGACAAGTGACACCATGTTTTATACTGTAGATAAAAAGTTTCACATTCATAACATGCTCTTATAAAATCTCATTTCCAAAATTTTTTCATTGTAAATTTGGCTTGAGCACAATTCTCCACCAATAAAGGGCTCTGTAAACTTTAGGAGTTTGAAATTCACTAATCAGGTGCAGTTAGAATATCTCTTGGAGTAATAAGTATTGATGTCGACATATGGTCAACATACTATGACACTCATGAGTGACTTCTGATGATTAAGTATATTACTTGTTGATAAATCATGTGTCATGATTGATTGCATGATTGTGTTCAAATGAATATACATAATGTAGAAAAAATTTTTAAAATTGCAGTGTGTATGTAAAACTTAGATATGTTATCATAGAATTTACTAATTTTTCCCCAAACTGTCTTTCCTTGTCAATGGTAAAATATAGGCCACTATACTGATATTCGTTGATAACTCTACTGTGTAAAATCCCTTCCTTTCCACTTCACCTTCTGTTGTTCCAGGTATCTCAGATGTTGCCTCTGTTGAGCCCACAACATAAGTCACAGTAATGCCTGGTCTGCTGACAGAAATGGTAGATGGAACATGTGGTGGTAGAGAGCTGCTATGGCTGGTACTGAGTGTTGTCATTGTAGTACTTGTAGTACTGACAGTTGTGGTGGCATCAGGTACTGGCACCTCAGTGGCTGCTGTAGTGGTTGTAGGGATAACTGTGGTGGAGGTTGTGGCTATAAAATAATCAAAGGTCAATTTTAGGGCTTTAAATCTACTTACAATGCTGTCTCAGTGGATCAATCTACATGTTACACAGGGATAGATTTGAACGTATGACCCCGGATGTGATAAAGTCAAATGTAACTTGTTAATCACTAGGTCACCGAGGCCTAACAGTAAACCCATATCAGTATTCTGTCATAATGAAAACATAGCCACAACCAGTGACTTTTAGCGACATGTACCTATAGCCAATATATGCAATGATTACAGATGGTGATACTAAGTATGTTATGTTAATCAATTTCATAACAATGAGTTGATATCTTCAGCACAGGCAATATATGTCCTTGCCATGTTCCTGGTAAAACTATTCGTGAATGAGACAAAGACCAATAGATTTGATAGATAGACACCCTATTGGATAATCAGACTTCCTCAGTGAGACAGTTCATTTTCCTGATTTGTCTCCTGATAGCTAGAGAAAAACAGGTAATATCATGTTGACTTCACATGAGACCTGTCCAGTGGCACCTGTAAAAGTTTCTCTTAAATTACAAGCATTTAACCAAGCCTCACGCAAAACAAAAAGAGTGAGCATGTTGCTCCATCTAGCCAGAGCTTGGGGCATTAGCTACCGGGAGAGTGAGCAAGGCAGTATTAGTCCTGGCCAGAGCCAAGCTCTGGTTGTTTTTTTCAAATGTTTGTTGAGTCCGGGCAAATGCATTTGACCACTAAATAAGATGTATAAATGCAATCAAAATATGGCTTGCAAGTTGCACCCATGATAATAGTGCCAAGTGGCAGCCAATTCTCTCAAGAACTATTGATGGAACACAAAATGCCTCACAAGTTGAATGTTCTTTAAAAATGCTTACAACATCGGTGTCATAAACGTGGATTCTTAGGATGGTGGTTAACAGACAACTCAATATTATTCTATTTCCTAGTTGTTGGGACTTAATCATGATAAACAAAATCTTATTAAGATTGAGCTTTAGCTTGTTCAAACAGAGCCCTTTCTGTACCTACCACAACATAGGGTGTTGTAATATAATTTTACTTTTCAAAAAGATTTGTGAAAATCTAATTTATTAAATCAGTTTAACACAACTTGTATTATGCATGTGTACAGAAATATTTTAAGGTATTAGGAAAGTAAGTGATTATTTTGACAAAATTTGATACATAACTTGATCCCCAATGTTTATCTACAATACTCCAAAATTTTACTTTTAAAATATGTAGCTTGCTTTTAAAAGCAATTTAAGGACTAATCAGTATTTCTTTATATATTATGAAAAGAACAGGACTGCTGTTATCCAGTTTGTTATCTTCAAAGCCCAAGATATTCACAACTAGACCTAGCGCATCGGAGAACCGATGCAAACTGTATCCACTGTAAAGACAATGCACCAAAACCTCTAGGACCAATAATAAGCGAGTTATAAGCACTTTTAAGTTTGGCTGTCCTCATTTGACCTTCAAGGAGGGGCCCAAGGTCAAATCCGACCACACCAGAAGATTCCCAGAATATGATTTCCTATATGTTGGTTTAATATCCCAAACATCTAGGACCAATAATAAACGAGTTATAAGCACTTTTTAGTTTGGCTGTCCTCACACTTGACCTTGAAGGAGGGGCCCAAGGTCAAATCCGACCATGACAGAAGATTCCCCGCCCATGATTTCCTGTATGTTGGTTTACCATCCCAAACCACTCGGATCAATAATAAGTGAGTTATAAGCACTTTTAAGTTTGGCTGTCCTCATTTGACCTTGAAGGAGGGGCCCAAGGTCAAATCCGACCACACCAGAAGATTCCCAGCCCATGGTTTCCTATATGTTGGTTTACCATCTCAAACCTCTAGGACCAATTATAAGCGAGTTATAAGCACTTTTAAGTTTGGCTGTCCTCATTTGACCTTGAAGGAGGATCCCAAGGTCAAATCCGACCACACCAGAAGATTCCCAGCCCATGATTTCCTATATGTTGGTTTACCATCCCAAACCTCTAGGACCAATAATAAGCGAGTTATAAGCACTTTTATGTTTGGCTATCCTCGTTTGACCTTGAAGGAGGGGCCCAAGGTCAAATCCGACCACACCAGAAGATTCCCAGTGCATGACTTCCTATATGTTGGTTTACCATCCCAAACATCTAGGACCAATAATAAGCGAGTTATAAGCACTTTTAAGTTTGGCTGTCCTCATTTGACCTTGAAGGAGGGGCCCAAGGTCAAATCCAACCACGCCAGAAGATTCCCAGCCCATGATTTCCTATAGGTTGGTTTACCATCCCAAACCTCTAGGACCAATAATAAGCGAGTTATAGGCACTTTTACCTTTGGCTATCCTCGTTTGACCTTGAAGGAGGGGCCCAAGGTCAAATCCGACCACACCAGAAGATTCCCAGCCCATGATTTCCTATATGCTGGTTTACCATCCCAAACCTCTAGGACCAATAATAAGCGAGTTATAAGCGCTTATAAGTTTGGCTGTCCTCGTTTGACCTTGAATGAGGGGCCCAAGGTCAAATCCGACCTCACCAGAAGATTCCCAGCCCATGATTTTCTATATGTTGGTTTACCATCCCAACCCTCTAGGACCAATAATAAGAGAGTTATAGGCACTTTTACCTTTGGCTATCCTCATTTGACCTTGAAGGAGGGGCCGAAGGTCAAATCTGACCACACCAGAAGATTCCCAGCCAATGATTTCCTATATGCTGGTTTACCATCCCAAACCTCTAGGACCAATAATAAGCGAGTTATAAGCACTTTTATGTTTGGCTATCCTCGTTTGACCTTGAAGGAGGGGCCCAAGGTCAAATCCGACCACACCAGAAGATTCCCAGTGCATGACTTCCTATATGTTGGTTTACCATCCCAAACATCTAGGACCAATAATAAGCGAGTTATAAGCACTTTTAAGTTTGGCTGTCCTCATTTGACCTTGAAGGAGGGGCCCAAGGTCAAATCCAACCACGCCAGAAGATTCCCAGCCCATGATTTCCTATAGGTTGGTTTACCATCCCAAACCTCTAGGACCAATAATAAGCGAGTTATAGGCACTTTTACCTTTGGCTATCCTCGTTTGACCTTGAAGGAGGGGCCCAAGGTCAAATCCGACCACACCAGAAGATTCCCAGCCCATGATTTCCTATATGCTGGTTTACCATCCCAAACCTCTAGGACCAATAATAAGCGAGTTATAAGCGCTTATAAGTTTGGCTGTCCTCGTTTGACCTTGAATGAGGGGCCCAAGGTCAAATCCGACCTCACCAGAAGATTCCCAGCCCATGATTTTCTATATGTTGGTTTACCATCCCAACCCTCTAGGACCAATAATAAGAGAGTTATAGGCACTTTTACCTTTGGCTATCCTCATTTGACCTTGAAGGAGGGGCCGAAGGTCAAATCTGACCACACCAGAAGATTCCCAGCCAATGATTTCCTATATGCTGGTTTACCATCCCAAACCTCTAGGACCAATAATAAGCGAGTTATAAGCACTTTTAAGTTTGCCTGCCCTCGTTTGACCTTGAAGGAGGGGCCCAAGGTCAAATCCAACCACGCCAGAAGATTCCCAGCCCATGATTTCTTATATGTTGGTTTACCATCCCAAACCTCTAGGATCGATAATAAGTGAGTTATAAGCACTTTTAAGTTCTGCTATCCTCGTTTGACCTTGAAGGAGGGGTCCAAGGTCAAATCTGACCACATCAGAAGATTCGCAGCACATGATTTCCTATAGGTTGGCTTCACATTGCAAACCTCTAGGACCAATAATAAGGGAGATATAGGCACTTTTAAAGTCCGCTATGTGGGTTACTTCGGCACTCCGTGGATGACCTTGAATTAGGAGCTTCAAGGTCAAATGTGTGCAAGGTTGCAGAGGACACGTATATGTGTGTCATACATATCACCTATGAAGAGATTCAACCTTCTACCTATGAGGAACAGCCAGTAGAAAAATGTAGATTATTTTCAAAGAAATGCCCGTGGCGGCCATCTTGTTTTTCAGAATGAGGCTATTTTCCTTCACAGATAAGCTTACCCGCCAATGAAGATATCCTGCAAATTTGGTGAACCTAGCTGCTGTTGTTTTCCTCTTAGAGCGTTAACGCCGAAAATCTCTCTACGCGCGGCGGCGTAGCGGACGCTAACCCAAAGTATCCACCGGATGCTTCCGGTGGATACAATAACATCTTAATGCGTGAAATATGAATGTAACAGGACTTTTGTCTAACAACAAAAGGTTACTCCTTAAAACTAAGAACAGAGTTAGCAATGAAGACGTTAACTGAGTGTACCTGGAGCTGGCACATCCCGGTTACAGAGACCACTGGCCACCAGGGCTGCATTGCCATCTAACTCTGTGTAGTCATCAATCAAAAAGTAGTTCTGTTCCTTCACCCTAGGTGGAGACGTCACCTGTTTTATCTCATCTACGTCCACATTCTGCCCCACACCAATAACCAACAGGTCATCACCGCCGGTATGAAGTCGTTCTGCTGCTGTTATGGTGCTGAAGCACAAATGTGGTTTTTTTTTATCTCAGGGCTGTAAGGAGCACTAATTAAATCATACAGGAATATACCAGTTTATTATTTGCAGTGCAATATTCAGAATAGAAGAGAGAAATACACAATTTTGAGTATGAAATTTGGATTAGAACTGAGCAATGGACTATTTAGAGAAAAAATTTAGAATAGACTATAATAGTGAAACAGAATACTGGTCTGCACCACATGGGTTAGCATGAAGTAGGTCAATTTTTCAAGAATTTCTACTGAAATAAAAATATACTGTTTTTCTGTGTCATAAAACATATGGTAAAGTTTTAATGAATTATTTGGAATAACAAATTTGGAACAGAACGAATTAATGGACTATCTAGACTATTGAAATTGAATGGCATGGTGGACCATTTGTGGTGCAACATTTTGAATACAATACATTTATAGCCCGTCAGAGTAAACACTTGAGAACTGAATAGGATTCAAATGAGAAGAAAATGAATTAGCAGAAATTAGGATTCAAAGTTTGGCTTTTACATCTCGTTCAACAGCCAGTGTCATATTAGGACAGGTCCACAGCATTTCCACTTGTGGGGTCGAACCCACACAGATGTGCCTGTCGTGATTAGATGCCAAACTTGCTAACCGATAGGCCACTGACGACCTCGGTATGAATTATGTTTGGTTCATCTTACAATGTTTGACAAAAATATATCCCCATGGTCTGTCTTAGGAACTACTTGAGGGCACAATTTTATTTGGTATACTTCATAAAACATCCTTGTTATATTAGCATTAAGGACTCATTCACAGCTTTATTTATAAGCCTTGTTAAAGATTTTCACTTCACACACTACATTAGGCCAGCATGTGAGGTGTTTTAAGAGCTATAGGTAGCCTTTCATATACAACCAAGAAACTGACAAAATACTGATTACTTTATATATGATAAATATACCTAAATTACATATCCTAGCAGTATATTACTATAAACCAATAAAGGTACACATTTTAGACACTCTTATTAAACAATTGTAAGTTTTCTGAATATATCAGTTTGAATATATAGTTTTGTTTGCATAACATTTTCTTTAAACTATGTTCAATACTGACCTATACACAGATACACAAAATAGTATTTAGTGTGAGTTGAACTGAAAAATATCTATCCCTCCAAAAGGCAAGAAATGTTTGAATACTTTAATTTTTAACCACTTGCCTCACCCAGTAAAAAGTAACCAAAACATACACACTACTTGCATTTTATAGGGTGTCAAAATGTTAACTACCCTCTGTAGTACCTGCCTGGCTGAAGAGTGTATAAAATACTTTAACCTACTGTATGGAACACCCCACAGATTTTCAACAATGCTAAATACTCTCACTATGTTTGTCTACCTTTCCTTGTCATCAGAAGGCCCTGTCACTAGAAGTAAGACCACATTTTGATTGGCACTTCTGTCATTTGATAGAGAACTTGCTGCAAAGTAATCCAGGGCACCAGCTGTATCCCTACCAACTTCACTGAGATGACTGAAAAGTTGAATACACAATAGATTATGTCACTAATATACTTGGGCTGTTACAGATAAATATTAGAGTGAAAGTTTAAGACAACATGATCCAAACCTGTGCCAATTTTGCATAAGGTGAGATGTGAGGCCCAACAAAGTCACAAAAACCATAAATGTGTAAACATTTTCCCATAAGTTATTAAAATAGAAGATAGTACATGCATTTACTTAATAGAATCAATCTTCAGTATATGTTCATTTTGGAAAAAAAGGACTGACAAGTAATGTCATGACATAATACCCTAAACTTTGACCTTTATTAAACATAAAAAAATGTGCACTATGCCACAGTATGGTAAATGTGCAAGTGTAGAAACCTCTTCCATGTCTTGTGGGAAATGTTCAAATATAAAATTTTTGTGACTACACTCACTCTTGGACCTCCCCTAATGCAATTAGGTACAAAATTATTGCATTTTAAAAGATCCCTGCACAGTGGCTAATTTTGCATACTCTGGTAAATCTTACATGCCTTATACCTAAGTCAGGCTACAGGCCATATAAACCCCCCCCCCCCCCCCCCCCCCACCACCACCACCACCACCAGAGGTCCTCATTTGCCTAGTGGCCTAGCAGGTTTGGCAAGTAATCACAGGCTATCACATCTGTGTGGGTTTGACTCCTACAACTGGCAATGCCAAGGACCTGTCCCAATGTGACCCTGGCTGTTGAACTGGATGTAAAACCCAAACTTTGACCTTTATAACCCTTCAGTGAGTTCAGTCCTTCATGCAAATACAACACCTCTGTTAATAATGTTTGCATACTGATGTATTCTCAGATTTCTGTTGCCAAACACATGCCAGGCTTAAAGTGTTCAAACTTTCTGCCTACCATAGGCGGTATCAAGTTCTGAGTCTCCTTTTCCTGACATCTCTTCTTGCAGAAAATACTGCATGTGGTGTAACAGAGGCATTACCACAACCTATGAACAACTAGCTTTTACCACCAAAAAAGCTACATTTTGGCCTTATTCACATACAAACCAGTTCACATCCATTCCTCATATGTATAACCAATTCCCAATGCACAACATAGACCAGGAGTTTACAGGCAGGAATATATAGTTTATAAGGCATCCAGCCAAGCACTGGACCCTGGCCATTGTTGGGTCATTCACCACTAGCTCTGCATTGTTTTTAAACACCGATACTCCCAATATTTATTTTAATCTGACCTGCACTTCCATGACAGAAATGTATTACTAAAAGTTGTACATGAAGCAGGTGTTACATTAAACTCAGGCAAGATTTCACAAATTTATTTATTTATTTGGGGTATTACGTCGCTTTCAACATTGTACAGGTCATATCACGATGGGTAGTTGGAAGGGCAGAGGAAACCAGTTCATACAGTTTGTTAGGGTTCTGTACTGTAAACTGCCGACCAACAGCAAGCAACTACCAGCTTTCCCACTCTAGGCCGTGCCGGGAATCGAACCCCGGCCTCAGAGGTGGGAGGCGAGAGTGTTACCACTCTGCCACCGTGGCCCCTTCACAAATTTAAGGAAATGCAGAATACTACAACAACACCTACTAGTTTCATAATTTGACAGTTGACTAAAGATGTCATCATGATATAAGGATAAAGTGGAAGTTTGTCTTATCGGTCCTTTGCAGAAGTGTACAAGTAATTACTTGGGTTACAAAATTTATGACCGTAAATAAAGCATTTCTTGATTAAGTCACATAAAAAAAAATACAATTTGTATAAATAACTGGAAATTTGCTCCAACACAGAGGTATGACTTAGGCCGAAAAATGGTGTTGGTTCTTTGTCATATGAAAACTGATCCAAATCCTGATACAAACGTACCTGTGTTTTAAGTGGAATCAACTAGAAGTAATCAGTGAAGCAAATATGGTGGTTGATACAAATATATATTGAAAATACAGTGACAAACATGTGTAAAAATAAGGATAACTAGAGGATCGCTCGCAAAAAAAAAAGATAATGTTTTTGCATAGCAAAAACAAAGCGTCCCGAAAAGGATATAAAGGTGAGTGCTAAAGTATTAAGAAAATGCTTCGTTTCTAGCCTTATACTGTTGTGGCAACCAAAGTCAGCGCAGTCTGCTCTATCTAGCACAGTTTTCAAGATATAAGCATTTTTGTGTTTTGCAAAAAATAAAAAAATTAAAAATGTCCGCTATATTTGGCGAGACAAAAATATTTTGAAAATTGGCATGGCTACTCTGCAGAGATACCCAGCAGGTCCAAAATTTTGTTGAGTTCGCTCCATATAGCACGGTTTTCGAGATATAAGCATTTTTGTGTTTTGCAAAAACTTTGAAAATTCAAAATGGCCACCATTTTTGGGGAGACAAAAATTGTTGTCAAGACCACTGCCGCGGTGTGTATCTCCCGCCGAGCATTAAAGCAAAAGAAATAGCTTTTCCGAGATATTCACAATTTTTCATTTTCGTGTGTGAAAGCTGTGACAAAAGTAGGTGAATGAGTTATTTGAGAAAAATTGGCTATCTGCAATACTATTAAGAGATAATTCACATTTACTCATTTTGAGTAGGTGAGTAATTAGCTATGGGTCTGAAACTTCACCATGTGAAAGCTCTCCCACAAGTAGATGAATGAGTATTTGATAAAAATTGGGTATCCGCAATACTTTTAGAGATAATTAGCATTTACTCATTTTGAGTGGTGAATAAATAGCTATGGGTCTGAAACTTCACAGAGTGAAAGCTCTCCCAAAAGTAGGTGAATGAGTTATTTGAGAAAAATTGGCTATCTGCAATACTTTTAGAGATAATTCACATTTACTCATTTTGAGTAGGTGAATAATTAGCTATGGGTGTGAAACTTCACCAAGTGAAAGCTCTGCCAAAAGTAGGTGAATGAGTTATTTGAGAAAAATTGGCTATCTGCAATACTTTTAGAGATAATTCGCATTTACTCATTTTGAGTAGGTGAGTAATTAGCTATGGGTCTGAAACTTCACCAAGTGAAAGCTCTCCCAAAAGTAGGTGAATGATTAATTTGAGAAAAATCGGCTATCTGCAATACTTTTAGAGATAATTCGCATTTACTCATTTTGAGTAGGTGAGTAATTAGCTATGGGTCTGAAACTTCACCAAGTGAAAGCTCTCCCAAAAGTAGGTGAATGAGTCATTTGAGAAAAATCGGCTATCTGCAATACTTTTAGAGATAATTCGCATTTACTCATTTTGAGTAGGTGAGTAATTGGCTATGGGTCTGAAACTTCACCAAGTGAAAGCTCTCCCAAAAGTAGGTGAATGATTAATTTGAGAAAAATTGGCTATCTGCAATACTTTTAGAGATAATACGCATTTACTCATTTTGAGTAGGTGAGTAATTAGCTATGGGTCTGAAACTTCACCAAGTGAAAGCTCTCCCAAAAGTAGGTGAATGAGTTATTTGAGAAAAATTGGCTATCTGCAATACTTTTAGAGATAATTCGCATTTACTCATTTTGAGTAGGTGAGTAATTAGCTATGGGTCTGAAACTTCACCAAGTGAAAGCTCTCCCAAAAGTAGGTGAATGATTAATTTGACAAAAATTGGCTATCTGCAATACTTTTAGAGATAATTCGCATTTACTCATTTTGAGTAGGTGAGTAATTAGCTATGGGTCTGAAACTTCACCAAGTGAAAGCTCTCCCAAAAGTAGGTGAATGAGTTATTTGAGAAAAATTGGCTATCTGCAATACTTTTAGAGATAATTCGCATTTACTCATTTTGAGTAGGTGAGTAATTAGCTATGGGTCTGAAACTTCACCAAGTGAAAGCTCTCCCAAAAGTAGGTGAATGATTAATTTGAGAAAAATTGGCTATCTGCAATACTTTTAGAGATAATTCGCATTTACTCATTTTGAGTAGGTGAGTAATTAGCTATGGGTCTGAAACTTCACCAAGTGAAAGCTCTCCCAAAAGTAGGTGAATGAGTTATTTGAGAAAAATCGGCTATCTGCAATACTTTTAGAGATAATTCGCATTTACTCATTTTGAGTAGGTGAGTAATTAGCTATGTTTATTTATTTATTTATTTGGGGTTTTACGTCGCTTTCAACACTGTACAGGTCATATCACGACGGGTAGTTGGAAGGGCAGAGGAAACCAGTACATAGAGTTCGCTAGGGTTGTGTACTGTAAACTGCCGACCAATGGCAAGCAACTACCAGCTTTCCCACTTAAGGACGTCACGGGGATCGAACCCCCGACCTCAGAGGTGGGAGGCGAGAGTGTTACCACTCTGCCACCGTGGCCCCGTAATTAGCTATGGGTCTGAAACTTCACCAAGTGAAAGCTCTCCCAAAAGTAGGTGAATGATTAATTTGAGAAAAATTGGCTATCTGCAATACTTTTAGAGATAATTCGCATTTACTCATTTTGAGTAGGTGAGTAATTAGCTATGGGTCTGAAACTTCACAGAGTGAAAGCTCTCCCAAAAGTAGGTGAATGATTAATTTGAGAAAAATCGGCTATCTGCAATACTTTTAGAGATAATTCGCATTTACTCATTTTGAGTAGGTGAGTAATTAGCTATGGGTCTGAAACTTCACCAAGTGAAAGCTCTCCCAAAAGTAGGTGAATGAGTTATTTGAGAAAAATTGGCTATCTGCAATACTTTTAGAGATAATTCACATTTACTCATTTTCAGTAGGTGAGTAATTAGCTATGGGTCTGAAACTTCACCAAGTGAAAGCTCTGCCAAAAGTAGGTGAATGAGTTATTTGAGAAAAATTGGCTATCTGCAATACTTTTAGAGATAATTCGCATTTACTCATTTTGAGTAGGTGAGTAATTAGCTATGGGTCTGAAACTTCACAGAGTGAAAGCTCTCTCAAAAGTAGGTGAATGAGTTATTTGAGAAAAATTGGCTATCTGCAATACTTTTAGAGATAATTCGCATTTACTCATTTTGAGTAGGTGAGTAATTAGCTATGGGTCTGAAACTTCACCAAGTGAAAGCTCTCCCAAAAGTAGGTGAATGATTAATTTGACAAAAATTGGCTATCTGCAATACTTTTAGAGATAATTCGCATTTACTCATTTTGAGTAGGTGAGTAATTAGCTATGGGTCTGAAACTTCACCAAGTGAAAGCTCTCCCAAAAGTAGGTGAATGAGTTATTTGAGAAAAATTGGCTATCTGCAATACTTTTAGAGATAATTCGCATTTACTCATTTTGAGTAGGTGAGTAATTAGCTATGGGTCTGAAACTTCACCAAGTGAAAGCTCTCCCAAAAGTAGGTGAATGATTAATTTGAGAAAAATCGGCTATCTGCAATACTTTTAGAGATAATTCGCATTTACTCATTTTGAGTAGGTGAGTAATTAGCTATGGGTCTGAAACTTCACCAAGTGAAAGCTCTCCCAAAAGTAGGTGAATGAGTCATTTGAGAAAAATCGGCTATCTGCAATACTTTTAGAGATAATTCGCATTTACTCATTTTGAGTAGGTGAGTAATTGGCTATGGGTCTGAAACTTCACCAAGTGAAAGCTCTCCCAAAAGTAGGTGAATGATTAATTTGAGAAAAATTGGCTATCTGCAATACTTTTAGAGATAATACGCATTTACTCATTTTGAGTAGGTGAGTAATTAGCTATGGGTCTGAAACTTCACCAAGTGAAAGCTCTCCCAAAAGTAGGTGAATGAGTTATTTGAGAAAAATTGGCTATCTGCAATACTTTTAGAGATAATTCGCATTTACTCATTTTGAGTAGGTGAGTAATTAGCTATGGGTCTGAAACTTCACCAAGTGAAAGCTCTCCCAAAAGTAGGTGAATGATTAATTTGACAAAAATTGGCTATCTGCAATACTTTTAGAGATAATTCGCATTTACTCATTTTGAGTAGGTGAGTAATTAGCTATGGGTCTGAAACTTCACCAAGTGAAAGCTCTCCCAAAAGTAGGTGAATGAGTTATTTGAGAAAAATTGGCTATCTGCAATACTTTTAGAGATAATTCGCATTTACTCATTTTGAGTAGGTGAGTAATTAGCTATGGGTCTGAAACTTCACCAAGTGAAAGCTCTCCCAAAAGTAGGTGAATGATTAATTTGAGAAAAATTGGCTATCTGCAATACTTTTAGAGATAATTCGCATTTACTCATTTTGAGTAGGTGAGTAATTAGCTATGGGTCTGAAACTTCACCAAGTGAAAGCTCTCCCAAAAGTAGGTGAATGAGTTATTTGAGAAAAATCGGCTATCTGCAATACTTTTAGAGATAATTCGCATTTACTCATTTTGAGTAGGTGAGTAATTAGCTATGTTTATTTATTTATTTATTTGGGGTTTTACGTCGCTTTCAACACTGTACAGGTCATATCACGACGGGTAGTTGGAAGGGCAGAGGAAACCAGTACATAGAGTTCGCTAGGGTTGTGTACTGTAAACTGCCGACCAATGGCAAGCAACTACCAGCTTTCCCACTTAAGGACGTCACGGGGATCGAACCCCCGACCTCAGAGGTGGGAGGCGAGAGTGTTACCACTCTGCCACCGTGGCCCCGTAATTAGCTATGGGTCTGAAACTTCACCAAGTGAAAGCTCTCCCAAAAGTAGGTGAATGATTAATTTGAGAAAAATTGGCTATCTGCAATACTTTTAGAGATAATTCGCATTTACTCATTTTGAGTAGGTGAGTAATTAGCTATGGGTCTGAAACTTCACAGAGTGAAAGCTCTCCCAAAAGTAGGTGAATGATTAATTTGAGAAAAATCGGCTATCTGCAATACTTTTAGAGATAATTCGCATTTACTCATTTTGAGTAGGTGAGTAATTAGCTATGGGTCTGAAACTTCACCAAGTGAAAGCTCTCCCAAAAGTAGGTGAATGAGTTATTTGAGAAAAATTGGCTATCTGCAATACTTTTAGAGATAATTCACATTTACTCATTTTCAGTAGGTGAGTAATTAGCTATGGGTCTGAAACTTCACCAAGTGAAAGCTCTGCCAAAAGTAGGTGAATGAGTTATTTGAGAAAAATTGGCTATCTGCAATACTTTTAGAGATAATTCGCATTTACTCATTTTGAGTAGGTGAGTAATTAGCTATGGGTCTGAAACTTCACAGAGTGAAAGCTCTCTCAAAAGTAGGTGAATGAGTTATTTGAGAAAAATTGGCTATCTGCAATACTTTTAGAGATAATTCGCATTTACTCATTTTGAGTAGGTGAGTAATTAGCTATGGGTCTGAAACTTCACCAAGTGAAAGCTCTCCCAAAAGTAGGTGAATGATTAATTTGACAAAAATTGGCTATCTGCAATACTTTTAGAGATAATTCGCATTTACTCATTTTGAGTAGGTGAGTAATTAGCTATGGGTCTGAAACTTCACCAAGTGAAAGCTCTCCCAAAAGTAGGTGAATGAGTTATTTGAGAAAAATTGGCTATCTGCAATACTTTTAGAGATAATTCGCATTTACTCATTTTGAGTAGGTGAGTAATTAGCTATGGGTCTGAAACTTCACCATGTGAAAGCTCTCCCACAAGTAGATGAATGAGTTATTTGATAAAAATTGGGTATCCGCAATACTTTTACAGATAATTTGCATTTACTCATTTTGAGTAGGTGAGTAATTAGCTATGGGTCTGAAACTTCACCAAGTGAAAGCTCTCCCAAAAGTACATGAATGAGTTATTTGATAAAAAATGGGTATCCGCAATAGTTTTTGAGATAATTACCATTTACTCATTTTGAGTAGGTGAGTAATTAGCTACGGGTCTGAAACTGTACCAAGTGAAAGCTCTTCCAAAAGTAGGTGAATGAGTTATTTGAGAAAAATTGGCCATCTGCAATACTTTTAGAGGTAATTCGCATTTACTCTTTTTGAGTAGGTGAGCAATTAGCTATGGGTCTGAAACTTCACCAAGTGAAAGCTCTTTGGGATAGCTGCTCTGCAGAGATACCCTGAAGATAAAAAATTTCGTCGAAATCGCTCTATGTAGCACGGTTTTCGAAATATTAGCATTTTTGTGTTTTGCAATTTTTGCGCAAAAATTCGAAAATTCAAAATGGCCGCCATTTTTGGCAAGATAAAATTTTTTTGAAAATTGGCATGGCTACTCTGCAGAGATACCCTGTGGGTCAAAAATTTCGTCGAAATCGCTCTATCTAGCACGGTTTTCGAGATATAAGCATTTTTGTGTTTTGCAATTTTGCGGAAAATTCGAAAATTCAAAATGGCCGCCATTTTTTGCGAGAAATTTTTTGTTTGAAAATTGGCATGGCTACTCTGTAGATACCCTTCGGGTCAAAAATTTTGTCGAAATCGCTCTATCTAGCAGGGTTTTCGAGATATAAGCATTTTTATGTTTTGCAATTTTTGCGCAAAAATTCGAAAATTCAAAATGGCCGCCATTTTTGGCAAGATAAAATTTTTTTGAAAATTGGCATGGCTACTCTGCAGAGATACCCTGTGGGTCAAAAATTTCGTCGAAATCGCTCTATCTAGCACGGTTTTCGAGATATAAGCATTTTTGTGTTTTGCAATTTTGCGGAAAATTCGAAAATTCAAAATGGCCGCCATTTTTTGCGAGAAATTTTTTGTTTGAAAATTGGCATGGCTACTCTGTAGATACCCTTCGGGTCAAAAATTTTGTCGAAATCGCTCTATCTAGCAGGGTTTTCGAGATATAAGCATTTTTATGTTTTGCAATTTTTGCGAAAAATTCGAAAATTCAAAATGGCCGCCATTTTTGGCGAGAAAAAAATTTTTTAAAAATTGGCATGGCTACTCTGCAGAGATACCCTGTGGGTCAAAAATTTCGTCGAAATCGCTCTATCTAGCACGGTTTTCAAGATATAAGCATTTTTGTGTTTTGCAATTTTTGCGAAAATTTCGAAAATTCAAAATGGCTGCCATTTTTGGCGAGACAAAATTTTTTTGAAAATTGGGAAAAGTTCTCCGCAGAGATATCCTGCGGCTCAAAAATTTTGTCGAAATTGCTCTATCTAGCACGGTTTTTGAGATATAAGCATTTTTGTGTTTTGCAATTTTTGCGAAAATTTCGAAAATTCAAAATGGCCGCCATTTTGGGCGAGACAAAAATATTTTGAAAATTGGGAAAACTACTCCGCAGAGATACCCTGCGGGTCAAAAATTTTGTCGAAATCGCTCTATCTAGCACGGTTTTCGAGATATAAGCAGTTTTGTGTTTTCCTTATTTGGAAAATTCGTAATGATTAATTAATCATTAATTACTCGGACATTTCTTGACCAATCAATGCCAAAATCTAATGATTTCCAGATTTTAATAGAATGAATGTATTTGCCAAGTTTCAGGTGAATTGATAAAATTCCTTTCAAGTTATCATCCGGACAAGCTTCCCCATCGAAAAAAGACATTTTTGGTCATGTGACCTCTCTGATTGGTTGAAATGTCACTGCAGCATATTCAAAAAAATTCCCCAAGGCTACTGCCTAAACCTGCCAAATTTGAAAAGAATCCGCCTAACGGTTACAGAGTTATAAGGAAAACAAAATGCGGAGCTGGCGGAGCCGGCGGAGCCTGAAGCTCTCCCATACACAAACAAGCGTCCCTTATGGGACGCTTAATTATGTTAAAAACACACATATTTGGTAGATAAATCTGGTTTAATATTGGGTTTGATTCTTGTTACATGTGTAGATTAATAAGGATTAAATTTTTTAATGAGAACTCAATTCAGTAATTTGCAATCTGCAATCCATCAAAACAGTCGTCCCATTTTCTTGTAATCAGGCACCCTGTCACAGCTCCTGTATAACATGGATACAAGACTATCCAAGGTGGAGGGTGAATGTGTTACCACCCTGCTATCATGGTCCCCTACTTAAACTAGAAAAAATAATCTTTCAATAAGAAATTTTTCAACATTATTATAAAATATCTTCTAAATATAGTTTGTCTACAGAAAAACCTTCAAGCTATTGTATAAAATTTGTCATTGTTATGTAAAAGATTCTAAAAATTTTCAGGATGTAAAAATGACTAATTCTTACAATTTTTTTTTCTAATTCTTAGTCTCTGAGCATTTTTTTCTCATAAAACAGCTGTTTTCTAACAAAATAATAAAAAAAATAATTGCAAAAATAAGAATGTCATTGAATATGCATCCATGTCTACTAGTGTTTGAAATTTATTCCAATCTGAGCTATGTGTTTGAAAAATGTGGTATAGTTGATAAGACCTTGTCTTTGAAGTGCAACACACTTCACTGTTAAGTGTTTTACAACACTTGTATCACTTGATGGAAATATATCCAAGAAAAGAGATTGTTAACCGTTTCTAACAAACAGGTATACTTGGTGATATAACATTTTTGTACACATATTATTATATCCTTGCACAAAAGTCGAGCGATATATAAGTTCTGAGAATTTGACACCGCCGCTGAACCATCATGGAAAAGACTACCTTTCAGATAGATTTTCCTCAAGTCCTTTTGTCTTAGGTATTATATGAGGACTTAATGACTTTTTTACCAGAATGTGGGGCTGAAGGTATTTCAGAGATAAGTTAGTCTTTGTATTGTATGGATTCATAATGATTTCCATGTATGTCAGATTTGATGGAATAAGAAATACAAAGACTTGGAGCAAGTCTACCTATCAGACGTTTTTAATTCAAAATGTATTTGATCTGGTGCTTTCAAATTTTGTATGCGAGTATAATGGCAAAGGCTGCAGCTAGAATCATTTTCAGTTAATGTATGTAATTGATATATATCTGCTCTACAAACCTACAAAACCTTGACCTTGAATCACTTTGTCTATATTTTTACATTTATCAAAAGCTATACTTTTACTTAATGACAACCCGTTTAAATGACCCACTTACCTCATGTCACTGAGAAAGGTTTGACATCTTCGGTTGGATGTGAGGTAATTCCCACTTAGCACAAAATTTTCAGCATACTGCAGAAAGTTGACCCTGGTCTGAAGTAACATACGACAGAATCGACCTAATTAAATTTACACTGCTTTTAAGCCACCAATTTTCCCTGTCACAGATAACATTTTGTAGGAAAATAAACACTGTTAATTACAATAAAATACTTGAAAAAGAAATAATTTCAAATAGGATCAAACTTAATAATTCTTAAATTCTTGAAGTTTTGGACAAATAAAAAAGGGCAAAATGTATTTTATAGCTGTGTACAAAACATACAGCAATAACAATTGCTTACAACAGAATTCTACTGGAGAAAAGTTTTCTGTATTTTCTGTGACAGCAAATCAAACGTTTTATTTAGTGAAAGTTCCTGGTTTAAGGTGTACCTTATACTGCCATGCTTTCATGCACTTTGGCAATTTCAACATTGAGATACAAGGATATAAGACTTCTTTTTTCAAGTGAATTTTGTGCTTGGGCAAGGCTACTGAAGATTTGAAAACAATGGCGTGCCCCATATATTCATTATTACCAACAGTGCACTCACTGGGTATATCTCATTGTTCAGAGTTCACTCAACCTAAAACCTGAGTCATTTTGTTGTACACAATGTCCTATTTCTCTTGCATTATATTCTTTGTTGGAGTTGAATACTTGGTTGCAATTCAGATCAAACTTTATCCACACAGAAGCTGCATATTGCACAAAGATGAGTTTACTGTATTGGTAGCTAAAAATTAAACTGTAATGTTCTGGGAAACTTCCCACAAATAAATAAATATTATAAAACTTTCCTTAAATTCAGTAAAATTATATACTATAGTGATCTAGTCAAGACTAAAAATGGCTGTTTCAATCTTTTTGTGGACAAACCACAAATATATACAGGGGTGGATCCTGCTTTTAAGTAAGGTGGGGTTCACATCGGACATACCATAACTATTGGGTGGTTGAACTCCCTGAACCCCCACCCCCACCCCCCTGGATCCGCCAGTGATATATCTATATTCAATCACAATTTCATGCTCGAGATCAACTCTCACTATTTAAAAGCTTCAATTGATTTCATCTAATTTTGTTTTTGTTTGATAAACCCTAGACGTGGTTATAATATATTAATTTTCTCAAAAGTATATATTTTTATGCAATCCTTTTCTACATTTTTTTTTTACCTCAAAACACTTATATAAGTATGACTATACTCACAGTTCCAAACGTGATTCTCAAATTTTCTGAATCCATGAGATCAAGTAAAAAGTTTCTGATTAAGTCAAAATTGGCAGCTGTGATGTCATTTGATGAATCTATTATAACTGTCAAATCCACACTTTGATCACAAATTTGACCACTTATACCAGCAGCACAAATTAAAACCCAAAATACTGGGCAAAACAACGAAAACTTAACATATTCCATGTTTATATTTTGTTTCCTGTCTGATTATGCATGAATGATACCACTTTTTACAATTCTAGCGGCATACTGTACAGAATATACCTCGGCGTGTAAACACACGAGATGATCTATTTCACTAGTAATACAAATCAATACAAATTTCAGTAACAATAAGTACAGTAAACTACGCGTAAACTACGAAATTCTTTAAATTGCGAGATTTCATGTAAACTACACAGAAAATGTCAGAATGATTTTAAAAAGTTTTTCAACCGTAATTCAACTCAAGCTTATTAATAATTAAAACTACATTGGACAAACGCACGGTTAATTAAACTTGTTTTGCAAAATCAATATCTTATTAAATATTTATCTGTAATTTTTTTTTCACTGAGTTGTTGAAAATGATATCATATATTTAAGAATATATGAAAGGAATATGACATTTTTTCAGTGAAAAATCAATACGCGTGAGTATGATTGCAACAGGGGTATATGGATATACTTTATACTTAAAAATTACTGGTATACTTCTTGTGTACTGTATATTGTTGTACATGTAAGTACTTCAAGGTTTTCCTGAAACAGGTAAGATATGTGTTATTGATTTTTTTTCTGCCTCATGAATTTCATCCATGGGGGGGGGGGGGGAGGGGGGGGGGGTGTACATACTATATAGCCTTGTGACTGATACTTATTTGTTAGCCTTGCCACAGGCGTTTATACTATAATATAGACACAACTGTTTGATTACATTATAAGTATTTTTCATAATGCTCTCATACATATACTTAGCCTAGCTTGCTGAGGAGAACTAGACTAGAAAGGCCTCTGATACAGTGTGCATTATGGCAAAAAAATATTTCACGTTTGCATTATGGTTGAGACAGCCTGGAAGGCCAGGCTACTTATTTGTTAACACCACATATTTTCATTTTGAGGGACTTGTTAAAGGTGTACTCCCCAATTTTTTTCAACTCTTTTTTATTCATTAAATATGTTCTTTATAACATTCTTTATGAAACCTATATATTTTAAGAACCCATACATTGTTTAATTTTGTAACTCTCTATTTACTACCTCAACCATGGAGATTATGTTTTCGTGTGCACTCGTTTGTCTGTGTGTCTGTCAATTACTAGAGAAGTGATGAATATTTTTATGATTTTTTGGGTGGGTAGGGCATTGTCAAAAAAGAAGTTATCAAAGGTTTTGAAAGATCAGTGTCATATTCTGGACCCCCAAAACTCCTGAATACTTAGAAATGCACCTTATTGGAGGTCAATGCCCTCGGATTGATTTCTGGGGTTGAGTTTGTTTTTTTATGAAATATGTATAGGTAGATATGACAACTATTGCTTTGGTTTACTGCCCAACTGCTCTGATAGCTGAATTTCACTAAACAGAGAGAAAAGAGGAATAAGGTTAGCAATTACCCATTAACATTAACCATGATTGAGTGCACGGAAACATTTAGAGTAAAATCAGATATAGGGATAAAAATGAACAGTCGGTGATCACTGATGTGGAAGTACCCACTAAGACAATGAGGTGTGTGACATCCAACTGAGTTACTTATAAACCAACACATGCTTCCAGCTCATCCTGTTAAATGCATCTCACCTTATATAAATTTGTAAGTCTAAACTTGAACTATATAACTTGAAGAACCCTTTTTAACAACTCATTTATTAGAATTTATAGAATAAATTAATAAGAATTTATACATACACTCATTTCGTTGAAGAACATTTTTATTGAAAGATTGAAAATAAGGAAAAGAATTTTCAAAAGTTAAGAGTGTCAAAATTTCAAAGGGCATATTCAAGTATATCCAGATAGTTCACTGCAAGGTCATGTCTATCAGTGTCAGGATTTTTCTTGGAAACAGAAACATTACTGTACCTTGTGAAAATTTAACACTCAATTAAATTTTGAATTATTTAGAATCTTTGCAATTAATTTTATTTCTGTGGTAACAAACCATATCACAAAATAACAACACAAAGTTATGACCATACATTTCTTAGAAAAGAAATATATTGTCTGCTTCTAAAAATTCCATTTTCTTTTGTACATTTCCCCCATTTACTGTAACCCAAAGTGTTTTATAACCAGTTTCCTCCTTTCTGAAGTGACTTTGCCTTTATAGGTTTCAGTGTTGAATAAGGAAGTTATGGTTAACCTATTTATCTTGTATATTCCTTCTAGTTAATTAGAAAAAGAAAAATAACAAAATCTTATAATAAGCAGATTAATTCAGTTACATAACTTCTACTTAAATCCATGAAGTAACCTGTGTCAAATTTAAATGTAGAAAGACTAAGTGTTCCTGAATCCATTCATCTGTATGGATTTAAGTTTAGGGTGTACACTTTCCCCAATCTTTTTATCCATCCTTGTGTTCCCTTTATAAAAACACTGACTTCATCTGATGTGTGGATGAGATCAGCTTTTCCAGAATATCCCCACTGTATATTACCTTATCTTTGTTATCATAACAAACCAGACGGGGCCGCTCTGCTGAAGTTTAAAGTGCTGTTTCTTTGTTAATAAGCTGAAGTTTTTCATTTGGATTGATTTTGTGGGGGTTTTATGATTATCTCTGTGAAATGGAATGATAAAAATAGCACCTTCAAAATTGGGGAGTACACCTTTAATGTTGAAATCATACGTCTTAATGAGGCTGTTCCACTGGAGCTGACAGGTCGGCACATGGGTGGTCACCGAGATAAAAGGCCATAGAGATAAACAGTCTTCAAAAATTATGACACAAAAACCGTTAAAGGGTTTAAACAACAATATAACACAAACCAAATGTCAACGTAGGCATTGTTTAAGTATATGTTGTTATTTGGTTTGTGTGATTTCGTGATTAACACAACTTAAATTTGAAAGCTTTGAGGACCATTTATCTCTATGACCATTTATCTTAGTGACCACCCATGTAACTCACTCATTCTCAGATAAATGGCACAATTAGAGGCTGAATTGTGACACAGCTGTGATAGTGATAAAATTCATTTTTATTGTCTCTATTTCGTAACAGAGCATGTAGAGCATCTTGCCACAAAATTTTTCCTTGCTATCTGTTACAGATTTTTTTTTGGCGCCATTTTGTATACATGCTGCCAAATTATTAAAAACTTGCATTGTGAATTACGTTACTTCATACTGGCTTTGTGATTGTTGCAGTAAAAAATTATATAAATGAAACAATAGTCTGCATTTCATTGTGAACTGTAGTAAACTTAATAGTAAAACATAGTGAAGCAAATAAAATATCACTGATCTGTTTTATATATTTTTTTCTTGAAAAGATACTGTATGGCTGAAAACAAATCTGTAAAACACAATGCAAGTTACAAAATAACTTCATGTCAATGTTTATTACAATGTAAATGCTTCAATTGTTCTCTTAAAAGTTATGTACAAATAAAATATAAACACCAACAGATTTTTAAAACATATTGGACAAGAAACCGACAGTGATAATACATTTTATTTTAATTATTCATGAATTTTAGGTTTGGTAACGTAATTCACATGGAGTAAGGAAGCAAGTAGAGCAAGGTAAAGACAGTTAAATATAAAATTCTGAAACTATCACTAGATTTTTAAGGTGTCAATGAAATGTGTGTCAACTCTTGTAAAGCTATAAATGCATCTTTTGGTGTATTCTCTTCAAGAATGGGCATCTTAACAAGATAAAATGAACATGAATACCAAATAAGAATGCTTATTTATCAGACTTTTGCAGTAATTACAAAAATGTTTGCAAAGCACGGCCCGAATAGGGGCCTGCTCACTCAGTTTCACCCCTACCTTAAACTCCCTAGCATATATAGCATAAATAGGTTTGGTTTCTCTGACCTTGGTAGTTAGGGTTCAATAGAAGTTGACCATTTTGAAATTGAGTTTGAAGGAACAACAAGTGTTAAAGAACAGAGCTTTATATGAGATTCCATTGGTGAATATTTTAAGTGATTTTAAAGTTTATTTACGTGGATATGCCTTCTACTAAGAAGAACTCACCCGCTTCTGCAGCCAAGAATAAAATACTTGCTTTGACAAAGAATAAGAACTCTGTCAAGAAACCTGTTAAGAAAAACAAGTCGACGGTGGTAAATGATGGTTCATACCTGCAGAGTCATAACACTGAGGAACTTTCATTGCAAGAAGCTGTAAGTACTGCTGCGAATATTGCTACTGTCCAACAGTCCACTCATGAAGAAGCAGTAGCGTCAACTAACCAGGCTATTCTTGCTATGCTACAGAAATTGAACGCTTCTAACCAAGCTTTAACCAAGAGGATGGATGATCTGGAGCGTCAGGGAGCTGTCAGCTCCACCCCCTTAGTGTCACCAACTTCCCAACGACCTGGGGTCACACATACAGTTTTGCATCAACAGGGGAAAGTTAAAGCGTCAGCTACTCAGGCAAGTTCTGCAATTACTCAGGCAGCACCCGTCGTTAACTCAGGCATTGCTGGAGGTGCCCCCATGATTTCAACAGAGGTCTCTCAGGGTATGATCAGGGGCAGTGGAATTCTGGGTAACGAAGCCAAGGATGCTGTGGCCCCCAGATTGGAAGTCATGCATTCTATCCCCTCTATCCTCAGCTGTGTCACAGTTACTGGCGCGATATGATGACCAGGCCGACGAGGAGGCTCTGCCAGGTAAGGGCTATAACATCAGGAAGAAATCTGGTAGATATAATGTAACAGACAATTCAGTAGCTAGTCCACAGTTTAGATGGCCCAATGAGGGATTGGTATCGAATTCCCATCTTAAGAAGCCACAGTATGACGACCTCAGTATTGCTCAGTGGATCTCTGGTCAGCTTAACAATGTCCTTTTGATCGAAGATAATGCAACTTTGAGGAATGTGTTGACCCAGGTAGCTATGGCAATGAAGGATGCTTCACCCTACCCTGGCCAGCAGTAAGATCAGCTTGGGCGGTATCCATGTCTGAAATCGAGGAAGGGCATCTAGGTTGGGCAGATTCTACACAATGGGCACTGAACAGAATCAGTAACTCACAACTAACTGTGTTGAATTCTCATACTATTACTTCTGCTGGGCAAAAGACCAAAATTTGCAAATTCTACAGTGAAGGAAGCTGCACAAATGAAGGGTCATCATGGGATCTATAGGCATTTTTGTGCTAGTTGTCATAAACAGGATGGTCGCTGATGCACCCGGAATCACGATGTATGTCTCGTACTTCAGGGCGCGCTCAGGAGCAGAAATCGAATGCAGCCAAATAGGATCTGGGTCAGACCACTGACCACCCCTTGGATGGACCCATGCTTAAGAGTTCTCAAGGACCTGTAAATAGACAAAACAATATGTTCACATATACTGATAATATCTCTAAATTCAAATATAGTACTCATAATAATGAACAGTTAAACTCACATATTGCTGAGTATAAATGCTTAGACAGGCACTAAGCCTGAATATTCATACCGGACTGGGTTTTGTTATGGTGATGGCATTGTGTATGATAATCAATATATACAGAATGATTTGAACTATTATAATTATCCAGAATATTATCATTATTTAGTTAACATTGGTAGTTATAATTTTGATGAAAGCAGTAGTTTATTGAATGCTGCTATGGATGGTTCGGTTAAAAGAATGTTAGCTAAGCTATATGACACTGAAGGAAGGCAGTCACACTTGTTATGGTATAACATGTCAGGTGATCATAGCAATAATTCAGATGATGCATATGACATTGGGGATGATGAAACTGTTAAAACAGTAGTAGTAACGTTTCTAAATAAGAAAATGAATTACAATGGGCAGTGGGTGGATATAGTCCACATTTATGACCAAGAGATGGGTGTAAAGGGCTACTACGTTCTGATTCAAGATGGTAATGAATTTTGTTACAATCTGATTTGGAGTGATCACCTTCCTCAAGGTTATTTGCAGGTGACAGGAAGTATGAACTGTAAAATGTTGAAAATTGCTTTATATACACATCAACCAGTTACAGATGTAAAAGCAAGATCTAAGTTAGCTTATGACAATTATTGCCAGGATTTAAAGGCTTGGCAACATTACCAGTGTGATTATAATACATACATGATCCACATAATTGGTTAAATGATCACAGATGTGGACCATCATAATCATACAAATGACCAAATGAATGACTTTGAACTAGCAAAATATGACTCTGTACAGCAACCTTTGGTTACAGGAAGGCAGGTTGATAATAAGTACCTTAACTCCCCAGTAACTCATGCTGTTAACTTGAAAGTGGTTAAGTCACAAGCTAGGGACTTTAACTACCCGGATAAGACTATGGGTTATCTAGCCCAAGCAAATACTGATTTTGTCTTCATAGGCCCAGATAGGGAGCCTAAAAAACTGGATTCAGTGGATACTCTTATTAACATTGCGAATATTGTCAGGGACACAGATCAGCCTAACTACAAATATGCCAGAACATGTAGGTATTCCTTTATTGGGTCATGGTTTCCATATGTTTAGGCGTTCTGGGGCCACCCTAGCTTTTGACAACAATGTCCAACTTCAGCACATTATGGCCCACGGCTTGTGGAGGAGTTCGGCGGTATGGACCTATCTCCAGAACACTTCTCTCGCACCTTCTGTAATTCCTTCCACTTTTGCTTCCATCATTCCCTCTCACCTCTAGTTGGGCTTGGGCTTTTGAAATTCCAAAAGTGATTGTCAAATTTAAAAATTTTAACTCTTCATTAATACTAACATGTAAATAAAAAGTCGCAAACTGTATCATTCCCTTCTATGACCTTTTTTACCTTAATCTCATATTAACCATGGTACTTGGGGAAACTGTGCATAGCAAGGCCTGAATAGGGGCCTGCTAACTCAGTTTCACCCCTACCTTAAACTCCCTAGCATATATAGCATAATTAGGTTTGGCTATGCATAGCAACCAATCAGAAGGACGTAGGTATTCCTTTATTGGGTCATGGTTTCCATACGTTTAGGCGTTCTGGGGCCACCCTAGCTTTTGACAACAATGTCCAACTTAGCACATTATGGCCCACGACTTGTGGAGGAGTTCGGCGGTATGGACCTATCTCCAGAATGCTTCTCTCGCACCTTCTGTAATTCCTTCCACTTTTGCTTCCATCATTCCCTCTCACCTCTAGTTGGGCTTTTGAAATTCCAAAAGAGATTGTGAAATTTTAAAAATTTTAACTCTTCATTAATACTAACATGTAAATAAAAAGTCGCAAACTGTATCATTCCCTTCCATGACCCTTTTGACCTTAATCTCATATTGACCTTGGTACTTGGGGAAACTGTACATAGCATGGCCTGAATAGGGGCCTGCTAACTCAGTTTCACCCCTACCTTAAACTCCCTAGCATATATAGCATAATTAGATTTGGCTATGCATAACAACCAATCAGAAGCACTCTCTGACCTTGGTAGTTAGGGTTCAATAGAGGTTGACCATTTTGAAATTGATTTTGAAGGAACAACAAGTGTTAAAGAACCCTCCTACCCCCTGGTACACTAGATACTGTTTTCATCTTAACTGGTCCCCTACGGATTAGCCATCTGCAGGGAGTTCTGTACAGATAAGGTTTTGATGAAACTTGGCCTTAGGCGGTCCCAGGCTGACCTTGGATACCCCTCTTTCGAATTGACTTGACAAAGTACTATTGCTGTAGATCCAAGATTGGGCCAGGCATTACCCTGGTAGCCCCCTCGCATATAGTCCCCCGAATGAGTATTAGAATAGGCATGGCCCTATCCCCCCTCTCGAATATGACTGAGCTACTGATTTTGTCGAACATTGTTTATGTACGAGTTACTTTATAACAGAATAAGTTGTGAATTTTTAATGTTTTAAATTGGCACTAGTTGCTCATATATGCTGTGATATTAACTTTGCTTCTCTGTGATGATGTAAACGTTATTTTATGGGCTTTTAAAAATTTTAACTCTTCATTAATACTAACATGTAAATAAAAAGTCGTAAACTGTATCATTCCCTTCTATGACCTTTTTGACCTTAATCTCACATTGACCTTGGTACTTGGGAAACTGTGTTTCTTTTCAAGGTGGTTATTTTCATGACATTATTTAATTTTTGTTTAGATTACATTGAATTTGAAGCTGTTATAACAACAAGCAAATGTCCATGATATGGTAACATAATACACCTACTTTGTTTGCAAATGCCAAATGCAAATGCATTTTTGTCAAATTGTAATCTTAGATAACTAAAACAGTGTCTTATTATTCTATGGTGGTGTAGAACACAATCAGTACACTTTTCACATACTTTAATTTGTGATTTTTGTAATAACAACCTGCTGACCCGGGACTTAACTCTCTCTTTTGGGAGTGCCCGGGCGCAGAATGAACAACTTGAGTAACATGATAGTTTACATTTAAACTTTGACAAGTGTCTAATGTCTGTCTTGCTGAAATCTGGCTCCTGGCCAGCAGTCCTCTCTGTAACATGGCTATACAGTAATTGCCATTTATAGGACTGCTGGCCCTTGGCTGGTCAGGATGAGTAACTGGCCAATGTTTTTCCAAGCGGGTCTGTCACTTTTGGAGTTCGACCTCTTATCGAACCTCTTCTCTGTACGTTCATATGGGTGGTACCGACCCTTACCCCTGGAGCTAGACTGTCCTTTGGCCTCAAAGTGTGCAATTTCCTCTTCTGCTTGTTTGATTATACTATCCGGAAACAGAGTAGGGATGTGCAATGGAGCAGTCCTGAGTGCGGCTATAGTATCCGGCTTGACACCTCCCTTGACGTGGTTCAAACAAGTGTCCCTGCAGGCTAATGTCAGATTCCCCATGGAAATGAAGACAAAGTCTGACAAATGTTCCATTGTCTTGACAGCTGCTTGGGTTATGCTGGCATGGAAATCCATGAGGAATTGAAGTTCATCCAATGTAGAAGACACCTTTGCTGAACCCTTCCCTTTGCTTTCCGTCCGGAGAGTTTTTATCTGTTCTTGCATATTCTGTTGCACTTTGAAGAGGTAATGATTGAAGCTGGCCACTTAGTTGCAGATTACCGTGGCCTCCCTAGACGACTTCTCCCATTTTTGCAGAGTCTCTTGTGAAAGGCGACGTGAAACAGGTGGGGTAGAAGTAAAGCCCGACTGTTTGGTGATTTTGCTGAAGCAACTGTTCAGTTTTGAGGCATCGGTACTCCAGGTTTGACAGTTGCCCAGTAACCATTAGAAACGTTTTCAAATGGTTTAAACATTTACAAAACATTTTTAAAACCTATTTAAACCCTATCTTATGGTTTTCTAAACGTTTCCAAGTAAATGTTTAGACTGTAATGTTTAAAAACATTTTATAAACATTCTGTATACAAACGTTTTTTATTGAAAACGTTTATTAAACGTTTATATAATAACTCAAGAAGCTAGGTTTGACTGGAAACATTTTTAAAACATTTATAAAATAGCTGAAGCAATGAAGGTTTTGCTGGAAATGATTTTCAAACATTCATCATGAAATGTTTGAAAAACAGTACACATAAAATGTTTAAACAACATTGTTTTGTCAAATGTTTTAAAAAACATTCTATCAAAAACGTTTTTTAAACCCATATTTTTAAACCTTCACCTTCAAACATGTCCAAACAAAGATGGCGGTGAGAAATAATAGGGGATTTTAGATGACTTTGTAAAAAATTGCTCCACATTCAATCCGTAAAAGTAAGAACTGAATGGGGGCACAATCTCTAAGCCACTATCTTACAATTTTAGACATAAAAATAATATTTTCAATAGTGAGCAACCATACAAAGATATTGAATTTGACCTCTGACCCCATTATTATTCAGACATTATTATGTTCATTTATAATGTTTTTCTAACATTTATCATTAAATGTTTAATAAACGGTATACATAAAACGTTTTAAAAACATTCTATTACAAATGGTTTTCGCACCCATCATTTTTTACCTTGGTTGGCAAGGTTAAAAAATGATGGGTGCGAAAACCATTTGTAATAGAATGTTTTTAAAACGTTTTATGTATACCGTTTATTAAACATTATTAAACGTTTCCTTTCAAATGTTTGCAAAACCCAAAAATATTTACTGGGTGATGACTCTCCCTTGTGGTCAGAGTGAAACCCATACCACTTTGATTGGGATTTCGCCGGCCTCAAGAATTGGTCCTTCATTAATCCACCGGCCTCAGAACTTCTTGTCAGATAGCCATCAGTTAGTGTCACATTTAACTTGCTAAGCTTTTTACTAAGCCAGTCCTGTGTTGGCATGGTGACAGAAACTTTGCCGGGCACAGGAACCTTAGGGCCAGAGAAAGGGTTGTCATCAGAAGCTGTGTTGGAACTGTCGACATCAAGGATGTTAGTCCAACCCATGTAAGACATGATGCTCCTCATTGTTTCCTGGTATGTCTGTTCGGCAGAAGGAATCTGATCTGGCTCAGTAACAGTCATATCCCATTCATCCGACAGTTCTCCTTCCTCCAGGTATAGATCTACAGGTGGTTGGTCAGAGAGTTCACTACTGGCCTCAGAACTGCAACTAGAAGCACTGTCCTTCCTTTGTCGGTGCAAATGGGGAGAGCTGGTGTCGGTAGGAACTGAAGAGCTAGGTCGGGAAAGATGAAGTCGATGAGATGCAAGCTGGCTGGTAGACTGATGCCTGGGGGCAGAGGAGTGGGTACCAGTGCGCTCTGAAACCTGAGGTCGGTGTGGGCAGATGAAAGCTGGCTGGATGACTGATGCTTGACAGCAGAGGAGTCAGAACCAGTGCGCTTTGTGATGAATCTGGTCGGGGTCGGTCAGAAGTAAGCTGACTGGTCGACTGATGCTTTGCAGCAGAGGAGTTGGACACAGTGCGCTTAGGTGAATATTCTTACTGTGGAAGGTAGGATCTGAGCTGGCTGGAAGGCTGATGGAATGAAGCAGAGGAGCCCAATCCAGTGCACTCTGAAGAAGTAGTTGTAGTCTCTGTATAGAGCTGGCTGGCAGACTGATGTATAGCAGAGAAGTCCTGGCCAGTGCGCTTTGATGAGGTCAGTTGAAAAAATGGTTCAGTATCTTTACCAATGGCAGATGGAGGAGAATGGGTAGGCGTGACCTTGACAGCAGATGAGAAGGTCGGTGGGAAGGACTTAGACATGAGAAGTGCAACCAGGCGGTTGAATCTGTCTGACCATTCTTATCCAATTCCTCCATTTTCTTGTCAGTAGATTTTTCAACAGTTTTCTTGGACTTGGGGGCAGATGGTTTGTCCTTCTTAAGCTTCTTTTCGGGAGCAGATTCCAGAGGGGAAGACACAGAAATCTTGTGGCTTACAGCCCCAATAACTGATACGGTAGATGGATCGACCAAATTACCATCTTTTGAAGGTGATGAAAGTTCAGAAGCAAGCAGAACTTATATTCAACAGTAGGTGATTCAACACACGTGTCCGTCCCCTTCTTCTTGTCCCTATATCTGGCACAGAAGACATGCCCATCAAACCTGGCCATAGCGTAGCCGCAGCTACCCCTTTTTTGTCCTGGAGATGACATGTTGGTCTGTAATATCTCTAATATCCGTGTAAGTATATAAAATACTTAAAAACACAAATTGGAGGTAATAAATTTCAAAAATCTGAAGCACTGAGAAAATCCGTGTGGACTAGTTCATGCCAAAGGAAAAAGATGCTATGACGTCACGCTGTCTAGACAGGAAGGAAGTATGACACGCCATCTGGCGAGTGCACTAGTACTAGGGAACGGCCGACCGGCCGATGGAAACACAGGACGTCTTTTTGTGACGTTTGGTGGACAGGTCTGCACCGACCGGATTAACAATTGTCCATTGGATAGGATGTATTAACGCAATAAAAACAATTATTCAGCTGCTTGTTGATCCTCCAAAATGAAAAAGCACACTGTCCAACACTTACACTTCCCCCAAATACACGAAAAAAATTGTGTGAATGAATGAATTTTTAACACATAACAATAAAGTTCCACCACACACAAGAAAAAAAGTTAAAGAAAAATTTAAAAACTCCCCCCACTCCCCCAAAAAACACACAGCCACCGAAAAAAAATAATAACACCCTACATACAAAATCTCAATTGGTAGGACTGTGTGGATGGACTAACCAATAGTGTTACAAAACAACACCTCACATGCAAGACACATTCAAAGACATGACTTATAATTGAATTGGGTGACTGACAGACTGACTTAAGTGTTATCCTAGGCATGTCACCTTATGCAGTATAACTTGCAAATTTTATTTGAAAAATTTTAAATTTTAGGGGGGAATTTGGGATCAAAATTTCTCATACATGTTGGGTAAAGGTGTTTTTTTATTTTGCTTGGGACATAATTCTTTTTTTATCAACAAGCTAAAATCATGTTAGTGTTGCCTGTGCGCTTTGACAATTGATGATTTATAAGATGATGACTTTTTGATGGATTTTTGTTTGTGATGGGGGATTATTTTTTGTAAAATTGAATTTGAATCAAATTGGTTTAAAATTGGGGTTAATGTTTGGGTAACACTTTTCTTGACAGCAGTTCAAAAGTTCTTCGATTATTTGGGTAGTCCTGAAAATGAATTCTGTCCTCCTGCCCAGTCAGTGCCCCTCGGTTATTGAAGTAATCTTCTAGTAGGTCAGTAGTTGATATTTGGCCTCCCTCGATGGATTTGTAAAGTTTTCATTCTGTCCCTGCCCCCCCCCCCCCCCCCGGTCATTCTGTGGTGGTTGCATGTCATCTGCTGGAGTGGGTGGTCTGTCTGCTCTCCCCCCGATGGCTTCTCAGCATATTGTGTAGTACCACACATGTTAACACAATGTCTCTAACAACTTCTGGCATCTGCTTCGTGGTGGTCAGCAGCACCCTGAAGCTCCAACTAGTATTCCAAATGAGTTCTCGACCACCCTCCTGGCCCTGGATATCCTGTAGTTGGCTATTCTCTCCTCTCTGACCAGTTGTCATCTGCTGTATGGCTTGGCCAGCAAAGGCATAATGAAAAGGCATCGTCCCCTAACAGGAAGTAGTGTAGATCTGGCCCCCAGGTCTGAGTGGTTCTAGTGTTGATAGTCCCAAGGTTCCATTCTCAATTCTTCTTTTCAGTTTGCTACGGTTGAATATCTGAGCATCAGATGATGACCCACTGGCCCCCAAATTGACCCACAGAAACTTGTACCCTGCATCTACTAAGGCTAAGAGTAGCAGGGAGAAGTAACCCTTGTAGTCAACATTCACTGTGTGATTTCAAGGGCTTTTTCATAGCAATATCTTTTCCATCTAGTGCACCAGAATCAGTCATCAGAAAATATACCGGAGTCCATTACCACTTCTATGCGGACGACACTCTGCTGTTCATTCACTTATCCCCTGATGATAGTCTCAAGTCTTTTGACCGTCTTAAATCGTGTTTGAATGATATTCAGGTCTGGATGTCTGAAAACAAACTCAAGCTAAATCCTGATAAAACAGAATTCATAGTCTTCGGTGCCAAAGACAGACACAAATGGCTCAGTGACTCATTTCCTGTCAATATCCTGGGTAATTGCCTCTCTCCCGCAGATGTTGTACGCAATCTGGGTGTTCTGTTTGATGCAAAGTTCTGTTTCACCAATCATGTAAATTCTGTTATCAAATCCTGTTTTATTAGCCTCAGGGACCTTCATCGCATCAGAAGGTTTCTTTCTGAGGATACATCAGTGGTGATTGCAAATGCTCTGGTCAGTAGCCGTTTGGATTACTGCAATTCTCTTTTTCGCAGGTTGTCATCCCGAAATGCTACAAGGCTCCAATATGTTCAAAATGCTCTTGCACGGTTTGTCACTGGTGCTTCAAAGTACACTCACATTACATCCACCCTTAGGACACTTCACTGGCTACCCATTAGATAACGTATTATTTTCAAAACCCTAGTTTTGGTTTATAAGTACCTCACCACTGGCCAGCCTAAGTATTTTGCACCATATCTCCCCTTGTACAAATCTGCTGTGAATACAAGACATTCAAATCCCAAAAATTTGTTCCTTCAGGTTCCCTCTTACTGTGCTTCCATCCATAAATCTAAGGTCCATTTTAACAATAGTTTTTCATATGATGCCCCTAAGTTATGGAATGATCTTCCATATGATATACGCAGTGCTCCAAATCTCTCCAGTTTCAAAAGTCGACTCAAAACCTACCTATTTCAGAAATCATTCCCACCATAGCTTCTTACTACCGAACACCGGACGACCTCTCTGGGAACGACTCGGAACATGTCTAATGTCTTATGACTTATGCCTTATGAATTGGATGGTGTGCCTTAGAATCTGTTGATACGGAGATTAAGCACGTGGGCAACTGATTGATTGATTGATTGCACCGACTGCATGGGGGACATTCCATCTAAATCTCTCTTCAATTTTCTTCCAATCTTCAGGATCTGTGGGATCAATCAAATATTCCTATTGAAATTCTTTTAAGACGCCTTTGTAGACCTGGGGGACAAATTTACAGATGATCGTTCTTCCAACCCTCCAGTGGTATTGCAGTGAAGTGTAGCTTTCTCCTGTGGATAAGTGTCTCATTGTAACTACCAGTTTTAAACTGACATCCAGTGGCTTCCTGAAGTTGGTGGTTGACTTCCTCAGACGAAGTGTAATTCTTTCTTTAATTAAGTCAAAAAGGCTGGTTCCATCCTGATGAAGTTTTTGTAGCAATATCGGCTCCATAGGAACCCACATTATGGTGGTGTTGCACTGGAACCGACCCTGTAACAGACTTTAGGGTCGGTTTAAAAAGTCGGGCAATGGGGGACAAAAACTGCAAAAAAGCATGCAAAAATGCTGGGTTGACAAGACAAGACGGAAAACTACCACAACAATCTGTAAACGCCTAACAGACAAGCTGTAGCAAGCCCCAACAAACCGTACTGACAAACATACAGGACTTGAGTTGGGATCCAGAGTCAGAATCGAGCCAACATTAATATAAACCACCTCTGGCTGACAAAAAACATCATTTGTTACTGCAAAGATGCCAGCTACACATCATAGAGACTTTCTGCAAA
This sequence comes from Sabellastarte sp. h YS-2021, assembly GCA_964017235.1. Classification (NCBI taxonomy): domain Eukaryota; kingdom Metazoa; phylum Annelida; class Polychaeta; order Sabellida; family Sabellidae; genus Sabellastarte; species Sabellastarte sp. h YS-2021. The sequence continues at coordinate 70,315,420 of OZ024932.1, forward strand.
AGATTAGGGTACTTTTGGTTTTTAGTGAGTTTAATATTTTGATTTTCATCATGATTAGCAGACAGAAAAGGATACATCTGAACCCAGGTTCGCAACCTGCACTACATCCAGCACCGCAGCAACAGCCCCAGCCAACCCCCAGGAGAAAGCCAGAAAATCCCTGGATCATGCCCTGGATCCTTCAAGACAAGATACGGGATGCTACAGCAACCTCCAGGCCAACTTAATACACACTGACATCCCAGGATACCAGAATTTTGTCAGGAAGCCCCCTGCCCTTTTTTACCTCATTGAAGAACACGTACAACACCGCATCGAGAAGTCAGTCATCAATTTCAGGAAGCCACTAGAAGTTGCACTGAAACTGGCAATAACACTGAGACACCTGGCCACTGGAGAGACTTACACCTACCTCCTTGCAGTATCACTGGTTGGCCGTATCATCATCTGCAAATTTGTCCCCGAGGTCTGCGAGGAGTGGAAGAGGGTAGTGCAGTTCAGAACAAGAAAGAATGCCCCCACACTATCGGGGCAATAGATGGGAAGCATATTGCCATGAAGAAGCCAAAGAAATTAGGCAGTGACTATTACAACTACAATGGCTTCTTTTCCCTGGTTCTCCTGGCCATGGTCAGCACAGAATACAGGTTCCTGTGGATAGACTGTGGGGCATTACTATTTGTTTTGTGTTGTGTGTGTGAGGAGGTGACTTTTTTGCTCTCCAGTGATTTTGTATTTTTATGTGGGAAACAGTGATAGAAAGGACATAAAAATTATATGGAGTAAAAGATAATAGTGTTGCGTAACCAATGATATGAGTATTTAAAACTTTTTGGAGGATTTAGCTGTCTTTTATAAACATTTATTTTTAGGATATTCTGTGTTTAATTTCATTAATGGCCATATTTAAAAAAGATGGTGACCATATTTGGATACCCAGTTTAATGAATAGTGGAAATTGCCAATTAAGAAAAAGAGATTAATTAAACATGCCAGCCTGCTATGGTTTACCAAGTGGGGAACAATGCCCTAAGAAGGCCAAAGGGATTGAATGTAAATTATGATTTGGAGATGACTTTTTCTGTGACAGCTGTATGGTGGCCCAGAGGGAACACAGGCTAGGGAAGGGAGATACAAATGACCAAACAAGTGTTAAGCAAGCATTAAGGCGGAGCTCAGGCCAAGACAAAGGCTCAATAAACAGTGCCAATAATAGTGATGTAAACCTTGGAAGTGTTAATAAGGACACCACACTTCTGGACCCTCTAATGTCCTATGTTGTTTTTGCCCTCCAGAGTGGGTCAGTGGAAAGCGTGAAAAATGCTGTGTTTGGACATTTCTCAAATGTAGATATATTAATCTGACTAAGGATTTACTTTGGTCACACTGTGGCACCGAAGTGATTGGAGAAAAGCCAAAACGAAAAGGGTCAAACTTATGATCAGAGGCTGAGGCAAATTTAATGGATATTATATCTTCCTTGATGAAACTAGATAGGGGCAACAACACTCCTGTTGTTGCTATTTGTGCAGAAAATCTTGGGATTATTCCAAGGTCACACCCAGAAGAACTGAATGCAATAACTCTAGTGGATCGACTGATTCAACTTGAACAGAGGATGACCAACATGCAGACCAATATGGACAGTATGATGGCCCATAATATGAACTTGAAAGACCTGGTGAAAGATCTTTTTAGCTATGCCTCTCATGTGAAGTCCCCAGTAGTGCCAGTTCCCGTGTTGACAAGACACATCCATGGGAATAAAAAAGATGCTGTTGGGAATCACGCAGAGAGTCTGCCTATTAATCACATATTGCATGCAGTCCCTAAGCGGACTAAGCAGAAAGTGCAATTGCAGAATGATTTCTCAAACTGATTCCAGTGATGATGGATTTCAACATCCATCAGAAGCGCTACGCAGACAAAGGAGGGCAGCCACCCACAAACAAAAAGTTGTCTCTGGATCCAAGAATACAAGTAATATACATGGAGCACCAGAGCCGAGTCGGGATATATTTGTATACAGGGTACATGGTGATACTAGTTTGGAGGAAATGCACCAATATATAACATCCCAAGGCTTTACAGTATGTGACATTAAGTGCACATCAAAAGCTGAGTCTATTTTTAAGTCCTTCTGTGTTACTCTGCCATTATCGCAATTCAAGGATGCATTTCAACCAACAGTTTGGCCAGAGGGGGTGCGGATGAGACGGTTCTGGCCTAAAAAAGAGGCAAATCATGTGCAACCAGAAATACAAATTCTGGATAAACTTTAAATAACATGGAAAATTTAAGGATAGTTTCTTACAATAACCAAGGACATGGGAGTGGTAGACTTTTGGGCAAAGTAAGAAATTACCCAAAATCATTAATGGAGTTACTGGTGAAAGTGAAATCTGTGAACTGTTTAAGGTAAAATGTGAAAAGTTATACAAGTCTGTATCATATGACAAGGGTGAAATGCATGATATAGTAACATCATTAACAAGAGATATTGAGAGTAAATGTTCTAGTAACAGATGCTACCTTAATCACAATATAAGTGTTAATGAGGTAAGCCGTGCAATATGTAAACTGAAATCTGGTAAAAGTGATGGAAATATAAAAGATATGTCAGATGTTTTTATCAACACTTCTCATAAGTTCTCTGTATTATTGTCATGTGTACTTACTAGCTTTCTCTACCATAATCTTGTTCCTGATGATATGCTGGGAGGTACAGTGGTGCCCATTATCAAGAGTAAACGGAAATCATCAAATGATATATCTAATTATAGAAGCATTTGTCTCAGCAGTATTGTTGGAAAATACTTGATAATATTGTAGTAAGTCAAAATATGCATGTATTATCCTCATCAGAATACCAGTATGGTTTCAAAAAGAAACATTCAACAGCACAATGCACCTTTCCTATGAATGAAACTATTCAGTATTATAAGAATCGAAAAAAGTACTGTGTACCTATTGTTATTAGATGCTTCACAAGCTTTTGACAGAGTAAATTTTGTTAAAATGTTCAGATTACTTATTTGTAAAAGTGTATGTCCACTAACAGCTAGATATTTAGTGAATATGTATACTAATAATACGCTAAGAATTAGATGGGGAACTACCAATAGTAGTTGCTTTGATGTAGAGAATGGTGTTAAGCAAGGCGGTGTCTTGTCACCCATTTTATTTTGTATGTATATTGACCAGTTATTACTGCAACTTAAATCTTCAGGTTATGGTTGTTATATTGGGAATATTTTTATGGGATCATTCTGCTATGCAGATGATTGTTCACTACTGGCACCTACTTTGAGTAGCTTGCGGCAAATGTTAAAAGTAGTTGAAGAATTTGGATTACAATATGATGTGAAATTTAACCCGGATAAGAGTAAGCTACTAGTTTATAATGGCAGGAAACCAGAAGAATTTGAAATCTGTTTTAATGAGGTCAAGATACATGCTGTTGAAAGAGCTCAGCATTTGGGTCACCCTATTGGATTAGACAGTAATATGAAACATATACTACACTGTAGGCAAGATTTTGTAAACAGAGTTAATTTTCTTATCATAAACTTTAATGAATGTTCGTTAGATGTCAAATACATATTACTAAAAAGATTTTGCATGAGTTTGTATGGGTGTGTTTTATGGGATTTTTCATGTAATTCAATTAATAAATTTTTTACTGCCTGGAGAATTGCCATAAGAAGAATATTAGATTTAAATAGACAAAGTCATGGTGCATATCTGCCAAAGTTGGTAAATGACATACCTGTAGAAGGGCAACTTCATAAAAGAGTCATAAAGTTTATGAATAATTTGCATAAATCAGAAAATAGTGTCACAAAGTTGTGTTTAAAACTTGCACTTAATGGCAGCAGATCAAATGTAAGCAGAAGTTTTAACTTTATAAAGAAGAAATATGGTTTGTGTGGTGATTTAGATAATATTTTATCAGTGGTAAACTTTTTGAGACATGTAAATAGTACTTCAACACAGGAGTTTGAAGACTGGCTTAATATTGAGAATTGTAAATGTATTCTTGAAATGCGAGATTTAGCAGATACTAATCCCAATTGGACATATTTTAGTAGAAGTTGATTTCAATCAAATGTTAAAATTTTTCTCTGTTAAATAGTTCAAAGAGTTACATTTTGTAAATAAGTGTGAATTACTATTTCTTAATATCCTGTTTTTTGTTGTTTTTTTTGTTTTGTTCTTTGTACTAATGTACGAATAAATAAATAAATTGGTTCTTGCGCAGATGCCCAGATTTTCAACAGAAGCGATTTGAGGCAGAAGATCGAGGATGGCAGCTTGGGGCTTCCGGCACCTGAATCGCTGGTGATGGAATTTGCACAACTTCTTGCTGCATGACGACACCTTTGCCTGGATGCCATCGATGGTGAAACCCTACAGCAGAAGACAACTCACAAAGGAAGAAGGAATAGCTAGCTACAGGATCTCCAGAGGTAGGAGGGTTGTTGAAAACGCCTTTGGAATCTTAATGGGCTGATTCAGGATACTACCGGGCAGCATAGAGCAAAGGCCAAATGTTGTCAGAGACATTATATTTACTTGTGTGGTGATGCACATCATGCTGAGGACACACCAGGGAGGAGCAGACAGGGCACCAACCCCGACAAATGATGTAGCGGCCCTACAAAATGGACAGGCAGTGTATGTGCCTAATGAGAACTACAGGAATCCTTTGAGGGAGGCCAAACATCAACAAGAGCTACTGAAAGACTAGTTCAATCGTGTGGGGCATTGGCTGGGTGGGAGGACAGGATATTAGATGTGTCAACCAACAACCCTGGGGGCAGAAGCTGGAATCTATCAGTCCTTTTCAGGACTACAAAATTATTCCAATAACTTTTATTTAAGCTGGTATTGCTCAAATTTCCAAAGAAAATCTAATCCATTTCCAACAAGTTTCAAAACTTTTTCAAACCAAATCACAAGTCCCCTGTTTAAAACATTGAACCGAAGTTATGTAAAAATGACAACCCCCCCATAAATGTAAAAATTTCTAAACCTTTAATTTTTTTAAAATTATTTTCTTGCAAAGTTCAAAATCAGCGAAACCTAAGGGGAAACTAAAGAGTTTCTCAAAGGGTCAAAGGTCACAAGGTCAAATCCAAAGGTGAAAATACTTCCCCCAATATCAGACCTTCTTTAAAGTCTAAGTATTTTTTTTACATTTTTCATTTTTGGGCGGGCCAAAATTTCATTGCCTTTGCCCCATTTTTTGCCAGTTCTTTATCATTTTAAATTTTTTTTTAAAGTTATTAGACAATTTTTTTCCAGTTCAAAATCTTTGAAGATAATTTTTCAAAATTTGATTTTTTTTAGCTCAAACTTTTCTTCAATTACACATTCATTCATTTGTTTGTTTTTTGTGTTTGGGGCGAAAGTGTTTTGTGTGGGGCGGTCTAATGCTTCTTGTTTGGGATTCTTTTTTTAGATAGCAGCTACTAATTTTTGTGGAAGATATGGGTGGTCCTGAAGAGGACCTTCAAATTGTTTAGAGCAGTGGTCTTTTAAAAAGACCAGTTGGAGGCAATGGCAGTGGCTCCACTTCGTCTGCTGTTTGGCAACTGCTAACTGAATAGGAGGCTGAGGCTGGACTGGTGGATGGGCTGGTGGCTGCTGATGTTCTTGCTGTGAGGTGGTTGTGGTTGGCGGAGAGGTGGCTGGTGGTTACATATCAGCTGGTGAAAATGGCAGTGTTGTGTCGATCTGCTGGTAGCTCAGCACTGAGGTCATGTATCCAAAGAACATTGAAACTCCTGATATGTTGTGTGTTGATTACTTGGCCTGTAGCAAAGGTTGTAGTGCTTCGTTAGCGTCAATGTTAAGGTAAATGGTCTTGAAGGGGTTCAACCTTTTTTTTTGTAAAAAACGACTAGGAAGGAAGTTGGCTTCCCTCAGGATTGCTGCTGCTGTCCCTTGGTTGCCACTTGGCTCTGCTGAGCGGGTTGGATGACATCTGAGTCTCTGGGATGGTTAAGATATATTCCCCTGCTGCTGGTGCTGACTGCTGTGACTGTTGAAATGTGTGGCAGAAATATTAAAGTTGCACTTGAGTTAAGTGTCTGTTTCTGTGGTTGCTGGAGCTGACAACCACGTTCTTCTACCCTGCTTTGAATGCTGTTTAGAATCTTCACACCTTCGTTTCTAAATGTCTGAAAGTCTTTCTCTTCTATTCCCTCCACCTCCAATGCCAGGTAGTTTCAGAAAGCTGTATGTATTGACTTTTGTTTTTGCCCGAGGAATGATGACAGCAAAGTTTTCATCTGTGTGAACTAGTCCATGATCTGCTGGTCAACTGAAGAGCACCCTGAAGCTACGGTGGGGCTTGTGACTTGTTGAGGGTGTAATGTGGTGTGTGCTGACCGCAGGCTGATCTCCATACTGTCCATGTCAGTTGAAGCTCTGGAGATGTGCTGAAGCAATGGCTACTTTGGGCCTGGGACTTGAAGCCTGATGATTTGCTTCGTCCCTTGCATCTTATGTCCAACCTCAGGAATCAAAATTTATCCTGCATCCAGTTCTGACATTCCATCATCTCCTCCGGGGCCTGTCCAGACTTTGATTGTGTGAGCTTAATGTAGCGTGTCCTTTGTGAATCAAACCAGGTCTTTCACACCTTAACAGACAGCTTGCCACTGTTATGGATCCTCTCCCATAGACACCTCCCTTGCTTTGTCCTTGAAAGGTTCATAAGTCTTGTCGTACAACTCCTTGTGGTCCTTCACAAATTCCGCAATTGTCTCCTCATCTTATTCTGTCAGGTAGATGTTGGTCATGTGCCCCTTATTGTATCGTGACTGTGATGTTCCCACCTCTCCTCAAGCCTCCACTTCTGAGTCACTTTACTCAGTCCTTACCCTTTTTTCTGTGACTCCCTCCTCTTGCAAGTGTGTTCCTCCCTTCTAGCCTTCTTGCCTCCCTTCTCCTCCTCCCTCTGTTTCTATGCCTCTTCCTCCCTTTTTCTTGCCTCCCTCTCCTCCCTCCTCCACTGAATATCTGCTGCTGTGTCCCCCAGCTCAAATTCAGGAACACTGTCAGTGGAAACTTCTATCTTCCTCACTGTTCTGCCCTTCTTAGGACTCATTTGCAGTGTTTTGTAAAAACCCAAATCCTAAAATATAAAGTCAGCCAACTTCAACTCAACACTGCCATAGATGATTGTAAAAAACTACTTTTCCTGAAACGCTGCCAGATGTAATCTGTGAGATTCCAAATGATGCATTGCGCAAACCAACTCACCTTATATAGACAGGGATTTCATCAGCATCATGCATCAGTCTGTTGTGCAACCACCTTGTCAATTTCTGTTCATGGCTTGGCTGTATGTATTCCCAGCTTATCCTGCTGACATGTTACCAACTCTAAGGTTGAAGACAGGGATACTTCTCGTCTTGACAGGAAGTGATCTTATCAAGATGATAAGAGTAAAGGACAAGACGGGAAGTGTAACCGACAAGCTCCATGACATAATCCAGATTGTCAGAATAGGCTCTCATTCACTGTCTCGAATAAAAGATTACTGTGGATGGATTTTATCACCTTAGCATTGTTAAAGCACATTTCTGTCTAAATTTAACAGGCCCAATGTTTAAAGGTGAGAAATTACCTAACTGAGTCACCTAGCATGTAAGAATATGTTGGTTGAATCACAAGCAAGTCTTGAAAGTACTTTCAGAATCACAGTTGATCACAGGCGATCACATCAACTAATCACTCTAAGTGATTTTCAAGTCAACTTCTTAAACTAGTGTTTTGTGAACTACCACCCAAGATCTTTCATCTAGTAAAATGTTAATTTGCCTGGTTGCTTGTCGGCGAGGTGTGGGGTGGTAATAGATGACTCCCATTGCCACCAGGGAAATCCTTGGCCATCTCAATACAGGACTGGCAGTTACAGAATCTGCAGTGTTACATCGTATACAGAAGTAGCTCACATTAGGAAAATCTGTGTGGACTAGGCTTGTATACAATGCATGATATCATATATTTTTATATACCTAATGATGCAACAGATGTACCAATGTCCTGAGTGATGGGGTTTGAAAACGTAGCAAACACTTGTGAGCCTGCCCATCAATACACTACACAGTTTTTAAACATGGTAGTTTTATTTATTTGGGATTTTACGTCACTTTCAACGTTGCAGAGGCCATATCACGACAGGTAGTTTTGTGGGCAGAGGAAACTAGTACATACAGTTAGTCAAGGTTCTGTACTGTAAACTGCCAACCATCTATAAGCAACTACCAACTTCCCCACATATGGTCCGGGGTTTGGAGGCAAGTATGTTACCACTGCACTGTGGCCCCTGTAAACATGGTAAGTATCAGATCCAAATTTTATTAGATCTACAATCATTTCAAATTGGTTGAACCATGATGCCACAAAGCCTAATATAGGGTGGTTTCTGCTTCAGCTAGGGTGGCATTTTTTCTGTAACTTGTAGGGTTACGCCACTGATATTAAGTCTTTGATTTAACTGTGCAGTGATACCTTCTGTGTGTTTAAAAATACACAGAAACAACATGTCTGAAGTGTGACATCACAAATTAAAACTAGACAGAGAACCGTTGCATATATGTATTCACAGAAAGACAAAAGCATCCAACTTAGTAAGAACTTTACTTCATGCCCATGCTAGTACCAATAATAAGCGAGATACAGCCACTGGTCATGTTATTTTACCTGGAAGGAGGGCACAGGGTCAAATCTGACCACACCAAAAAGACTCCTAGCCAATGATTTTCTACAGGTTGGTTTCACATCCCAAACCTCTGGGACAAGTAATAAATTAATTACGCACATTTTGAAGTTTGACTACTCTCATTTAACCTTGAAGGAGGGGCTCAAGGTCCAATTTTATTACAACAAAAGCATACCAGTCCATGATTTCCTATTGATTGATTTCATGCCCCAAATCTTGCCATACTTTTTTGCTTATAACTTGCGAATTATTGGTCCGAGAAGTTTGTGATATGGAACGAAGCTATTAGAAATCATGGGATAATTTCAAAATGTTTAAAACATTTATTGTAAACTCTCTGATCCTTATCAGACTTTGCGTTTGGGCATCCCATTGCAAACTTAAATGTCAATTATTGCTTTTGATATGTTGTATAATATCTTATTTTTTTATCGAAAGACTTTTGCCAGTGCGCCCAGGCATACCATTTTGTTAGTAGAATCAACAAGATACACACGCTGCCCCTTCCAGTAAAAATACTGCACATAACCCCAGGTCTTTAAAAAATCAGGGCGTACCAAATAAAACAAGACTACTGCCTCAATGGTTATCTCCCGCCTTAGGATCAATAATTGTGGAGGACCAAGGGAGATATAAGGCCTATGTACATTTTGTTTAGAAAGTAGCCTAAAATAACTGTCAAGCGAGCTTTTCTAGCCATGTACATGTATCTTTTTTTGCAAATTTGATGAAGCTAGCTGCAATATTTTAAGTTTTACAGCATCTTAAGTGATTTTCAAACAGTCGGCTATGGTGGCCATTTCATTTTTTTCAAAATGAGGTCAAAATTTTTCACAGGCAAAACATTTGAGTAATAATTAGGGAGATATAAGGATATTTTAGTATGATGACCACATTCGACCTTGAAACAGGGGTCAAAGGTCAAATTCAACACTTGAAAAAGATTCTCAGGCCATGACTTTCTATAAGTTTTTTTCACATTACGAACTACTAGGATCAATGGTAAAGGAGATATAAGGCCTTTTTATAGAATAGCCCCATTTGACATTAAACATGTGATAAGGCGCCCATTTTGTTTTTGAAACTAGGCCATTGGTTATATAGAAGAAAGAACAACATTTATTTTGGACATTAAAGTGACAGTGATGGAATCTTTAAACTGTTAATTTAAAATGAAAACTTTCCCTGAAAAGTCATCTTATTTGTACAAGATGTTTTGTTTTCATGAACAAAGTAACACAAAATCATAAATAGGAAAATATTGGCGGTATGTTAAGTGTTCACCTAATTTTAGTGATATTCAGCTGTACATGTCAAACTTGTAGTAATTTTTCCCTGTTTCCAACTTTGGCTCGAACTTTTGCCCATTTTGAAAGTAGGACCAAAAATGTCAGTAAACACAGCTTGGGATGTTTATCTCAACTTGTCATAATGCCACTGAAATGAAAGTCCAAAGGTCAGGATGCACTTCAGTTATAACCTATACCATCCAAACTGATTTGGGCCAAAGTCCCTCAATTTTTTCGTGCACATGTTGGGATGTCATCCTGATTAGACCAATTCCATCTCCTGTTTCTTCCCCATCAAGTGTACTACTCTGCAAGTACCAAGTTCATTATAGGTGGATAACTTTAACGGGTTACTATCCTCCAAAAATTACTATATCTTTTTTTTCTTGTAATCAACTCAACTAATGTATTTATATACATTACCCACAGTTAGACCTCCCAAAACAAACCACACACTTTATAAAATGACTTTTATTACAGGCCTGTCAAGGAAACAGCACACACTTCTCACTTCGGCAAATTCACCAGTAAACAGGTGCTCTTACGTCAGCAGTGCCCCACTAGTGAATCTGGCTATAGCCTATCTCAATACATGTCTGTGTTTAATACAGTATGCATGTCTTATTTTCAGGATCATTTAATTTAAAAGTATTTTTTTATCAGAATAAATGTATAAGATAAATGTCAGAAGGAAAAAAACTAAAAACTGGCCCTTTTTAAAATATTTAAAAACAGGATAACTTTACATACAGTACTGAAAAATTGCAAGCAGAAAGATACAGCAGGACATATCCTTCATAAAAGGTGATATAACAAAGTTATGTTCTTAACATAATTGAACAAATGTTTAGTGAAGATGAAAATAAGATGATTTACTAACTTTACTAACTACCAGATGCAAAAAAAAAAGAGAAGAATTTAGATGTGAGTACAGGGATAAACTTTTAGCAAATATATACATTTGTAATGTTTTACAAGTGTTGTGCAATGGGAAAAACCTTGTAAAAGAGATTTTTTGCAGTGAATTTGATTAGATTTTTGTTATTTCCATTGAAATAATAACTCAATAGCCATTGAAATAAATATGTGAAAAGGATTTGTATATGACAAGTAGTTATTTTGTCCAGTTTTGGCCCCTTTTAAAAAATTTACAAAGAAGATTAAGACATCTGAATTTTCCTCAATATTTCTTCTGATAAAAATAAGTTTATGAGATAATGGAATTCATATGGATTGAATTATTGATGGTCATATAACATTGCTAGTTTTTGAGAAATGAGCAGTTCAATACTATATTTTTTCTTACCTGTTTTCAAACCATATCCTATGTGGTGGAGCCTAGTATTTATTATTAAATAAATTATTACTAAATATTGTCTCATATTTGTATCATCATCTGTATGTGTGAAGTGTATAACTAAACTGGATAAGGATACATACTGGGCATTCATTTTTTAAACTCTAATTTTAAACAAAAATTTCTTCAGGGTAAAATGTGTAATTTTCATATTGCAGTAAAAATTCACTTAGGTGGAAATGTTTTGGATAGACACTGACGTGACCCTATGAACAAAACTGGAAATTTCATTTAGATGAAAATTATTATTTGTGGCATTACTGTGATGTACTTACTTAAATTTATATGTAGTGGTAATAACTTTTATATAACTTTATAAATTCGATATACAATATCTCATTTCAATTTAGAATTATGAAATATACAAAACAGTAAAAATTAGAAGACTCCTCAATATCATTATAGTTAATGCTTATAACCTGACCAAAATGACCAGCATATTTTCAATATTCCACATCAAACCATGAGATACAGGAACGAAATGATATTTTCTTCAGCTGATCACACAGTGTGTGTGATGAACATGAAAAAAAAAACACTTGCCAGTACTGCACTGAACTATACTTGGAGTCTTTGATACCTTGAAGCACACACAAATCTGATAACAGAATGTTTATAACTTACAAAATAAACTTTCTTGTTAGGTCACCCTTAGTGTACTTTATTATGTAGTAATGTATAGTAATGGAAACCTGATTAAATCATGCATCTATAATGTCCTTTTTTTACAATTCTCTCTGTGTTAACTGTGGTGGTAAAATCGCCACAATTAATGGGTCAGTTTTATTACTGTTATCATCATTTTGTCAGGTTATTTAATCTTTTTACATGCTTAAACATAAGGCCACGATGAAGCACAGTATGTATAGTATCTTGATTCTCTTTCTCAGTTTTAAAATGAGGCCATTTCAAGTATATCTAAGCTTCTATATCTGAATGACTTACCGGTGCATAAAACAGAGAAAATATATGGGCCATCACGATGTCAGTGCACACACCCACTACTACAGCAGTGCACTCGGCAATTTCCGTGGCTTGTGCTCAGTTTTGCCATATATGGCAAAGGTGTATTTTCTTTAATTGCTGATTACTCAGTAATTAAGCTGTGTTTCAAAATTCTCTTTGGGGAAATGATTTACCATATTATAATAAATATTTTAAAGGCCTTTTGTTTTGGGGGTGTAATAACCCTTTAAGGTAGGGACAGCCTGCCTGGTTTCTTCTCTGACTTTTTCTCTGGTGAGCCTGTGCTTGAGCCTGTTGGTTGAGTCTCTGTAGACCTGTAATACCAAGAGAATCACTTTCTAATGGAAAAGAACCTGATGTCTTAAGGTGTATATCCTGGGGTATGGTAAGCCTATGGTGCCAGATATCATACACATCAATTAATTCATAGTCTATTTATTTAGTTGTACAAGTAGGTGTAACTTCACTGCAGTTATGATACAATTGATGAAACTTGATAACACAATTGGTGTAAACTTGATGACAACTTGTTGTTGATGAATAAACTTGATCATTGATGAATAAACTTGACCATTGATCACAACTTGACCATTGATGAATAAACTTGACCATTGATGACAACTTGATGGTTTGACTGTAATAAAACAGAAACAAAGGAATACTACTTGAAATGTGTACCCTAGGTAACAAATTAATTCAATTCAACAATATAAGAATTGACTTCAGGAATAGTTCTACAGACTCATCAACACAATATGAAGTTATTATAAGCCAGAAATTTGACTTATTCAAATATATCTTAAAACATCTTAAATTTGATTAAATGCCAGAAAATATCTGTCTATAATGCATAAAATATAAAACTTCTTAAAATAGTATTACTTTACATACCAAATACATTACATAAAACATACATGTAGCAAATCAAAGTCAATGAATTGCCAAGAAATACTTCCAGGATTAAAACATGGTTTAATTAACTTAAAGGATGACTTCAGTGTTTTTTTTCACTTCTGAGTTAAATGCAGGATATGATACTCTTGCCTATTTAAAACATGTATCTGGTACTATTAGTACCCAAAGTAGTCTGTTTACTTCATAAACAAGCTTTTATAACAGGAGATAAATTTCAAATTCACAACTGCCTGCTTCGGCTCTTTTCACCAGTCACGTGGTGTGTTTGCATCATATGTGTTCATGGGCTGTGTATGCAGGGATAAAAACAGTGCTATATATACTGTTATGATAGAAATTTCTCAAAATTTCTCTTACCTTTGTTCATTAAATAATTGGTTCAGAAATATTCCAATTGTTACATAATATATCCAATAATTAAAATTTGTTTCAAATACTCCATTTATTTTATAATATATCCAAATAATTAATGATATAATTATATCCCGTGTCATAACATACACAAATTAAATTATATCCTGTGTGATAACATACACAAATTAAAATTTATGTATCCAAGTGACAAGGTATCCACATATGTGTATCCATGGTGTCAGTCAGTTTAAAAATTGTTGTTTTTTTTAAGATATCCAAATGCTTAGATTTATTATATCCCGTAGATAAAATATTTAATTTAAATTGATAAAACCAAATCACCCATGTTATATTTTCAAAATACATTCTGAGTATCATATCCTTTGTGAGAAGATATCCGAAATTGTACAAGTCCAAATGTGAGCAAAAATCTGCTAAGTGTTTGGACATCTTGTTTTTGTCACACAGCTAATTAGACCTGTCTTATTTGCTAGGATGAGGATTTCCTCCAGTCAATATCCTTTGTGATTTGTCTCCAGATCTCCTGGGGGGCGTTTTTATAGAGTGAGTAATTGATCCCTACAGACCCCCTCCATATTGTAAAATCCCCCCAGTATTGCAAAATTTCTCCTCCCCATTATTGCAGAAAAATCTTTAATTTTGAGCAATACTCTTTAATATTGTTATTTTTAACTGCGTAGTTAATCTTCTGTATAAAAACCCGTGTAATTAGCCTTAACAAAGAGAACACGGAGCTGACACATGGATACAAACAGTGTTATGGGATTAAGCTCCTGGAAACTAGTAATTTGAACTTAGAATATTTTTACATGGTTTGGACTTAGAAAATATCTGTCCTGTTGGACTTAGGAGAAATTCACCTATTTGTGTCATGAAGAAAAGTGTTGTAAATTTGGAGACAAGAAGTTGTATCAACAAAACCTGTAACATGTTTTGGGAATATTTTATGAAAATCTAAAAGACAGATAAAAAGATTAAATTTGGATAAATGTCTCACATGTGTTGAAAAATTGGATATGTTGAATCAGTAATGTTTATTATTTAAAAATAAATTGATTGGATACTATTTATTTCTTTTATTCTTGTTTGTGAATATTACGGATAGATATTGGGATATACACAATATTGGATAAACAATTATGAGAGGCGAGTACTGATTATTTCTACTTTCTGTTTAATTATTTCTATTTGGATAAATTTGGCATCTACAAATATTTTATTGAGATTACTAGTCCTTATATGAGAATAAGATCCCAACCCCTAAGAGTGTTGTGACCAAGGAAAAACGGCCATAACAATTTGGTGGAGCCATGCCGGGTATTCTCAAGGACATCCAGGTAATCTGAGACACATTTGAATATTAAAAATAAATATGAAATAAAGACATTTGGATATGTTTATGGAAATTTGGGTACTTTTAATGCTGTTTGAGTGATCACAAGGGCTAAGTGGTGATATTTTCAAGAACATTCATGTGAAATGTGCGTTTTTTTTATCTGACAATAATAATGTCAAAAATAGTATCATCTACAACATTTCCATACTCAAAATCAGATGAAGATCTTCTGCGTTTGACCAGTGAAGGATCACATGCACTTCACCACCTTGGCAATAATGTAATTTCTACCACATCCTGGACATACAATTGTGTGCATTGCAAGTTCCTTCATTCTAATAGGAAAATTATGATGAGTCATGTGATCAAATCTCACAAAAATATTGTACCTGCTTATGGAGTAGATATTGAGTAACAAAAAAAAGAGGGAATATTACATAAATAAATAAACAAAACTTTTAGGAGCAAACTGGATCCACCAAAGAAAATTGTTAAATCAGCCAGTGGAAAACTTACATCGCAAAAGGGTTATATACTAAGGTCAGACATGGCTAATTTGGACGCTTTGGTTCAAAATATTGATCAACTGAGAACCCAGGTTCAAGGGCTTATACACCAAAATGACCAGCAAGGTGCTGTCCAGGAACAAAATAGGATAAGAATACAACAAGCTATACAGCAACGGGGAAACCAAGCTGAAGCATCGTCATTGAGGCCAGCTTCATTTAAAGGGCTTGCCAGTGAAGATGCAGATCGCTGGATGAAACGTTTTTTAAGCTATTCAGAATTTTCCAACATGGATGACCAGAGAAAAGCCAGGATATTTCGTTTGATGGTGGAACAAGCTGCAGAGGTTTGGTATAACAGCCTACCGGAGGCTGTGAGGGGAAATTGGCAACAACTGCAGGAGGCCTTTAACCAAAAGTATATTAATGCAAATAACCTTCATTGGTTGAAGGAACAAGGATTATTTGCCAGAGTTCAGGGACGTGAAGAGAGTGTTGAATCCTACATTACTGATGTCAGACAGAGGTGTAGCCAGTTACAAAAAGGTGAAGCAGAGACTAGGTCAATCATTCTCAGAGGTCTTTTGCCAGGGATTAAGGCCTTTGTGATTGGTCAACAACCAGCAGACCTGGAAGAAGTCGAGCTGAAGGCAAAATTGGCGGAAAGCATAGAGAACTTGAAGCCAAAGGACGCCAGTTCAGACCGGGTAAATCTGATGCAAGACACATACAACAAGAGTTTGGGTGACTTGTCTAAGGCCATAAACAACCTAGAAGGTATGGTTCGACAACAAGGAAGGGATGTCCAGTTCATGAAAGTTAATATGTGAAGCCAACCATTTCAGGGGAGAAGTCCACAAGGACAGAATCCAGTGGTGAGAGGGAATTTTCGCTCCTACTGTCAAAGGTGCAATAGGTCTGGTCACACAACTGTTAACTGCATTAGGAGGCCTCAGCCATCTGATGCTATATGCTACCAGTGTAACAGAAGGGGACATTTGAAGAATGACTGCCCACAACTAAAACAGAGACAATTTAATCAGTGGAATGGAGCAAAATGGCAATCTTTAAACTACCAAAACGCGTCTCAGAATGGGGCTGTGACGCAGCCAAGAAGAATGTAAGTGTGGAAACCAACCCCAGCCAAGTAAATTATTTGGGACATGATGACAAGTGTTTGTTTAGTAAGGAAAACATTACAACTGAGAAAGGATTGTCCTTCATGAAGATTTATTATGAGGAAGTTCCGCTGTATGCACTTATTGATTCTGGATCAACCATTTCTCTGGCTGGACCAAAACTTTTTCAACAATTCCCATCTTTGAGACAGTTATTAAAACCTTATGACTGTGAAGCCTTAACTGTTTGTAATTCAACATTTAAGTTTGCTGGACAGTTAACTTTTGCCTTCTCAATAGGCCAAAATAATTTCTGGGTTTGTTTAAAATATGTGGAGACAATGCCATATTCTGTGTTACTTGGAGCTGACTTTTTGAAATCTACGGGGATTAATGTTGATTTTGGAAGTGGAATAGTTACAATTCCAGATGTCTTGGAAATATCTGCACAACAAACACAAACCTTAGAGCCAAAACAAAGAAGCATACTTTATGGCACTTTACCACAAAAACCCTGTGTTGATGTATTAGGACTGATAGTTCCTTGTGTCAGTTCAGAGCTAAATGGAGTTGAACCTGGCAGTACAGTGGTACAGGTGACCAGTCAGAACTGCCTAGTACCAGTTTGTTTGGTGAATAACACTGAAGTGCCTTGTATTATAGAAAAAGGAGATAATATAGCAAGTGTACAGTTATTGAAAGGAGGTGATAGTATTTGTGAGACAGTTCTCAGTGTCAAAAATATTGACTCTGGTGCCAATAAACAAGTGACTAATGAATTTGTTGACAGACAACAATTTGATGATCAGTTTATGTTGGATAAAACTGTTCTCACACCAGTCGAAGTTGAGGATTTGCAGCATGTACTTTGGGAATATGCTGACCTTTTTCAAATGCCAGGACAAGGTCTGGGTCACACAAATGTATTGAAACATACAATTAGACTAATGCCTGGGAGTAGGATTATCAAAACTGCTCCTTATAGGTGTAACCCAAAGGTGAGAGAAGAAATTTCAAAACAAGTCCAAGATATGTTAGATCAAGGGATTATTAGACCTTCAGAGAGTCCATATGCATCACCTGTTGTCATGGTAACAAAGCAGGATGGTACTCTTCGTTTCTGTGTTGATTTTCGCAAATTAAATGCTCAGACTATAGCAGATTGTCATCCCATAGGACGCATTGATGATTCTCTAGATTCACTTGGAAATGCTAGAGCAAAGTACTTTTCCAAAGTTGACCTGCTGAGTGGTTTCTGGCAAATGGAGCTAGATGAAGACTCAAAACACTTGACAGCTTTCTGTTGTCATGAAGGACTATATGAATTTGAGAGGTTACCTTTTGGCATGAAAAATTCACCTTCAAGTTTTGCTAGACTGATGCAGGAAGTTTTGAGAGGTCTAGTTTGGAAGGTCTGTCTCGTTTTTATAGATGATGTGATCATTTTCTCAGACACTTTCCAACAACACTTAGAGAATCTTAAATTGGTGTTTGATAGATTCAGAGCTGCCAATCTTAAATTAAAGCCAAAAAGTGTGAGTTTGGGAAGAGCAAAATTCAGTTCTTAGGACACTTAGTTAGTGAAGAAGGAGTTGAACCACTGCCTGACACATGCAAAGCTGTACAGAACTTTCCACGACCCACAAGTGTGAAACAAGTGAGGTCATTCTTGGGACTTAGTGGATATTATAGGAAATACATTGAGCACTATAGTAAGATTGCAACACCTTTGACAAATCTTACTAAGAAAAATGTGCCTTTTCAATGGGATGAATCATGCCAAACTGCCTTTGAACTGTTAAAAAGTGCACTTTCTTCACCACCCATACTTGCCTATCCAAGGTACCAAGAACCATTCATTTTGACAACCGATGCAAGTAGTGATTCAGCTGGGATGGTTCTTAGTCAAGTTCAAGATAGCAAGGAAAGAGTAATTGCTTATGATGCAAAGAAGTTCACAAGAGCTGAGATGAACTATGGTATTTCAGAGAAAGAAGCTCCTGCTGTTATATTGGCTGTACGACACTTTGAGCCATATCTTAAGGGCACAAACTTTAAGCTGATAACAGATCACTCAGCTTTGAAATGGATGTTTGGACAAAAGACTGTTAGTGGTAGAATAGCCCGTTGGATAGCTTACATGCAACAGTTTAATTACACTGTAGAGCATAAAGCTGGCAAATCCCTAGGAAATGCAGATGGTCTTAGTCGACAGGGACAAGGTGATCTTAGGACCACAGACGACCTTGATAACATCACAGATGACATATTGCCACCCGCTATCAACAATGTTGTTGAGGAGGAGGACAAGCAGGAAGTTGAAACTTCATTGAAGCTAGATGTAGAGTTACCAGAAGAAGACCAGGATCTGAAGATGACTGCAAAAACCTCAAATCCATGGATAAACAGGCCCAAAGCACCAGCAGATGTAAGACCAAGTCTAACAGCAAAATCTCTAAGGAAGATGCAACTTGCAGATGAAAATATATCTCCCATTATTAGGTACTTAGAAGAAGACATTGTGCCGACAAATGTGAGAGATGCAAAGAGACTAGTTGCAATTTCACAGAATTATGAAATCATTGATGGAGTGCTTTACCATATGTGGTATCCAGAAGGACTTGGGAAAAACGACCGAATAATAATTCAGTTAATAATTCCAAGGGCCTTGGTCCATGAAGTGCTCACAGCTGTGCATGGTGACCCATCAGGAGGCCACTATGGAATCAGGAAAACATATCACACAGCAAAGTTGGATTATTATTGGCGTGGAATGTTTAGAGATGTACAAAATTGGGTGTTATCTTGTCATCACTGCTGTTCATCCAAGAAGCCTACAAAGCCATACAAATCACCATTGGAACCATTACCATCTTTTAGAGTGGGCAATGTTTGGGCAGTTGATATATTAGGACCTTTGAAAGAATCATATTCTGGAGCTAAGTACTTGATAGTTTTCATGGAATATGCAACCAAGTATGCAGAGTGTTTTCCAGTCATGGAAATAAAATCTCACATCATTGCAAGACACTTTGTGGATGAAATTGTGTACAGGTATGGTGCGCCAACCCACCTCTTGAGTGACATGGGCACTCCTTTGATTTCACAAGTTTTCAATGAAGCTGCACTGATGATGGGAACTAAGAGACTAGTGACCACTCCTTTTAGGCCAAGTACAGATGGTATGGTTGAGCGTTTTAACTACTCTATTGCCAAACAGCTCTCTGCATATGTTGACTCAGCTGGAAAGGATTGGTGTAAAATGATTCGAGGAATGGTTTTCTCATACAATGTCAGTGTTTCTGTAGAGAGCACACACTATCAGCCATTCTATTTGATGTTTGGGCGAACTCCAAGGAGTCCAATAAGTGTGGCTTTGCCCGAAGTACCCGATGTACCAGGTGAAGTAAACAGACACTTTGTAAGTGATCTTGTCACAGGCCTTCATCATGCACATGAAATTGCCCAATCAAACATGAAGTATCATAAGGAGAAAATGAAGGAGCAATATGATAAGAAGGCTTACATAAAAGAATATGAAGTTGGACAGAGAGTCTGGGTATACTTCCCTGCAGTAAAAGTGGGAGAAAACAAAAAGCTGAAGAAGCCTTTCAGTGGACCATATATAATTACAGAGAAAGTTAGTAATAAAAACTTTCGACTAGTCAGGGGTCATGATCTGAAACCATTACGTAATAAAGTACACATTGACCGCCTACGACCCTATATTGACCGTACAGTAGTGCCTCCAGTAGATGAAGAACTACGCCAAATTTTAGCTGAAGAAGATGAGCTAGATGAATTGGTAGAAGAGGACCAGGAACTAGTACATATTGATGAAGCTGAGATAGAACAGGGAAATATAGGTGAGGCAGTCAATCAGGAAAATGCAGAAGTTTTAGAACCTATGAATGAAGAAACTGAGAATCAAGATGATACCAGTGATCCAACCCATGACCAAGGGCAAAACCTGAATGATGTTCAGTCTGAAGAAGCATTAGATGACACTAGGGTGACTGATGAAGTAGTACCACCACTAAGACGTTCAACCCGGAAAAGGAAGTTGAGGTTTCCCAACATAACTAAGCTGAACAGTATACCGGAGGAGGACTTAGAAGAACAGTATGAGGTCAGCCGTATAATTAAGGGGAGATATTCAAAGTCAGGAGAGCCTGAGTATCTCATTGAGTGGGCAAACTACCCAAAGGAATCCCGCTCGTATGAACCATGGAGCAATTTAAGTGAGACAGTGAAGCAGTATATAAAGACACATGATATCCCAATGGTGGGAAAGCCACCTAACACTTTCACAGTTTAATGTCCCATTAGAAAGTAATGAAGCTATCTTGATACAGTTCATATTGTGTGTTAAACAAGAAATAATATGCTTTATTTCTCTTGTAGAGAGATGAAGCAACTGCCAGCTGTTTGAAGAATTAGTGCATTTGAATACACAAGAATCATGACAGCCATAATGTGGAGTAGGCTGGCCACCTTCTTCTTTGGCTTCAACTTGATTCTAGGAGGATATTCAGATGATTTAGGACTTCCGGAAGTCGTTGTTAAGGAACATCTAGGAACTGTATTCAGAAGAGTTGCAATGTTGGATAACTCTATCTCTTATTGGGGACACACAATTGTAGTTCCATTACCAGATTTTTCTGCTCTGAGCGGTTATAGTTCATTTTGCACAGAGAAGTCTTATCCTGGACAGGAGGACTTTGTCATAGAGCTGTGCCGTAATTATGGAGATACATTGGGGATATATGATTCAGTCAGAAAATTATTGAGAAAAGACTTGAATAAAAAAATAAATATTATGAATGGATTAATACCAGCTGGCAAAGTGATAAAACAAGCAGACAGTTTAAATGGACAAAGGCGTAATAAGAGGTCCCCATTGGATTTTATTGGAACTGTATCTAAAAACCTGTTGGGGACGGCAACTGTGAAAGATGTTGAAACACTAAAATCTCATATAATTGCTCTAGAAACTAACCCTGAATCATTTAAAGGATTTAGAAAATTTCAAAAACAATTATCTTCATTGGAAGTGGAAGCTCATGAGAATTTCAAACTTTTACAGGATGGTGTTAATAAAAACAAAATGTTGATAAATGAAAGTTTTCATGAAATGGATAGACTGCAGTACTATTGGTCTCAAGAAATAGAAGATGTGAATGCTAATGTGAAAGCATTGGGTCAAGTGTCCACAATAATGCACTCTATAAATGCTCATGAAGTGTCCACAATGTTACTGATGATAACTGAAATGGATAAACTCATAAACAGTTACAATGTTTTGCTAAAAGGATACCTGCCATTGGATTTAATTCCACCAGCCAGGATACAAACTATTCTGAGGAATATTACTGACTACTTAAGACTTAATCACCCCACATTCAAAATTTTACACACAAATCCAACAACATATTATCACACACACAGTATAAGCTTTGCTAGAACAAACCACAATATATACATCAAGTTAAACATTCCAATCTCAAGCACTAATTTACTTTTCAATATATATAAACTTGAAAGTATACCAGTGGTAGCAGGGAATAGGAACCAATC
Organism: Sabellastarte sp. h YS-2021; assembly: GCA_964017235.1. Taxonomy (NCBI): domain Eukaryota; kingdom Metazoa; phylum Annelida; class Polychaeta; order Sabellida; family Sabellidae; genus Sabellastarte; species Sabellastarte sp. h YS-2021. Next base: position 70,337,596 of record OZ024932.1, read on the forward strand.
ATTCACATATATAAGTGACTTGCCACCTTATTTTGGAGTTACCACTGACAATAACTTTTATACTGAGATAGATGAAGTTACTTTCCAAGCCTGCCCTGGCACCTTTTTGAAAAGATGTCAGAGCACTCTTAAAATCTCAGAAAGTTCTCAGCCAAGTTGTGCTAGTGCTTTATTCACAAATGATCTGGGAAAAATCTATGATATCTGCAAAATTATTCTGGACCCAAATCCAGATCCAAAACAGAGTTATTTCATTGATCTAAATGATGACAAAGTATTGATTAGTACTCTAGATACTAATTGGGTTGAGACATGTGAATCAATACCTCCAAGAATTTTTGAGGGGTGCACAAATTGTGTTGTAATTCGTAAGTGTTCCTGTAGTCTGAAAGCAAATTCCTTCTTTTTACCACCAAGCATTCAAAGTTGTTCTTACCCAGGGTTTCAGAACCAAAAACAGGTTCCAAATATTTTAGCCATATGGAGTTACTTTAAGTCGGTTGATAATGAAGCAGATTTAGTGTCTAATATGTCTATTTTAGATAATGATCATTTTAGTCTTCCTAAAATCACTTTAACAAGAGCAAAACTTGGACCAAAACTCACTCTGATAAATCATGAAACAACTGTACTTGATTTGAAGAAAACTTTAAGTGCTATTAATAACAATAAGACTTTATATGCAACTCCCTTTGACGCTTTCTTTGGACAGACTCTGGAAAGTTTGAATGAACCAAGTCTTACTAATACTATCTTGAATTCCATTTCACTTTATGTAATTCCAATCATACTAGCACTTGAGTTTGCACTTATACTTAAGTTGTATAAAACTCAGGTTATACTTAAGAGAACACTCACTCATAGAGTAGCTGAGTACATGACCCTTGCAACACTTGCTCCCAAAACTGCAGAAGCTTTACCTTTGATTGACCTAAACCATACTTTAGAAACAGAGAAAGAGCTACTTTATTTGTTCCTTGTGGTATTGGCCATTGCCAGTATTTCCATAATAATTCACTTGATACTTTTTTGTATTAGGACCTGCATTCAGCAGCATTCCAAGTTAGTTCCAAATGATCAAGAAACCATAATTAAGGCTACCTTAACAGATTTGAACAGTTCTTTGGACCTTTGTGTTAAGAAAGTACCAGTTCCAAGCTCCCAATTGTCTATTGAAGTGACACCCGAATTGATCAATACACCCAAGTTGTTTCACCAATGTGTAATATTTCCACACATTAAGTTTGAATGGGATTTCATAAAGTTAACCCTAACTGAACCTGTGGCTACTATTGAGCTACCTGGTGAGTTTTTAATTTCACCAATATATGCTTTAAAGTATTGGAAGATGAAGGGGCATGCCTTTATTTTTAGAATTACAATTCAAACAGGTGATCAAGTACAAACCATATTATCTCAGAAAATGGACCCTTTTGCAATGCAATCTCAATACATCCCACTACAACAAATGAGCCCATTACCCCCAAATCAATCAACACTAGTATAAATAGGGTTTGCTATTTCACAATATTCCCACCCCACATATAATAGCTTAAGTAGACATATTAAAAAGACCAACAGAAAACATTGTTATAGCAGAAACTGGATGTTGGTCAATACAATTAAATAGGGTCAATATATCACACTGCAGTCAAGTCAATACTCTGTCAACTACCTTGTGTCACTTATTAGGACAGTCCTCCAGTCACATAAGCTGTTCTAGCACTAATTCAGATGGTACCATTGGGAGACATTTAATTTAATTTACTTTAACGATTTCTTACAAATCCCAACAACACATATTGTTGCTTATTTCTTCTCTATATGGTGTTTACCCAAGCTGTCATTGACTGGAAGGAAAGCAATTACTGTGACGGACAAAAGAGGAACTTTATATTGCTACACTACGGTGATCAATGAAAAGGACCCAAGATGTCATTACCAGCATCACTATGACTAAATAGGTTGCTGTGCTCACTTCTTTATTGATTATTAGGGACTTTGCAAATTAATCAGCTCTGCATGGTGATTGACAGAAGTAGCCATCACAAAAACAATAAACATAGATAACATTTTTCTTTTGAGGATATGCATTTATACACAACTAAATCTTTTGCCTCTAGAAACACTAACTTATTTTGTGAAAGTGTTTAATACAATGACATTTACATTATACAACAACTGTCTGGAAATACTGGGATATCTTATCAAGACATGATGAGTGTTGTTTCATTATGACAATTAACTATTTTGTGGACTGTGTATTTTTCTCAGATAGTCATGTAATTCATGTATTATGCATTTATTTGAGAATGTCAAGTCTGACACTGTATCTATTTTGGTATGTCATTTATGACATCGGTTAATTAACATGCTTTTGGTTATATTACTTGTGTGTTCAGTTTCAATTCTAATAGACTGCATTTATTTGTGTGTGTCTTTTGACACCGGATAGGGTAGTGAACTATCTAACCAATATACAAATATAGGGTAGTCAATTATTTAATCCATATAGAGGGTAGTGAATTATTTATTCCATTTATGTTGTGATGCCATATTATCAGATCAAAGAGGGCGACACCCTGTCTTTCGTTAAGAGTCAAGGGGCTGGTCCCCGCAGGGTAGGACTGTGGTTTGGGTATTTTACAGTCTGGGCATTATGTTGTCTTTAATTCATTGTTTTTACTGTTCTTGATGTTGTTGCAAACAAAAAGTTAGTATCCAATCCCTTAAAAGCTGAGGACAGCTTTTCTGTGTGCCCAGGGTATTGTTATGATAGAAATTTCTCAAAATTTCTCTTACCTTTGTTCATTAAATAATTGGTTCAGAAATATTCCAATTGTTACATAATATATCCAATAATTAAAATTTGTTTCAAATACTCCATTTATTTTATAATATATCCAAATAATTAATGATATAATTATATCCCGTGTCATAACATACACAAATTAAATTATATCCTGTGTGATAACATACACAAATTAAAATTTATGTATCCAAGTGACAAGGTATCCACATATGTGTATCCATGGTGTCAGTCAGTTTAAAAATTGTTGTTTTTTTTAAGATATCCAAATGCTTAGATTTATTATATCCCGTAGATAAAATATTTAATTTAAATTGATAAAACCAAATCACCCATGTTATATTTTCAAAATACATTCTGAGTATCATATCCTTTGTGAGAAGATATCCAAAATTGTACAAGTCCAAATGTGAGCAAAAATCTGCTAAGTGTTTGGACATCTTGTTTTTGTCACACAGCTAATTAGACCTGTCTTATTTGCTAGGATGAGGATTTCCTCCAGTCAATATCCTTTGTGATTTGTCTCCAGATCTCCTGGGGGGCGTTTTTATAGAGTGAGTAATTGGTCCCTACAGACCCCCTCCATATTGTAAAATCCCCCCAGTATTGCAAAATTTCTCCTCCCCATTATTGCAGAAAAATCTTTAATTTTGAGCAATACTCTTTAATATTGTTATTTTTAACTGCGTAGTTAATCTTCTGTATAAAAACCCGTGTAATTAGCCTTAACAAAGAGAACACGGAGCTGACACATGGATACAAACAGTGTTATGGGATTAAGCTCCTGGAAACTAGTAATTTGAACTTAGAATATTTTTACATGGTTTGGACTTAGAAAATATCTGTCCTGTTGGACTTAGGAGAAATTCACCTATTTGTGTCATGAAGAAAAGTGTTGTAAATTTGGAGACAAGAAGTTGTATCAACAAAACCTGTAACATGTTTTGGGAATATTTTATGAAAATCTAAAAGACAGATAAAAAGATTAAATTTGGATAAATGTCTCACATGTGTTGAAAAATTGGATATGTTGAATCAGTAATGTTTATTATTTAAAAATAAATTGATTGGATACTATTTATTTCTTTTATTCTTGTTTGTGAATATTACGGATAGATATTGGGATATACACAATATTGGATAAACAATTATGAAAGGCGAGTACTGATTATTTCTACTTTCTGTTTAATTATTTCTATTTGGATAAATTTGGCATCTACAAATATTTTATTGAGATTACTAGTCCTTATATGAGAATAAGATCCCAACCCCTAAGAGTGTTGTGACCAAGGAAAAACGGCCATAACAATACAGTATATCTGTTTTTGTCTCTTCAATTTATTTTTGCAATTGTCAGTTTAAAATGGTAAATTGTACATAGTTATTGAAGGATAAAATTAAGAATTATATAATTAGTAAAAGGAAACTAGAAAAGATTTTTTTTCTGATTTTTCAAAATGATCAAAACATAACCTATATCTTTCTCTCTTACTATTCTCTTCTCTTCAATTTATCCACATTTATCTCAGACATAGAGGTCATCTGTGCATGATCTCAGCTGAATTTTGATATCTAGATACTGAGGCCAGTAAATGTAGATAATGTGGCTGTTCAAAAATAGTCAGTTATTCAATTTTACAACCTTGGTCAAGGCAAAATTGCTAAAAGGAGAGAGATGTAAACTTAAAAGTTGGCTCCAAGCTGAGTGTTTGTATCACTTTTATCATAATTATAAGGTCACATTGCAACACAGGATCATCATTTATTCCATTATATCATATATTTAAATCCACCACCACAGAGATGAAAGCCTGGAGGTTTATAGAAAATAATGAAACCAGAGTTAAGCAATTTTTTTTTAAAAAGTTAATATATCCAATAAGAGTTAAGTTAATATTTTCATGTGATTTTAGAAGTGCTTTTGAATCCTCAAGTAAAAACTTTTACACTTTAAGTAAAAACTAAATTATAACCATCTATTTACATACTATTGTGACTGATCATTTTCTTTGTTCTCGTCACATAGTTTATATGTTGGATCATTTATTGAAACCTCTAGACACACTTGTTTTGGACAGAACTGGTGGACAGCACTTGTGTTGCAAAAAAACCTCATTAAAATGCACAAAAATAATCTAATACTGTGAATTAATATTTCTCTGATCTGATAGATGGAAAATTGGAAGGATGGGAGGAACAGAACATAGTAATAGTCTGGAGTTGAATTACCTTAATTATAATATAGTTACATCTCTGATGTAGGCAGTTCAAACCCAGAACCCTATATGGGAAAGATGGTAGTTTCTTACTGATGGATGGCAGTTTAAAGGACAGCACCATGTATGTACTGGTTTCCTCTGCCTGTAAACTACCTGTCGTGATATGACCTATTATACAGTGTTCAAAGCAACATTAAAACAGAAGAAGTAGTGTATAATTCAGCAGTTACAAAATACACCCCTGTTGAAGGCTTGAGATTATATATTTGTAAATACCAGGAACTAATATATTTATTTGCCTTCTGGACTATTTCTTTATATGTTATTTCAATAGTTAAATAATATGCTAAAATTAAATATTCACGTAAATGAACTAAATTTTAGATTTCCAAAGTTAATAAGTGTGCACTTTATAGAGTGAAACAAATGTTAACTGAAGCTTTTCTGAATTGATATACCTTTCTACACAGAAAAAGGCTAGATGGCCCAGATAATACTTGATACTGCAGTATTTTCTTTGACCATGAAACATTTACCAGAAACTCATCTCATTTCACATCTTATAGTTGATAAAAGAAGAGAGTGTTATAAATATACACTGTTCACAGCAAAGAATATAAACAGTGCTTGTTCTCAGTATTAGTGTCTGCAGTTCACCCCCACAGTGGATCATGTTATATTTATCTTTTGTTCTATAAACTCACACATTTTGTAAGTTTTATTGGCTCAAACTACAGTTAGAACATTGTTACTTTTACTATGTCCTTGAAATGCTCCATTTTATAAGAGATAATATAACGTAAAAAGCAGTATATATCAGAACAGTTCTAAGCTAAAACCAAGGCAAGTGAACACAAATGACGTCACCCACACATGTTTATTTACTTCATGTGCACTCAGCAATTTTCGGGAGGGAACATGTGACTACCCAAATAAGGCAGTGCTTCTGTACTTTTAAATGCAAATTACAGCAGATATAGGCAACTTTGACACATAAAACTTTGTCAGTATATTGATAAATATATAAAGCTTGAATTTACACTTAAAAAATATGTATGTCAAAAACGCTGAAGTCATCCTTTAAATATAAATAGAATTAAACATAAATTTACCAAGCTTTACATTACATAATTATAATATGATTAATATGCAAAAACTTACTTTCTCTGGCACTCTTGAGGTATAATTCCAATACTTATGGTATAAATTAAAATTTCACTGTCTAACTTCTGGTATACAAAACAAAGGATTAACACAAACTGTTGTTTCCAAACTTTTCTTTGTCCAAACCCAAGCCCATAAATCACATCATACCAGGAGCAGTTTGGACCCATTTAGTTAAGCTTGGTAAATTTATGTTTAATTCTGTTTATATTTAAGTTAATTAAACCATGTTTTAATTAAGTCTTCTAAAACTTTTATGCTGATTAAGTGATCTAATCATTAAATGATCTAATCATGAAATCGCATAGATGAAAATCCCAAATCCTGGGGACGAGTTCAGTCGAAATGACTTAGGATTGGTTCCCAGACTAATCGTTCTACTCAAATCGCAAAATCCAGCAAGCATTTGCACATGTTCCCAAAATTAACTAATTGAGCATAATCAAGTAATCCATTTTTTAGGTGCAGGTTTGATATATTTGGTGAGTAAACTAAATTATAAAGAGAAATTTAACCATTTAACTGAAATGATGTGGGTAAACTGCCTCCGCCGACACAGTCAAAAGGCGAGGGACACTGGACAAACAATCAAGTGCACCAAGTATTGATTTGTTCAGGCATCCCCATCACCAGCCACAAGGTTGTATTTACAGCCATTTCCACACTGTGTTTATGGCGTTATGGCAGGCATTAACTCTCGAGTTTTCGGGGTAGGTTCATAGCCTTGTTGTAGGCTGCTCGTATTTCTATATTTATTGTATCATTGATTATACCCACGCCTGCTCTAGAAGAGCAGTATATTTTCACTCCAGGTTTTTTGGTTTTCACTAATGTGTAACATTGGCAATATTTTTTCTCTTCCCCTATACTTGATTCACTTTTGACTAACAGCTATGGCTGGGTTTTGGCAAGTGCATTAATTGACTTTATTTCTACTTTAGAATGCTTGAATATTTCCTTGACTTATGTATCGATACAAATGACTCTTATTTGTTTTGGTTCCTTCCAGCCCTTTCGAGAATATACCTATTACTAGAATAAATTACTAATAATGTATTATTATACTGAAATTCACAATACTATTACCAACAGGACCGTCTAAAAGTAACGCTGACACATGCACTTCTGCCCTAAATTGTAAAAATAGACTTACAAAATGAGTTCACATGTTTAAAAACAAGTCTCATTTTATACTTCCTGTTATCACAAACTTTGTTGTATTCTTATTTGATAGGTAGCAATATGATGTAGCATTTAAGTCTGTATTTGGGGCCACGGTGGCAGAGTGGTAACACTCTCGCCTCCCACCTCTGAGGCCGGGGTTCGGTACACAACTCTACCTCAAGTGGGAAAGCTGGTAATTGCTTGCCATTGGTCGGCAGTTTACAAAACCTTGACCAACTGTATGTACTGGTTTCCTCTGCCCTTCCAGCTACCCCCTGTCATGATATGACCTGTAGTGTTGAAAGCAATGTAAAACCCCAAATAAATAAATTAATTAAGTCTGTATTCCATTGATTGGTAAGCTGGCAGTCAGGTTTCCTACTGGGAGCCATAGAAAGGTTACTATTCCCACATTGCACACAACCAAACTTACCAGACTGTAATCGTAAAAACTTCCAAACTGGGGTAAGTGATAATAATACACTGATACTACCACTGTACTTCCAAAGCTGCAGTGAACCAGCATTTGCAGAGTTGTGGGCCTTGGGTGCAATCTCATCTGATTCTCTTTTTGTAACAAAGTACTGCAGTGTTCCACCAAGGTTGTACAATGCATACACATATCACCTAAATCTGTCCAGGAAATGATGGTTTCCCCCTATGGGTCTGGGGAAGTAGAATAGGCGCAACGTGTCCTCCTGCGTGTTGTTAGCACATGTAGTAACTAAATGGAGGTGTGAATATCGCATTACAATACTAGTCTTGACTGGATTTTATTGATGTTTTATTCACTCCTTTTGATAATTATATTCTATTTATGGTTTGTACCTTTGTTATTGTTTCTGTACCGTTTGTTGTATATTCTTGTCAATTTTAATCTGTATATTTAGTCACGAGGGTATTTAATCATGTTATACATATTATACATAAGTATTGCTAGTCTGTATTTATCCTTTCTCTAGTCTTTTTCTTGTCCATATGTTTTATTCAAATATTGTTGCTCAATGTCTTTTTTGTTTTTTTTTTCTTTGTGTATCCAGTTAGATGTTTCATTTGTATACTTGTTCATGTAGTACATATTGTTTAGTTAAGGTATTTATAAAGGTGTTCTAGCACTTTAAATTCTAACTTTACTTTAATTCCAGGAAATGGTAGGGCCAAATGGCTTAAAGTTTATAAATAAACTATATTTTTAAAATTTGATTAAGAAAATAAAAACATCTGGACTATTTACACAGAACAATGATTCATTAGTGTAGCCTACTCTCCATACACATAGATCGAGATATCAGGGTGGAGAGTAATCTTAAATTATGTAAAAGTTGAAATTTTCACAGAAAAACAGTGAGGTGTACATTACTTTGGAGGCAATGGAGCAAATGGACTCAAACCAGATGGCACAAATTACTTTTTATGCAGGATTAATATGTAAAACAAGAATTAGCATTTCTGTTGGTGTTGCAGTTTTAGAGTACAAGTCTGATGAAAGACAGTTGTCATAATACCATGGCAATATGTCAACAAATTTGTCAATTGACATAATAGAGTAAAATCAAACAGCAATATCTTGCAAAGAGTCTTTCTCAAGGCTAGAGTCCACAGATTCAGATACCCGCTTCAACAACACAGCCATTTCATTTATTCCCTGATTTTGTGTGAATGCTGTACTTCTATTATCGTGCCACATAACTCTATAACTACATTGTGCATTAAACTCTACACCACGGAAGACTTTTGCGGCCACCCGTAACCACTTTCCGCTATTTATTGATATAGTAAATAGACAATTTGAGGTAAAAAGATGATAATTCAAGATATTTTCCTCCGTTTTTTTAGATAACAAGTTTCGAAATATAGATTAATGGGACCAAACATTAAAAAAATATTATTGTCAACCTAATAGATAAGTACGAAGTCAGTCCACTGGAAAATCCCTTGTCGACTTACTAAGTTTATAAAAATATTGTGGCATTATTAGTCTCCCATAGTGTACAGAACAACAAAAGCCTATTGGTTTAGAAGTTAATACATTGTTCTTAAAACTGTGTGTCTTGCTTAAGGGAGAATGAAACCTATTTTGTTCAATACTCGCACCGAGTTGCCTTAGTTTTGTAATTACATAGAAAGAGATCGTATTATCGTTATTTTAATATTTTACTCGTCTATTCTATATGTGGATAAAACCTTGCTATATAAGTTATATATCTGTTGAAGTCACGTGCTAGTGTTTTGCCTGTTGGGGACTTTTAAAATACAGTTACTTCTTGTTTTATTAGAACGGTTTTACATTATGAATCAGTTAGAAGAGCAGAATGTACATTATGAAAACAAGGAAAGTTTTAATGTGTTTGCCTCTTGTGTTGGTACTGGGGATTTTATTTACCGTATGGCCAGGTATGTTTACAAATCTTTGAAATTATCTGGGGAATCTTTGATAACAGCCGGACAGGCTGTGCCACAAGATCTATCTCCCCGATTGGGTCACGTTCCTGTGAAATCGGGAAGCAATCGGAACATTGGGAAACCAAATTGGAATGCTAGTAAAACAAATCTGGGGGGAGGGGGGGGGATGGGCGGTCCTGTTTAAAATCTTCACTTAGGCCTGGAAAGCGACTCGTTTGACCCCAGATTTGTTTACACTACATCACGGTATGATCCAATCACACACTGCTGTACTGTACAGAATGTGTTATCTTAGATCTCAGTTTTATTAATGTTTCTACTTTGCTTCCGGAGTATATTTATTTCTAACTTCATGAAACAAGTAATTGTTTAAAAAGTACCAGTATCTGAAAATAATACTTTTACCGCCGCATTATCGTCTCCCTTGAATATCTCCCTTGTTATTAGGCCTATCCAAATGATATTTGGCAGTTATCTTCTATAGGCGTGGAAAAAATTTTAACAGGCCTAAATTTGACCTTCGACCTTTATCAAGGTCACATTATCAAAAATTCAAAAAAAAATTTACTTCCTTTTCACCAGATTTCCTGAGAAAGTGCCATGTGTGGGTCAACCAAATTTCATAAGCACATTCCTGACATAAGAATCTAGGCGCGTTGATATTGGGATCAATCGGGCCATAATTGACCGATTGATGGGCGATTGATTATCGGTTGATAAAAAATTTGCTAAGATTAAGCCTTGAACTCGCTTATTATTGGTCCTAGAGGTTTGGGATGGCATACCAACATGTAGGAAATCATGGGCTGGGAATCTTCTTGTGTGGTCAGATTTGACCTTGGGCCTCTCCAAGGTCAAACGAGGATAGCCAAATTTAGAAGTGCTTATAACTCGCTTATTATTGGTCCTAGAGGTTTGGGATGGTATACCAACATGTAGGAAATCATGGGCTAAGAATCTTTTGGTGTGGTCAGATTTGACCTTGGGCCTCTCTTTCAAGGTCAAACGAGGATAGCCAAACTTAAAAGTGCTTATAACTCACTTATTATTGGTCCTAGAGGTTTGGGATGGTAAACCAACATGTAGGAAATCATGGGCTGGGAATTTTTTGATGTGGTCGGATTTGACCTTGGGCCTCTCCTTCAAGGTCAAACGAGCATAGCCAAACTTAAAAGTGCTTATAACTTGCTTATTATTGGTCCTAGAGGTTTGGGATAGTATACCAACATATAGGAAATCATGGGCTGGGATCTTTTGGTGTCGTCGAATTTGACCTTGGGCCTCTCCATCAAGGTTAAAGGAGGATAGCCAAACTTAAAAGTGCTTATAACTCGCTTATTATTGGTCCTAGAGGTTTGGGATGGTAAATCAACATGTAGGAAATCATGGGTTGGGAATCTTCTGGTGTGGTCCGATTTGACCTTGTTCCTCTCCTTCAAGGTCAAACGAGCATAGCCAAACTTAAAAGTGCTTATAACTCGCTTATATTGGTCCTAGAGATTTGGGATGGTAAACCAACCCCTAGGAAATCATGGGCTGGGAATCTTATGGTGTGGTCGGATTTGACCTTGGGCCCTTTCTTCAAGGTCAAACAAGGATAGGCAAACTTAAAAGTGCTCTTAACTCGCTTATTATTGGTCCTAGAGGTTTGGGATGGTAAACCAACCTATAGGAAATCAAGGGCTGGGAATCTTTAGGTGTGGTGGAATTTGACCTTGGTCCCCTCCTTCAATGTCAAACAAGGATAGGCAAACTTAAAAGTGCTTGTACCTTTTTATTGGTCGTAAAGGTTTGGGATGGTAGACCCACCTACAGGAAATCATGGGCTGGCAATCTTTTGGTGTAGTCAGATTTGACATTGAGCCCCATGTTCAAGGTCAAACGAGGATAGGCAAACTTAAAAGTGCTTATAACTTGCTTATTATTGGTCCCACAGGTTTGGGATGGTAAACTAACGTATAGAAAATCCTGGGGTGGGAATCTTTTGATGTGGTCAGATTTGACCTTGGGCCCCTCCTTCAAGGTCAAACGAGGATAGGCACACTTAAAAGTGCTTATAACTCACTAATTATTGGTCCTATAGGTTTGGGGTGTGAAATCGACCTATTAGGAAATCTTTTGGCTTTCCTGAAATGAATACTCCTATTATAAGTATTTACCTACAGATAAGTTGTGTCATAAATTCAGATCTGACAAGTCATAGGTTCTGTGTAAATGACAAAAGACAAAATACACATGTTATTCTAACACATCGTACAATCACATGAAAATTGTTTTTCATTTGTGTTTTTGAAATATTTCGCAGTTGGCCTTCATATCTCTGACAAATGTATTTGGTTTGCAACCTCTTGCTTTTGACTTAAGTCACATAAATTTCTTTTCCTACACAGTACAACAACACTATATATTACTTTGTTCTCTTCCTTTTATATTTGTAAAAAGGACTTTCTAATCTTTGGTTAACAATGACTCTATTTTTATGTAAGAAAAAGCTTCCGGTAAAGCACATGGATTGTTTTTATGGTCCTAAACTCTTGGTGGAAGGCTAAAATCCAGGCCCCCCAAACCTGCCCCCTTCATCAATCCAACAAATAGAAACTTTACTCAGTTTACCAAATTTTTGAAGTGAATTACCACTGAATAATGTTCTAATGATATATTTTAGGATAGTAAGTTGTTATGGTTGTAAATGTCTGCTGTACTGCATATATTCAAATATTTGTCCAAATTGTTCATTTTTACATGGACCTTTTCTTCACCACACTTACCAAATGAGAATTTGGAGGAAAGACACTGTTGTATACTTCAAAGATGAAAAAAACCATGTAGCCTTGTTCAGGTGCACAGTTTGTTTCAATTGAAATCGCCATTTTAATCACCTTTTTAATATCAGACCAGTTTGTTGTATTGTCTGATGTCATATTGGTGATCGATGTGCCCAAGATGAATACAAATAATATTTCACAAGTCCCTATGATGATTTACATTGCATCGTATTCATTTTATATCCTGTAATATGCCACAGTACATTTTACAAATAATATCATGTATTACTGTATTACTAACATTATCTACAGATAACATAGCTTTCAGATAATTTTTTTTATACACCCGACACATATCCGGTGGATACTATGGATGTCATAAGAGTACACAGCTGCAATGTAGACTTCTCAAATTTGCAGGATATATTCATACCCATAAAATTTTGCCTGGGGATATTTTCAGCCTCATTTTGAAAGTTTTTCGACTTTCAGCATGGAGTTTTGTTGGTCATCTAGAGCAAAGGGTATTATAGGTATTGATCTCGAATTCACAGGATATCTTCATCATTACAAAATCTTGAGGGGGAATATTTTTGGCCTCATTTTTAAAAACAAGATGGCTGCCACGGGCGTTTCATATCTCCCTTATTATTGGTCTTACAGCTTAGCAATGTGAAACCAACTTATAGGAAGTCAATCAATCAATCAATCAGTTGTCCAGGTGCTTAATCTCCGTATCAACGGAAGTCATGGGATAGGAATCTTCTGATGTGGTTAAATTTGACCTTGGGCCCTTCCTTCAAGGTCAAACAAGGATAGCAAAAGTTAACAGTGCTTATAACTCGCTTATTATTGGTCCTAGAGTTTTTCCATGTTAAAGCTAATTGTTGGAAATCATGGGCTGGGAATCTTCTGGTGTGTTCAGATTTGAGCTTGGGTTCCTCCTTTAAGGTCAAACAAGGATAGGCAAATTTAAAAGTGCTTTTAGCTCACTTATTACTGACAATATGAAACCAACCTATGGGACACCATAAGCTAGGAATCTTCTGATGTGGTTAGATTTGGCCTTGGACCCTGTTTAGAGGTATACAGTTATAAATAGAGACTTTGGGAAAGGCTAAGACAGTTGTAAAGTGGAGTATAAAATCCAGATGTTAAATTTATCAGTTTATGGGAATGACCTCCTCTTGAACTCTAAGATCCTTTTATAAAGGTAAACAGCAGTAGTTAAATCTTGTGCGCAAAACCATATACATGTGCCTTTATATATGTGTGTCTGTGATTATACAATGAAATAGAAAGAGATATCTTTTATTTAACTATCTTTAGTTGTTGAAAATATAATATATACACTGTAACTATTATAGAGGAATACATCTCATAATAGGATACAAATAGTGACAACAGGATATAATACACAACACAATCAAAATATTCAGAAAGGCTTTTTTAATATCCCTGTTCCAGCTCCAATGGAGGTGAAAGGTGACTTACTTAGTAACTGGGCATTTTTCAAGGATGAATGGGAAGATTACGAAGTTGCCACTGGACTAGGGAGAAATCAAAGAATGTAAGGGTTGCAACTTTAAGATCTGTTATGGGTAGAGATTGTTTTAGAATCTTAAAAAAACTCATAACAGATAACCGATGAAGACTGCAATGATCCAGCAAAGTGCATAAAGGCACTAGAAAGTTATTATTTCAAACCAACCCAAAATGAGATTTACAAACAGTACACGGGTGGTCACAATAGTGTCCGGTTCATAATAATGTCCGATTTTTATTAGGGGTTGTTTTTCAAATGTTGCAACAAGAATTTTGAAACTTTTTTTCAAATCATTTACTTTAAGATAGATTTTATTTCATGATATTTTTTTTAATTGAACTAAACACCCATACTGAGTACATTCATGTTCTGTAAAAAATTAAAGGACACAATTATGACCCGGACATAATTGTGACCACCCGTGTACATGTTCTACTCATGTGATAAAGGACCCAATGGAAATATGGATCACTGGGTTTACAGACTGAGACAACTTTCAAAGTCTTGCAGCTTTGAAGCAATGACTGACAGTTTGTTGAGAGACTGAATGGTTCTGGGGAAAGACAAGGCTACAAGAGCACGGATGTTTAGAGAGAAGGTAGTCAATCTAAATGAAGCAGTTGACATGGTGAGAGCTAGTGAAGCCAAACTTAAAAGTGCTTACAACTCGCTTGTTATTGAAAAATGCTGTTTATCTTCAAAACCACGTTAGTTGTCCTTTTCCGGTGGATAAATCTTGCATCTGGCCACAGATGCATCCTTGGTCTATTTTATCCTGCACTTCTTCACTACATCAAAAAAATGCCAATTGTGATGGGACTTAACCAGTGTGGTGAAAATTAAGTTACAAAGCAAAATCAAGTCAAATATAATTTAAAATTTAAAAAAAAACAAGTGCATTTGTAAGACTACTGATGAAGTCACATTCTTCAATTTCCAGTACTTCAGTCATGCAGTGTACATACAGAGGTTTTACCCATGATTGAGTTAATGAAATCTTATTATTGGTTTTCAAGTGGCCCATTTGAGCAGTTATGATGATCAGTAATGCAAAAAAAATGGTTTCTTGGTTTCTATGTCAGCTGACTTGTCGGTCAGCTGACATGGTATCACTCTGCATTGTCCGGTACACATTCGCATACTCATGAACAACTTCTCTAAAAGTACACGGCCCAGAGGCATGCTGTTACATTTAAAACATACCTGGTCTGTTGAGGACGATAACTAGTTGAAAGCATACATATCGATCTGTTCACCTGTTCTCCATAGCAGTTAGAAGAGAGGACCCGCACCCAAAGGGTGAAAATTTCAACACTTTATTACAGTTTTTCTCATTGACTATGGAAGGGATTTATCTCTTTAACTTGGCTATATGTACTAGGCTGCAGGTAGATTCGTTGCGTGGGTATCAGACCTGGATCTTTCTTAAATATTTTTAATGCATTTTAAATAATTTCAATGAATTTTAAATAATTTTTAATGCATTAAAATTCATACACTAAATAACTTATAACTTACAAGGTATTACATTTAGAGCATTTTGCTAAAGTATGTTATTCACCTACATTATCCATAGCTACAACATGTTGAGTAACTTGGGAACCTTTTCAAATAGGTGAGTAATACCTACTTCCTGACTTTTCAGTAGCTTCCATAATGAGTAAAATTGCTTGTAAATTGAAAACGATTACATTTAGAGAATTTTTATAAATATCTTTTTCACCTACTTTTGGGTGAGCTATAACATAGTAAAATTGCAGACCTGTAGCTCATTGCATAGCTGAGCAATAGTTACTTTTAGGTTTTCACTGTTGCGCAAATCGCTTGGAAGTTGAAAACTATTGCTGTTAGAGAATTGTGTTTAAATAGGTTATTCACCTACTTTTGGGTGAGCTATAACATAGAGTAAAATTGCAGACCCGTAGCCCATTGCATAGCTTAGCAATAGCTACTTTCAGGTTCTCACTGTTGAGTAAATCGGTTGTAACTTGAAAACTATTACATTTAGAGTTTTTTAAAATTTGTTATTCATCTATTTTAGGGTCAGCTATAGCATAGTGAATTTACAGATATGTAGCTCATTGCATAGCTGAGCAATAGGTATTTTCAGGTTGTCACTGTTGAGTAAATCACTTGTAACATAAAAACTATTTAATTTACAGATTTTTCTTTAAATATGTTATGCACCTACTTTTGGGCAGCTATAAGATGGTTAGATTTGCAGACCCGTAGCTTATTGCATAACTGAGCAACTTTTGTGTCCTTTTATGTTTTCACTTCTACTTTGCAACTCAAACACAGTCAGCTGATACAGAACCCGTTCACAGGCACTGATTACTTGTTTGGTTTTAAGGTCGCTCTTGTGACCCTAACATTATCCTTTCAGGAGAATTTCTCTTCACCAATAACATTTACCTCTTCACATTGGTCCTTTAGCATTTTATATAAAACTTCTAAGCTGTAGGGTCTCTTTGTTTTTGTGTACAAAAACCTTTTGTCTAGTTAATGAAATAATTTAATAATAACAAGGCATTTTCCATGCCACCACATCTACTAAAGAAATGTGTGTTCTTGAAAACCAGTATAAAACTAGACCAAGGATGTATCTGTGGCCAGATGCAAGATGTATCCACCGTAAAAGGACAACTAACGTGGTTTTGAAGATAGATATCATTTTAATAATTGAATTATAGGCACTTTTAAGTTTGGCTATCCTCGTTTGACCTGGAAGGAGGGGCCCAAGGTCAAATCTGACCACATCAGATGAATTCTAGTCCATGATTTCCTACAGGTTGGTTTCACATTGCAAACCTCTAGGACCAATAATAAGCTAGTTATAAGCACTTTTAAGTTTGACTATCCTCATTTCACCTTAAAGGAGGGACCCAAGGTCAAATCTGACCACATCAGAAGATTCCTACCTCATGATTGCATATAGATTGGTTTCACATTGCAAACCTCTAGGACCAATAATAAGCTAGTTATAAGCACTTTTAAGTTTGGCTATCCTCGCTTGACCTTGAAGAAGGGGTCCAAGGTAAAATCCGACCACCAGAAGATTCCTAGCTCACGATTTCGTATAGGTTGGTTTCACATTGCAAACTTCTAGGACCAATAACAAGTGAGTTATAAGCACTTTTAATTTTGGCTATCCTCGTTTGACCTTAAAGGAGGGGCCCGAGGTCAAATCTGACCACATCAGAAGATTCCCAGCCCATGACTTCCTATATGTTGGTTTCGCATTGTAAACACCTAGGACCAATAATAAGGAAGATATAAGCACTTTTCATGACTGACAAAGAAATGTCTGTGCCGACCATCTTGTTTTTCGAGGCCAAAAATATTCTCAGTCAAGATTTTGTAATAATTGTTATATCCTACAAATTTGAGATCTCTACCTGTAATACCCTTTGCTCTAGATGGCTAACAAGATTCCCTGCTGAAAGTAAAAAAATGCCAGTTACAACCATCTTGTTTTTCAAAATGAGGCCAAAAATATTGCTGGACAAGAATATATGGTTATGAATATATCCTGCAAATTTGAGAAGTCTAGCTATAATTTTTTTTCATTAGAGCGGTATTGGTGAAATCTCTCTACACAATGTGGCGGCAGCAGCGACAGCGTAATGAAGCAAAATCTGTAGTATCCACCGGATACCATAACTAGTATGTTTTGTTACTGTTGGCACTGAAAATTTTCACAGCCACATGGAAACTGGAATCTCACTGGGAGGCACTTCACTGGGGAAAATGTAGAAAAAGCAAATGAAAGCAACCCAACAACTATTTAAACTATTTCACCGTTAACACTCCAACAAAAAATATTATAGCTAGACTTCTCCAATTTGCAGGATATATTAATAACCATAAAGTCCTTATAATGATATATTGATGTAAATAGTTTGTAGAACTAATACTACAATGATGTAAAGCCTTCTTGTATGATTAACTACACGGGAATTTAACAGAAAAATACTGTAATTGTAACTTAATGTTTGTGTTGTTTGTTAAATCCCTTTTATAACTGCTAAAATTATTACCGATTTTTATTTTTAATGCATAGGCATTACTCTCTAAAATTAAGTACATTCATATCATAAACCTTCAGAGAAACTAATCCACTGTTTTGTGTATAAACCATTCCTAATATACAAGCAAAACATACACACCAGAGAAAATGTGATCTGACATAAAGTATTTCTGCTGTCACTTGACATACTTTTACAGCCTACCTGTTGAAAAGGCAAAAATGGGGGACGGATAAACTTGTGTATAAATTTAAATGTGCAGATAGAGAGATGTTATTTTTACCCCACAGCCCTTAAGGGCTATCAGGGTATTGTTTCTACCCATTGTGTCCGGATGGGCGGGCGACGGGAAAAAGTGTGTCCTAGTTATATCTCAGAAATCCGTAAGGTGTAGGCAGTTGATACTAAGTAGGGACATTGGTTGGGTGTGTAGGTCAAGTTGTGACCTTGATTTGACCTTGCCGTAGTGACCTTGACCTATCTTCTAGCTATATATCGGCAACCATAAGGTGTAGGAAGATGATACTTGGTAGGGACATTGGTTGTAGGTGTGCAACATCATATAGTGACCTTGAATTTGACCTAGCCGTAGTGACCTTGACCTATAAAATCTGGGCAATATCTTGGAAACCGTATAAAGTGTAGGAAGATGAAACTTTGTAGGGACCTTGTCGTATTGACCATGAGTTTTAAAATCTTTTCCGGGCTATTTCTTGGATTCTGTAAGGTGTAGAAGGTAGGGACATTGGTTAGGGGGTGTATGTGTGCATCATGGTGTGACCTTTAACTTTGGTTCTGCCAAAGTGTGTTCACCTGCCATATTTGAGGCATGTTTCTCTTATAACAAAGATATGTGAATTGCTGCAACTTATTATTATGTGTACTTTTACATAATTGTGCTGTTTTGATTGACAGCTATTCTCCAATTAATAAATTTTACAGCTTCATAATTTTTAGTTTACTGATTAATGCTGTCATTGCTATTGAATTGCCTTGTTTTAATACTTTACTATTTTACCATTATTTTAATACCTTTACATACATTTTCTTTCTTGTAGATGTTATTTTCTCTGCTAAATATTATTTGGACCTTTGGACCTAGTATCCCGATCTTTGTACTATTTCACTACTTCTGTACCTCATGGTGTTGAAAACTATTTCCCCAGGCTGTGGGTTACAGGCATCTCTGATGCAATTTTTAAGCCCAGCCTCGCTAGAGCTCGCGCTTCTACAGATCACTTTTTTTTGTCTCCCGACTTTGATGAAATTTACCTGTGCATTCTGAATTTCCCTCTCTTGCTCTCCAATAGTTAAAAGGACACATGCCCTTTTGGCTTTTGCCCATACATATGTCCTTTTGTCTCCGGACTTTGATGACATTGACAACACTCTAATAGCTGAAAGGACACATGTTCTTTCAGCTTTTGCCAATACGTATGTCCTTTTGTCTCTGGACTTTGATAACATTGACAACACCTGTACATGATGAATTTCCCACTCTTGCTCTCCAATAGCTAAAAGGACACATGTCCTTCTGCCTTTTTACCATACATATGTCCTTCTTGCATCGGACTTTCAGAAATTGTGACACAGAGTGATGATTATTTGTCTGCTCACTGAAGTTAAGAGGCAATGGGCTCTGTTGGTACTTGGATGGGTGACCATCTCAGTTCGGGACCAGCTGTGGGATGTGTCTAAGTTGGGATTTCTTTCTGTTACGAGACTTTCGTAAATTCTAGTGCACTTCTCATGTCTCTGTGGCTTTACGCTTGCACTAGGGGACCAAAACACCTTTTGGCCTTGTTTGTTCTTTTGGTTACATGTACACTCACTGAAATTATACCCAGTGTTTAATTAGAATGTGAAATTCATTGCAATGGCCCTTTGAACAGGCTAATATTATCATAAACTGAGTCTTATCATATCGCTCATTTAGGAACCAATCTCAGACTTATCTTAAACCTATCATAATATTCACAAAGCAATCTTTTCCATCTTAAGTCGATCCTGCAATCATGTAGGGCTTCCATTAAGGTTCCTAAACCATTTGAATGGATCAGAAAACTATTGCAAACTTTTCTGGAACCTATCGGAAAAATTCTTGAACCAATTACAACATCACTTGGAAAGTTAGAGATAATATCATAAATCTGCCCTGAAATACATCTATGTGAATGGTTTTATTTTTCCAATTGGGAGATAAGTTTATGATCGGATCATCCATAATGGAACAGACCTATAGCTGGCATAATTCTTCATTAAGTGTCCAGCAAGGGACACTTGTATGTTTTTTGGGGGAGAGAGAGTGGGTCCGCGGGCTCCTGCATTTTCTATTGCTTATAGCTTGGCAACCACCAGGCGGATTCTCTTCATATTTAGCACACGTATGCAGTAGCCCTGGGAAAAATTTTAAATATAGTGTCATGACATTTCAACCAATCAGAGAAGTCACATGACCAAAAACATGTTTTTCAAAGGGGTGTGCTTGTCCGGATGATAACTTAAAAACGCTCCACCTATTCACGTAAAATTTGGCAAATAGGTTCATTATATAGATGTCTGGTAATCTGTAACTTTAGGAAGTGATCCAATAAAAATGGCCGACTTATAAACGATTAACTAAATGCCCGAGCGATTTTACAAAATTTTTGACCCATAGGGTATCTCCAGAGTCTACTGGCGACTTTTCACAAAAATCGTTTTCCTGCTTTTTTGGTGGCCATCTTGAATTTCTGCGTAAAACGCAAAAACCCGTTTATCTGAAATTTTTGACACCCAGGATATCTGCAGGGTGTACTGGCGACTTTTCCCAAAAATCCTTTTCCCACCATTTATGGTGGCCATCATGAATTTCTGCGAAAAGGCAAAAACACATTTATCTCAATAACTGTGCAAGATAGAGAGATTTCGACGAAATTTTTGACCCACAGGGTATCTGCAGAGTCTACTGGCGAGTTTTCCCAAAAATCATTTTTCGACCATTTTTGGCACATACAGATGCCAAGTTGTGCATCCGTTTTTGACCCATACAGAGACCAAGTGTGCTCATCAAAGAGCTGTGTGTGTTTATCTGTGCACTTTTCTACTCTGAAACTCACTCCCTCTTTAACCGTACTGTAATCAGGTCTGTTTGTTTGTCCGTGTACCTATCTTGAAAACTGTGCTTGTCAAGAAATGAACCAGAATCATAATATGTATTCTATTCTATAACAACAAAACTAATGGAGAACTAAGGGAGATATAAAGCTTTTGTAGTAAGATAACCCCACGTGACATGAAGAAGGGGCCAAAGGTCAAATTTAGCAACTGGAAAAGAGTCTGAGGCCATGACTTCCTACAGAGTAGATTTCACATTTGGAACCCCATGGAGCAATGAAATGGAGATATAAGGCCTTTTAAAATAGATAATCCCATGTGATATGAAACATGTGATATGATGGACATTTTGTTTTATTGAAACAAGATCTATTTACTCCCATGCTAGCTTTCCTAGCCATGTATCTTTTGTGTAAATTTGATGATTTTAGCTGCAATATTTCAAGATTTAGAACATGTTAAATGATTTTCAAGCAATTTTGTTATTCAAAATGAAGGCAAAATTTTTCACAGGCAAAACATTTGCAGGCCAGGACTTCCTATGGGCTGTTTTTTAAATTCTGGAGCTGTAGGACCAATAAGAATGGATCAGGACACCTTGACTGACCTTTCCCCTTTGTGGGGGATTTGGATGAACTCACATTAACCTATGCAGGTGATCTATGCTTTTATTATGTTTAATTTCTATCTTTTTATGATACTTTGATGTGGGTTACCACAAGCAGGGTCTCATATATTTTGGTCTTCAGTTTGACATCTGACCCTGGGTTTGATCCTGCTTTTTCTTACGACCTTGCATGTTGGCTGAGTAACATCCCTAGTGGTTTACAGTTATCGCTTAACAGGTAAATTAAATTTTGTCCATTTTGACTTGGGGTGGGGGAATGATCAGGACATTTTAGTATGTTGACCCCATTTGGCTTTGAAGCAGGAGCCAAAGGCCAAATTCAACATTAGGAAAAGAGTCCCAGTCCATGACTTTTGTTTTCACATTCTGAACCCCTAGTAGCAATGAAAAGGGAGACATAAGGCCTTTCAATATGATAATCCCATTTGACATTGATATGGCAACCATTTTGTTATCGAAACGAGGTCAAATTACTATCAGACTAAAATTCTGAGCCATATATTTTTTATGGAAATTTAATGAATCTAGTTGCAATATTTCAATTTTTACAGCATCTTAATGATTTTGAAATAGTTTCTATGGTGGCCATTTTGTTTTTTAAAATGATTCCAAAATTGTTCCCAAGCAAAACATTTGCAGGCCAGGACGTCCTATGGGCTGTTATTGTATCCACCGGATAGCATCCGGTTGATACTATGGATTTGACTTTGTTATGCCTACGCCGCCGCCGCCGCAGTGTGTAGAGAGATTTCACCGTTACCGCTCTAACTAAAAAACTATTATAGCTAGCCTTCTCAAATTTGCAGAATATATTCATAACCATAAAATCTTGCCTGAGAATATTTTTGGCCTCATTTTGAAAAACAAGATGGCCGCCACGGGCGTTTTTCGACTTTAAACAAGGACTTTTGGTGGCCCTCTAGAGCAAAGGGTATTATAGGTTGAGATCTCAAATTCACAGGATATGTTCCTCATTACAAAATCTTGACTGGGAATATTTTTGGCCTCATTTTGAAAAACAAGATGGCCGCCACAGGCGTTTTTTTGCAGTCATGAAAAGTGCTTATATCTCCCTTATTATTGGTCCTAGAGGTTTGGGATGGTAAACCAACCTGTAGGAAATCATGGGCTGGGAATCTTTTGGTGTGGTCAGGTTTGACCTTGGACCCCTCCTTCAAGGTCAAACGAGGATAGCCTTAAAAGTGCTTATAACTTGCTTATTATTGGTCCTAGAGGTTTGGGATGGTAAACCAGTCTTTTGGTGTGGTCGGATTTGACTTTGGACCCCTCCTTCAAGGTCAAACGAGCATAGCCAAACTTAAAAGTGCTTATAACTCGCTTAATATTGGTCCTAGAGGTTTGGGATAGTAAAACCAACCTATAGGAAATCATGGGCTGGGAATCTTTTGGTGTGGTCGGATTTGACCTTGGACCCCTCCTTCAAGGTCAAATGAGGATAGCCAAACTTAAAAGTGCTTATAACTCGCTTAATATTGGTCCTACAGGTTTGGGATGGTAAGCCAACCTATAGGAAATCATGGGCTGGGAATCTTTTGGTGTGATCGGATTTGACCTTGGACCCCTCCTTCAAGGTCAAACGAGGAGAACCAAACCTAAAAGTGCTTATAACTTGCTTATTATTGGTCCTAGAGGTTTGGGATGGTAAACCAACATATAAGAAATCATGGGCTGGGAATCTTTTGGTGTGGTCGGATTTGACCTTGGACCCCTCCTTCAAGGTCAAACGAGCATAGCCAAACTTAAAAGTGCTTATAACTTGCTTATTATTGGTCGTAGAGGTTTAGGATGGTAAACCAACCTATAGGAAATCATGGGCTGGGAGTCTTTTGGTGTGGTCGGATTTGACCTTGGACTCCTCCTTCAAGGTTAAGTGAGGATAGCCAAACTTAAAAGTGCTTATAACTCGTTTATTATTGGTCCTAGAGGTTTGCGATGGTGAACCAACCTACATTAGATCATGGGCTAGGAATCTTTTGGTGTGGCCAGATTTGACCTTGGACCCCTCCTTCAAGGTCAAATGAGCATAGCCAAACTTATGTGTGCTTATAGCGCGCTTATTATTGGTCCTAGAGGCATGGGATGGTAAAACAACCTATAGGAAATCATGGGCTGGGAATCTTTTGGTGTGGTCAGGTTTGACCTTGGACCCCTCCTTCAAGGTCAAACGAGGATGGCCAAACTTAAAAGTGCTTATAACTTGCTTATTATTGGTCCTAGAGGTTTGGGATGGTAAACCAGTCTTTTGGTGTGGTCGGATTTGACTTTGGACCCCTCCTTCAAGGTCAAACGAGCATAGCCAAACTTAAAAGTGCTTATAACTCGCTTAATATTGGTCCTAGAGGTTTGGGATAGTAAAACCAACCTATAGGAAATCATGGGCTGGGAATCTTTTGGTGTGGTCGGATTTGACCTTGGACCCCTCCTTCAAGGTCAAATGAGGATAGCCAAACTTAAAAGTGCTTATAACTCGCTTAATATTGGTCCTACAGGTTTGGGATGGTAAGCCAACCTATAGGAAATCATGGGCTGGGAATCTTTTGGTGTGATCGGATTTGACCTTGGACCCCTCCTTCAAGGTCAAACGAGCATAGCCAAACTTAAAAGTGCTTATAACTTGCTTATTATTGGTCGTAGAGGTTTAGGATGGTAAACCAACCTATAGGAAATCATGGGCTGGCAGTCTTTTGGTGTGGTCGGATTTGACCTTGGACTCCTCCTTCAAGGTTAAGTGAGGATAGCCAAACTTAAAAGTGCTTATAACTCGTTTATTATTGGTCCTAGAGGTTTGCGATGGTGAACCAACCTACATTAGATCATGGGCTAGGAATCTTTTGGTGTGGCCAGATTTGACCTTGGACCCCTCCTTCAAGGTCAAATGAGCATAGCCAAACTTATGTGTGCTTATAGCGCGCTTATTATTGGTCCTAGAGGCATGGGATGGTAAAACAACCTATAGGAAATCATGGGCTGGGAATCTTTTGGTATGGTCGGATTTGACCTAATGGACGCCTCCTTCAAGGTCAAATGAGGATGGCCAAACTTAAAAGTGCTTATAACTCACTTATTATCGGTCCTAGAGGTTTGGGATGGTAAACCAAACTATAGGAAATCATGGGCTGGGAATCTATTGCTGTGGTCGCATTTGACCTTGGACCCCTCCTTCAAGGTCAAATGAGGATAGCCAAACTTAAAAGTGCTTATAACTCGCTTAATATTGGTCCTAGAGGTTTGGGATGGTAAACCAACCTATAGGAAATCATGGGCTGGGAATCTTTTGGTGTGGTCGGATTTGACCTTGGACCCCTCCTTCAAGGTCAAACGAGGATAGCCAAACTTAAAAGTGCTTATAACTCGCTTATTATTGGTCCTACAGGTTTGGGATGGTAAACCAACCTATAGGAAATCATGGGCTGGGAATCTTTTGGTGTGATCGGATTTGACCTTGGACCCCTCCTTCAAGGTCAAATGAGGATAGCGAAACTTAAAAGTGCTTATAACTCGCTTAATATTGGTCCTAGAGGTTTGGGATGGTAAGCCAACCTATAGGAAATCATGGGCTGGGAGTCTTTTGGTGTGGTCGGATTTGACCTTGGACCCCTCCTTCAAGGTCAAATGAGGATAGCCAAACTTAAAAGTGCTTATAACTCGCTTAATATTGGTCCTACAGGTTTGGGATGGTAAGCCAACCTATAGGAAATCATGGGCTGGGAGTCTTTTGGTGTGGTCAGATT
Organism: Sabellastarte sp. h YS-2021; assembly: GCA_964017235.1. Lineage (NCBI taxonomy): Eukaryota > Metazoa > Annelida > Polychaeta > Sabellida > Sabellidae > Sabellastarte > Sabellastarte sp. h YS-2021. The sequence continues at coordinate 70,363,170 of OZ024932.1, forward strand.
TGACCTTGGACCCCTCCTTCAAGGTCAAACGAGGATAGCCAAACCTAAAAGTGCTTATAACTCGCTTATTATTGGTCCTAGAGGTTTGGGATGGTAAACCAACATATAAGAAATCATGGGCTGGGAATCTTTTGGTGTGGTCGGATTTGACCTTGGACCCCTTCTTCAAGGTCCAATGAGGATAGCCAAACTTAAAAGTGCTTATAACTTGCTTATTATTGGTCGTAGAGGTTTAGGATGGTAAACCAACCTATAGGAAATCATGGGCTGGGAGTCTTTTGGTGTGGTCGGATTTGACCTTGGACTCCTCCTTCAAGGTTAAGTGAGGATAGCCAAACTTAAAAGTGCTTATAACTCGTTTATTATTGGTCCTAGAAGTTTGCGATGGTGAACCAACCTACATGAGATCATGGGCTAGGAATCTTTTGGTGTGGCCGGATTTGACCTTGGACCCCTCCTTCAAGGTCAAACGAGGATAGCCAAACTTATCAGCCCTGGTGTCTAGGCACCAGGGGGGTCAGTCCCTCAGTTCCCTAGAAAAAGGTTAGGATACCCAGTTTACACTTGGGTGGGGGTACCCCTTGCCATAGTATCTGGGTGTATAGATATGAATTCATTGGTCCATCAATTTGACTCACTGATGTTAGGGATTCTTTTCCTGTAAATCACACCTGGAAATCCCTATATTTCTAGGAAACCATGTAAACATGCTATTTCATTGGCTCCCCTTATTGGAAGCCGGGGAAATGTACAAAACTTCATTCCTACTTCATTCCTAAAAACTGAAAGCTTTTACTGGGCAAGAAACCAGGCGGTATCTTGGAACAAAGTTATGAACTTTATGTTATTTTATGTTTTTAATGATTTAAGATTTTAGTTTGTTTTATACATTATTTATCAACGGGACTGGTGTGGAGTGACTTGTGGCAATAAACTGGACTTTCAGTGTGAACTTAAACTGCTGGAATGCATTACCTGTCGAACTGTGAACTCTATGTCTAGACTTCTGTGTGGACTACATTGATGAGGAGCTGTCACACGACTTTATGCTTGACTTTCTGCCTATGATTCAAAACTTGCCCTCCTGTTAAGTCAAGTCTAAAATTGTGGTGACAGCGTACTTAAGAAAATTTTATGTTTCAGATATATAGGACATAGACTAAAATAATCAATAAAAATATCAGTAAAGTGGAAATTGAAAATGCCAAATAAAAAGTTCTGTAGAAAGTGTGACTGCAAGCATGTGCCACCAACTGGCAGGAACTGTAAAAGAAATCAAGATTTAGAAGTACCATCAACCTCCTCAGCTACCCAAGTGTCAAATGATTTGTCCTCTGACATGTCCTTGGTATCCTCTGACGCAGAAAATGTGCAGTATCAAGGTGACAGTATTCAAATCAAGATACTGGAAGAATTGCAGAAAGTAAACAGAAGGTTGGATTCAGTGGAAGAAGATGTGGCCACCGTCAAGAAGACGACGCATCAAAAGACTGGGAAGTTAAGTAACTTTTCAAAAAGTAAATTAAAACAAAGTAAAACCAGTGTTATATCTGAATCTGAGTCGTCCTCTGATGAGTCAATTGTCCCCAGTTTAAGTGTGTTGAAAACTTCCTCTGACATTCAAAAGCAAGTAGATAAGAGGTTGCGTCAATTACAGGAAGCCAGTGCTTCCAACTCAGGTAAAAATGACCTTAAGTCTAAGAGAGGTGGTAACGTTGATTGTGTAGTGAAAAACAAGGTGGCATGGCCACAAGACACAATTTTGGGTGGTCATAACCGTCAAAGAGTGACCTACGACCAGTTAAATTTGACCCAATGGGTTCAAGGGTTTGCCCAAAATATCCTAGATGAAAAATCTCACAAAACAAAAGATCAAATGTTACAATATTTGGCAGATATCATGGCTGATGCCACAGATTTTTTTTGGCAAAATGCAAAGGCCGCCCATGCGGTCCTATTATGTGACATGGAAAGGGGGGCTGTTTCTTGGGATAACTCTGATAAAATTGACAGAATAAGAAGGGCTCATGCCCAAAGGCATTCACAAAATTCAAAATCTTGGGCAAAAACGTCTGAACAAGGAAATATGCGAAAACCCTGGTTCTGTAAACCATTTCAAAGTGGGTCTTGTACGTTTCAGAAGGACCATGAGAGCAATGGTAAGTGGCAGAGGCACGTTTGTGCCACCTGTTTGGAAAGGGGGAAGATTCTGAATCATTCTGAAAAAGAATGCACCTGGGCAAAACGTCCAAAAAACGAGTAACCAGCTGTCCTGAATCATCATTCACTCAGGGCAGCAGTAATAACTCTCGTGGTGCCTCTGGCATTTCAATAGTTACTGAAAAATGTTCTTCTGAAAGTAAAGAAAGTAATGTGATTAAAAATGTTGAGAGCAAAAAACAATTCAGAACTAGGTTTGTTTATGCATGTAATCAAAAGGTCGCCCTTGTGGGCGCATTGATGGCCATGTCAAAGCAAAGAGCGGTAGAGGTAGGTCTACGTGCTTTGAAAAGACCTTCACCAGTACAAGCGCAGGCAAAAAAGTGTGTCCCTTGTGGTAGTAAAGTCCGTCCTGGCACTGGTAATGAAAAATCCTATGCTGAAGTGGTTAAGGCCAGTACAAACAATTACGGTACAGGGTGCAAACCCAGAGACTGCACTAATAACTCGTCTGATTATGACCAAGTAAGTCTAGATGCAAATACTACTGTTGCTGGCATAAGTCATAATGGAAAAGCAGGACAAGTAGTTCACAATGAAACTGTCTGCCATTTAGCAGGTAAAAAAGGCAATGAGAAACATGGCAATGACATTGACCAAGGTCACAGTAACAACATTGATTCTCATGAATATAAGATCTTTGATATCAATGGCCTTGATGATAAATACTTGCATTCCATCCTGAATGTCACTCTTGATAAGAAGTCATGGAAACAAATTGACAATGAAGTCACTAGGGCTTGGAGAAGCCAAACAGATTTCGAATTCGGCTTCATCCCTCTTAGCCAGTTTCAAGAAGCCACATCTGACGTAGTAAATGAACTAACTGATTATTGTCCAATTAAAGCTCACAACATTGTTTCAAAGTCTGGAAAACCAAATTTTCTTCAAGCTAGAATTAAGGTTGACACCCAGTTGCACTTAGATGAGTGGCAAAAACAATTACAAGGGTACTGGGACACCCAGTTATTGGACCTTCTGAGGTTTGGCTTTCCCCTAGACTTTAACAGATTGTCACCCCTTCAATGGGAAGGTCAAAATCACAAATCTGCCATTGAATATCCCAGGGACATAGAAGCCTATATTGCAGAAGAAAAGAGCTTTAATGCCATTGTAGGCCCATTTAAAGATCATCCATGCCCCAATTGTCATATATCTCCATTCATGTCAAGAAAGAAGCCAGATTCCAACAACAGACGGGTAATTATTGACCTTAGCTGGCCCCTGGGTCAGTCTGTGAACTCAGGCATTGACAAAACCACTTATCTGGGCACTGATCTCAATCTGGTTCTCCCAACGGTGGATCACATCACTGATAGGCTAAAACTGTTAGGCAGGGTGCTCACATATACAAGATAGACATAAGCAGAGCCTTTAGGCATATCAAAGTTGACCCCCTGGACTATAATCTCCTAGGTCTACATTGGTGTCATGTCTACGTCGACACCTGCGTTCTGTTTGGGAGTCGACATGGCTCCCAGATCTTCCAGCGCTTCAGTGACGCCGTCCGCTTCATGATGCGTCGCGCTGGCCATGGCGTCATAAACTATGTGGACGACTACGTCGGATTCGGCGTCCCGTCCGACGCAAAACGCTCATATGATCACCTATATAACCTCCTTGACCGCCTTGGTCTCACTATCAGCCAGAAGAAACTGGTTCCCCCAAGTACCTCTGCTGTATGTTTGGGTGTGAAAATTGATACAGAAAAAGGTTCTATATCTATTCCTGAGGAAAAACTGCGTCAAATTTGTGACACTGTTAGTGAGTGGAAAAATAAAAAGTATTGTACAAAGCGTCAGTTGCAGTCGCTTCTGGGCCATTTACTGTATATTCACAAATGTGTGAGGCCTGCTCGCTATTTCTTGAATAGAATGCTCCACATACTTAGGGAATACCATGGTCAAAATCGAATCCATTTGAATCCTGAATTCCACAGAGATCTTAGGTGGTTCGGAAGATTTCTGCCTCTCTACAATGGTGTTTCCCTGTATGATCACAAAAAACCCGACCCCGATCAGGTCCATCTGGATGCATGCCTTCAAGGTCTTGGAGGTGTATGGCAAAATATGGTCTACCATATGCCCATACCTCTTGCGTTCAAAGGTTTAAATATAGTCCATCTTGAAATGCTGAATATATTAGTAGCAGTCAAGTTATTCTGTACTCACTGGAAAGGAATGAATATTCTCATGCACTGTGATAATTTTGCAGTAGTCAATGTTCTTAGGTCAGGCAGATACCCGAGATCCCTACCTGGCTGCCTGTGCCCGCAATATCTGGCTGTGGGCTGCCACTCATGATATACAATTTACTTACACTCATGTTTCAGGCAAAAGCAACAGAACTGCTGACTTGCTGCCTAGATGGACTAATAGTCCTGCAAATTTAGCTGAACTTAGTGTATTAGTCCCAAGCCCCAATTGGGTCTTGGTAGGCCTTGAGGCCCTTGAAATTGATGCTGAAATCTAACATGTACTATGCTTTGTTTCAGATAACCAAAGACTGAGGAGGCTCTCCACAAAAGCAAATGCAAGGTTACAATATGCATTCAGGCCTTCCACAGCTAAAGCTTATGGTGTCATGTTCAGAACTTTTGTCGGTTTCTGTGTGTATATGAGTATTGCTGTTGAAAGTATTGATGTAAATGGTTTTCTGGCCTTCTTAGAATGTTTAACTTATAACCAAACATCAGTAAATATGCTTGCAAATTACTTGGCTGCCATCAGAGCCAATTTCAATCTTCTAGGTCTTAACTCTGCTATTTTAGATGATAAAAGACTAAAATATTACATAAAATCCATGAAATTGAACAGACCAGTCTGTTTGTCCACAAAAAATGTCATATCAGTAGAGATTCTGCAAAAAATTGTTCGTTACTGTGACACATTATACATGGGTCCCATCTTCAAAGCTATATTTTTAGTGGCATTTTTTGGTTTCTTTAGATTATCAAACTTGGCCCCTCACTCTTTTTCTTCTTTTGACATATCCAGGCACCTGGCTGCTGGGGACATTTTCTTCTCTAAAAACTTTGTAAAAATTCTGGTTAAGTGGACCAAAACCCTTCAAACTCATGATCAAATTAAAATCATCTCCTTACCTAACTTAGGCAAGAGTCCACTATGTCCTTATCACGCCCTTAAAAAGATCATACCTTTGTATAACCCTTCAGAGAATGAACCCCTTTTTCAGTATAAATATCCCTCTGGGTGGAAAGTCCTCATTGATTTAAAAATTAGAAAGACACTGTCACTTATTAATCTCAAACTCCAATTTCCACCACATTTCTTTACCTTCCATGCTTTCCGGCGTTCAGGTGCCTCCCTGGCTTTCAGTGCCAATGTCCCCTTGCAAGATATCAAGGTGCAGGGCACCTGGACGTCGGATTGCGTCTGGCACTACATACAGGAAGATAAGACTAAACATTCCCTGGTTGCCTCTACTTTCCAAGATATGCTAGCTGCCTAAGTAAATGCTCATAAATGTATGGTTTGGGTTTGAGGGATTTTTTCATAGTATGTAAATTTTTACTGGGCTAAAAGTCCTAGCTCCATATAACCCCTATATTATATCACCAAACCATTACACATGTTTTGGAATATATACATCAATGTAAAAATGTCAGTTTACACAGTTTCATATAAAATGTGAATTAAAAATTGCATTTCAAGTAAAATTTCCCCCCTCATCAGTGTGACCTTGCCCTGACCTTGGTCTAAAAATATGACCTTTTGACCTTGCAAGGGTCACACTCAGGGTGTGTTCACTGGTCAAATGTTTATTATTATATTTAATTTATTCATGATGCATACACGTGTAGTAATAGTATATTTACTTTATTCATAAGCATTTATATGTGTGCAAACTCGTGTGTAAATTTCTGGGAACTGTACATATTATTAGTATTAGTGTGTATAATCTTATGTACATCTTATAACTATACACTTGTTATTGTAATAAACTCAAGTACCTTCATCTCTTGTCACTGTGTTTGGGAACTTTGGGGGGACTGTATGTGCTTATAGCGCGCTTATTATTGGTCCTAGAGGCATGGGATGGTAAAACAACCTATAGTAAATCATGGGCTGGGAATCTTTTGGTGTAGTCGGATTTCACCTAATGGACGCCTCCTTCGAGGTCAAACGAGGATGGCCAAACTCAAAAGTGCTTATAACTCGCTTATTATCTGTCCTAGAGGTTTGGGATGGTAAACCAAACTATAGGAAATCATGGGCTGGGAATCTATTGCTGTGGTCGCTTTTGACCTTGGACCCCTCCTTCAAGGTCAAATGAGGATAGCCAAACTTAAAAGTGCTTATAACTCGCTTAATATTGGTCCTAGAGCTTTGGGGTGGTAAACCAACCTATAGGAAATCATGGGCTGGGAATCTTTTGGTGTGGTCGGATTTGACCTAGGACCCCTCCTTTAAGGTCAAACAAGGATAGCCAAACCTAAAATTGCTTATAACTTGCTTATTATTGGTCCTAGAGGTTTGGGATGGTAAACCAACATATAAGAAATCATGGGCTGGGAATCTTTTGGTGTGGTCGGATTTGACCTTGGACCCCTCCTTCAAGGTCAAACGAGCATAGCCAAACTTAAAAGTGCTTATATAACTCGCTTATTATTGGTCCTAGAGGTTTAGGATGGTAAACCAACCTATAGGCAATCATGGGCTGGGAATCTTTTGGTGTGGTCGGATGTGACCTTGGACAACTCCTTCAAGGTCAAACGAGGATATCCAAACTTAAAAGTGCTTATAACTCATTTATTATTGGTCCTAGAGGTTTGCGATGGTAAACCAACCTACATGAAATCATGGGCTGGGAATCTTTTGGTGTGGCCGGATTTGACCTTGGACCCCTCCTTCAAGGTCAAACGAGCATAGCCAAACTTATATGTGCTTATAGCGCGCTTATTATTGGTCCTAGAGGCATGGGATGGTAAAACAACCTATAGGAAATCATGGGCTGGGAATCTTTTGGTGTGGTCGGATTTGACCTAATGGACCGCTCCTTCGAGGTCAAACGAGGATGGCCAAACTTAAAAGTGCTTATAACTCGCTTATTATTGGTCCTAGAGGTTTGGGATGGTAAACCAAACTATAGGAAATCATGGGCTGGGAATCTATTGCTGTGGTCGGATTTGACCTTGGACCTCTCCTTCAAGGTCAATCGAGGAGAGCCCAACTTAAAAGTGCTTATAACTCGCTTATTATTGGTCCTAGAGGTTTGGGATGGTAAACTAACATATAGGAAAGCATGGCCTGGGAATCTTTTGGTGTGGTCAGATATGACCTTGGACCCCCTCCTTCAAGGTCAAACGAGGATAGCCAAACTTAAAAGTGCTTAAAACTCGCTTATTATCGGTCCTAGAGTTTTGGGATGGTAAACCAAACTATAGGAAATCATGGGCTGGGAATCTATTGCTGTGGTCGCATTTGACCTTGGACCCCTCCTTCAAGGTCAAACGAGCATAGCCAAACTTATATGTGCTTATAGCAAGCTTATTATTGGTCCTAGAGGCATGGGATGGTAAAAAAACCTATAGGAAATCATGGGCTTGGAATCTTCTGGCGTGGTCGGATTTGACCTTGGGCCCCTCCTTCAAGGTCAAACGAGGACAGCCAAACTTAAAAGTGCTTATAACTCGCTTTTTATTGATCCTAGAGGTTTGGGATGGTAAACCAGTATATAGGAAATCATGGGCTGGGAATCTTGTGGGGTGGTCGGATTTGACCTTGGGCCCCAGTAAAACGAGGATAGCCAAAGGTAAAGGTGCCTATAACTCGCTTATTATTGGTCCTAGAGGTTTGGGATGGTAAACCAACCTATAGGAAATCATGGGCTGGGAATCTTTTGGTGTGGTCGGATGTGACCTTGGACAACTCCTTCAAGGTCAAACGAGGATATCCAAACTTAAAAGTGCTTATAACTCATTTATTATTGGTCCTAGAGGTTTGCGATGGTAAACCAACCTACATGAAATCATGGGCTGGGAATCTTTTGGTGTGGCCGGATTTGACCTTGGACCCCTCCTTCAAGGTCAAACGAGCATAGCCAAACTTATATGTGCTTATAGCGCGCTTATTATTGGTCCTAGAGGCATGGGATGGTAAAACAACCTATAGGAAATCATGGGCTGGGAATCTTTTGGTGTGGTCGGATTTGACCTAATGGACCGCTCCTTCGAGGTCAAACGAGGATGGCCAAACTTAAAAGTGCTTATAACTCGCTTATTATTGGTCCTAGAGGTTTGGGATGGTAAACCAAACTATAGGAAATCATGGGCTGGGAATCTATTGCTGTGGTCGGATTTGACCTTGGACCTCTCCTTCAAGGTCAATCGAGGAGAGCCCAACTTAAAAGTGCTTATAACTCGCTTATTATTGGTCCTAGAGGTTTGGGATGGTAAACTAACATATAGGAAAGCATGGCCTGGGAATCTTTTGGTGTGGTCAGATATGACCTTGGACCCCCTCCTTCAAGGTCAAACGAGGATAGCCAAACTTAAAAGTGCTTAAAACTCGCTTATTATCGGTCCTAGAGTTTTGGGATGGTAAACCAAACTATAGGAAATCATGGGCTGGGAATCTATTGCTGTGGTCGCATTTGACCTTGGACCCCTCCTTCAAGGTCAAACGAGCATAGCCAAACTTATATGTGCTTATAGCAAGCTTATTATTGGTCCTAGAGGCATGGGATGGTAAAAAAACCTATAGGAAATCATGGGCTTGGAATCTTCTGGCGTGGTCGGATTTGACCTTGGGCCCCTCCTTCAAGGTCAAACGAGGACAGCCAAACTTAAAAGTGCTTATAACTCGCTTTTTATTGATCCTAGAGGTTTGGGATGGTAAACCAGTATATAGGAAATCATGGGCTGGGAATCTTGTGGGGTGGTCGGATTTGACCTTGGGCCCCAGTAAAACGAGGATAGCCAAAGGTAAAGGTGCCTATAACTCGCTTATTATTGGTCCTAGAGGTTTGGGATGGTAAACCAACATATAGAAAATCATGGGCTGGGAATCTTCTGGTGTGGTCAGATTTGACCTTGGGCCCCTCGTTCAAGGTCAAATGAGGACAGCCAAACTTAAAAGTGCTTATAACTCGCTTATTATTGGTCCTTGATGTTTTCTGATGGTAAACCAACATATAGGAAATCATGCGCTGGGAATCTTCTGGCATGGTCGGATTTGACCTTGGGCCCCTCCTTGAAAGTCAAATGAGGACAGCCAAACTTAAAAGTGCTTATAACTCGCTTATTATTGGTCCTAGAGGTTTTGGTGCATTGTCTTTACAGTGGATACAATTTGCATCGGTTCTCCGATGTGCTAGGTCTAGTTTTTAAAAATGTTTTTGAAACTACTCGCACATAAATACTGTGTATCATTGGAAAATACTCAATACTCTTGTTATAGAATGGCATATATATTCTGAATCTTAAAATAAAAGGTGTATGAAACTAAAGTAATTTTATTTCAAATGGTAAAACACCTAAAATAAATACAACCACATAAACCAATTATCACCCTAATCCTAGCAAGATTGATACAGTCAACAGGTACTCAATTTTCCTAAATATTTTTGAAAATACTGTACGCACATATATGTAATAAAATATCACAAGAAAGGTATTTTAAAAGTGAAAATCCAACAAAATAGAAAATGAAAATAAAATTGAAGATTAATTCTTCAGCTATATTTACCAGTTCTTTGTAGGCTTGCTCCAAGTCTTTGATTTTTGTATGCATCAGTAACCTGAACAGTTAAATTGGAATTAGAACTTATACGAGTTCATTATACCACAGGCATTCTTGAGTGTGTGTGTGTGTGGGGGGGGGGGGGGGGGGTGTAGATACTTTTCTCAGGGCTCTCTGTTTTCCCCCCAAATCATACAGTGGCCTAATGGTTAATAATATGATCCTGGCTGTTGAATGCAACGTAAAACACCAACTTTGAGGTTGGGTCCCACCATGGTGATTTTAAGGAATTGGAGTCCATTTCCTAATTCATATAATAAGACAGTGAATTAAGATTAAGAAGCTACGGTGGAAACACATCCTAAAGGGGCTTCATCATGCCTCTAAATGATAAGCAATGCAGATAAGGGGTTATCATTTACTGTTAGTGAAAGTATTCTCCTTATGGGGGATTTGTTTTATGTATAACAAAGCGACCCTAGCTACTCAGAAATATCTTTCAGTGGGTTATCCCCATGCCTTAAACTGTTTATTTTGAGCTAAATTCTATAAGCGTCTGTCACCATCAATGGAATAAGGGTGCCTTTACCAAATGAAGTCCCTGTACCTTTCTTGGAAGCTTTGAGGTTTTATTAGGTTCAAATTGTAGTATGATGGATTGAGAGCTGTTATACAAAGGAATAAACAAGAAAATCACTCAGAGAGAGACACCCCCCCCCCCCTAAATTTGATCACATGATCCATTTTAACACAGGAATAACAGAAATTTAACAGGTCAGAAACATGGCCCTTCACCCAGATGAAAATCCTCCATTACAGAAACAGATATTTTCTGTCTACCATTTCACACATGTGTATGATCCATGCAATATATGTAATGCAATATATTCATGGAATGAATTTGATGATGCTTAGATTTAAATCAAATTCATTGATATATTCAAGAGAAAATAAGTTTAAAATGTTCTGTTATTACAACATTTGTGTAGATTTTTCATCTCAAACTATTTGAGATATTGCATTTATATTTCAGATGACACTTTCACCTCAGATGACAGCTCATCACATGTAGATTCCAGAGATATTTATTTAAAGAGTGAGTTGTACCTGTTATATAAACTTTAAAATTATTATTATTATGCTGCTGCTTTTTAGCAAACAAATGAATAGAATACTAGATGAAGTGCTACCTCTGTAGCATGTTTCAGACAAGGGTTTAAAGCCTATTAATTAGGCAAGTCTTGCCATTTTGGATTTTTTTCCTTTGTTTTCCGGTATTTCTGGTTTACAGCCCTTGCACATAAAAAGCAAATCAATTTTTAATCAGGATGTGTGGCTGTGCTTCAGTGTCTTCTTTTACAAAGTTTTAGTGATATAAAAGTTTTAGATTAGATATCAAGGATATGTACTTCCCTGTAAAGACATGGCTAACCTGATCGGTAATGCTGTTTTTTATATTATAGTACAGCCAATCTGACTAAGCTGCTAAGTTTTCGAAATACACATTGCCTAAATCTTCCATATTGTAATAATAATAAATGACACCTTTGATGGGTTGGTTTCTTGGTTTATTGTTGCTTTCAACACATTGTAAAGGTCATGTCATCACAAATTGTGAGATAGAGGAACAGAATAAGTATGAATTTGTTAGTAATCTACAATAAAAGCCAGGAGGCACTGGCAAAGCACTTCCACTTTCCCACAAAGACTTAGGGCCCGGATACATAGCATATGTTTTCTATGTATGGTTTTCTCATTGTTTTACTAATTTGTACAGTCTTGATTTTTAAAGCTTACGATACATCTGGTTTTCAGGCAATATTACCTCAGTGAGTAATGGTGGATTTGACATGTTTGGTAAGTTAACAGATATATCAAACCTTTATGTTTTACTTAATTTTAATTTATCTATTACAAGAATGTTATTGTATGTCTTTGCTGAGTAAGTTAGAGCTGTAACATGGATTACTCTATGTGTATTGTTTATTGAGTTATGTAGCTCCTGCATTATGATATATTGCTCATGCAATTTCACATGTTATTGTATGAGTTCTTCCAAAGACAGACCTACCCTTTTAATTATGATTCCAAAAAAGTATATTACCAGTTAGTCAAGCATTATTTTATTAAAATCTATGTTTTCTTAATCTATTTTAGAATATGTTATGAAAAGGCGGCTTCAAGTTTTGCAAGAAGGATGTAGAAAATTAAAGCCTTTTACAATTGAAAAGTATATCAACCTACGTGAGAACAATGAAAAAGACTTTGTTCCATTTAGTGTGGAATATGACAAAACACCAGGAAACACTAATCAGGACAGTACTAATAAGGAAACCATGCCAGTATTCTTATATGACATGCATCACCGTGTATTGTTGAGAACTACACCGAAAACTGGGTCAACAACATGGAAACTGGCAATGCTAAACAATACTGGCAATATCCATATCTCTCTTGAGCCAGGACAGAAGTTTCGCCAAGCACATCTATCAACTTTAAGGGAATTTGGTCAAATAATTACAACAGAAAACAGATCTGTCACAGAACTAGTTCACCTGATAAATACATCATTCACCATAGTTACTGTAAGACATCCCTTTGACAGATTAGAGTCTGCTTATGTGGATAAAGTGTTAATCAATAATGCTCATAAAATACGACAGCGAATTTGGAAGGCCAGAGGAAATATTGAAAGAAGTGAAGGAAATCTTAACAGAGAAAGGTCAAGCTACGTCAGCTTTGAAATGTATCTCAATTATGTCTTAAACCACAGCAATGTTCACTGGTGCAGTATATATAAAGCAGCTAAGCCTTGTGATATTCCTTACAGGTTGGAGATTTTTATATATTTACCAGTATTTAATACAAGTGTTAAAACATGCAAGAATGTGTATTTATTAATTTGTAAAGGGTTGTGCATTCTCTAGCTGTTGCATTGTATGTTCAGTGGAGTGACAATAATTAAGTCAAGGGCTTTTACCTATAATCTGGTAATGTATGCAAGCTGGTGTGTTAACTGTAGCCCAACTGTTAAGGACTTAAAGATATACAACACTTTTTATAAGATAAAGCTGGTTTCATTTTCTTGTTGCTAATGGTCATGTGCTAAGTAATTCTAAATGGGAAACATCTTAGCACATTAGTCAGTAGTATTGCATGATATTTAAGTATCTAAGTGTCCAGAGCTTTATTACCCTCTCCTCTCTCTGCTTTTTGTCAGCAGGATTACACAAACACTACTGGTTGGAATTTTATTTTAAAAAAAAACACCTCAGAAGGTGGATCTTGGTCCAACTTAGATCCCATTGAATTTCGAGAGTGATCTGGATCTCCATCTGGATACATAAAAATAATCCACATTTTTCCATCTGATACGACACGCCTTAACAGAGGTCTGTGCTCTCTAAGTGCTCTTTTTTATACAATGTTAGCCTTTTATGAAAAGGTTCTTTTCAAGAAATGGTTTTGAAAATGTCATGACAGTTTTCACTATTTATTGTGCATGATTAATTTTGATGATGAATCTGTCAAATAATGGTATACTTAAAAGTAATGTTTTCCCAAATAAACACACTAGATAGATAGATATAAAAGTTTCTGCTCAAAACACTATATTTTAATCAACACCGCGATCAACTTGTAATTTCTGTAATTGTTTTGATTTAAAATTCCACAAATGTCTTTTTCTATATATTTCCAGTTTTATTGGGAAGATGGAAACACTCGATAGAGATTTGGCTTACATCATGGAACATAAACTATCCATAGATGGTCAAGTGCTTCATCTGAACACATTCAGGAAAACAAAGTCCTCCAACAAAGAGATCCATTTGCCATTGTTTTCACAAATATCAAATAAACAGTACTGGTTGAATAAAATGGCCGAGTTTTACAAAGAAGATTTTCTGCTGTTTGGATACAGTTACCAAGTCAGAAATGGACAAGTATATGGTGTTTGTAAGCAACATGATAATTTAGGAGACTGTTTGTGACTTGATCAGTTTGTTAATTTCTGTGTTTGACTAGGGGAATTTTATGTTTCAAGGTCATTGGAGGCTGAGGAAATATATAGCAGGAAACAATTCTGTCTAAAAATACATTTCTCACTGTTGTACCACTCACGCATTCACTATATAGAGAAATGCAAGTTGGAGAAATTCTAAATTAACAGTGACCATATGCTAGAACAGAATTTGAAGGAAAACATCAGAATGTCTTGGGTCTTTTTAAGCGCTAGCTCTAGCAAGGCTCAAGCTTTTGGGGATCACTTTTTTTTGTCTCCGAATTTTCATGAATTGTGGCGAAGTGTAATGAGTACCTGTCTCATAACTGAAGTTAAGCAGCAATAGGCTACATTAGTAGTTGGATGGGTGACAGCCTCAGTGCACTACTCGTGTCTGATGGCTTTGCGGCTCATGCTAGTAGACCGAAACCCCTTTTGGTCTTTTTAAATATCACAGAAAGGATTTGGTGATTTACTGAAAGCACATTTATCTTAAAATTCTATTATCATCTGTTAAAATCTGGACCCTGGCCTCAAGTGAGAAGTGGATGCTATAATGATACCCAGTAGTGTACAGTGCTGGGTTATAACTAACAATGTAGATAGCTTTCCTCCAACATTCAACTGGCATTTATAATGTAAACGATACAGTGAATGTATAGAAAGTGACATGAAACCCAAATCAGCATCTAAATCAATGTTGATGCATAATCTTGTCCAAAGTATTCCTAGAATACTTTTTAAAAATGGAGAAGATACCATACACTGAACATAATTATCCATATTCTAGAATGCTGCAAGGTATACATATCCTGTGGTACATTTTTAGACAAAAGTTGATACTGTGTTGTATTTTCTTTGTATCGGTCCCTGTGATAATCAGAAAGTAAAAAAGGAAAAGGATGTGAAAGGATGTCAAAGGGTGTGAAAATGATGAACTGAAGTGCTGAAACCAATGTCAGTATTATGATGAAGGCGGAAGACTTTCAGACCCTCTTCATTCATGGTTCAGACTATGATATTGGAGAATCTTAGGCATATATGCATGTTGAAACAAACGGATATTGTTCACTTTGATTTATACTAAAATATGATAGAGAGATTTATCTCGCGCAAGAAATATTCAATTTCTAGTCATGAGATTAGGATTCTTTAACTAAAGATCTGAAGATCTTTCTCTCTGAAAGTCCTGTGTTAAAGACACCTCTGGAGTAAAGGAGTATAATCTAATGAAACTTGATGTTGTTACTGGTGACCCTTTCATCTTCACGAAGCACAACTCAACATTTACAAACCATAATAAACTAAAACAAGCGTGACTATATAGTTGAATTTTACTGAACGTCACTCAAATTTTGTGCCACAAACATTTGAAATAACACTAGCTGCTATTTCGGAACTGATAACTTTAATTTAATTGAAGGGATTGAACCAAGCACACCCTTTTTCCAGTTCTATAATCTGCAGTAAGAGATTTTCGCATGGTCATATTCTAAACTAGAAAGCACTCCTAAATCGCAGACCACCACCAGGGTGCATTTCACATAAATAATTTAAGAAAGGTGTTTATTACTTTTTCATTCATCATGATGAACACAGAAAGACAGGCAAAGAAATGCACACAAATCATCATCCCCTGGTTAAGGATACTAAGCATGTTCCAACTGGGTCATGTTGGTCATACTTTCTTTAGATGTGAACATATATTGTCTGTCGTCGTGTTCCATAGTTTGTGATATTCAGTGATTACTTTGCCCTATTGGCCCATATGTACCAACAATGAATTACAAAGTTAAATTAAAACGTCTTATTTATGGTCCCATTTAATTTTTGACCATACTGTTCACTTTATTCTCTATTATCACACACATTATGTCTAATGGGGTTGGTTTTAGGGGTTCACGGGTCATTAAGCCTGTTGTTTTATGTGTGCTGTGGTGGTGCACTGCTTAAAAAAATAAAAGGCTTAAACAAAAAATTCAGAACATAAGCTGTACGACTACTACGGGTGTGGTATAGATATTTTTGGAACATTTTCTTAACTTTATAAAATGCCACGTGGCTTCTTGATTGGTGAACCTTTTTTTGGGATTCACCGGATGCTATACTATAGATTACGCACGAGTACGCCGCCACCGCAGTGTGTAGAGATTTTCTCGTTACGCCTCTAGAGGCCAGGCTATAATAGGTAGACTTCTCAAATTTGCAGGATATATTCATATCCATAAAATTTTGCCTGGGAATATTTTTGGCCTCATTTTGAAAAAACAAGATGGCCGCCAAGGGCATTTTTCGACTTTGAGCAAGGAGTTTTGTTAGCCCTCTAGAACAAAGGGTCACATTTAGAAAAACAAAATGGCCGCCATTGACATTTCTTTTCAGTCATAAAAAGTGCTTATATCTCGCTTATTATTGGTCCTAGAGGTTTGCAATGTGAAACCAACCTATAGGAAATCATAGGCTGCAAATCTTTTGATGTGGTCAGATTTGACCTTGGGCCCCTCCTTCAAGGTCAAATGAGGATAGCCAAACCTAAAAGTGCTAATAACTCACTTATTATTGGTCCTAGAGGTTTGTAATGTGAAACCAACCTATAGGGAATCATGGGCTGGGAATCTTTTGATGTGGTCAGATTTAACTTTGGGCCCATCCGTCAAGGTCAAATGAGGATAGCCAAACTTATAAGTGCTAATAACTCGCTGATAATTGGCCCTAGAGGTTTGTAATGTGAAACCAACCTATAGGAAATCATGGGCTGTGAATCTTTTGATGTGGGCCCCACCTTCAAGGTCAAACAAGGATAGGCAAAATTAAAAGTGCCTATAACTCGCTTATTATTGGTCCTAGAGGTTTGCAGTATGAATCCAACCTATAGGAAATCATGGGCTGCAAATCTTCTGATGTGGTCAGAGTTGACCTTGGGCCCCTGCGTCAAGGTTAAACAAGGATAGGCAAACTTAAAAGTGCTTATAACTCGCTTATTATTGGTCCTAGAGGTTTGCAATGTGAAACCAACCTATAGGAAATCATGGGCTGTGAATCTTCTGTTGTGGTCAGATTTGACCTTGGGCCCCTCCTTCATGATCAAATGAGAATAGACAAACTTAAAAGTGGTTATAACTCGCTTATTATTGGTCCTAGAGGTTTGCAATGTGAAACCAATCTTTAGGAAATCATGGGCTGTGAATCTTATGATGTGGTCAGATTTGACCTTGGGCCCCTCATTCAAGATCAAACGAGGATAGCCAAACTTAAAAGTGCTTATAACTCGCTTATTATTGGTCCTAGAGGTTTGCAATGTGAAATCAATCTTTAGGAAATCATGGGCTGCGAATCTTTTGATGTGGTCAGATTTGACCTTGGGCCCCTCCTTCAAGGTCAAAAGAGGATAGCCAAACTTAAAAGTGCTAATAACTCGCTTATTATTGGTCCTAGAGGTTTGTAATGTGAAACCAACCTATAGGGAATCATGGGCTGCGATACCTTAACTATCATAGAATCAAGTGGCACCATGAATTTGTATTATTCGGACAAAACAAAGACAGGGTCACTTACAATCAGCTTTCCCTAATCCAATGGATGTTTGGTTTTTGTATAATCATCAGGTAGAGGTCAGATGCACAAAAAATAGGTAGCCTATGCGTGATTGTGTTATTAACTTATTGGGTGATGCAACTGACTTCTATAAAAACTGGTCATGCAGTTTTGCTCTGTCGCATGGAAAAGGAGAGACAATAAATTAGCTTGAGTCTGACAAAATAGACAGAATCCGTAGGGCCCATACTGAAAGACATGCTCCTGCTGTTAACTATCATAAAAGTTAGTCAAGAAATTGTTAGCCAGGGATATGATCATGGGTTTGGGTCATTGCCACAGGCAAAGAACTGTCTATAATTTTTAAATGCTCTCAGAAAGTAGCCAATTCTTTGTTGGGTTGGTCAAAAGTTCAAGCTTGAAAGAAATTTGCCAAAAAGATGGCTTTTGTTAATAAAAGATACAATAGAACCTATGCCCAGGTTCTCTCAGGTAAGTATGACAGGAGTTATGTTCAACATGCTGTGGTTCACAACACTGACAGTATTGCTGACTTATCTGGTACTATGTAGACTTGCTCCAAGTCTTTTTATTTCTTATTCCACCAAATCTGACGTACGTGGAATCATTATGAACCCATCATGATGGGTGGGGGATTCTGGCCAAAAAGTCATTCAGTCCTCGTATAATACCAAAGACAAAAGGACTTGAGGAAAGTCTAGGTACTGTGTAGATGTGGTATATCTGGTATTAGTGTTTTTCGTAAACAAAATAGTCGAAGACGCAGATTTCAGACACAATGTGATCGTATTCATATTGACTGGGATCTTACTGATCAATAAGTAGTTAAGTCACCTTTTCTACATGTAAAGATCAGATCTGCTTATACATCTTTACATAAGCCTGTTCAGCTCACTGACAGCATATGCACTAGCAATAAGTATCAAATCCTGGCAGAGCTAACAGTTAGTCATGAGGTTGCTTCAAAAGAACCTAAAGTTGGTCATGCTCGCACTTCAGCCAGTGATACTTCCTCTGGCCCTTGGTTTGATAAAGTATAATCCAGTGGTTGCTCCCACAAAAAAGTTAATCTGGTTGTTACTGACGCAATACTTACTTACAATCAATAATGATGTTGCTATTCAAAAATAAATGACGTCTATTCACAGGCAGGTTGGTCAGTGTATGAAGTTTTAAAATTGTGAATAACATATTGGGACTAAGTTTGGTTGTGTTCTACTTATACGAATATATCGGAGGAGTCCCAAGGTCTAGCATAATATTCCAGATATTATAAGTACCTATAAACTTGTCTGAGATAGTGGCCTTTCAAACCTAAGTCTCAGGATCCCTGTTAAAACCAACTTGAATATGAGTAGTTGGAGAAAGCACCTCTGTGACTCTTTTGACCAGCAATTGGCTGACCTGATACAATATAGGTTTCCTCTGGATTTTAAAAGTACTGGGCGATATGTCAGTTAATCATGTGTAATGTATCTGTTGATCACAATACTCTCCGTGACTCTCTCAAATCCTGTTTGGTCTTGGTGGAAATTTCCTAAAGTGGTTTATTTCATTCCTGAATAATCGTTGTCAAGTCATTAATATAGAATCTATACTATCTGAACTAAGCAAGCTCAGCTATCGAGTCCCCCAAGGATATGTGCTGGGTTCATTGTTATTCTCACTCTGTACAACTCTTATTCCAGATATAAAATTTCATTCCATGCAGGCGAAACTCAACTATATGTCCATCTGTCTCAAAAAATGCTGCTCTTTCCAAGCTGAACAGTAGTGTACGAAGCATATGAAAAGTGTGTGTGTGTGTGGTGAGGGGGAGTTAAACTCTCCGGTTTTGTTAACTTATGAAGTGATACCATTCTCAAGGAGTCAAGGGGATGTCAAGTGAAAATGTAAATATTTTTGTAATTTAGGTTTTTTTTTTGAATCCTCAAGATATGCTTTCAAACGTTTAGTATCATTTTTGCAGAGCAAAGCTAAAGTAAGGATAAATTACAAAATAATTTGAAGAATTTGTCTTTAATCTTAAATGAATATACAACAAACTTGTACATTAACAGAAGTTACTGTATCATTTCGAAAATACAAGAAAATTCAATGGTTAATTTTGCTTAAAAACACTAGCATGATTAAACACTAAATGATCTCATTCCAACTTGCAAGTTAACATTACCAAAATTGGGGAAGCAGTTGGACCTTCATCAGGCCATTGGGTCCCCAAACTCACATGCATTACTTCCTTAAACTCATATCCATAATCTGCAAATAGTCAAACCTACACTGTTTTAAAGTTTGTTATAGTTGTATTCGGCATCTAATCATAGGCAGCCACCTCTGGGGTCATGAGTTCAAATCCCACATGTGGCAATGTTTAGGGCCTATCCCTGTATGATCCTGGTTGTTTAATGGGAGATAAAACCCTATACTTTAACCTTTGTTTTATTACAAACTTACTATATATTTATGAGAATAAAGTGCCTTGAAAATGTTATCAACATGGGGTTAAAGCTGAGCATTAATAATGTCAATGGGTTATTGGGTTAAAACATATTAGGAGGCTTGGACAATGAAATGCAATCAATGTCATTGGGCTACAGAATGACTGGATTTATTATCCCATGAAAACAACCACTTGGGCCATTTCCCCTTGCAAAAAAATAGATGTATTATGGATGTAGAACTGAATAACTAGCAATATGGTTTTTGCCCAAAGCTTTATAAAGAACAAGAATAAAGTTGTATACAAATGCATTAATATTCTAATGACATTTAAAAGTTGTAAGTAAAGTTATTGCATGCCTAAACAAATCTATGTGGCAGCGATGGCGGCATGACTGGGCTTAATCATATTTTTGTTTCTAATCTAATCTACTGCTTTGCAGGCGCAATATCTTCCCCACTAAGGGGAATTCAGTGTGCTAATTAACAAAAATCATTTCTAATAAGGAGAGTCGAGGGGTGTTCAAAGTCAGTGTTCCAGAGTTGTGGGTGAGACCGAGAGGGAAGCGGACTAAGTTGGGAAACTAGAATTGAAAAGGTGGGTTTTGAGGCGTTTCCTGAAAGATGCGACAGAGGGACTGTTTCTCTATTTGGAAGGGGAAAGAGTTCCAAAGAACTGGGGCTTAGTGACTAAAAGAATTAGAGAAGTGTTTAATTGATTTATGAACTCTACGGTCAAAAGTGAGGGTATGAAGGAACTTGAGTTTAGGGGTACTACGCCTAGTATTTCTGAAGGAAGTGTAGGGGCGAATTAATTCTTTTAGGTAAACAGGTTGACCTTGGTTTAGGATTTTTTATGTAATGAGGCCTATTTTGAATTGTACCCTGTACCTAACTGGAAGCCAATGGAGTTTTTTGAGTTGAGGGGTGATGTGAGAAAATTTTGAGAACCCTGCACAGTGAGTTTTGCACTAGTTGCAATCTCCTTAACTCAAAATCAGTGAGTGATAGAAACAGGGGATTGCAGTTGTCCAATCCGCTGCTCACCAAAGCATTGGCCAGAAGAACTGATGTTTTAAGGTCTATAAAGAGGCGAATTCTGTAGAGGTCTCTTGCATGAACTCTAGTGGACTTTATGACCTGTGACACATGGTCAGAGAAGGTGAAATTGGAATCAAACACCACTCCGAGGTTCTTGACACTTTGTGCTGGTGAGACCTGATTACCAAGAATATTGATTGCAAAGTGACGAAGGAGTTGTTTATGGTTGTTTTTTGAAAATATCAAAATGAACTCAGTTTTGTCAGGGTTGAGTTTTAATTTATTTGTGAACATGAAATTTTGAATGTCGCTTATGCAATTCTTTAGTTTTGGTATACAGTGAGAAAAATTTGCTGGAGACTGAAATGTATAACTGGGTGTCATTGGCGTAGAAATGATCATTAATGCTACTGTGAGATTGAATGATGGAGCTGATTGGGTTGGTGTAGAGCGGAAAAAGAATTTGACCAAGGACGGAGCTCTGGGGGACCCCATATTGGAGGGCAACAGGATATGAGAGTGTGCTGCCTACCTTTACCGAGTGTGTCCTTCCCGACAGGTATGATTTGAACCAGCCAAGTGCCAGTTCACTAATTCCATATCATTAAGTCTGTCCAAGAATGGTGTGGTCAGTGGTATCGAATGCGGCAGAGAGATCTAGAAGGGTGAGGGCTGTAACAGGCCATATTGAGAAGAATATCATTGTGAATATTAAGGAGGGCACTTTCAGTAGAATGGTGTTTTCTATAAGCCGATTGGAAGGCAGTCATCAGGCCGGCTTCATCAAGGTGAGTTTGTAGCTGGGCTGCTACTACCCTTTCAAGTATCTTTAAAATAAAGTTTAGATTGGAGACAGGCCTATAATTTTTAAAAACTTCTTTGTCTAAGGATGAGGGGCCACGGTGGCAGAGTGGTAACACTCTCGCCTCCCACCTCTGAGGCTGGGATTCGATCCCCGTGAAGGCCTTATGTGGGAAAGCTGGTAGTTGCTTGCCGTTGGTCGGCAGTTTACAGTACAGAACCCTAGCGAACTATATGTACTGGTTTCCTCTGCCCTTCCAACTACCCGTCGTGATATGACCTGTACAGTGTTGAAAGCGACGTAAAATCCCAAATAAATAAATTGTCTAAGGATGATTTTTTGAGGATTGAGGTTACATGGGCCTGCTTAAAAAAATTAGGACACTTGTTCTAGAGAGGCATTGATTATTGAAGTGATGGGGGTGATGTGAATATCCAGATATTCAAGAACAAGAAAAGTGGGCCAAGGGTCAAGGGAACATGATTTAGTAGGAGAGTCTAGAATGATTTTGGTAACTTGATCTTCAGTTACAGTAGAGAAAGAGGCAAATGTGGGTGGAGGAGAGTCTGGGGTGATGTGTTGGAAATTCAGTGAAATAGAGAAAATTGAGTGTATTTTTCAATTTTTTTCTGTAAGAACTCCACAAATCTGTCAACCAAAAGCTGAGGCGGATTTATCGATGGGAGGATCTTTGCTGGGATTTTGTGTAACATATCACCCAGGACTCGCGATAATTTTTGTGGGTTGTGTTGATTGTCTCGAATTTTCGCTTTAAGGAATTCAGATTTGGCCTGCATGCAGATTTTATTGTAGTGGTGGACTTTCTGCGTGTATTGGGATCTATTGAAGGTAGATTTATTTCGGCCCCAAATATGTTCAAACAAATGCTTGGTCTCTTTTGCTGCAATTACCGTTTTGTTGACCCATCCTGGGATGTACTTCACCTTGGTGGTGTGGCATGTTTGTCGATAAGGGTGGACAAGGTAGTATGATATTGTTAGTAGAGAGTGTCGGCTTCCTTGGATGGATTATTAAGTAATTCAGAAGCAAGGAGATCTGTTTTCAATTTCTCTTTAACAATTTTATGGTATTTACGAAAGGTGACAGTAGCATTAGTTTGGGATATGGGGGTTGAGAGATTTAGGGTAATACTAATTGAAAAGTGGTCAGAAAAGGCATCAGTGGTATGGACATTGGAAATATTGTCACTGTTTTTGAATTTGAACATGTTTTTTCAAGGTGAAAATTGAAGTAGCCGATGATCACCAGATTTTCCGTAGAATGATGAATATCCTCCAAAAGTGACTGAAACTGTTAAAAAAAGGATGTGGTACTGGAAGATGGTGGTCTATATATATTCAGAAAGTATAAGGATTCTTTGTGAAGGGATGTCTTGTGGAGGAAACTTTCAAAGGTGGTACAGGTCTTTGTTGGAACTATGGAAGGATCCAATCCATCTTTCACAAAAAAGCCCAATCCTCCACTGCGACGGGCCTCTCGTGGCTGTTGATAAAGATTGTAGCCTGGTGGGACAGATTTGCAATTGTGTTGTCAGGTCTAATC
Source organism: Sabellastarte sp. h YS-2021 (assembly GCA_964017235.1). NCBI lineage: Eukaryota > Metazoa > Annelida > Polychaeta > Sabellida > Sabellidae > Sabellastarte > Sabellastarte sp. h YS-2021. Next base: position 70,386,496 of record OZ024932.1, read on the forward strand.
CAAGTCTCGGACATGGCGAAGAGATCAGTGTCATTATCAGAAATAAATTTTGCAATGGCAGGATATTTGTTGTGTATTGACCTAATATTTGCGTAGGTGACCTTTGGACACCTGAGTGGTCCTGGGTTTGGGTTTATGTCACCAGCAAGCAGGAGTAGAATGAAAAGACGGAAGTAGGGTAGGGCTGGTAGAATTGAGATTGAGGATTTGATTATAAAATGTAGGCAAAAAGTTGTGGTGGGGGGTTTGAAGGGGCAGAAAGTGACAACATCAGGACACTGAATGCTTGAGTTACTGTGGTGCTGATATGCAGCAATGACTGGTTGGATTGCTAGTAAAAAAATATAGGAATATCATCTTTGAGATCTTGGTGGGGTTAAAAGTTAGAAACTAGGCTTTTTCCCATAAATTTGTGGATTAGAGTGGTTAGTGAGTTTGAATTGTTGAATTGTTGAATTTAGCATAAAATGTAAATTTATAAATATAACATGTTTGAATTGTGAGTGTGATGGTCATCGATAACGGGGAATGTGAGCAATAAAAGGGGATCAAACGATAAAATGGGCAGTTTAGCTGTGTAAATATCAAATAATTATCTCAAAAGGGGAGATTAAAGAGGTTATTTTATTTATTCTTTCAACAATAGCACCAAGGCAGATGTAGAGTGAGTTTAATGAATTTATGGATTAACGGTAACTACTTTTCAAAAATGGTACTTCCCTAATGGAGACACGCCACCACTTCCTGCCTGTTTCCATCGTTATAATACTCAAACACCCAATTACAATCATCTCCCAGAAATTGACACTACATGTACACAAGGTATGTACATCCCAGTTTAGTTATAGATAATCCCCTCATCCATCTATAGCATCCCTTCAAAAACTCTTTAATGCAATTAAAATACCATTAACAATTTACAATTAATGTATCTCTCTTTGCAAAAGAAAATGTAGATATGAAACTGCTCAGGAGGATAGAAACCAAAAACATTCTAGTTGAAGTTTCATGCCATCTGACAAGCCTTTCTGTCAAAACTCAAGTTGTATAAACATTATATATACTTCATTTGGGACAGACTTTCAAGGCCACATGCTCTTATGGCTCAGTTACCTACTACAACCTGCAATGACATCGCAAACTCCCTAGCAATGGTCAAAGTTTGTGACATCACTCAAACATATTTAACACATACAGTGACTACCACATCAGTATCTAATTGTACTTTGAATTACTTGGACATGTTTCTTAACATTATATGTAGAAGGTTATTTTTTTCATAAATTTAAGTTTTGTTTGATTCATATGGTTAAAATAGTTTGAATAGTTAATCTCACAATATATTTAACCCTAATAAAGGATGAATTTCTTGAAAAAAAATCCAAAATTTATCAAATGTCATGGGTTTACAATGTCAAAAAGTGGGCGGCCAAAATATATAATGCCCCCCACACTTTATATGTGGAGGGTCATGCCCCCCCGGCCCCCTGCTTCCTACGCTAATGCTGTTTTCTCCAGATCCATGATCTTTGCAGAATTAGATGGTATCTTACTCCAGAAGTGGCTGTCTTTGTTGCAAATGCCTTGGTTAGTAGTCATTTGGACTATTATAACTCCCTGTTTAGAGGTTTGTCATGTTTCAATCAGCACAAGCTGTAGAGTATTCAGAATACTCTTGCACATATCATCACAAATCATAGAAATTATGCTCATGTTACAGTCATCATTAAGCAACTCCTGTGGCTACCTGTCAACTAACCACTCTATGTTCAAAACTGCAATATTAGTTTATAAATATTTACCCAGTGGTTCTCCTAGCTATTTTGGCCCATCCTCGTGCAGTACAAGGCATAGTCACTCTGATCATAAATATCTGACAGTTCCTTCTTTGCACTCCTCACTCTACAAGTCAAACACTTTGGCCATAGTTTTGCTTATGATGCTTCCAAGATTTGGAATTGTCTTCCTGATGATGTACTTCGTGGAAAATCAATTACCTCCTTCAGGAAAAAGCTCAAAACTTCCTTGTTTACAAAAGCCTATCCGCCATAGACTCCATGTCATCCCGGTGTCATTGCCATGATATTGGACTATGTTAATGTTATTGGATTATTCACATTGGTTTTGTTTAGTTACGCCTTGGAGTCTCTTAATTGATAGAGATTATGAATTAAGTTTTCAAGCTATTATTGCCCCCTTTGATGTTGAGCCTTTCAAATTGCATATTTCACAATGCAGTAGAACCATCATGGATCCAATGTTTCCAAAGGAACTTTCAGTAAATGATGGAGTTCCTAAAAGCAAATGTATGGGTAAATATTCCAATATCCAAACTTTAAATTCTCTTGGACCTCCAGCTAATATTTTTAAAGCTGATGTTAGTTAATTATGTTGCTGTAAGGTAGTGGAGGCCGTTAGGCAATTCCAGATAAAAATGTTGCATTAACTAATTACAGTCTATAATAGTTAGTCGGATAAATGAAGTTCTACCAAGATTAAACTCCACTCCCAACTGGGACTATTACTTCACATACCAAATGGATCAAACCGGCTCCCTACTGCCTAAACCATATTTTGTAAGTTACAGCTGCGGCACAATACAGATAATGTAATCATAGTCTTAATTCAAAACTTTTATAGAGATATTACTTGCTTTCTGTTTTTTTCCAATCCTCTAATGGAGTTAGTTTTTTATGATACTATACCTTTAAACAAACGTTTATCTTTGGATGCTCCATTAGATCTATTGGGGTTGCTTTTAAAATATTTCAGTAATTGAGGTCCATAGTTATGGCAGGACCAGAGATGCTATTTTAGCCACTTGTGCTCACAACATTTTGTTTTGGGCTGCCATGTTTAACATTAATATTGTTGTTTCGTATATTAAAGGTTCAGATGACAAAGTAGCTGTTATCTAGATGGCATCAAACTCCTGGCAATGTACACAGGGTGAGTGCATTGGTGGATTCTCTGGTGTGGATTGAGACCCACATTGATCTCACCATGTTAAAGATATTTAGCTTCCGTTTTTTTTGTTGTAGCTCCCTAAGTAGAACAGCTCAACTGGCCACAGAGGTCCGTGAAAGACTATAGTCTGACTTCCGTCCAGTGACCCTGGCTTCCTATGAGAGAATGTTTAACCTGTTTCTGGTCTTTCTGGTGGTCTTGGTCCTGTTGTTGCTTAGGATCTCCACACTAGACATCTTAGCTTGCATGGAGTATTTGGCTCAAGGTAGGTAGTATCTCAGGATGCACCTTTATTTCAAGTTCCAAGCAGCCTCACCTTAAAACCCTGTAAGTTTCAGTGGCTAGAAAGTACAATAAGCGAGTTTCTGCCTTGTTGAGTCTCTCTGTATCTCACACTTTTCATGATTTCACAAGGGTGGGGCAACCTGGGCCTTCAGGAAAAGTGTTCCAGTACAGGATATCCAGGCACAAGTCACTTGGTCCTACAATTGTGTTTAGAAGTATATCACATTCCCCATTTCCTATTCCCAACATGATTCCCATGCTTTTAAAGCACCCCTATCTTTTCAACCATTCCTTTCTCCCTATCCCCATTGTGTTTTGGGCCTTTTGTTCGAAAACTGTTCCCAATTTGTCAATTTATCAACAGTGTATCCAAGTATTTATTTGACTTTTAATTTATTCTTCACCAATGCCCTGTTCACCACCCGTGCTCCTATATTACCTTTTGTTATCTCACTTTTAATTAGGGTCAACTTGCTTTGATTTTTTACCCTTTGGGCCAGTTTCCTCTCTTTAATATGCAATTAAGTTTTGTATGTATTATGTGTCACTCGGATTGACCTGGGGCCAACCTTGATTTGAGCTTTGACCTAATTGAGGTCACCTTGGTTTGACCATATACAGCTTTTACCTATAACATCACCTTCAAGGTTATTGTTATAATAACTAGTCATGATTATTTCTAATTAGTGGTCATGCTGGTGAAGTGGTAACACACTTGCCTCCCACCTCTGAGATGAGAGATCAAATCCCGGCCTGACCTCATGTGGGAAAGCTGGTAGTTGCTTGCTGAAGGTCGGCAGTTTACAATGCAGAACCTTGATCAAGTGAATGTACTGGTTTCCGCTGCCCATAAAACTACTTGCCATGGTATACCCTATAGAGTATTTATTTATTTATTTGGGTTTTACATCGTTTTAACACTGTACAGGTCATATCACGATGGTTATTTTTGTCGGCAGAGGAACCAGAACATACAGTAGGTCAAGATTCTATACTCTAAACTGCCGATCATTGGTAAGCAACTACTAACTTTCCCACATAAGGTCCAGGGTTTGAACCGCTAACCTCAGAGGTGGGAGGCAAGGCCCCTGTACAGTGTTGAAAGCAATATTCAAACCAAAATAAATAAATTATTGTTTCTAATATGTGCTGATATACATGTTCTTTCTGGTATCATACTTGTTTTACAAAAGTTTTTTTTGTAGATGTATTTAGTGTTGGTATAATAATAAAAAAATATTAATCCTATTTCTTTCAATTTGCTGGGGATCTGGGAATGTGACCCACAAATTACGTACACCCACTCATTTGAACAGAAAAACGGCATGAGAAACCAGACACCACACACATTCCATAACCATCAACCTGAGAAGTTATAAAACTGGTTCTTAAACCCTTAAAAGGTTCTCACAGACGACACAACATATTGCCCAGTTTTAAATGTGTACACCAACCCTGATTTACACATATATAAAGTTACCACCCCCAAATTTTATGTAAATCAGGTGCTGCCATATAAGGCCAGAAACTTTAATGGCTACTTCCACTGGTGTACATTGTAAACACTTTATCTACTTTAAAACAGTAAAACGGAAATAGATGTCTTAGCGTTAGAAGGTTCTCTGTAAATACTGAGTTATGCCCAGGTCCTACATACAAGACTACACTATGGCAATATCTGAGGTAAACAAAGAGTGGCCCATGAACAGCAATCTTTGTTTGTCTCTGAACTTGGGCGAGAAAATGGGATTATGTGGTATGCCCTGAAGATCTGTCACCACTCTGTCATGTTAATTCTTCAATAACACAATGTAAACAAGTAGATTCATGAAGGTAATTGTATGAAGATTTACCATAATTGTAAGACAGTCAACATCTGAAAAAGAAGACTGTGATAAGCAAATTGAGGACCAATTAAACATCAATCCAAGGTTATGCAGCCTCTCATAAAGACTTACATACTCATTCATACTGACACATGTCACAGTACAAATCTTCAGAGATTCTTCAGTTATGGTGACTGATATGAAGGCAGATGATGGTATCATTTTGCGTGTGCTACATGATTGGTGAGTTTACTACAGAAGGGGGCGACAACAAAATAAAAAAAGTAGAGTGGTGACTGCCAATGGATTTTTTGAGCAGCTTAAAATATGTCATTATAGGAAGACAGATGACAGAAAATATAGATGAAAATGTGGCTTATGAAGTAGATTATAACTTGGCAATAGTTTTGCCTTTGATGCCTCTAAAATTTGGAGTGCACTTCCAGACAATGTATACAGTGCAACATTTATTGCCTCCTTCAAGAAAAAATTCGAAAGTTACTAGTTTGCAAATGCCATTGTCTTCCTGCCACCCTTGTGTCTTATTTGGTGTGACCTAGCTATGTAATTTGGATCATTCATCTTGTTTATGTTTAGTTTACATTAGAATATTGTCAATTGATAGAGATTAAGTGCTATAAAAGTTGACATTAGATATAAAACAGGTGATAAAGAATTACACATCGTCACTAGTCGTGGGCAGAAATGACTGAGGTGGGACCTTGGAATAAAGTAGTAAAAGGGAAACAAGGCTACAGTGTGAAGGTTAGTAGTGCCAAACCCAGAGCAGGAACACAGGTACTGTGGACATTCTTTTGCTTACGCTTGAGTAGTCATGCATAAGGCATTACCTATCCTTGCATAAGGCTCAAAGTTTTAGCATATCTTTTTAAAACATGCACAAATAATTTGGTCTTCACAAAGCACTCATACATGTTAGGGGAGAGAAGTTCACCAGACAGTCTCTGCCTTAGCAGTATGCTAGAAACCAGAAACACATTATATAAACTGAAACGTCATTTTCCTCTATTTCAAGTAAACGTGGGCCTTTACCAAGACTAGGTATTGCAACAGAGAGTTCAGCATTCGTGCAGTGTAAATACACAAGTATGGGACATCTTAAGTGTTTTGAGGAAAATTCAATATCAGGAGTTTCCAAGTAAATTTTATAGAACTGGTAAGTTAAATGTCATACTGCACTAATTAAAATTATGTAATTTCATACTGCACTTATTAAAATTTTGAAATTAATGTCATACTGCACTAATTAAAATTCTGTAATTAATTGCATAGTATTTGCAAATAATACTAATGATGGACCAATTCATGCCCACCCTCAATTTTCTGCAAGATTTATATTTTCTTTGATAGAAAATATATTTACCAAATCATAAATGATTTTCAAATTGATCATATATACATTGGTAATTGATTGTGTAACTGTGATTGTCGTCAGTTAATTTTGGGGTGGATGTGATTAGGTAATGCCCCTTTCACACTACAGGCAGTTGTCCCACAGTTTTTCTCGACCGCGGAACCACCCCCAGGTTGCCCCCAGACCTTCGGTTATGTAGTTTGAAATTCATATGTGCATGTGTTAGGCCCAATCTGTGAAATTGCCGTTTTCGTGAAATAGGCAAGAATTTTGCCCATTTCATGAAATAGGCATGTAACAACTTATTTTGTATCAACGACTTATTTTGTATCAATTTTTGACTTATTTCGTATTACAGACATATTTTGTAGTAAAATTGCCTTATTTTGTATTACTTGGCCGACTTATTTCATACCAACAGCCAACTTGATGTGTTACAAAACGGTGCGCATAATTTTGACAATATTTCAGGGTGATACAAAATACGTCAATAATACAAAATAAGCTGCTTTATAGACAACTTGTTTTGTATCACTGACTTATTTTGTAGCAATTTCGATTCACCTTTTATAGTGGCTTGTCTCCATCAAAGGATGGACTCAAAGGAATTTAATCCTTACTGGATTCAATCTTGTAGTCCATTTACCATTTGCCTTATAGTAATTCTTGTTTTCAGCACTGACATTCCACAGAGACATTATTAATTAGACTAGTCAGTAGTATATTGAAAATTATATCTGCATCTGTAAATAAACTTGAGTTTGGTGTTAAATCTTGGACTGGAATATATTTGTGGAAGTATAAATGTCCTTGTTGAGTCAGATAAAGTTTACACATAGAGAGCTCAGATTTGGTTTATTGGTAGAAACACTAGAATAAAAAGGTTAAAATGCTGCAGCTGGTTGCAACAAACATGCTGTTTCCCAATAAAAAATAGCATCAGAGATGGCCAGATCAGACAACCTTTGGAAAATCAATGAATTCAATTAGATTAGATGTTAAAATATACACTTCGTACACTCAAGAAACATCTGCCTAAATATTATATTCATGATCAATATTACAGAGTAAAAGTTATAGGGAGCATTGATGTAAGACTATGAAGTTGAACAATAGAGCTGTCCCCCGGCCAATGTTCATGTGAAGTATCAACCTTTTAAAGACTATAAAGGTCAGCATTGCCATGACAAGCTCAAAGGTCAACATGTTACACTGTACATTGCTAACCTATACTTCCTAACCAATATCCCTACCGAGTATCAACATCCTACACCTTACAGTTTGAAAGATATGGGCTGGATAAGACTTTAAAGATCAAAGTCACTGCGGCAAGGTCATACTATGATGCTGCACACCCACCGCCCTTAACCAATGTCTCTATCATGGTTCAACATTCTACCCCTTATGGTTTATGAGATACAGCAGGGATGAGTTATTACTGAAGCCAGTCAGTCCACTTGGCCGAGAGACCGCCCAACTGCCCAGCCTGACACCAATACCTGGGTAAAAGCTACATTTGTCCCAAATACTGTTTTACAAAATGTCCAGTTCTATAAAAAACAGGCAAATGGTAATCACATGTCACCTCAGCATTATTCAATAGAATATAAAGAAGGTGGCACATATATTGATCCATTGGTAGCATTAAGCATTTTTATGTATCAGAAAGAAAACAAGAATTACTGTGTATCATGTTAATAACCAAAATCTTTGCAATACTAAAATTTTAGGGGTAAATACAATTTTGCCAATTCTTATGTGCTAATTACCATTGTAAGAAGTCCTTGTTGTACAAAATTATCATGAAAATTACATGAAAAGGATGAAAAAATAATGTCAAGTTTGGCACATTGATCATCATTCCAAAAGATTGCTATATCTTTTTTAACATATTGCACGTATTGTTGTTTTTGAGATGTCCAAGGATCTTCAGTTTGCAATAGAAATGGCTACACATCCAAGGAAAATTGCATTGTCTTTCATGGAATGGCTAATAAGAGGCAAATATTTGAAAATTATAACAATTTGGATATATTTTCTAACTTATGATCTATGTTTTAGTGTAATCTATGCCAAAGTGTTAATGTAACATTAAAAATGAATTAACAAAGAGTTCCACAGTTTTAAAAATAAAATTCCTTTTATATAACCTGATAATACAAAATAAGTCAGTGATACAAAACAAGTTGTCTATAGAGCAGCTTATTTTGTATTATTGACTTATTTTGTATCGCCCTGAAATATTGTCAAAATTCTGCACACCGTTATGTAACATATTAAGTCAACTTTTGATACGAAATAAGTCGGCAAAGTAATACAAAGTAAGGCAATTTTACTACAAAATAAGTTGGTAATACGAAATAAGTCAAAAATTGATGCGAAATAAGTTAGGTAATGCAAAATAAGTTGTTGATACAAAATAAGTTGTTACATAGGCAACTGACTTGCCCATTTCATGAAATAGGCACCTCATCTAAAGATCCGCAGAACATGATTTCCCATAGGTTGGTTTAACATCCCAAACCACTAGGAATAATAATAAGTGAGCTTTAGGCCCTTTAAAGATGATTGACTCTTCTTTGACAATGAAGGAGGGGTCAAAGGTCAAACCTGACCAAATCAAAAGATTTGCAGCACATGAATTCCTACAGGTTGGTTTAATATGCCAAACCTGTAGGACCAATAATAAGCCTAACTTAAAAACCTTTAACAATATTTGACATTTATTTCTTCTATTATTTAGCTACAAATGAGAAAATAGCTATTACTCATTTATAATATGCAATGGATCGCCAAACTATGTGCCATTTAGTAGTTCAGGTCAAAGAATACAATATATCTTAAGAAAATATTCTAACTGAAAAAGTTTTGGAGTTACAATGTATTTACTCAACAGTAAGAACTTCAAAATAGCTATTGCTCAGCTATACAATGTGCAACAGGTCTGAAACATTATTATATGATAGCTTATCAAAAACCAGATGATTAACATATCAAAAAGATTTGCTTAACTTTAATACTTTTGAAGATATTTGGTATTTACGTCTGTCATTATTTCGCTACAAATAAGAAATTATCTATTACTCACTTATGGCATGCAATACAACCCCAAACTATGTACCATGTCAAAGTGAAGGACAAAGTAGCTGAACAACATATCTTAGGAAAATACTCTAACTGTAACAGTTTAAGAGTTACATTGGATTTACTCAATAATAAGAATTTCAAACTATTACTCAGCTATTCAATGTGCAAGAGGTGCAAAACTTTATTATGTGATAGCTTATCATACACTAGATGAATAACACATCTGAAAAGATTTCCCTAACTTTAACACTTTTGAATATTGTTGATATATAGTTCTGTCATTATTTTGCTTCAAATAAGAAAATAGCTATTACTCACTTATGGCATGCAATTTAACCCCACACTATATGCCATCTTATAGTTAAGGACAAAGTAGCTGAACAACATATTTTAGGAAAATACTGTAACAGCAATAGTTTTGGAGTTACAACAGATTTATTCAACAGTAAGAATTTCAAAGTATCTATTATTCAGCTTTACAATGTGCAACAGGTCTGAATGTTTGCTATGTAATAGCTTATCAAAAACTAGATGAATTACATATTGAAAAGATTAGTTTAACTTGAATACTTCTGAAGATATTTTATATTTACTTCTTTTACTATTTTGCTACAAATAAGAAAATAGCTATTACTTAGTTATGGCATGCAATGGAACCCCAAGCTATAAACCATCTTATAGCTTAGGACAAAGCAGCTGAACAACATATTTCAGGAAAAGAATTCTAACTGCAATAGGTTTTAGTTATGAGTCCTTTACTCAAAGTAGCTAAAATTGCTATTACTCTCTTATCTTTAAACCTCATTGCCCTGGGGAAGCCATAAGGAAAATACCTAGAATGGGATTATATATATTTATTATTATTATACAACAATGATATATATAACATCTAAAATCCTTTTACTGACTAGTTGATAAGTAATAAGCATGTAAGATAACATTATGATAATAACTTGTAACATAATGTAGTAGTATATAATTCGCTGCATAATAACCAGGGACAGCCCTGGACAAACTACCCATGGGTCAAACAGGGGTCAAATTTTGAAAATGATAAGGGGTTGCAGACCCGAAAGCCACAAGAAGAATCCACGGGATAAAGAAGCCCATGGGTGAGTATTATTAAAGTTTGAGTATCTACACAAATGAAATAGCTAGTACTTTTAGCCAATTTAGAATTTTGAAAACTACTAATAAAGACAAATAATTCCCCAGCCAAAGGGGGTAAATGACAAGCTGTGCGGCCAAAAATTATGAAATTCTCAGAAGAAAAGCCCCAAACAGCCAAAGGAACTATGCATATAGGTGTTGCCTAAAGGTAGCAGCAACAGGTGAAATATGTTGGGGAAGTGTAGATACATAGCGCCAGACGCAGTCGGAAGTCCAGGTACCATGCAACATGATATGCTGTAAAGAAACGCCATGCTGAAAGGCCCAGGTAGTACCAGATTTACGAAATAAATGGAAAGTCAAAGGGGAGGGTAAAGAAGTAAGTTAGAAACTGACTTCAAATGCTTTCTGGCAACAGAATCGGTTAAAGGGACCAAACCATTGGACCTAGGGATTCTAAAAAGGGGGTCATTTGACACCCCTGGTATCACTTTTAACATTAGGGCCATGGCTTTGTAAGGACACAAGAAAGCATTTGAAAGGAGAAAGCTTGTCATTTACCCCCTTTGGCTGGGGAATTATTTGTCTTTATTAGTAGTTTTCAAAATTCTAAATTGGCTAAAAGTACTAGCTATTTCATTTGTGTAGATACTCAAACTTTAATAATACTCACCCATGGGCTTCTTTATCCCGTGGATTCTTCTTGTGGCTTTCGGGTCTTCAACCCCTTATCATTTTCAAAATTTGACCCCTGTTTGACCCATGGGTAGTTTGTCCAGGGCTGTCCCTGGTTATTATGCAGCGAATTATATACTACTACATTATGTTACAAGTTATTATCATAATGTTATCTTACATGCTTATTACTTATCAGCTAGTCAGTAAAAGGATTTTAGATGTTATATATATCATTGTTGTATAATAATAATAAATATATATAATCCCATTCTAGGTATTTTCCTTATGGCTTCCCCAGGACAATGGGGTTTAAAGATAAGAGAGTAATAGCAATTTTAGCTACTTTGAGTAAAGGACTCATAACTAAAACCTATTGCAGTTAGAATTCTTTTCCTGAAATATGTTGTTCAGCTGCTTTGTCCTAAGCTATAAGATGGTTTATAGCTTGGGGTTCCATTGCATGCCATAACTAAGTAATAGCTATTTTCTTATTTGTAGCAAAATAGTAAAAGAAGTAAATATAAAATATCTTCAGAAGTATTCAAGTTAAACTAATCTTTTCAATATGTAATTCATCTAGTTTTTGATAAGCTATTACATAGCAAACATTCAGACCTGTTGTACATTGTAAAGCTGAATAATAGATACTTTGAAATTCTTACTGTTGAATAAATTTGTTGTAACTCCAAAACTATTGCTGTTACAGTATTTTCCTAAAATATGTTGTTCAGCTACTTTGTCCTTAACTATAAGATGGCATATAGTGTGGGGTTAAATTGCATGCCATAAGTGAGTAATAGCTATTTTCTTATTTGAAGCAAAATAATGACAGAACTACATATCAACAATATTCAAAAGTGTTAAAGTTAGGGAAATCTTTTCAGATGTGTTATTCATCTAGTGTATGATAAGCTATCACATAATAAAGTTTTGCACCTCTTGCACATTGAATAGCTGAGTAATAGTTTGAAATTCTTATTATTGAGTAAATCCAATGTAACTATTAAACTGTTACAGTTAGAGTATTTTCTTAAAATATCTTGTTCAGCTACTTTGTCCTTCACTTTGACATGGTACATAGTTTGGGGTTGCATTGCATGCCATAAGTGAGTAATAGATAATTTCTTATTTGTAGCGAAATAATGACAGACGTAAATACCAAATATCTTCAAAAGTATTAAAGTTAAGCAAATCTTTTCGATATGTTAATCATCTGGTTTTTGATAAGCTATCATATAATAATGTTTCAGACCTGTTGCACATTGTATAGTTGAGCAATAGCTACTTTGAAGTTCTTACTGTTGAGTAAATACATTGTAACTCTAAAACTTTTTCAGTTAGAATATTTTCTTAAGATATATTGTATTCTTTGACCTGAACTACTAAATGGCATATAGTTTGGCGATCCATTGCATATTATAAATGAGTAATAGCTATTTTCTCATTTGTAGCTAAATAATAGAAGAAATAAATGTCAAATATCGTTAAAGGTTTTTAAGTTAGGCTTATTATTGGTCCTACAGGTTTGGCATATTAAACCAACCTGTAGGAAATCATGTGCTGCAAATCTTTTGATTTGGTCAGGTTTGACCTTTGACCCCTCCTTCATTGTCAAAGAAGAGTCAATCATCTTTAAAGGGCCTAAAGCTCACTTATTATTATTCCTAGTGGTTTGGGATGTTAAACTAACCTATGGGAAATCATGTTCTGCGGATCTTTAGATGAGGTGCCTATTTCATGAAATGGGCAAGTCAGTTGCCTATGTAACAACTTATTTTGTATCAACAACTTATTTTGCATTACCTGACTTATTTCGCATCAATTTTTGACTTATTTCGTATTACCAACTTATTTTGTAGTAAAATTGCCTTACTTTGTATTACTTTGCCGACTTATTTTGTATCAAAAGTTGACTTAATATGTTACAAAATGGTGTGCAGAATTTTGACAATATTTCAGGGCGATACAAAATAAGTCAATAATACAAAATAAGCTGCTCTATAGACAACTTGTTTTGTATCACTGACTTATTTTGTATTATCAGGTTATATAAAAGGAATTTTATTTTTAAAACTGTGGAACTCTTTGTTAGTTCATTTTTAATGTTACATTAACACTTTGGCATAGATTACACTAAAACATAGATCATAAGTTAGAAAATATATCCAAATTGTTATAATTTTCAAATATTTGCCTCTTATTAGCCATTCCATGAAAGACAATGCAATTTTCCTTGGATGTGTAGCCATTTCTATTGCAAACTGAAGATCCTTGGACAATCAGCAATCTTTTGGAATGATGATCAATGTGCCAAACTTGACATTATTTTTTCATCCTTTTCATGTAATTTTCATGATAATTTTGTACAACAAGGACTTCTTACAATGGTAATTAGCACATAAGAATTGGCAAAATTGTATTTACCCCTAAAATTTTAGTATTGCAAAGATTTTGGTTATTAACATGATACACAGTAATTCTTGTTTTCTTTCTGATACATAAAAATGCTTAATGCTACCAATGGATCAATATATGTGCCACCTTCTTTATATTCTGTTGAATAATGCTGAGGTGACATGTGATTACCATTTGCCTGTTTTTTATAGAACTGGACATTTTGTAAAACAGTATTTGGGACAAATGTAGCTTTTACCCAGGTATTGGTGTCAGGCTGGGCAGTTGGGAGGTCTCTCAGCCAAGTGGACTGACTGGCTTCAGTAATAACTCATCCCTGCTGTATCTCATAAACCATAAGGGGTAGAATGTTGAACCATGATAGAGACATTGGTTAAGGGCTGTGGGTGTGCAGCATCATAGTATGACCTTGCCGTAGTGACTTTGATCTTTAAAATCTTATCCAGCCCATATCTTTCAAACTGTAAGGTGTAGGATGTTGATACTTGGTAGGGATATTGGTTAGGAAGTATAGGTTAGCAATGTATAGTGTAACATGTTGACCTTTGAGCTTGTCATGGCAATGCTGACCTTTATAGTCTTTAAAAGGTTGATACTTCACATGAACATTGGCCGGGCGACAGGTCTATTGTTCAACTTCATAGTCTTACATCAATGCTCCCTATAACTTTTACTCTGTAATATTGATCATGAATATAATATTTAGGCAGATATTTCTTGAGTGCACGAAGTGTACATTTTAACATCTAATCTAGTTGAATTCATTGATTTTCCAAAGGTTGTCTGATCTGGCCATCTCTGATGCTATTTTTTATTGGGAAACAACATGTTTGTTGCAACCAGTTGCAGCATTTTAACCTTTTTATTCTAGTGTTTCTACCAATAAACCAAATCTGAGCTCTCTATGTGTAAACTTTATCTGACTCAACAAGGACATTTATACTTCCACAAATATATTCCAGTCCAAGATTTAACACCAAACTCAAGTTTATTTACAGATGCAGATATAATTTTCAATATACTACTGACTAGTCTAATTAATAATGTCTCTGTGGAATGTCAGTGCTGAAAACAAGAATTACTATAAGGCAAATGGTAAATGGACTACAAGATTGAATCCAGTAAGGATTAAATTCCTTTGAGTCCATCCTTTGATGGAGACAAGCCACTATAAAAGGTGAATCGAAATTGCTACAAAATAAGTCAGTGATACAAAACAAGTTGTCTATAAAGCAGCTTATTTTGTATTATTGACGTATTTTGTATCACCCTGAAATATTGTCAAAATTATGCGCACCATTTTGTAACACATCAAGTTGGCTGTTGGTATGAAATAAGTCGGCCAAGTAATACAAAATAAGGCAATTTTACTACAAAATACGTCTGTAATACGAAATAAGTCAAAAATTGATACAAAATAAGTCGTTGATACAAAATAAGTTGTTACATGCCTATTTCATGAAATGGGCAAAATTCTTGCCTATTTCACGAAAACGGCAATTTCACAGATTGGGCCTAACACATGCACATATGAATTTCAAACTACATAACCGAAGGTCTGGGGGCAACCTGGGGGTGGTTCCGCGGTCGAGAAAAACTGTGGGACAACTGCCTGTAGTGTGAAAGGGGCATTACCTAATCACATCCACCCCAAAATTAACTGACGACAATCACAGTTACACAATCAATTACCAATGTATATATGATCAATTTGAAAATCATCTATGATTTGGTAAATATATTTTCTATCAAAGAAAATATAAATCTTGCAGAAAATTGAGGGTGGGCATGAATTGGTCCATCATTAGTATTATTTGCAAATACTATGCACTTAATTACAGAATTTTAATTAGTGCAGTATGGCATTAATTACAGAATTTTAATTAGTGCAGTATGACATTAATTACAGACTTTTAATTAGTGCAGTATGAAATTACACAATTTTAATTAGTGCAGTATGACATTTAACTTACCAGTTCTATCAAATTTACTTGGAAACTCCTGATATTGAATTTTCCTCAAAACACTTAAGATGTCCCATACTTGTGTATTTACACTGCACGAATGCTGAACTCTCTGTTGCAATACCTAGTCTTGGTAAAGGCCCACGTTTACTTGAAATAGAGGAAAATGACGTTTCAGTTTATATAATGTGTTTCTGGTTTCTAGCATACTGCTAAGGCAGAGACTGTCTGGTGAACTTCTCTCCCCTAACATATATGAGTGCTTTGTGAAGACCAAATTATTTGTGCATGTTTTAAAAAGATATGCTAAAACTTTAAGCCTTATGCAAGGATCGGTAATGCCTTATGCATGACTACTCAAGCGTAAGCAAAAGAATGTCCACAGTACCTGTGTTCCTGCTCTGGGTTTGGCACTACTAACCTTCACACTGTAGCCTTGTTTCCCTTTTACTACTTTATTCCAAGGTCCCACCTCAGTCATTTCTGCCCACGACTAGTGACGATGTGTAATTCTTTATCACCTGTTTTATATCTAATGTCAACTTTTATAGCACTTAATCTCTATCAATTGACAATATTCTAATGTAAAGCTAAACATAAACAAGATGAATGATCCAAATTACATAGCTAGGTCACACCAAATAAGACACAAGGGTGGCAGGAAGACAATGGCATTTGCAAACTAGTAACTTTCGAATTTTTTCTTAAAGGAGGCAATAAATGTTGCACTGTATACATTGTCTGGAAGTGCACTCCAAATTTTAGAGGCATCAAAGGCAAAACTATTGCCAAGTTATAATCTACTTCATAAGCCACATTTTCATCTATATTTTCTGTCATCTGTCTTCCTATAATGACATATTTTAAGCTGCTCAAAAAATCCATTGGCAGTCACCACTCTACTTTTTTTATTTTGTTGTCGCCCCCTTCTGTAATAAACTCACCAATCATGTAGCACACGCAAAATGATACCATCATCTGCCTTCATATCAGTCACCATAACTGAAGAATCTCTGAAGATTTGTACTGTGACATGTGTCAGTATGAATGAGTATGTAAGTCTTTATGAGAGGCTGCATAACCTTGGATTGATGTTTAATTGGTCCTCAATTTGCTTATCACAGTCTTCTTTTTCAGATGTTGACTGTCTTACAATTATGGTAAAACTTCATACAATTACCTTCATGAATCTACTTGTTTACATTGTGTTATTGAAGAATTAACGGGACAGAGTGGTGACAGATCTTCAGGGCAGACCACATAATCCCATTTTCCCGCCCAAGTTCAGAGACAAACAAAGATTGCTGTTCATGGACCACTCTATGTTTACCTCAGATATTGCCATAGTGTAGTCTTGTATGTAGGACCTGGGCATAACTCAGTATTTACAGAGAACCTTCTAACGCTAAGACATCTATTTCCGTTTTACTGTTTTAAAGTAGATAAAGTGTTTACAATGTACACCAGTGGAAGTAGCCATCAAAGTTTCTGGCCTTATATGGCAGCACCTGATTTACATAAAATTTGGGGGGTGGTAACTTTATATATGTGTAAATCAGGGTTGGTCTACACATTTAAAACTGGGCAATATGTTGTGTCGTCTGTGAGAACCTTTTAAGGGTTTAAGAACCAATTTTATAACTTCTGAGGTTGATGGTTATGGAATGTGTGTGGTGTCTGGTTTCTCATGACGTTTTTCTGTTCAAATGAGTGGGTGTACGTAATTTGTGGGTCACATTCCCAGATCCCCAGCAAATTGAAAGAAATAGGATTAATATTTTTTTATTATTATACCAACACTAAATACATCTACAAAAAAAACTTTTGTAAAACAAGTATGATACCAGAAAGAACATGTATATCAGCACATATTAGAAACAATAATTTATTTATTTTGGTTTGAATATTGCTTTCAACACTGTACAGGGGCCTTGCCTCCCACCTCTGAGGTTAGCGGTTCAAACCCTGGACCTTATGTGGGAAAGTTAGTAGTTGCTTACCAATGATCGGCAGTTTAGAGTATAGAATCTTGACCGACTGTATGCTCTGGTTCCTCTGCCGACAAAACTAACCATCGTGATATGACCTGTACAGTGTTAAAACGATGTAAAACCCAAATAAATAAATAAATACTCTATAGGGTATACCATGGCAAGTAGTTTTATGGGCAGCGGAAACCAGTACATTCACTTGATCAAGGTTCTGCATTGTAAACTGCCGACCTTCAGCAAGCAACTACCAGCTTTCCCACATGAGGTCAGGCTGGGATTTGATCTCTCATCTCAGAGGTGGGAGGCAAGTGTGTTACCACTTCACCAGCATGACCACTAATTAGAAATAATCATGACTAGTTATTATAACAATAACCTTGAAGGTGATGTTATAGGTAAAGCTGTATATGGTCAAACCAAGGTGACCTCAGTAAGGTCAAAGCTCAAATCAAGGTTGGCCCCAGGTCAATCCGAGTGACACATAATACATACAAAACTTAATTGCATATTAAAGAGAGGAAACTGGCCCAAAGGGTAAAAAATCAAAGCAAGTTGACCCTAATTAAAAGTGAGATAACAAAAGGTATTATAGGTGCATGGGTGGTGAACAGGGCATTGGTGAAGAATAAATTAAAAGTCAAATAAATACTTGGATACACTGTTGATAAATTGACAAATTGGGAACAGTTTTCGAACAAAAGGCCCAAAACACAATGGGGATAGGGAGAAAGGAATGGTTGAAAAGATAGGGGTGCTTTAAAAGCATGGGAATCATGTTGGGAATAGGAAATGGGGAATGTGATATACTTCTAAACACAATTGTAGGACCAAGTGACTTGTGCCTGGATATCTGTACTGGAACACTTTTCCTGAAGGCCCAGGTTGCCCCACCCTTGTGAAATCATGAAAAGTGTGAGATACAGAGAGATTCAACAAGGCAGAAACTCGCTTATTGTACTTTCTAGCCACTGAAACTTACAGGGTTTTAAGGTGAGGCTGCTTGGAACTTGAGATAAAGGTGCATCCTGAGATACTACCTACCTTGAGCCAAATACTCCATGCAAGCTAAGATGTCTAGTGTGGAGATCCCAAGCAACAACAGGACCAAGACCACCAGAAAGACCAGAAACAGGTTAAACATTCTCTCATAGGAAGCCAGGGTCACTGGACGGAAGTCAGACTATAGTCTTTCACGGACCTCTGTGGCCAGTTGAGCTGTTCTACTTAGGGAGCTACAACAAAAAAACGGAAGTATATAGCAGATAAAATTAGGCCAGTCAGTTTTGCCAGTAAAAGTCAAAGTACACAGGATGATCAAGAAGTAAGTGTTACTGGAATGAGTTTTAAGACCAGCTTAATGTGCAAGGCTGGGCTAGTGGTATACACATGCTACAGGGTATTTAACATCAACGAATTTGAGCTTCAGTTTAAAACTCATTTGGAGTATGTTGTTCAAAATTTAGTCACACACAAACAAGAACAGTTTCACATTTATGTGTTGTTTCCAAATCAGCTCCGTTTTGGAGAAGTGCTTCGAGTTGCCTACAAATGTGGCATGAAACCAGGAATTAGAGATGAAGGATTTCTTGTAATAACTGAAGCAGTGCCACAAACACCTGCCAAATTATAGAAGTG
This sequence comes from Sabellastarte sp. h YS-2021, assembly GCA_964017235.1. Lineage (NCBI taxonomy): Eukaryota > Metazoa > Annelida > Polychaeta > Sabellida > Sabellidae > Sabellastarte > Sabellastarte sp. h YS-2021. Next base: position 70,405,829 of record OZ024932.1, read on the forward strand.
GGTGTAATCCTCAGTTCAATCAAAAGGATATGCACTGCTCTGAATATTGCTACTCTAGTTTGACACTGTGATGTGACAGGAAGTGGATAAAATAACATTTCATATATGCATCTACATATATGGTATAACATTATTCAAAGTCTTTGTTTTATAACTGCACAAAAATTCTTCTTGTAATGTTATGAAGTCCATGTAATTTATTATGTGGGTTTGGATCTGAACTGCTGTTTATCAAAATACACTCGTGAGAGATGGTATGGTAATAGATTGTCACAAGTGATAATCACGATTGTCACATGATAGAATAGAATATATAAGTACTCGTTAGACCTTCTATATATAGCTATACTGTATATAGTTTCATTATTTTTCAATGTATGCGTGAATGAATATGTGAAAAAGTAAATCTAGCTGGGGTTGGCCAACTAAAATCAAAGAATAAGAACAATAACTGATTACATGCATTATCGTGTGACAATATTTTAATTTCTTACCTGTATATCAAAACCTTTGCCTGGAGTCACCTCAACTTTTAAAATTAACTTCACTAAGGATTAAATTAAAAAGTAGTCCAACCTTAAGTTCACCTTAACACGTGCATAACTCCTCAAATCATGAGTGGGTTAAACACGCACAACAAATTTCCATACCATCACAAATATTCTGGAAATGACCTGCAAAGGCTACCCTTAAAGTAAAATTTCTTAATTTTGTTTAAAATTGACGTGACCTCACATTTTATTCTGTGTGAGAAAACTTAGACTAAATATTACTATATATTCCCGGGAAAGTCTTTCACTGTGTTCCAGCCTGTACCAGGGCTCTGATAACAAAATAGACAAAATGAAAGCTATCTTAATAAATACATAAATTTAGTGTTATTGGATTAAAAACCTTTTAGTTATTTTAACTATTTATCAATATTATTGCTTACAGCATATATTAGTTTCGATGATAAGAAAATATTACATCCATCACATCTAGAGTTGGAGTTTTATATCATTTTGAACAGGTAAGGTTCCCACAGTGAACTTGACATGTTGATATAAATTGCATTTGAACTCAAAACCAGAAGCCAAGGTGGCGTAGTGGTAACACTGTTGACATCTGCCTCTGAAATCAAAGTTTGAATCCCAGCCTGACCTCATGTTGGAAAGCTGGTGCTTTCTTGCCATTGGTTTCTGGTTGCACTGGTTTCTTTTGCCCTGGTTGCATTGGTTTCTTTTGCCCTGGTTGCACTGGTTTCTTTTGCCCTGGTTGCACTGGTTTCTTTTGCCCTTCCAACTACCAGTCACAACATAACCGCTAAGGTAATAGGCATGAGCCACGAGAGCTCAATCCAGATCACTCCCAATATATTTTTCATGGATCCAGACAGTGATCCAGATCACTCCCAACATCTAATCACTTGTTCCTTGTCCCATTTAGGACATATCCTGATAATTTCATCAAAATCCGTCCATAACTTTGAGTTATCTGTCTTTAAAAATTACATTTTATGGATCCAGATCCAGATAGTGATCCAGATCACTCCCAAAATTTACTCATTTCTTTCTTTTACCTTTTCAGACATATCCTGAAAATTTCATCAAAATAAGGTTTTGAGTTATCTTGTTCACAAACAAACCCAGGCAAAAAATAACCTCCTTGGCGGAGGTAATAAATGAACCCGTCATCAAAGTGGCCTTGGAGCTGCTGGCCTTGTTGGATGTCCTGATTGAGAAGCATTACTAATCGTCTGTTAAATGTTCACAATGTATACATTTTATACAGAGAGTAAATCTGGTTTAGTCTCAAATGACCTATTTTGTCATCTTCGGGGTTGCTGACTGTGACCACCCTGACTATCTTGATGTAGACAGTTGGGTAAACATCTCTCCAATGCCCTTGTACCACACCCTCAGCCTGGTGTCCAGGGTCTTGTTTTCTGTCATCCTCACCCCTACTCCCACGGTCTTCTTCCATATTCTCCCCATCTACCTTGTGTGACCTTCAAATCTGAGCTTGCACAGTATGGGCTTAGTTGTACAGTACGGGCTAGTCCTACACCAGTAAACACTTCTCCACATTTGTCCCACAAAATAATGGCGCTGATAACTTGATAACCTGTTGATCCCCCCACTCTCCCACTCTCAACTTTTTCACCATTTGGAACTACTTACTTAGTGTTGCTGGATGTTGCTCTCTCTGCCTACCTCCATCAATGTCCTCTTAATTGTAGTCTCGAAATTTTCAAAATTATGGTTAGTCTTTTACAGGATCCCTCCTGTATAAAATATGTTTTAAGAATGAGATCTTATGGCAGTGTTTGTACAACAAAGTCAACTCCATCACCCAATGGAAAACATAATTGTATCCACTGGCTTATACTCATTCGTTTGATATATATAGTTTATCTTTGATCTATCTTTGTTCCATGCATTTTTAGAACATAATAAGGGTTTAGAGTCATTTATTTTTTCAGACATTTATGCATATACAATTTTAGTAATGTAATCAATTCACTAAGACAATGGTGATAGACGTCCAAAACCAAATTATGATAGAGACCAATTCTCAAAAGATATTTGCACTTGTTTGTGTTTGTTATTCACTTTATAAGTGAAACAACGTGGATATAATAATATCCAATATTCTGATTATATTTACCACCCAATCCAGACAAATTCGTATCAACAAAACATTTATTTCTGACTCAATGAGAACCATTTACAGCTTTTTAGATTCATATGACTTTGTAGATGAAGACACGTACAGAATGCCTTCGTCTTTTATACCTGGTTTCATACCACAACTGTAGGCAACATCTAGCACTTCCCCAAAGCGCATGTGCACTGGAAACATCACGTAAATCTGAAATATTTCATGCTCGGTTGTCAGTTTATTTTGCAAAATATACTGCAACTGAGCTTTGAAATGTAACCCAAAATCCTTTACATTGGATACTCTAAAGCAGCAATAGGCCACCAGTCCGATTTTAGATATGAAGCTGGTCTGGAAACTCATTCCTGAAGCAAAGTGTTCTGTCTGTTCAGTAGCCTGTTTTTTACTGACAAAGGCTGCTGGGTTAACATTATCTACAATGTACCTAATATTAGCACTGTTTACTAGATAAGGCTGATATGCTAATTCTATGAATGGTTCAAGTAATTTGATGTTCTCTTCCATCGTCCTCTGTAGCTCAGATTGTTTAACAAAGTGGATGATAGTGTCGTCTCCTGGACATTCGAGTTTAACTGGATCAATATCTTTTGCTGTAGCCTGTACTGTTACCCGGCACTGAAACAAGGAAATACATACACTATATTGATGTTGTTTTGATATTGGTCAGTTATTCATTATTAAATGACACTGATTGGTGATAATAAAACTGCAAATAAAACAAGCAATGCCTCGTAATGCACACACCCTTGTCCACAGATATTGCTGAAACACATAATAAAACACACAAAAATGGATGTTCAATCCAGATTCAGTCTTGTACGAAAATTTAAGTCCACTCCAAAGGAAACTGTCTAAGTTACAAATTCAAATACTGCTAAAGTATCACAGAAATAATTTTGGGAGGTACATAGACAAACAGACAGACCTGGTTACAGTAACCTCATCCTAACCCTTTGCACTGGGAGGAAAACAAATATTTCTTAATAAAATATTTTCAAATCATGTTGCCTGTTGTGATTGATGGTTAACTAAGGATTAACAGGAATTTTAAGATTTCAGGATTATACAATAAATCAGGGCTTCTACAGTGCTCTGGAACAAGACCAGAAGGTAATTATAAAAATATACAAAACGATCTTTTCACACTGTTTACAATAGTTCATGTTAAATAGAGGTGGTAGGGAGGGTCTTAAGGCCAACCCCACAAGTTACCATCAGCTGGATACGAACGAAGGCCACAGAGATGACAGTCCAATTATTAAATGGTATTCTTTTTTTATTATTATTAAATAGTATTCTTGTTCACCTCTCAATTACTTATGTCTCTTGCACTGAGAAAATAGCATGTAACAACCTTTTAACTGTCTTTATGTTATTTTATACCTTTTCTTTCAAAGCAAGCATTGGCTCCTTAAAGGAAGTTGTAACAGTGACTGGGGAGATAATTGCATTAAAACAGTTTATTCAGTGGAGTTTACACTGTTCAAAATACCAGTGATTTAGTTCATCTTGTTAATCTGGTTCATTACAGGAACTTTTGTTATTAAAAACAAAGAACCACTGACCACAAGATGAACCAATGGGTTGCTGGTCACAGACTTCTCAAAATCCTTGATATTTCCTAACTTGAACATACTCATTTGAATGCAGTTTTCCACTTGAGGAAAATGGTACCGTATGTCAGACTGACACACTGGTGCTACAAACATATAAAAATACTGACAGTTAACAGAGAAAATGTGATTTAGTGTAACGAGACATTCAATATAAAATCTGGGATTAGTTTGTGTTTTTTGTTCTGTTAATTGTGCATAATACTTTCCCATTAAAATGATTCACAAGTCATATGGCCAATTGTTATGAACATTAATATGGAACACAAGTAACATGGTTTTAAGATGGTTTTTTTCACAAATGGTGTTCAACAATCCTGATCAGGATATTTTGCAATAAACAATCAATCATTAGCATACATTGCAATAGCTTAATGGGCAGTAAATGCCAAATTTGCCACGGATATTTTGTGCAGAAAAATAGATTCGCTTTGTACTTCATATTTTCTCTTAGAAAACGTATCAACATAATATTAATATTACTAGTCATAATTCTGAGTGAATGTGGGTAATTTCAATATAGCAATGCAAACCAGTGCAGTTGTATTGTAAAAAACACCAGTCCACTGCCATTTTAGGTCAGTACCCTCACTCAAACTCACAGCCTGACACTGGAAAGACAAATATGGTGCCACTATGTCAATGCATTAAACCAACAAATAGAAACATCAGTTAAAAAGAATTACTGAAATTTTTCCAGAAATATCCAAATCCTTGGTATTTTTCCTTGATCCGTGCACCTTTTAACAGGACTGTTTTACCATCATTTACCACAGTAAAAGCACAAAACCCAGCCTGGAAAACAATATCAAATCTTACAAGTAGAACAACTGCAAAATCATAGAAGTCAAATGTTATTGCATGACAATAAACTCAGGTTTATAAAGTGAATACTTAATTATTTATTGCGCAGACTAGCAAGACACATTTTTTTTATTAATGCAGCTTTGCAATGTGCACTCAAAGTGCTTTTGACCATATACTGAATTTTTTTTCTCTTGAAATACTCTCATCTTCTTGTGTAACGATTCACTGATGATATGACATGTAAGAAGAAACTTTTCACAAGCCTTATGGTATACGGTGGATGACCTACAACATACCACGTCATTGCCAATTTCCAATACATAACTTCTGGTCATAGGATCAGTAACAATCTGTGAGTACATCACAGGTAAATAATCTGCTCCATGGAAAATGGTTTCATTTATAGCCATGACAGCTTCATAGTCTTCCAGAGTTGCATGGCGAATGTGTTGCAGATCACTGTTACCTTCAGCCATACTAAATATAAAAGGGGTCAGAAAAAATTATACTGACACAAACATTTAAGTGTCCTGTATTGGAAAAGAAGTCAAATCCTTTAATGTCAAAGATGATGGTCTTTATATTCCTTTTAATAATATATGACTATGTACAAGTTAGTATAACTTATGTTAGATATAACTGTAACATTGTCCTTTAGAGTTCCCAATATAACCTCTCCAACATGTGTATTGAGACAGTAATAAAGTCAAAACATGAACTCTTACACAACTGTATTTACACAGTATGAACATATTATAAACATGTGTATTAACGCAATATTAACACTCTCTGAACATTGAAAATATATTTGAAATAACTCACTTTTTCGATTCACTTATAAAACATCCTGTCCTTTGTTGTCAGTATACAGATATATATGTAAATCATCTGATGTACAAAGTGTCGTCTTATCAAAACTCAAAGCACACAACATATACAACTTACTTGTTTGTTCATCGTGTGGTGAAGTACAAATAAACCTTTGGAATACATCTACCGTTTTCACAGTGATATTTTGGGACTAAATACAATTAATAATATCAGTGCTTGAAGTATATTAATACAAAAATAGTGTACTTGAAGTTTCATCAAGCAGTCAGTTCAGAGAGATTTAAGACACATTGTCCTGTGCATAAAGGTTTATGGGGGTGAACATTTAGGTTTCAACCTTAATCATTCCTTCACCCCACTATAACCGATTTATCCATATATTTAGTAAATTTACTGATTATTCGGCTTGGCAGTTTCTGATTGGTCAACAGTTTGACCCTTTGGTTGACCAAGGGGATAATGGTCAGATCTGAACTGGCAGTCGATGTGACAAGACCAAATGTTTTACAAAATGTATTTTTGTATTTATTTAGTTTTTTATTAGTTTTGTATTAGTTTTACGATAATTGTAATAGCCTTTTCTCTGGTTATACACTACATTGTTTGAGATGGCAACTCATCAGAAGCACAGAATGGCAGGCAAACCTTACAATTTGCTTAGAAAAACTGAGATTCCGGTTGAATTACAGGTTTGAAATGATGGTGCCTTTTTAAATGAATTTTCTTCACAGCCAACCCCTGGTCAATCTGGTTTAAAGTCTGATACTGAGAGCGATATTAAATTTGATATTGATGCGCTTGTTGATTCAGATCATGATTCTGTTATCTTAAAACATAGAATGGATGTTAGGAAATCTGAAAGGGTACCACCTGTTGAGCGGATGTCGGATCCGACTAGTTCGGATCAAGCTTTGATTAATGCAAAGATTTTGTCTCAACTTGACGCAATTGGTAAGCATTTGAATGTCACTGAAAGTAATTCTGTGCCTAGGTCTCGTCCTAAGGTTAAAAAATCTGTGTGTAAACATGTAGCTGCGAGTTCAAATCTCATTGCCTCCCAGGGGGAGGTTGACTTCCAAGAAAATCTGCCAAACTTACATACTATCCGCCATGATAGGTATATTCAAGAGCAAGTTGAGAATCGCCTCAAAGAATTGTCTGGCCTTAACAAAAAAGGTATTGATGCAAAAGAGGTGGGAGTAGGTTGATGTTTATGTAAATCAAAGAGTTAAATGGCCACATGAATTCATCCTAGCCGGAACTTCCAAAGATAGGTTGAATTACAACCAACTTAATATAACACAGTGGATGGCCAGATTTTGTCGAATTATGCGAGATGAAAGAAATCAGCAAACAAGAGGTCATATGTTGGACTACCTTATTGCTTTATTGGATGATTCTAATGATTTTTCGTGGCAAGCAGCAAAAGCCAGTCACGCGGTATTGTTATGTCAAATGGAGCAAGGCAAGATTGCTAGTTGGTCTGAAACAAAAAAAAATTGATCAGATCAGAAGAGCAAATGCTCAGAGACATGTATCCAGCTCCTTCACCAATACGGGTGGCCAAAAATTAAAAAAAAAACAAAGTCAGACTCACCAAAAAGGTACCAAGTCAATGTCATGTGTGTATTTCAATAACAATTCTTACACTTTCAACAAATACCATGAAACAAAAGGGGCGTTTTATAGGCATATTTGCAGTTCTTGTTTCACACAGGAGGGCAAGGTCAGTACTCATAGTGCCAGTGATTGTAAAAAAATGGTAAAAAACGAGTAACTCTGGGCATGGTTAAGAAGGCTCATTTACAGCCTGATCATGTCCAGAACAATTTTTTTCTTCATATTTCCAAAAATAATGCCATGTGTGTACATAGTAATGTTGGGAAAATTGTAAATAAGCAGTATCCTTGTAGGTTTGTGTACAGTCAATCTGGTTCTGATTTGAATATTTTGAAGCAGGAAATCTCGGCTACTAGAGCTACTTGGAAAGAATGGCTAACAACCAGTGACAGGTGCAGACCTGTTATACCTGGTAAGTCTTACACTGAGGTTTTGAAGACTGACTTACAGTCTCAATGCATGCAGAGTAGTGCAAAAAAATAGGGTGGCCACTCAGGAAGGATGCCTCCAGGGCAAGCTTTCGGGGTGGGGGGATGTTGCACCCATAAAGAGTCAAGGGATCAGTTCTGATAGCCCAGCTTGCAAAAATATTGCCTGGAAAAATGTTAGGGTTGCACCTGTTCACATGCAAGAGCCAGTAGCTGTTAGTAACAGATTTAGTCCTTTGTATAAAGTTGATGATTTTGGCCAGGAAATTAATGTTGATGATACAATGCATGATATCCTCTGAGCATCTTATGTGACCACTACTTCCCGATGACTGGTGCTCTGGATAGCCCTAGAAAGTGTTATATTGTGAAGATATAATTTCATTTCCACTTGGTGTCTGCGAGTTGCCTAGCTTCATCAATTCTTCCAACTTTGGTGATGCCTATGTATCCAGTGGCATCTCAAGCACCTGCCACACAAGTGTTTATTGCTGGTTGCTTTAGACTGTTGCACACTTCACCACCGTCTACTGCATCTTCTATGACTCATTACAGTATTTGTGTAAGTACTTGATATTCATGGTCAGGACTGCGATGGTGTTACTGATTCATCTGCATGATTGGACTACTACAATCTACTTGTTGATGGAACTACTTGCCAGTGTTTCAGTACTTGTGTCAGTAGTAGCATTGCTGTTGCTAGGGCCGACATTGAGGATCACTGTGGGCTTTGCCCTCAGACTGCGGTGTTAAATTATCACAGTTTATTATCTTTTCACAGTGGGGAACTACTTACTTTGTGAATTATTTTGTAAAAGTCTTCTTCAGGTTGTGTCAACAGTTCATATACTGCTTTCAAGGAAGTCAGGATCAGTTTAAGGGACGTTGGGATTCCACAAACACTCTTGTTCGGATGCTATAGAATTCATCAGGTAGGACACTTTCTGGTATGCTTTCAGTGGTTTTGGCATATCAGTTTTTCATTTCATCATCCTGAATAGTGACTATGGGCTATGCCCTCAGGCTGTGGTTCTTGATTATCACAGTGTATTATTGGTTTTTGCAATATGGGAACTTTTTTCATACTGTGTCAGATTTGCTATAACTTGTGCAAGCAGCTCACATACTGCTCTGAAGTATGTCAGGACTAGTTTGGAGGACATTTGTACTCCACAAACACTCTTACTTGGATGCTGCAAGTCACCAGGAAGAACATGTTCTGGTATGCTTTTAAATCCCATTCTTCGGTTATCATTGACTTGGGGGGGTCCGGTAATCTATGTGATGAATGACTTTATTTTCACCAAGTCCTTTTGTCTTTTATGTAATATATGGGTACTGTATGACTTTTGGAGAAACGGCCAGCCCTGACAGCCACTTCTTCTAATATACACAAGTCAGGAGGAAGTGAATATATATAAACATATATTTAGATCATTTATGCAAGCTTTTTAGACACATAATTCGTCTAACTCCTTTGAATTATTGTGCAAATATTTATCGACTGGTATGTGTATATCAAAAAGCTGAGATCCGTAAAATTCTTTTTTCCTAGCCAGATTATTCACTCTTTTTGACAGGCCTATTTACAATGAAACTAAATCCACATATGATGATTCATAAAGTCAATACTCGATTATTTCTGTTGTAATTGAAAAGAACCTAGTGGTTGAATCCACTTAGTTTTGTAAACAGAAAACAAACAACGACACCTTTTATTCACTGACATTTATTTAACTCTTTTCCTGTGTGTACAAGGAAGGAGAAAGTAAACACATTTCTGCACATATAATCAGAAATCATGCAAAGCCATTATATACATATATTACGCAATTCCTTGATCTGTCACATTTTGTTTTACTTGACAATGCCTTTGACCAATGATTTTGGTGTCAGAAAATGTATAATCACTGATAACATGTTGCATTATTTTAGTAAATGGCATTTCAGATAGATTTTAAACCCAACACATATATAGACCAGTTTTCAAATAATTTTGTAAGAAAAATATTAAAAAATAACATTTCGGGATATTTGAATGTCTCCAATTTCCCTTGTACTGTTTTGTTTTAGAAATCTCCTAAAGTGTACATTTCTGGTCATGCATCATATCTGAAAAAATAATACAAGTTTTTTTTTAAATTTTATTTTAATGTACTATAATTTTTTTTAAACTAATCTGCTATATTATATAGTCATTCACCAACGTCGATAGTGCATTATCATAGTCACAGTGTTGGCTATCCAAACTTTCCGATTACCAGAACTTAAGTTATCTCTACCATGGGTTAATGATAAGTGAGAATCCGCTGTATATCTAAGTTGACATACATAAAAAATTCTCATATTGTGACAATCTTTTTTCGGACTCTGTTTATTGACTGTATACCACAACCGTGTGTATAATTATATTACATAATCATTGTATCACAATAATCATATACTATCATTTGAAAATATGCTAAAATATATTTTCCTAATTTTTATTTCTTCCAAAATATTTTCCTAATGATTATTCATAAATTCAATGCTTGATTCCTTCTTTAAATGACATTGCAGTTGTAAAGAACCTACTGATTAAATCCACTTGGTATTACACACAAAGGTCATTTAGGTAGAGATTAACTTAGTTAAACGATGGTATAGGTAAGATCCTCGGTGGCCTAGTGGTTAGCAAGTTTGGCATCTAAGCACAGGCAGCCACTTTTGAGTGGGTTCAACCCACACAAGTGGAAATGCAAGACCTGTCCCAATATGACCTTGGCTATTGAACCGGACATAAAGCCCCAACTTTAACTTTAACTTTGATGATGGTATAGGTTTATCTTTTGATCACAGCTTGTTTGCCTTTTACCTGTCTTACTTGGTCTTTGATCACCCTGAGGGAGGATGTCTGACCAAAATGGTAGTAACCTAGTGCTTAGTCATGTTTGGAAATTTGACATTCACCTCTGTAACTCTGCATCTCATGACAACGCGAAAAATGCCATGAACATAGCTTTGACTTTATTTTAGGATACAATAATTATTTACATTTGTGAAGATGTACTGCTCAGCCAGTGAATTTCGTCACCCAGTGAATTTCGTCACCTGCCATTTAAACCCTCAAAAACCAGCAATGCTTGTGTTTAAACACATGTAACCACAACTTGTAATATTAATATGTAATTTATCGATGGAAATGAAGTGTAAAAATGGTTTAATATTGTCATGAAATGCAGGTGACGAAATTCACTGGGTGACGAAATTCACTGGCTGAGCAGTAACATTTGTGTGGAAAGTTTTGTAAATAAATTAATTACATGTGTGAGGCATTGGACAAAGTGTGGTTAGTATTTTTATGTGCGGTTATGAGCTTGATTTAAACACCGGTGAGATCCAGGGGCCAATTTCACAAAGGGACTTAAGCCCAGACTTAGTCTTAAATTTAAGGCTGTGGGCTTAATATTTGTCAACAGAATGGTAAGTCTGTAGTCTTAGACTTAGCGGATGTCACAAAGCAGATAAGTCTATGAAATTGCTAATTCAGTGGACTTAGCTTTAAGTCTGGCTGCTCTAAACTTTTCTCCACTTTAGAATTTGTAATGGCTTTAAATAAAGTATAATTATATAGAACACCTGACTAAAGTAATCTTTGGGAAGTTTATATGTGATAACAAGGTTTTCCATTTCAAAACAGCACTTCTCCTGAGATAAAATGCAACAAATGAAGGATATATATCACCAATATTATGCAACAAATGAAGGATATATATCACCAATATTATATTTTAAACAGAAATAAAAGGTCACATGACACAGAAAACCACTGTGGTTATTTGCTTGGACCTAGCTAAGTCACCCTTTGTGAAATCTATTTAAGTCCCGGACCATGCTAAGACCAAAGTCTTACGTTTAAGTCCCTGACTTGGCCAAAACTTTGGCTAAGTCTAAGTTCCTTTGTGAAATCGACCCCAGGTGATCATGTGCAATTTGATATGTTTTATATGAAAAATATCCATATCAATACACGTATTACATACCAAGTTATTATGCAAACAATATGCCTCGGAAGGATAGTATCTTGACTCATAGATTATGTCATGTGTGAAGGTATTAAGACACTTGCCTCCCACCCGTAGGTCCTGGGTTCCATTTCAAGACTGACCTGAAATTGGAAAGTTGGTCGTTACTTTCCAATGCCAAATGGTTTTCAGTGCCGAATTTTGACCAATGAGTATGTCCTGCTTTCCTTGCTCTATTGATCTACCCATCCTTACACAAATTCTTCGATATTTTGTAAGTGCTGTTACACCCAAATCAGTCAATCTGTATGTTTGTCTGCATAAACATAGAGCTTCTTGTGTTTGTCAGATATTGTAGAGATTGGTACTTTATTGATGAGCTTATTTGATAGATCAAGCAATGACTGAGATCATTCATCTGACTGGCTAAGGTATAGTGTATGTTTTTTGTGATTTCAGACATAGTCGTCCCATTACACACAGCAGCTCTGGGGCATTCCAAACAAATTTTATTTTTTTCCAATATCAATAAAATTCTTTAGAATGAGTTGATTACATTCTTCAGGGTGTCAGACATTAGTCAGCAACCAATGCAATTCTCCAGGCCAGCAGAGCAAAAAACCCTATCAGTAGTATGAGAGACACAATAGCACTGATCAGTCTACAACGGAAGTCACCTGGAAAACAGAATGGTCATTGTTATATCTGTGTTTCCTTGTATGTGTATGTTCACATTTTGTACTTGATTTTGAACTTGTGATTTATGACTGCATTTTTGTAATTCTAATGATTAGGTCATACCTTCCTGTTTGTTTGTTTTTTTTTTTCCGTATGTATTTGATTTCTGCTTCAGGACCTCGTCCTTATGGCTTGGAAAAGACCCCGCATATGTGGGTGTTCCACCACACGACTAAGGCTCCCGATTAAGGGTTTTTGAGGGTCAGTTTGAAATATTTGCTTAGTCCCAGACCTTCTGTAAGGGTCGGTTGTGGTCGGTTGGGGCCGTGTGAGAAATCAAACATGTTTGATATTTCTCCCGACCCCAACCGATTATTTTTTCCCGCCATAAACAAAATGTCCAGTCCCAGGCGTCCTCAGGCCTCCTCAGACCAAATTTACACAGTCCTATGTGGTCCCAGGCCGCCTGCGACCCTTAGTCGCCGACCCTTAGTCCCAGACCCTCTATTCTTAGTCCCAGGCCTCCTGCGACCCTTAGTCCCATTGAAAAACAAAAATCGGCTATCTCGGTCTGGGGACGCCTGGGGACGCCTCAGGACACCTTGTGGGGTCGGGACTTAATCCTGGGTTAGTCGGCTCTTAGTCCCAGGAGGCCTGAGGCGTCCTGGGACCCAGTCGGTTTGTCTACGACAGGATCGTGGTTCAAACCGACCAGAAAAATGGCTTAGTCTGTTCTTAGTCCCAGACCAGTTAGGGACTGTCTGGGGCATCCTGGGGCGTCCTGAGGCCGATCTGTAGTTAATCCCAGACCTTCATACCGATTCTGTCTTCCACCCCATTGGTCAATTTTTTTTCCATTTTTTCCAAGACTACCCACGATTAAGGGTCGCCGACAGGATCGGGGCTTAATCTTTTGGTGGAACAGGCCCAATACCTGGCTAGTGCACGTCAAAGGAACCCCTCCCTTCATCAACCCAGCATAAAGATTTCAATACAGCTTGTGAGAGGACAAAATGGCTATTTCAAATGTTTTAAAAAGTGATCTCAAATGCAAAACACGTTCCGAGTTGAGTTGAATTGCCACGAACGTATTCTAGCCAAATGTGAATCCCACTGAATTTACCTGAATGTATTTAAACCAAACACCAGTCAGACTGAATTACGAATGAAGGAAGACAAGCACATTCTTTTGTAGCTTGTGACCAGATCACAGCCAGGTGTGACCTATTTCCAGATATGGGAATGCAATTATTGACATTCATTCACAGTAGGTTGATATTTATTAACAGCAGACACATGTGGTAAATACTGATGCATCCAAAAGACGTGTGCATGAAAACCAAAAATTACACATTACGTTTTCAAATTGCAAATATCTGACACTACTGTCGTCCAACCAACAAGAATATTATTTAAAAAGTAGGTGTTAATTCTTTTGGGAAAGCAGTGTGGATAAATGATCACTTAGTAGGCTTATGGCAGTCATTGAGGAAGGTCTTGCATCGCACTTCTGAGACTGTCCTGCCTGCTCATAGCTCAGATAAAAGCCTCGCGGACATGTTTGCTTCTTTTTCTCTCCAATAAAATAAGTAAAATCAGGGACACCTTTTCTACTTCTGGCTCTTTCAATGATGCACCGGATTCGTTGCCTCCTGCTTTCAATGCCTTTATGCCTGTCACTGAAGATGAGGTCTATAAGTGTATTAGTGAATCCCCCACTAAATCTTGCTCACTAGACCCTATACCAACATTCCTCCTTAAGGATTGTCTTGATATCCTCCTCTCTTCTATTACCAAGTTGGTAAATCATTCTCTCATTGAAGGATCTTTCCCAAATTCTTTAAAAAAGGCGGTTGTCACCCCCCTCATAAAAAAGGCTTCCCTTCCCAGAGACGACCTTAAGAATTATCGCCCAGTGTCTGGTCTTTGTTTCCTGTCAAAGGTGGTTGAGCGAGTCGTTGCTAGGCAGCTAACGTCACACATTAATAACAACAAACTGGACAATCCTCATCAGTCAGCATATAAGCCAGGACATTCCACGGAAACTGCTTTATTGTCTATAAAAAATGAGGTCCATCTCTCTCTGGCACGCGGTGAACCCACAGCTCTAGTACTTCTTGACTTATCAGCCGCATTTGACACTATAGACCATAATATTCTCCTTGGTTACCTTAAATCCTGGTTTAGTCTTGGTGGAACAGTTCTAAGGTGGTTTGCTTCCTACTTAAGAAATCGTTGCCAGGCCATTAAGATACGCTCCACACTATCTGAATTAAGCAATCTCATCTATGGAGTTCCGCAAGGTTCTGTTCTGGGTCCGTTACTGTTTTCACTCTATACAACACCACTCAGTAAAATTATTCGCCTCCACCCACATATTAAATTCCATTTTTATGCGGATGATACTCAGTTATACATCCATCTCTCCCACAAGAATGCTTCTTCGGCTCTTGCCAAGCTAAATGCCTGCCTTCATGATGTCCAAGAGTGGATGTCTCTCAGTCAATTGAAGCTCAACCCTGAAAAAACTGAGTTTATT
Source organism: Sabellastarte sp. h YS-2021 (assembly GCA_964017235.1). Lineage (NCBI taxonomy): Eukaryota > Metazoa > Annelida > Polychaeta > Sabellida > Sabellidae > Sabellastarte > Sabellastarte sp. h YS-2021. The sequence goes on from OZ024932.1 coordinate 70,421,013, forward strand.
GTCTTTGGTTCCAAGGCTCAACGTCAGAAGATTTCCTCTCACTTTCCTGTTAGCATTCTTGGTAGCCTTCTCCATCCGGTTGATTCTGTTAGAAATCTAGGTGTGTGGTTTGATGCAGATTTTTTCATTCTCTGAGCATATCAAGAGGACTTGCAAAGCATGCTTCCTTCAGATGCGTGACCTCCGTAGAATTAGAAAGTATCTCACTCCTGAAGTGGCAGTCCTTGCTGCAAATGCCTTGGTTAGTAGTCGTCTGGACTATTGTAACTCTCTGTTCAGAGGTTTGTCCGGTTTCAATCAGTACAAATTGCAAAGTATTCAGAACACTCTGGCTCGTATTGTTACAAATCATGGAAAGTATGCTCATGTTACACCCATTCTACAGAAACTCCACTGGTTGCCTGTTAGGTACCGTTGCATTTTCAAAACTGTAACACTTGTGTATAAATTTTTGCATAGTGGTTCTCCTTCTTATTTCGAACCGTTCTTGTCTTTTAGTAGTTGTCCCTATAGTACTAGACATAGTCACCCAGATCGTCAATACCTAACAGTTCCTCCTTTCCATTCATCAGTCTTCAAGTCAGCCAAACATTTCAGCCATAGTTTTGCCTTTGATGCTCCTAAGATCTGGAATGACCTCCCTCAAGCTGTTCGCGGTGCAACATCAGTTGCCTCCTTTAGAAAGAAGCTTAAAACATACCTGTTTGCAAAAGCCTACCCACCATAGCCTCCCCAGTCACATCTGTGTCTCCTCGGTACGTCCCTTGATTAACGCTAACTGCCTTGCTCTATGTTTAGATGCGCCTTAGAGTCCATCAGTGATGGAGATTAAGCGCTATAAAAGTCCACATTAGATTAGATTAGATTATTCCACAGGCATAATCTGTACAATATAGATTCAGACTTGGATTCTTTGGATAGCTGGATTTGTGAAATGCAATTTTTAATCGACCTAAATCCAAAATGAGAAAAAAAATAAGATAAAACACTTTAAATGTAGTAAATATTGCCCAATTCCCACTATTTTGCAAAGATTTATGGATAATCCAATGAATCAGAATCTGTGAATCCACCTCCTGAGATAGATCAACGGATTCATAATCTGGATTAGGATTCTAGTCACATCACAAGCAAAATCCGTTAATCTAAGGAATCTTGATTCAATGGATTATGTTCGAAATATGCCTTTTGTCAAAATTAAGGTTTTACATCCCATTCAGCGGCCAGGATCATATTGGGACGATTCCCCAGAAAAATTATTATATCAAACCACAAAGTACAAAAATGCATTAAACATGATATACTAATATATTAACGTATTAGACTTAATAAAAACCATTTGATTAGATTGTAGTACTGCTTATTATTTTCTTTGAGACTTACCACTTAACTTACAATGTGTTTCAGTGAAGTTTTATGTAGGAATATTTATTCTAATTCTACTATCTTATCGAGTTCCTTTTCAATGATATATGGGTATTGGTAGTCCAGTTTGTCTGCTGTGAGGGGAAGGAGCATTAACAACTTTGGCATGTTAAGTTAGCCGTCAGTTAAAAGGAAAATTTCAACCTTTTGCTCTAATTACTCTGCAGCCACATTGAACAGTCCTCATTATATTACCTCATTGTGATAGCCTCATTATAACAGAAAAAAGTTCTCAACTGTTTCTGCAACCTTGGCAACAGACATTAAGTAAGAACACTGATTAACACAAAGTACTGACAAAGTTTAGTCCCTTGATTCATTTGCACTTGGAAAACCTGCCAATTGTTTGATGCACTTACCATCCATCTTGTGTTGATGTGACACAGCTCTAACTATGGTTTCTCAAAAAATCTGTAATTTAGTATATTGAACATATAATACATTAAATTTGGAGCAGAAATGATGTTACCACTTATATATGAGGCCTGAAGAACCAAACTTAGAATCGAGCCGTCTAAAATACTGAAATTTTGAAAAAAAATTAAGTTGGAAATATTAGATTTCAAAGTTCTGTTTTTTAGTTGCATCATGAATAACCTAAAGATACCTATATATTGAATTAAATTTGACTCAAAATATATCATTGTAAGTGTGCATAGTCAAGGTATATCATAACAGTACTAACTTTATCATTGGCTTGAATTGTATCAAATGTGTACCAGATTTACAATAGTTCTTATAATAAATATACATAACTTAAATATATATAACTATATTAACTTATATAACTTAAAAAGATAAATATATACTTACACAAATAGTATCACGAAGTATATATATTAGCAACACATAATCAATGGAAAATTCACTTATGAAAAGTTGTCATCCCAAGAAGTTTATTAAACTGGAGAGATGTCATGGTGCCTGATCATGAATGTCTGAAGTATGACGTAGTTGGTCTTTATCATATCAAAATATGTAGGTAATCAATACAAGGAAGGATTAAAATGACAGTCATTAATCACTGGCACTACTCTTAATGAACTTATGCAGCTCATACTATTGGTTCACTTATTTTTAACTAGATACTTTTGATGCTCTCCACAATTAGATCCACTGCCAACACCATTTTAGAATACAGAACATCAAAACTTGAGTACATCTTTTAAGAACTATATTGTTCTTCAGTTGTTCAAAAACTTAAATTCAATACTGTCACAAAACCGGTTTCAATATTATTGGTGAAAAGCTTTGAGTATTGACCCTGACCATAACAAGGTTTTGGTCTACTAACGCAGGCTGCAAAGCCATAAGAGACACGAGTAGTACGCTGAGGCAGTCACCCATCCTTTTACTAACGTAGCCCATTGCTGCTTAAATTCAGTGATGAGACAGGTACTCATCATACTACACCACAATTCATGAAAGTCTGGAGACAAAAAAAAATAGAAAATTAAAAAAAAAAGTCCCATAAAAAGTGATCTCTAAAGTGATCTGTCAAAATGTCTGATTGCTGCAAAATCTTTTCTGGTATCTCAAACCTGAAACTGCAACCCAGGTGGATAGTGCCATATTACTATTAGAAGTATTTGTTGCTTCATATTAACAAATACATCCCGCTGTGCATATCCATTTATCCAGGTCATATAAAGAGGCTGGTGGATAATAAAAGCTTGTATCTGATCTCTATCAGTGTATATAAACAGTGATATATGTCATACCAGTTTTAAACTTAATTATCTGGAATTCTAGCGTGAAGTATAACTGTCATTGTGTAAAAAGTTATAATTAATGAACATGAGAATTACTTAAATACAGTCTAATTTTAAGATTAAAAAGGCCGTTAAGTAATTTGAAAAATATCATAGAATGGTTCAAACATGAATGTAAAAATACTATGTGACAATTTCAAAAACATACTATGCCAATTAAGTCTACATTTCCATGTTTGTGATTCAAAAACAGTATCCTGGAATAAGCAAACACATGCATTCTTCATGAACCAGAATCCGGTCCATTCCACATTCCGGTCTAAACAATTTTCACTTCAGACTTTGGCATGTTTTTGTACGAAAATATAAGCAGAAGGTGTACAGTCTTAAAATAGAAGTGTTTTTTTTTTTGTTATATACACAATTATGTATACAAAGTCATATGACTGTGTGAGTCAAATGTTACCACTATTTCAATAAATAACAAGAGCATTCATAGGGCATACCTCCCCGCCAAGGCCGAACACATCCACTATTACATTTCAGGGCAAGGATAAAATACTTTAAAATAAGAGCATTCGGAGAGCACATATCTCTGCCAATGGCCAAAAATTAAGTAAAAAAATTTTGGATCCGGAATTGGTTTACATCACTTTTATGTTAAACCAAGAACCATCTACTGTGAAAATTTAATTTAAATCCATGCCCAGTATTTTTATCTTGCTAACTAATAAATAAATAAAATTCAATGATCACGCAACCACCTTGGTAGAGATAATAAACTGCAAGGGATGTTAAAAAACATAGGTAATTACATATTCTTAAAGCTTTTCTTTCCTCAAGAAAAGTAATAATAACTGCCAATATACTATCAACAATAGCAAATCACATTAAAACAGGCATGTATACAAATACTGTTGCTTCCAATATTAGAGAAGACTTTGAGCTGTTGAGCCTAATAACTCAGTACAAATCAATGTATTCTGATGGTGCACCAGATTCCACTGGTTGGGTCCTTTCATAGTGAGTAGATTCAAGATTGGGATTCACATAGTCATATGAAGAGGACACATCTCCTTGTTCATACTGAAAATAGGTGGTATTTAAATAATAATTACAAATTACTAACAATAAACTGAATACTTCAATTTATTCAAAGAAAACATAGATGGTAATTTTACATTATATATAGATTTAGCACTAAATGTATGAATTCTGCACATATATTAGTAATTCAAGGTTGAAAATTTAGAAATGAGACAGCTCTGTAAATACTGTCAATTTTTCAACAAATGTACAACCTATATTGTCGGAAATGTAATATAATATGACAAACAAACAATTTAAAGCTACTGTTGTACCTTTTTCTATAACATTATCTATTGAACCATTTCTGCAGTTAATCACACAAATATTCCATATTTTAGCCCGTTTTTTAGCTGTTGAAAGGACCTTAAAGCCCGAACTTTGACCTTAACCTGGATCTAATGTTGTGTATTTTCAATTTAAATATTAGTGGCATTATGTACTACATCCTATAAATATTTTAAAATTTTAACTCACATTTTTCATTTTATGTCTCATTTTCTTCAGTTGTCCATTTTTGTAGAATATGCACGCCAGAAAAAATGCCGCAATGACTCCAACTAAAACTGAAAGTGCTGAGATTCCTGCGATGAGACCCACCTGATTTTTATCAGTTTCCATTGTACCTTTTACAAAAGCAAAACAATGTTTTGATTAAGTGTAGCCACCTTAAACTTAAGTAACTTTTTATATATGTATCTATATTAATTTTAATGATTTCTATTAATTTACAACACAACGTTAGAGCAGTTCAAGTTGGATTCACATCTGTTCAGGGGACTTCTTAGAACATATCCTAAAAGGCACACACCACGCAGTGCTGTACAATGTTTAATCATGGTTAAAATGTTCAATTTTCCCCTTAATCTAATTTGTGAAACTGGAAACATAGTTATTACGCGATAAAATGTATCATCAATATAAAGTTAAAATGGTACAGTAAATTTGACACACATCAGGAAAGTATCAGGAATAATGGTGAAACATCACCATGGCTGGATCAAATAATGGCCTGTTTTGGCTTGCCACCAGATGGTTTTGGTCATATCAAAATAATTGTAGAAGCTTTGACAATGAATCCATTAAGTCATACTTTGGGTGACTTTTGCAGAGTCACACATTCATAACAGTCTTGAATTACAGTTATAACCTGGCCCAATCACCGGGTCGACTGCCTACCCATTGAAGAAAGAATGCAGTGATGAATAATCTGTCAATTATGGATGGTTAACAGTAAGTAATTTTAAATCTCCCAAACTTACCATCTTTAGTTAGTGGTGTCACTTTGTTTGTTGTTGCAGTAGGTTCTGCTGTTGAATTTGTGGTAGTTGGTGACTCTGTTGAGGTAGTAGGGATAGTTTTGGTTATAGGAACTGTACTTGTAGGAGTGGTGGTTGTTTCAGTGGTGTTGGTTGTCATAGGGGTGGGAGTTGTGGTGGTTACAAGGGTTGTAGTTGTTGTAGGAGTGGTGGTTGTGGTGGTTGGAATGGTGGTTGTGGTTGGTGGAGGGGTGGTAGTTGTGGTGGGAGTTGTGGTGGTAGTAGTGTCCCCTACTTCACTACAGTATGTTCCCGTAAAGCCATAGGCACACCCACAGCTAAAACCATTCAACCTGTGGAAAGTATAGGAGTAAAATGTAAGATTGGTCAAATTTGCAGAGCTTTCAGAAGTATATTTGGAAAGACAATTCAAGTTTCCAATTGTCCACATGTTTACTACATTTGAATCATGTTTACAAGATGAATTTACAATTATCTGATGGAATATATGTATTTCTGACCATTTTAACAAATATATCATTAATCAATTAATTAGACTGGAAACAAAAAGAAGTGGATTACAGGACACAGCAGTATCATAAATTAAGGAATAATATGATCCATGCAATGGGTTATAACTTAGAGAACATAAATAACATAAACTCAATAAACACTTTCTTCTCATTGTTATATTTGAAGCAAGTAAGTGTAGGTGTAATACTCTATGGGTATTAGATTTTAACATATGCTAAACAAGCTCACTTTGAAGTACAGGTGGCTCCATTCTGGCAGAAGTTTATCTCACACATATCTTTCACTGTCTCACAGTTGTCCCCAGTATATCCAAATGGACAGATGCAGGCATAATCACCATCCATATCCACACATGTGGCCCCATTCTGACAGTTGTTGTTGTCACATTCATTCAGAGTGTGGATGGTGCAAGAGATGTTCATAGGTAAACTCCCCTGGTTATTGTATGCATCTTGCCAGCCATTCAGACAAGTACACTTGACATTCTGAACACTGGCATGCTCACAGATTGACTTCACACCACAAGGATTGGGCACACATTCAGCTACATCACACAATACAAATTATTTTTATTCTAATTTTTATTAATATTACTTACTCTCCAGCACACAATATATTCAACCTAAATGCTAGGACATACAGACCAGGTAATATTCTTCGTATAAACCAACTCCCTTTAAGTTTTATAATTAGCATTACAAATATGTAAACAAGTGCCGAATTTTAATAAATATTTGATTAATCCTGTAATCTAAATTCCTGGTGCATACATTATGAGAAAGATATTTTACATAACTTCTGATCATTTTTGGTACATTGAAATCTTTGCAGAATAATGACAGAGAATAATTCACAAGTTAAAACTTGATGTTTTTATATTCAAAGGTTCCTATAACTATACATCCATTGCACGGCTAAATTGTGCATTATTTGGATAAATATGGACTTATCTTACTCACTATTAAAGAAAAGTGGCAGTTAATAAAAGTTAAGTTGCCCTCTTTGGCCTTATTTAAAATATTATCACTTCACATTTGGGTTACAGTGATTTTGTTTTTAAATTTAATAATATGCACCACTCAGGTAATATTCCTAATGACTGCAGACTGTGGCAATGTGCATTTTAAATGTTGAAGGCATAATTGATGTCTACATTTGATATCGTTATTTTGCCAGATTAAACAATGTAATAATCTGAGTTGATTTATTGGCAGAAATAGGTTATAACTGTAAAATTGCTTCAATGTTTACCTTCAATAATATTCTTTTTATGCTTCATTTACAACACTTAGTAGTTTAAAGTTTATCATATTATGAAGCACTTAAAACTTAGTGATTTACACATACTCTATTAACTTGAGATACAGGGTAACTAACCTCTCAAATCCATGCACTCACCTTTACAACTGAATCCACTGTCACACAGACAATCACTGACATCTGTTGCTCCTGAAGAAGTGGTATAGCTTGGTGGAGGACAGTTTGTACAGGGTTGGTCACCAACGGTGTCCTTGTACTCATGATCTCGACAAGGAGAACAAACTTTCACTGACCCAATCTTCTGATAGTAGTAACCTTTATCACACTTGCACACAGCCTTACCACTGTAAGGGTCACAGTAACATGAAGAATGGTCACGACAAGAGTCACAGTATGACATATTGAGAGGCTGGTCTTGGAACAGAAATGTGTCATCTTGATTTGTAAAGAAAAATTAAAATTATTGATAAAATCTCTCAGATCACCAAAGTAATTCCATCAGTTTTTCTAAAACTGAAATAGTGTCACAATTTTCTCATAACTTCCACAAGTAAGCAAACGGCACTTAATTTGCAACACATAACTCATATAAGGCAGTATACACTCCCACAAACAGTCATAGTTTGTGTTTTACTTCCCATTCAGCGAGAGCCATGTTGGGACAGGTCCTCAGCATTGCCACTTGTGGGAGTAAAACACACACAGAGGTGACTGCCTGTGATGCCAAACTTGCCAACCACTAGTACACTGAGGACTTGCTGCTTCATCTGCTGAACAGGAATGTGAAAACCTTGTGAGTTAGAATACTTCATCCAAAAGAAGTTTAGCTAAAAGAATAGCTCACTTCCACTGGGGCAATATGCTGTTTCATGGCCCTCTGAAGTGTTATTATGTAGAGACAAATTTCATTTTCAGGAGTGTTCACTGCGTTTTTGCAATTGTTTAGATATTTCAAGGCTAATTTAACACGGGGGAATAAATATATATCTCCTGCTTTGAGACCTCTATAAGAATCGAAAATAAGAATGTGCAAGCATGCCAATTTGAGTCATTAAAACGTATATAACCAGAAACACTGCTTTGACCATGTTAATCATATACAACGAATCAGACATGTCTAACAGGCCCTGAGGGGTCAAAGTTCATAACATATCATGATATACTACACACAGATGGCTATTTGACAACTGACAAAATATTTAACTTTTTATTCCTGAATAATAACATCATTCAGACCTTAGGCTGTGAAAAACACCTTGATACCTGATGAATTAAATATCAATAATTTGCACTGAAACATGATTTTGGATTAATAGTTCCATAAGGGTAATACATGTTATGTGAAATACTTGTAAGTGGCATTCCTTTACATTCATATAGATACAGAAAACCACAAAAGGTCTAAAAAGCATGATTTAGCACTCGATTGTTTTCAGTCTAGAAGCCTACATCAGCTGCCTATGAGTATCCATCTTATAACACCAACCTCATACAAACACAATAAATGTTTTTGTCAATTAGAAATCATAAGTACTCGGTAATTGTGTGAGCCCCTGACCCACAAAGGGTTCTCAGCCTTGTCATTCAATGGTCCATAAAAAAGACTTTTTTGTCTTGTTATCATTTTATCAGGAGTTCTGGGACTGTGACCAGGCACAGGTCAGAGCTCTCAGTTCTGGTACCAGATCTGAATATTGCATTGTGGGTGGTCATGCTTAGTTAACTTCACTAAAAAGCCAGCCTTTAATATTGGAGCCACACTTGTTTAAAATTTGAAGAGTTTACATGTTTTTGAATTGTGCATCGATTTTATAACTATTTTACTTCTTTTATTTCCTTATTTTATTCGTTTTGTTCAGCTCAAATCAAAATGCCAAATATTTTTATTGTTCTAGATGTCAGGATAAATACGAGCGACCAGTTGGGAAGAAATGTCATTTGAAGTTAGCAGGTGAGTCCTTTTCCAGTGGTATTGAGGTCGCTGCCTCCAACTCTTTCTCCAATAATAGTACTGTTTCGGATCAGATCTTACTTAAGTTGCGTAAAATAGGAGAGAAAATGGATCTGATGGACAGGATTATGCAGTGTACTGAGACTGCACTGGAACTGGATAGCTTCCGCCTAAGTCTACTTCCTTTCACTTCTCAAAGCCAACTCGTTCATAACACAGTTTCTGACGGTACTGCTACAGAAAATAGCGTTGTCTTTTTTGCTCTCAAAGATATTTTATTAGCCCTTTTTAACAATATTCAACCAACCCTCGGAGGGGCGAGTCCAACACACACACACCCCCCCCCCCCCCCACCCCCCACCCCCCACCCCCCCATCGAGGTTATACTCATTGTTCATTGTATTAAGTTCAGCACAAGAGAGATATTGCACAACAGATAGAAAAATGCTTACACATTGGAGAGAATTATGCTGATACATTAGAAAGGTTTCTAAATATGTTACTCATGCAATGCATGCCATCTGAAGTCGGTTGTGCATTTGTATAGGTGTTACAGGTATCAAATCTCAAAAATCGTTCAACAAAATTGTTAACACCGACCACTTTTTCATAAATATTTTTCTATGCATTTCTATTTAGCCAAGTACTTTTGTTCATTATACATATTGTTTACAAATCTTAGAAAACCTGAAATATTCAACTTCATATGCTTTTGTGAACATTGGAAAATATAATGTTTAGCTGTAATGCTAAGTATATTGACTAAATAATTAGGCATCTCTAATTCCCAATTCCCAAAAATGGCTGTGCTTGGACTTAATACTTTTTCAACCTTTAAGACTTGTTTTATCTATACTTTGATATCACCCCAAAAATGAGAGCTTTCTTCACATGAAACAAATAAAAGGTGAAGTGTTTCTTCATTTTCATGACAAAGGCCACATGTACGTGAGGTAGATAATTTAATTTATGTAGATAATGTTTCACACCGATTAATCTATATATGATTTTATATTGAAACCGAATTGGAGAATTATCTTTTATTGAAAACAAATTTTGTGTATATTTTTCCCAGGAATTCAGATGTAATGATATGTTTAAATCTGTTTCCCACTTGTATAGACACCTTAGATCTCTGGTTGATTTATCAGTTTTCAAGAGGTCATAGAAATCCTTACTTCCTTTTGTAGATTTACAGAGCAATTTAATGTGATTGTGGTAATAGGGCCGTTGCTTATTTTCTAGTGTAGCTACATGGTTAGACATGTATTTTTTAAACTTGAAATCATTCTGTAGCAAGAAAGAAAGTCTATATGGACTTTAAAATTCAAAGAAACCAGTGTTGATCAGAGTGAGGTCAGTCAACCAAGTTTTTGAGGAGTCTAGACAATGTGAAGCCGAAAAGCGTCTGGCAGAGATAAGGAGTCTCAATGAAACAGCTTCCAAAGGTAGGGTGAAGTCTCAACGTGGGGGTAATGGGACATTTTTGTCAAAATTTTATTCTGACAGGTGCTGAAAAAACTAGGTCCACTGATGACAATTTGAGCATCACCCAATGGGTGTTAGGGTTCATTTGTTGTATACAGGATGAGAAATTTGAGCAAAGTCGCTCTGCCATGCTTGATTATTTGGGCATTCTGATGGAAGATGCATCAGACTTTTCGTTGGAATCGGCCAAAGCATGCCATGCTATTCTACTGACGAAAATGGAAGCAGATAGGGTGTCGTGGATTGAGACTGATAAGATTGACAGGTTTCGTAGGGTTCATGCCCAGAGACATGTTACTGGAACACAAACCTCAGCTACGTGCTCTGCTACCAAGAAGTAAAAAAATAGAAACAAATTGTGAATAAAGGTAAGAATACAATTCACTTATTCACGGAAGCGGCCTTGCTGGATCAGCTTCACAAATCGGAACAAAAATTTCCAGATGATAACAGTCAGAATGTTTCAAAGCAAGAGTTAGTCAAAAAGAAACTATTGCTTGCACAAATTTCAACAAGGGCCTCATTGAGGACACTGTAGGCGATAATGTTGTTTCCAGTGCATTACTGGTTGATAATCTCTTTGATGGAGATTGAGATGGAAACTACTTGCAAAAGTGATCCCTTGCAGTTGGCTAAAAGGGCCACAGGAAATAAAATTCACATGGCACAAAATAAACAATTTTTCGGCTTTATTGCCATTTATGGGTTACAAGGCCAGGTACATGATGCAAATATTAACTCTGTGTGTACAATATACTGCATCTGCATAAATTGTTACGTCAGGATGGTAGACATAATTATGAGGGTTTACAAATTCCTATCCGTTCTCAGTTGAATTTTGAAAAGCGGAAGTCCTATCTCCAAGACTATTGGGATTGGCAACTTCCATTGTTAAGCAAATATGGATTTCCTCTTGGTTATAAGCATCATAATACCACCCAGAATGATCAAATTAATCATAAAAGTGTCTTACAGTACCCCTCTCATGGGGATGCTTATCTTATTAATGAAATTAAACATGGGGCTATATTAGGGGTATTTTAAGAACTACCAATCAATGATTTACATATTAGCCTGGAATGACTACTAGATCGACTTTTCGCTGCTGTTCAGATTCAAGCAGGAATCCGCCATATTTCAGCTCATATCTGACTTGTTTTACTTTATTATCACCCAGGAAGGCCATAAAATCTGTAATTATATAGATGATTTTATGTTTTTCATTTCTATCAAAAATACACCATTCTTACAATAGATTACAGTCCGTAACTGGTCTGACCGCTAGCACCAATAAGTTAGTCCCTCCCAGTACCCAGGTGGTATTTTAGTTAAACACTTACCGTCTGAAAAATCCCACCTGAAAAATTGCAGGTTATCAAACAAATGTGCTTACAGTGGTCCACTAGGGACTTTTGTACCAAGAAAGAATTGCAATCACTTCTTGGTTCGTTGCTGTATGTTACTGAATGTATTTAGTATGCTTGCTTCTTTTTGAATAGAAGAAGTCTTTAAAAGCTACAGGCCTGTCTCAAATTTAAACTTTATCTCAAAGATTCTTGAAAGGGTAGTAGCCGTCCAGCTACAAACTCATCTTGATGAAGCCGATCTTATGACTGCCTTCCAATCGGCTTATAGAAAACACAACTCTACTGAAAGCGCCCTCCTTAATGTACAAAATGATATACTTCTTAACATGGCCCAGGGTTCTGTCACTGCCCTTACCCTTCTGGATCTATCTGCCGCCTTCGATACCATTGACCACACCATTCTTCTGGACAGACTCAATGTTTATTATGGACTCAGTGAGCTAGCACTTGGCTGGTTCAAATCATACCTGTCGGGAAGGACACACTCGGTCAAGGTAGGTAGTACTCTCTCGCATCCTGCTGCGCTCCACTATGGAGTACCCCAGGGCTCTGTCCTTGGACCAATCCTGTTCTCTCTCTACACTAACCCAATCAGCTCAATCGTTCATTCCACAGTAGCATCAACTACCACTTTTACGCCGATGATAACACTTTCACCAGAAAATTTCTCTCACTCTATCCAAAAACTAAAGAACTGCCTAAACGATACTCAAAATTTCATGTTCGCAAATAAATTAAATCTTAACACAGACAAAACCGAGTTCATTGTCATAGGCTCCCGAAAAAATCGTAACCAGCTCCTCCCTCACTTCCCTATCAATATTCTGGGAAATCAGGTCTCGCCAACACAAAGTGTCAGGAACCTAATTTCACTTTCTCAAACCACATGTCACAGGTCATTAAGTCCACTAGAGTACAAGCGAGAGACCTCTACAGAATTCGTCCCCTTCTAGACCTGAATACATCAGTGCTGTTAGCGAATGCTTTGGGTGAGCAGCTGGACTACTGCAATTTACTCTTCTTATCGCTCACTGATTTTGAGTTAAGGAGATTGCAGCTGGTCCAAAACTCACTCTGCAGGGTTGTCACCCGTTCCTCTAAATTCTCTCACATTACCCCTCAACTAAAAAAACTCCACTGGCTACCAGTTAGATACAGGGTACTATTTAAAATTGGTCTTATTACATACAAAATTCTCACCCAGGATCAACCAGTTTACCTAAGAGGATTAATCCACCCCTACACCTCTTTTAGAAATACAAGGCGAAGTACCCCCAGACTCGAGTTCCTTCAAACCCCCACTTTTGATTGTAGAGTTCACAAATCAATTAAACACTTTTCTAATTCCTTCAGTCACTATGCCCCTGCCCTTTGGAACTCTTTCCATCTCCATGTAAGAAATAGTCCCTCTGTTGCATCTTTTAGAAAGCACCTCAAAACTCACCTCTTCAGCTCTAGCTTCCCAACTTAGTCTTCCTTTCCTCCCGGTCACACCCACAATCCTGGATTACCGACCTTGAATGCCCCTCGACTTCCATATGATAATGATTTTGTTTAATTAGCACACTGAGTTCCTCATTGGGGGGAAGATATTGCACTTGCAAAACAGTAGATTAGATTAGATTAGATTTGAATAGAATGTTGACCTTACTGAAGGAAAATTATGATAAGAGTAGGATTGTACTCAATGAACCTTTCAAATGTGATTTAAATTGGTACAGCACTTTCTTACCAGTGTATAATGGGATGACCTTTTTTCAGTACATTCCCACTAGAAATGTTCACCTGGATGCTTGTACTACTGGCCTAGGTGCAATTTATAATTCTTAGGTCTATGCCCTACCATTGCCCAAAGATTGGCAAACTTGTAATATTGCTTCATTGGAGATGATTAATATTTTAGTGGCCTTAAAAGTTTGGCATATCCAATGGGCTGGCCACAGAGTGTTGATTCATTGTGATAATCAGGCGGTTGTTTTAGTACCTAATACTGGTAAATCATGTGATATTTTCCTGAGTAAGATTGCTAGAAACATATTTATGTGGCCTAGTGCATGCAATATTGATTTGCAGGTAGTCCATGCTGCAGAGAAGTCTAACACTGTGGCTGACTTGCTGTCTAGATGGTTTATTACAAAAATAATTTTCAGAAATTGCAGACATTGCATTATGATAGGGTTAAGCACTCTCAGATGACCAACTATTTATCAGCCATCAAGTCTAAATTTGCTTTACTGATCATAGGCTTAAGTATTATCAGAGGGCAGTTCAGTTGCATGCCCCTCTTCAAGTAAAGCTTAATAAAATCATTCATATCGAGCTTCTTACCAAGATTGCAGCACAATGTGACCCCACATATATGGGTCAGATTTTTAAAGGTGTATATTTGCTCAGTTTTTTTCTATTGAATCTGGTTGCCTATTCATTCGCTTGGGTTGTTTGCCAGGTGTCAGTCCTCCTCCCAAGACAGTAACTTATGTTTATTTTTAGGGTACCAGTCTACTTGTGTAATTATTTCTAGGTGGGCACTGGAGTTGTTAATGGTAACCTAGTAGTATTTAAATTTCATTCGTCCAAGGCAGGACCTGTCTGAAAAACTGTTTCACTTGTGTTACTTTGTCATTGAAAGTTGATGGAGAAACATGACATTTTGATTTTGTTTTGATGGATTGATTTTATGCTTTTTAACTTTGTTTTTTTTTAATGTTTTAAATTGTATGATAGTGTAATAAAATACGGACGGTCATTTATTAGTAACAAGTGTTTTATGTAATATATGAACTGAATGTGATCTGGGACACTGAATTGCAACTTCTCTCTCCAGTCTGTGATTAGATTCTATAGTCATCGTGTCAGCAACAGGCTTTATGTGGTCAAACCACTGAGGGACGGTCTACCCTATTTTTCTCTTACATGGCATCCCATGTTGCATTTTTTGGTCAGATAAAGTCTGTGTTACACGATTAAGACAGAATCTCAGCGCTTTGTGTGTCTTATATTTTCAGAAATATTGACTAGTATATAACAATCTGGTAAATAAAATAAAATGCCTGACAATAAACAGTTATGCAAATCATGCAAGAAGAGACATCTACCTCCCACAGGGAAAAAGTGTAAACAGAACGTAGTCAATGATGAACTATTACGAGATGCTGCCGTCGCAGGCGAGTCACCTGCTGTGAAGGCGGCGGTAAGGTTCCTCTCCAGATGGACAGTCGGTACAACTAGCAATCTTGGAGTAGTTACAGATGGCAGAACGCTTGGACCAGGTGGAAGGTCAGATGGCTGCGTCCTCAACGAGATCAACACCAGTTCCACGACATGAGTTAAGTACAGACAGTTTGGTTAAAAGTTCCAAATCTAAAAAGAATTCAGCCAATTATTACTGATTCGTCCTCTGAGGACAGTGAAGGTCCAACTATTGAAGTGTTGAAATCAAAACGTCTGCAACAAAAAGTTGATTCAAGAATTAGGGAACTTGATCAAAGTTCACATTCCCCAGGTAACAGTAAATCAAAATTAAAATCTCAGAGAGAATGCCCGGTTGAGGTTGTAGTGAAGCAAAAGGTACATTGGCCCCATGAGGCTATTCTGGGGGCGCTACGCGTCAAAGGATCACGTATGACCAGCTGTCCTTGACCCAGTGGGTACAAGGTTTCTGCCAGAATATTTTGGAGGAAGACTCCACAGAACGCAAAGATCAAACGATTTCGTATTTAGGCGACCTCATGGAGGACGCCACAGACTTCTTGTGGCAGGGAGCAAAGGCGGCTCATGCCGTCTTGCTCTGTGAGATGGAGCGAGGCTTCTTACAATGGGAAGACGGTGACAGGATAGACCGCATTCGTAGAGCTCATGCTCAGAAGCACGTACCGACTAATAGGTCAAATTGGGGTCGCAGTGAAAATCGTAAGCCGTGGTTCTGCAAAAGCTTTCAAACTAACAACTGCCCGCAAACTAAAGATCATGAAGTCAATGGGCGCGTTCACCAGCACATATGTGCCTTTTGCTTGTCCCTTGGGAAGCAATTAGGACATTCTGAAGAAAATTGTCTCACAAAAAATCACCAAGCAAAAAACGACCAGTCAGCTGCCCATTATTAGGATGGGTCAGCTGTAAAGAATCTGGCTATAACTGCAATCGTGATAAGAGTGTTAGAAAACAAACAAACAACAGTCATGTAAACACAGTTGCTGGTAGTGTAACTAATGTCATAAAGAAACTGAATTGTTTGAAAGAAAGGGTGCAGGTCGCTGGCAGCTCCATTCTAGACACTCCTGTCAATGACCAAACTTACAGAACCAGATTCTTTTACAATTCCAGTGTTAGACCAAATGATGTAGATGTATCTTTGGCAAAATAATTTTTAAAAACCCAAAAATATCAAACTGATAGGGTTCACGCTAGAATGGTCTGGAAGTCGAGTGGGACTGCCAGGGGTGGAAACAATGTTGACACAACAAGTGTCCAGCAGAAAGTTGACAATGACAGTAATGCTATGGTTTTTGACCTCAGTATTAGTGATACTGGGGTTTGTGGTAATGAGTGCGTTCCTCGTTTAGGTGAACATGAGATTCAGGTCTCTAGTGAAGCTCAGTCACATCAAGAAAACAAACACGGTATCACAAAACTGCATGAGTACAGTGGAGTTAAAGTCGATGACACTGGTTTGTCCCATTTGCAATGTTCTGGTAGTTTGAACAGTGTGAACGTAGGTTCACCTATGAATGCTAATGGTGGAAATAATGTGGCCAGTCAGCCGTGTGTAGTGCAAGGAAACAATTATCCTGGAGTGGAAGAAAAGTTTGTAAATTCAATTATGCATGCCAATCAGTTAACAGTTTGTACGCTGATACACCAATCAATCACGCTTGGTGTGGTCAGTTTGAGTTCATGTTTGGATACATTCCTTTGTCTGAGCAAACAATGCCGACAGTAATACATGAAAACATTTCAAATGATATGTCTCCCTTTGAAATGCACACAGTGGTTAAAGCCACTTCTAGGCCTAATTTCTTGCAAGCTCGTTTGCCAGTTTAATCTCAGTTGAATGTTAAAGCCTGGGAGGCTGAACTTGGGGACTATTAGGACAAACAGCTAATCCAATTAATCAAGTTTGGCTTTCCCCTAGATTTTAATAGGGCTTGTGAATTGAAACAAGACGGTAGTAACCATAAGTCTGCACTTGATTGCCCCAGGGACATTGAAGAGTACCTTACTGAAGAATTGCAATACAAAGCCATATTGGGACCTTACATACACAAACCCATACCGAACTCACATTGTTCGCCTTTTATGACCAGGGCAAAGCCCAATTGAAACAGAAGACGCGTTATTATTGATCTCAGTTGGCCAATAGGCGCTTCAGTCAACACAGGGATAGACAAAACCACATACATAGACAGTGCATTTGCTTTGAACTTTCCAAAGGTTGACCACATAATGTCAGAGCTTAAACGTCTAGGTTGTGGCACCCACTTGTACAAGATAGACGTTTCCAGGGCGTTTTGCCATGTCAAGGTCGATCCGGGCAACTACGACTTGCTGGGGTTGGAGTGGAACGGCTTCTACGTTGATACATGCGTCCCGTTGGGACCATGGGAGCCAGATTTTTCAGCGGCTCAGTGACTCCGTGCATTTCATCATGCATCATTCTGGTTTCACTATTGTTGACTATATAGACGATTACGTCGGGGTGGGCGTACCTATGCATTACCTGGGCGTCATATGCATTTCTCCTTCAACTAATGTAACGTCTGGGCCTAACTGTAAATGAGAAAATACTTGTTCCCCCTGGGACTCGAGTTGTATGTCTGGGTGTGCTAATTGACACAATTCGTGGCACAGTTGAGATACCAGCAGAGAAACTGCAACAAATCAATGTCACTGTTCATCAATGGCTGGGTAAAGATGTGGTCACAAAATGTGAACTCCAGTCCATTCTTGGACTGTTTTTGTATGTCCATAAGTGCATTCATCCTGCGAGATTTTTTCTCAACAGGATGCTTGAAGTTTTCAGAAATAGTCACAGCGCACAAAAAATCCCATTGACAAGCGAATTCAAACACGACTTACATTGGTTTGCCAGATTTCTGCCAGATTACAATGGTGTGTCATTGTATGACCACAAAACGGTTGACATCACTCTTGAGCTGGACGCCTGCCTCACTGGCTTTGGAGGTTGCTCTGGCATTTATATGTATCGTCTGCCTATAGAAAGGGGTTATAGGAACTGGTCAATCGTGCATCTCAAGATGATAAACATTCTCTTGTCTCTCAGATTGTTCAAACACCAGTGGTCGCGACGTAAGGTCCTGATACGTTGTGATAACGAGGCAGTAGTTACTGTGTTGAAAACTGGGAAGACGTGTGACCCTCATCTCGCAGCATGTGCATGCAACGTGTGGTTTGAATCAGCCATGCTGGATATAGATCTCAGATACGCACATGTACGAGGTCGTGACAACCAGATCACGGATGTGCTGTCCAGGTGGCAGAATATGCCTGTACAGATTCAATTTTTGCAGAGAAGTGTTCCAGGGGCCGTATGGCTTCAAGTTTCACATGAATTATTAGAAATTGATTCACAGCTGTAAAATGGTGTTGTTAATATGTCATTCTTAAGGTTGTATATAGTGATGGTTATCCTAGAGTAGGGGCCATTGCCTGCATACCCTGAGGCAGGGGCCTTTGCGTGTTATGATAAATACTGAATAGTTGCTACACTTTGTTTTGTAGAATATGGGGTGTTGTCCACATTGTCGACCAAGGCAGCCTCAAGACTACACCATGCATTTAGACCAAAGACCCGCACAGCCTATGAAAATATGTTCAAAGTGTTTGTTGCATTCTGTGTGTACATCAAGGTGTCATTGCTGAATGTGAATGTCAAAGTCATCTTGTCGTTTCTAGAGTGTTTGGTCACAAATAAATGTTCATATGTCATGATTGCCAACTATGTGTCAGCCATAAAGGCTCTGTTTACACTCTATGATTTGCCTTTTACTGTGTTACAGCATCCAAAGATCAAGTATTTTCTCAAAGCTCTCAGAATAGAAAGGCCACTGTCTGTCAAACCACACAATATCATATCTATTCCCATTCTGGCAGCTATGTCTGAATCATGTGCAAATTTACCTCATGAGGAGGTATTCAAAGCTACTTTACTTTTAGTTTTTTTTTGGTTTTCTGAGGTTATCGAACCTAGCTCCTCATTCTTTGGCATCATTTGATCATACTAGGCACCTTACAGGTGAAGATGTATTTTTCACAAAGGAATTTCTAAAAGTTATCATAAAGTGGTCCAAAACTATGCAAACAAGAGATAAAATTCAATGTCTTACCCTTCCAAAGCTATCTCAAAAATCAATTTGTCCATACTCAGCTATGAAAACTCTTTTTAGTTTGTATCCTATGTCCGCAACCTCTTCTTTGCTTCAAACCCCTGTGGCTAGTGGTTACATTCCTCTCACTGATTCTCGAGTTCGGAAACTGTTGAAGAGGGTTAACGTACACATGGGTTTGAATCCTAGCTTTTATACCTTCCACGACCTGAGACATTCTGGGGCCACTTTTGCATATAATTGCCATGTTCCTATTCAAGATATCAAGCGCCATGGAACGTGGTTGTCTGACTGCGTGTGGCAGTATATCCAGTCCAACCACTAGTCGGGTGAATATTTAGCCAAGTCACTTGCCACTAATATAAATGCTAGATAAAAATTCCTACCTGCTTTGGGCTTGAGGGTGTTTTATACATGTTTTTAGATGTTAATTTTCATGGTACATTGTAAACCTTTGGGGTTTCCTTCTTCTTGGTCAAATTCACTATTGTGATATTTACTGACTCCCATGTTTGACCCCTGTTTACTTTCCAAGCCACCTCTTCTGTCCAAGTTCAAGGTCACCCCCAAGGTCACAGAACTTGGTCTTCCTGACCTTGGATGTAATTCATTATATATCATATCTAGTGTACACTTGGACTTTAAATGGACTCTAACTGTGATTTGTAAATGGATCAATCTTAACATTTATTTTACAACTTGAAAAATCTTTTATAATCTTTTATGACATGTATATATATATTATAGTATTAGTTGTATACTCCATTATTGTGTATTATAATAAAGAGTGCCCACACCTGGTGTTTCTCTGTCTTGGGGGGTACGGACTGGTAGAGGTTTTCCCCCACTGAAGCATTTGGCCGGGGGGACATTATTTTAAACCATGTAAATTTAGTGTACTTATAAAGTGGTCTAAGACCATGCAGAACAAGAGCAATCAATTCAAACTCATACCTGTACCTAGAACTGTTGGTATATCACTGTGTCCAGTTCGTGCCATTTCCAACCTCTTGGCACTGACTCCTAAGGGTTCAAACCTACCCTTGTTTCAACTTAAACAGAAGTTTTATCTAGATTGGACTTGAATGCAACTGGCTACACCTTGCACACCTTCCGGCATTCAGGTGCTACTTTTGCTTTCAATAACAATGTTGCATTACAGCACATTCAGAGGCATGTCACCTGGACGTTGAACTGTGTGTGGAGGTATATCATAGATGATGTTAATGCTGGGGATCAAGTAGCTGAAATGTTTAAAATGAAATTATCTACTGCTTGACTTATACTCCTACATTTGGGGTGTGGCTGGTTGAATTCTTTCTGCCAAAATATAAATTACCATGTCATCATTTAACAGTTGAAATAATTCATTCATTGCTGGCACAGGCCCACCTTCCTTATGTAATCCTATTTTCTTCCAATCTGTATGAGGTTCTTTTACCTCCTTTAGCTATGGTTACCTTAAACTCAACTTAATTTAAGGTAACACTGTGCCAGTCTTACATGACTTTATGGATTATAAATACTCAGTAGTGTGAAATCATTGATATTAATAAATATACTAACACCAATGCATCTTTAACTTTGACCCTTGAGGTTTATTTCACCTTTAAATCATATATGTATGTCACTCACGATCCAAAGGTCAAATAGAAAGGTTACAATAGCAAGACCAGAAGAAATGGGATCAGGGGTCAGACAACATAGCCTTGCATCATCCAATGCACGAGATTTCAACAGGACATGCCACTGTGATCCACGCGATTGATTTGGCATTTAATCAAAGGCTGTAATCTTTGTGACGGCTCGACTCCCACAAGTGATAATTGCTTAGAATCTGTCCCAATATGACCTGGGCTGTTGAACGGAACGTACAACCTCAACTTTGACCTTTGTCTCACAAGTGAATATGTCAAGGGCCTGTCCCAAAATAACCTTGGCTGTGAACGGGACATAAAACTCCAACTTTCACTTTGTTAAATGCTGACTCAAGGCCAATGCAAGGCTGGCTCCTTCCGTGTTTAGGAGTTAAGCATTCCCTAGTCCATAAACATGAAAATACAGTATGTAGATATGAAAACTCTAAGAAATTTGTCACATATCAAAAATGTAGCATTAAATCTATTCAAGATACAAAACATTCAAACCTTTTCAGTCCATTAATTCTTTGGAATTCCCTGGAAATCCCGAATGGGAACCAATGAGTGTTTGTTAAGTGGCATCTTAAGATACACTCAGTTACTCATGACAGTGTCGCTGAAGTAGTTGAAACATGTCTTGTATTCAGGTGCAGCTAAATACCTATGGCTGAAGGACAGACAAGCTTATGCCCTGACACCAGTTATGAAAGTTAACCTATGAACTTATTTTATATCAAAAGCATACCAACCTGGTCCGTAAGTAGTATATGGTTGACTTTTCAACAGCAACCTCTCCCACCCTTGTTTGAAGGCAAAGTAATCAGGGGATGCAATGGTTGCACCGTTGCCTGGCTTCACCCAGGTACCAGAACCAATGACAAAGATGTGGATACCAGAACTACGCAACTCTTCTGCTTTATCAACAGTACTCAAGTAATCACCTGTCTGTATATCTGCATCAGTGGCTATCAGCAGGATTTGGGTGGCACCAGGTCTGAGTCTGTAATATAAATTAAGGTTATAACAACAAACAGGATTGTTCGGAATCTAATCTTGTATAACTCTGTTCAATGCATATTGTTTATATGAAGGATTTATTTTTCCAGATATTTATTTCTCTCTTAAAGATTGTGGGTATGATTCGGGACGGCATCAAGGTGCCAGGTAGGTCAGTACTGGGGGACCCTATTATCGATCATCACAAAAATTAGTGTCAACCAGCTGGGTTTATCTTCTGACTTTTGATTGGCTAATTACTGCCTACCTTGAATCATAACCCCTCCATCTTCGATTTCAAATCTGGAGGGCAAAGAGGTGACATTGGAAAATTTACCCACCCCAAAATTTTTACCCTTCCCTTTTGGTATAATTAATTTAACAGAATACACATGGTCATTGTGTACTTATTTGTAATTCAAGTGTTGTTGGAACCAGATACTGCCTGTTCTTCATATTTCAGATAATCACGTATTATGTGATAGAAAGGGTTTACCTGATCAGCACCTTGCATATATATACCTTGGGTTTTTAAAGGTGGGTCAGTTACTGACCGCTGCCCAAGTTTCAACAGAGACATAATATAAATTGTGTACCTGCTCCCTTCATTTGATCCTTGCTGCTATGGAATCCATTGGAAGAGCAGCCTATGTCAGCTCTGGTGCATTATTGTGGTGCTGCAGATTATTGTTAATTTTTGCTACACATATGAACATTTTATGTCAATAACTGTATTTTATTAATTCCAATGTTACAAGCTGTATAACATACATGAACTCTCCAACATTTGATACATTGTACCTGCTACTATGATACAAATCTTTATAATCATTTTATCTATATATTTTATATTGTTTCTTTTATGTAATGACTTTATTCTATCACTCAGTTGTTTATATGCTTACTTCTTTATATTATGCATTGTTGCTCATACGTTACTGTCTTTTACTTACATATTTTAGTTTATTTCGTCTACTGCACTCAGGGTTGTCAGGTTCTATCAGCCACTGTGTGATCTATGAGTTGACTATGTTAGTAGGGGGTGTATTCCTCGGTCAAGTAGTGTAAATACTTTGAGCTAGACAGATTACATGAAACGCCAACCCTCTGACCTTGCCAGTGTATATAAAACAAATTTTGTAACATCTTCACCTGGACCTACCATCCTAGTGGCTACCAAATTTAGTCATCTTAATCCAAATTTATTTGAATCTTCGAGTTACACCAAAATATTTTCTTCTTTATCTTATTCATTTTCGTCCAAATTGGGTGTATCCACTCATTCCACATATAGTTAGAAATATTCAATTTCATTAACTTACACACTGTGTGGCGTTAGTTTCCTCCTTATAAACCCCCTTCGGTTTGACCTTTCTTCTCGAAGGTCAAGAAAATTTGCTTGACCTTGCTTCGACCTTTGTTTCAAGGTCAACAAACTTGTTTCACCTATCTTTTGGGGGTCACTTTTGTTTCAAGGTCAGGGGAATTGCTTGACCTTGAACCCAACCTATTTTCAGCTTTGTTTCATCTTTCCTTATCTACTAAGCCCCTCCAACCAGTGGTTTCAGCAACTTTAGTTACATGAACATATTATGTTGAAAATGAATAATTAACTTTAAATTCTAAAGGTACACAAGAACAAATATTAGTAGATTGAATATATATTTAAACCCATGCTGTCTTTCATTTCTTGACTGGGGTTCCCTGGGTACTAAGTATGTCATGTGAATTTTGTAAATTTATATATACAAAAAAAACTTATTTATAATCTTATTTACGCCTTTATCATGGTGAGACAATGACATTTTACTTTGTAATACAAATAAATGAAGTGACAAATAGTCTCATATTTCCGTATGAATGCCATACTAACCAACCCATTAATATCTCAAGTTAGATATCAATTACAGAAGAATCCTTTAGAGGGGCATACAAGTTTTAAGAAGGTTTAGGTATAACCGGCACTCACTTTATAGCGGGTAACACACTTGACTAGGAACTCAGGAGGATGTGGGTTCAAACCCAGGCAGATATATAGTGGCTCAGCTGACCAGTTAAAATGGCGGTCCTCTGTCATTGGGTCCTATCCCCAGTGGCAGTTTAAAGAACCTCGAGGACGTTGATAAATGGTCATCCTTGAGCCTCTATCTTTCAGTTAGGGGAAAGTCAGTTTGACTTTTGTGAAGAACAGTATTAAAATGGAAACAAATTTTGATATTTATGGTAGGTTTAGTTTATCACTTGTGGGGAAAATAAAAGGACATTATGATAATAATAAAAATACCATTAAAAGTTTTTGGCAAAAATAAATAATTTCATTTGGAAATGTTGAAAATAGATCAGAAACAGCTAATAAAGGGTACCGGGTAGATCGAATGGGAGACTGAAGTTAACTAATCTGAGGATAAATCATTTAAATGTCCTGGATAAAGAGTTTAAGAGTTTAATTGTGAGAGGTGTAATATGAAAAGTAATACTTGGCATATGTTAATGCATTCTGCGAGATGCGACATTTTGTGAAAAGCATCAGTTTGAGATTTACAACCGTTTTGCCATTGTGTTTGTTTGGGTGTTTTAAATGAGGAAATAAACTAAAACTATAAACAAAAATAAATATAGAGCCAAAAAAACAACACAAGACCAAAACATAAAACAAGCAATGTTTGCCCACTGATGTACACTCAAAGATGTCACATTTGTGAGATATGTCTTGAGGGGATTTCCATACATAACACTCGGGCCTGGACACTGAATTTGTCTCTGATACAATGATATAACCAGAAAGGAACCAAGTGTGACCTGGCCAAACAACAAAAGAAACATAAGTAAGTCTGCCTTGTACATGAACAGATAGATATTCACCTGTAGCCTGGCCTTTGCACATCTTTACCATGATAAACTACATTGAATATCTTATCTGTAAAACATTGGCTCTTTCAAAATATCTTGTTATATGACCAAATAATAGTTTATAGTTTAGAAGTTGTTTAATACTATACTATGTCATCCTTACCCATCTACACACCAAAATTTATTTAATGCTGGTGTTCCACTGAAGCCCACCGGTTGGTAACTATATATTTTTTGAGAGTCGGGACCAATGTTTACAAGGTCCATTAGGGTCGGTTGTAGTCTCCAGGCCTGTCGGGAAGAGTCAGTGAAATATCAAATATATTTGATATTTCTACAACCGTTGCCAACCTTTGTAACAGACCCTAATTTCATCCACCTAGCAACAGGCCTGTCGGTTAACTTAACGGTCTGTCGGTTACACTTCCCAGCCTGTCGGTTAATAAAACAGGCCTGTCTGTATCACGTATCCAGCTTGTCCCAAATATGGTGATCCTGACTCGAGGATCTAGAGTTGGGAATATTTGTATCTGACAGGCCCTAAACTGAAACAGACAAGCCGTAAACAACAACCGACAGGCCTGTAACTCGAACAGACAAGCCCCCAACTGTAACTGACAGGCCGGCAATATATTTGCTTCTTACGGCCTGTCGGTTTCCAAATCTGTGGTTATAAAAAGGCCAGTCAGCACACGTAATTCATGCATTTGGGCTTTGACTTGTCGACAGACAACTTGTGTGCAGCTTTAGATTCTAAGTTTTTCATTTTTTTCGCAAATTAGCTTAAGTTTGAGCTAGGCTGGACTGGCTGGGAGTGAAATCTGTTCTATGAGGTTTCACTTTTATTTTTAAGTTTTTGTTTATGACAAAAGCTGTACATGTAATTGATCAGTATGCCAAGGGGAAGGAGAAAGATTTGAAGTACCTACAGATACTCAACCACAGTTTCAGTTAGGAGATACAGCTGAGGATGTAGAGAGAAGGAGAGAGAGAGAGGAGAGAGAGGAGAGGGAACAGGATGAGAGGGACAGAGAGAGGATAGAGAGACACCCCAACCCCACCCACCCCCCAAAAAATAAAAAAAGTAATACACACATACAGACAAACAAGTAAAAACACAAAGTGCTATGAATGTGTGGATGGACTGACAGACAAACAGACAGTGTTGCAAAACAACACCTCACGTGCCACAAACATCCCACGACCTGGCTGTTGATTGGATGACTGACAGACTGACTTAAATATTACCTTACTGGTCAAACTGGATTAAGGTAAAATTTTGATTTTTATTGTTCAAAAGTTTGGGTTTTGCAAAATTACTTGGAAATGATTTTAAAAGAGTTATTTTTTCCTGGGGTAAAATTATTATTATTTGTTGGGGAGTATGTTATTTTATAGGGGTTTAACTTTTGAACTTTGACATTTGAGGACTTGGGTTTTAATCTGTGTGAGAGTGGGTTTAACGTTTGCAATAACATTTTCCACAATATTTTTTTCTTTGGGGGTGTTTTTGTTTCATAATTTGATTTAGATTCAGATTGATTGAAAATTGGATTTAATTTTTGTATCACAATTTTTCAATAAAAGTTCTTGGATTATTTGGGTAGTCCTCAAAAGGACTGATTGATGACAACTTGTTCTCCCCTCAGTCTTCTTAAATTCTGTCCTCCTGCCCAGCCAGTCCCCCAAGGTTGTTGAAGTAGTCTTTCAGTAGGTTTCGTGATGTTTAGCCTCCCTCGATGGATTTCTGACATTTTCATCCTGTGCCTGCTCCCCCTGGTCATTCTGTGGTGGTTGTATGTTGTCCACTGGAGTGGGTGGTCTGTCTGCTCCCCACTGATGGCTTGTTATGTAGCATCGGACATGTTAGCACAATGTCTCTGACAACTTTTGGCCTCTGCTCCATGGTGGTCAGCAGCACCCTGAATCTTCTTACTAGTATACCAAAAGAGTAATCAACCACCCTCCTGCCCCTGGATATCCTGTAGTTGGCTATTCTCTCCTATCTGATCAGTTGTTGTCTGCTGTATGGCTTGACCAGCCAAGGCATAAGCATAAAGGCATCATCCCCCAGCAGGAAGTAGTGCAGATCTGGCCCCCAGGTCCAAGTGGTTCAGGCGATGGAAGTCCCAACCTTCTATTCTCAATTCTTTTTTTCAGTTTGTTGCAGTTGAATATCTGAGCATCAGATGATGACCCACTGGCCCCCACGTTGACCCACAGGAACTTGTAATCTGCATCTACTAAAGCCAAAATTACCAGGGAGAAGTAGTCCTTGTAGTTGAAATATTCACTGCCTGACTTCTTGGGCTTCTTTATAGCAATGTGTTTTCCATCTAATGCACCGACTGCATCGCGGACATTCCATCTGTTTCTAAATCTCTCTTCAATTTTCTTCTAGTCCTATATTCGTGTTGAAATTTCCTTAAGATGTCTTTGCAGACCTGGGGGACAAATTTACAGATGGCCTTTCTTCCAACCCTCCATTGGTATTGCAGTGAAGTATATATTTCCCCTGTGGATAAGTGTCTCAAAGTAACTGCCAGTTTCAATCCGACTTCCAGTGGCTTCTTGAAATTGGGGGTTGACTTCCTCAGACGAGGGCTAATTCTTTCTTCAATTAAATAAAAAATGCTGGTTCCATCCTGGTGAAATTTCTGTAGCCTGGTATGTCAGTTGTGATTAGCTCGTCCAAGAGTGTTCTGTGGCAACCTCTCTCTTCTCTCTGCAGTATCCAGGGCATAACCCATAGATTCTGTGGCTTCCTCCTCTTTCTACATGGTGGGGGCTGTGGCTGTTGTGGTGGTTCTGGCTAGGCAGGTGCTGGGTTCTGTTGTCTTCTGTGTCTTGAAATCACGATGAATAGTAGCACATTCAACTCAATAAAAAAACCAAAGGACCCTCAACTGGTCAAACAGTTCCTCTTGATATGCTGCTGTCATCTTTGAAGTGTGAAAGTGATGGGGGTTTATATAACGTGATATGGATCCTGATTCTGGATCCCGACTATAGATGCCAACCCACAAAATCAATCAGTCCTGATGGCAAAGGTCAGAGACATGCTCCTGGCTTCTCTGTTTGTCTTTACGGCTTGTCTGATTGTGATCCAGCTTGACTGTTAGGAGTTTAGGGCTTGTTGTAGTACTTCTACGACTGGCCATGCAAAAAACATCCCCAACCCTACATCTTGTCAGGGTAGTCATCACGTCCTGTCTGTAAGTGCACCATCCGGTTGGGAATTTCTTAACTGCATTTTTGCATCCTTTTCTCTATGATCCTACGACTTTTCCCAGAGTCGTAGGGTAGGATACAGGGTTGGCTCAAGTGGAACACCAGCATAAGCTAAATTTCCCATTAATATGGCATTAAACATCACCATATTAATGATTACATTATTGCTATCTTAGGCAATATCTCATCATATACGTAAAACACAGGATGCACAGTCTAGACACTATAAAAGCTAATTCAGACAATGCCTCGCTCTCCTTGATTACCAGCAAAGCAATTACCAAGCAGGACATACAGACTGCTTGACGGACTAACTTGTAACAAACTTGAAACAAACAAACTTGAAATGGAGTCAAATCCAAAAAAACAAGGCCGAAAGGTGTTTCGGTCCCCTCGCATCTGCACCATCAGAAACACTAGTAGTGCATTGAAGTGGTAACCAACCTCAGTACTAATGTTGCCCATTACCATTTAACTTCTGTAAAACACAGCCATTGTGGCCACGCCACAGCTTCTGTAAAAGACAGACAGTCATTGTGACCATGCCACAATTCATGAAAGTCTGGAGACAGAAAAAAAGTGGAAGAACTATAAAATTGTTATTTGAGTGAACTATAAAATAAATGAAATTTTGAAATATAAAGACTATCATAAAGTGAGGAATATGGCTGGATGCTTGTAAATATTTGTAAAGTGTAATTCATTTGGACTTTTTAATTGTTGCAGAGTAAAAAAGAACATTGGTATTCTAATAAAAGAGTTCCAGAGTATGAAAAGTGTTTCAACTGATCTCCCATGGTAAATAAACTCTGGGAAAACTTTCCAATGGGAAAACTTTCCAATGCCAAGCACCTCATTAAACCCCCAAACAACAAGATAGACACCCCAAAAGTGTGAAGATTAGCGTAAGGAAAGAGTTTCCACCTCATCAACAAGGGTCAAGTCAAATAAAGATGTGATCCCTCATTACAATGTTCCTGAAAAGAATACTGTCAGAGTGAAAGTATAGACATATTGTGCTATGATCTTAATTACTGCAGAAAACTTACTGTTTTCCTGATGCAAATATTTCTCCTGCAGTATTTAATCCCTGTAACATTTCTGTCTGTCTGTTATCCTCAAAATCATCAAAATACTGAATCTTTCCCCAGATGGAATTCTCCCCTCCATAAAAGAGTTCACACTTGTTTATAGTTTCAGCAGAACTAGCACTGATGTAATCAAACACAGTATCTGTACGCACTGCAAATGTAATGGCTGCAAGGCGAACCCTGTCTGGATGTACAAGTGCATACTGACGTACCAAAGACTCCAAAATAGGCCTCTCTTGTGTATAGAATGCAGATTTACCCATCCCTCTAGAACTGCCAATCATCATAATCAGATCCGCTTCGTTTATAGGATCTAACAATGTCTGTATGTCAGGGATTTGGTTCAATGCATCTCTGTCTTCCTGACGTTTTTGTCTTTCTTTTAATGCAGTATCACAACAACCACTGAACATACATGTCAAAATAATTACCAGGATAATATTCCCTGCAATAAAAGTCCACCTAAAGCTTTGTCTGTCTGCTACTTGAGTTTTAATTTTGTATAAGCTTTGTATAATCATTTTGTATCCATGTATCTACTAATATCATCATATCAGCATATATTTAAATATTTCCCCTGTTCGTGCTAACAAGGCCATATTAGAATATCTTACATAAGTTTTTATTGCTGACTAAACTTGTATTATGCCATAAAACAAATATAATAAAACGATCTGGGTATAGGTTGTCCCCCGAGTCTTATGAAGACACAGACATTTGTATATTTGTTTTTCCTTTCTTGAATAAATTTCTGTATCATTGAACGGAGTTGTAAAGACTTGGTTGTTTGCTGTTTAATGTTCCATAGTCCCAATAGTACCACAACGAACAAAAATGGCGCTACAAACGGTGTTAATTCCGTTTCATACCTCACTGGATTTCATTGAACAAGTATTTTTTCACTCTAGTCTCAGACACACTTCTAAAATGTTTTAAGTATGTTTTGACTGTGAACCGTTACATTAGTACATACAACTTACTGTAGTCAACATCCAATATCATGCATGTGATGTATTATTTCTTTTCCAAATTGTCTCTGTACAGATTCTAATCAGATTATAAAAAAGAATCTGACTGTGATCCAAATTTCAAAGAAATATATATGGATATATGGGCTAATTTCATCCAAATTTGCTCATTTTGCATATGTTTTTATCTAGATCCAAAGAGAACATAACACCAGTTGTACAAGTTGTCTATATCAACAGAATGCTAACACTATGTGGCTTTGTTAGACATACATTAAATCCTTTGAAAACATTCTATCACAAGTGTTTTGTACTCATAATGCTTATTAAATGTTCATCTTCAAACATTTGAAAACAAAGTTGGCGGTGAGCAATAATAGGGGATTTTTGAGGACTTAGTTAAGAATTACCCATATCAAATGCCCAAAAGTGAGAATTCAATGGGGCACCTTTTTTAAGAATTACCCATATCAAATGCCCAAAAAATAAGAATTGATTGGGGCACCTTTTTGAATTGGTGAGCAACCTAAAAACATATTGAATTTGACCTCTGACCCCAAATAAGGTTAATATTGCTGAACAATGACAATGTAATATTCTTGAGATACCTTTAAGCTCATTTGTAACCTTTTCCTACACTTGTCATTGAATGTTTAATAAACAGTATACAAAAATATGTTTTGAAAGCCTTGTATCTTTTTTTTTAAACGTTCACAAAATGTTTGCAAAACTCAAAAATGTTGATGAATATTGAATCAATAAAACTTTTGCAGATGATTAATCATACAGCAAATACTTTGTCCACATCTTTCAAATTACTGCAATTTATGGCCAGATTTAAGGTCACTGATTAGAAAATACATAAAATATTTGATCTTTGCAACTCAAGTGACCCCTGCTTTGTGCATAGCTATTTGATCACCTGGCTCACCTGAAACTTTTTTTTTCTCAAATGTGATTAGATCTTGATCTGATCTTAAACCATGTTAGTGAACACCACCCCTGATGTCAGTGCTGTACTGATGGCTTTGCAGCCTGAGCCTGTAGATGAAAAGACTTTTTGGTCTTGTTCCAGTCTGAAAATTATATAAACTAGAGATTATTCTGAGATATAACTTGCAGTCACACTGTACAAATGGCGTACACAGACTTAAAATTATTTGAATTTTGTTTATGCTTATGCTTGCAAGTATTGAGACCTTGTTTCTAGCTTGTGAAGCACATCTCAAATGTAAGCATCATATGACTTACATACATACAGATATATCCCAGAAACGAACCACATATATGTAACATACAATGTGGTCCTTTTGTACACAAACGGCCACCAGTTGTCAGATTTCATGACAAAATATCACTAAATACTGCTCACATGAGTCACAAATGAGCTATGTTCCCCCTGATGCCCACCTATGTGCATTTTCATGTCCTTGTGCGAGAAAAACCTCATGCAATCTGGAAACAAGCTACATACTAGCCACAGCTACATGTCACCTTACGCTCACAAATAGAAACTTATCTTCACTACCTTGCACATGTTATTACCTTATGGGCTGCTTATGATAACATAATACTGTATTTCGGCTCTTCAAAAATACATGGCAGCATAGATGGCTTAATGAAGATGACAAACACACAGACAACTAATGTAGCAGAACTGCTTTAATTATACCCTATGACACAGCCATTGTTTTACATGCATCACCTTTATGGGTCCAGGCATAGTCACCCAGATCGTCAATGCCTTACAGTTCCTCCTTTCCACTTGTCAGTCTTTAAGTCAGTCAAACATTTTGGCCATAGTTTTGCCTTTGATGCTCCTAACATTTGGAATGAACTCCCTCATGATGTGCACAGTGCAACATCAGTTGTCGCCTTCAGAAAGAAGCTTAAAACTTACCTGTTTGCAAAAGCCTATCCCCCATAGCCTCCCCCGTCACCCCTGTGTCCAATTGGTATGACCTGTCTATGTCCTTCGATTTACGTTAACTGCCTGGCTTTATGTTTAGATGCACCTTAGAGTCCATCAGTGATTAAGTCCACATTAGCTCATTAGATGGATATATAATAGACTCAAATAAATAGCAACACACATACTCTTTAATTATACCCTATGACACAGCCATTGTTTTACATGCTTCACCTTTATGGGTATATAATAGACTCAAATAAATAACAACACCTACAGACTCCCAGGTCACTAAAACATCTAAAATAGTGAAGAAGTAATCTGAACATATAAAAATAGTCAAAGAAATTCCTATATATTGTCCCCAGCAAATCTGTACTACTGATAACATGCATTCCCCATAACATTTGACAGGCAAGTCATATACAAAGAAACAGAGTCTGTAATTTATGTGGACTAACCAATCCTTGTGCCTCCTTAACTAACTCATAACTTTCTACAAACGTCCTACATATGTGAACATACTACCAACATACAAGTCCTGACTTACCTCCATGACGCTGACACCTCCTACAATGCCATATGACCGCAGATCTTACCACTTTTACAAGGCTTACCACCTTATCCGATCACTTATGTCAATGACCTACAGACAGCTCAAATCAGACCTACATGCATCTAGACATATTCTTTAGATGAGCCAGATTCAAGCACATACGTCACATACATGTCACATGTGTACTCAAGAGTAATGACAACCCTGATGAGTTGTGACTAACATATCCTTATTGGACAATATATAGGAATTTCTTTGACTATTTTTTATCTTTGATCTCCTTGAGCATAGATAATAATAATATAATAGAAGAAACATTTATTTTCCTCAAAAGTGATGAAAATCCTCTAATGGGCTGAATACAAAATGGGACAGCCCTTAAAATGAAGTGAATATTACTCAAATATAAATGAACATATTTGAGACAGATTCTTTTATTTGTAATAAATGCAGTTTATTGTGTGTAACAATTGTCCTATATTGTATTGTGTATTTATATTAATGCAATATCTCCATATATTATGGGACTCAAAGTGCTATTAAACCAATCCGACTGCACAGGTACAGCCCCAACTCACAAGCAACTGACATTCCCCTAACTGGAAGATAGAGGTTCAAGGATGACCATTTATCAATGTACTTGAGGTTCATTAGCCTGCCACTGGGGGTAGGACCCAATGACAGAGGTACCACCATTTTAAGTGTGCAATAGCTTGAGCATTTTGTGTTAATGCAGGTGGATATGGCTTCCATCGGAATTTGGTGAGAGTTGATCCAGCATTCCTCAGGCCCAAAGCAGTTAGAAGAAGATAGGATTAAAGTAAATTTATTTATTATACAGAATACTACTTGCAGTTGTAAATATTATCAAAGCGAAAAAAGTATCAAACAACAATAATGTTCTAATAAATATTATATATACGAAAAATGATCCCAGTTATATTTTTAAAATTTAATTTGATATGGCAAATGCCAAAAGTTAGATGCTGCGAACCCCAGGTCAAGGGTTAAAGGTCATATGCCAGCAAAATAATATACAGATACAAGATAGTAAGAAAACATACTAGTTAAAATAAGGTGAAAAGGTGAAAGCACCAAAGCATCCTAATAACAAGGTAGTTACGAGTGAAGGTGCCTGAAAGGCAAGTAAAGCTATATACAGACACAGTCCGAAGACCACATCCCCTAGGTCTCAATGTCTTTGATCTGGACTCTTTCTTAAGTTTCTGGACCTGAAAGAAAGACCTGTCCTTGTGGGCAGGTGTAGAGGCCAGGCATCTACACAATACTGAAACAGGACAGAGTGCTAACTACAGTAAATTAGAAACTGCTACTGTGGTTTCTCGACGACTTGACCATTAGGATGGTACAGGGTTGAGAAAAGATGACATCGCCTCTATTCTGGTGCCTTGAAGCATGATTTATGCAATGGTATGTAGTTTCAAATTAGAAACCATAAAAAGGGGGGAATGAGAACTGAAACAGTGCTTTAAACAACAAAGATGACTGATAATACTTGCAGGCCATGAAAATTTTCAATAA
The DNA here is from genome assembly GCA_964017235.1 of Sabellastarte sp. h YS-2021. Taxonomy (NCBI): domain Eukaryota; kingdom Metazoa; phylum Annelida; class Polychaeta; order Sabellida; family Sabellidae; genus Sabellastarte; species Sabellastarte sp. h YS-2021. The sequence goes on from OZ024932.1 coordinate 70,455,221, forward strand.
TGTTGCTAAAACTATACATAGAGAAGGCTGGGTAGGCCTGTTAATTTTATGACTTTATGCTGATCTCTAAATACCTAAGTGCCTTATCCATATATTATATGCAAAGAAAGCTAAAAATGGTGATGTTAGAAGCAGACATATTCAATTGATGTAAACATTTGAAGACCTTCCACCACCAAAAATGCTAAGATAGCATTAAACATTCTCCTTTAGGAGGTGAGAATAGTAGGCCTAAAGGAGGCAATGAGAGGCAGCAATTGGCAATGAGGTCTGCGGAGGCCTCAGGTCCTAAAAGAAATAAAAATCTATATATATAATGATTCAAAAAAGTTAGATCCACATATGCATTCGAGTACAATAGCTCAGACACAAATTCATGCAACCTAACAAAATCCTCAGATGTATAATTCAATCTGGATTGTAAATCCTGTAGATATATGATAAATATATGATATATAATTATTTCTCTTAATGTACACACACAGGGTTCCTTTGTGGAAGAACCAGGACTTTTTTCTTCGACCCATGCACCTGAAACGTGTTTGTATCACAGTTCCTCGAGCCCCAGAAGTTGGACAACTCAGAATGACCCGAAGGGGTCAAAGGTTAAACAAGCAAAGCGGGTAATGATATTTATTCACTAATAATTTCTCTACTTTTATTTACAGTTCTGTAGTTAGATTAAGACTGGCATAGGGTCACCTTAAGGTAAGGTAATTTAGGCTGACCTTAAGTAAAGGGGGGAAAACCCCGCAGATTTTTGGAAGACAATATATATGTGTTACTGAAAGTAGGTGACCCTATGCCAGTAAGATTCAAACTAATGTAAATTATAACATTGAATGACATGGTATTTGTAAATTTACAATAAAACCATGAACCAGCCAAACCCCAACAGTAGAATAGTACTAGGAGACAGACAATTTTTCACGAAACATCTTGGCAACCTGGTCACCAGCATCAGTACTATCTGTAATATACCTCCACACACAGTCAGACGTCCAGGTGCCATGTTTCTGAATATTTTGAATTTGAACATTATTATTAAAAGCAAAGGTGGCACCTGAACGTCTGAAGGTGTGGAAGGTGAAACCAGCACCTAATAACCCAAGATTAGATAAAACTAGGGACAGGTGCCTTCTAACTTTGGTATCAGTAAGTGGAATCCAATCAGTGTTTGATTTGACCTGAAATAGGGGCAAATTCGACCCTCTTGGGGTTAAGGCCAAGGCATTTGACAATGCACGGACTGGACAGATAGGTGACTTTGGAAGCCTAGGTATGGTGATGAGTTTCAACTGATTGTTTTTCTGCATGGTCTTTGACCACTTGATCATTATTATCACCTTTTCAGGTTTAAAAATTAAATCCCCTCTGGCTAGATGCCTCAGGGGTGAGAAGGCCCCAACACAGTGGGGAACTAAATTAGAGAGTCTCAGAAATGAGAAGAAACTGAGAAGATAGATTGCTTTGAAAATTTGGCCCATGTAGGTTAGATCACACTGGTGAACAATTCGTTTTAACAGAGCAATATCAATGATTTTGTTAAGCTTAACTGCAAAGGGGGCATGTATTTGTACTGCCCTCTGATACAATTTTAACCTTTGGTCTGTGAAACAAGACACATCAAGACCATAAATGGTAAATGTTGATTTAATGGCTGACAGATAATTAGCCATTTGTGACACTTTTACACCATTAAAATGTAGACATTCCAGAAAGCAAAGCAGATTAAACACATTCACCTGATTCAATTCCCAGCTCATGAAAGTGACAAAAGCTAGGAATACACGAAATAAGGCAGCATAAGCTCTGTTTGTTGACTCACAAAAGGCTTGTGACAATCTGGAAGTAGCCAACAGCGTCAAGTGTCTTGCCACAGGCTGTAACCCTACAATTTACAATGTACAACACATAGCAATTAGTACAATTGCACTTATTAGATTCCATCATGAGTAGCCAGCAATTCTTGGCTGGTATGGATCCAGGTCACAGGATGTACTAGCTGTTGTAATTTTTGAACGTTATTAGGTACAGTAAACCACCTAGATAAAAGGTCAGCTATGGAATTCTTCTTGCCTGCAATATGAACCACCTTCATATCTATGTTACATGTACTCAGCCACATAAATATATTTCTGGCATATTTGGCCAGTACCACATCACGTGACCTGCCATTGGTTAGAACTGCCACTACCGCCTGGTTATCACAATTTATGACCACTCTTTGGCCAGCCCATTGGTTGTGCCAAACTTTTAGTGCCACTAGGATGTTTATCATTTCTAGTTGTGCTATGTTATGTTGTGGCCAGCTGTTAGGAAGCTGTAATGCATACACCTGATTTTCATAGATAGCACCCAGGCCTGTTGTACAGGCATCTAAATGTACAGCTTTTGTATAGGGATATTGAAAGAATGAGACACCATTGTACACGGATAGAAAGGTATTAAACCATTTCAGATCTTTGTGAAACTCTTGATTTAGTTCAATAATACTTTCAGAATAATGTTCACGCAATAAGCTGAGCATTCTATTCAAGAAAAACCTAGCATATTTGATACATTTGGCTATGTACAATAAAGAGCCTAAAAGTGACTGTAACTGTTTCTTGGTACAGGTCGATTTTTTAGACCATTGTACACACATTTGCTTAATGGAACTTAATTTTTCGCCAGGTATGGAGACAGAACAGTCTTCTGTGTTTACTAGGATACCCAAGCATACTACTACCACCAGCTTTTTCTGGCTAATAGTAAGACCTAGTTCCTGAAGGAGGTTTTGGAGGCGAGCAAATGAGTGCTGTATTTTTGAGGGTAAGGCCATACACAAAAAATCATCAATATAGTTCCAAATCTGGTGGCCTTCCTGTTTCATAATATAGCGAACTGCATCAGATAATCGTTGAAAAATCGAAGAACCGTGTTTTAGGCCGAACGGCAGCGAAAAATCGATATAATACTGGCCCCAATGGAGGCCCAAAAGGTCCAAGTCCCCAGGATCAATGGGGACATGTCGAAATGCGCGACTAATATCGACTTTGAATATATGACAACCCCTACCTAGTTGTAAAACCTGATCAGTTATGTTATCCACCGATGGATAAGTCAGAACGAACTGTGTGCCTAAGTATTTATCTAGCTCAGCACCTGAGTTCACTGATTGGCCCTTGGGCCAGCTCAAATCCATAATAACCCGACGTTTGTCCGAGCTCGACTTGTCCCTGGTCATAAAGGGGCTGATGTGTAAGTTCTGTATAGGTGGGTCAGCGTAAGGACCCCCCCATGGCACCATGTTCAGTTTCTTCGGTTAGATATGTGTCAACATGGCTAGGAAATTGTAAGGCACTTTTATGATTAATCTTCTCTGTACTGATCACAGTTTCTCTATTAAAATCAAGAGGGAATCCGTACTTAATGAGCATGGGAAGTTCCCAGTCCCAATAGTCAACCAAATACTCCTCCCATTTCCGGAAGTTCAATTTTGAAGGAACAGGTATTTGCAACCCTCTGTAATTGTATCTACCATCGCTCCTAAGCTTTGAATGCAACTGCAATAGATCAGTACTTTCTTCATTTTTATTTGTGTCATATACACGGCTTTGTAACCCATAAGTAGGAATAAAGCCGAACAGTGGTTTATTCTGTGCCAGCAATATTTTATTTTGTTTGGCCCCTCTAGCCTCCCGCATGCGATACTTCTTACAACTACTGTGGATCTCGAGCGAATACTTGTCAACAGCACCCAGTTTAGAATTGGTCGTATCGCCTATGTGGACCCGGCGCGGACACTCTTCACTTTTCACATCAGAAGTCGTGTGTGATGGAGAACAAGGGCTATTTGAGTCATAATCGAGTTTGTTGGTGTAACAAGGTGGAGTTGGTGCGTGAATTTCTTCGAATAAGACTGTCTTATTTATAGAATAAGAGGCATTCTTACCTTTATGAGCATTTTGACTCACAGTTTCCACATTCACACCTTTACTAGTTGTTGCATCATTTAATTCTACAAAGACACTATCGTCAGAGTTATTTTCAACACCATTACATACATTTGCCTCAGTTAATACTGCAAACCTGTTCGCATGAACTACATTGTGAACACCTTGACTTTGTTCACTACGTTTCATTGTATGATGTGAGGCCATATTGCCCATATTGACATCTTGACAATGTGTTTTAACACTTGTATGCGTGTTGTCATGCTGATTTAATTTTTTGACACCTCTGTGTTTACCATAAACCTGTGAATTTTTGCCACCAACCATTTTGGCTACATTACCTGTGACGGCTTGTGTTTTACATTTTTTGGCATTGGCAACACTGCCACGTTTTACTATATCAGAATAGGAAACTAGAGGTTTAGTTACCTTGTACACTGACATCAACCTATTGACATATTGCATCTCAAACAAATGGTTGTCATGAAAATTAGAATTATATATACACCTACTTTTATGTACAATTTCGCCTACTTTTTGAGCCACTGCATTACTGCAGTGGTTACTCAGTTTTTTGCTACATTTTTCTGAGTGCAAGACTTTGTGGTATGTGTACCGTCACAGTTACCACACACATGTCTGAAAAACTGACCAGCTGTGTTGTGGTGTGAGGGGTACTTGCAGGTACCTTCCTGGAAGTACCTGCAAGTAACCCCATTCTTAGAGTAAGAAGTTTTTTGCTTCTTAACCGTTGAGCGTGAGGTAGAGGTTTGACTTCCAGAAGTATGCCTTTGGGCATGGGCACGACGTATCCGATCAATCTTATCAGTATCAGTCCAGTTAAGCCTATCAGCCTCCATGTTGGTTAAAATAACAGCATGACAGGCTTTGGCCGAATCCCATGCAAAATCAGAGGCGTCCTCCATAATATTGCCTAAGTAGTCCAGCATACATGTTCTATTCTGCTCAGACTTTTCCTCTTGCATACACCGTACGAATCCGGAAACCCATTGGGTGATGGTCAAATCGTCGTAACTAGGATGAGTTTTGTGTGTGCCTGTTAGTATGAAATGTTGTGGCCAATCTACTGATTTTTTGACAAAAATTTCACCAGGACCGCCTCTCTGTGATTTGACCCTACCTTTACTGGCTGATTCGTTAAGGTGGCGTAATTCTGTCAAGCGTTTCTCAGCCTCATGCTGTATGGATTCATTAGTCCTCAAGAACGACATTGAGGGGGACCACACTCTGAGAAGAAGCCAGTTCCGTATCGGTACCGTGTAAAACTGTATCATACTGTGATTGAGCTTGGGAAGTGCCAGGCAGACTTACGTGTGAGCTACCCTGTTCAAGTGCAGCTTCTGTGCGCTGCACCCTCCTATCCATGGCCTCCATTTTTTCGCCAATTTTACGTAATTGTAACAGAATCTGATCAGAAGCCGTAATGTCATCGCCAGGGGAGGGGGGTGCAGGCAAAGGGTTAGCACTAGAAAAGGACTCACCTGCTGTCTTCATGCATTTCTTTCCCACCGGACGAGCATGTTCCTCTTGGCATTTGGAGCAATGAAACCACCCCGCTGTTATGAATATCTGTAGGTTTTTCAGATCTATAAGAGATCTAATTTCTCAAGCAATTCATTTAAATCATTGTCAACACGAGCCATTTCAAGTTGACTCAGCACATGCACTTCACATCGGCCAGACCTCAAATTACAATGCCTATCTTCCATCATAATGTAAAATGACATCATTGAACTTATTCATAAATAAAATCAACTACAAACTAAAATACCCCCAAAAAACTTTGAAATGGTCTGATGTACTGTGTGAGGTGATGTAATTTAATGATTGTTGTCTGAAGTACCAAGTCAAAGTGACACCATGGTCTACTAATGACAAGGACAGGCACCTACAGGCGAATCACAGAAGGTGCTACAAAAATTAGTCTGACTGATAAATTGTTAGATAGAAGCTATTTAGGTTTTTTAGGTTGGCCCCAAGAAATGATGCCTGACAGCACTGTATTCAGGGAGCAGATACATAGAATTAGATCCCATATAGATAGGAAAGGGCACCTTTTTCCAGATGATACATGGAAGCTGCCTTGAGTGCAACTAGAATTGAAGGAAAAATTGTAGTACGTGGGTTTTGTTGACATATTAGTAGCTGCAAGTGCCCGGGTGTTTGTGGCTCAGTTGTTACACATATGTAAGTCTGCACTCATTTTTCTTCAAGGTCTGTGTGGGTACTGTTTTCACCCATGGCATCTGGATGGACAAGTTGGCCTTTAGGCGGTTCTGTGGATGGTTGGGTGGGTGGTAGGACATATCTTGTCAGAACTTTCTTAGCTTTAAAATATCTCGCAAAAACAAATTCCCTGTGTAAATTATGGCTGCAGTGAATTTATATACCATATCAGTGGCATCAGATTTCACTTGGTTTAATATCTCAGAAACCGGTTCGAACTTACGGAACCCATCTGATCACTTATGAGTGTAGTACAGCCTTTAATACCTGTCATAGCACCAAAAGTATTCAAAACCCTGCAATTAATTATTTCAAAAATAACATATGAGGAAGGTTTAAGGTTGGTGGTAAACAGGACAACAGGTGTTTATGAAAGACTTTGATCCACTTTTCAAAATGAGCCCAAAAGCAAGTAAGAATCTTATAGAAAAAAGCAAGAAATTTTGATTCAGAAATGTTTTAAAATGTGCAATGACAGCCCTCCCAAGAAATCCAGCCTGGCTCTGTATCCCCTGCAAGAACATTTCGCTGGTCTGCTTAATGGAGGTTTTCAAACATTTCCAAAAAATCTGTCACCAGCTCAGAAAAGTGTAGTGAATGTTCATATTCTCACAAAGATGGACTACCCAAAGTGTGCCAAACCAGAAATGAGCCCTGATGAGGAACATCAGGAATTTTGCACTCATATATAGCTCGTGAGGCCCAGCACCAAATAGTATGAACTGTTCCTCATAGAATTCGTTTTTCAACTTGACAGATGCCATTTTAGTGGCAACATTATTGGTTTTATAACCCATCAACCCTCCCTGAATACTTAATGAAGGGTTAATTGGAGTGTTTTCACCTTCATAAACGAACATACTTCACATCACTCCAGCAAGGTCATCTCCTGGGTCTTCACCACAGGGTCTACTTTCACCTTCAAGATGGCTTGATTGGTGGCTACGTGACTGATTTATGTGACCAAAGCATGGCAAGGGAATAGTATATTTAGGCTTTGTGTTTGCTTTTTTTGTGCAAGCTGTGGCGAGGCTCACGTGTTTTTTTTAGTCACCAGACTTCAATGAGAATTGGCGCAGCATGATGAGTACCCGTCTCTTCACTGAAGTCAAGCAGCGATGGGTGTAAACCCATGTCCTGGTTACCTCCTTTGGTGCTTAGTGGGACTGTGTATTGTGTAATTGTTTCTCCCATTGCTGGGCAATGACCTGTTACCTGGGGCCGGTTTCATGAAGCCTCCTTAAGATAAAGGCCACCTTAAATTCTAGGATTTCCTTGATTTTCTCCCTCCTTTAAAAAAATTTAGTTTAACAAAGCCTCCTTCCTTAAAGGAGACCTTAAAAACTCCCTTGAATTTCAAGGAAGTTAAGGACCTACCTTAGATTTAAGGAAGTGTCCTTCAAGGAATGTTTATTAACTTTAATGAACATTTTAAGGTGAATCCACCTCAATATATAGAACTTGAAACATTATTGTCAAACCTACATCCACAAACAATGTTTTGCTGTTTATTTCATACAATTTGGTTGTTTAATTCTTGAAAAATTGATGTTCAAATTTTTGAAGTGAGAAACATGTTCATGGAGTTTCCTTGAACATAAAGGGCCCCTCCCTTACTTTGGGTAAAAAATTGTCATGTGACCTACTGTAGTAATTTGCAAAATATACTCACGACCAATCTACATGTTACAAAATTTATTAAAATATAGTAATATATAGATTTACTGACTTTACTGATCTTTAACAGTGTTACAATAAGGACAATGCCTCCATAAGGTAATTTAGGTACAAAATAAGTGCACAAGTACACATGTACTTACAGTGAAAGAAAAACATTGGTGTGGTTTTAGGTTTTGGAAACAACTCCCAAAAGAAATAAAAATGCAAATAATGTATCTGAAAATTAAAATGTACCTAATGTACCAAGATTAAAATAGTTAAAATGCTAAAATGCAATTTACTCTCTTAATATTTAAAATAAATTGTGTGAAGGTTATATAAGTAATGGAGGGGAAATTCCAAGCAGTGTGGTTATACAGGGAATCACCCTTCCTTTGTTTTAAGGAAAATCTTTGGTAAGGTGGAGTAAAGGAGGCTTTGTGAAACAGGATTTAAGGGAAGCCTTGCCAAAGGTTAGAAATCACCCTTCCTTTACTTTAAGGAAGGAAAAACAAAGGAGGCTTCGTGAAACCGGCCCCTGCTGTTGATGGCTGACTTGGTTACCTCACCTGGCTGGGTGATCGATTGGTGGCCAACCTCTTTGTCTCCACTGAACCCATCACTTGACGTTCCTTGGACTTTTAACTGTTATTTTTCTCCCCTTCTGTTATAATTCTTACTGGAAGTCCTGTTTCCCTTTGTGTCTTCACTCTTTGGTAATTGCTGGTGAGATTCTAGTATCATTAATATATTTGTGACTACTGCTTCCTGTCCACTTCTTAATGTCATTTTTACTTGTGATTTATAAACTTTGATTGCTATTCCACACTCGTGGTTTTACTTATTATCATATGTACTTTGGTTAGTATTGCCCGAAACTCTGTCTTGTACCATTTGGAGTGATTTTATATTACAACCCTATCTTGAAGGACCCTTGTACCTAATCATTACAGTATTTTATTTTTTAGTATTTTATTTTTAAAATATATAACTTTTAACAAAATGGCCTTTCTTTGCCTTGCTATCATGTGAATCAAATTTTTATATTTTAACCTTTGCCCGATTGAAAATACATGATTCTGTTTTATTATGGCTTATTTCCCTGTAAATAATTGGTTTCCCACTTGGGGGAGGGAGGGGGCGCTTGTGTCACTTCTGTGTTTAATTAAGGACTTTATATAGATATATTGATATGAATTGTTATCTGTATTTCCTTCTAAATTTTGACTTGTAGCCCTTCATTTGCTACCTTACAGCTAATATAATATAGTTTTAATTTGGGTTCCTTTCAGCAATTTATATATAATATATGAACTCATGACATTTGCAGGTCATGTGCTTTGAATAAGTGCATTATGGTTAATCTTGACCTGGGTTCAATTAGTTAACAATTTCTGTGTAACTGTGACCTTTTTCAAGGTCAGTGGTCTTTATTACATACTCCATCAATGTATGACTGTGCGACAGTTGGATTATAAAAAGGTTTAACAATTTACATTTTGTAACTTTTAAGCAGGTAATAAAAATACAAGCGGCCAGCATAGAAACTGAGAAAAAATGTTAATGGAGACTTCATTTCTCAGCGGTTCATGTAATGAAGTTCTCAGTTAGATATTCACTGAGAGCTCAGTTATTGTAACAGGATGTTGAATGACAATTCCAATATTTTAAAGTAAATTCGGTACATGACTTGGCTGTAAGTTTACAGATGGAGAAAAAATTATGAGATTAAGTAACATTTATTTAAGGTCAATTTAATCATAATTTTTATTAATCCACATCGAAACACACTACCTAATTTGCTCTGGAAATAAAACAAAACTCTACTGAAGCTTGGTTGACAAAATCAGTTTTATTGAATATTCAAATTAGTAAGTAAGCTTCAGCTTTTATGCCCCCATTCCACCGAGCGATCAGCTGCCGACTCAGTGTGCGACCCTTATTCCTGAACATTCTCGACAAAAATGGGTGGAGTAAACAGTCTTTTCCTTGTCTTGAGCAGGCCTCAAGATTAATCCCAGGCTGCCTGCAGTTGCCTCAGACTGCCCCCGATTACCTCACGACCAGTCCCAGATTGGGCCAAGAATAAAGCCCCATTTCCATATACGTGTGATCCGGCATGCGGCATACGCCATGCGGTATGCGGCTATTTTAACTTTGCAATAAAAATATAAGAGGTGTTTCTATATATGCGTGTACGGTATGCAGAAACGGTACTTATACTTCATGCAGAACCCATCAGGCTTCTAGTACTTTGAATAGCTGTATGCCGCATGGAAAAATCAATAAACTGACGTCATAATGATGAGTTTTTCTTCCTAGTTTCCCCCCTTTCTGCTGAACACTCGAGCCTACCTTGATATTACATCATTACATGAGGACTGAAACAACTGGAAAAAGCTTGAACCTTGTCAGTTATGTCTGTACATATGGAAACACTATAACCGCATGCCGGATCCGCATGCCGGATCCGCATACCGGATGCCGGGTGCCGAATCCGCACATATGGAAAAGGGGCTTCAGCCTGTAACCATACACCACTGAACAAGATTTGTAGCAGGCAGCCTCAGGCCACCCTAGACAGTCTGCGACTTGGCCCAAGACTGATCGGCCATTGCCCCAAGACAGGTGTAAGACTGCCGCAGAACATCTGGGGCCATCTGAGGAAGCCTGGGACTAGTCGCAGGATGACCCCAGGGATCCCAAGGCAGCAATAGTGATTTTTGTATTTTGACATTTTTACCCAGTTTTAACCTAAAATTTTTGATATAATAGCTGCTAGTTAGGGGTTTTCCAGGTTTTATCAGATACAGGTATTGTTACTTTTGCATCAAATCAGGGTTCGAACCCAGCAGGAATCACCACCAGCACCACCACCTCAACCACTATCACTGGTCAAACGATGAAAATTACCATTATAAATTTAAAAAGAAGCAATAAATGTGTATCTGCTTGGAATGTAACCAAGAATATCTGTAAAATGCCAAGCCCACCAGAAATATTGTGATTCTATTTTCATGAGAAAATATACTGCACCAAACTTTTTCCCACAAATAACTGGAAGGGGGGTGGGGGGGCTTGCAGGGCAGCCTTTTCAACGAGGCAAAATACTGGCAAATTATTTTATTTTAAAGCTTTTACGTGCAAATAAAATGACATTACTTGAAAATTCTAGGTAATTTTAAAAATGCAAAAGATTTATTTCTTTAACACTATTATTTTGGAGGAATTTAAGGGAATTTAGAGTAGCCGAAATATTATAGCCAAATATTCATTAAAATTTGACATTTATCTATAAATCAAGACCTCCACAGGTCCTGTTTTGTATTATTCTGTTTAATTTTTTTTGCATCTTAAAATTTCAACTTTTTCCATTTCTCTAGGGGCAATTAAAGCAATAAGTCTATGGCCATATTTGATAGAGAAAATTACTTTAAGTTATGTATGTGGCCTTTCTTAAAGATATGTACTGTTTATTTTGTGTATTGAGGGGTCAGTGTGAGTGTTGGACTTAAGTTTTTTTTTGTTTTGTTTTTTTAAGTATTTGTACCGAGCTTTGTATGTTTTTCGGGAGGGATGAGTTGCATAGCTTAATAATTGTTTTTGGAAGATTTGGTGGCCCTTAAAAGGGCCGAAAGCAGGCTGGGATCCTGACTGGCTATTGAGGCGGCTGTTGCTGCTGCAGAGGTTGTTGGGTAGTTGATGGTGGTGCTGGTGACGCAATGAAGACCTGTGGTGTGTTAACATCTGTAAGCCCTGTGATGTCGGGCAAACTCAAAAATCCAGACAGGTTGTGACGGCTACTCTAGTCCTGTCCAAATCCCACTTGTGACGGTTGTAGTACAGCAGGCTGCTGCTGGAACCTGAAGCTGCCGGTTGTCTCGTGGGTGCCTGTGGTGGTAAAATCCCCACTGTCTGTATGTCTGAAGTAATGGTAGCTGTTCTTATTGGCAGTGGTGCTGTTTGCCTTGAACTCTTAGCTGGGGTAGGAGCTGGACTTGGAGTTGCAGGTTTCAGATTGCTGGCAGTAACGTTCTGCAGTGCGTTGAAGACCTGACCCTTGAAAGTGTGGTACTGCTCCTCTGTCAACTTGCTCGCTTCAGAAGCCACAAAGTAAAAAAAATAGGGTCCTTTCTTTCACCGGCTTCTCCACAAACTTGGACACCATAGCTCTCATGCTTTCAAAATGTTCCAGCAACTTGTAGTCTGTAGATAATGGCTTCAGAGTAACAGGTGACCACGGATGAAGGACATGCGGTCATAAACCCACTTCTGCCTTGGTGTGTAGTTGGCTGGAGCCTGTCCAGACTTATTCTTTGACACCTTCCCAAAAGTTGTCCTCTTGGATGTGTACCACTGCTTCACATCGTTCACATCTAGCTTCAATTCTTTTGCAATCTGTACCCATAGAGCTTCTTTGTGATATTTGTCTGGATATCTCTTGTGCTCCCCGTTATAAATTTCTGGGTGATTCTACAAAAATTCAATAATGGCGTCCTTCTCTCTGTCTGTAAAGGCTGTCACCAGTCTACATCTCTTTGAAATTACAGGTAGTTATGCACTCTCTTGCACTTGCTCCGCGTCTTCATCATCAACAGCTACCTCAGTAGAAGGCAGTACCTCATCACTAGTTGGAGAGTGGAGTGCTGAAGGCTGTACAACTGTCTCAGTGGTTGAAGTTTCCTCCCCTGTAGCCTCTTCTCTGCTCTCCTCCTGTTGCTTGCTCTTCCTTTTTCTCTTATACATCTCGTATCAAATTTTAAAAAAAAGTAAAATGTGTCTATCTGTAAAACTTGCCTTAAGCTCAAATTATATATTAAAATAAAAACTAAAATCCCCTAAGTAAAATCCCTGAGACACAATCAACGTTCTCAGTAGCCAGCCAGTACCAGTAACAAGGTGAAAGCAAGCTGGGGTCCCCTTATATAGTCGCAGACCATGAGATAAACTACTGCGCATCCACATGCTCAGACAAACCCGCCAGAAAATATTTCACACAGTCTTGCCTTTGATCCCCGGCCGCCCCAGACAATCTGCGACATTCCCAGGCAAACTTTCCTCTGTCTGCGGTGGCCTGGGGCTGTCGGCTACACCCTTGATGTTTGCACATGCAAGATTCTTGTGTGAGTGTGGGATTGGTAGGCGACTGTCCCAGGTGTCCTGAGACAATCTTTTGTTGTCGACGAGAGTCTGCGACTATGGGTGATGAATAACAAAGTTTATGAAAATTATACATGTGTTAGTCGGCCACCTGTCGCATACTGCCTGGGACAAGAATTTTGAGGTCGGGGACTAGCAGTTAAAGAATGCACAAGACTGTCACAGACTGACCAAAAATCTGTCTGAGGCCATCTGGGACAGCCTGAGGCTGTCACAGAATAAACAAGATTAAGGTTCACGATTAAGGTAGTCGTTAGGAGTTGGGAATAATATCAAACATGTTGGATATACCTCACGACAGCTAATGACTACAAGCGATGGCCTGAGACTGACCCAAGAATAGGTCACGACTTGCAAATTTCCTTAATCGTGAGGCTTAATCGCTCGGTGGAACAGAGGCATAAGGGTTATTATTTTATACATCGCCAAATATTTTACTTAGTAAGTCATATAATGGACCTACTCAGTCAGGTACACAAATTCATAACTCGTATGTACATATGTTGATAAAAGAGAGGTTGCGCATAAGGTTGTCAAAAGTTAGAAAGTTCTGCCTAATAGTAAGTTGACTATAAGACATAAGTCGTATATCGAAATACTAAGTGATACATTCGACTTTGTACATCATAAAAATGATTTAATAAATTGAATAAATGAGATTTTTAATTGTGTATACAACTTACTAGGAGCTGCCTTTTTTTAAAAAAAAGTAAAAAATTAACACAAAATGTAGCATTAGTTATTATAATATTATAGTTATAATTTCATAATTGCATACAAATACAATGCACTGTTTAGAAAAAAATAACCATAAAATCTAAACATTTACCTTCAGTAAAATTTGATCACGAAAATAGTTATGTTTGTTCAGAATGTATTATAAATGTCAATCTTTTATTACAAATGGTTCACTGCTGACAATTATTTGTTTATTTATTTCAGCTTCGTGTTTTTACAGTAGTTAGTTAATACACCTATAAGGAAAGTTACACAGTTATAAACATGAAAAATATACATAGATTTATATACAGATTTTGTTAAATACATTAAGCTTGTTGTAATGTTAAATTCAGAAAATTAGTGACATTTATACTATCTGAACTTATACAAGTTTATTTTACCAATGGACATCCATTTCATGGATAATCATGTCATATATTTGTAATTCCTATAGATCTTTCAAAGATTAATTAACTTTCAAAAATGAACACATTTTCACAATACATGAATTCACAAAAAAGGCATTTAAATAAGTTACAAATTCAGCATCAGTACTCCTTGCAAAATTTATTTTTCTAGCTGAATAAAACCTTTGATTGTCTCATAAAAACAGTGAGTTTCAATACTACTACTGGTTTCGATTACAAATGTTCACATATTATTACATTTATGAGTTTTTGCCATTTTCAAAAGGTGACAGTCATTTGTAAAAAAAAAAAACAAAAAAAAAAAACAAAAAAAAAACTAGCCGGTAATAGACTTTTCATTCATAGTGAGATGTTTTGCAGAGGAATTAAGTCACACGGTTCACTGACGTCATTATCATGTCGATCACAATATTATGAGTTGATTGTAGTCACCCGTATTATCGCAACAATGAAGATGATCAAACCAACACCGACCCCCACGCCGCTAAGGATGAGAGATTTCTTGTTGTAACTCCTGGCTGTGATTAAGTCTCCTTCCTCTACACTCTTGCTGGCCTGCCCTAAGTGAAAATAACAAATCAAATATAGCTATACACGTGTAGATACAGAGTCCCTGTCATGCCACAGCATGATATCTATTATGCGTTAGGATGTGCTCATAAATATGACTTGTGCTCACAAGCCATGCTTGCGAGATAATCTCATGATCACACGATAACCTGGTGTACAGTAGAACTTGCCACAAGAAGGTATCATGCTCACAATCTAACTATCTGGTGATAACAAGGTCATCTTGTAAACACGACTTAAGGGTGTTGCACACAGGAAACGACCCGACACAATCCAACATATTAACCACAGTTTGCTTGGAGGTTAACAGGCATGTCAAAACACACCGGATCTGATCCGATCTGTTTGTTTTGCTATTTTACAACAGTCTTTTTCTCTTTGCTTGTACATCTTGCAATTTGCACAGCCTTTACCTGAGCTTAGAAGTTCATAATATGTTTTTAAAATATAAATATCTGGTGTCATAATGAAGTATTGCATGTTTAGGAGAGAAAGAATAATAAGTAAATTAATTTAAAAGCTAAGACAGTTAAGAGTATATTTTAGATTTTGCTGTGTCCACTAATATTTTAGCTCAATAAAAAAAATTGAGCTGTGTGTAAGACTATGTTGTACCAATAACATGCCTTTTATTGATGCAGCCTGTTTCCTCTCACCTTTCCAAGGCATTTATTACACACAGTTCTCTTGGAATAACATGGGCAATAGAGAACCCCCCTTTCCCCCTCCCTATGACCAGATAAAAATTAGAAACTTTTCTAATTTAGAAATGTCGGGTCGTGTCTTGCAGTGTCTTATCTGATAGGATCGGAGTGTGTGTGCATACATTACAATAAAACACCATGGGCTATATATTTTGTCTGATCTGATCGTGTAGGGTCGTTTCCTGTGTGCAACACCCTTTAGCATCTAATACATACTGTAATTATCTTCCAGGGGCTAAGTAGGTTGAAAAGGTGCACAGATTTCCAGAGTTGCAATGTAGCCCTATTTTGACAAGTATTCTATAGAAGTGTTAGTCAAGGTAGTTTTTGGCCCAACAAGAGTCATATTTTGTATATTTTAACACCAAACTAAAAAGGTTATTCTCAGATTTACCCACAATGCCAATGCATAATTATTTATTGGAGAAACACATGCACATTCCCCACGTGTCCCAAAAGAGATCAAAACCATCATAGAGGATACACTGATTTATTAAAATGCAATTAAAATACTTAATGATTAACTATACATAGTAAACTGACGCTTATATACAAATCTTAAATAATACACATTAAATTACTTGCATCCTTTCGATCTCACAAGACCCAGGAGGCCAGGAGTTGAACTGACACATGCCGTGCCTTGACACTGCACTCGACAATAATCTTATGTTCAAGTTATTCTGAATTATCCTTGTCCATTTGAGACTTTATAACCTAGAATTAATTTGACTTAAGAAATGTGTAACCATATTGTATACATTGACATTTGCAGACTATCCTCCTTTGAATGTTGGGGGCCACAGTGGCAGAGTGGTAACACTCTCGCCTCCCACCTCTGAGGCTGGGGTTCGATCCCTGTCATGGCCTCAAGTGGGAAAGCTGGTAGTTGCTTGCCGTTGGTCGGCAGTTTACAGTACAGAACCCTAGCAAACTTAATGTACTGGTTTCCTCTGCCCTTCCAACTACCCGTTGTGATATGACCTGTACAGTGTTGAAAGCGACGTAAAACCCCAAATAAAACCCAATAAATCCTTTGAATGTCATTATGTTCAGTTAAACGAGCGGAGGCCATAGTGACTGGTCAACAAGCTTTGCAGTGCATTACTTTATTGACCCTAATGTCTAGGCCACACCTTTCCGTTTGGTTATATCTGTACACATTTGATTTCAGCTAGAAGACCTTGTCCTTGTTGCTCCTACCAGAGACTTTGTCCCTTGGTAGTAAACGATGAAGAACAAGTAACCCCATAGACTGATCCCCGCTTCACCCCCACCCCCACCCCACCCCCTGTGTAGAGCAGATGCAAAGATGTCCAACCAAGACACAAAGTGGTCGTTGAAAGATGATTGTTGGAGTAATTGTATAATAATATCAGACATTGTATAATAATATCAGAGCAAATGGAATCTTTTACATATATGATTGCTCCAACACTTAAATTTCAGTTTTAACAAAAAAATATTTTTTACACATCAGTTGCTTTCAAAACATTATTTAAGATAGTTTTCAAAGGAGAATAAAAAATCTAGCAATCTTTACATGCTTACACTAAACAAAAATGATGATTATTTCTAATTCTCAACTTCCCCCTTGATGTCTGTACATTACACCTATTTTATTCGAGGGCTTTATGGTATCTATATAGCTATAGACAAATTGACATATGTACATAGTACTGAATCTGCAAACTTACTGGACAATATAAAAGCTGCCAATCCAAACATCCAACAGCAGCACCAGCTCACGAAACAAGAGAAGATTGTACTCAGCTGTGTCTTGGGGATATCTTGTGGTGGGGGCATACTCTGAAATCACAGACAGTGTACATACAGATTAAACATCCAGTTACTAGATTTTGCAGTGGTTGTTTTCTAACGTAGGCATTGGTAAGAATTTGACTTCATCAATCTATGTGGTCTTAACTAGAATATGTTATATTCTGCATTGTTTCATATAATTCTGCATGTTTACCTTATGATTTTTTCCTGTCTGCAATCCTTAAATTTTTCCCATTCTCAGCTTCTTTGTAATCTAAAGTTATTGTAACCTGGGTTTCAAGTGTAATTGTGGTGACAGTATGCCAATGTGATTTAATCACAGAAAGTAACAATTTATTTGAAGAGAACTAACATAGAAGTGGTTTTGAATGTACTGTAAAAGTTGTAGCTCCAAACTAAAAGAATTCCTCTAAGTTCTACTAAAATATGGGCAACTTGGTGTCTGGGAACTGTGAGGTTTGCAGAAATAGTTTAATAGCTTTTTTATTCTAAAGCACATACTTATACTGGAAAATTTATTATTTCTATTTCACTAATTTGCTAAATATAAAGAAAAGTGAATACTGTTATGCAGGTTATCCAGTGCAGTTAATGACTTTGTTTTGGACAGAGAGGATATTCGTGAAATATCTAATAGGGCTGTTGCACTTTGGCGGTCGCCCTCCCTGATAAGTTTAAAGCAAAATTGTCCATCTTAAGTCCATTCTATAGAGCTATGTTGTTTTGTAGACAATTTGGATGGGTCAGAAAACTATTACAAATTTTTCAGATCAGTAAAATTATGCAAACTTATTTCAACTAAAAAGTTTGCAATGTCGTAAATGTATTTTTAAAGTAGACATATACAGGTAACGTCATCCTCAAGAATTATTGTTATTCTGATAACACCTCAGTTAAGAAAAAAAACTTCTGTGACCTAAAAACAAAGTGACATTTGGTGGCCTTTCTATTGTTACAGAACCAGTTTACATCATGATACACTGAATATTTAAAATATTTACAAGACTTATGATCTTGATGTTTTGTACAGTACCCAGTTTATCAAATCAAAGCAATTAATATAAATATATGATATCATTCTATTTTTTCCCGAAAAAATGAAGAAGTAAGCCATTCCCAGTTGAAATACTGTTTTGGCAGTGGAGAGTTTAAATAAAGATATTACATCACGTGTCTTTGAGATAAGCACAGGAATAGATCAAAGATCGACCAAAACTACAGTGACAGGTGTGAAAACTCACCTGAGTATGCTTTGGCTGTGTCACTACAACATCCATGACTTCTGCACTTTTAACACAAAGCTAGCAGTGACTTCAACTTGCCAGTAAACTTGTCCACAATCATGTGATTCTGCTGTTCACGACCACAATTTCAATCTGTTTGACACAGCCCACTATTTCCAGTGATGATTTGTGGATGCCTGGATTATTCTTATAGATCCTCACACCAGGAAGAGGGTATTTTGATGAATTTTTTGTTATTCTTCCCCCGATCTCTTTCCTCCTAACAGATTACCATTCAAAACATTTAACTTATTTTGTATTCAAGCTATACGTGTGGGTGTATATTGAACCAGTGTGTTTTCTCCAAATAGATTTTCCAAAAGGATACAAAAGAAGATGCAGGAAGAGTTATAGCTTCACTTGCAAAACTTTGCTGTGGGAAATTTAATTTACGCCTTTATTTACCTTATCACAACACAAAATGTAAAGTACTGAGTGAGAACAGCTTCTTGTGCTGAGCTAATTTAGCAGATAAAGGGTCATACTAAATGTATTTGAGAATACGAGACTTTAACCTAATCCAAATATATTTAGAATTAAGAAAGAAAAATCTGTGGAACTTTTGAAACAAACTAAGGCGTGTAGAATCTTTCAAGTATGTTCAGCTGTACTTTTGTGTTCTTCTGTCAAAGGATGTTATGGTGTGAAATTATTTACTACAAATGTGGAAGTTATAACTTGAAATAACTTTTGCAGATCACATGTGGTCAAGAAAAATCAAGCATGTTACAAATCTGTCAAAGGAAAGCATGAAATATAGTTTAAATATTATATATTGCAAAATTGTTTTAAGGTATTAAAATTTAAAATAACTCTGTTATTGTTGTAAAGCATCAACAACAACTATTAAACATAAATTCCATGATTGTCTGTCAGTGAAACACTTTTGTTTTTCTGTAAAAACTCGATACAAAACGATACCTCTGTATCCTTAGACACTAGTCCTTCTACTGTAATTGGTGGGAAATTGTTTGTTTAAGAATGTTTATTAATTCCACTTAACACCATTTAATTGTTTAAATTTACATAGCATTTTGTAGCTCTATCAAGTTATGTGTACAATGACAATATAATATCAAGATAAACTTTTAATATCTGAAATATCAGTAAACAAGGAAATCCTTTGAAAGGACCCTGGATCACTGTTTTGACCATTTAGTTATTATTAAGTGCACTGGAGGAAGTATGCACACCCCATATGCTCTTGTTTTCAAAATGTAAATATGTAATCTGAGCGTATGACATTGCTGCCAACTGCTACAAAATGTAAATATGTAATCTGAGCGTATGACAGTTGCTGCCAACTGCTACAGTTCATAAAGATAAGTTGCAGCCAACTGCTACAGTTCATAAAGATAAGTTGCTGCCAACTGCTACAGTTCATGACGATAAGTTGTTGCACTAAGCAACATACATTCTACAAACCTCAACAATTTACCTTCCTACAATTTCCCTTCCTAAATTTGGGGTAGTCGGAAGATACACTTAAACAATAGTCTCACTGGAACATCATTCAGAGTTAAACCTTTATAATATAGTAATCATATAATGTTTACCTTTCAATTATATATGTAGTTCCATTTTTTTTAAATTTTAAATGCTACTTATGATAAACTGCTCCATGCAATCAGTAATGCCTGCTTGCAAATCATGTAAATGAAAACAAAGACTGAATTGTTAAGAATTTTTTTTTAAAGTTGTATCAATAACGTGGGATTATAAGTTTTTGCGTCATACAGGCATTCACACTACAAATGAAACTAATGGAATTCACCATTGCAAATTAACCTAAAGGAATTTGACAATGTGAGATGTACAAAAAATTCACTCACACTTGAACAAGCCCAGGGCATGTCATGTTATTATTAAGCCCCCCAAGGAAACTGTTATTTTGAAAAACTTTTAGACACAATAATTACTTCCTCAATCTATTTACAGTTCAACTTCCTAGTTTTTCAACATTTTATAAAAAAACAAACTGATTTGTTATTTACAAAAGTAGTTGTATGTATACAACATATCTATATGATTAAAGAGGGGTGCTTGCTGTAACTTCTGAGAGTTTTTGCCTGGGAATGTGTTTGTGAACATTAATTTCCTGTTCATAATGTCCCAAATGTAATTCGCACATGGTTTTATGGTCATTTGTGGTGGGATAATGGAAAATTCTTAAACAACAATTGCTTTAGATTTGGTGCCAAATAATTTCAAAATGTTCAAGATTTTGGTTTTGATACCACAGGCAAGCTAAATTATATTTTTTATCAGACTTTACAAATATGGGTACACCATCATCAGAAAAGTGTGAAGGGAGCATAAAAGACAAGGGGCCACATGTTACCTTGTGTTGTGTTTCTATCCACACATGGACCTCAGCACAGTGGATAACTCAGATACACTAACAGGGATGAACTGTCGAGCAAGTCCCATGAGGTGACAAAAATGTGGGGAAATTTGCTATTTGGGGACATTCTACTTGGTAAATGATCCGGCAGTATACTGGGGCATATTTGGTAAATCTTGGTCATTTCAGGCCCATCGCACGATTTGTGACACATAATTTCCGAGTGCTAGTTCAGGGGCTCCTGGGGACCCACAGGGGTACTTTATGATAGTCCTATGTCATCACATCTTCCTTCTGGTGACACATTTGAGTACATCTGGGGAGATCTGTGAGCAAATCCACTACCTGGATATCCAGGGTAATACAAGTAGCAGGCTGTGAAGGTGAAACAATATATATAAAGATTTCGGGAGCAAAGCCCCAAGACCACAAGATGTACCGAAAACAAATTACAAATTTTCAAATCTGTTTCAAGATAGTGCTGGAAGTGTAACTACCACATAATTAGGAACAAGTTAGTTTGGTAATTTCCTGGTATTTAGCTATTAGGTGCTACGCTGGTCACAAGTTTTGAACACGTATTACCCTTACCCCCACCCCCACCATCAGACTTGTATGATGTACCACTATGTCGAAATGAACTTTTAAAGTCGGGGTACCATGTTGTATTATTTTATAAATTATCAAATCACCTCCCGCGTGGATCGTTAAAGAAAGCTATAAAAATTAGTCACAATCCCTAAATGTGACTGTTATGGAAAAGGGCAGATGAAAATTCTACACTTGCCTTGTACTTTTTACAACAGTTGTGTGCACATTTGTTACAGACAAAACAACATTAATCTGTGGCTCTATTCGGAAATTATAATTTTCACCCTATTTTATACCTTTTAATACATCTCACTCAACAGATGACAGTCTATGATATAAACGATGAGTCTGTAGAAGTATGAACCCTACCATAAAGTGGTTATTTGTATTTTTACATATCACTTGGTATACACATACACCGCATTAATAGAATTGTGCAAAACATCTTTGTAGCTTCTTTGTGTAGTTGAATGAACACATTTTCAATATATTCCCATTTGCCAGAGTTTTTCACACTTCCTGGTTTTGAAAATTCAGAGTTTTAACTTTACTACAATACTCAGTTTTAGTTTATGGTTACGGATATATTAAGATGTAATTGAGAGTACATTGACGATGTAAAAGTATGAAATGGTGATTTCATCACTTTTTACATGTCTAATACTGATGCATCCATGAAAGACAAAAATTGTGATTAATTGAATTCCTTAAAGTTACTGAATACCTTACACATGCCTTAGCAAATTGGATTATTGACATAAAATCATGATTAAACCATGCCAAAATATTTGTGTGTTATGTAGGGGAAATTTTCACTTAAGAGTAAAGGAAGAATGCTTAATATAAATCAAACTGGGAAGAACCCACTGTTAAACCTTCGCACATGAAGGTCTTATTATTGCCCATCAAAAATTATTTGTGTAACTGTTCCCAAGATGTGTAAAACATGTCTCCCTCTTAAAAATGATGAATAAGAATATTCTTTTTAGAAAACAAAATATCATGCATGAATGTAAACATAGAGACCTGATGCGAAACCTGACATCCATTTTCCAATATATAGTTACATACAATTCAGAATCATGAACAATTTAGTTTGCCAATGCAGTTATCTAAAGTTTAAGAATCCAAGACAAGGCACAATTGTTCATAGTTCAGAATTCCGAGTTGTAAGTTATAACAAGACTATGGAGAAGGATCTGTATACCCCCACACCTGAGGAAGAAGGGAGACAAGATGAGATACAGGAGGAGGGAAGGAGGACACATACAGAACCCAAACCAGTTGGAGAGGGAGCTATGGTCATTCCTGATATTCATCCAAGTCACCAATATCCTGAGTATACCAATGAGGCCTCTGAAAAGGGGGACACCTGGGGGTGAAGAACCAGAGGAAGAAAGTTGATACTGCAAGCCTGACCAATGCACAGGAGGAGTAAGAGGTAAACTGGCTTAATTACAACAACTATGACCTTTTGTACAGCAAGAGACAAAGGGATTGGAAAGGACACTAAAACGAGGGATGAGACCTGGGTGGAACTGCTACCGCTTAAGCAGTGATTTTCTATGCAAAGAACACTGTACAGAAGGTCGAGCCACACATTCTCTGGGCAGGGCAGAAAAAAGCTGAACGAGAGGGAGCAGAGGGTCAAGCACAACTTTAACATATTAAGACACAAAGTATCCTAAGAAGCCCTCTCAGGTCTTTAATACCCATTTCAGAGCCAGAATCACTGCCACATTATCCAAACCACAGACACAGCATTATGAAAGTTATGACCCAGACCCAGACAAGCAGAGACAACACTGTAATAACGCATGACATGTCTTCAGAGAAATCCTCTCCCACCCCATCACAGGTTATCAAGAAGAGGCAAGACTTCCACCCATGGATAATCTGTCGAGATCATCCTGCTAAAGTAAGTTAGAGAGTGATCTGAGAAGTGTTTAAAAATAAATGAACAGTTTGGGTTATCGTAGAAGTGATGGCTGAGAGGTAGGGGGCCAACAGATCTTCCACACAGGTCATGGGCAGACTGGCTCTATCAAGAGGCTTTAAAGATGGATTACACATACTTACACCATATTCAAAATGAAATATTTGACCTTGATAAAAAGACTGAAAAAAGGACAGAAAGATGAACTGGATGAAACTTCTGGTGCATAATTTTCCTTTACCCCATCACAGCCAGCCCCTGATACGTATGTGTCGCAAGTCATGCCATACAACATTCTGGTCACATTTCAACAGCCACTGTAGTCAGTACAGCACTCCGGTCACATTTCAACAGCCACTGCAGTTAGTACAGCAGTCATTGCAGGCAATCTTTCAACAGCCAATGCAGCAGCAGATTCACTTAATTCTTACAGCCAACACCACAGCAAACACAGCGAACACAACAGCCAATGCAACAGCAAAATCAGCAAGTACCACAGCTAGTGCAGCAGCAGACTGAGCAAATGTAACAGCCAATGCAGAAACAGACTCAGCAAATGCAACAGTCTCAAGATACCCAGCAACCCAAGCTCAGCCCAGTACATCTGGTTCTACATATCATACACTGCAGCCTGCAAATGCCAACCACCGTTGAAGAAACGTAAAACACCTTATCTCATGGGTTTTGAGGAATAATTTGGTGACTACAGTTTTTAGATAGACACTCTGTGAAGATCTGCTGTGGCATCAACAGTGTTACATTTGGACAACGAAAACAAATCTGGCTTACCACACGTAAAAACCCCTGTAGCATCAGCACCTGCCAAGTAAATATTGGTACAACAGCCAGTATAACATGCATCCCCGATAACAGTGCTCAGTGAATTTATAATATCCAAGCAGGGAACATTCATATGTTATTTTAAGAGATGTTGCCAAAAAAGCAGAACACGCAGAAATAAAGACAGAAAAAGAAGAAAAATATATGTATATAAAAATCCCCCCCCCCCCCCCCCCCAAAAAAAAAAAAAAAAAAAAAAAAAAAAACTCAGCATGGCTGTTGTCATTTATTAAAAAATAGTGAAAAGTTCAATGCCTGTCCATCCAAAACAATTTACTCACCTCCAACCAAACCACAACACTTTGTAACAGCAAACTCTCCAGAATTTGTAGCAATCCCATTTAGAAACGTAAAAATATTTTGAAAGCCCCTAGTGCCCGCTTTATGTATCAATTTACTTAGGGCTTTCTCACATTGCAATGCATAAAATCTGGCCCACGTAGGCAAGGCTGAAACCCCCAGCAAAGTTGCCCCTCTTTGCGGAGCTGGCTTTGAACCCCAGGAATTTTCCTGTTATGTCAAATCTGATATTAAGCTGAAAGCAATAACTGAGGTTCTCCCAGACAGAACCCTTCAAAGTATATGATTAAACCCGCCACCAATCAATCCTACACTTCGAATGGACCCACCTTAAAATAACCTGAGACATGGGTAGGATTATAAGCAAAGGTGTGGCATTAGGGGGGATGCTTGGGATAAGAAATTTCTTGGATTTGATCTATTAAGATTTTGAAGGTTACATTAATTTTTATATGGACATATTGGTTGTATTTTTGTTTGTTGGGGCCATAAGTACATTATTGGTGGAGGATTTTTATTTTATTTTATGGTACATGAGAAATGTTATGTTTTTATTTATTTGGGAGGCCATTTTTTATTCTCTTTTTTTATTCGTGGTACTGGCATCGCATGGGCATCACATAAACTTGTAATCCCCGTCTATCAGGGGCATGATTGACCATATAATGGAACCCTTTATAGTTGAAGCAATGGCCCCCACCCCTAGAGTATGTAGCATACTCTATCTTTCTCTGAAGACCCTCTCTACATCTAACCATCCCTGTGATGTATTGAGAGTCACTACAATCTCATCCTGGTACTCATCTCTGATAGCCTGGCATACCTCGGGAATTATCTTGGTGATGGTACTCCTAGCCATGCGGTGAATGTACTGGAGTGAGGGAAAGGCCAAATATATGAAAGTCACAGCAAACTTGAATCCACAGCTTCTGAAGGTTTTCTGAAGAAGGTTTGCTGATAAATGTTTTTGAATTCTCTGCAATATTCAGAGTTTAGGTGTCATTTTCAAGGAGTTAATAGATCAATTCTTGTCCCACTGTTCAAGTTCAGGCATCAGTGGGTCAAATAGCTCTGCTAATGAAATACCTGGCAGTCATCCCAGGGCCACCACATAAGGTTATGTAAGCCTTGCCTTCCTCTTTGAATGGGGTATTGAATGAGGGCATCAATAGCTTACAAATTTATCTTGACAAGAATAGTAATCAAATAATCATCGTTATACCTAGCAGTTCATAGACATCCATGTTGACTGTTGATAATCACAGAAATGAATGAAAAGGTGGATCCAAGGCACTTTTCATATGACTCCTGGGTCTTGTGGACACAGTAACATTTATTTGGGCTCCATACAAGTCCTGTCTATATGTGAGTTAAACAGGAGCAGCTTTGAGAGTATTTGCCACCAAAGTAGTTCATGCAAGGACATATTCCAGGAGATTCGGGGACATCCGACTGCATTCGTGTATTGGCCTCAATTTTACACCCCCATCAAACAGTGGTATTGTTCCAGAATGCCCTCAGGACTGCAGCAATACTTACAAATATATAACAACACCAAAAGCAGAACAGGAATGACAGAAAAGAGGACAATATGATATACATTTGGTATCAATGCTCCTTTATCACAAGAACAGTCCCAGTCCTAGTCTGTCCAAATCTACTCCTGGACCATCCGCCAGAGTCTTACTACCAACCAGCTTGCCAACATACCTTATTTTTGTTTCACCTACCTTGTCAGTGTTTGGCCCAATGTTGCGTGAGGTGGCCTTTGGGAAATCTTTAGGAGCACTTGTTAGTCAATATAGTGCAATTTTTTGTTACATTTCACTAAACAAGCATGGTTTTGCATGCCATAACATGCGGCAAAATTTTATCTGTAACTGTGCCCATCAATGAAATGTGCCCCATATGAAGGTAAGAGTGACTTGTGTTAAATTAAACTGTATTGTATGCCCTGTGGGTCAGTACTTTTTTATTTTTATATTTTAGGGACCTTGTGCAATTAATTTTCTTCTGTAAGCCTGTCTTGGTCTATATACTTAACCCCCTCCATACAGCACTGTAGCGTGTGTGTTTGAAAATCATTAAGATGCTGTAAAACTTGAAATATTGCAGTCAGCTTCATCAATTTTGTATAAAAGATATATGGCTAGTAAAGCTAGCATGGTAATTGTTTTGGCCTAGTTTCAAAAACATGGCCTTATAGCTCCATTACTCCTATGGGTTTGGAATGTGAAAACAATTTGTAGGAAGTCATAGCCTGAGAATCTATTTCAAGTGTTGAACTTGGTCTTTGACCCCTGCTTTAAGGTTCAATGGGGTCATCATACAAAACGTCCTTGTATCTACCTTATTGATGCTCCCAGGGCTTCACAATGTAAAAACAGCCCATCTCCTACCAGTCGAAAGCTGGAATCGGGAGATTAAAAAATACCTTCTGTATGTGCATGTGTGCGTCTCTCTGTCAGTTTGTCATGTTTTACATAAACCTTTATAATTTGGCCTCATTTGGAAAAAATGGTCACCATATCCCATAGTTCTAAAATCATGAACATGTTCTGGAACCTAAATAATGGCAGATTTGCACAAAATGTATATGATAGTAATCTTAGACTGCCATACTACATGTTTAAGGTGAAATAGGGGTTATCATATTAGAAAGGCCTAATATATCCCAAGATTGATCCCAGGGGTTCAGAATGTGAAACCAATTTACAGGAAAACATGGACTGTGAATCTTTTGTAAGTGTCAAATTTGATCATTGACCCCTCAAGGGTAGGGTCATCACAGTAAAAACGCCTGATATCTTCTTTATTATTGCTTCTAGGGCCAATATGTAGGTATGTATGGGTGAGGTCGCAAACTCTATTACTGTCTAATTATAAAAGAAGCCAACATTCATGTAAAACTATATTAATCCTTCAAAAAATTACTGCAAATAATGGATTTAAAAGTGAACAAATGACCCTTAGTGTATAGCCAGTACCGTTAAGGGGTGTGCCGGAAAAGTTCTTACCAAAAAAATTTCTCACTAAATGTTTTCCATCAAGAAATGTTCCAATCAACTAAATTGATTGGTTGGAAATTTTCCTATCAATAGTCAAATTTTACTATTTTTTTCATGCTAAATTTTATGGG
Organism: Sabellastarte sp. h YS-2021; assembly: GCA_964017235.1. Lineage (NCBI taxonomy): Eukaryota > Metazoa > Annelida > Polychaeta > Sabellida > Sabellidae > Sabellastarte > Sabellastarte sp. h YS-2021. The sequence continues at coordinate 70,482,862 of OZ024932.1, forward strand.
AACTTATGGGAACATTGTACAAGTTTAGCACTAATGAGCTTTGGCATTTAAATCCAGTAAGAATGCCTATCAGGCCACCCCTGACAAATTGGTAATGGGTCTCAGTTCCTAATGATATTGTTCTGAATGGCAAAATACCAGATGGACATTTTTCCTGCTAGGGATTCTTCCATACACCTTCTCATTCATGGTACACATTTTTTATTGAAGCATGTTTCGTGGTCCAACTACCACCACTTTTTCTTACTAACTAGCAGTGGTCTTGCTAATTGATGAGTTGGTATTTCATGACCTCTGGTAATTTTGTGGCCACATGAGATCTCCTGTGGTCTCTCTACTTGCTTGCATTTATTGCTTTGTCAGGCTGTCCAATATCTTGTCTCACTCTGCTCATACGTTTGACCCACCCAGGCATCTGAGCAGTGGGACTTGATTTTGCCTGCTAACAGTGCTCAAAACTTTGTAGGATAGATCCAAGATTGCTACTGTTTCTATTTCGGTGCTTCCTGGGTCTGATATTTCCCCAGTTGCGGCTTTAGGTAAGAAGTTGGATCTTATTCCAGGTTTTTGTGACCAGACTTCATTTCAATTTTTTACAGCTTCAGGCCTAGCCCCTTTGACAGGCTCAGTTGCTAGGAGAAATTTGAAAGCTGCCTCCCAGAAGTTACAGTTAATGAAGGTATTAACTGTCTAGGATTTCAGGAGAGGCAGGGCCACCTGGGCCTTCAGGAGAGGTGGTCCCAAACAGAATATCCAGGCTCAGGGAACTAGGTCCTCTGACTGTGTCTGGATATATATCCAGCTTCCCCCCTCCTCTTCTGTATCTTATTTGTTTCAGGCTTACCTTTCCTAGCCCCACTTCTACTGTGTACTTGGGGCCTTTGTCTCCCTTTCTTTAACTTGATTAAAATATTTATATTTTAACCTTGCCCTATCAATAATATAGGTTAATTATGGGTTTATGTCAGTAATTCTTACATTATATGAACTCATTATGACCTCTGCAGGTCATGTGGTTTGATTTAGTGCATTATTGTTAAGTTCGATCTTGTTTAATTGTATGTTAATCTCTATTCAACCTTTACTGATTTTATCATGACCTTTTGAAGGTCCTTGGCTTTAGGATTTTAATCCTTCCCTCTCACCTCTTAAACATTATATATTTCATTTTAATTGGTGTATTCTTTTATAAATGTTGTTACTCTGTGGCATATTCTGACAAGCAGTGTAATAGTCACGTTTATTCTGTTTTAAATATATTATTAATAACTAATTTTTAATCCAATTACTTTGTTTGTCTTGTGGGCCTTGTTGAATGATATATTAACATTCCTTCCTCAATCCTGTCATCACTCTCCTCTGCCTTTCTAGGCTAACGTGGCTCTTCCACTACCTCTACTAGGTATCTGAGTCCTTTGTCCACTGCCACATGTTTACAATTTACCTTATATCTCGCATGTCTCCCTAGGCAGTTGCTTCTTTCATTTTACCCTTTTATAGATATATTAAATATATGCCTTCTTAACTTACATGGAAATATCCTGGACACAAACAATCTCCAGTTTGGATTTAAAAGCAACCACTCTGCAAGTCAATGCACACTTGCTGTGAAGGAAGTGATACAATATTATAACAGCAAAAAATCTAACGTCCATGTTATGCTTTTGGATGCAAGTCAAGCTTTTGACAGGGTGAGCTATGCAGTTCTTTTCAGAAAACTCCTGGATCGTGGTCTCTGTGCTGTTGTTTGTAGGATACTTCTGCACTTGTATACCTACAAAATCATGTATATTAAGTGGCCTGTTTGTCTGTCTGAACATTTCTGTGTTATGAATGGTGTAAGGCAAGGAGGAGTTCTGTTACCCACTCTTTTTGCTGTGTATTTGAATTGCTTGTTTCACCTATTTGTTAACAACAAAGTTGGATGCCATATTGGACATGTTTACACAGGAGCATTTGGATATGCTGATGACATCATCTTATTGGCACCATCCAAATCTGCACTTAACAGAATGTTGGACATTGCTAATGACTATGCTGTATCAAATGATATTATATTTTATTTATTTATTTATTTTATTTCAAGATTCATACACAGAGTACATAGAACTTTACAAGTTTTAAATAAAAAATAACAGAACAGAAAAGAAACACACATCAAAAATTATAAACATAGTTACATTCTATTTACATAATCACATTAAATTATTTAATAGAGAAGTAGTCTAACATAGTATTTATTTCAGCTTTACTGAAGACATTATTATTTTCTCTTAAGTTTATAACATCTTTAATACAACATATATTAAATACATCATCGTCATTGGTGCAATCATTCTCTTTCATTAAATTTACTATTTTATCATGTGGTATCTCTAATTTTTTGTCAGTTGTAATACTAAATTTATTTCTCACATAGTTTAAACTTCTACAAACTGTTGAGTTACTGCCTTGGTTTACCAATGAACAACATAATTGCACAACAGGGTTTTCACTACAAATTACCTTATTGTAAAATTTAACAAATCTTTTAATCAGCTGGTTTTCAATATCATGGTAACCACCATGTGCTCTTTGACTTAATCCAATTAATTGTCTCATACATTTTCTCCAGCACACATAAAATTTGTTTATCACATCACATGAGAATTCCCAAAGAACACACCCATATAAAGACAAGCAGTAAGTTTTAAATAGTCTGTACTTCACACTTACTGGGCAATGCCTGAACACACTCATCATTAAGTTAAATCTTTTGACAAAATCATTATTCGTTTTTAATATATGATTCTCCTGAGATTTGCAGCCAATAGAATGTCCAAGCTGGTCTGCTGCATTAGTAGAAGTAATAGCTACACCATTAAAATATATAACATGTGACTTGTGTAACTTCTTGCCTAGGATGATATATATGCTTTTACTAGGATTAAATTTAACAGCAAAATTACATCCAAATTCAGCAACAGCCTTTAACATGAGTTTAAGTGATGTCACAGAAGGTGCAAGTATAGCAACATCATCTGCATAAGCAATTGCACCCATGAATTTATTTCCTACATAGCATCCAAAACCTAACTTTTCAAGCTTTTACAACAAAGCATCCATGTATACAGCAAATAGAAAGGGGGATAACACTCCCCCTTGCTTGACACCATTTTTTACTGAGAAAGCATTTGACATACTATTACCCCATTTTATTCTGAGCTTTTGTTGAGTATAACAGGAAACTAAGAATCTGGCTACAATTGGACAAAGACTTCTCATATAACATATTCCACTCTATCAAAAGCCTGAGAGGCATCTATCATCATACAATGTACATAGCTACCTTTATTTATATAATACTGGCTTACTTCCTTAAACACAAATGTACACATGCTTGTTGAATGGTTTTCCTTGAAACCAAATTGAAGATTTGATGACCTGAGCATCATGTTGTTCATTTTAAATAGTATAAAGTCATACAACTTACCTATGATGCTACTAAGAGTAATTCCTCTGTAGTTACTTGATTCATTTACTGATTTGCGCTTATTTTTTGGTATGGGTATTAAGGTACCAAGCAACATTTCTTCAGGAACAAAACCATGAAGTAAGCAACTGTTGAATACTAGTGTTAAAAAGACAGCAGCCTTTTTTGTACCATTTATGACATAATCCGACATACCAGGAATACTACCATCACTTTTTGAACTTTTTAAATGTTTAATTGCACAGAGGCAGAATGGGTGGAATAACAATCCCCGCAATCACAAGTTGTTATTATTAAGTTTTTAATCTTTAACTTTAGAACATCCATTTCCCTTGTATTGTAAGAGACACTATTGTAGAGTGATTTATATTTGTTTGAAAATACTTCACATACACCATTCTCACCAACAGTGCTGTCAACTGTATTGGCTAACTTTGTTGTTTTACCATTCATTTTTTTCACAGTATTCCAGAAATTACTATTACAACCATTAGCCATTGAGTCACCCAACTTCTTAGCCATTATAGAATTCTTGTTCTTTTGAACATGCCTAATAGCATAGTGGTATTGAGAACGAGTATGTCTTTTCAAATCATACAGTACACCCGAAGTGGGAGAACCATTCTCCTTCCAGATTTTATGCCACAGTATACACGATTTACATTTATCCTCAACAAACATTGACCAACCAGGAACAGATGCTTGTTTTTTTACATGACTTGTAGATGGAATACACTCTTTTCCTGCAATAATATATCCATTAATAATCTTATTATAGAAATCATTTAACTCCCTAACATGGGCAGTACAAAATACATCTTTACAATGTAGAGCATCCCAGGGAATATCTATTTCATCTAGCCTTTGATCAAGTGTTACTTTATAATTTTCAATATGTTCATATCTTGCTTTGTTCCAACATACACTCTCACCACATTTAACATTTGATACTGCAACATAGCTGTAATTATCAGAAGTTACACTCGAGATGACGTGTCCACCTTTTTTTCCCAAAATCTTCTTACACACACGCCTTCAGGCCATAAATCTGGATCAAACAGTGCTTCAAATTCTGACACAGGTACAGACAATTTAAAAGACTTAAATTGCAATTCTGGTTTTGACATCTGTTTGAGTGATTTAACAGAAAAGCCTCTTTCCTTTACTTAATGCAAGTAAATGTAAATATTTAGTATTTGGTGACAATTTATCTCAAGCATATTCAATAAAGTTTAATAATGTGATCATCTCTACAAGTACATGGAAAAAAACACTTAGGTAATCACTTAGATACCAGTAACAGTGATGGGCACACCAGTGAAGCTACTCACTTGTTATACTTCAGAGTTAACTCAAAGATGCATAAATTCTGCTCAGTGGCATCTGACTTGAAGTACTTTCTTTTCAAATCATACTGTATGTCCTTATATGGATGTCAACTTTGGAATATTGAATCTGTCTGTGTCAATAAGTTCTATGTTGCGTGGCGTAAGTGCTGTTGCCGTTTATTGGATGTTCCTTATAAAACCCACTCAGATCTTGTTCACTTGCTGTGTGATGATGAAGATGTTGACATTCAGTTGCATTGTATACAGTTAAAATTCATTAAAAACTGTCTTAGCAGTGAAAACACCATCATTAGACTCTGTGGTCAGTTAGCCATTAATGGCAGTAAGTCTGATGTTTCCTGTAGTATCAACCATATCTGTTATCTTTATAACCTTAACAAGTATAGCCTTAACATGAACAATAAGTGTCTCAAAGTAAAGCAAGAAGGTAAAATACAACAAGCTGGTATCATCAAAGACTTTATGCATATGCGTGAAGACATTCTATTACATACAAAAGACAAATCAAATGTATCTGAAATAATAGAATTTTTGTGCACATCTTAATATTTTTAATCCTTCCTTTTTTTTTTGTTTGTTTGTTCAGTTACATTACCTGTTGCTAATTGTTTGGGTTTTTCTTCTTCCTCATTTGCTGAAGGAAAATATTGTTTGTTATTCAACATTCAGTTATAATATTATGTATTTGCATGTATATGTGCAACATAATGAATGAATAAACTTATTATTATTAATGTGGTGACCTTTGACTTTTCAGTGACGTAAACCCACCACTGCTTAACCTAAGCTGTGTTTTTTATGAAGTCGGAAATAGAGGTGAAGGCACAAACCTCATCAGGCAAACTACTGTGAGTCATTAACCTCTGTATTCGAGTTAGCTACAGGTAAATACAAATAAACAACATTCAATATAATAACTTTGAGATGCCACTTGGATAACTTAATTCTTTCAGGTGTCAAATGAAATAACACTCATGCCCCCCCTTTCACTCTACAGGCGGTATGTCATGTGGTAGAAGTATTACTCGGTGGCAGTACCACCTCCCAGGTCACCCATTTTCATCCGAGTTGTGGACACTACAGGCGGACGGTCACTGATTGGACACGGTTTTTAACCACCAATAAGAGTAGAATGACAGTACTACAAATGTTGGACACCGAGAAGCAAAAATCGCACAAAATCGTCTGCGCATGTTCCCAGTACTGAAATCAGAGGCGGATATTTTAAACAGTTTAAAACTTCCATAGGACTAGGTGTTGGACGGTTTGCCACTGACCGACAAGGTCGTCTACAGACATCAGACAGTGGTCCAAGGGACGTTTGACCAAACGTGGCCTACCATGACCAAAAAGGCATGTAGTGTGAAAGTGGTATAACTGGAAACACTTCTGACTGGGTCATATATAAAGTATAAAGTCAATTTCATCATATGTAGATAAGACAAAAAAGTCATGCACACAAGATCATCTTGTTATTATAAGATAGTTATATTTTGTGTACTGCTTTATCTTATTTTCTTAATAGGAACTGCGCAATGTCCTAATACGGACTATGCAAATCATAAAAAAACTCTGATGTAAATATATTTTCAGTTTTTTTGTTTGTAGATAAGAATTGTCACAAAAAAGTTTTCATTTACTTTCTTTCTCAAGTGCTTGTTATATATCCCAGTGATTTGTCAAGCACAGTAGTTGACTTTATTAAACTGTCCTTAGGTTTAAGACTTACAAGTTCACAATAACAGAGTCCATATAAGTCTTTGGGGATGTAAAACCCTTATCATTTTGACCTCCCCTTTCTAATTCCCAGAAAACACTCAAACTAGCAATATTAAATCATATCAAATCTGGCTATTGTTGCTGGCTGAACTTTTCTATTTTTTAAGCTTTCGACTAACTTTTGCACTGGTGTGTTTAATTGAACATAACAGTACCTTACTAATGTCCAGGTCCCACAACCAGGACCTTGCCAGACGATTTACAAAGACGGTACACAATTAGGAAATCTTCATGAGTTGCCAAATTTTGGCATAAAAGTGAAGTCATGTGGTCGCCATAGAGATAAGTCAGCACTCCCTACAGTGGTCAGCCAGTACTATCACTTCAGGTCTGCATTTCATGCTGAACTCATGCTGTAAGATTACACAGCTATATTACAATAAAAAGAGGAAGATTACTGAAGGTAACTTACAAGACATCTACCATAGTTGTAAGAGTGGCTGTGCTTGATGAAAAATAAAATTAGAATAATTTAGAAATAAATGATGACCAGTGTAGGTGGATCCACTGTTATTCTGCATTTACTGAAGACAGTACTTAGGCAGCTGGAGATGGATCAATATCAATGGGCACATACAAATTCATTACCACCCAAAGTGACACATGCCCGATCTTTTGCAATAGTGCTACAAATTAACACGACTGATACAAAGACTGATAGTGACATTACTGCGAGTGACTAGACATGTTTACAGAGAAATACCAAGACAATGCAAGGATTAAAGAAGCCAAAGTTAAACTAATGAATGCCAACACAATTTTAACTAGTTAAACTATTGCCATGGCATGAAGACACACAGCAGACAATGGAGATAAAAGAAAACCTTACAAAAACTTATGCAGGGTACATATTTGGTGATAAGGACTTCAAAGTCGCTGACAATGGTCACTGAAAATCGGTTAGGTGGAACCTGGACATAAGACAGATGATAAACTTGATTTCATATAACATACTTTGTTTATGCTCACTAGTGACAATATGATATCAGTCATATGCAATGATTTGTGTTACCCAGTTCTTTTCAAATCATTTTTTTTTAATTTAAAAAAAAAACAATAATAATAAAGAAAAGGAATTTAAAAAAATGAGCATTTTTCATCACAAAAAAAAAATAATAAAAATTTGAGGGTTCAAAGACGATGATCTGAATTTTATTGGTAAAGACTGTGATATCCCATTGAATGGCTGACACAGATTGTTTAGGTTTCTGAGATAGAGTGTTTTTAGTGGACTGTGTTTTAATATTTCGTTGTGGTAGTATCGGGTTTGATGTTACAGATCAGTGCTTTGAGGTTAAAATTTACACTGTTGTGACATTGATTAGGAACTTAAAGATCAATTTTTATGTTGTCGGGGTTTGCAAAATAAGTTATACTGAAATGGAGTGTGGGTTAGATGGTTTGGGGCCTATGATTCATTTCTTATGAAAAAGACATGCCTTTAGCTTTATTTGGTGTGGGTAATTTCTGAGTCCAGGTCGTGTACATTTAAATGGTACTGTGCCCTGTGCACACCCACCAACCCCACCCGCCTTTTCCTGTCCTGCATCCCTCTCTGTGTGGGTTGTTGTGGTCTTCCAGTATTGGGGATTCCATTGGCGGCTGGTTGTTTGCTACTTTCTTACTAGCACGATATTCTATCATTAGTTTACATTCAGGAGCACTAACACAATATGCTTCCTGAAAACCTTACTCATCCTTGTGCGGTGTGTTCTCGAAATACCCATTCTTGTCTGGTAAAGTGGTTCATCGTCAGGGGAAGGATTTTCTGCAATTGGATTCGAAATGTACATAAATCACACTGTTTTGATCCCGAATAGCCAGCAGCCGAAAAGAGTGGTTATTTGTGAAGGTTCCCTAACGAATGTGGAATAGTCATGTACTTATATTTTGCTAATGTTGTGTTGAAATGTAGTAATGCGCAAATCATTTTTTAAAATTTAATACAACTTTTAAATTTATTTCACCCAATAAAGAGAGAGAATATTGTTGGCATCCTTGGCTGACTCTAATTTTGAATAATTTACTATTACCTGCAAGTGCTGTTACACCCTACGTAAAGGTGTTGGTTGTGCATCTCATATTAAACTCAGAGTACATATTAAAACATATTTAAAGGAGTTAATGATGATATACTGTGAATGACATTAAAATAGAAGCAAAAATTCACCCAAAAGTTTCACACAATAGTCTATCGTATGAACATGACGAAAGGATGCCAATTATGCCTCAGGTTTAACCTGAGAGGTGGTAATTTCTGATTTCGTGTCTATTTTAAATGTTACCGCTGCGCCCAGACTATGAAATAGTTCCTCAAATATTCCTTCTGTCATAATTGACTCAAACTCAAAAGTTGTCCACAAAATTCTGAGGGTACCATTTTATGTATCATAAATGCATTTTGAATTGGAGGATTTTTACTACTATTACTACTACTAATAATAATAATAATGACACAGTATCACAAAAATGCTAGAACCAAGTAAAGCCTTTGATAGGGTAATTGTTAATCGATTGTTAATTGTTAACTGTAAATTTAAAATGGCTCATGTATACTGTTAATGACAAGACTGTTTTTTTATTATGTCTATTTTGACTGCATTCATATCCAATGTCTCACAATGGAGAAACATCTGTGTAATTTAATAGGTACTGGTGTGGATGATAGAGACATTAAGGGGAAGCTTAGTGAAGGATTTGTGCATGCTAATCATATCATTTCTGTTTTTTTGGTAAAGCTTTATATAAAGTAAAATATCGTTTATTTAAAACTTGCTGTATGCCACTTTATGGCAGTATTTTATGGGACTCCTCTCATTCTTCTATTGAAAAGTTATAGAATCTATGTCAAGTGGTGAAAATGTGCACGGAGACTAATCAATGTTCTCCATAACACACAGCACCGTCCTTTATGTGAAATGATTTACCTTTTAATATTTAAATGCATAAGAGAGTGTTTAAATTTGTCTCTTTACTTGAATCTGGTAGTGTATACAATAAGATTTGTTTACAGTTAGCTATCAATGGAAGTACATCACGCATGTGTAATACAATTAATTATGCCTGTAATAAATATAATATTACTAAGCAAGATTTACTTTTTACAGGGCCTCACATGTGGCATTATAAGATTATTAATTATGTTAAACCTACTGATTCTACACTTTTTAGAGATATGTTGTACTGTATAGATAGATGCTTCCAAAAATTGAATCCTTCCTGTAGCCAGACCCTGGACCCTGAAACATAACTCCCGGGTGGAAGTAAACTGAAGAAGAATTTCGGTCATTTGTAAAAATTTTAGTGCAGTGTTTGAATTGTAATATTCCAGATGATGGTCAATAAGAATCTTTCAAAAAAAATTAATTGAACAAAATAGAATTTAGGTCATGTGTAACTCATCCTAAAGAGTTCAAAGCCTCTCTGTTGGGTAAACATTTTGCCATAGATTTATAAACACTTTCGCCAGTAAGAAAAGTGGTTCAAATGTGATCTGACTCAAGTACTTTAATTCATTATGAGATGATTAATGGAATGGTGACCACTTATGTTACACAAATATATAACACAAAAATCTCTTCAACAGGATGAATAATTCATGACATAGTTCTTTTTATGCATTTATAGAGAATTCATTCGCTACATATCTGTCGAGTGATGTATGTTTGTAATAAGTAGAATAATTTTGGATATAAATTTGGGTTTTTTAAAGCAGCAACATTTTAAAAATTCTTTGAACATAAGTAGTACAACAGAATAATTTCAATGGTTAAATATTTGTTGGCGTTATTTAGTAACCCACTTCGTTTACTATTTAATTTTGACATTAATTTCTTCATCTTGTTTTAGTAGCAATAGAGATCTCCACTTTTATTATAGTTTTATAACTATAAAACAAGGTGGCTAAATTATAAAAAAGAATGTTTATGGTTTACGTTATACACACCTGAACCTTGGGCACTACACAGTTACCTTATAAATATTCTCATATCTTAGAACCATCGAGTGGGCTGAGGCTGTTAACTAGATATGTAGTGACATAAAGACGTACATTCTCTAACGTATACGAAGGATTTAATATAATGTTCAAGTATTAACCATAAAAGGGTGTGATACTCCAAGAGAAATTATAACACTGGGGTATTAAATGCTGGGTATAATTAACTATCAACCATTCATCAACTAACCACACACCAAGCAAATGTGGACAAATATGAATGTGCAGTAACATCAATAGATTTATCACATTAATAACTAGCCGAGATTTATAAGAAAACGACGAAGATGGGACTGTTTAAAAAGGGTTCAAAATACAGGGTAGACTTGCCAGACGAATGCTATGCACCCACGAAAGGTGACGTCATATCCGGTGATGACAAAGCGCCATTAAAAAACGCGGCCTTGACCTCCACTGTTCCCGCCAGTGTGAAGATTCTGATTGGTCTGCTGTTGCTGGTTGTGGTGGGGGCGATTGTAGGGCTGCTGGTGTATTTTGTGGTGTATTATGAAAAGGATGAAACAGGTAAGGTGTCCCATAAAACTTGTGCAGGTGAAATTTATTCCTTTTACTCGTTTTTATGCTATCGCGCATGTGCAGAAATGTTTGCATTGCCAGCTGAAAATATGTAATATTTAACATGATATTCAATAGATTTTCTTAAGTTATCGATATTTGTACATTATAGTTCTGAAAACAAACATTTAACAGTAATAAAATACATGAATGTTTGCTTAAAATACATGAATGTTTTAGGAACTTATTTCACGAGGGAACAAATTTCACGTGACAAAGACCCTGTATAAATATTACCTCGATTCAATGTATAAGACCTTCTTAGGTACATTAATTTTGATTGAAAGGAATATGCAGATATTTCTTACAGGGACAAAATATACCCTCGAGCATTACTCTTTAACTTAAAAAAATAACCAGACTTTGTTTTAAACATTGTTTTATTAGCGTAAACTGTAAACCATCAAATTAAAACTTAGATATCATTAAATGTTTTAATATATAGTGGGGACATTTGTTATTCTGAGGCCAAGAATGGGATTTCAAATACTCTACATGTACAAACAGTGCTATTGCACACTGGTATTACTGCCAGGCATGCTTAATACTATATATAAATTTAAAAACTTGAAAATCTTTAAATCTGATTCTTTGATATTAGTCTTAGCAGTATACCTTGCATTATGACCAGTATCATTTAACAGTTGAGACAAATCAGTTCCGAAAATAAAGTATTAGGTCAATCTATAGTTTATTGTACCAGTTTATATTTTGGGGTCATATTGGAACAACCCATCAGTATTTACCACATACTGTCAGTGACCTGGATTTGAACCTATAACTGGGGGATATGGTGGTGCAGTGGTAACACACTTGCCTTCCACCTCTGAGGTCGGCGGTTCATACATCAGACCTGATGTGGGAAAGTTGGTAGTTGCTTACCGAGGGTCGCCAGTTTACAGTACAGAACCTTGACTAACTGTACATGCTGGTTTCCTCTGCTCACAAAACTACCCGTCGTGATATGATCTGTACAGTGTTGAAAGCGATGTAAAACAACAAATAAATAAATTGAACCTACAACCAGTCAAGAACAAATTGGGGTATTTGCAAATAACTTAGATATGGTGTAACCTGCCATGTGTGCTTTTGTGATGCCTGTGTCAGTCTCCCCACCGACCCAGGTAAGTTGGAACTGTAATAAAATCTATGCATATGTGTTTATTTGGAATTTAACGTCATGTTCAACACTGTATAGGCCTTATGGAGGTGGGTAGTTTTATGGGCAGAAGAAACCAGTGCATACAGTTGGTCAAGGTTCTGCAAACTACCGACCATCCCACTACTACAAACTTTCCCAATTAGCCCATTTATTCATATTTAACAACGGTAAATAATATTATTAAATGTATATGGTGTATTGAATGTAGATAACTATTGAATGTATACATTCAATGGGTTAGTCATTGAATGTGTAGATTCAATGGCTTGACCATTGAATGTACACATTCAATAGCAAGCAGCCATTGAATGTGCACATTCAATAGTTTAACTGTGGAATGTGTACATTCAACAGTCAAAATCATTGAATGTGTATATGAACTTGAGAAATAAAATAAGCAATCGATACTGCATAAAGTGTCACTTATTTTTGTTATTTTCTTAATGTCACATCTGTTGATATCAACTTAAAAATAATCTTTTGCAATAAGTTTATTATCTGTTGGCAGTCACACAGTTGTGTCATATAACAAACACTGTTTTTTCTAAAGTAAAAAATGTTTATTTAAATGGGTTTTATAATTATAGAGTCAAAATGAACCTCTCTGATAAAATGGGGGAACTATTGTGGGGCATATTACAATTAAATCAACAAATTCCACACATAATTAGATGAATAATTGATGTCACATTTTAGAGTCATACGCGTAAAGACCATAAAATCACTACTTAGGCTTGAACTGTTTCTCTTTCATTCTTTGATTGCGAGGCAAAATGTTTTGATATTTGTGAATTAAAGTAGAGTTTATTATATACCTTTCATAATGGCTTTCATCAGAAAGGATTGATGTGCAGAAATTAGTAAATGTTCTATGCAGTAGCAGAATGATGCCATAAAAGCTAATTGTGTAATAATAAAGACAGTAAAGAAAATAATGTGATGAAATATATAAAACTTCTGTCATGATATTATATGTTTATTAATTTTAATGTTGTAGACTGATCCGTCAATATGTTAATTTGTGAAGTGTACCACCTTTATTCCTGTTAATTGCTTATTGTTATGCTAGGAAATAACCAATCTAGGTTATAAATCTTTGCAATCTATATCAACATTTCATATTTAATTATTTATACTTTGCATGACTTGGGTTATTGAATGTACACATTCAATGATTTTAGCCATTGAATCTACACATTCCACAGCTCAGCCATTGAATGTACACATTCAATAATTTGCCCATTGAATGTATACATTCAATAGCTTTTTTCCACATTCAATACAACATATATAAAACAGTATTTATCACGTATATAATACATTTACAGTGCAGAAACTTTGTATATAGTGTGTGGTGTTTATACTATATCATACTATCAGGTGACATTATTTATTACCCTAATCTGGATTCATTTACGCTCAAAAATCGATTTGAGTAGTGTGAGGGTCCCAAGGAATAAATTATTGTGTTTTTCTTTCAGGCGTTTGTAGCAAATAAAGAGCTGAACATAATAGTGGTTACTGAAACCTAGCTCAGGCAAAGAATAAAAGTGGGGGTTGGGGTTTTCATCAGAAATTACATTACTTTCATTTATTTTACACAATTTGTCACTTTTGAGCACATACATCAGCGAAAAGAACCAATTGTTCCAATTATCTGGTTTATGAAGTGTTTTATTGGACCTCCTGTCAACAACAACATTTTTCTAGAAGACTCCAGAAGTTTTCTCAAGTTTGTTTCTTTTTAAGTGTTTGAAAATCTATTCAGCGGTGATCACAACTTTTACTTGGATACCCAATACTCTTATTCAAATGATTTCTCTGATCTTCTGTCTGGGTATGCTTTGATCAACAAATTACTGGACCACACACACAGGTATTTTTGTTCCTGGAAGATTTTTCTTCTTGTCAAACAACCTTCAGTAATTTTTGGTATCTAGGTGTATTTTACATTTCTTTCTCAATTGTATTAACTTTCTCAAACTTTCAAAAGTTCAAGAATGTCAAATTTCTTAAATTCGAGAAAATGAATGTTCCATCTTTCATCACAGACATAATCAATTTTGACCAAGTAAAATATTCTGACAACATTGCATCATAACTTACCCAATAATATTTCAATAACCTCGGTAAGTTTTTTATAAGCATGTCCCATTGAGGGGACTGAGAGTGCAAAACTGTCTAGACAATGAAAACAGCATTTACGAGATCTTCACCACGAAGCACAAAAAGCATAAACTGGCGAGGATTTGGTAAATGTGATATGTGCTCTGTTAACAAAAGAAAAACAAATATTGTACTAATCCCTCAGTTATACTTTCTGATTATAACAGGCTGTTGGACTTGACTAACACCTTTAGCGACTTCTTTTCTAATAAGATTAAGATCAAATAGGTTACTTCTACATTATGAATCATCTGGCATCACCATTCGACAGCCAGCGTTAGATATAAGGTGGTAGGAGTGGTTTCAAAAGTGGGAGGCATGTGTATCAGCCATTGCACAAACATGTCCCAACACACATTGATCTAGTGGCCTATACACCTGTATGGCATATGGTCACTGATCTTATCTGAAATATCTTGTTTTGAAAAAAGTGGGAAATGTTAAAAATCTTGCATTTAAAAACTGCCTCAGTGGTGTGCAAAACCAGATATAATATAGCAAGCTGAAGTTGCATCCTGACAAGACAGAATTCATATTCTTTGAAAAGTGCAAAGACATTGGTTGAAAGCATGTTTTCCGACTGACACATGCTTGGTGCACCACTCCAGCCGGGGGAGTCAGTCAAAATCTGGGAATTTGGCTCAAGTCATATTTACATGTTAAAGCATTTACAAAATGTCTAGAAGGGATGTTTTTATTATTATTTTATTTTTGTAACTTGGAGATTTTATACTGGTCAGACAGTTTTCACTAACGAAGCTTCTTTGCTTGTGTTTTAATCTTCCTGTTGGAATTCACTTTGTCTACAGCATTTTTACTTTTCAGCAAAGTTTCAGTGCAAATAAACTGTGTTAAAAGTTGCAATGTATCCAAATCAGTAGTTTGTTTTTATTGCAACTTAGATAGTCTGTTTTAGTGGATATTAAGCACCACAAAAGTGGGTTACAATTGAAATTTATACAAGTACATCAATACATGAAGATCCATTTACATTTCTATTAGTGTGCTTTGGTTTGTTCAATGTACAGACAGTTCAACCTTGATAAGTAACTAGTCGCAGGTTCTGTAGCCTTGGTTGCATGATTGTATACTCGGGTATACGTGTTCTTAAACATGCTTTATCTATCTGACCTTTACAAGCTTTCCTAGAAGTCTTTTCTATTTAAAAAGCTTATCACCATTTGAACCCACACACCACTTTCTTAAATCCTAGCGGTGAGGATGGTTTTTTATATCTTTTGGCTATTCCATGTTGAAATAGTTGATGTATTAAAAACGTCAGTCCTACAAGTCTACCAGCTTTTTAAATTGTATTTAAATTATCATCCAACAGTTAGACAATATGTGACTAAAATACATGTTTAAGTTTTGAATAATGGCATAAATATATTTAGCAAAGTACAAGTGACTTGCTAGTGACGAGCCAGTTTGCTGGTGACTTGATTGCACTTGTTCACCTTTAGCTGATTACCTAACTGAAGGTAATTCCTTCGCTATATATCAGGGGCGGATCCAGCCTTTAAGTAAAGTGGGGGTTCACATTAAGTAAGGTGGGGGTTCACATTGAGTAAGGTGGGGGTTCACATCAGACATATTATAACTAAGGGGGTTGGGGGCATGCCCCCCGGGAAAAAAATTAATTTTTGGTAAAAATACAGTGCATTTCCTGTAAATTTAACACCATTCTCAAGAAATAATTTTGTACTTTGGGCTGAACCCCTTTACATTATTTTTCAAGGGGGGGGGGGGGGGGGGGGGGGTTCGAACCCCCTGAACCCCCCCTTCCCTGGATCCGCTAGTGTATATATATTTTTTTTCAGAAAACATAAACCAATGATGTGTTACTCTCTAGTACCTAACCACTGGGGGTTTGACACACTTCATTGAATTTCATCAACAAATCACGATCATATTAATTCTGTACATTTTATTTTGCACTCACGACGCATCTCTTAAGACAAGTTGAATTTGAAATTCTGTTCCTGCTCATAGCTCAGGTTATAGCCATTGATGGGTGCATATGTAATCCGTTATGACCTTTTGCATTAGCAATATTTTGTAACTGTAAATATTTTCACCTTTTGTAAGGTTCTGCGTAGATTAGACTTTTAAAAGGCTGTGACTCCAAATTTAAGTGATCTTATCAGAATTTTAATAACATGTACCTTAATCTTCACAAACTGTGTTTTTCTGTCATCACTGACACAAGAAATTCTCTCTCTAGTTCAAATCATCCAAAATGTGAGCAGTTTGATTATAACTTGATTGTCACTTGTTCATAGACAGCAGATAAATAACTGGAGGTTATTGCACAGAGAAACCTTTCTGTCACAAAGGAAAAGATCTCTAAAATCTGCAGTTGGCAGTAAACAAGATGCCATCCATGTTCAATAGCTTTCTGGTGCTGAAAATGGTCTTTTCACAGGTTTCTGTGGTTGGACATTAATATAATTTATTAAAGGAAATAAAATTTAAAATAGTATGTGCAGAAAACCATGTGTATTCTTCTATAGTGATGCTATTATTGTAGGCGTTTGGTCTCTTGTCTTTCCACCGTGACATGTCATACAAATTGTATGAAATAATGAACACCATCTTCATGAGTTGTATGACATTTACCTTCGCCTATACAAATTGTATGAAATACTGAACATTATCTGTGCAAGTTGTATGAAACACTGAACATTATCTTTGCAAGATGTATGACATACAAAACAGCATCTGTACAATTTTTATGAAACACCAAACATGGATGTGCATGTTATAGAATATACTGAACATCATCTGTATGAAATACTGAAAATTTATGTGCACGTTGTATGATAGAATGAACACCATGTCTATGATTTGTATGAAACACTGAATATCAGCTGTATGATTTGTACGAAGCACTGAAACATCACTGTCTGTGTGATTTCCAAGATAATACTCCACATCATCTGCACAAGTTGCCGGGCATTTTTTTTGCAGAGCATTCTTGGTGTTTTCTTTAAAAATATTGTGATAGTGAAATATTATTAATACATAATGCACTCTTGTACTTGAGTTTGTATATTTTGTAATGTCATTATGTTCATCTTATGTACATTATCTTGTATGATTTACTTTTTCAGGTGAGCAAACAACAACAATCCTGCCAACAACTCCAGGTAAAAATGTAAACATCTTGAAATGTGTTTATAATCCAATTACGTTAGTTTGGAAAACTTATAAATTAGCATATTGTAGCTTCCTTGAATAGTCACAAATCAACTTAAAACGGGAGCATAGATTTAGATATATTTTTAGAATATTCTACATTTGCCAACAATACGAGTTGTGTATTTATATGAATATTGAACAACATCCATCTGTTCTGAAACATGACCAGTTATCAATACCTAATTCTAATAGCACTTTTATAGCGCTTAATCTCTGTCAAAAGACAGGTTCTAAGGCGCATCACACAAAAACATTGTTCAATATTCAAAAACCAGAGACATTGCAGGGGTCAGCACCGCGGAGAAAGCAGATGGAGATTGGAAATTTAGGGTGGGTATGCTTTTCCAAAGAGGTATGACTTCAACTTTGACCTGAAAGAGGCAAGTGAGTTTGCAGAGCGGACCTCATCAGGAAGGTCATTCCAAATCATAGGTGCGTCATACGCAAAACTGAGTCCAAAATGTTTTCGAGACTTGAAAACTGAAGCAAAGTGGGGAACCTCAAGAAATATGCCATCAGATTGACTTCGACGTGTGTTATATGCACTATGTCTGGGAATCAGGAAGGGTTCAAAGTATTTGGGGTTACCACTGTGTAGGAACTTATATACCAGCATGGCAGTCTTAAAGATAGAACGGTACTTAATCGGCAACCAATGTAGTGCTTTTCTAACTGGAGTGATGTGTGAGTACTTGGTGGTGTTGGCAACAATTCTGGCAAGGCTATTCTGAAAACATTGAAGTTTGCACAGATCTAGAACTGAGAGACCTCTGAACAGAGAGTTACAGTAATCAAGTCGACTTCCGACCAGAGCATTGGCAGCCATAAGAGCCGCTTCATGTGTCAACTGTCCTCGGAGTCGCTTAAGATCCCGGACATGAGCAAAACAAGCCTTGCAGACCTTCATAACATGGCAAGAGAATGAGAAATCTGAATCAAACCAGACACCAAGGTTCCTAACTGCATCTATTGGTGATATAAGATTACCAAGTATGTTGACCAGGAAGGACTGATTAAGTTTCTCACGCTGAGACTTTGAGCCAAACACAATGAATTCAGTCTTATCAGGATTTAGCTTGAGCTTATTTGTAGAGAGCCATCTCTTTATGTCTTCAAGGCAGTGTGACAGCTTATCAAGGGCCGAGGCAACATTTTTATATGTGAGATGTACATACAATTGTGTGTTATCAGCGTAGAACTGGAAACTAATACCAGGATGATTCCGTATGACTTTACTCAGTGGAGTAGTATAGAGTGAAAAAAGGATTGGCCCCAGGACAGAGCCTTGAGGCACATCATACAACAACTTTTTGGCATCAGATAAAATTGACCCAATCTTAATGCACTGAACACGGTCTGAGAGATAAGACTTAAACCAATCGAGGACAACCCCGCTCACACCAAACCAGGAGCTAAGAGAATTAAGTAGCGTATCATGATCAATAGTATCAAATGCTGCTGATTGATCCAAGAGAACGACAACAGTAGCCTCACCTTTAGCAAAAGCCAAATGAACATCATTCTTAATTGAAAGCAATGCAGATTCAGTTGAGTGACCCAGTTTATAGGCAGATTGCCTGACATTCTCTAGTCCGTTCAAACTGACATTGTCATTCAATTGAGAAGCAACAACACGTTCAACAAGTTTGGATATGAAGCCCAGCCCAGAAACAGGTCTGTAGTTTTTTAAGTCATTGGGTGGTAGTGATGACTTTTTAATCAATGGGGTTACAATAGCCTTCTTCAACTCATCAGATACAACACCTTCTGACAATGAGCAGTTAACAAGCCTGGTGATAGAGGGCAGTAAAATATCAATACATTCCTTAACAAGAAATGTAGGCCATGGATCTAACAAACAAGATTTAGTGGGTGACTTCATGATAATTTTTCTAATTTCCTCTTGAGAAACTTGTTTAAAGCACCTGAAATTGGGTACATCAGGTGGAGGAGGCAGAGTGAGAGAGTCACTAGAGGAAAATGAGTTTCTGATTTTTGCTATTTTGTCACAGAAGAAAGTGACAAACTGGTCAGCTAGACCTTTCTTAGATTCATGAGAAGGGAGTACTGCTTCAGGACTAGAGTGCAGTGCAGAACGCAAGACCTGCCATAGCTTCTTGGAGTTGTTAGCATTTTCTCTGACCAGGTTTCTGAAGTAATTTGCCTTATCTTTGCCTATACCTGTTAGAGACTCTCATCTAATAGGATGTTTTTGGTTCAGTGAGGGTCCAGTTTCATAAGTTTGGCTTCTGCTGCTGCTTCATTGTCCACATTTTACTAAGCAGTGACACAACGTAGCACATAAAGTTAATTGTGATAGTAGGTAACACACTCACTTAGGAAAGCGGACGACTTTGGTTCAAGCCAAGATACAGATATGTAGTGGCTCTGATGACCACTTAAATGGTGGTACTATGTTATCATATCCCATCCCCATGGCAGGTTAAAGAACCTCAGGGATGTTGATAAATAGCCATCCCTGAGACTCCCAGTTTAATTTGAGTCACTAGAGAGCTTTTGTTGTGTTTATGCAATCAGGATGGGTCAAATAGTCCGGTATGAAAAGGGGAAATTACATGGATGAATATTCAACACAATGCATGACTCACCCACTTCTGTAAAACCGATGAAGTTCAAAATACTATGGGAAATAATTCTTTAAACAGATTGATTGAGGCGAAAATCTCGTGTGTAACACCAGATTGGTTCAGAAAAGTAAAAACATGTAAAAGCATAGCCTTTTCTCTGTATTTACCCAAGGAGATTCCTGCCCCTGTCAGAATGGAGGGCTCTGTCTCACTGACCCGATTTTTGAATATGCCTGTGTGTGTCACTCTGGATTTACAGGCAGAAATTGCCAGGTCAACATGTTGGACATAGGTATGTAGTGTGTACAGCAATGGGGCTAGCTTAAACCTTCACTTGTCTTTGTTTAAGTAAACATTTGAAATATCGTTTATCCTTCTAAATAATGTTTAAATATTATATTTAAATAAATTATTAAAATCACATTTTACCCATATGAGCATCTGTATGACATTTCGATATTTATACTTGATAATTGTTCAGCAGACTTAAAATTGCAATTGATGTACTGAACGTAGCATGGGTATGTGTTATGTATAAGTTGCAGCTTGTAGAAGAGACCTATACAATAAGCAAACTGTACAGGTACTTTGTGCAAGCGTCATCTGCTACAATATATCAACTCGTCCTTAACATACATATTTATGCTATCAGGTATAAATCCTTATAACTTAGTTTTCTTTAACACCGACTATGTTGGTCTAAATAATAAAGTCATCAGTCAAATAATCGAAAAAATCATTATTAATTTCAATAATTCTTTTCTGCCATTTACTAAGGACGTTCTCTTTGATTCATTATTTGTTCTGTATATTGTAAATAATATTCAGACTGTATGTACCATTTAAGTTATATTATGCTCTCTTGGTTTGTGTTAAACCTTCTTTTTGCAATGCTGCTATTTGACATGCTACTTGAAGGATATGGGGGGCGTGTGGTCTCTTCTCTTTGACTTCTAACATTGCTAGTTCATTGTGTTGTTGCTACTTAGCAAGTTATGTGAGGAAATAGAGACCAATCTGCAGTGATCCATGTAGTGATTCATGGTCTCATATTTATCACTAATTCTCTTTTGTTCTCTGTCCTTTCTTTATCTACAAATTCAGTTTATAAAGACTGTGAGAAGACTTTTAGAGCATACTGTATTACATTTACTGTCTAATTTATCTTGTTCTCTGTGCTGTTGTTTCTTCGCTTTTCCTGCATTTTGTTCAGTATGTTGCTAGTTTTCTGCAATGTTGGTACTCCACAGGCTGTGAGAAAGATGTTGGAGGTTGCTGTGTTCCCTGGCTGAATGACACTCAGAGACCAGAACAATGCTCTGTGAGAGAGGATAACTACAGGTGTTACTGTGATGACCAGTGTGTTCAGTATGGCAGCTGTTGTCATGACTTCAAGCAATTCTGCAAGTGGGAAGGTAAATGAGAGGAGATATAGTGATTGCATTGAATGGAACATTACAGCAGTTTGATCCTCAAATAAATATTTTTGTTAATCAAATTATATCATTATAGAATAAATTTTTTGAAACACCTGTTTTGAAATAACTGTATAATGTAAATGAAATCTAAGGATAAGAAATATAGTTATAATCTATACATTTTATTTTACAACCTACGAATTTAATCTTCGTGGTTTGTTAATTGGATACAAAATCTTATTCTGAGTTTCTCTATAGTTTAATGATTGACTTAAATAATACTAATACGTATTATTTCCCAATTCAGGATATAAAAAATGACTGAAAATAAGTTCAACATACATACCACATCTGTCTTCTATAGTTTCATAGATCACTTTGCCAGAAGGTTTTTGCACTGCATAACTTCTTCCTTTCAGATGCAATTGTCAACTGGCTCTACTATATATAGCAATACATGCTGACATATCAGAACCATATCAACAATGTACACATGTCCGTCTCCTTGTGTGGAAGTAAACAACCCCCTCCAGTTATCAATTTAGTGCAACTATTCTTATTTTAAAATATTTAATAATTATAAAACTCGTTATTATTTCATGATATTAAAAGATGTGAAATATAAGCTAATACTTGCCTCTTTCGGTGAGATTATGTTTTGGGGGCATTCATTTGTCTGTTCACGAGCAAACGCATCTTCGTGAAACATTTTATTTGGTTAGGCCCAGAGTAAAGGAAGAAGTGATTTAATTTTCAGAAAAATCAAGATCATACTCAGGATACTAAAAATCCCAACTTTTCAATAGTCCCATTTTCATTTAATACTTAGGTAAAATTACAATATATGGATGCTCAGCTACAGGAGTATTTATTTATTGTCTGTTGTAAAACATTATAGTTAATGTAATATTAGAGTACCCTCTCTTTTTTGTTATTTCAGTCTAATGTTTTTAATTTGAAGGTTGTTACAGTGAACCATGTCAAAATGGAGGAACATGTAAACCAGATAGATTTGTGGAATATGCCTGCACATGTCCACCTTATTTCACTGGCAGAGATTGTCAAATTGACATGAGAGAAACAGGTATAACAAATCACAGCCTCGCTTTCCAATTTAGTTATGAACAGGTGAAAAAGTTAAAGAATATAAGTTACTTTAGTTTTAGAATATAACCTACTTTCAATTTCACACACTTGAATATATAAGGTTGTGTACTGTTATGTATCTTATTTATTGTTTATTTCTATACCAAAACTTTTGAGGCTTAAAACCGCTGGTGTAATTTAATTTTAATCTAATTTACGTATTCAAGCAAAATATTAACAAAAAAGGTTATTCATTCACCAGCATATATTTTATTGAAATTAGCAAATGATCTCATTTCTTGGTTTTACCCATTATCTTTATTAATATTTATTCAAACCGAAATTTTACAGATATGAAATATATTCATATTATCATTGCATGACTATTTGCAAATATTTTAGTTTACTCTTATGGGTTAACACCATCGGGAGGAAGATTCTAAATTAAAGCATTTATGATTCAGCTTAATAATAGCAAAATCTAAATTTCTCGTTAATCGAATTAAGAAGAATTTGCATGTCTGATTTTGTGATCTTATGCATGTATATAACTGTAAACTAAACAGAAATTACAGGCTTTCACTTAACATCTGTATCTATAGGATGTGAAAAGCTGGGAGGATGCTGTGTATCATGGTTAAATACCTCTTACCCTGAAACATGCTCTATTCTTGATCCTGACTATAACTACCGCTGTTACTGTGATGAAGCATGCCTGGAATATGGAGGCTGTTGCCTTGACTTCAAAGACTACTGTCAATATGATGGTAAATATTACAAAAACATACACTATGATTTGTGACCAAAGTCGCATTATCCATCATGTAAACAAGTGTCATGACATAAAGAAATCATGAGATCATGCAATAGGCGATATTTAAAATTGCGGATTATACACAAGAATGTTTGATTGGACACAGTTAATAAATATTAATTTCTTGAAATATACGTATGTATTTCAGCCTGTTCTTTTGAACCTTGTCAAAATGGTGGAAGATGCATAGGAAAGCCATTTGTGACTGATTCTGATTATGCCTGTTTATGTCCACCAGGGATTAAAGGGGAAAACTGTCAGATCAATATCACAAGCCTCAGTAAGGAATGACAAAGTAGCATTTGAGGAATAATCAAAACCTTTATTATGGTCATATTTAACTAAATGCAGTTGAATAATATATTTCTGTATGTAGAAAGGATGACATTAATTTTTAAAGAGTCAGTTCATTCAAAGAAAAAAAATCTTCAAAGCCATCTGCATTGGCATTATTTCATGATCTATGACAATTGCTCAAAATAATATTGTTCTGTATTTCACACTATCTGTCCCTTTTAAATGTAATCATAGAAAGAAGGTAAAAATTTTAAGTTGTGAATCCAAACAAACCTTTATAACATCAATGTTGTCTTTAGGCTGTGAATTAGATCTGGGTGGTTGTTGTGTACCTTGGTTAAATGACACTTCTCCAGACAACTGCACACTTTCATTCAATGACTACTCTTGTTCATGTGATGAAAACTGTGTGGAAAATGAGAATTGTTGTTATGACTTCAGAGAATACTGTGACTGGGAAGGTTTGGTAACATTTTATTCAAAAATTATATTCCTGCACATAACTGCAGTCAGCAGTACCTATTACTTAACTGTGAGACATAATGTATCACTTTGTTTAATGCTGAAAGGTCAATTTGAAGTTTTATGTCCCTTTTAATGACTAATATTATATTGAATAGTGGAAAGCCAAAATTTGAAAGATTTAAGTTTAGATAATATATTTGAATTGTTTTTGTATCGTGGATCCATTTTCAGCCTGTTACAGCAGTCCTTGTTTGAATGGTGGAACTTGTTTACCTCATCCCTTTGTGGAATACACTTGTACATGTCCTGAAGGAATTACTGGTAGAAACTGTGCCGTAAATATTTCCAGTGTTGGTATGTCCGATATAGTTTTAATAAACTTCAAACTCATTTACACTTTGTATGGCAATATAAATCATTGCAACATTTCCTGACAGTAATGTACCAATACAATTTTGCAGAAAACTTCTTTTAATCTTCACAACAATTATATCTGCAATAGTGGTTTAAATGGTCAGACACTTACATATTTCATGCATGTTATATTTCAGGCTGTGAAAATCGTCTTGGAGCCTGCTGTGTTCCTTGGCTAAATGAGACAGAACCAGTCGTTTGCTCCGTGAGAGAAGAAAACTACAGGTGTTATTGTGATGAAAAATGTGTCGAATATGGTAGTTGTTGTCATGATTTTAAGGAGTATTGCCAGTGGGACGGTAACTTTTGAATCTTTTAAACAAGGCTGCATCTCAAACTTTTCATCAGAATAAATACAAAATGTAAAGAGATACATGAAAGTACACATAATGTTTCACATATTCAAAACAGGTGTGACCATATTTATTCTTAATCTGAATGTGACACCCTTAAAAAGTGGACTTTGCATATTTTAATGAATCTACACTAATAAGCTTCCAAATATATTTCAGCCTGTTATTATGAACCTTGTCAAAATGGTGGAAGATGCATAGGAAAGCCATTTGTGACTGATTCTGATTATGCCTGTTTGTGTCCACCAGGGATTAAAGGGGAAAACTGTCAGATCAATATCACAAGCCTCAGTAAGGAATGATAAAGCAGAATTTGAGGAATAATATAAACTTTTAATATGATCATATTTAAATAAATGCATGCACATAATATATTTGCTTGGAGCATTAATACATCATAGATGTAACAGTGATCTATACATTCACTTTTTCTTTGCAATCCTGGATATCTATATGTTGTAGAGGTTTGTCATCTTTGACTGCCATTGCCACAGTGGATATTTTATTCTCAGCTTTAATCTTTATGTAGAAAGGATGACATAATTTTTAAAGAGTCAGTTCATTCAGTGAAAAAAAGTCATCTACATTGGCATTATTTCATAATCTATGACAATTGCTCAAAATAATATTGTTCTGTAATTAACACTACCTGTCCCTTTTAAATGTAATCATAGAAAGAAGGTAAAAATTTTAAGTTGTGAATACCAAACAAACCTTTATAAAATCAATGTTCTTGTTATCTTTAGGCTGTGAATTAGATCTGGGTGGTTGTTGTGTACCTTGGTTAAATGGCACTTCTCCAGACAACTGCACACTTTCACTCAATGACTACTCTTGTTCATGTGATGAAAACTGTGTGGAAAATGAGAATTGTTGTTATGACTTCAGAGAATACTGTGACTGGGAAGGTTTGGTAACATTTTATTCAAAAATTATATTCCTGCACATAACTGCAGTCAGCAGTACCTATTACTTAACTGTGAGACATAATGTATCACTTTGTTTAATGCTGAAAGGTCAATTTGAAGTTTTATGTCCCTTTTAATGACTAATATTATATTGAATAGTGGAAAGCCAAAATTTGAAAGATTTAAGTTTAGATAATATATTTGAATTGTTTTTGTATCGTGGATCCATTTTCAGCCTGTTACAGCAGTCCTTGTTTGAATGGTGGAACTTGTTTACCTCATCCCTTTGTGGAATACACTTGTACATGTCCTGAAGGAATTACTGGTAGAAACTGTGCCGTAAATATTTCCAGTGTTGGTATGTCCGATACAGTTTTAATAAACTTCAAACTCATTTACACTTTGTATGGCAATATAAATCATTGCAACATTTCCTGACAGTAATGTACCAATACAATTTTTTTCGATATTTATACTTGATAATTGTTCAGCAGACTTAAAATTGCAATTGATGTACTGAACGTAGCATGGGTATGTGTTATGTATAAGTTGCAGCTTGTAGAAGAGACCTATACAATAAGCAAACTGTACAGGTCTTTGCTGCAAGCGTCATCTGCTACAATATATCAACTCGTCCTTAACATACATATTTATGCTATCAGGTATAAATCCTTATAACTTAGTTTTCTTTAACACCGACTATGTTGGTCTAAATAATAAAGTCATCAGTCAAATAATCGAAAAAATCATTATTAATTTCAATAATTCTTTTCTGCCATTTTCTAAGGATGTTCTCTTTGATTCATTGCTTGTTCTGTATATTGTAAATAATATTCAGACTGTATGTACCATTTAAGTTATATTATGCTCTCTTGGTTTGTGTTAAACCTTCTTTTTGCAATGCTGCTATTTGACATGCTACTTGAAGGATATGGGGGGCGTGTGGTCTCTTCTCTTTGACTTCTAACATTGCTAGTTCATTGTGTTGTTGCTACTTAGCAAGTTATGTGAGGAAATAGAGACCAATCTGCAGTGATCCATGTAGTGATTCATGGTCTCATATTATCACTAATTCTCTTTTGTTCTCTGTCCTTTCTTTATCTACAAATTCAGTTTATAAAGACTGTGAGAAGACTTTTAGAGCATACTGTATTACATTTACTGTCTAATTTATCTTGTTCTCTGTGCTGTTGTTTCTTCGCTTTTCCTGCATTTTGTTCAGTATGTTGCTAGTTTTCTGCAATGTTGGTACTCCACAGGCTGTGAGAAAGATGTTGGAGGTTGCTGTGTTCCCTGGCTGAATGACACTCAGAGACCAGAACAATGCTCTGTGAGAGAGGATAACTACAGGTGTTACTGTGATGACCAGTGTGTTCAGTATGGCAGCTGTTGTCATGACTTCAAGCAATTCTGCAAGTGGGAAGGTAAATGAGAGGAGATATAGTGATTGCATTGAATGGAACATTACAGCAGTTTGATCCTCAAATAAATATTTTTGTTAATCAAATTATATCATTATAGAATAAATTTTTTGAAACACCTGTTTTGAAATAACTGTATAATGTAAATGAAATCCAAGGATAAGAAATATAGTTATAATCTATACATTTTATTTTACAACCTACGAATTTAATCTTCGTGGTTTGTTAATTGGATACAAAATCTTATTCTGAGTTTCTCTATAGTTTAATGATTGACTTAAATAATACTAATACGTATTATTTCCCAATTCAGGATATAAAAAATGACTGAAAATAAGTTCAACATACATACCACATCTGTCTTCTATAGTTTCATAGATCACTTTGCCAGAAGGTTTTTGCACTGCATAACTTCTTCCTTTCAGATGCAATTGTCAACTGGCTCTACTATATATAGCAATACATGCTGACATATCAGAACCATATCAACAATGTACACATGTCCGTCTCCCTGTGTGGAAGTAAACAACCCCCTCCAGTTATCAATTTAGTGCAACTATTCTTATTTTAAAATATTTAATAATTATAAAACTCGTTATTATTTCATGATATTAAAAGATGTGAAATATAAGCTAATACTTGCCTCTTTCGGTGAGATTATGTTTTGGGGGCATTCATTTGTCTGTTCACGAGCAAACGCATCTTCGTGAAACATTTTATTTGGTTAGGCCCAGAGTAAAGGAAGAAGTGATTTAATTTTCAGAAAAATCAAGATCATACTCAGGATACTAAAAATCCCAACTTTTCCATAGTCCCATTTTCATTTAATACTTAGGTAAAATTACAATATATGGATGCTCAGCTACAGGAGTATTTATTTATTGTCTGTTGTAAAACATTATAGTTAATGTAATATTAGAGTACCCTCTCTTTTTTGTTATTTCAGTCTAATGTTTTTAATTTGAAGGTTGTTACAGTGAACCATGTCAAAATGGAGGAACATGTAAACCAGATAGATTTGTGGAATATGCCTGCACATGTCCACCTTATTTCACTGGCAGAGATTGTCAAATTGACATGAGAGAAACAGGTATAACAAATCACAGCCTCGCTTTCCAATTTAGTTATGAACAGGTGAAAAAGTTAAAGAATATAAGTTACTTTAGTTTTAGAATATAACCTACTTTCAATTTCACACACTTGAATATATAAGGTTGTGTACTGTTATGTATCTTATTTATTGTTTATTTCTATACCAAAACTTTTGAGGCTTAAAACCGCTGGTGTAATTTAATTTTAATCTAATTTACGTATTCAAGCAAAATATTAACAAAAAAGGTTATTCATTCACCAGCATATATTTTATTGAAATTAGCAAATGATCTCATTTCTTGGTTTTACCCATTATCTTTATTAATATTTATTCAAACCGAAATTTTACAGATATGAAATATATTCACATTATCATTGCATGACTATTTGCAAATATTTTAGTTTACTCTTATGGGTTAACACCATTGGGAGGAAGATTCTAAATTAAAGCTTTTATGATTCAGCTTAATAATAGCAAAATCTAAATTTCTCGTTAATCGAATTAAGAAGAATTTGCATGTCTGATTTTGTGATCTTATGCATGTATATAACTGTAAACTAAACAGAAATTACAGGCTTTCACTTAACATCTGTATCTATAGGATGTGAAAAGCTGGGAGGATGCTGTGTATCATGGTTAAATACCTCTTACCCTGAAACATGCTCTATTCTTGATCCTGACTATAACTACCGCTGTTACTGTGATGAAGCATGCCTGGAATATGGAGCCTGTTGCCTTGATTTCAAAGACTACTGTCAATATGATGGTAAATATTACAAAAACATACACTATGATTTGTGACCAAAGTCGCATTATCCATCATGTAAACAAGTGTCATGACATAAAGAAATCATGAGATCATGCAATAGGCGATATTTAAAATTGCGGATTATACACAAGAATGTTTGATTGGACACAGTTAATAAATATTAATTTCTTGAAATATACGTATGTATTTCAGCCTGTTCTTTTGAACCTTGTCAAAATGGTGGAAGATGCATAGGAAAGCCATTTGTGACTGATTCTGATTATGCCTGTTTATGTCCACCAGGGATTAAAGGGGAAAACTGTCAGATCAATATCACAAGCCTCAGTAAGGAATGACAAAGTAGCATTTGAGGAATAATCAAAACCTTTATTATGGTCATATTTAACTAAATGCAGTTGAATAATATATTTCTGTATGTAGAAAGGATGACATTAATTTTTAAAGAGTCAGTTCATTCAAAGAAAAAAAATCTTCAAAGCCATCTGCATTGGCATTATTTCATGATCTATGACAATTGCTCAAAATAATATTGTTCTGTATTTCACACTATCTGTCCCTTTTAAATGTAATCATAGAAAGAAGGTAAAAATTTTAAGTTGTGAATCCAAACAAACCTTTATAACATCAATGTTGTCTTTAGGCTGTGAATTAGATCTGGGTGGTTGTTGTGTACCTTGGTTAAATGACACTTCTCCAGACAACTGCACACTTTCATTCAATGACTACTCTTGTTCATGTGATGAAAACTGTGTGGAAAATGAGAATTGTTGTTATGACTTCAGAGAATACTGTGACTGGGAAGGTTTGGTAACATTTTATTCAAAAATTATATTCCTGCACATAACTGCAGTCAGCAGTACCTATTACTTAACTGTGAGACATAATGTATCACTTTGTTTAATGCTGAAAGGTCAATTTGAAGTTTTATGTCCCTTTTAATGACTAATATTATATTGAATAGTGGAAAGCCAAAATTTGAAAGATTTAAGTTTAGATAATATATTTGAATTGTTTTTGTATCGTGGATCCATTTTCAGCCTGTTACAGCAGTCCTTGTTTGAATGGTGGAACTTGTTTACCTCATCCCTTTGTGGAATACACTTGTACATGTCCTGAAGGAATTACTGGTAGAAACTGTGCCGTAAATATTTCCAGTGTTGGTATGTCCGATATAGTTTTAATAAACTTCAAACTCATTTACACTTTGTATGGCAATATAAATCATTGCAACATTTCCTGACAGTAATGTACCAATACAATTTTGCAGAAAACTTCTTTTAATCTTCACAACAATTATATCTGCAATAGTGGTTTAAATGGTCAGACACTTACATATTTCATGCATGTTATATTTCAGGCTGTGAAAATCGTCTTGGAGGCTGCTGTGTTCCTTGGCTAAATGAGACAGAACCAGTCGTTTGCTCCGTGAGAGAAGAAAACTACAGGTGTTATTGTGATGAAAAATGTGTCGAATATGGTAGTTGTTGTCATGATTTTAAGGAGTATTGCCAGTGGGACGGTAACTTTTGAATCTTTTAAACAAGGCTGCATCTCAAACTTTTCATCAGAATAAATACAAAATGTAAAGAGATACATGAAAGTACACATAATGTTTTACATATTCAAAACAGGTGTGACCATATTTATTCTTAATCTGAATGTGACACCCTTAAAAAGTGGACTTTGCATATTTTAATGAATCTACACTAATAAGCTTCCAAATATATTTCAGCCTGTTATTATGAACCTTGTCAAAATGGTGGAAGATGCATAGGAAAGCCATTTGTGACTGATTCTGATTATGCCTGTTTGTGTCCACCAGGGATTAAAGGGGAAAACTGTCAGATCAATATCACAAGCCTCAGTAAGGAATGATAAAGCAGAATTTGAGGAATAATATAAACTTTTAATATGATCATATTTAAATAAATGCATGCACATAATATATTTGCTTGGAGCATTAATACATCATAGATGTAACAGTGATCTATACATTCACTTTTTCTTTGCAATCCTGGATATCTATATGTTGTAGAGGTTTGTCATCTTTGACTGCCATTGCCACAGTGGATATTTTATTCTCAGCTTTAATCTTTATGTAGAAAGGATGACATAATTTTTAAAGAGTCAGTTCATTCAGTGAAAAAAAGTCATCTACATTGGCATTATTTCATAATCTATGACAATTGCTCAAAATAATATTGTTCTGTAATTAACACTATCTGTCCCTTTTAAATGTAATCATAGAAAGAAGGTAAAAATTTTAAGTTGTGAATACCAAACAAACCTTTATAAAATCAATGTTCTTGTTATCTTTAGGCTGTGAATTAGATCTGGGTGGTTGTTGTGTACCTTGGTTAAATGGCACTTCTCCAGACAACTGCACACTTTCACTCAATGACTACTCTTGTTCATGTGATGAAAACTGTGTGGAAAATGAGAATTGTTGTTATGACTTCAGAGAATACTGTGACTGGGAAGGTTTGGTAACATTTTATTCAAAAATTATATTCCTGCACATAACTGCAGTCAGCAGTACCTATTACTTAACTGTGAGACATAATGTATCACTTTGTTTAATGCTGAAAGGTCAATTTGAAGTTTTATGTCCCTTTTAATGACTAATATTATATTGAATAGTGGAAAGCCAAAATTTGAAAGATTTAAGTTTAGATAATATATTTGAATTGTTTTGTATCGTGGATCCATTTTCAGCCTGTTACAGCAGTCCTTGTTTGAATGGTGGAACTTGTTTACCTCATCCCTTTGTGGAATACACTTGTACATGTCCTGAAGGAATTACTGGTAGAAACTGTGCCGTAAATATTTCCAGTGTTGGTATGTCCGATATAGTTTTAATAAACTTCAAACTCATTTACACTTTGTATGGCAATATAAATCATTGCAACATTTCCTAACAGTGATGTATCAATACAATTTCAAATAAAACTTCTTTTAATCTTCACAACAATTATATCTGCAATAGTGGTTTAAATGGTCAGACACTTACATATTTCATGCATGTTACATTTCAGGCTGTGAAAATCGTCTTGGAGGCTGCTGTGTTCCTTGGCTAAATGAGACAGAACCAGTCGTTTGCTCTGTGAGAGAAGAAAACTACAGGTGTTATTGTGATGAAAAATGTGTCGAATATGGTAGTTGTTGTCATGATTTTAAGGAGTATTGCCAGTGGGACGGTAACTTTTGAATCTTTTAAACAAGGCTGCATCTCAAACTTTTCATCAGAATAAATACAAAATGTAAAGAGATACATGAAAGTACACATAATGTTTTACATATTCAAAACAGGTGTGACCATATTTATTCTTAATCTGAATGTGACACCCTTAAAAAGTGGACATTGCATATTTTAATGAATCTACACTAATAAGCTTCCAAATATATTTCAGCCTGTTATTATGAACCTTGTCAAAATGGTGGAAGATGCATAGGAAAGCCATTTGTGACTGATTCTGATTATGCCTGTTTGTGTCCACCAGGGATTAAAGGAGATAACTGTCAGATCAATATTACAAGTCTCAGTAAGGAATGATAAAGCAGAATTTGAGGAATAATATAAACTTTTAATATGATCATATTTAAATAAATGCATGCACATAATATATTTGCTTGGAGCATTAATACATCATAGATGTAACAGTGATCTATACATTCACTTTTTCTTTGCAATCCTGGATATCTATATGTTGTAGAGGTTTGTCATCTTTGACTGCCATTGCCACAGTGGATATTTTATTCTCAACTTTAATCTTTATGTAGAAAGGATGACATAATTTTTAAAGAGTCAGTTCATTCAGTGAAAAAAGTCATCTACATTGGCATTATTTCATAATCTATGACAATTGCTCAAAAAAATATTGTTCTGTAATTAACACTATCTGTCCCTTTTAAATGTAATCATAGAAAGAAGGTAAAAATTTTAAGTTGTGAATACCAAACAAACCTTTATAAAATCAATGTTCTTCTTATTTTTAGGCTGTGAATTAGATCTGGGTGGTTGTTGTGTACCTTGGTTAAATGGCACTTCTCCAGACAACTGCACACTTTCACTCAATGACTACTCTTGTTCATGTGATGAAAACTGTGTGGAAAATGAGAATTGTTGTTATGACTTCAGAGAATACTGTGACTGGGAAGGTTTGGTAACATTTTATTTAAAAATTATATTCCTGCACAAAACTGCAGTCAGCAGTACCTATTACTTAACTGTGAGACATAATGTATCACTTTGTTTAATGCTGAAAGGTCAATTTGAAGTTTTATGTCCCTTTTAATGGCTAATATTATATTGAATAGTGGAAAGCCAAAATTTGAAAGATTTAAGTTTAGATAATATATTTGAATTGTTTTTGTATCTTTTCAGCCTGTTACAGCAGTCCTTGTTTGAATGGTGGAACTTGTTTACCTCATCCCTTTGTGGAATACACTTGTACATGTCCTGAAGGAATTACTGGTAGAAACTGTGCCGTAAATATTTCCAGTGTTGGTATGTCCGATATAGTTTTAATAAACTTCAAACTCATTTACACTTTGTATGGCAATATAAATCATTGCAACATTTCCTGACAGTAATGTACCAATACAATTTTGCAGAAAACTTCTTTTAATCTTCACAACAATTATATCTGCAATAGTGGTTTAAATGGTCAGACACTTACATATTTCATGCATGTTATATTTCAGGCTGTGAAAATCGTCTTGGAGGCTGCTGTGTTCCTTGGCTAAATGAGACAGAACCAGTCATTTGCTCCGTGAGAGAAGAAAACTACAGGTGTTATTGTGATGAAAAATGTGTCGAATATGGTAGTTGTTGTCATGATTTTAAGGAGTATTGCCAGTGGGACGGTAACTTTTGAATCTTTTAAACAAGGCTGCATCTCAAACTTTTCATCAGAATAAATACAAAATGTAAAGAGATACATGAAAGTACACATAATGTTTTACATATTCAAAACAGGTGTGACCATATTTATTCTTAATCTGAATGTGACACCCTTAAAAAGTGGACTTTGCATATTTTAATGAATCTACACTAATAAGCTTCCAAATATATTTCAGCCTGTTATTATGAACCTTGTCAAAATGGTGGAAGATGCATAGGAAAGCCATTTGTGACTGATTCTGATTATGCCTGTTTGTGTCCACCAGGGATTAAAGGGGAAAACTGTCAAATCAATATCACAAGCCTCAGTAAGGAATGATAAAGCAGAATTTGAGGAATAATATAATTTTTAATATGATCATATTTAAATAAATGCATGCACATAATATATTTGCTTGGAGCATTAATACATCATAGATGTAACAGTGATCTATACATTCACTTTTTCTTTGCAATCCTGGATATCTATATGTTGTAGAGGTTTGTCATCTTTGACTGCCATTGCCACAGTGGATATTTTATTCTCAGCTTTAATCTTTATGTAGAAAGGATGACATAATTTTTAAAGAGTCAGTTCATTCAGTGAAAAAAAGTCATCTACATTGGCATTATTTCATAATCTATGACAATTGCTCAAAATAATATTGTTCTGTAATTAACACTATCTGTCCCTTTTAAATGTAATCATAGAAAGAAGGTAAAAATTTTAAGTTGTGAATACCAAACAAACCTTTATAAAATCAATGTTCTTGTTATCTTTAGGCTGTGAATTAGATCTGGGTGGTTGTTGTGTACCTTGGTTAAATGGCACTTCTCCAGACAACTGCACACTTTCACTCAATGACTACTCTTGTTCATGTGATGAAAACTGTGTGGAAAATGAGAATTGTTGTTATGACTTCAGAGAATACTGTGACTGGGAAGGTTTGGTAACATTTTATTCAAAAATTATATTCCTGCACATAACTGCAGTCAGCAGTACCTATTACTTAACTGTGAGACATAATGTATCACTTTGTTTAATGCTGAAAGGTCAATTTGAAGTTTTATGTCCCTTTTAATGACTAATATTATATTGAATAGTGGAAAGCCAAAATTTGAAAGATTTAAGTTTAGATAATATATTTGAATTGTTTTTGTATCGTGGATCCATTTTCAGCCTGTTACAGCAGTCCTTGTTTGAATGGTGGAACTTGTTTACCTCATCCCTTTGTGGAATACACTTGTACATGTCCTGAAGGAATTACTGGTAGAAACTGTGCCGTAAATATTTCCAGTGTTGGTATGTCCGATATAGTTTTAATAAACTTCAAACTCATTTACACTTTGTATGGCAATATAAATCATTGCAACATTTCCTGACAGTAATGTACCAATACAATTTTGCAGAAAACTTCTTTTAATCTTCACAACAATTATATCTGCAATAGTGGTTTAAATGGTCAGACACTTACATATTTCATGCATGTTATATTTCAGGCTGTGAAAATCGTCTTGGAGGCTGCTGTGTTCCTTGGCTAAATGAGACAGAACCAGTCGTTTGCTCCGTGAGAGAAGAAAACTACAGGTGTTATTGTGATGAAAAATGTGTCGAATATGGTAGTTGTTGTCATGATTTTAAGGAGTATTGCCAGTGGGACGGTAACTTTTGAATCTTTTAAACAAGGCTGCATCTCAAACTTTTCATCAGAATAAATACAAAATGTAAAGAGATACATGAAAGTACACATAATGTTTTACATATTCAAAACAGGTGTGACCATATTTATTCTTAATCTGAATGTGACACCCTTAAAAAGTGGACTTTGCATATTTTAATGAATCTACACTAATAAGCTTCCAAATATATTTCAGCCTGTTATTATGAACCTTGTCAAAATGGTGGAAGATGCATAGGAAAGCCATTTGTGACTGATTCTGATTATGCCTGTTTGTGTCCACCAGGGATTAAAGGGGAAAACTGTCAGATCAATATCACAAGCCTCAGTAAGGAATGATAAAGCAGAATTTGAGGAATAATATAAACTTTTAATATGATCATATTTAAATAAATGCATGCACATAATATATTTGCTTGGAGCATTAATACATCATAGATGTAACAGTGATCTATACATTCACTTTTTCTTTGCAATCCTGGATATCTATATGTTGTAGAGGTTTGTCATCTTTGACTGCCATTGCCACAGTGGATATTTTATTCTCAGCTTTAATCTTTATGTAGAAAGGATGACATAATTTTTAAAGAGTCAGTTCATTCAGTGAAAAAAAGTCATCTACATTGGCATTATTTCATAATCTATGACAATTGCTCAAAATAATATTGTTCTGTAATTAACACTATCTGTCCCTTTTAAATGTAATCATAGAAAGAAGGTAAAAATTTTAAGTTGTGAATACCAAACAAACCTTTATAAAATCAATGTTCTTGTTATCTTTAGGCTGTGAATTAGATCTGGGTGGTTGTTGTGTACCTTGGTTAAATGGCACTTCTCCAGACAACTGCACACTTTCACTCAATGACTACTCTTGTTCATGTGATGAAAACTGTGTGGAAAATGAGAATTGTTGTTATGACTTCAGAGAATACTGTGACTGGGAAGGTTTGGTAACATTTTATTCAAAAATTATATTCCTGCACATAACTGCAGTCAGCAGTACCTATTACTTAACTGTGAGACATAATGTATCACTTTGTTTAATGCTGAAAGGTCAATTTGAAGTTTTATGTCCCTTTTAATGACTAATATTATATTGAATAGTGGAAAGCCAAAATTTGAAAGATTTAAGTTTAGATAATATATTTGAATTGTTTTGTATCGTGGATCCATTTTCAGCCTGTTACAGCAGTCCTTGTTTGAATGGTGGAACTTGTTTACCTCATCCCTTTGTGGAATACACTTGTACATGTCCTGAAGGAATTACTGGTAGAAACTGTGCCGTAAATATTTCCAGTGTTGGTATGTCCGATATAGTTTTAATAAACTTCAAACTCATTTACACTTTGTATGGCAATATAAATCATTGCAACATTTCCTAACAGTGATGTATCAATACAATTTCAAATAAAACTTCTTTTAATCTTCACAACAATTATATCTGCAATAGTGGTTTAAATGGTCAGACACTTACATATTTCATGCATGTTACATTTCAGGCTGTGAAAATCGTCTTGGAGGCTGCTGTGTTCCTTGGCTAAATGAGACAGAACCAGTCGTTTGCTCTGTGAGAGAAGAAAACTACAGGTGTTATTGTGATGAAAAATGTGTCGAATATGGTAGTTGTTGTCATGATTTTAAGGAGTATTGCCAGTGGGACGGTAACTTTTGAATCTTTTAAACAAGGCTGCATCTCAAACTTTTCATCAGAATAAATACAAAATGTAAAGAGATACATGAAAGTACACATAATGTTTTACATATTCAAAACAGGTGTGACCATATTTATTCTTAATCTGAATGTGACACCCTTAAAAAGTGGACATTGCATATTTTAATGAATCTACACTAATAAGCTTCCAAATATATTTCAGCCTGTTATTATGAACCTTGTCAAAATGGTGGAAGATGCATAGGAAAGCCATTTGTGACTGATTCTGATTATGCCTGTTTGTGTCCACCAGGGATTAAAGGAGATAACTGTCAGATCAATATTACAAGTCTCAGTAAGGAATGATAAAGCAGAATTTGAGGAATAATATAAACTTTTAATATGATCATATTTAAATAAATGCATGCACATAATATATTTGCTTGGAGCATTAATACATCATAGATGTAACAGTGATCTATACATTCACTTTTTCTTTGCAATCCTGGATATCTATATGTTGTAGAGGTTTGTCATCTTTGACTGCCATTGCCACAGTGGATATTTTATTCTCAGCTTTAATCTTTATGTAGAAAGGATGACATAATTTTTAAAGAGTCAGTTCATTCAGTGAAAAAAGTCATCTACATTGGCATTATTTCATAATCTATGACAATTGCTCAAAAAAATATTGTTCTGTAATTAACACTATCTGTCCCTTTTAAATGTAATCATAGAAAGAAGGTAAAAATTTTAAGTTGTGAATACCAAACAAACCTTTATAAAATCAATGTTCTTCTTATTTTTAGGCTGTGAATTAGATCTGGGTGGTTGTTGTGTACCTTGGTTAAATGGCACTTCTCCAGACAACTGCACACTTTCACTCAATGACTACTCTTGTTCATGTGATGAAAACTGTGTGGAAAATGAGAATTGTTGTTATGACTTCAGAGAATACTGTGACTGGGAAGGTTTGGTGACATTTTATTTAAAAATTATATTCCTGCACAAAACTGCAGTCAGCAGTACCTATTACTTAACTGTGAGACATAATGTATCACTTTGTTTAATGCTGAAAGGTCAATTTGAAGTTTTATGTCCCTTTTAATGGCTAATATTATATTGAATAGTGGAAAGCCAAAATTTGAAAGATTTAAGTTTAGATAATATATTTGAATTGTTTTTGTATCTTTTCAGCCTGTTATAGCAGTCCTTGTTTGAATGGTGGAACTTGTTTACCTCATCCCTTTGTGGAATACACTTGTACATGTCCTGAAGGAATTACTGGTAGAAACTGTGCCGTAAATATTTCCAGTGTTGGTATGTCCGATATAGTTTTAATAAACTTCAAACTCATTTACACTTTGTATGGCAATATAAATCATTGCAACATTTCCTGACAGTAATGTACCAATACAATTTTGCAGAAAACTTCTTTTAATCTTCACAACAATTATATCTGCAATAGTGGTTTAAATGGTCAGACACTTACATATTTCATGCATGTTATATTTCAGGCTGTGAAAATCGTCTTGGAGGCTGCTGTGTTCCTTGGCTAAATGAGACAGAACCAGTCGTTTGCTCCGTGAGAGAAGAAAACTACAGGTGTTATTGTGATGAAAAATGTGTCGAATATGGTAGTTGTTGTCATGATTTTAAGGAGTATTGCCAGTGGGACGGTAACTTTTGAATCTTTTAAACAAGGCTGCATCTCAAACTTTTCATCAGAATAAATACAAAATGTAAAGAGATACATGAAAGTACACATAATGTTTTACATATTCAAAACAGGTGTGACCATATTTATTCTTAATCTGAATGTGACACCCTTAAAAAGTGGACTTTGCATATTTTAATGAATCTACACTAATAAGCTTCCAAATATATTTCAGCCTGTTATTATGAACCTTGTCAAAATGGTGGAAGATGCATAGGAAAGCCATTTGTGACTGATTCTGATTATGCCTGTTTGTGTCCACCAGGGATTAAAGGGGAAAACTGTCAGATCAATATCACAAGCCTCAGTAAGGAATGATAAAGCAGAATTTGAGGAATAATATAAACTTTTAATATGATCATATTTAAATAAATGCATGCACATAATATATTTGCTTGGAGCATTAATACATCATAGATGTAACAGTGATCTATACATTCACTTTTTCTTTGCAATCCTGGATATCTATATGTTGTAGAGGTTTGTCATCTTTGACTGCCATTGCCACAGTGGATATTTTATTCTCAGCTTTAATCTTTATGTAGAAAGGATGACATAATTTTTAAAGAGTCAGTTCATTCAGTGAAAAAAAGTCATCTACATTGGCATTATTTCATAATCTATGACAATTGCTCAAAATAATATTGTTCTGTAATTAACACTATCTGTCCCTTTTAAATGTAATCATAGAAAGAAGGTAAAAATTTTAAGTTGTGAATACCAAACAAACCTTTATAAAATCAATGTTCTTGTTATCTTTAGGCTGTGAATTAGATCTGGGTGGTTGTTGTGTACCTTGGTTAAATGGCACTTCTCCAGACAACTGCACACTTTCACTCAATGACTACTCTTGTTCATGTGATGAAAACTGTGTGGAAAATGAGAATTGTTGTTATGACTTCAGAGAATACTGTGACTGGGAAGGTTTGGTAACATTTTATTCAAAAATTATATTCCTGCACATAACTGCAGTCAGCAGTACCTATTACTTAACTGTGAGACATAATGTATCACTTTGTTTAATGCTGAAAGGTCAATTTGAAGTTTTATGTCCCTTTTAATGACTAATATTATATTGAATAGTGGAAAGCCAAAATTTGAAAGATTTAAGTTTAGATAATATATTTGAATTGTTTTGTATCGTGGATCCATTTTCAGCCTGTTACAGCAGTCCTTGTTTGAATGGTGGAACTTGTTTACCTCATCCCTTTGTGGAATACACTTGTACATGTCCTGAAGGAATTACTGGTAGAAACTGTGCCGTAAATATTTCCAGTGTTGGTATGTCCGATATAGTTTTAATAAACTTCAAACTCATTTACACTTTGTATGGCAATATAAATCATTGCAACATTTCCTGACAGTAATGTACCAATACAATTTTGCAGAAAACTTCTTTTAATCTTCACAACAATTATATCTGCAATAGTGGTTTAAATGGTCAGACACTTACATATTTCATGCATGTTATATTTCAGGCTGTGAAAATCGTCTTGGAGGCTGCTGTGTTCCTTGGCTAAATGAGACAGAACCAGCCGTTTGCTCTGTGAGAGAAGAAAACTACAGGTGTTATTGTGATGAAAAATGTGTTGAGTATGGTAGCTGTTGTTATGATTTCAAGGAATATTGCCAGTGGGACGGTAATTTTTAGGCTTTTAGATGAAACTCCATATCAAACTCAGAAAAAAATAAAACCTAGCAATGCATCACAATCTGTGGTGGATGGTGAATGTCATGTCTACGTTATTGTAGAATAACTATTAAATTTCTTTCATAGATTAATTTAAGGTGCATGAACCTACTTAAGATTTATATTATCACAGCTGTACTCACTTCACTGATATAAAGACAACCAAACAGTTTTAAACCATTTTATTTTTTCTTTCATTGTATTAATAAAATTTATGGTTATTTGATGATATAACCAATGATATAAAAAATAACCTATTGTCTTTTAAAAGATGTGCAGCCATATAATAAAATAATTATGAATCAGTAAATATTTGATCACAGTGGCCTGGTGCTTGAGGTGTTGGACTTCCAAGTAGACGTTTTGGGGTTTAAAACTGGATTTATCCCTCTTTAACTAGCAATATAAATGGGTTCAAACAGTAGTTAGTAACAGATTTGTATCATGGTCCTGGAAAAAAATGTTCTTGGTCATTTTACATATACCAAAAATATGCCTTGGCCACTAAGCTTGAAGAAAAACATTGTGTTTTTACTTTTTAGTTAATTTTTATACATAAGCAATGTAGTTGAATTTCAGGTTGTTATAGCAGCCCATGTTTAAATGGGGGAACATGCTCCTCAAATCAAACTTCAGAATATTCATGTCTTTGCCATAA
Organism: Sabellastarte sp. h YS-2021; assembly: GCA_964017235.1. Classification (NCBI taxonomy): domain Eukaryota; kingdom Metazoa; phylum Annelida; class Polychaeta; order Sabellida; family Sabellidae; genus Sabellastarte; species Sabellastarte sp. h YS-2021. The sequence continues at coordinate 70,524,467 of OZ024932.1, forward strand.
TAATTACACTGGAATGCATTGTGAACAAACCTTAAATGACAGAGGTGAGACACATTAATATATGTTCTAGATTATATATTCTGTTACCATTTTGCATGTTACTATTGTCTTCATCAAGGAAAATACATGTTATGAAGTTTCGAATTATTATCTTTTTGGCACAGAGATTTGGTACAAACGTCTTAATGATGGTAATTTTTAATGGTTTTAGTGCAGTCTGGCTCCCTGATTAGGTTATGTGTATGATGTAACAGAACTTCAAATCTGACAGAATTTCAAATTGGGATTTGAAATTCTGTTGATAGAAGTTGAAATTATGTTGATGAAATTGAGGGTCTTTCTCTGATGTCGAGATTTTGGAGGGATTTGAAGTTCTGTCACCATAATTCTATGTAGCTAACTCTAGCTCCCTCTGATAAATACTTTACCTGAAAATTTTGTATAAACATTAACTTTCCTTCTAAATTTACTTTAAAATAATCATCATTTGAAGTTACAGTATCATTTATGAACTGAAACTTAATACAATACAGAAATAATAAGGCACATGTAATTAGAAGGATGATATATACATCATTTTTATTTTGTTTTGACATACTAGGTTGTTAATGCCACATTGTGGAACTGCGTGATGCCTTTTTACTGTAGCTCCTCTTTGTCATGCAACTAACTGCCCCTTACACAAAAAAATCTGTTTTGTTTTTTTTTTTGTTTGTTTAATTTCTGTCAACAGAAGTTGAAAACGGAAATCAAAGCTAGTGATTTTAAGTTCTATAACAGAACCTCCATTGGAAGTTCTTTTGACAGAATTAGAGATTCTGTTAGACTTGATGTTCTATCATGACTAAATACGGCAGTTACATCATATTTTACATGGAAACATATCTAACCATCGCAGAACATACTTTCAGATAATTATGTTGTGTCCCAGTACCAGACAGAGTTTAAACAGTCACTGAATTGGACAGAAGCTAGGTCTAGGTGTTCAAACTTTGGAAAGGGGTGGCATCTCATTACCCTAGAAACAGTGACTGAATTGACGATAGTGATTGATATTCTCAATGAATCTCAAGGTAAGATTTTTTAACCTATTAAAGATGCTTTTTCTGCTGGCTTTGTTCACACAATTGACAAGATAACACTATAATAAAATGTAGAAATAATAATAAGAATAATAGAAACATTTGTATACTGCAAAATTGATAAAGTTCCTCTTATATGCTGGAATCAAAAAAGGGACAATCCTTAAACCAACTCAGTCATAAGCCATTCAGCACCTGCCAGGGGAGGATGACTATGGTGGTGGGTAAGCTAGTCCAAACAGGTAAATCTTGAGTTGGCTTTTAAAGTTTGAAGTGATCTGTTGTGATCTGACACTAACTGGGAGCTTGTTTCATTCCACTGGTTCAGCTGTGGCAAAATCATGCCTCCCTATGGCCTTTCTGGGATGGACTGAAGAAACTGGTAGTCTGTTTGCAGGCTAGACTACTAGACTGGATCAGAAATGATAAATAAGAGGAAGGGAAAAATTTATGGCTTTAAAAATGAGGATGTTGTGTTTGAAAAGGATACAATATGAAATAGGAAGCCGGTGGAGTTACTCCAGATAGGGTGTGACATGACTCATTCTGTCCAAACTGAAAACAATATGGCATAACACGTTTTGAACTTTCTGAAGTTTAGCAACACTGCCCTTGCTGACTCCATATAGTAGAGAATTACAGTAGTCTAGTCCACTACCGACCATAGCATTTGCCCCAAGAACTGCTTTATCAACAGTTAGGACTTTACGGATACATTGCAAATACCTAAGGAAATCTTAACAGGCATGACAGACCTTACCTATATGATTATCAAACGTGTTTTCTGAGTCAAAAGTGACACCGAGATTTTTAACAGCCTCTGCTTGCGTAATAGAGCATTCAAGGAATGTAACAAGAAATTTTGGTACAAGTGACTCTCTGGTATGTTTATCAACAATGATAATGAATTTAGATTTATCATGATTAAGTTTCAATTTCACACCATTCATCTATTACTGAACTAAAAAGAAGACACTCAGCTCTGCGATGCTGGAGTCAAAATTCCTAGAGTCTATTGCGTGACCTTGAAACTTGAAATGACTTAACTAAGGGGATAAGTATAAAGTGAAAAGAAGATGACCTAGAACCGAACTTTCGGGGACACCAAAAGGGAGATGAAAAGCCTCAGAAAAATGGTCTAATGGTTTAATTTATGTTTGAGATTGATAAGGTAAGATTCTATCCATGTCAACACATATCACCAACACCAAGCCAATCTTCTAAGCAATCATGTAAAATGGAGTGATCTGTCGTTTTGAAAGCTGCAGACAGATCTGACAATGTTACAGCAACTGTATTGCCTGAATCCACATTTATAGATATGTCATTTTGGATCTTGAGCAATGCTGTTTCAGTTGAGTGCAAATAGCATCGGAGATGCCCGTACCCCTCAGTCTGGGGAAATAGTTTTCAACACCATGAGATAAAAAAGTAGTGAAAGATACTTTCAGAGCAATGTTAGTTATATAAAGGTCCAAATAATGTTTAAGTAGAGAAAATAACAACTAAGAGAAAGAAAATGTAGGTAAAGATAAAGTATATTAAAACAAGATAATTCAATATGTAATTCAAATGTATGTCAAATTGTCCTTTGTTTATTCGTGGGGCAGGAGTCTTGCCACCACTGGCAAATAATGATCACTGTATTATTCACTTGAAGGTTTTGTTCAAGGTAGATCCTCCAAAATGCTTTAGGATACAAGTATGGGATTTGTCTGCTGCAGATGTAGAAGGTTGTAATAATTATCTTAATAATTTTAATTTTAATAATTTTTTTACAAACCAATACTGTGTCAATGAAATTTGTGACCAATTAACAAGTTCAATTTTAGCTGCAGCAGAGCAGTTCATTCCAACCAGAAGTATTACTGTCCGACCTTCAGTCCTTTTATAATAGTAACCTAAGGCATTTGAAACTTAAACTTGACCGCCTTCACAAACAAGCTTAAAGCACTAGCAGCTTAGATATCTGGGCACGTTTTAGGCATGAAATGTTATATTAGAGAAGTCAAAAAGCCAAAAGTGAATATTCTTAAGATACAACCAGATAAATGCTTATGATATCTCGTCAAAATAATTCTATAGTTTTGATAAAGAGTGCTTTTCTTAGATGAAAGACAATAGCATTCCTCCTATTATTGCTGAGAATGGGAAACTCATTGTAGAAGATCGAGCTAAGGCAACATATTTCAATAATTTTTTTTCCACGTCATCAGCTGTAGATGAATCTAAAAGTACCCTCCCAAGAACCATGATCCGCCAGTAATGTAAGAGCTCTTAACAACTTTTCCATTGAAGAATTTTAGGTATCTCACCAAATGTAAATTTTATATATTAATAAATCGATGGTCCTGGCGGTGTATCACCAAGATTTATTAAAGTGTCAGGAGAGTTCCTAGATAAACCACTGACAAAGTTATTTAACACTTCAGCAAAGAATTTTTCTATTTAGTTGGAAAAAAGCAAATGTTCTGCCTCTTCACAAAAAATCATAAAGCAATATGCTGACAGTTACGGGTTTGTGTCATTACTTCGCGTACTAGGTCAGATTTTTGAACGCATTGTATTTAAACAAATGTATACAACCATCTACATGAAAACAAGTTACTAAGTACTTGGCAATCTGGTTTTATCCCAGGTTCATCTAGTGGAACACAATTATTAGAATTGTGCAACAAATTTTCCTCTGCTTTAGATGAACATATGGATGTCTGTGTTGTTTATTTACACATTTTAAAGCATTTGATAAAGTATGGCACAAGGGCTTACTTTTTTAAACAATTGGTATCCAAGGCAACATGCTTAGAGGGTTTTCAAGTTATTTATCAGACTGTTGTCCACGTGTTCTCATTAATGGCCAATTCTTAGACTGGTTAAAAATCCTTGTGGGTGTTCCAAAGGGTTTGGTCCTAGGTCCTCTGCTCTTCTTATGTACATTAATGATATTACAACTGTTGTAAAAATTGCCAGCCTCGGCAGGCAAGAACCCCAACCTGCAGGTACAGCTAAATGGCCAATAACATTGAGATTGGGGAAAATCTTAGGAACAACTGCTTTGTAAGAAGTATAGAGAACCCACGAGATGTTCTACAAAAGATTCAAAGGCCATGATTTCTTACAAGCAGTTTTCATATTTTGAAGCCCAAGAAATAATTATAAGGGAGGTATAAGGCCTTTTTGATATGATGACCCTCCTATTTTTGCATTAAAGATGTGATATGGCAGCCATTTTGTTTCCAAAAGAAGGACACAATTTCTCTCAGGCAAGCTTTCCTATCCATTAACATTTTGTGCAAATCTGATGAAGCTAGCTGCAATATTTTAGGCTACAGAAAACATTAAAGATTTTAGAACAAACTTTAAGACCCGAAAATTTTAAAAGTGTTGCCATGGCAACAGTTGCCGCTGAATACCCCCCAAAACCTAACCAGCTGTAGATCCTCTTGGGGTCAACATATCCTGAAAATTTGGTGAAAATCCATGCAGGGGTTTAGGCTGTGGAACACCCACAAAGTTTAAGACCTGAAAATATTAATAGTGTTGCCATGGCAACAGTTGTAACCGGATACCCCACAAAACCTAATCAGCTTTAGATCCTCTTAGGGTAAACATACCCCAACAATTTGGTAAAAATCTGTGCAGGGGTTTATGCTGTGGAACACCCTTACGCCCGCCACCGATGCCGCCGGGACGGTGCAGGGGATGACTATAACCCCTGGGCTGGGGTTAAAAATTGCAATGTTAGGCTCTTTGCCGATGACACATGTATGTTCACCACTGTTGAGAACCATAGAGAGTCTGCAGAGATAATAAATCAAGACTTAAAGAACATTGAAGAATGGACAAAGCAGTGGCTTGTGACATTTAGTCCATCAAAAACTGAGAGTATGGTTGTATCACTGAAACCACATATGCAAAATAGTCATCCAAGAATTATATTTTATAATGTGCCTATAGCACATGTACGGGCTCACAAACACATAGGACTGTGGATCTCACACAATCTTAAATGACATCAACACATAGAAATTTGATCAACAAATGTTCAAGACTTATTATTATTCTGTAGTTTTTAAAGTACAAATTAAACAGGAAGACCATTGAAAAAATCTTTTTGCTTAGATCAGACCTATCATAGAATATGCTGATATAATCTGGGCTGGAGCACCAATCAGTGTCCTCTCTAAACTTGATCTGATTGTAGTAGAAGCAATGAGAGCTGTAACTGGGGCACCTGCTAGATCAAACACTTCTAATTTGAACAAAGAAACTGGCTGGATTCCTCTTGCCATGGTGGCAGAGTGGTAACACTCTCGCCTCCCACCTCTGAGGCCAGGGTTCAGTTCACGGCTCCACCTCGAGTGGGAAAGCTGGTAGTTGCTTGCCATTTACAGCCAGCAGTTTACAGTACAGAACCTTGACCAACTGTATGTACTGGTTTCATCTGCCCTTCCAACTACCCGCCGTGATATGACCTGTACAGTGTTAAAAGTGACATAAAACCCAAAATAAATAAATAAATAAAATCCTCTTGCCACTAGAAGAGAAATACACGTACTAAAATTGTATTTAACAATATTTTATCTGGTATAATTAAAGAATACCCAGTGCAAACAGTGGACCTACGACATAATATTGAATCTAGGGCTGTGCGTGGCAATTTTCTACCGATTAGAACTCGTCCAAGACCCCTTGAACATATGTTTCCAGCATTGGGCACAAAATTATGGAACACTCCCCTAGTTGACCTAAAAATTCTTCCACCTTGAAATCCTTTGCTGCAGAACTCTCAAAGCTAAAATGTTCATCAATCACACTTTCAAAGTCAACACAAAAATTATACTGCCATGGTAGTCGTATTGATAATATAGTCCATGCATGTTTAAGGATGGGATGTAGCAAGTTGAATGTACATTTAATGCAGAACCTCCATGTAATAGATCATAAAGCTTGTGCTTGTAGGTACCCTCAAGAAAACATAAATATTTTTTTTCTACATTGCCCCTTGTATGACAATATCTGTCACATTTTACGAAATGCACTGATAACAGCAGGAAATATCGAAATCTCACCAGAAATCCTACTTTATAGATTAAGTAATATTTTAAGCTATGAAAACTGATGCAGTCCATATGTTTATCTCCCAATCCAAATGTTTCTCACCAACTTAATACCAGTGATTGTTCATCCAACTCATTTTTATTTCATTTCATCTGTAAATATATCATCCTGCAATAGGAATTAATATTATTGTACTTGTATGATTGTTGTCCAATTGCTAATAAAATATGTTTAAATAAATATCTGCACATTCCTTAAGCAATAAGTTGGAAAAGGATCAAGATCACATATTTTGGTTTTGGAGGATACTAGAATTTTTAGTACATCCTCAGATGCTGTTTTGAAGGCAGACAAGGTACTTTTAATAGGGCTGGTTCTGATGACTGGGATGGATGATGATGATTGTAAGACAGACCTGATTTTGAAAATTTTCTCACTGAATAAATGGCCAAACATATTTGCTCATACAACAACATTTGTATGATCCGGTAGTATTCCATCTGAGGACTTATGCTGGATCTTTTTGGAACTTCTCCACCCCAATGTGGGATTTTCTTCATTTTTGGCTATGATTCTTGCAGAACATCCACAGATGTATCAGCCAAGTAATGAAATGTAAAACATTTTTATTACTACACAACCGAGACATCTGGCCAAATTATAATGATAACAGTTTGTCAAATTGACTCGCATTACATATTTCAGGTTGATATTCCTGATGTTTTGAGTTACACCACCTAAATATGTCAAAATAGTAGATTCAACTGAAATGTTCAGTGTAATAGTCCAATATGATAGAAAAGTCTCGACGCATCTCGACGCAGTGTATCCCCAGAAGGGACATGGTTGAAACGTGAATGTGTCAGGCTTGAGCTTGTTTCCTGGAGCACCAGGTCAGGATTCTCCATAGTAGGGCACAAAGAGGGCCCGACTTACCCCCCCCCCCCCCTCCCTAAATAGGCAACCACCATGGCGCTGTCCGTAGCTATGGTAGCAATAAGGTTCAAGCAGAGGTGTTGGAACTCCTTTAGGGCCAAAAGACCGCCTTGATTCCAGATACTTTATGTGTAACTTGCTTCTGAAAGGGACCAGGTCCCCCTTGCAGTGTGTTCCCCTAAGTGAGCACTCTCCCTTTTTTATGCATCTCTAAGAATTTGCACAGCAAACTTAAGTAGATGTAATGGTTGACCTTGAAGCACATTGTGATCCTACAACCACCATTTTAGATGGGGTGGAGTGAACTGGGATCACTTTTTCTAGTGATTCTGGTACCCTTCAGCTGTTCTTCAAGTGCCACTGTAACGGCTTCATGTGGAGGCGACCTAGGTGGACTTGCTTCTCTATGGGTATCAGTAACCCTTTCAGGGGCATCAGCTGCTGGACAGGGCCTCTGGGTTGGAGAGAAGTTTTTGGATTTGCATTCAAGGTCTGCTAATGCACTAGGGCAGATCTGACGTTACCCTCTCCAAGCTGAACTACCAGAACAAACACTTGCTAGAGGTCCAGTTCTAATTTTTCATGTTAACCATAAAAATAAAAACTTACTCCTGACACAGAGCTACTAGAGATTGTGTATGTTGGAGAGAGGTTTGGGGGGCACTGGCATTGACTGACCAGTTGTGCTGGTGGATTGTGGAACTTAGTAATGCCATAATTAGACCTCCTTTGCAACCACCAAGAGAACACCCCCTGTGTACTGTGAAAACAGACCAAACGCGAGTGCTTGAATTGGCAGGGAAGGGCCTGGATGAGAAAACTCTGGTACTTCCTTGTTGGTTGAATGGGGTGAATGAGTAGGCACCTTTGAGGTTATCCACTCCTCTGGCTGAAGCTAGGTTAATGTGGTTCCTGATATTCCATCTGAATTATTCAGGGTACTGAGCCACTTTTCCTGCATGGCAACCTAGTCAAACTGGTCATTTCCGGAAAGGGAGGGTATAGCCCTCCTGGGAGATTCTTATAAACTTGGGACTAGCCCATAAGGCGCCCCAAGTTTGACCAGGCACGTTGGGGCCAAAAAAAAGTGTCAACACTAGTGACAGGTTCACTGATCCGCACAGTAAGAAACCATCCAAAAGGGATCCGAGACCTTGGGTCATTTCCACACAACCCCACTGTGGAAAACACTAATAGCCATTTATGAGAACTGTGACCCCTGGTCTGATTAACAGATAAATTTACCATTGCTTGAGTTGTGAAAACCGGCAAATGGGTTATATTCTTTAGGGGAAGGCTGAGTTTGCAAACTCAGGCCCCTGGTGTCAGCTGACACTGGTCACAGGCTGGATAAAAGGCAAGCTGGTGTGGGGTCTTATAAGATAAGGCTGACAGGTAGTTGAACAAATCTTGTTGGGACAGTCTTCTTATCTATAGTCACTTCCGACCAGCTAGGAGGTCCTGACAGTAGGCTGACTGGTCTGGTAGGTTGAGACACGTCGTCTCACAGAGAGCAATGACTGGTATAAGAATCTCTCTGTAACCAATTTCCTCGATCAGTACCTGGTTCGTCTAAGATGGCCACTTGGACCCTTAAAGGCTGGTCTGTTAGCTGTGGACCTGCCCAGTACCAGCGCTAACCAGCTATAGGTGAAGCATATCCTGTGTAACCGGTTCCTGCAATCCTCTGTAACCGATTCCTGGTGGCTCAATAGTTCTGCAAAAATTCATAGGACCTGGCAGAACTGGGTGAATTAGACTATGTCTCAGCAGGAGTAGGCTTATATGAAACAACTGCCTTCTTCCTGTCCATAACTGTGGAATCAGCAGATTTTCTCTGTAACCGGTAAGCCTGGATGCTGGTACTCCATCATGTACTGAACCTCCAAAGCCATTTTCAATAGTTTCCATGCAATATAGTCAGTATTAAGTGTGAAAATATCTCCAAAAATGCCCAAAATGGCCTCAGTCAGGTTCTTTGGCAGTCTGTGGATGACCTTCAATGAAGAGCTTCAAGGTCAAATTTCTGCATGTTTCCGGAGGACATATATATGTATTATATATGTATTATATATAGGTATTATATATGTATTATATACCAGCAATAGGATGATCTAACTTTCTGTATATGAGAACTGGGCCAAAAATGTGAAAAAATGGCCAAAATCTGACCTTTAAGAGGCCACCAGTGACCTTGAAATTGAAGGTCAAGGTCACAAAACAATAGCTTTTGTGGCATTGCCCATATATACACACATACCAAAATTGAAAGGTCTAACTAAAATATTTTTGAAGTTATCGCGTCCGAAAGGAAATCTCTGCAGCGGCGGCGTGACCATACTGAATCCTAAGTATCCCCTACTTTTGTCCGGGGATACAAATATCACTGCAAATCTTACATTGTTTGATGTCCACATCATTGATATTTCAAATTATTTCATTTTAAATTGCATTCAATTCAAGATATATTTGTTTAATTATTTCAGCAAACTGTGGCAACCTGTTCTACACATCAGGGATTTTCAGCAATACTTCTGGATGGGTGTGGTCCTCCAATAACCTTGACATTCCATCCTGGATCACAGACCACCTACCATCTGATCACAGTAGTCCAGAGCAGTGTCTTGTACTGAAGGTTAACAACACTATTGGCTTTGAACAGAGAAACTGTGGCACTGAAATTTGTTATATCTGTGAAGATCATGAAACAGCTTCCATTAATTTCCACTTATAATCTGAAAGAGCAAAAATTTTTTTTATCCACCCATGTATTGGACTTTGTAAACTAAGCTTCAGTTTTCCAAAAGAAACAGAGTCTAAGTTTGGTTTTAGATCCCTTTTAATACCTGAGGTAAAAAAATGTGGGCAAAACATCCATTGAGGTGTCAGCCAAGTAATGAAATGTAAAACGTTTTCATTACTAAACAACTCTGTGTCCAACATATAACAATAACAGTCAAATTGACTTGGATTACATATTTCAGCTAAACTGACTGCTGAGGACAGGTCATCATCTTGACTTCCCCAACTTTCAACCCAGGCTTAGAAAATAAAAAAAATACTGAGTAATTAATACATTTTATTTATTTATATCATTACAAAATATAAAATATCTGAACTGCTTTGATTGATTATTGAGTAGAGCATTCACAATACAGTATCATTAAACTGAAGTTTGTGATAAAACAAACAGCAATCAAAGAAAAATGTTCCATTTGACATTGCAACTTAGAAAATAAAGTAAACTATCTCTTAAAAAACCAGAAGAACTAATTCTGAATTTACATTCAAAGAGCTTATCATTTTACAGTTAACATTTCCATAGCTTACATTTAATTGCTAAAGTATTGAGCACTGATTGAATATAATAATACAAAACCATATATTTACATGAAACATTATTTTTTCACATTATATATATATATATATATAAGTTGTAACAATTTTTCATTTTATTTTACACAAAAACAGATGTCAAAATACTATCTTAGCCTGCCACAGATTACACAACACCCACATTGCATAAAAATCTCAAATCACTAAATATCTATAGAACTGTTCAAACTTTCTATGTACACTGACAACTAATTTAGGTCAACTTGAGTATTAAAACAAAATCAAGCCATGAATTCTTCTGTAACAGAATGTCCACAACTTCTTACAACAGTACAGGGTAAGAAATGAGAGTTTCACCACAGTATATGAAATATGCCAGCAAAGAAACCCCCTTCTATGGCCTTGTGGGAAACTAATTTAATACATTATGGTTTTGGTGACCATATAAGGTTTCTGATCAGTCCTGATGTAAAATTAGTACAAATTTTGATCATTTCAGCTTCCTGTCCCGAGTGACGAATTTTATATACTGTTATGACTTTCATATTTCTTCTCAACAAATACAGTCAATGACATGAAGCAAAAATACTGACCTGTATGTGATATAGGATTAATTAGATCATACCTTTGATATGTAGAAATTCTTAAAACACATAATTAGATCATTCCTTTGATATGTGGAAATTCTTAAAAACACAATCAGTTATAAAAGCTATAATATTTCTCACTCTAAGAAATGTATGATCCATGCACTTTAACATAGTGCAATTTAGGTTACAAGTTTATACTTACAAACACAGACACTTAAACAAGATACAGTGTACAAGGGTGACCTATCTGTAAAAGTTGATCACAGTTCCTCGTCCTTCAGAACTGCAAACACTTATAACAGTTGTAAGGTGACAGAATGAAGCAAGTTTTTGTTGCATACAATGCATACAATTGAAAAGGACAATGTTAATTTATAGTACAAATAAATGTAAAATTCTGACAGAACTTCTGAACACCTGTTTATAATTGGTAGGACAGATTTACATCACACTCAAAACAAAAGCATAATCATGTTATGAGTGTCAACTACTGAACCAAAGGACAGAATGGTCTAACCTGTATTTCAATGTATATTTCAAATATAAAAAAAGAACTTCAGAGTTTTATATGCTAATCTCATTCAAAATACCAAGACGAGTATGTACTTACAAAAATAACTTTGTGGTATGTTGTATCTTGGAACAATATGTTGCACCAAAGACTGCAATCCTTGATTTGTATAAAAATCTATACTGTATATACATATTCCTGTGCAAACCACCAACAATTCAATATGCAATCATGAAATGTTAGATACTTAATGGTTGTAAGAATACAAATTCTACTAGTTTTCCAAAATGTTTGGGCCTTATTGAATGTATTCACAATATACTACAGAAACCTTTTTCTTAAAGTCTACTGAAGTCTTCCATGTATCCACATGCAATTTGCAGTCCATAATTTACAATTCTGCTCCTGTTGAAACAAGTACTATAGTTTTCTGACCATATATAAAAAAATTTGTCCTTTGACAGAAATCTGCCATTTATTATTACAATACTCGATGCAAAAATGCATCTACCAGATACTTGGAAACATTACAAATTATGATCATCAATGAAGACAATGTCATACACTTTTAGTGCTAGAAAAGCAGATGATAACATGGGAGGTCATAGATGATCCAAAGAGAGATCAGAGAGCATAGATTTCTGAATAAGTGACTTGTAGCTGATTTATATTGACACATGACATTGTGAGACTCCGCAAGCATGCCCTTGCTCCTAAATCTTAGTGCAGTTTTTATTGAGACTATCATCCCCCATGTCTAGGTCCATGCAATGTCTTGCATATCAAGTCCATAACTAATTTTGTCCAGAATAATAAAAATATACCATGCTGGTTGATTAAAAGGCTATATTCAGACAAACCTTTCCCTGATATACAAGACAATTATATACAAGGTTCACACAGGATTGTGATAGCAAAAAAATGAAACTTAACATGAAGCACCAAAACATCAGTATGTCTACTCCTGCTCCAGGCAGTGTACTAGTATTATACAGTAGAATTTGTAAACATATAAAGTCCATCAAACTAAATGTATTTAACCTGCACAATCCACTGCAGTTATCTTTTAACACAGAAGTACTAAAGTACATTCAAAACCTCTTCAGCATAACACTTTGAATAGGTTTTTATTTTAAGTAAATGTATTAGTAATAATTCTATCCCTAGATGAATTTTCCATTGAAATTTACCCAGTTATCTGATGATCCTGGTTAAGCAGAATTATTTCTATTGTTCATTAAAATTCAAATAACCTATTCATAATTAAATCTATGTTGTGTAACCTGTATGGTTTAACACAAGTTATAATATAAATGTAATGGGTTAAACTTAGGCTTTTCATGCTCCGACCTATAGATCACAGATGAATTGGAAACGAAATTCATGGATCTGTGGGTTTTCAAGACAGTGTGCCAGTAGTGACACAGTATGACTAAAAAAGTTCGGAATCACAGATCCCAAGCCCTGGTATACAGATAATAACCTTAAAGCTGCTAGAAGTACTGCAAAATGCAAAGATATTGAATTGGTGATCCAAGGGGTTTTCAATGTTTTAATTTGGGTATGTTTGGCCAATGACAATGAGTATTGCTTGCTTATCAACTGAAGGGTGTTTTCTGCAGAAAATTGTATCTTTACGGGGGTTAACTGTGGACAACTACCCAAAACACAACTGTAAAAGGAACGTATTCTTGGAAGGATATGAACAGTGTGCTTGTGTGCTTAACGTGATGTCTCCTTCAACATACAGAAGACATTCAACCTAAAATCTCCTCAAAAATGAGCACTCAGAGAGTGCATACCTCTGCCAAGGCCCAACACCTCCAATATTGCTTATGAGTGTAAATATACAAAGTCCTTTAAAAACTTCTCGGATCCAGTTGATCTGGATCATCACCAAAATTGATTCATCTTTTCCTTGTCCCATTTTCAACATTTCCTGAAACTTTCATCAAAATCTGTCTATAACCTTTCAAGTTATCTTGCAAACAGACAAACACACACCACCAAAAACATAGCCTCCTTTTCAGAGATAATAAATCAGATATATACACAAGTAATTTGAATTGTTATTTCTTGCTCCAACTTCAATTCCATATTTAAAATACTTATCTTAAAGCTCAGCCTCACAAATAAAAAGTTCATTTATTTTCAATACATAGCATGACAGCATTGGACAAAGGTTTGCCACCAAATTTCACTTCTGTACATACTATAAAGCTTTTGATAAGCTTGAATTTGCATCATAAACTCTGGCATGCTTGTCTCCTATTACTTAATTTACACATGAATTTAACTACAGAATTAATAACTTGACATCTGTTTGAAGACGGGAAAAATATTTACAAGAATTGGGTACACAATGTAAACATTAATATTAAATACTTCATGGAAGTTGGCCTTGAAACCAAAAGCTTAAAAATTGGTATGATGTCCTAAAAATTGTTTGGTAACTGCAATGATTCTTGGTCCATCAAGCCTTCCATAAATTACGAATGATTATGCCATTTACTGTCTTAGCTTGCTCCTGTTTTAATGTGATACATTTAATATGTCACTAATTATAGAATCAAGAATATGAACACAGACAGCAGTTTTAGTTAAGCGAACCAAAAAGTGATAACTCTCTTCTGAGGAAAATATTAATGCACCCTTTGGTTAAAATGAATGCCAACTGTAACTTTTTTTTCACTTTATACAGGAATAGGTCCAACTATGATTTTTTTATCATTGTTTTAGTATTTAGTTCTACATTGGTAGGTTAACCAAAAATTGGTAAGCAATGATGTCATTTTGTTAATTAAATGAGAAACATCCTTTTCAAATAGTCAAGTTCAAACAGTTTTTCTGTCCTTTACAGCTTACTTTTTATGAATAAACATTACCAGATCACCAGACTTCTGGACAAAATATTCTTCTTATTCTACAATCTTGAAATGTGTGTGCTACTGAATAATAAGTAATTTATGTGCATATGTTTGACTTAATGATCTTCAAAGAACATTTCTTTATGCTAATCATATCTTGTAATGACACAAATTTGTTTGAAAAAAAATGTACAAGAGAATTTATTGGCCAGAATTTCAGTAATTTGCATTGTCAAAGAAAGACGTATTCCTGGCTTTTACATTTGAACAAGATGGACGGGTTATGTAGGACACATTTGAGCTCCATTTCTATGAATTTTTGCACACAGGAAGGTAATATTTTGAAGCTTATAATATTTATATCTCATGGAGGGCAGTACAGTAATTCTGGTTCACATGTATATTTACAGTAGCCAATCAAACCTTTGCCTTTAGAAAATACAAATGAAAGAATGACTGAAAAAAATTTACTATAATTCACAATTAAGTAGAACTGATTACAAAGTAGCAATTGTCTGAATTTAACAGATTTTCATGGAAAAGTATTACAACAGAACCTTCATATTCTAATGCCCTTGTTCCACCAAAGGATTAAGCCCCGACCCTGTCGGCGACCCTTAATCGTGGACAGTCGGTGAAAAAAAAACAAAAATGGGCGGGAAAACTGGATCGGTTTCAAAGTCTGGGATTAAGTACAGATCGTCCTCAGGAAGACTCAGGACGCCTCAGGCGGCCCCAGACAGTCCCTAACTGGTCTGGGACTAAGAACAGACTAAGCCATTTGTCTGGTCGGTTTGAACCACGATCCTGTCGTACACAAACCGACTGGGTCCCAGGACGCCTCAGGCCTCCTGGGACTAAGCCCCGACTAACCCAGGATTAAGTCCCGACCCCACAAGGTGTCCTGAGGCATCCCCAGGCGTCCCCAGACCGAGATAGCCGATTTTTGTTTTGCAATGGGACTAAGGGTTGCAGGAAGCCTGGGACTAAGGAATAGAGGGTCGGCGACTAAGGGTCGGCGACTAAGGGTCGCAGGTGGCCTGGGACAGCATAGGACTGTGTAAATTTGGTCTGAGGAGGCCTGAGGAAGCCTGGGACTGGACATTTTGTTTATGGCGGGAAAAAATAATCGGTTGGGGTCGGGAGAAATATCAAACATATTTGATATTTCTCACGGCCCCAAACGACCACAACCGACCCTTACAGGACGCCTGGGACTAAGCAAATTTTTGAAACCGACCCTCAAAAACCCTTAATCGGGAGCCTTAGTCGTGTGGTGGAACACCCACATAATATTCAATAACATCCAACTATTCAATTTTGCAAAGTTGTTTCAAATCATTGACATTTTCTGCTGTTTCATACTGAATTACCTATTCTATTTTTTTAACTCTTGCATTTCCTAAAGTAAGATTTTTTAACTAACAGACTGGCTAAAACAGACTGCACATGAAATGCTTCAGAGATATATGCACCCTTTATATCTCACCAAAGCTCCTGTCATTTCTCTATTAATTAATTTAAAATTAAAAGCTTTATTTTACCTTGATAACCAAGCATGAGTATTTGTAATAACAACTGATATATACAACCTTATAAAACAGTCTTTATCTTTGGCTTAAATGGTAAATAATATATATAAATCAAAATTTCTAAACTGCTCTACAAGTCTAGATAACCTTACTGATCAAAAACGTACAGTAACAAATGTAAGACATTAACAATGATTTTCAGTTCTTCTTACTGACTATACAATCTTCATCAATCTCTCATATCACTAAACAAACTTTAACGAATCAGAATTCTTTGTTTCTGAATGCTTCCCAGTCCAATCAACCATTCAACAGGAGAACCTGACACCTTGGTCAATGTAATTTGTTTTTCTAAAAAAAACACAATTTTTGCACACACATTGTATGACCATCACAGAACACACTGAACTATGGTTCTTTAGACATTAATGAACATGCCTCAGAGGAGATGTCTTTTGAATCATGGACAGCAATATACAGAAGTAATACTTTTGGAAGAAACTGTTTCTTCCACTAACTTCTACTGATAACCACAAACATCATTCAGATCACAATCTAATGGCACAGTCACTTGGATGACTTGATCAAAGCAATCAGCAGTTGTCCATGCAACTATAGGTAATGCGGCTTCCATCTTTTGTTCATTACAGATGAAGTTCATTTTTTCTAAAATGTCACATTCAGTGGTATGCATCCTCCATGATTTGAAAACCGTACAGAGTACCCAAAGGTCTCTTAACAGTCATCAACAGCTTCAGCAAATATACAGCTTAGACACGTTTATATAGGTTTGCCGTTAACAAAATAAAATTATGAATAACAATACATCCATAACATTAAATCATCTCCATGAGTTAATTAATAATGTACTGATATGTATCATTAAACTGACATTATTATCATATTGATATGTGTAGAAACTCTCATCAAATTTTTTCAGACATGACCACTAAATAAAACAGAAACCTAACTAATATCCTTCAGAATTAATATGATCTGTCATCCACTCAATTTCTTTCAGACAGAGTCCATTGTCTGAAGTTGAATCTGCAATACCAATTATCATGAAGTTCTTGGTCTTTCCTATTGCAATGACCTTTGCATCCTGTTCTGCCCCTATGGTCTTGCCCGTCGCTATGGTACCATTGTTTTCATGGATGTGGTACTCTCCTCTTTGTACCACTGCCGGTACATGAGTGTCTTTGTTTTCCATGATGATGAGTAACTTGTCCACCTCTCCGCCATCATAATCCCAGCTGCTGGAACAGGCCCGTTTCTTGCCGGACAATTTGAGAACACAGGCCCGCTCCACCAGTCCATTTGCCTGAATCTCATTCACATACTGGTTCCAGCTGTCCATACCCCCAGTGTCCTGTATTTGCTGAAAAATACACGGATACAAAAATTGATTGTTATGTTTATATAGAGTAAGAAATCTAAAATTCGCCACCTCTAAAACCTTAGTTAATTTTATGAAGAAAATGATATTTTTGTCTAAAAATTGGTATTTTTCAGTTCAAAAAGCCATAATTTACTTTACATTCTGATCTCACCACAATTCATTTATTTTATTAGTATTTTCACATGTGGCGAATTTCAGATATGTGGCGAATTTTAGATTTCTTACTCTAGTTGAGAATGAGTGCTGGGAGTTTCAAAAACCTCCCACAGCAAAATGATTTCTCCAGAGGTCACTCATGATAGCTCATAGCCTACTAGTGGTTGAATTTAAATAAAGATATTATTAATGTTATTATGATCAAATTTCCTGCTTGTAGCTGTAAATTGGTACAACTGGCAACAAATTGTTCATTTGAGTTATGATTAAAATATGTAGACAAAAGCTCACCATATGCTTATATTTTACACAACAAATGTGACCTTATTAACCTGTAAGAGTGCTTTCTAAAGGATAAAATAAAAGTGCACAAACAACCAATTAAAACTAGAGGATCGCTCGCAAAAAAAAAAGATAATGTTTTTGCATAGCAAAAACAAAGCGTCCCGAAAAGGCTATAAAGGTGAGTGCTAAAGTATTAAGAAAATGCTTCGTTTCTAGCCTTATACTGTTGTGGCAACCAAAGTCAGCGCAGTCTGCTCTATCTAGCACGGTTTTCAAGATATAAGCATTTTTGTGTTTTGCAAAAAATAAAAAAATTAAAAATGTCCGCTATATTTGGTGAGACAAAAATATTTTGAAAATTGGCATGGCTACTCTGCAGAGATACCCAGCAGGTCCAAAATTTTGTTGATTTCGCTCCATATAGCACGGTTTTCGAGATATAAGCATTTTTGTGTTTTGCAAAAACTTTGAAAATTCAAAATGGCCACCATTTTTGGGGAGACAAAAATTTTTGTCAAGACCACTGCCGCGGTGTGTATCTCCCGCCGAGCATTAAAGCAGAAGAAATAGCTTTTCCGAGATATTCACAATTTTTCATTTTCGTGTGTGAAAGCTCTTCCAAAAGTAGGTGAATGAGTTATTTGAGAAAAATTGGCTATCTGCAATACTATTAAGAGATAATTCACATTTACTCATTTTGAGTAGGTGAATAATTATCTATGGGTCTGAAACTTCACCAAGTGAAAGCTCTCCCAAAAGTAGGTGAATGAGTTATTTGAGAAAAATTGGCTATCCGCAATACTTTTAGAGATAATTCGCATTTACTCATTTTGAGTAGGTGAGTAATTAGCTATGGGTCTGAAACTTCACCATGTGAAAGCTCTCCCACAAGTAGATGAATGAGTATTTGATAAAAATTGGGTATCCGCAATACTTTTACAGATAATTAGCATTTACTCATTTTGAGTAGGTGAATAAATAGCTATGGGTCTGAAACTTCACAGAGTGAAAGCTCTCCCAAAAGTAGGTGAATGAGTTATTCGAGAAAAATTGGCTATCTGCAATACTTTTAGAGATAATTCACATTTACTCATTTTGAGTAGGTGAATATTTAGCTATGGGTCTGAAACTTCACCAAGTGAAAGCTCAGCCAAAAGTAGGTGAATGAGTTATTTGAGAAAAATTGGCTATCTGCAATACTTTTAGAGATAATTCGCATTTACTCATTTTGAGTAGGTGAGTAATTAGCTATGGGTCTGAAACTTCACAGAGTGAAAGCTCTCCCAAAAGTAGGTGAATGAGTTATTTGAGAAAAATTGGCTATCTGCAATACTTTTAGAGATAATTCGCATTTACTCATTTTGAGTAGGTGAGTAATTAGCTATGGGTGTGAAACTTCACCGAGTGAAAGCTCTCCCAAAAGTAGGTGAATGAGTTATTTGAGAAAAATTGGCTATCTGCAATACTTTTAGAGATAATTCGCATTTACTCATTTTGAGTAGGTGAGTAATTAGCTATGGGTGTGAAACTTCACCGAGTGAAAGCTCTCCCAAAAGTAGGTGAATGAGTTATTTGAGAAAAATTGGCTATCTGCAATACTTTTAGAGATAATTCGCATTTACTCATTTTGAGTAGGTGAGTAATTAGCTATGGGTGTGAAACTTCACCAAGTGAAAGCTCTCCCAAAAGTAGGTGAATGAGTTATTTGAGAAAAATTGGCTATCTGCAATACTTTTAGAGATAATTCGCATTTACTCATTTTGAGTAGGTGAGTAATTAGCTATGGGTGTGAAACTTCACCAAGTGAAAGCTCTCCCAAAAGTAGGTGAATGAGTTATTTGAGAAAAATTGGCTATCTGCAATACTTTTAGAGATAATTCGCATTTACTCATTTTGAGTAGGTGAGTAATTAGCTATGGGTGTGAAACTTCACCAAGTGAAAGCTCTCCCAAAAGCAGGTGAATGAGTTATTTGAGAAAAATTGGCTATCTGCAATACTTTTAGAGATAATTCGCATTTACTCATTTTGAGTAGGTGAGTAATTAGCTATGGGTCTGAAACTTCACCAAGTGAAAGCTCTCCCAAAAGTAGGTGAATGATTAATTTGAGAAAAATTGGCTATCTACAATACTTTTAGAGATAATTCGCATTTACTCATTTTGAGTAGGTGAGTAATTAGCTATGGGTCTGAAACTTCAAGTGAAAGCTCTCCCAAAAGTAGGTGAATGAGTTATTCGAGAAAAATTGGCTATCTGCAATACTTTTAGAGATAATTCACATTTACTCATTTTGAGTAGGTGAATATTTAGCTATGGGTCTGAAACTTCACCAAGTGAAAGCTCTGCCAAAAGTAGGTGAATGAGTTATTTGAGAAAAATTGGCTATCTGCAATACTTTTAGAGATAATTCGCATTTACTCATTTTGAGTAGGTGAGTAATTAGCTATGGGTCTGAAACTTCACAGAGTGAAAGCTCTCCCAAAAGTAGGTGAATGAGTTATTTGAGAAAAATTGGCTATCTGCAATACTTTTAGAGATAATTCGCATTTACTCATTTTGAGTAGGTGAGTAATTAGCTATGGGTCTGAAACTTCACCGAGTGAAAGCTCTCCCAAAAGTAGGTGAATGAGTTATTTGAGAAAAATTGGCTATCTGCAATACTTTTACAGATAATTCGCATTTACTCATTTTGAGTAGGTGAGTAATTAGCTATGGGTGTGAAACTTCACCAAGTGAAAGCTCTCCCAAAAGTAGGTGAATGAGTTATTTGAGAAAAATTGGCTATCTGCATTACTTTTACAGATAATTCGCATTTACTCATTTTGAGTAGGTGAGTAATTAGCTATGGGTGTGAAACTTCACCAAGTGAAAGCTCTCCCAAAAGTAGGTGAATGAGTTATTTGAGAAAAATTGGCTATCTGCAATACTTTTAGAGATAATTCGCATTTACTCATTTTGAGTAGGTGAGTAATTAGCTATGGGTGTGAAACTTCACCAAGTGAAAGCTCTCCCAAAAGTAGGTGAATGAGTTATTTGAGAAAAATTGGCTATCTGCAATACTTTTAGAGATAATTCGCATTTACTCATTTTGAGTAGGTGAGTAATTAGCTATGGGTGTGAAACTTCACCAAGTGAAAGCTCTCCCAAAAGTAGGTGAATGAGTTATTTGAGAAAAATTGGCTATCTGCAATACTTTTAGAGATAATTCGCATTTACTCATTTTGAGTAGGTGAGTAATTAGCTATGGGTCTGAAACTTCACCAAGTGAAAGCTCTCCCAAAAGTAGGTGAATGATTAATTTGAGAAAAATTGGCTATCTACAATACTTTTAGAGATAATTCGCATTTACTCATTTTGAGTAGGTGAGTAATTAGCTATGGGTCTGAAACTTCACCAAGTGAAAGCTCTCCCAAAAGTAGGTGAATGATTTATTTGAGAAAAATTGGCTATCTGCAATATTTTTAGAGATAATTCGCATTTACTCATTTTGAGTAGGTGAGTAATTAGCTATGGGTCTGAAACTTCACCATGTGAAAGCTCTCCCACAAGTAGATGAATGAGTTATTTGATAAAAATTGGGTATCCGCAATACTTTTACAGATAATTAGCATTTACTCATTTTGAGTAGGTAAATAATTAGCTATGGGTCTGAAACTTCACCATGTGAAAGCTCTCCCAAAAGTAGGTGAATGAGTTATTTGAGAAAAATTGGCTATCTGCTATACTTTTAGAGATAATTCGCATTTACTCATTTTCAGTAGGTGAGTAATTAGCTATGGGTCTGAAATTTCACAGAGTGAATGCTCTCCCAAAAGTAGGTGAATGAGTTATTTGAGAAAAATTGGCTATCTGCAATACTTTTAGAGATAATTCGCATTTACTCATTTTGAGTAGGTGAGTAATTAGCTATGGGTCTGAAACTTCACCAAGTGAAAGCTCTCCCAAAAGTAGGCGAATGATTAATTTGAGAAAAATTGGCTATCTGCAATACTTTTAGAGATAATTCGCATTTACTCATTTTGAGTAGGTGAGTAATTAGCTATGGGTCTGAAACTTCACCAAGTGAAAGCTCTCCCAAAAGTAGGTGAATGAGTTATTTGAGAAAAATTGGCTGTCTGCAATACTTTTAGAGATAATTCGCATTTACTCATTTTGAGTAGGTGAGTAAAATGGCCGCCATTTTTGGCAAGATAAAATTTTTTTGAAAATTGGCATGGCTACTCTGCAGATATACCATGTGGATCAAAAATTTCGTCGAAATCGCTCTATCTTGCAGGGTTTTCGAGATATAAGCATTTTTATGTTTTGCAATTTTTGCGAAAAATTTGAAAATTCAAAATGGCCGCCATTTTTGGCGAGACAAAATTTTTTTCAAAATTGGGATAACTACTCTGCAGAGATACCCTGTGGGTCAAAAATTTCGTCGAAATCGCTCTATCTAGCACGGTTTTCGAGATATAAGCATTTTTGTGTTTTGCAATTTTTACGAAAATTTCGAAAATTCAAAATGGCCGCCATTTTTGGCGAGACAAAAATTTTTTGAAAATTGGGAAAAGTACTCTGCAGAGATACCCTGTGGGTCAAAAATTTTGTCGAAATTGCTCTATCTAGCACGGTTTTTGAGATATAAGCATTTTTGTGTTTTGCAATTTTTGCGAAAATTTCGAAAATTCAAAATGGCCGCCATTTTGGACGAGACAAAAATTTTTGAAAATTGGGAAAACTACTCCGCAGAGATACCCTGTGGGTCAAAAATTTCATCGAAATCGCTCTATCTAGCACGGTTTTCGAGATATAAGCATTTTTGTGTTTTGCAATTTTTACGAAAATTTCGAAAATTCAAAATGGCCGCCATTTTTGGCGAGACAAAAATTTTTTGAAAATTGGGAAAAGTACTCCGCAGAGATACCCTGTGGGTCAAAAATTTCATCGAAATCGCTCTATCTAGCACGGTTTTCGAGATATAAGCATTTTTGTGTTTTGCAATTTTTACGAAAATTTCGAAAATTCAAAATGGCCGCCATTTTTGGCGAGACAAAAATTTTTTGAAAATTGGGAAAAGTACTATGCAGAGATACCCTGCGGGTCAAAAATTTTGTCGAAATTGCTCTATCTAGCACGGTTTTTGAGATATAAGCATTTTTGTGTTTTGCAATTTTTGCGAAAATTTCGAAAATTCAAAATGGCCGCCATTTTGGACGAGACAAAAATTTTTTGAAAATTGGGAAAACTACTCCGCAGAGATACCCTGCGGGTCAAAAATTTCGTCGAAATCGCTCTATCTAGCACGGTTTTCGAGATATAAGCATTTTTGTGTTTTTCTTATTTGGAAAATTCATAATGATTAATTAATCATTAATTACTCGGCCATTTCTTGACCAATCAATGCCAAAATCTAATGATTTCCAGATTTTAATAGAATGAATGTATTTGCCAAGTTTCAGGTGAATTGATAAAATTGCTTTCAAGTTATCATCCGGACAAGCTTCCCCATCGAAAA
The DNA here is from genome assembly GCA_964017235.1 of Sabellastarte sp. h YS-2021. Taxonomy (NCBI): domain Eukaryota; kingdom Metazoa; phylum Annelida; class Polychaeta; order Sabellida; family Sabellidae; genus Sabellastarte; species Sabellastarte sp. h YS-2021. The sequence goes on from OZ024932.1 coordinate 70,547,724, forward strand.
AAGACATTTTTGGTCATGTGACCTCTCTGATTGGTTGAAATGTCACTGCAGCATATTCAAAAAAATTCCCCAAGGCTACTGCCTAAACCTGCCAAATTTGAAAAGAATCCGCCTAACGGTTACAGAGTTATAAGGAAAACAAAATGCGGAGCCGGCGGAGCCTGAAGCTCTCCCATACACAAACAAGCGTCCCTTGCGGGACGCTTAATACAGCATACAAAACTATCCCTTTTATCAGTGAGTTGGCAGGCATCAAATTCAACAGAATGTTTGCTTCAGTTTTGTGCCAATTTCAAATATACCAAATTAACAGGTCAAATGGTGTATATTACTTCAGGAATAAGTTCCAAACCTAGATAAAACTCCTCTTTAAATTTTGTATGGCAAAAGCATACTTGACCTTTACTACACACAGAGAGGCACAGACTTACTCATATATAATTTTACTGTAGTATTATTCCCATTAGAATACTTATAGCAAGACAATACTTAAACCTGAATGTCAAAGTATCTAATATACCGATCATTCTTAAATTAATTATTGCAAAAATATATTTTCTTTGTTTTTAGCTTAAGAAACAAGCTCTCTTTACCATATGAATAAATGTCTATAACACTGGATCAATTCATGGACTAAACCAAGATAAACACTGGGTACAAAATATCTTGATTATGTCACAATTTTTTCACTTTTTCTTTTGAGACCTACATCAAAGTAATAGCCAGTTTACTGATGTTTGACAATAATCTAGATTTTGTTTCTTTAAGATGTAGAATTTATTATTTCAGGTCACACAGGTCTAACTAGACTTCAAAGCCTCTCTTGATAACTACCAATGATTTGAATTCAGCAAACACAGTTACATTTTATGTGCCCTTCAACAGCAAAGATGGTTTGATGACATGTACTCGGTGTATCTTCTCACATGTTACTATGACACTGTATTTGGACTCACAAGCACAGGAGTGAAAATAAAATGAATAAATACCAAATATGTAATGTTAATCACTCTGCTAACTGGGCCTAAAAACTGAATTTAAAGAGATCTGTAACTTTAAGGAGTCAATATTTACTGACTGAAATCCGGTAATAAATGCATGGTCAATAAAGAATGGCTACGTTCTGTATGAACACACACACACATAACCAACAATACTGATGTGCCAATACACATCAGCCTTCTTTATACTTAATACTATGGGATTACAGATTATGTTTAAACTAATCAATGCGTGAAAAGACTGCATTGCTGAATTATTAAAGGACGAAGAATTACAGTCCATTCCCTGTGGATTTATATTTGTGAGCTTTCTGCCATAATTCTAATCAATATAACATTCTATGGGAATGGATGAAAATGAATGAGAGCTTCTTTGCTATAACACATTTCATAATTTGTGATAAGTTTTTAATACATTTCATTACTCCTTAGTGCACATAGTGTGTATTTTATACACTTCCAAATCAAGAAAACAGGGAAATGTTGCAAGACAAAATGCTAATTTGTATTATTTTAATGTTTTGTCACAAAATAATACTTTTCAAATCATAATTGTCAAATTTATCTTAGCTCTTACTTTTTAATGGACTAATGCTTTGCTGAATTTATTGTCATATTATTTATTCCCTGGCTGTTGAATGGGATATAAAAACCCTAACTTTCATTTTCTGATAATAAATCACACATACTATAATTAAATATGCTTTCTGATGTGAAACAAATAACGTGAAGAAAAAAGCTTATTATGTTCATCAAACTTGTGTGCAGGGTTCAAAGATGATGAAAAAACGTACTAAATATGTAAAGGTCTAGATGCATCAATCACATTATACTTTCATGATGTTTTTCATCCCTTTTTTGGTAAACCTATGCTGAGTACATAAAATTCAATGAAAACAAACCTTCAGATAAAATATCCATTGATTTTATATGGCACCTATGCATGACCACATTTCTTATTACTTTTCAGATACAAAGAGGGCCGGCCTGTCATTCCGTGCAAAGCATATAATGTAAAAAGCTTTGTCAATGTATTTTTTATCTTCCCTCTTATAAACGAGGTCTCTTTGGAATAACTTGTTTATTGCCCACACAAAATATATACAACTGTATGACATCTGGCTTGCTTTATATGAAAAATGCATCAGAAAATATATTTCTGTATCATAATATGTATCACATCTCACTTATTTTATATAAAAGCCCTAGGAATCAAATGCTTCCTTGTTGACTGCAATTAAATCTCTTGAAACCGAATTTTACACAGTCAAATTCCCTTTCTGGGGGCTTTTTACATTGAATTTTACCTCATCTAAAATATTCCTGATTGAGTGGCCATAGTTTTGCAGCTGCTCATCTATGGCAATCTGGTCCTAATTGACAGTCTTGGGGATTCAAACATAATGTGAACAAGTTGACCATGCAAGACAAATATCAGAGTCCTTGCGATTTAGAGTATTTAGTATCAACTTCTTCTGGTTTAAGTATTGGACTTGCTATTTTTGCTTCGAAATTCAAAACATGGAGTATTTGAGATACTCCAAAGCCTTCCTTGTTTCTTGAAATTTGACTTCACAGGGTTTAAGTGTGAAAGAATATAGTTCACCTTACCAGCTCAGACCCCAAGTCTTCGAAGGCCAAGTAGGAGAATGTATACATTTGTGATCTCTTAAAATAACTTGTTTATACCTTATCTATAGCTCAAAAGTGAAGCTGAAACTCACATATATCATAAATTAGGTTACTGACATCATCATTAATCTGATAGTAGTGAGATAACAATACAACAACATAAAACCTGATAAATTTGCTTGTAATTTCAAATATGGATATCATTATCGTAGGTTCACCATATATTTTCATGAGCAAATTCTGTTCCCAGTGAGTACACAGACACACATAAAACCTTTGGTAAAATATGCAAAGATTTAGATTTCTAGATTACTAATTTACTCCTGTCAGACAGGTAGAAATTTCCAGTAAATGAATATTGCATGGCAGAAATAACTGATGACACTAATATAACATCAGGGTTTTAACTGTCATAATTTTTGTGACATCCTAGACAAAATTTTGTGATATGCCGATGCCACTTTTGTGTTCCGATGACTTTCCTAAAATGAGACATCACTTATAAATATGGAGTAAAAACTGAACTTTGTTTTCACTGGTAAACTACAAAAGTAGGAATGTTTAAAACTGTGCACATGCTTACTGTAGCATATAGGGGTACTAAAAAGTGAGTGCTATAATAAATTTGAAGTTAATTTTGAGATAGTCAGTATGACTCAGTAGTCATTTTTCATGCAGGCTTTACATTTTTTTCTAACTGTTGCCAAAAACGCCATGATTTAAGTGGGGAAATCCAACTGTGTCAGCAAGATGGCAAGTTTGTCTCAGATCATCCAATTCTTTGTTGTACTTTTTTCTTGCTAAAGTATTACTTAAACACCCGTGTATGTTTATTGTAATGTACAATAATTACACAATCATAGTAAACACTGTGTCAAAGGTATTACATCAGCATATCCTCAGTAAGATGTATGTATTTTAGTGTATAAATATGCTTATGTTTTGTTTAAATAACTCTCAGTATTGATCCAGTTATTCACACATAGTTTACATTAAATATCAAAAATATCCCCTGGGTTTAAAATAATACCTAGGACCATATTCACGAACATTTCTTTTCTATTCTTTAGATTTCAATAAAAAAAATCTATTTTTAAGGATTAATTCTTGGTAAGGAACTACTCAAGTAAAATGCATTCAATTCCCATTAACATTTGGTCTACTGGAGTATGACTGTATTTTTCTGACAGGTACAAAAGCTGCAGGTTTTTTGTCACCAAACCAAACACACAATGGCAACATTACTTTTAAGTGATATTCTTTCAGTATACAGCCATACTACTGTACCCACAATCAAGTGAAATCTGGTATATAATAAAAGTTATTACAACATAATGGGCGGCAACTTTTATACCGAGTGGATCATATACTAAAGAACTCTTGTATACTTAGTTCTATGTCTCAAGTACATTCTCACTTTACCAGTCACCCCCCCCCCCCCCCCCCCCCCCCCACCACCACCACCACCACTGTCTCCCCCTGTAAACAAATACTCCCACTTGAACTTTGTACAAACTTTCTTAAATTAACAGCGACGCCTTTTGTCAACATTTTAAATAGGCCAAATTAGATAAGCAAGAGCAGGGACCACTTACTGAATCATGTGTATCAAGTGTCAAATGTCTTGACTAAAATCCTATAGATAAGAAATAGAACCAGTATTTATCAGAGATCAATTAATTATATCATTCCTGAACCAGAATCCGGTCCATTCCACTTTCCAGTCTAAACGGTTTTAAAGTCAGACGTATGCATGTTTTTGTGCAAAAATATTAAAAGAAACTGTATATTCTTATACTAGAAGTGTTGTTTGTTATACAAACGATATTTTGTAACAAGAAAAATGCACTAAAATGTTTCAGAAGTGACGGCTAAATGATATTGTCCAATTTTTGTAATAGACTGGAAATAGGGACAACAATCATATAACTAGAAAACCGTTGTAAGTTTCACCACTCTGCATTTGTTCAATGGCTGTTTGTATATAAATTCCTGCACTGGTATCAAATATAGAAAACTCCATAGAACCAGTCGAAACAGTATAATCTGAATTTAGGTCTCACTAGAGTTGGTTTGGGATCTCAATAGCAGAAAATCCTGTGATTGTGTAGATATAAGTGGACACTAGCCATAACTAGATCATAATCTTGTATATATTAATGGTTCTACCTGCACAGCCTACAGCACATATTGTATATACCATGTCAATTTATAATGTTTGCCATCTGTTGGAAGATTTAGAACATTTAGTATCAAGGTAATGAAAGAAAATGTAAACTTCATTAAGATGTTCCACTGGTAAAAAATTTAGAAAGCTAGGTGGTTTAATAGAAGGACTAACAATTTTTGTATATCCTTCAGTACATATAAATCTGTACAAAGATTTACATTACAGGGATATAGCAGGAGAAACTTTGCCTTTACGATTCCAGCCCTTTAATTCATCTAAAATTCTGCCGTGATGTATATTTTTGAATGATACATCCCTATTCTAACGCGACATCAACAATAATTACAATAATTTAGGTACGTTATATCCTTCCAAAATAATACTCTTCCATTATGAGCATTCCTGTTTGTGGCTGTTGGATTCAATCTATGTGATTAAAATAAATCATTATTCCAAAACAAAAGAGCATGCGGTGATTGCAGAATTTTAGATGACTTCTTAAGCAATCAGAATTGTAGACATGACAGGGTCATTTTAGAATCTGTGTCATATCATTAGAGCTGCAAAGCTTTGCATGATGGAGATTGACACAATTAAAAAGTGTCCCAGTGGACAAATATTTTGTCTTCTTAAATGTGCAGTAAACAAGATACTGCTGTGGCACATTGAGAACATCAACCAATAATGCTTTGTATCCTGTCCACAATCAGAGTAAATCATTTGTATTCAGTGATAACAGTACAATATGGAACCCACAAAACACTTCCACCAGAAAATATGGTCTACCTGCCATCTCTTCGTGTTTAATTTGATCACTCCAGTGGTTTTATAATATGGTCTCACTATTATTCTACTTCTCCATTACAATGCTACATTTCACCTAAGTGAGATCACACCAAGAGAATCTCTCCTATATGAAAGCAATCTCTTAACACAACTGTGTGCTTATTAAATACAACAACCAAACATTATAAATACAGTTCAACCCTGTTAAGCTGAATATAGAAACTGGGAAAATAGTTCTGCTTAACTGTCATTGCAAGTAAACAGGGTGCATTGCAATGGAAAAGACATTTTAAAACCTTTGATCTACTACAGTTAAAACAAAATTCTATTTCTTACTTTTTTACTTAAGAGATGTTAAACTGTATGTAAATTCTGAAAAAAAAATATTTACGATTAGACCGATTACCATTTAGACAAAAGAGGTTCTGATAAGTTTAATTGAATGATCTGTGGGACAGCAATTACTGATCTTATAGTTACAAACTTAAAAGACTTCTGAAACAGGTAAGGCAACTTAAACCTATCTGTTTCAGAAGTCTTTCCCTCCCTAGGCTTTCTAACTACGGAACACCGAAGGTTCCCTTGATGACCCTATTATGTTTTAGGACTTCTGATTTACGTATAACGATTTTGATGGTGTGCCTTAGAATCTTTGAGTTCTGAGATTAAGCACATGGATACCTGATACCTGAAACTGTATGTGAAATTTGACAATAAACATGTAAAAGTTTATTGATCACAATTTGGATAATAGAGGCTAGGATGTGAGATTTTAACAAAAGAATCTTACAGGACAGCAACTACTGATCTTAGATTCTCCCAATAAATGTCTATCCATTTGAGTTAAATGGAAATTGTTGGATATAAATGTTGATAGAGCACTGGTATACACCAATAGATTATTTCTATAAAAGGCATCACACTGTATACCTGATTATCCATAACTGCATACTCCACAGCAATATCAGACTGCAGCGTACTGAAGCCATCCTGACCATCCTGTAAACCTGACAAGTCTGGTCTGCGTCTCACTGGTACGCTCGGAACACTGCAACAAACCAATGCCACAAAATTCACAACCTTCTAACGTACAATACCAGGAACTCAGTAACAGACCAATATGACAAATACTCAGAAATTTCAATACAACACTAGGAGAAAGCATTACCGGGAAACTTTTAGTGAATCAAAATTACAATACTCCGAAACCCTGCCAGCAACACATCAAATTTTCCAAGATTCCGAAATGTACCAGTATCAATTGATTTTACAAGTAAACACTTAATCCTTTGAATATGTTATTTGTGATGCTATTTCTAAGTCACCCAAAAACTGCAACAAATAAATCCAAAATCACTAGTTATTGGGCTGTTATGGGGTCACCAATGTTACATCTACAAAGTTCAATATATGATGCATTTCACTTACCCTTTAGATTCATTGAAAAAGAAGGAGCCAGGCCGCAATGTCTTCTTTCTCCAGAAGTCTGAGAATCTGTTGGACATGGTCTGTTTAGCTGAACGATTCTTTCTGTATAACCTAGAATATAGAGAGAGTACATATTAAACACCATGACTTGTTAAAGAGTCATCTTTCTGAACAGGTTTCTTCTGATATGGTTGCTCAAGAGACATATAAACAGGTTTTATTGACAAATTGTATAGTGAAATTACAATACACCTTTGTAAAAGCTTAAACCAAAACAAATCTACATTGGCAAGAAAGGCATGCTCTGATATGTATGCCTAATGCAAAATTATGTAATATAAACCAGACAAATCTTCGCATGTTTTGACCTGGATTTTCTGTCCATCATTAAACCCTCATTCAACACTTGAAGTTACTTCCTACATCTAATTTCCTACATCAATTTTTGCCACTTTGTTTATTAACACTGATAATTTATTCACAAGGGTACTCACCTGGATCCATCTGATTTCCCATTGGCCTCAACCACAGGTGGTTTCTCCTCCTCTCTCCTCTTGCGGCAACAACAGCAGCAGACAATGACAATGATAAGAATGATAAGCAGTAAACCTCCCCCAGCACTGGCTCCAATAATGATGTACATGAGGGTTTCATCTGTAACAGACGTATGACACAATAGTACAAAACAGTGACTAAACACAGGCTCCAATAATGATGTACAAGAGGGTTTCATCTGTAACAGACATATGACACAATAGTAAAAAACAGTGACACAACACAGGCTCCAATAATGATGTACAAGAGGGTTTCATCTGTAACAGACATATGACACAATAGTAAAAAACAGTGACTAAACACAGGCTCCAATAATGATGTACAAGAGGGTTTCATCTGTAACAGACATATGACACAATAGTAAAAAACAGTGACACAACACAGGCTCCAATAATGATGTACAAGAGGGTTTCATCTGTAACAGACGTATGACACAATAGTAAAAAACAGTGACACAACACAGGCTCCAATAATGATGTACAAGAAGGTTTCATCTGTAACAGACGTATGACACAATAGTAAAAAACAGTGACTAAACACAGGCTCCAATAATGATGTACAAGAGGGTTTTATCTGTAACAGAGGCATAATACAATAGTACAAAACAGTGACCCGATACAGGCTCCAATAATGATGTACATGAGGGTTTTATCTGTAACAAAGACATGATACAATAGTACAAAAAGTGACACAACACAGGCTCCAATTATGACCCACATGGTATAGTGGGAATAGGAAAAAGACAACTATGATTACAAAATTGCAATGATAACATACAAAAATACTTGATTTGAAATAATGTAGGACTCATTAATGATACAAAGCAGTCACTGAGATGCAGATAGAATGATACATCAGCAAATGTATCACACAGTAGTACAAGTTAGTGATCCAGAAATATGACAATGCACATAATCTAAACCAAAAGGCTAGCTAATAACATTGATTCTGTAAGAGACAGTGGCTGTTGACAATGCCAGCATACAAAATACACTAAATTCTCAATGTGTAAAACAATTCTATGTCTACGTTTTTTGACACATATTTAATCTTGATAACCTGTGTTTGTCAGGCTAACTTTCCACAATAAGAATCACAATAGAACCATCCAAGCACTACAGTAACTCCTAAAGCATCATTTCAAGTACTTTATTGTTATGAAACTGGCATAACTCATATTATTCAGTCTCACAAAAAATAGATATTACAAAAATTCCCCAATCATCCTCTGAAATATATTTATGTTACTGCACAAAACACCAAAATAGATTTAAAATGAATTCATATATCACAGAAAAATCTATTTGAGCATCATTACATCATACAAACTTGTGTCAGCTCCCCAAATCTATATGTAGCTCGGCGTTCAGACTAGTGATTCAACCCGGGTTGACACAAATTGAACCAGATTGGAGACTAGTCTGAACACTCACAATCCGGGTTGACAAGGGTAAATCTCAACCCCACTCAAAAGGTGGATTGAAGCAGATTGAAGCAGATTGGTTCAACCCCCTTTGTAGTGTGAACCCTCTCAATCCGGGTTGACAAGGGTTGAGTGTGTTGGTACTGTAAACAATTGACTTACTGCCTTGAAATAATTGCCTAATTTAATATGTATACCTTAATGTTATGCAGGAGCCCTAATTAACACAAAGGCTACCATAATGGATTGTTGTGTGATTTCTGTTTAATTGCAATTTGACTTAAAAAGTTTGAATATTTGTAGTAGTAGTAGTGGTAGGATAATTTAATAAGCAGAAGAATGTCAAACAATTGCAATTGGGCTGTTGCTGGAAAAGTGACCCAATCTTTATAATATAACATTCAGTTTAAATAATTATCAAAACTTAATCAGGTTTTTAACTTTAATAATTGCTCAACAATTTTTATTAATTGTATGATAAATAATATGAAAATACAGTTGTAAACCTTGGAAAAAAATGAAAGAATTCATTAAAATTCATTAAAATGAAAGAAAAATGAAAGAATTCATTAAAATTCATTCAGTTTAAATAATTATCAAAACTTAATCAAGTTTTTAACTTTAATAATTGCTCAACAATTTTTATTAATTGTATGATAAATAATATAAAAATACAGTTGTAAACCTTGGAAAAAAATGAAAGAATTCATTAAAGAATATTTACATACATCATATTAAGTTAATTTTAGAGGTTTTACTGTTCTCAGTTTTTAACACTTTTCAATCCAGATTACACTCTGTAGTGTGGACACTCAACTCGGATTGAGATGAATCTGCTTCAATCCGCTTCAACCCTAAATCCTTGTCACCACGGATTGTAGTGTGAACAGGGTGTAGGTAGCTACCTCCCAGCACCAATCATCAAACCGACTTCCTACCCATAACCCATAAAAAGGCCAAATACAGTGATGAAAAATCTAATATTATTATTTTATTGCAACTTACCATCTTCAGTTGATGCTGCAGATGTAGGTGTGGGGACAGTAGATGTTGTTTCTGTTGTTGTAGTTGGTTCTGGAGTAGTACTGATGGTGGTTGGTGGTGCTGTAGTGGTAGTAGGGGTGGTTGTGGTGGTTGGTTCTGTAGTTGTGGTGGTTACAAGGGCTGTAGCTGTTGTAGGAGTGGTGGTTGTGGTGGTTGGAATGGTGGTTGTGGTTGGTGGAGGGGTGGTAGTTGTGGTGGGAGTTGTGGTGGTAGTAGTGTCCCCTACTTCACTACAGTATGTTCCCGTAAAGCCATAGGCACACTCACAGCTAAAACCATTCAACCTGTGGCAAGTATAGTACAATGTAAGTTCAGTCCACTTAGCAGAGTTGCCAGGAGTATCTTTGAAAAGACAACCAAATTTTCTATATTCCTACTGCACTGAAAGAATCCAAAAGGAATCATATTTTTATGATGAATATACATGTCTAGATCGATCTATAGGTATAAGGGCAGTCTTAATATTCTTGTTTATTTTGGTAACACCAAAAAGGGAAAATTACATGAAAAAGGGAATATGACATCAATCAATATGCCAGAGCTTAGGCTCTGTACAAACAGGGCTAGCAGCTCTTTCCAAAGCAGTTTTCTTCTGCCTGTTTTTATTCCTAGCTTTGGGAATTTAGTAGCTGGTTTTTATCAGGTTTTATCTGCCTTTGTGCCCCAATTGATTTAAATAATACAGTGATATTTAGTGCTTTAATTGTTCAAATAATAAACATTGATCTTGTAAACTTTCTAAATTGTTTAAAGTAACTTGTCTGCCACATAATTCACTTTATGTCCTGTTAAATGTCCTCTAGGTTAGCTCTGTCCATTTTTTTCTGGTTTTATCCAGAAAAACGGGGTTTTATCTAGCTTTATCCATCCTCCCAGAAAAATGGGGTTTGTCAGGAAAACCCATCCTCATGATCAAGTGGATTACAAGACACATCACCAATCAAGTAATAATATGCACTATGAAATGGACTGTAACTGAAAGAATGTCAAAGACTCGTCAAAGACTCGCCCAACACATTTTGCTCATCAGTTTTTTAGCAAGTAAGTGTAGGTGTAATATTCCAAAGGTATTAGATTTTAAAATATGGCAAATCAGCTCACTTTGAAGTACAGGTGGCTCCATTCTGGCAGAAGTTTATCTCACACATATCTTTCACTGTCTCACAGTTGTCCCCAGTATATCCAAATGGGCAGATGCAGGCGTAATCACCATCCATATCCACACATGTGGCCCCATTCTGACAGTTGTTGTTGTTGTCACATTCATCAAGAATGTGGATGGTGCAGGAGATGTTCATAGGTAAACTCTCCTGGTTATTGTATGCATCTTGCCAGCCATTCAGACAAGTACATTTCACATTCTGAACACTGGCATGCTCACAGATGGACTTCACACCACAAGGATTGGGCACACATTCCGCTACAAAGTAAAAATAGTAAACAATGCTTCATCCTTCCTGAAAGCTAAATACTGTTATTTTTCTCGTACCTCTTTCACAGCCAAAGAAGTTACACAATTACGTGGACATTTCTATATGTCCTAAGACTGGTGCTATCAGCTCTGATGGTTATTTCTCACACAGTGAACTTTTCATGCTCATTTCTTGTAACCTACCTTAACGTGTGTTACTAATGTATGTTTAGGAATTTTTGACTTGGGGATTTTCTATGGTTTTGCAAATATCCTGGCATTTTCAGTCTGGGTTTTTCAATGTATACCATGTTATTTTATTGTGAAATGACTGAACATGAAGTAGAAAATGTTGATATAAAATGAATATGCCCTGAGATCACTGGGGTTGGCCGTAATCTATGTTCAGATACAAAAGAATACAGACTACAGAGGCCTAGTATTCTTCACCAAACCCCCCTTTCTATGTGTCTGAAATGGAGCTTGCACTAAAATATATAACAAAGGTTACAAGTTACCACACCTCACTGGCAGTCACTGACACCATCTTCCAGAACAGAAATGGGCAAAATCTTTTCTAGTACTAACCTTCACATGAAAATCCATTGTCACACAGACAATCACTGACATCTGTTGCTCCTGAAGAAGTGGTATAGCTTGGTGGAGGACAGTTTGTACAGGGTTGGTCACCAACGGTGTCCTTGTACTCATGGTCTCCACAAGGAGAACAAACTTCCACTGACCCAGTCTTCTGGTAGTAGTGACCTTTATCACACTTGCACACAGCCTTACCACTGTAAGGGTCACAGTAACATGAAGAATGGTCACGACAAGAGTCACAGTATGACATATTGAGAGGCTGGTCTTGGAACAGAAATGGGTCATCTGAAGAAAACAAACACAAAATTGAATGCAGCCTAACTCAGGGTTCAGGCCGGTCAATTGAAGGGGTGGTTTTAAGTTTTTAACCGGTAGTTTTAACTGGTTAAAACCACCATGGTGAATACTCTAAAAGTTGGCAATACTGGTCAGTTGACCAAAGATTTAACTTATTCAAAAACTGACATAATAAGGATGACATTAAACACAGTATACAAGTAAATCATGTTGTGCCTGTCCCTTTAGACAATACTGCTCAATGCTGATCAATACTGGTCAACTGAGCAAAACCCCTTGACTTATTTAAAAATCAACAGAGTTAGGATGGCATCAAAAATAGTATACAAGAAAATGTAAATCATGTTGTACCTACCCCTGCAACTCTACACTAGTTTTCACTGGTATTTCATTAGAAAATTAGCTCTAAAACTAACAGTGATACTTAAATAAAAGTGTTTCTACACCTGCAAATTATACTGTCATTGAAGCTTGAGGTTCTTTTCACAAATGTTATAAATCAAGAAATATATATACTACAAACAAATGGGTACCACAGTGTAAGAGCTGTGATTCACTCAAATCCCTTTATTGCTCAAGATAGGAGCTGAATTATGCCCTCAACAATAATAAAAACTAGCATCAGAGATTCCTGTATCCCACAGCCTGGGGAAATAGCTTCCGACACCATGAGATGTAGAAAAGGGGAAAGAGTACATTGATCAGGAGTCTTTCAGAACAGACAGTGTAAGTTATGTAAAGGTGCAGGAGATATAAGTGAGAGTGAATGTACAGAAAGACAAAGCATGAAAACAAGCCAATTCAATACCAAGATGACAGGATCAGTTAGTAAACTAAATGTTATAAAGCTGTAAAAGTTATTAAATGAAGCATAGCTGTCAATAGAGATAGCAGCAATTACATAAATGTACATTGCTGCAATCCATATATCTTTGTGCTTGAAGAAATATGATTCAAATATCACAGTAGGAAATATTCTGGCAGAGTTAAGGTCAAAGTACACATCAAGGTCATACAATGATGTTGCACACTTACACTCGATCCCCAACCATGGCTACTGATTATCAATTTCTGTTTAGTCCAAATGTGGTCCAGATAAGCTTTTAAAGGTCAAGGCCATTACAGTAAGGTCAAATCAAGTTCACACCATGACACTGCACACCTGTATACCCCAATGTCCCTACCAAGTATGAGCTTCCTACACCTTACAGTTTTTAAGATCAAGGATTTTAAAGGTCATTGAGGATACCACAACGTCAAAGGTCAAAAATCAAGATCACACCATGGCAAGACAGGCTTTCCCTCCTAAGCTTAAAAATTACTCGACATCTACATGGGATCAACCTGGCTATATTTAAAGAATAATGATTTCTGAATTTGTTTTTGATGTTGCACCTTTGTGTCTGTCTTGGCCAGAGATTATGTGCTAGAATGAAATAGAATAGAATCGAATGGAATAGGAATTTTCTACAGATACACAACAACACACATTATTATCAGGGCATTGAAGTGAAAATGAAGCTAAAAGGACAGAGATAAACACCAATTTTGAGAAACATAATTGAAGTGACAACACAGAGGAAACTATCCATCTTATAAAGGTGACACTTGTGACACTCACACTTTCAGAGAATACAGATGACAAACTGGAACATTTTAGATCAGGGAGTGCTATGGGTTGAGAAATAACTCATTGCAGAGAGATTCATTAAGAGATGGCCTTGCATTTATCAACCCACAAAAAGACATGGCTTTGTTTGGCACATACAAAACTACAAGTCCTTAAAAATAACAAAAATCCTATTTTGGTCAAAAGAATACACAAAACCATCTCATTTATATTATCATTATTAATACATCACTACTTAATAAAAATTATTTATTGAAAGCATATAAAACATGTTTTTACATGTTATCTCAAAACACTTTGTTTTACTTGGAAAAGTTCAATGATTTAGAATTTTTATTGCAATTGATGTTATATCATTTTTCTTAACTATCCTCCACTGTTGGTGCAAGCAGTTCAGTAAAGTAAGAAACCAGTTTTACTGCAATATACCAAAAAGTGATTAATCAATCTTAGTCACTCAAATCTAATGTTGCAGATCACTCAGACAGGTTTCCCACACAGCCATCATGCACAACATATTTTCTGACACTTTTTTGATAAAATACAAAAATTAACAGATAACTTGGGTCCAAATAATATGCATGTGCATGTGTCATTGTCAGCTGATGTGTGACCTCTTTCTAACTTTATCCAGTGTAAAAATGCATTATGAAAATAAACAGAATTTTTATCAAGTTGAAAGACAGAAAAAAGAAACACATACATGGTCACGTGTGCATTAACTGTGAAACATAGCAAGTGGCAATTTTAGATTTTAATGTATCAAAGCTATTAACAAGGGCTAGAGATTTCTTTTGGCTCAATCTTTCTTTTGGCTCAGTCATGTTGTGTACAAGAATTTGTCACTTCAAATGCCAATAGGAATAGTCACTCAATAAAACAGACAAAAAGGACGTATGTTTATGGCTACATGTATATACTACTACATGTTTTAGCTGAACAAATGTAACTTGCCAAAACTAATACAAAAGAGGGTGTTGGGAAGGTTGTTGGGTTTTTACAAAAGTTTTGTAATCTTTGTTAAATTTAACATTACAATGATTTGATTTCAAGTACAAATTCTACTGGGTCTTTCATAATAATAATCCAGGACTTACAATATTTTATGAAATTATGCTGTGGGTGAAATTTTAAGGGTCTACTTTATAAAGGGTAAAGGGTGATTGTACTGGTAATATTACTCAAGGTAGAAAACTGAACAGTAATATCCCAAAATATCTTGGTCTATATACATACACAGTGACAAAATAACTCCCACAAGGTCACTATTTTACATTTATTTATCTCACTTTATTGTGAAAGACATTCCCCTTGTGTTCCGGTTTTGGGCATTCTTGAATATTTCTTCACAAATAAGAAAGAGATCATCGGGTATCTACAGGATGTGTAGTAGCTACACATGTCTCCAAAACTCAGTAATTTGATGTAACAACTGTGTAAATCCTGTACCAGCAATAATCTGTGATAATCATAAATCCACTACTGGATTATTTGTTATTTATAGGCCCTTACAGAATATATGTCTCACTTAGCCTTGACCATATCGTTTCATATGTATTTTACTGATGAGAATTCCACTAAGCCAAATCACAATAATACCTGGAATACAAAGAAATGCTTTGTTCTGTTAATCTAGGGGAAAGGTACCATTGCATTGAAGAGTATTAAATATATCTAAGTAGTAATTTATTGTTCAATGGAAAGTAACCTTTCTAGTAAGATGTGTATTGTTAACAGAATGACAAATACATATTACCAATTTAGACATCCTTCTCATTTTAACCACATCATAAATAATCTGAGCTGCATCAATTATGAGAACCAACAGTTTTTACTTGACATTTCCATTTTTTAAATGTTAAATTTTGTGTTCTCATAGATTTCCAACACATTAAGTACTGAAGAGTTATGTCAATAGCCAGATATTAGTGCAGGAAGACTGCTACAGTGGCCAAAACTCTGTCTTACACCACACACAACCTAAAAAATAACAACATTAATGTGGATGAGTTAATTTTGAGTTGTTACATTTAATGTATACCAACCTGGTCCATAAGTAGTATATGGTTGACTTTTCAACAGCAACCTCTCCCAGCCTTGTTTGAAGGCAAAGTAATCAGGGGACGCAATGGTTGCACCGTTGCCTGGCTTCACCCAGGTTCCAGAACCAATGACAAAGATGTGGATACCAGAACTACGCAACTCTTCTGCTTTATCAACAGTACTCAAGTAATCGCCTGTCTGTATGTCTGCATCAGTGGCTATCACCAGGATCTGAGCGGCATTAGATCGACCCCTACAAGGTGATATTGGAAGGTTTATAAATCATACACCAGCAAGTGTCACAATATTAAAGGCACTTGGTGTGACACTGTTAAAGAAATGGGGAAAATGTAATTAAAGCTTAAACAAAGATTCCATTTTACATGCCTCAATCACATCAAAAAATGTTGTCTAAAGGTTATATACCAGGTTGTATTTTAAATAAACTGCCTGGTTTAAACCATAAAAATCTGATTAAGTGGAAGTAAAATAGAACACACAAAAAAACTGAAAAAAGTACAATTATGGCAGCCCTATTTTTGTTTATACAACGAAATACTGTACTGAATGAACTCTGTTCTATTGCCTTATAGTTGTTATTTGTCATATCTGCAAAAGGCTATACTAAATCTTGAAAAAGGAATGAAAGTGTTACATAAATAGTATATACATGTACTACCCTTTTAGATTCTGCTCATGTGCTGGATCTAGTCAGTATCAAAATAATCACATCAAAATAATCAATATTTTGCAACTGAATATGCATACTGTTCATATGGTCTTTCTTACTCTGGCCAAGAGGTAATACAAAGGATTGGCTATAAACTCTTCATGGTGGCCTCATATGGATTTCTGTGAGTTACAAATTTAACCACAAACCAAGATGTAGGAATAACAAGACAAACTTGCTGCACCATTTCAATGATCTCTATGTACAGAAGTCCTTTGTATATAACCAACTCAATTTAGCACTATACCAATTAAGCATTATGTTGTTAACCAAACACAAGGGTCTTCAAAAACAGTGAAACTAAAAACCCCAGAAAATCTCACGATTGGCTTGACACAAAAGATCTATAACATGTGCGAAAATAGAATAAAATATACAAAATGCTTGTGAATATGTACAAAGTTGTTTCGATTTCATAAAAAGACTTCACTTTGGACAAACTTTATTGTAAGACACATATGTATGAGGTTACTTGCATGACTTCTACACATCAAAATAATTCTTGTGTCTTTTTTTCAATGGGGGTTTCTTCACAATGATCTCATGAGTAGATCTACAAACCTAAAGAAATGTGTCCTCTGGTAGTTTTGGTTTGTTTTTGTTATGTAAACAAAATAAATTTGAAACAGCCTCTGACTCATAGCTAATAATTGTTCCAAGTAAAAAGTGAATTTTCCTTCTGTCTGACTCTTTATAATATCTACATGTTACAATTGCATGCAGAACACAAAAATCATTAGTCTTCTGGGCCAGTATTCACGAAAGGTGTTCACTAGGTCTAAGGCTTAACATTTGCATGAAAAACATAACTCAAGCCTGAGATTTAAATGATTTGAACACAAAAATAAAAGGCTAAATTGTAAGTAAAAGTTGTGATAATTTTTTAGGGTTTACATTGGTGAATAAGCTACTCATGTGATAGCTTTTACCTGTTTTATTGTAACCACATTGTGTAATGTGATTAGTAGAAAAAGGAAACAATTTATAGCAGCATTTTCAGTTCTGAGCAAGTCTTATGTCATTTATTCTCAGCACGCCCATACAGGCATCCAATCTGCTTTATATTGGAGAAAATTGAATATCCAAAGCATTGTATTGATATCATATTATGCCTTATCAATAATGGACAAAAGGTAAATCAATAATATCAGTATACATTCACTCTTCTATTGTTAATAATGGCCCTCTTGTATTAATATTGCAAGAGTGTATTACTGTATTTTGTTTTCATTCTATCAATACATGTAGATCCTAAAATAGGTTTCCCTTTATTATAATGAAATGTTCAGAAAATGAATTATTCCGTCCTTAAAGCAGCGAAACAAAACTCAATGGACAAATACTTTAACATTAGCACCTAATGTCCCTTTTCAGATTTCCGTGTATGAGAGGATCTTTATTAATTATTGTGCTATATAAATGTTATTATTATTATTATTCTGATAAAATAACACTAAACAGCTCTTTGTTTGCAATGTCTTATGAATCTTTTTCACCTTCACCAAGACACTATGTTTTTGGGTGTGTTTGTTTCTCTGTCTGTTTGAGTGCTTGATGTCTCCACAAGTAATGAACAGATCTTTGTGAATCTTTTTTATGTGGCCTCATCATAGAACGAAGTCATTAAATTTTGGAAATGATCATATTCTGGATACAGAAAAGTCCTTAACATTTTAAGGTCCCATTTTCCATGTATTTTGACTGAACTTGTACTTTCTGGTAGATATCACTCCAACAGTAATGAGCTGATCAAGTGCCTTCGAGTGCTTTCTAGTTTACTTACTTTGTTAATGCTTTGTGGAAAATGTTCTTACCATTATGGAGATATGAATCTGAATATATTTTCCATGTTTTACACTGTCAAGATTGTACTGTCAGCTCATGCATGAATAACACTCAAGTTTTAGGATCTATCAGAGGATAACGAATAATAAAATATTTAAACATCACTTAAAATGTGCATGTTACACCAAGGTGTAATGACTCCTGTATAATTCTATACACATTTTTAATTTTTTCCGTGTTTAACAAAAATTCTCTTAGCTTTGATCTTACAGCAATCTAGCCCCAAGGGTGCAATTTAGGACAGGACACACCAGTGAAAGCTTTAACACAGACAACACAGATGCTATCACATAACCACTGGCATTCATATATAATTAAACATCCAACATCATTATACATTTTTACGCATTAAAGCTTCAGGAAAGTTTGATATACACTGAAAACATATGTACCTGTGTATTACAATAGCATATTTTATGCCTGGAATATTGTCCTAGGGCATATTGGTGTAATGAATGCACTGTAACAAAACCTTTTTGGAGAATGAAAATAAACTACAGTTGAATTCATAAAGCAATGTGGGAATTTTACTGGGCTTTATGTCAGGGTTAACATGTTGGTAAGGCCATGTGTGGATGGGTAATGTAGCAGAGGAAAACATTAGTGCAAAGAAGATGTCCTCTCTTCTGCACATAAGACAAGCCACAATTAAGAATGATATGGTTCCCCTATGTATTATGCATGTCATGGCAAATACATAAAAACATGGTTGTAAATTAGAGGCTATTAACAAGAAAGAGAACTTGCAACAGGAAGTAAAGTCCATCTTATAATAAACTACCTTTGTTGATTAGAGCTGAAAGAATTTGAGTAAACTTCAGTGATAGAGAGCAGCTCATTTGAATTCCTGTTCCAAGTGGAATGATTTGATTTACTTTGGTTTGTCATCACTGTGAATACATTTTATAGATCCTATCACAACAGGCAGTGGAACTGGTGGACAAAACAAGTGCATACTATTTCATCCTAACTGTAAAACTGTAAAAAGACCAAGCATGAGTAAACATCCACTGACCTTCCCACTTTAGGATAGGGCAAGGGTTGAACCCATTGTTATATGTGGGAGACAAAGGTATTACCATTATACAACCCATGTACCCATAATGAGGAGAATATGGGAATACAAAAGCTGATGTCTGTTGAAACTTACTGTTTTCCTGATGCAAATATTTCTCCTGCAGTATTTAATCCCTGTAACATTTCTGTCTGTCTGTTATCCTCAGAATCATCAAAATACTGAATCTTTCCCCAGATGGAATTCTCACCTCCATAAAAGAGTTCACACTTGTTTATAGTTTCAGTAGAACTAGCACTGATGTAATCAAACACAGTATCTGTACGCACTGCAAATGTAATGGCTGCAATGCGAACCCTGTCTGGATGTACGAGTGCATACTGACGTACTAAAGACTCCAAAACAGGCCTCTCTTGTGTATAGAATGCAGATTTACCCATCCCTTTAGAACTGTCAATCATCACAATCAGATCCACTTCATTTATAGGATCTAACAATGTCTGTATGTCAGGGATTTGGTTCAGTCCATCTCTATCTTCCTGACGTTTTTGACGTATGACAGATGCTGATATATAGTGAACACTTAGTATTGATGACAAGAATAACACTGTAAATAATAGTACTGGACACAAAGTCCTCTTTGAGTTCAATCTTCCTAGCACGTTTGTTGCCATAGTGACTAAAATGTATGTTATGTTGTTGTAACTTTTATTTAAAGTTAAAATGTTTGGCCTTTTCCTAACAACAATATATTATCTTCATAACAATTTTATGCTTTTGTATTATTACTGTCAATCAGTTTCATAATTTCTTCACATTGCCAAAACAACTTTGATATCCTCAATGGAAGGTTTCATAAAAGTATCGCTGTATAACTATATTCACAAGATATTTTGGCTAAACACAAATTGTTATTACACAAAGTCACCACTACACTATTACATGAAGGATAATCCTATTTACTGTCACAGTATTATTCCTTAGTACATGTGAAGTATTCTTACAAATACAATGTATTTTATTTATTGTACAGTAACCCGTAAAGAAAGAATTCCCAATGTTTTAACACCACTGCTATCCTTCTAATGCTCTACTGAGTAAAGGATCCAAAGATTCAAGATATTATAATAAGTGGTGACTTAATGTGTGTATGTATGCCTGATCAGTATGTTTATATGTAAAACACTCTGCACACAAATAAACACATTTCTCCAAGTGAGCTGTCCCTCTACACTGACTCATACAAAATAATGAATGACCTCTTCCGGAAAATATTTGACACGCTAGTAATTTATTCAACTAGTACAACAAGTCTAGAAAATTCCCAACACAATCTTCTCCACAATAGGTGTTTCCCCCCGGTTATGCACACATGTTCAGTGAATATCTCATACAATTAGACTTGAAAGTTTACCAAGCATTCAAGCGAGACTCTTGCGTCTACAACAGTGTATAAAGAGAGGGGGACTTCTATTCAAACATTATAATCAAAAATAGACATTCCCTCCAAAATTCTGAACACACTCCTCACACTGTCATCTCTCCTGAAACCCCACCTTTGAGTCACGCATTCGTCATCAATGACGTAGGTGGCACTTTATTTATGAAGTATTTTGGAAAGATGGGGTATGTTTACTGTAGTATTTGGTTCATTTGTATTGCCAGTTATTTACATACATTCCTTTCTGGTTTCATTTTTAAATGTCTGATTCGACATAAATATCTCCACGCATACACTAATTAAGTAAACAAACTTTTAGTTAAGGTTATTGTACTTTCAACAACACAAGAATAAACATTGGCACCAGTAAATTAATGGTTGATATACCGTCATTAAGTTTCACTTAAACCTCTAAGTAAATATAGAATCATATACAATAGTCCAGCTTAATGTATACTTTATTATCCCAATATATTAAGATATCCAAATCCGCGCAAAATAACCATATATGTTGAGAAATCTGCAGCTTTGTCTTGCTACTTTTAAGATTATCCCTGTGCTAGATATACTATAGAACAATAAAATCACGTGAAAGAAAGACAAAAAATCATTCTATCTTATTTAACAGTGCTTAAACAAAATAATTCCACCCAAAAAGTGAGTGTTCAAAAAACTATTGGTGTAGAGACCCATCTCACCAATATTCATACAACACTGATATCTGCATACTGTATTGATACAAATACCACATCCAATAACATGGCATGGAAAGCTTCACATCACAGTTTCAACCATCTGGAACCACTGAAAGCGATCAATAGTTCATTCAATAACATGATTTTGTTCATGCGAGAAAGAGTTTTAAGTCCATTTTACATTTCATGTAAAAGGCAAAATTTTATAAGATAGATTTGATTCAGGAGTCAGTTTTCCTGTGTGGGGTTTTTTCACAAACCGTACCGAAACCATATAGAAACTTCCAGATAGTTAAAATATAACTGTTAAAAATATAAATCATTTTATTATGCCTAGTTATCTTTAAAGGTAATGGTTTACAGTTATAATTTTAAGCAACAATATCTGACGCCCATGGGGGTGAATTGGCAAAAAGCATATTAACACTCACTGAAGCAAATCACAATGTTTATATGCATAAACTGGTTTGCTCTGAATTAAGTCAAAAAGGTCAATAAATTCATCTTTCAATTTCCGGAAGTAGATGAACAAGATGACATTTGTTAACTGATTACATCAAACTTGGGTTTGTGTTATGTAGAATTTCTGTCAAAATGTAAAAAATTACCGAATTCCCATTTGTTAAATTTTATAAATGTAAACTAACACTGAACTTTAATATGATCTTGTTGTTACTGATAAAGTAAATTAAAAGAATTCTTTGAGTTTCAGGTCAATATGCACTCTATCTTGAACACAATTCATTATATGGCTTACAAAACAAAATTATCCATTATACTTTCATATTGTGAACATCTGAAACTTTTAAACAGCGTCTGAAAGGGACATAAAGTAACTACTTTTATCTTTTGGGGAATTTAAAAAATATGTATTAATTGAGGACACTTTTGTACTGATAATAGTGATGCCAGACTCATTATTGGTATTTGTAACATCACAAGCAATATACAACAGACGAAAGCTTGGAAACATCAAACAGGACCCACGTACCTTTGATGTATATTGTTTAAATCAGATAATGATGTAAGCTAATGCTTGCATTGTTCACTATTGTGGGATTTGGCATAATTACCGCGTATAGTGAAATGGCATTATACCACTATACAGTGGAACTACCTATTTCAGCAGCTGATACTCTGTAAACAGTTCTATAATTAAATAGGAAAACAATATGTCATAAACAATGCATTGTAACATTCATCAAAATTTAACACAAAAAAGTAATAAAAGTAATTGAGAGGTCATATTTTCCAATCTTTATGGATTTCATTTTTTTCAATGCATAAAATTTGCACTAAACATAAGCCACTTATAATGGGGAGACAGCTGAACTTTTTAGCAGATTCTGAGTTCTCACGTGTGACGCATTCTGGGGCGGATTTCGTCCGTGTGTGCAAATGTGTCATGGCGACAGAAGATTTTTTAAAGATACAAACCTGTGGTACTAGTAGTACAGCTTACCTTGCAGAAACCACTGGTATTTGGGATGTAGAAGATACACAAGACCTAGTGAAAGCTCTCTACTTAGTACATTATGATACTCGGAGAAAAGTCACTTCAGAAGGTTCTTCCAGTATGACGGTACCAAATAAGACTGTTATAAAGTGCACTCATTCATTGTCTCAAAAAGAAACGTGAAAGAAAAGACTAGGTTAGACAAACTGTTCCCATGCATACCGCCTGATTGTCTCCTATATTTCTTGGCAGAAGTGCTTATTAAAATCATTTTTAAAATTATATTGATGTTCCTTTCCATCCATTTCGTTCTCTTGTTTGACTTTTTTCTTAAATATTCTATAAAAAAAAGTTATTTTCTGTGTCTTGTATGGTCTTATTCTATAGTCTGAATGATCACAATGGTATGTTAATGGGGTGTGTTGGGTATATTTTCTCACTGACAAGGGTATCTTTTCACGAACCTGTTTGAGAATGACCATCATGTACATAGATGTACTGAAGTGAAACACCATATTAAGCTGACCGGGGTCAATGTATTTTGCTATTATAAAGAAAACAACACTCTCCACAAAATGTTTGTCTGACTCCTTGACCCGGACAAACACGTAAAAGACACGAGTAATTCAAAGAGAAAACTATTTTATGTTGAGCCGAGTATTTGACCTTAATTTTCTATAGATGCATAAAAAAGACATTCCATGCGCCACGTATCATAGGTTGTGGGTCATAAGATCTGAAAGAAAAATCCTTAAAATGTGAGATTTATGTTTAATTAACTGGCTATTTTCCACCAAGATAATTCATTCATTTGTACGGCATAGCAAATTTCTGTAATCTCTGCAAAACTTGCTCCTAAAATTTTCCACAATTGTCCATCGCCTGCAATATTGACACCCAATAACATCAAAACAGGTCCAAAACATGATGTCATAGACATATTGCATATCACACAGTAGCGTAGGAACCATTGAGCGCTTTTGAAGGTGGGGGGGTCGTCATATCTTTTGCCCCCACTTTTTGACATTGTAAACCCATGATATTTGATAAATTTTAGATTTTTTTTCAAGAAATTAACACTCTATCAGGGTTAAATATATTTTAAGATTAACTATTCAAACTATTTTAACAAAATATATTCAAACACAACTTAAATTTATGAAGAATATAACCATACACACATAATGTTAAGACACATGCCCATGTAATTTAAAATATAATTAGATACTGATGTGGTGGCCACTGTATGTCTTAAATATGTTGCTAGGTTTGAGTGATGTCACAAGCTTTGACTGTTCCTAGGGAATTTGTGATGCCATTGCAGGGTGAAGTAGGTAACTGAGTCATAAGAGTATGTGGTGTAAGCCCCATTTCCATTCACACTGATCCGCAATCCGTATCCGCGATGCAGATCCGTGAACGCGTTTATTTGCAGCATGTATAAATGATAGAGACTGTTTTCATATGCACTGATCCTTATTGCGTTAAGCATGCAGATCCGCAATGCATATGCAGATTGCATAAAATGTGTTTCCATATGCGCTTAAACATAAGTGCTTAAACAATGCAGACTTGGGAATGGTAAGCATAGATTTCCATTTGAATTGGTAAAAAAGTATTGGTTAATAGTTAAATACATAATTGGAATATATTTTACAACTCATATTTCTGAAAAGCAGATTTTTCAATTTATCCATTTAGATTTTTGTTGTTGTCATATTTACATTAAAATGTTATTAAATCAATCACTTAACCAATGTAGATGTATTCTGCATGTTACAAGCTTCAAAATGATACCTTATTTTTAAAAATTAAGCAAAAAATGACGATTTATGCTTGTTTAAAGAGAAAAGATAACAAAATCAGTGATCTTGACATTTTTTTACGTTGCGTGAATGCGTTTTTTTGCAACAGTGCTGCATTTTCTTCATGCATTGCAGATAAGCATGCTTCATGCAATAAGGATCAGTGCATATGGAAACAGTCTCTATCATATATACGCGAACGCATTCACGGATCTGCATTACGGATACGTATACGGATCGTGGATCAGTGTCACAAATGTAGTATATGTGATGTTTGTACAACTTGAGTTTTGACAGAAAGGCTTGTCAGATGGCACCATACTTCAACTACAGTGTTTTTGGTTTGTATCCTTCTGAGCAGTTGCCTATCTACATTTTCTTTTGTAAAGAGGGAGACATTAAATAAAAGTTGTTAATGGTATTTTAATTACATGAAAGAGTTTTTTGAAGGGATGCTGTAGATGGGAGAGGGGATTACCTATAATCCTATCTGTGAGTACTATAGTGATGGAAACAAGAATATGATTAAGCCCAGTCATGCCACCATTGCCGCCACATAGATATGTTTCAGCATGCAATAACTTAGAAAATATTTTACTTAGAACTTTTAAATTTGGCATGTGGGTAACATAAATGACATTGAAAGATTGAAATATAGGTCATCAGAATATTAATGCATTTATATACAACTTTATTATTGTTTCTTGCTAAAGCTTTGGGCAAAAACCATATTGCTAGTTATTCAGTTCTGCAACCATAATCTATTTTTGGCAAGGAGGTAATGGTCATTAATGCAATGAGTTTAGGTGTGTTGTGCCGGGCCCAAGTGGTTGTTTTCATGGAATGCCAAATCCAGTCATTCTGTAGCCATTCCAGTCATTGTCTAAGCCTCCTAATGTGTTTTAACCCAATAACCCATTGACATTATTAATGCTTGACTTAAAACCCAGGTTGACAACGTATTTTTAAAGCACTTTATTCCCATAAATATATAAGTTTGTAACTATAACAAAGTTTAAAATATAGTGTTTCATGTCCCGTTAAGCAGTCAGGATCATACCAGGATAGGCCCTCAGCATTACCACATGTGGGATTCGAATTCATGACCCAGAGGTGGCTGCCTATATTTAGATGGTGAATACAACTATAAGAAACTTTAATACAGTTTATGTTTGACTATTTGCAGATTATAGTGCATCCAGAATGGATATGAGTTTAGGGACCCAATGGCTTGATGAGGGTCTTCTTTAAGTGATTTTCTAGTTTCTGAATGCCCCCACCCTCCAACTACTTCCCCAATTTTGCTAATGTTGACTTGCAAGTTGGAATTAGACCATTTAGTGTTTAATCATGCTAGTGTTTTAAGCAAAATTAACCATTAAATGTTTTGTATTTTTTTAATGATCCAGTAACTTCTGTTAGTGTAAAAGTTTGTTGTAAATTTATTTAAGATTAAAGACAACTTCTTCAAATTACTTTGCAATTTATGCTCACTTCACCTTTGTTCCGCAAAAATTATACTAAAAGTTTGAAAGCAAATCTTGATGACTCCAAAAAAAAACCCCAAAAATTACAAAAATATTTACATTTTCACTAGACATCCCCTTGACACCTTGAGAATGGTATCACTTCTACCGGTGTCATACGTCAACACAACCGTTGAGTTTAACTTTGCCCCCCCCCCCCCCCCCCCCCCCCCACACACACACACACACTTTTCATGTCCTTCCTACGCTACTGCACAGTTAAAGTTGGGGTCAAGGTCATGTCGGGACTAGCACCCTGTAGGACATGTATGACCAAGGTGTTTCATTTCTTGTGATCATAAATTTTGAATTAATTGCTTCACTTTACTTCCAGTCAATCTAATTTTATATATTATTACTTGTCTGCACTTAAATTTTTAGTATTTTAATTGGATGCCTGAATTGTTTGACTTTACACTAATTTTACGCCATTGGTTATGCGTGCTTATAATATCACATTATGACATGTATGTTACTAATGATACTTACACTTGTTACTTAGTTACTGTGATTGCTGTGATATTGTTTTGTCTCAGTATTTTAGTTATACTATTGCACTCAAATATAATTACTTTTCATAATCTGTTACAGCCAGTTTACTTATTTGGGATGATGGCTGGCACTAATATGGTACACGGGTGGTCACTAAGATAAACGGTCATAGAGATATAGGGTCTTCAAAACTTTCAAATTTAAGTACTAGTGTAAGTAACAAAATCCCACAAACCAAATTACAACATATACTTAATGCCTACATTGACATTTGGTTTGTGTTGTATTGTTGTTTAAACCCTTTAACGGTTTTTGTGTCATAATTTCTGAAGACCATTTATCTCTATGACCGTTTATCTCAGTGACCACCCGTGTGTGTTAACGTAGGGATGACATGTAATTATCATAATTTATAGTACTATTGTATTTACGTCACCCTCAATGCATATGTTAGGCCAATTTTTGTTCTAGTCATGTCTATACTATTAGTATTTAATGTTTTATCATATTCGACCTTGACGGTCCAGAACACTCACTTGCATGGGTGAATTTCTTTTATCATGATTATCATGTCGTATCATTATCATTTACCTTCTGAATTAAGGTTAACCTCTTTTGGTGTTCAGCAAGTGTACAAATTGGGTCAAAATTCTGTTTCTAACTATTGTACGGACGTATTTTATTTTTAATTATCTCACATTGTATCACAACACCACTGTGTGTTAAAATTGTGCTTCAGTCTTGCATTAGCCGGGCTTATCTTCAAGTATCTGCTGTTTAAGAGTACATTATGGACGGCCTGCATGCTGGCAATGTCAGTTAAAAATGTAAAATATTACAATTTCCAGTTTAGAGCCAGCTAGGCTTGCCCATAGATACGTACATTATCCGCACCCCAACGGCGCTGCGAGCTTTTGCACCTCGTCCGTCTTCCAGGCCTAATCATGTCAAGTATTAAGGCTTTAAATGTGAAATTTAATGTGATTAAAAAGTCTTTCAGTTGAAGAATTATGTGTAATAATGTATAATAAAAAATTAAAAACCCAATTGGGTGTTTTCTGCATTGGGAGATGTAAAATGCAATAAGGCACTCGGGTTTGTCATTTGACCTTTATCTCTCCCACCTGACCTTGCTGAGCTTGAGCTTGAGAGATTATAAATTACTATCACAGGCTGTGGTTGGTGCCCGGTATAAAAGTTGGTCAGAAGGTTTTTGACATGGACACTTGTGAAGTAAGGAATATTTCTTGTCTTGGTTTGTGCCTGTGGCTTAATTCCTCATGGCCTAGTCAGTTTACAGATTTGACCTTCGGGTCAAGAATAGTGACCTTTATTACGAATCTTTTTGGTGAGGGAATGGTACGTCGAGTGTGGCGGCACATGCAGAAATGTGGCCAAACACCTCGGATTCTTCCGCGGAACACAAAATTTATTCGCATCGTGTAATCTCCACGAGCGAGTTTATCCTCGTATGTCGAGTGCGCCGAGGGTAAATCTTGCGCACGCGCAGACCGCATATTCGGACATGAGAAGGCAAACAGCTTGGAATATCTTCTCGGATTAAGGTAAACAAACGGCAATGGGAAAAACACTCAGTGTTAATTTGTGCAATAATTAACGTAAATAATAAACGTTGCTATAAAACCAGTATTTACTGGTGCTGGACCCAGGTTTGTTTACACCGCCATCTTGAAATTCCGAGGCTCAGAAAGTCTTTGGGGTGACGTCACTAAAACCTTCACTACAGATCTTTTTATTGTCCCTCCACTTCAAAACAGCATATTTTCTACTTACATAGATAATGCAGAAATAGACCTGCCCAGAACATACATTTAAGATTATATATAAAAACATTCCTTCCTATATCAAGGGATGCAATTAAAAACACGGTAATTTTCCAGTGATAATATGGAGGCTCGGTGGTGTAGCGGTTAGAGTTTGCGCCTCCAACCTCTA
Organism: Sabellastarte sp. h YS-2021; assembly: GCA_964017235.1. Lineage (NCBI taxonomy): Eukaryota > Metazoa > Annelida > Polychaeta > Sabellida > Sabellidae > Sabellastarte > Sabellastarte sp. h YS-2021. The sequence goes on from OZ024932.1 coordinate 70,576,705, forward strand.
AGGCCGCCGCTTCATGTTGGAAAGTTGGTAGTTACTTGCCGATGCCCGGTGGTTTACAGTGCAGTATGCACTGGTTTCCTCCACCTGTAAACTACCCGTCGCAATATGACCCTGGCTGTTGAACACGACGTAAAACAACAAATAAATCTAAATCCAGTGATAATACTTAACATACCCAGTATCACGAATATATCTCTATTTGCCTCATTCAAGTGTAATTTCATTTGTTTGCCTGTTTGTCTGTGTTCACGGAAGGAGTAATTACATTTTGGGCCAGATCTAGATCACACTGGAAATACTCGACTGACTTGGTGAATGTCTGCTCTCTAGGGTGCTTTCTGGTAATCATTGTACATGTCTGTCCATCAGCAATGCATAGTTTTTGCACTAATACATAATCGAAGCTATCCTGGACAGATGGATCAAGAACTTAATTACATTTTTATATGTGGATACTAAATTTTTAAGACAGGCCGGTTTATTGCTACACTTTCCACTTGACAACTTACGAATTCGTCCTTATGGCATTGGAAAATACTCGTACCTGGGTAGCATATGTTGACAAATGAGCCGCTCGAACACCCCCACTCACCTCTCCAATCTGGATATATTTCTGTATGGCATGTTGTGTCAAATGTCAACGAGGACAACCAACCAAATTGCGAATTTGCAGTCGGATATCAAGGTGCACTTGGGCTCTTTCCTTGACCCCTTCTTTTAGGGGCCACGGTGGCAGAGTGGTAACACTCTCGCCTCCCACCTCTGAGGCCAGGGTTCGGTTCCCAGCGTGACCTCAAGTGGGAAAGCTGGTAGTTGCTTGCCGTTGGTTGGCAGTTTACAGTACAGAACCATGACGGACTGTATGTACTGGTTTCCTCTGCCCTTCCAACTACCCGTTGTGATATGACCTGTAGGTGTTGAAAGTGATGTAAAACCCCAATTAAATTGACCCCTTCTTTAAAGTTTATAATTTTAGATTCATTTGAAATTATTCTTTTGATACATTTTCTGATTCTCTGATTAACTATATTCTGTGGTGAAAGTATTATGTTGGTCTTACATGACACTTAATCATCTAGCATGACTTTCAGCCATTTGACCTTTGACCTTTACTTTGCCGGGTCATCAATTGCTTTGACCATTGACCTTGCTGGTTAATATATATAGCCTATCATCTTTAGTGTTTTGTGTGCCTTTAATGCAGTAGTATTAAACGAGTACATTATGATTATGAATATATGTCATGTTAAAAAGACATTTTAGTGGTTTGGCACAATAAAATTTATAATCCCACTGTATATCTTCTTGTGGGATTGGGAAATGTCAACCAAAATGTCCTATTATTATTATTATTATTTCTGAATGATATGAATTATGATATTGTTCATGAAATAAAATTTTAACTTCGTTTGGAAATTTATTTTAAAGGAAAACAACATAAAATAAAAGGGGGACATAATATCCAAATATATTCCATATAAGCTGTGCATAAACATATTTTATAACTCTTAAATACCACTGGAAGTGTAACTGTTATTCTTTTTTTCATACATAACACAGCAAAAAAATTCACAGCATTACATGACATACAAAATCAGATTCATCCTCAAAATTAAAATAGTCTGTTTAACCACAAAATGATGGTCAGCGGTTTCATATAACCCATTGCTTGGGTTTCCGGGTCACTTACTTTAAAATAAAGGGTCCAGTATTGGTCACAATTTTGATATTTTGCCTTTATAGTTACAAATAGCAATAGTAGAGAAAAAGCTAAGCAAATATATTTTGGTCAACTATATGATGCACACTTTGACATCATTCCCCTCTTTTACTATATAATGTTATCACAGAATTATTTTACAATATTTTATACAATATCTTTAATAAAAAGTGTACACCAGTTTAACCTTTATGAATCGCTGATTACCACCAGAAAATAACTGGTGATCAATGGTTACTGGCTGCTGTGAAGAGGTTATTGGTTTAATGGCTCTTGCTCCCAGTTTGAATTCACTGAGAAGGTTCGGGAGTGTCTATTTGTCTTGTCGTAGACCTTGTACAAGATTCCCTTATTTAAGCATTATGATTATAGGGGCGTTCCACTGGGGCCATCTTGTTGGTAACTAAGGATTTTTCGAGAGTCGGGAGCTATGTTTACAGAGTCGTTTATGATTGGTTTTTGACCAACTCTCCCTGACTCTTGATCCCGATCTGCCACCTGGAAATTGGCTTGTCATAAATCCTCAAGACTTGTCCTATTCACTTCCAGTCCTGTCCTTAGCACTTCCAGCCTTGTCCTTTGCACTTCAGGCTTGACTTATCATGAAACCGGCTTGTCTTATCCTGGTCATTTGCAGTCTGTTTCAAGTATGATGTGAGGTCAAAATATGGCAAGAAATTAGGTTAATAATGAGAAATAACAGTGCAAGTAATCAGAATCTGAATTTAATAGTTACAAAAGGTCCACATACATGCTGTAAATATTAAGAAACATGAATAAGAGTTTTTATTTGGCCAATGAAAAAAATGAAGAAAGTTAGGTCAAGGACAGTCAACTTAATATTTATATCCCTTAACTGTACCAAAATTGCAGCATGTTTTACCCTTACATCCAGAATTGGGTCTTTCCCAGAGGATAGGATTTATATGGTATAAAAGTGTAGAGAAATTGTTGTCAGGGACGAAATTTTGAAGCTATCTTTCCCAGAAGTTTGAATTTGGAGTATTAAAAGCCAGGAACAAGCAAGAGGGTTTTTATTGTTACCTGAGACCTCTCAGGAGCAAATCTCCCTCTGCTTGCCTGAATAAGATACAATAACGTTAATGAAAATTTTCTATTTTAAGTGGCTTTTTTGTCAGAATCAGAAATAGGTTGATTTATTTTTTATATAGTATTAAAGTCCAAAACTAAAAAATCTAACTCTAGGGTCGGTTAGCTAATTCAGGGATTGGGGTCATTTTTGGGTGGGAAAGGGAAGAATCAGCTAAACTTCCATGACAGGATGTAATACATCCCGGCTGTCTGAATACACGTCCTGACCTGACTAAGGGTTGGGTTGTTACCTGCAAGCTCAAACTTGAAAGCCCTAGGACAAGCCCTAGAGGCACAACAGACAAGTCATAGGTCGAGATAAGCCATTAAGACAAACCGACAAGATTAGATAAGTTTACCTACTCACCACGACCAAACTTGCAGTCGGTATTGCCAGTCCAGTTTTGATGAATTTCTTGGAAAAAGAAGGATCAAGTGTCGAGCAAACTAGGTCAATACCAAAAATTTGAATCTAATCACGTGACCAAAATACAGCATTGACTTTGTCATTTGTCATATATTCGGTTTTAGGGTCGGCTCCAGTGGACACCCCCTTATTGTTCACAAAATTAAGTCACTTAAATGATTTCTTCTCAAACGGTATTTTTAAACGTTAGTGCCTGATTTATGATATACTCTTGTGGAGGATATGTCTTGTGAAAGATAAAAATAACAGGGACCTGTTGGAAAGTTAAGTTTTGTGGCCATCAGTGCCCCTACCCTTGTGACCATGACAATATGTAAACCATGACTATGTATGCAAGAACACAACTGCATGGGATATAATCTTTTAATAATCTGTTCATCTAATGTTTATGTACAATACTACAAGGCATCTTTTTAAGTTTAGGGTCACCTCAATAATTTGGACAAAACTCAGTTTAATGCCACCATAAATTAAGGATGATGAAGTTACAGTCCTTCTACAACACTTTACATAAGAAAAATTACTGAATGCAATATGCGATAAGATAAGGTGGCCTTAAAGATTTTACTTCACAGATAAACCTACTTAGAACCAAACGAAGGTGACCCTAAATTAAGAATTAAGTTTATGCAGTAAAAGAAACAATATATATATATATATCTATGCATGAGGTAGATGAAAACCTCCACCAATGCCCAACTAGGAAGTAGTCGTAGGGGTAGTGAGCAGAGACTGGAAGGCGTTTGCTACCTCCTGTGATGCATCATGATCTTGGACAATGTACCTCCACACACAATCAGACGTCCAAGTGCCATGACTCTGAATGTTTTGAAGGGCTACATTGGAGTTAAAGGCCAATGTTGCACCTGAACACCTGAAGGTGTGGAGGGAAATGGATGAATCACTGAGACCAAGCCTCTGAAGAACTTGGGAAAAATTTCGTCTAGTCTTAGTGTCAGTTAACGGGACCCACTGAGCTTTATTATTTTTTATCTGAAATAAGGGTGTGTCCTGACCGCCAGGTGTAAGCATCAACAAATTTTTAACAGCTTGGACAGGGCACAAGGGTGATGATTGCAATGCAGGTAATTTAATAATTTTTACCGTATCTCTTGTTTGCATGGTTTTGGTCCACTTAATAAGGATATGAAGGCCAGGGGGTGAGAAAAATATATCCCCTCTACTTAACTGTTCTAATGGTGAAAAAGCAGAAATTTTATGTGGGACCAAATTGGATATGCGTAGAAAGGAAAAGAAAGCCACTAGATATAATGCTTTAAAAATTTGTCCCATCCACATGGTATCACAAACAAAAACAATTTCAGTGAGGGTCTTGATATCTATGATTTTCTTGATTTTGACGGTAAATTTTTTATTGAGGATCAAAGATTTTTGGAAGTACTTTATTCTGGGGTCCAAGAACGAGAACACTAAAAGACCATGCATTGCAAGCCTTGTCTTGATAGCTGAAAGGTGATTTGCAACGCCAGAATTTGAAAAGCCATTATGAATTAAAAATTCCATAAACGACAAGAGAAGTAAGGGTGTTACTTGGTGTACCTGAACCTGTATGAAGCAACAATAAGCCAAAAATAGACGAAATTTTCGGCCATAGGAAGCCATGGTGGCTGGTCTGAGTGCCTGTTGTACTCTGTCTACAGCTCTGGAAGCCAAGTGCGCAGCTGTTTTGTGTAAACCTGTTATATAGACCAATCTATGAAAGCAATATCTGTACTAAGATGCATCCACATGGGGCTAGCAACATAATTATTCAAAATGTTACCTGGATTGTCAGTAATAAACCATCTGGACAGTAAGTCAGCTACTTTATTTTCAACTCCCAGAATATGAATAACCTGCAAGTCAATATCCTGATCTGAAATTTCCATCATAATGTTTCTGGCTATTGCTGCCAGTGTTAAATCCTGAGTTTTTCCTGAGTTTAAGACCGAAACAACTGCCTGATTGTCACATTTGATTAATACACGTTGATGTTTCCAATCATTCCCCCAAACTCTGATGGCAACTAAAATATTTAACATTTCCAAGTGAACTATGGAAAAAGAATCACAATATTGCGGTATGGGAATGGCATACACTTGATTTCTATATATAGCCCCAAGACCTTGTAAACATGCGTCGAGCTCAATGGTAGCCTTTACAGGGCGGTGATCAAAAAATGCTGTGCCATTAAATTTTTTGAGAAATTTTTTGAACCAGTTTAAATCTCTGTGGAATTCAATATCCAGGACAATATTATCAGTGCCAAAATGTCTCCTTAAAGTGTCCAGCATTCTATTGAGAAAAGTTCTGGAAGATCTAACACACTTTGATATGTATAGTAGGGAACCTAGAAGAGATTGTAATTCGTTTTTTGTGGCATGTGTTTTTTGTGACCATTGATGACATTTTTTCAGGATTTCGGATACTTTTTCACTGGGAATTGCTACTGTGAGAGTTTTTGTGTCTACTTCAACCCCTAGACAGGTTACTTTAGTTGACAGTTGAACTAATTTTTTAATACTGATATCAAGTCCCAATTTTTGAAGTAATTTGGTCAGTGCTTCAAAGGATGGTTTGGCAGTGGAAATAGTGCCAAAACCAATGACGTCATCAATATAATTGATGACGTCATAACCTTGTGACTTCATTATGAAGCGTATGGTGTCGCTGAGGCGTTGAAAAATTCCGGATCCGTTCCTGTATCCGAACGGCAAACAGGTGTCCAGATAATAGTCCTGATGCTTTAAACCTAACAAAAAATAGTCCCTGGGGTCAATTTTTACATGCCTAAAGGCCCGACTAATATCAATCTTATATAATAGTGAACCTTTGCCAAATCGTTTAACCTTGTTTGTAATTGTGTCAATGGATGGTAAAGTCAATACAAATTCTGTACCCAGATACTGATTTTTACTGATATTGGAATTGACTGCCTGACCATGAGGAAAGCTCAAGTCAATAATGACCCGCCTATGTGGAGCTCCAGGCTTTGGCCTGGTCATAAACGGAGAAGTGTGAAAGTCGTCAAAGGGTGGATGCTTATATGGGCCAAAAATGGCACCACAACTAATTTCTTCTTTTAAGTAGGCGTCTATATCCCGAGGAAAGGCTAAGGCCGAAGTGTGATTTTTATGTCAGCTGACTTGTCAGTCAGCTGGCATTATGTCATCACTCTGCGGCGTGGGCGTACGCGTCCGCGTCCGCGTGAACAACTTCTTCTCCAAAACTACAAGGCCTAGAGACATGCTGTTTTTTTAAAAGATACCTTATCTATCGAGGATGAAAAATTGTTCAAGGCATGCAAATCTGTCTGTTCGTCTGTTTGCTAGAGACATTACAAGGGGGGTACCCCCACCAAAAGTGTGAAAATTTCAACTTTTTATCACAATTTTCTCAGTGACTATTGCAGGGATTTCTCTCATATCTTGCATATGTGTACTAGGCCAGAGGTAGATTCTCTTGTGTGAGTATGAGACCTGGATCTGTCTTACTTTTTTTTTAATAAATTTTTTTAATAATTTTTAATGCATTAAAATTCATGAAATCATGCACTAAATCACTTATAACTTCAAAAGTGTTGCATTTACAGCATTTTGTGAAAATATGTTGTTCAGCTACTTTTTTCATAGCTACAATATGGTGAGTAAGTTGGGTGTCTGTCTCAATAGCTAAGTGAGTAATAGCTACTTTTGGGCTTTTCAGTAACTTCCATTATGAGTAAAATCACTTGTAACTTAGAAACTATTGCATTTAGAGAATTTCGTATAAATATGTTATTCAGCTACTTTTGGGCCAGCTATAACATAGTGAAATTTCAGACCTGTAGCTCATGGCATAGCTGAGTAATAGCTACTTTTAGGTTATCACTGTTGAGTAAATCGCTTATAACTTGAAAACTATTGCATTTAGAGAATTTCGTATAAATATGTTATTCAGCTACTTTTGGGTCAGCTATAACATAGTAAAATTTCAGTCCTGTAGCTCATGGCATAGCTGAGTAATAGCTACTTTTAGGTTATCACTGTTGAGTAAATCACTTATAACTTGAAAAGTGTTGCATTTAGAGCATTTTGTTAAAATATGTTATTCAGCTACTTTTTTCATAGCTACAATATGGTGAGTAAGTTGGGTGTCTGTCTCAATAGCTAAGTGAGTAATAGCTACTTTTGGGCTTTTCAGTAACTTCCATCATGAGTAAAATCACTTGTAACTTAAAAACTATTGCATTCAGAGAATTTCGTATAAATATGTTATTCAGCTACTTTTGGGCCAGCTATAACATAGTAAAATATCAGACCTGTAGCTCATGGCATAGCTGAGTAATAGCTACTTTTAGGTTATCACTGTTGAGTAAATCACTTATAACTTGAAAACTATTGCATTTAGAGTATTTTGTTTCAATATGTTATTCACCTATTTTGGGGTCAGCTATAACATAGTGAAGTTTCAGACCTGTGGCTCATTTCATAGCTGAGTAATAGCTACTTTGAAGTTCTCACTGTTGAGTAAATCAGTTATAATTGGAAAACTATTGCATTTACAGAAATTTGTGCAAATATGTTATTCAGCTACTTTTGGGTCAGCTATAACATAGTGAAATTATAGACCTATAGCTCATGGCACAACTGAGCAATAGCTATTCTCAGGTACTGACTGTTGAGTAAATCAGCTATAACTTGAAAAATATTGCATTTGGAGTATTTTGTTAAAATATATTGTTCACCTACTTTTGGGTCAGCTATAACATAGTGAAATTACAGACCTATAGCTCATGGCATAGCTGAGTAATAGCTACTTTTAGGTTATCACTGTTGAGTAAATCGCTTATAACTTGAAAACTATTGCATTTAGAGAATTTCGCATAAATATGTTATTCAGCTACTTTTGGGTCAGCTATAACATAGTAAAATTTCAGACCTGTAGCTCATGGCATAGCTGAGTAATAGCTACTTTTAGGTTATCACTGTTGAGTAAATCACTTATAACTTGAAAAGTGTTGCATTTAGAGCATTTTGTTAAAATATGTTATTCAGCTACTTTTTTCATAGCTACAATATGGTGAGTAAGTTGGGTGTCTGTCTCAATAGCTAAGTGAGTAATAGCTACTTTTGGGCTTTTCAGTAACTTCCATCATGAGTAAAATCACTTGTAACTTAAAAACTATTGCATTTAGAGAATTTCGTATAAATATGTTATTCAGCTACTTTTGGGCCAGCTATAACATAGTAAAATTTCAGACCTGTAGCTCATGGCATAGCTGAGTAATAGCTACTTTTAGGTTATCACTGTTGAGTAAATCACTTATAACTTGAAAACTATTGCATTTAGAGTATTTTGTTTCAATATATTATTCACCTATTTTGGGGTCAGCTATAACATAGTGAAGTTTCAGACCTGTGGCTCATTTCATAGCTGAGTAATAGCTACTTTGAAGTTCTCACTGTTGAGTAAATCAGTTATAATTGGAAAACTATTGCATTTACAGAAATTTGTGCAAATATGTTATTCAGCTACTTTTGGGTCAGCTATAACATAGTGAAATTATAGACCTATAGCTCATGGCACAACTGAGCAATAGCTATTCTCAGGTACTGACTGTTGAGTAAATCAGCTATAACTTGAAAAATATTGCATTTGGAGTATTTTGTTAAAATATATTGTTCACCTACTTTTGGGTCAGCTATAACATAGTGAAATTACAGACCTATAGCTCATGGCATAGCTGAGCAATAGCTATTTTCAGGTTCTCACTATTGAGTAAATCAGTTGTAGCTTGAAAACTATTGCATTTACAGTAGTTTGCTTAAATATGTTGTTCACCTACTTTTGGGTTAGCTATAACATAGTAAAATTTCAGACATGTAGCTCATTGCATAGCTAAGTAATAGTTCCTTTGAGGTTCTCACTGTTGAGTAAATCAGTTGTAACTTGAAAGCTATTACATTTAGAGTAATTTGTTAAATATGTTATTCACAGAATTTTTGGTCAGCTATAACATAGTGAAATTGCAGACCTCTATGTCATGGCATAGCTGAGCAATAGCTACTTTCAGGTTCTCACTGTTGAGTAAATCATTGTATCCACTGGATAGCCGCAGTGTGTAGAGAGAGATTTCACCGTTACTGCTCTGATGAAAAAAAATATTATAGCTAGCTTTCTTAAGTTTGCAGTATATATTAATAACCATAAAATGTTGTCTGGGAATATTTTTGGCCTCATTTTGAGAAACAAGATGGCCGCCACAGGTGTTTTTTGTCAGTCATGAAAAGTGCTTATATCTCCCTTATTATTGATCCTAGAGGTTTGGGATGATAAACCAACCTGTAGGAAATCATGGGGTGGGAATCTTTTGGTGTGGTCAGATTTGACCTTCAATGACCCCTCCTTCAAGGTCAAACAAGGATAGCCAAACTTAAAAGTGCTTATAACTCGCTTATTATTGGTCCCAGAGGTTTGGGATGGTAAACAGACAGGAAATCATGGGCTGTGAATCTGTTGATATGGTCCGATTTGACCTTGGAACCCTCCTTCAAGGTCAAATGAGGATAGCGAAAATTGAAAGTGCCTACAACTCGCTTATTATTGGTGACAGAGATTTGGGATGGTAAACCATCCCATAGGAAATCATTGGCTCGGAATCTTTTGGTATGGTCAGATTTGACCTTTGGACCCCTCCTTCAAGGTCAAATGAGGACAGCCAAGCTTAAAAGTGCTTATAACTCATTTATAATTGGTCCTAGAGGTTTGGAATGGTAAACCATAGGAAATCATGGGCTGGGAATGTATTTGTGTGGTTAGATTTGACCTTGGACCCCTTCTTCAAGGTCGAACGAGGATATTGCGTTTGTAGTATTTCTTTAAATATGTTTTAACCTATTTTTTACACTTAAACAATTACCTTGTTATTTTCCTTCATAATACCATTTACAGGGCACAACTTTTTTATCCTTTTCTTCTGTCAGCTTCGGAATTTCTTTCGAACTTGCTGTTCAGTTACCATTTACTGTATTTCTGTACAGCCCTTTTCCTGATAATTATTCTGTCCTCTAATCACCTTCACAAATCAAAAACACTCAGTCAGCTGACACAGTACCCGTTCACGGGCACTCTCCTCTTGTTATCATTTTGTCCCAATTTAGAATTTCTGTCAAAATCAAGTGGAAAGCCGTACCTAATAAGATATGGCAATTGTTGATCCCAATAATTTTCTAATAATTTTTCCCACGCGTCTGCATTGAGCTGGAAATGTATCTGAATTTGTGTGGACAAAAAATTAAATGTAGTTTCCTTTCTTGTTAGATCATACAATTTTATGGGATCCGAACCTAGGTATCTTCTTTTATCTGACGTCGGTATTACCAAGGGACCTAAGGGTATGAATCCAAACTTGTCATCCGTTTGTTCACTCCACTTTTTATAAGTCGGATCCGACCTTGCTTGATGTAATCTGTCTTTGTTGTGTGATTTAACCTGAAGGCCTAGATCATATTTGTCTTCAGGCGTTTCCGGGCACAATTTTGACGGTTTTTGACAATTTTGTCCCCCTTTTTGACCACTCTGGTTTACATTGCAAGCAATATGTATTAACTGGTTTTTTCCAATATTTTTGGACTCTTTACAAACCTTGACCTGGTTGATAGCTTTCAGTTGATTTGTGTCGGGGTTTTTATTAATTCCAACACTAGAATCACAGTCATTATTGTGTTCTGCTGCATTGAGGGCTAGTAATGCAAACCTGTTTGCAGTGGGACAAACAAAACCCTCATTGGATGATGGATTTTGGAAATTTTTAGTTATCTTTGTATTCATATTTCCAGACATAGATTTTTGATTCTTTGCATGCACTGGAAGACTGAGAGAGGCAACTGTATCAGAGTTGACAAATTTGAAATGTCTTTCCCTTGACCTAGGAATATCCACTTTGTATTTAGCTTGAACCCTAGACCTGCGACAATTGTCAATATTAGATTTTAAGACCTGTGCATATGTTTTGCCTCGAAACCGAGCCCAATCAGCCTTCCAGTTGATGCTAAGACCATTGTTAACTACAGTGGCATACACAATTTTTGATTTGTACTTTTTTACACATTTATTTACATTTTCTACATGTCTCTGCACTGCCAATGGGCAGTGCCCTAATCGTTTTTTGCAGGTTTAGAGGATACTCTGCAATCTTTTGCCATATGTCTATATTCTTTACCCATGGCAAAGCAGGTGGAACATACATGTTTGTAAAAAATTTGCCCAGTTTCGTGATCTTTGTCTTTTTGACAGGTTCCTCTTTGATAAAATCGACAAACCATGGTTTTTAACTCTGATTTTGGTTTATTGGTACTTGCCAGATTTTGAGGAGGGGCTCTCTGTGCATGTGCACGCCTAATCCTATCTATTTTACTGGTCTCGGACCAATCAACTTTCCCCTCCTCCATCCTACATAATAAAACCACATGCGATGCCTTAGCAGATTGCCAACTGAAATCGTTTGCATCTTCCATTATCTCACTGAAATAATCCAACATGGCATTTTTCGTTTGAATATTAGTTTCTTCTCTGGCAATCATGGCAAAACCGGATACCCATTGGCACCAACTTAGGTTGTCATAAGACATTCTGGACTTATTATTTCCACCTAACACGAAATTCCGAGGCCACGGTACCTGCTTTTTTACCCAGACCGTATCACTACCGCCCCTTTGTGACTTCAATTTACCTGCTTCATTTAATTCGGCAAGATGCTTGAGCCTTCTGTCCACTTCTGCTTGTATATGAGGGGTTCCTTGGAGGGCTGCTACTGAAGGTACCACTACCTCGTCTAGTTGTGCAGAATTGGGAGAAACTACCACAGCACCTGTTGCATGGCTGGCCTGTGACCTCTGGTTGACCTCTGCTGGGCTGGTGTCAGACATTTTTTTCTCCATGGCAGTCATCCTGCCACCCAAACTCTTGAGTTCAGCCAAGATTTGTAAGTTTAAGTCACTTTCCACTGCCTGACTAGTCAGGCCACTATGTGATGGTGAAAGTTCGACTTGACTTTCTGAGTCACTGTCCATAGTACTGACAAATGTGCACTTGCTGTTGATTGGTCTTTTGTGAACGTCTCCACATTTGTTACACAGGAATTGTTTCTGAGGCATTTTTTCACTTTGTATATACGTATTTTTAGATAATTGTCAATGTTTATGATCTGAAACTTGATACAATGACCCGTGCTTTGTATAATGGGAAAACCAAGAATTTTTGAATGAGTTTCACAGGATGAGCGCAAGTTGTTTATCAGTCAATTGCATAACCCCTGCCCTGACCATAGGTCAGATAAATGATACAATATAATCAGAAATATATGACGCCTCTGCAGGGGCATAAAAATTTACAAGTCTACAGTTAACATGTAGAATAAACTAAAAAGTGTAAAACGAGTAATTTAAAATAGTTTGTAAAATGATGTATAAAATTATAAAATAATTAAATAAAACTCATTCCTTATCTGTGGCTCCAGCAACCCAGAGCACGTTTCGCATTATACAAAGCACTAAATCCAGATTCTGAGCTGATCAAAGTCCTTCACGTCTGCAGATGAGGTAAATGATAAAATGAATGTTTGTTACATAAAACATAAAAATTTTCCAGCCAGAGCACACATATCCAACACTTAGGGCATACAAACTTAAAGTTCTGGCTAAAAATTCAAATTATATAAACACGTCTTGCCCCTTTGACATTGAAGTGTTGAATGAAGAAAGGAATATTTTTGGCGGCAAGGGGTTAGCAATACATCAATACCCAATCGAAGGTATTGAAAACAAGAAAATTCACTGGGGTTGCACTGAATAAGGTGGCGCCCAATGCTCCACCCCCTAGTCTTCTCTAAGCCTTTCAGAAGTGCTGACTAAGGAGATGTATTCAATAGAAGTTAGTAGCTGCATAGTATGATATATCCCTCAAGATGAGCTACATTGTTTATAAGTAGTGACTGGTCGAACTAATGAAACACTTTGTGGTGGTCCTGACACTAATTGTACCTGGGTGGTTTGTTGGTGAACTGGTTGTTTGTTGTTGTCTGATTGTGATGTACTGGCTGTTGGCTTTGTATAATGTTGCTGTATTTGGCATTTGTATGAGGCATCATCTGGGAAATATATCTATGCTGTATGATTCTAGACATCCCCCTTAGCTGCATCATCTGCTGTGCCTGCTGAGCCCGGTAGGTCTAGTTTCTCTTGAGTCTCTTCATTGGAATTCTTCTTAGCTAGCCTAGTCAAGCTTAAATGGTTCTGAATCAAGCCATACTGAGAAGTCAATGATAGAGAAGGGCACAATTTTGAATCTGATGTGTTGTGGGAGATTATCTGGCACCCCTAAAACACCATTACTTTCAATAATTTTTCCAATCTCGAGGTCAGGACGCCAAGGTAGCATACATGGGCTTGAAGTGTGATATATGTGAATCCATAATAATCTGCCTCTTTATATGGGTTTTCAGGAAGTTAAAACTGTCCCTGAACCATATTTCTCTCTCAATGAACTCCACTAGGGTTTGCCCAGACTTGCATGTGTCATTTTTCTCATACCTTCCTTTCAGACTAATACCCTTTTTAGAAAAATCCAATTCTGCCCCGAAATGTACTCTCAAGTTCATTCCATCTTACCAATGTCCTTACAGTTACTGTACATCTTATCATGGTCTGTTTCCACCATTTGCTCCATAATAATGATAATAATACAAACATTTGTATAGTGCAAAATTGATGAAGACCCTCTAATGTGCTGGAATCCAAAAAGAGACAGTCCTTAAACCTAACAAAGTTGTAACCCAACAAGCGATGACAAGTCCTTAAACCTAACAAAGTTGTAACCCAACAAGCGATGACAAGGATGACTATGGTTTTGGTAAGTTAGTCTATACAGCTAAGTCTTGAGTTGGCTTCTAAAGCTTGTAATGGTGTGTTGTGATCTGTTCCATTCCACTGGTGCAGCCACAAAACCAAGCCTGCCAATAGCCTTTCTGGGATGGACTGATGAAACTGAAAATCTATTTCCAAGTGTCAGACCACTAGACTTGATCACAGATGACAAATTGGGGGGATGGGGTAGGGGGTTGGGAGAAGTTTTTGGATTTAAAAATGAGGAGGTTGTATTAGAAAATAATACAATGTGAAATAAGAAGTCACTGGAGATTTTCGAGATAGGGTGTGACATAATTCATTTTATCCAATATGAAAACAATATGGCAGAGCACATTTTGAGCTTTCTGAAGTTTAGCAACACTGTCCTTGCTGACCCTACATAGTAGGGAATTACAGTAGTCTGTTTGACTACTAACGATAGTGTTTGCCACAAGAACTGCATTATCAACAGGAATTTACAGATATATCTGAAATCCCCAAGCTGATAGTAACAGACACCACATACCTTACCTTTTTGATGATCAAAGGTGTTTTCTCAATCAAAAGTGACACCTAGACGTTTTAATCCCTGCTATCAGATGTTGTGGGACCTGAAAACATGAAACAACTTGACTAAGGGAACTAGTATAAAGAGTGACAAGAAGGGGACCTTGAACCGAAACCTTGGTTGACCTCAAAGGGGAGATGATAAGCCTTAAAAACCTGTCTCCTAGTTTAATTTTCTGTTTGATACGGTAAAACTCTGTCTGTGTCAACAAAATTCAATCAACACCAAACCAGTATTTTGGGCAATAATGTAAACTGAAGGGATCTGTCATGTCAAAAGCTGTGGAAAGATCTGACAATGTTAGAGCAACTGCCTTCCTTAATCCACAGATATAGATATGTCATTTTGGATCTTAAGCAGTTTTGTCTCATTTGAGTGAAAATTCCTTCATGCTGACTGATTATGATGGACACTGAGAACCTCTTGGCCACTGAAGTTGTTTAACTGTTTACACACAACTTTCTCAATTAATTTTGATATAAAACTGAGATTGGACACAGGTCTATAATTTTTCAGGATGTTTTTGTCCATATTTGGTTTTGAAAAGAGGAATGGCATTAGCAGTTTTAAAACAATTGGGAAAACTACCCTCCTTAAGTGAGTTATTTATGATATTAGTAATAGGAGTTTTGATTACATCACCACATTTCTTTAACAATGAATTTGGAATAGGATCAAGGTCACATGTTTTGGTTTTCGAGGATGCTAGAATTTTTAGGAAACCAGTGTGAAGGAAAACACGGTATTTTTAACAGGACTGGGTCTGATGATTGGGATGGATTATCATGATTGCAAGCTTGTCCTTTAAGCAAAATTTACTCACTCCAAACATATCTTGCAAGATTTGTATTATCTGTTAGTATTACATCTGAGGATTTTTGTAGGATCTTTTTGAAACTATTGTGATTTCGGTCTCCCTTCATTATTTGCTACGATTCTTTAAAAATGGCTACTATACAGCCTGTCCAAGAAGGAAAGTTGCACTTTCAAGAAATATCCCAAAGTCATCTAGAAACTGGGCCTTCTGAAAATTTGGAGGTCTGTACATGACATGTAAAATAATCTCCTGAGCACTGCTAGTTAATAACTGAACAGAGATGCTTTCAAATGAATGAAAACATAGTTGTGACAGTGATGTAAACACAATGGATCATCCCAAATAAACAACGTCACCACCCCTTCCTGCAGTACAAGGTATATGAATACATTTGTAACCTGGAGGAGTAACATTGGCAATGGAATTGATCAGTGTCATCTGTCCTAAGTCATGTTTTAGTTACTGCAATGAGATCAATCTTTTTGTATTCACAAAAAGAACAAAGGCACCAAACATTGCCGGCTTTAATCTCTTGGAACTTTTTGGGGGACACTTCCTCAGCCTTTTTCTCAGTTTCCTTATTCTAGGCATCACTGGGGTCCCCATGTGTGGTAGGATCCCAAAACTGTGAGTGGAGTGAGTTAAATGACTCCAGTGGCTTGAGTTCCAGGGTGGGGCTGACCTAACAGCTGTGTTGCTTGTCCTTCTCCTCAGGCTTTGCGTCTACTTTCTCCTTATTTTTCTTCTCATTTTTTTTCTTTTTTCTTGTCACTGTTCGAAAATAAAATTATCAGACAATATTCAGGAGGCTATGCCATCATAGTTCTGGAGTAGCTCATTATGTTAATGGTTGCTTTGGGAGTAACTTTTGACATCTAATGAGATTTATTTGACTTTGAGAATTACCCTGAACAATCATTTCAGAAAATCAGAAAAAAATACTGGAATATCAACAAATTGCTCCTGATGATTAAATTGGAATTGACTGTGGAATTACTTGGAATATAACAACGATATCTAAATTCGAAATGTGTTCTCAAAAGTACAGTACTACACTTTACAATTCTTTGAGAAAACTCAAGTTAAATCCTGACAAGTCAGAATTCATTCTGTTTGTGTAAAAACGCCAGCATAGCAAACTTACTAGCTATTTCCCTGTCAGTACCCCTAGCTAATCAGTGCTGCTCTTGTTATTACAGCTTAGGTATGTGATGTTTTATTCTGAGTTTTCCTTTTCAAGCCCTAAGGCCAGTTAGACTGTAAGTTTCTCATAGAACTGTCATCATGGAGAAAATGCTTTGGTCTGTAGCTGTATTGACTATTGCAGTGCTCTCTTAAGAAGCCTTTTGTGTTTTAACTTGTGTAATGTTCAGAATATTCTTGCCAGGA
Organism: Sabellastarte sp. h YS-2021; assembly: GCA_964017235.1. Lineage (NCBI taxonomy): Eukaryota > Metazoa > Annelida > Polychaeta > Sabellida > Sabellidae > Sabellastarte > Sabellastarte sp. h YS-2021. Next base: position 70,593,604 of record OZ024932.1, read on the forward strand.
TGGTCACTAACATTAATAGGTGTATGCACACACACCTACCACATGGATCCAGTTGCCTTACAACTTTCAAGGACATGGATCAGATCCTGAACATTGGAAATGCCCCGGAATTCTCCCAAAAGCTTAGGAAACAGGGAGGAATGTTCCCAATTTTTTTAATTTTTTTTTTGTGACTTCCATTACAACAGGAACAGGAGTATTGCTGATCGAAAATTAGTTTAAAATTAATTACTATTTAAACCTTCCATATACAATTAACTGGGTTTGTGTCTTCAATGTTAGAGTTGGACATCTAATCAAAAGCTATGACCTTTCCGTAGGGTTCAACTCCGACAAAAATTTGTTATGACTAACTGTCTAACTACTATTATTAGTAGTCTTCTTTGACCCAAAAGGCCTGTAGGATGAGAGATCAAAGAAAAATACTTTAGAAGCTTATTCAAACTTTTTTTGTTTCAAAGATATGGTCTGAACTGTCGACCTCAAGGTGGGAGGCGGGTGTGTTACTACTGCACCACCGTACCCCCCCTGTGATTTTAAGGGACGACTGTCAGTAATTTTGAAGTCCTCGTCACTCACATTATAATATGCATAGGTCTTCATAAGTGTTTTTTTTACCAGACCCAAGCCTATTTAAAATACCTTGTCTCCCTCTCCACTGGTATCTGAGGATGGTGTACTATAAAAATTCTAGTGTTCTCCAAAAATAAAACATGTAATCTTGATTTCACTCTAACTTCACTGGTGTTTGTTAACATACTCCTATCATTAAAATAATAAATTACTCAATGAGAGTAGTTTTCCAAAAAGTTTTAAAGTGCATATGTATGGACATAAATGTTCTGAAAAATTTATATACCTGTTCTCACTGATTCGTCTGTACTCTTTAAACATGCAGTTATTCGTTATTTTCAATGTGGAAAGAGGGGAAGAAAGGACAGGGTAGTTTTGACAAATCTAAATTCACATTAAAATTTGGTCCCTTCAGATATAAAGTAGTCTGTCATAGACACACAATAAATAGACTCTATATAACTGCATAATTGTCTCAAATTGTTGTGTGTGATAAGTGAAAAAAATTCAGAAAGAATATCTCTATCGCTCTGTGTTCACATCTCTAGATTAACAGATTTATTTTAGAAATGTTTATCTCTAGTTTAACAGGGCACATGAGAATTCGAAGAGGCAGGAAATGTGTGAATTTGTCTATATTTTTAAATGTTTTAAATTATTTACAAAACACGATGATCAATTTACTTTAACAATACATGTATATCACTCTGAAAGTTATGTCTTAACACCAAAATTGTAAATGAATCAAGTTAAATTCATATTAAATTTTAATGTTGATGTCACATTCCCAATTTAATTGCACCCAGCTCCTAGTTTCATTGATAATGGAATAGTGTAAGTTTGGTTTTGGTGATGAAACAATAAGTGATGGTAAATTAGTAAATACTCATAATTATTGAGGGCTCCATATTTACTGATTTTGCATTTCCTCAAATTTTCAGTAAATACTATATTGCAAGCTTACTGATTTGAGTTTCAGCAGATATGGGGAATAGAACTAACTGAAAGGTCAGTTATGTTTTTGGTCTTTGGTGTCGTTATGGTAACTTCAGTTGTTGAAATTTGAGGAACTGAAACCGATTAAGTCATTTTGGTGAATGTAACTTTTCAAAAGCTGCAAATCTGAAATTGAATTCAGACTTATGTCATTATCGCGAATGTAACGTCAGCTGTTACAAGGTTTGGGAATTGAATCCATTTTTGTCACTAAGTTTAATATATTTACAATGGTGAATGTAATGTTAGCTTTTGCAAAATTTGGGAATTGAATTCATTTATGTCATTATGTTTAATGTGTGTACTATTACTAATTATGTGCCAATTATAACATAGTAGTGTGACCATAGATTTCTTGAAACTTTGCAGTGTTCTGTCAGAAGCTGCCTCTTTTAGCTGAGTCGCTCATTCCATCAATTGTGTCAACTCACTGGTGGCATTGCTGATAATAATGACACAAGCTAATTTTAGCAGTCTGGTATCTTGAGTCCAGAATGCATGCTTATCTTGGGTATTATGGAATGTTGAAATCATCCTTATCACTGATGTAAATCAGCCCGTTATCTATAACTAAAATGAAGTCCTTTCTTAACCAAGAGCAACCTATGGTCTTATTAAAAGGATCTCGGATGGCGGATGTTTTATTAATGGAAACAGAAATAATGCAAGAGGTGTTGCTATTTTGTTCAGTAAGAATTTGGAATATACAATCAGTAAGACTGGCAAAGACATGGATGGTAATCTCTTAATGCTAGATATCCACATTAACAATTTAACAATTAGAATGTTTAATGTCTGCGCACCTAATACGGATTCACCAGCCAAAGAAGGGATCCAAGACTATATATTATGATCTGTGGTGACCTAAATCTAACTCTAGAACCAGATTCATATAACTATACACATTAACAATCCACTCTCCCATAGCATACTCATTGACACCATGAGTATATTTAACCTACAAGATGTCTTTTGAACCATGCATCCGACTGACAAGTGCTTTACCTGATTCAGAAAAATCCAATCAAACAAGCAAGACCAGACTATTTTATTGTTTCTGATACAATGATAAATCTATTCACAGAATGTAATATCAAACCATACCACCATTCAGACCATTCATCTATAGAGTTGAACATAAAAATAAAAACTTTTGTTAGAGGAAAAGGTGTTTGGAAATTTAATTGCTCTCTTCTAAAGGACCCAAACTTTTTAACTTTAATTAACAATATGATTGACAAGGTGACAATTAATTATGCAGCTAAAGTATATAACATTGATAAAATACAAGACCTTGACAAAGAAAATTTACATCTAGCAATCTCTGATAGTTTTTTTTCTTGAAAATATCTTGTTACTATTGATGGGCGAAGCTATAAAATATGCCACCTATAAAAAGAAATCTGAAAGAACTGTGGAAAAAATTAATTCAGGAAATAGTAAACTTAAAACTTGAAAATAGTGTCAGAAATAAAAGTGCAATACTGGACAAAAACCTTGAATCTAAGGTGAAATCTCAGTTGCACGGTATCATGGCGAGATATATCTATGCTCATTAGAGCACATGAATTACATAGTAAAACAATAAAACAAATGAGTTCATGTGGCTGTATGAAAGTGTCCGATCAAAAACAAATACTACACAAAGTAGGAAAATTTTATCAAAATCTTTTTAAAGCAAGGGGAGTAGACAAAACCTACTCAATTGATTCTTTAAATAATTCCAAATCTGTAATTAAACCTACAAAGAACCAATCAGCTGAATTTGAAGGAAAAATTAACAATAGAATAGTTATCAGTAGCCCAAAAGTCAATGAAAAAAATAAATATCCAGGTATAGCTGGTTTTCCAGCAGAGTTTAATAAAGTGTTTTGGGGCAAACTAAAAGTAATACTTTTATGAGCCCTTAATTCAGGATATGATAGGGAAATGTCCAACACAAACTATGGATTATATCCTGTATCCCAAAGGGCAATAAACCCAGAAACCTGATGAAGAACCTGTATCATCCCAAAGGGCAATAAATCCAGAAACCTGATGAAGAACTGGAGGCCTATACCACTCCTGTCAGTTATCTATGAGATGAACTCATTAGCAATAGCAAACAGCTGAAAAAAAGGGTTTTTTTATACTATTATATCTGAACGCAAACAGGATTCTTAAGTGGGAAATATATTGTTGAAAAGGTACATCTTATCTATGACATTCTACACTCAATGGAAGAAAAACAAATTCCAGGGCTACTTATGCTCATTGGCTTTGAAAAGGCTTTTGACTCTATACAGTGAGACTGACTATATTTTTCAACTTCGGTAATAGTTTTGTAAGGTGGATTACTGTCTTCAACACAAATATTAAGGCATACATAATTCAGTCTGTTTTTTTATCCGACCCCATAAACACTGAGTGTGGCTGTCACCAAGGGGATAAAATATTCCTTATCTTTTTATCTTATGTGCACAGATTTTGTACTTGATAGTAATGCATCATGTAAATATAAAAGGGAAAACTCTAAAGGCAATAAATAGTCTCTTTTTAAAATTTATCTGGGATGACAAACCAGGTAAGATTGGTAGATCCCAGCTGAAAAAACAATATTCGAAAGGTGGATTAAACATGGTGGACCTAGAAAAGTTAATAAGGGTGCTAAAGGTCAGTTGGATACACAGACTCTGACCTGCTGATGGATGACAATGGATTAAATTAATTGATTACGAATTACTTGTTAAATCAAAATTATTTCTGCTAGGTCCCTGTTGGTTCCAATCAATCCAGAGCAAAATATCCAATCCATTCTGGTGCGATCTTCTCAAATCTTGGGACATTATAAATGTGGTAACTCATATTAAGGATTTCAGTGATTTTATGAGAACCCCTCTGTGGTATAATCCCAAACTTGGAACAGAAAAAACTTTCTTTCTGTCATGGATCAAGGCAGGAAGTCCAGCTGACACTGCAGACAATAATGGAAATCTACTCCCTAAATAGGTTCTGAAAACTCTTATAAACTCATAATAAATTTCTTAGGCTATCACTGTACAAAAGCTTTTGTGACACAAAATGCCAATAAACTAAAATACCAACCATTTGAACATCCATTTATTTGTAGCTCAAATGGAACTACAAATAAAGTTGAACGAAGGGTCAAGAAACTTCAACTTGTCACAGTTTAAGAATGACAATGCACAGGAAAACTTATATACAGATAAGAATAAATGGGATAAGGTTATAAAAAATCCATTAACATTAAGGGTTGGTAAACTACCTACAGAATCTGTTTTGAATGTTTAAATGATAATGTCATAAAATAGTTTCAGTATAAAATCCTTAATTTAATTTTGGGGACCAGGTACTATCTTTATAAACTAAAAATTGGTTATTGCAATAGTGCAGAAGAGACAGTAACCCACTTATTGTGCTACTGCACTGAAGCAAAGTCATTCTGGATCGATTTAAAGTCATTTATTTTCAGGAAAACAGAAGTCATTTTGGACATTGACCCTATACCTATTGTATTTGGGTATTACAAACCAGATTGTAATTTTCCATTTTCAAATATTATTAAATTTTATAACAAAAAAATATATTTTGATTGCTCAAGAAAAAAGCCCCTTCAATTGGGAATATTCCTCAAACATTGTGGAGTAGGAAATGTTGTCCAATATAAACTCTACTATGGAAGCTTTGCAAAATTGAAGTAAAGTAAAAACACTGGTTCTGACCATCTAAGTCAGGAATTAGCTCTCACTTATGACAGCTTAAAAATATGAAGGCTCTTGTAAATATGTAGCAGTCTTATTTAATCAATTGAGTCATTGTTTTTTTTTTAAATATATAAACAATTTTATACTTGAACAAATCACATTATTGGCATGACTTCTTTGATAAAGTGCTCTACCTGTCTGTGTATACGGAGGAAAAATTGTTTCCAAAAACCATGATAACTATTAGTTTTCATTTGAATAAAGATGTTAGAAGTTAGAAATTTACCCAGTATTTCAGACAAAGTTGGGGGCCACGTTGGTACACTGGTAACACACTTGCCTTCCACCTCTGATGACTGCGGTTCAAACCCCTGACCCTTGCTAGTTGCTTAATGATGGTCAGGACTTTACAGTACAGAATCTTGACCATCTGTAAGCACTGGTTTCCTCTTCCCATTAAACTACCTGTCATGATATGACCTATACAGTGTTGAAAGTGACATAAACCCAAGTAAATAAATTTAGACAAAGTGATTTACATCCAAACAAATTTGTTGCATGTATTCTTGAAAACCTCATTGTTAATCATTGATTTTCAGTTAGTGCTATTTTTAATCTTGGATAAATGTTTGGCCATTTTGTGTTACATATATAATTTTAATGTAGGTAGGGTGTACTTACTGCTTGATCAAAGAAGTAAGCCCTTTATTGGACTTCATCATTGTGTTTCACACTGTTTCATGGACTTACAGCAAAATGCTTTATGAAATGCTATTCTACACTAGAGGTCACTTAGTCAACTGAAGTTTAGAGTTTACTTTTCACTAATTTATATCTTAAACTTATTATTGCTAGTAAATTCTCATATTTATTGAGTTTTTTCATGGATTATAGATATTTACTAGACAATTTTTCAATACTACATATGTCATGGTAGAAACAATGTTTACAAGTTTTTCACACCAGTTTTCCCCAAGTATTTTGCTTCATATTTTTCTTCATACATCAGTTCTTATAGTACCAGGTGCAGTAAGAGTGGTGGCAATTTCCTTGTCATTCCAAAGTTCTACCCTTCTATTCATAAATCTGTCAAACAAGTTTCGTTATAGTTTTGCTTTTGAAAACGTCACTTTTTGGAATGCTCTCCCTGGTGAGATTTGTGTGTATCCCTCCCTAGCCTCTTTGAAAAAGCAGCTTAAAACCTACCTGTACACCAAGGCATACCCACCTTATAGTCTTAATCATCCCCCGGCATTTTCTGTGGTGCTGACCTCTTTTCTGTCCCTGGATACTGAAATTGTTTGATTGTTTTTGGTTCTGTTTTCACCTTAGAGTCTTCTTTTTTTTATTGTTCTTTTTACATAGTTACATTATACTTACAAGACAAATACAAAGACGAAGAACACAACAAAACAAAACAAGGACAAAATATACATAAAAAAGTTTTCTATTTAGTTAAGACATAGCTACACTATTTTACATGTTATAACTGTAATAATTTTTTATTGCATTTCAGTCTAATGTTTACAGTAATTATCAAAAGGTATATTATTCTGCATTTCTAAATGTTCATATCTACAGCTACAAAATATCTTGAAACACTGTTATGAATGATTATTTTCACAAGAATATTTAAACTATTTGATAGCAAGCAATTTTTAAAGATCCTCAAAAACATTACACCAGACTGACAAACTACTTTTAAACCTTTCATTTGTATTACTAGCCTTTGAGAGCATCTCCTGTTCATAGTATTTGCGTTTAATTATATTTTGAAGACAATATATATTTGGATCTTGATTTTGAGAAGCACAAGTAAAAATATAATATCTAGTAATGGTTAGAAAAAAATTCAGTGGCCAGAAAAGGGTGTCTTGTTGGAGATATCCTATGGTTTTAGATACCCTGTCTAGATGGAGCTTTATTGAAATACGACGCTCAATCCAGCATATGACATTATTCCACAGTGTATTTGAGATAGTACACTCAGAAAATAAGTGGATTATTGATTCAGCACTTTGATCACATAATCTGCACCGGTTACATTCAGATATTTTCATTTTAACTAATAGTTCCTTTACACCCAAAATCCGGTGTAAAACAAGATACTGAAACCAAATACAATCATTATCAAGTATAGCATAAAAACCGATTTTATACACTGAATTTCAGAGATCTTTTCTTTCTTCTATATGCAGTTCTAGACACCATTTTATTTCACTCTTTGATATCTGATTCAATGTTTGTTGTAATTGGGAATACACTAATTTATGACCATACTTTTTGGTTATCAAGGTTTTTATATGGAAAGGAATGTATGGATTTTCAAAATTGAATATATTATTTTGTTGATAAGTATCTAGAAATTTCTGGACTAACTTTTTAATTGTGAAGTAGTTAAGAAAGTTAACTGGAAAGTTATATCGATTCTTGACGTCTGATAGACTTAACATATTACCGTTTATATTTATTATATCTCCAACAATATGTATACCATGTTTAAACCAATCAGGGAAGAAAAGTTTGTCAGTACCAATATGAGTGTTAAACCATAAGCTACTGGAAAAGATATCTTGATTTAATTGAACTTTAGATCTCTACACAGTTCCTTGAAATATGTGAACACTGTTTTCCAGAAAGGATTTAAGCTTGATATTTCTAAATTACTCCACTCTCCCCCCAGGATGAATAGCCTTTTCAAGCCTTTAATATCATAACACAACAATGTCTGCCAGTCAGTTTCTTGACCAGAGATAATGCGCTTCAGCCATTTTATTTTCAGTGATCTTTCAAAATTGTACACATTAATCATTTCGAGTCCCCCTATTGAAGTCTTTTTGCAGATTTGCTGTCTATTAACTTTGTCGGGTTTTCCATTCCAAATATAGTCAAATAGTAATTTGTTGATAGCATCAATATATTCAGTAGGAGTTGATAATGACATAAACAGGTGGATAAATTTTGACAGAACCAATGTCTTAATAACAGTTATTTTTCCAATTGGTGTTAAATAACGATGTTGCCAGCATATGATAGTTGTTTTTTTTTGCATTTACCATTGCCTTTTCATAGTTTAGGGATGACATTTTATTGAGATCAATTGAAAAGCATAGGCCTAGGAGGTTAAATTTAGATTCTCCCCAGTGCAGTTTTGAGACAACATTAAACTTTTCTTTACACCATTTTTTACAGCCAATCCATATTAGTTTTGTTTTTTTCTGTATCCATTTTTTTTAGCTGGAAATACTCCCAAAGGTTTCAAGGACATTTAGTGTTGCCTGCAGTGAGTTAATATTTCCATCTAGAAAAATGGTGGTGTCATCTGCGAATTGTATAAGCTTATAATTATGTTTCCCAATGTTAATGCCTTTGCTGAATGGAGAGTTTTCAGTAATACGACTTAATATTTCAGCTACCAGTAGAAATAAATAAGGAGCAATTGGATCTCCCTGTCTGCAACCCCTTTTTACCCTTTTTATTGGTATTGGATCTGATAGTATTCCACACTGAATAACATAAGCGATAATGTCTTTGTTGAAGAACTTTATCCAGTTTGTAAACTTGTCATCAAAGCCAAAGTATTCTAGTACATTGTAAAGAAAACTCCATGATACAGAATCAAACACTTTTTCAAAATCTATTAACATTAAAAGTCCTGGAATTTTATTTTTTTCTGTATGGCTCATTAAATCATATACTACACTGAAAACCTCTGACAAATATTAATTTGTCAATAATTTGTCAAAACGGTGCCTAAAACAACAAATTTTCCAACTGACAAATTTAAACTTGTCATTTTCTTGTTGGACAAATTAACTGACAAACTTATGACAAGAAAATGACCCTGATAGTCCAATTAATTTGTCGTTTTAGGCGCCTGTTATTGCTCACAGCCTTGTGAAATTAATTTTAAGTGCACTAATTTGCTTGTCATAAGTTTTCAATTAATTTGACCAATAAGTTATGAACATTTGACTATCATTCAACAAGAAAATGGCATTTGAATTTGCCATTTAGGAAACTTGTTGTTTTAGGCACCATTTTGACAAATTAATAATTTTCAGTGTAGTCTTTTACAGTCTGCTATACTTCTCCCAGACATAAAAACAGATTGGTGTGGTGAAATAATTTCAGGCAGAATGGGCTTTAGCCTTTCAGCTATTGTGGCAGAGGCTAACTTATAAACTACTGATAATAGTGATATAGGACGCCAATTTTTTATGTATCTACGGTCTTTTTGTCCCTTTGGTAAACTTGTAATAATACTTTGTCTCATGGATATTGAAAGGCATCCCTTACTATAACACGAGTTTATAGCATTTGCTATAAGGTATTTTAATTTACCCCAAAATACTTTAAAAAATTCTGCAGATAAACCGTCAATCCCAGGAGATTTATTGTTTTTCATTTTCTTAAGAACAGTACCAAGTTCAATTACAGAAATTCTACTTCCCATGTCATTCTTTTGATTTACTTTCTTACCCGCAATGTTTTTTAAGTTACAGTCTGTGTAATTCTCTCTTTCCTTGAACAGATTATGATAGTATTTTTCTATTTCTTTCAAAATCAGCTTTTGGTCATTAATAGTAGCACCATCACCAATCTGCAATTTACCTTAGAGTCTTCTTTATAAAGGAGAGATTAAGTACTACAAAAGTCCAATTAGAATTTAGAATTAATAAATTATTAAATAGTTAAAACTACACCTTGAATTGCTGCTATCACTCATTAGAAAGAAGCCCAAAACCTATCTCTTTGCACAAGCATATCCACTTTAATTTCTGCTTTTTTCTGTATCTCTCTGTGATGCTGACCCATGTTATGTCTAAGGTTAATGATTATAGATCTCTGCTTTTTCTGTTTGGTGCATCTAGAGTCTGTCTTTAGATGGTGATTAAGCACAATAAAAATAATTAGAATCAATTATTAGAATCAGCAAGGAATAATCACAACCTACAATAGAACATAAAAACACTTGGTGTGCACATATCTCTATCAGTTCCCAAAACTTCCATTATTACTTATTAGTGGCATGATAAAAAATACAGAATTTTTCCAGGGATCAACACAGAAATTAACTCAGTTCTATGTTACATCAAGATTAACCTACCATACATTATTTTGGGGGTTTTTGTAACCTTTTGCTAATGTGCAAATTGAATTAATTCAGTGATCCCATAACCTCCTTTGTGGAGGTTAAAATAATACTCTAAATCTAAATCTAAATCTACTGCTTTGCAGGCGCAATATCTTCCCCAAGGGGAACTCAGTGCGCTAACTAATCAGGTATAATTTCCAAGTCATAGTGGGGGACTCTACAGACTGTTTGAAATCTGACATAAAATTTTCAAATTTCTGTCTGACATCATTAAAGGAGACTCAGAGGCAGATCTAGGAGGGGGCGTGGAGGGCGCACGCCCCCCCTTTCAGAGTTTGAAACTTTAGTCATGGGGATTTTTGTCCCTGCCCACGCCCCCCCCCCAATCCCCCACCCCAAGATCTGTTTTTACTAGGGTCACATATCTCTTTAAAGTTACAGTTATTATACAAGTGTCACTGTCTAATATCCAAGGGAATTAAGCTATTTTGTGTTTATACTAAGTTAGGTCTCATCCTCAAACAAACTGGGGATTACATCTTTTGTGAATAACTTTGTTTATAAACCTGTTTTGTTTACTAGTGTATGTTTAAACATGAGATATACAGTTTACAAAAACTAGAATCACTCACCCCAATTAATAATTTATTATTTCACTTCTGTGTTTCAAAAAAAGTTAAATTCTGAAAACGTTTCATCAAATTTAATCAATTGGTGCATGTGTGTTTAAAAGAAAAACAATGAAAGAATCAGTTATTTTAAAATAAAAATGTTAAAGAAAAAATGTGGCATTTATATTAACATTCAAGTATGTTTCCCTCCATTTTTTTCAGTTGTACCATTGTTTATTATGGGAAGCCCCTTCGAGGTTATTTTAGGTTTCAAGTGTTTTTATTTATGTCAGTATTGGTCTGACATTTATTGCTGTGTTGGTCTGACAATTGTTTGTAGAAAAAGCCCCAGTAGAAAAAAAATTCTGCAAAAACAGTCACAGTAGAAAACTTGTGTATGAACAAATAATCCAAGTAGAAAATATTTCTTTTTTTTCATGAAGAGTGGGGTTTTGTCCTCATTCTTATTTATCTGAGTGGGGTTGTGTCTGAATGGGGTTTTTGCTTGATGGGGTTTGGTCTGAGTGGGGTTTTGCCCAGTGCAGTTTTGCCCCACCTTTGTTACATTAAGTACACTATTTGGCAGTGCTTGTGTAAATGTGTTATGAACCATTTAGTTAGAGGGCTTTTATACTGAGGTTTTCTACTGCAGGATTTTACAGAGGCTTTTTTCTGCTAGAGGCTTGTTCAGTTTACTTGACCATCAGTATCATATATACAGTTTTTTTGATAAGATTGGCATTTTGCTTTCCCTGTCCCATAAAATGGACAGCATTTTGTCCCACCTTGCAATTTTGACTGGTGTTTTGTCCCCAGTATTTTGTCCGTTGACATTTTGTCCATGCATCGCGTGATATGTCCCGCTACAAAAGGTCCAAGTATGAAAATCTATACCGGCGATAACCCACGCCCCCCCTTTCGGGAAATCCTGTATCTGCCTCTGAGACTGGCCACCAGAAAAGATGAAAGGGTGTACTTCTTTCTAAATTAATCTTTGGATCACTATGCCATTTTTAGAATTTAATTAAAAACAGATGTAAAATATATTCCTATTAATGATCACTAAGAGTAACTGCTTGGCTGTCTTGGACAAGAGTATGAGATGTTTCAAAGCATAACTTCATTAATTGTCTATGTTAAAATTACATTTTCAGTTCCCTCTATATGCCAGAAATAACCACATCCTGTCAATAACATTCTTAATGGGGGATCATTATTGATTGTCTGAAATAGAAAATCAATGTTTAGATATTCTGTGTAACATTGAACCTTATATTTCAGTCATTGCGCGTAAGTTCTGGTTACAAAGATTATCAATAATAAGATGCAAATGAAAACGCTGATGTAAACTTTCTATCTGTACACCTTATCCTTATTACATTTTGCAGCACCACCTACTGAATGTAATGTGCGAAGAAATGAATTATGGGATTGACTACCATCTAGAGATCCGCCATATTGAAATGAGAAGCGATGTAAAATGAAAACACAAGGGTTAAAAATACAGATTTATAACAGTATCCCTTATGTAAATTGTGCCTGTATCAAATAAATAAAAAGAAAAATATCTTGTTGGTTTACTTATGCTTAGAATGGGTTCTGCAGACAAGAAGACACGTAAAAAAAGAACCCGTAAAATTTCCAAACCTTTATCGTCACCTTCAAGTGGTTCGGTTCAGACTGCCCAAAGCAGTTTGCCTCCTTTTTTGCCAGAATTAGCACCGCAGAAGCCTGAGGTAATTATATTACCTAAAATGAATGTTTTTTCTTTTATATTTATCGATGAGGGGAAATATTTGAGTTGTTCTAACTTGTTTACTTCTTGAAAAATCGTGAACTGTCAATTCTGACATTTCCTGTCTCTTGGCCTTTGGCACAGTTTGCGTTGATCTTATTTTCATGCCGGGCTTTAGTAATGGGAATTATTGTGTTTTACACATCAGACATTTTTAATGATCTAAGACAGATCTGAATGTTACTTTAGCATGTTTTTTTTACATAATGCCCTTCCAAAGGGGGTACATGGGTGGACACAAAGATAAACGGTGGACACGAAGATAAACGATTTTTGGAATGAAAAATAAAGCTATGTAAACAACAAAATCATATACATTACATATTAAAATAGACTGAAACAAATATTTTTATGATATTTCTTGGTTATTTTGTGAATTATTTTTGTTTATTCAACAAAAATATGCAAATTTCCGAAAATCGTTTATCTTCGTGTCCGTTTATCTTTGTGTCCACCCGTGTACTACTGATGGCTGTACTGTCAGTGGCAAGTGAGAACTAGAACTATCGAACTACACCTGTAGTGGTGTAGTACCTGTAGTATTTTGTCAAAACGATCCATTTGCTTCCAAAACTGGATTTCTGAAATTTTATTTTAGCTTAAGTTGATGCTTTTGGACAATTTAACAGTTTTAAAGTTGTTACTTATGCGGTACTACCGATGCCTTTACTGTCATAGTAGGCAATTCAGTAAGAATTGTGGCTGTCAAACTATACCTAGTGGTGTACCTGTAATGTTTTTGTTGCAACAAAATCCATTTGCTCCTGAAATTGGAGATGGTCTGTCGTGATCTTACAGTTTGTGAAGCCTGTTTCGTTCAACTGTGCAGACATGTAAAACCACATCTATTACTGTTTTGAGGCAGATTGAGGAAACTGATGGCCGATTTCTGTAAGACTGCTAGCCTTGATTAAAGATGACAACTAATGAGGTTGGGAGCAATTTATGGCCTCAAAAGGGATTCCTTAAAAGTAAGGAGGTTATATTCAAAAATGAAATATAATGAAATGAGAGGCCTTTGAAGTTTTTCTCAATATGATGTGGCACAACTCATTTTCTCCAGTATGTAAATAATAAGGCAGAGAGCATTTTGAACTTTCGAAAAAATCGCAACACTGACTTTGCTCACCCCATATATTTGGATTTTGAGCAGTGCTGTCTCAGTGGAGTGGAAAATCCTATGTGAAGTTTGATAGTTGATCCCTTCTTTGCTAATGCAGTTGTGAAGTGGCGTGAAGGCCTGAAAAAGTATTCTTATTTTTTTTCCACTAATTTTTTTTATTTCACAACAAAAACAACAAAGTGTTACATATAGTTGCAATGTACAAAGTTATGCTTAAAGACTACATTTAGATTTATATGTTATTGTTTTATATAATTACAGAATAATCCCAAATTTGTAACTACATTTACACACACATATATATAGCTTAGTGCTGGTATTGTTTATCGATATTGAAATATTTATCGATTCACGCTACATTTGCCGATATCAATAATGTAGAGTATAATATCAATATCGAAACATACCACTTAACAGGTACAAATATCATGTTTTTCATTCAAATAAAGGACAATATTTGAAGAATATATTGGTTATCCTACTATTTTTGTCATATTTCACTTACCGCTAAACCGGAAATGCCATATTTGTTTACGTTTCGGGAAATACTAAACCTCGCAAAAGAGTTTGGAAGGTCTCTCCCAAGAAAGCATCTAATACGCCGATATTTCAATATCGATCGATACGCAAGGCAAAAATATGGTTTGATATCGATGTGCATATTATCATTCGATACCAGCACTAATATAGCTTCACTAGATCATTAAACAACTAAAGTTCGTACCAAACCATTCGACTGTTCCCATTTCCTGTAAAAATTATTTTGATTCAGATTTAATCGGAACAAAGTTTTTTGCTCTATAAAGACCTGAAACATTGACAGTGGCACAAGAAACAGATAATTATAATTATATGTTAGTGGTGAATCAGATCTTGGACAAATCTTGGGACATATTGGACCTTGAGAGGTTTTCACCCATGGTCTCCGGATGGGCCGGTGGACGGGCGGCAGGGAAAAAGTTTGTCCGGGCTGTATCTCAGAAACCTTAATGTGTAGGAAGTTGATACTTGGCAGGGACATTGGTTAGGATGTGTAGGTGTCCGTTTGACCTTCCTGTAGTGACCTTGACCTATAAAATCTTGTCCAGGCTATATCTTGGAAAGCTTAAGGTGTAGTAAGTTGATATTTGGTAGGGACATTGGTTAGTGGGTGTAGATATGCAACATCATGGTGTTACCTTGATTTGACCTTGCTGTAGTGACCTTGACCTATAAAATCTTGTTCCGGCTATATCTGGGAAACCGTAAGGTGTAGGAAGTTGATATTGGTAGGTACATTGGTTAGGAGGTGTAGGTGTGCAACGTCATGGTCTGACCTTGATTTGACCTTGCCGTAGTGACCTTGACCTATAAACTCTTGTCCAGGCTATAATCTCAGAAACTGTAAGGTGTAACAAGTTGATACTTGGTAGGGATATTGGTTAGGGGTTGTAGGTGTGCAACATCATGGTGCAGAGATGTTGCCAGACTGCGCGATTGCGAGAATCACGCAATTTTTAAAAAAATCTCACGCGATTTCGAAACTACAGTGCGGTATATTAGAGGTTTACTACACGCAAATGCAGGGATCCAATGCGTGAAGCGAATAGCTTACACGACCTTAACATACACTAAATATTTGCTGTATCATCGCTAGATGACAGGAAGAGTTATCAATGCGCATGCGTGCCATAAAATTTCTAGCAGTCCTCGCCACATCAGTTCCCATTGAAGGACAGTCTCAACTACAAGCCTCATATTTATTAAATGAAGGTGAAGTGTTGATTGTGATAATGTTGATAAATTGATCGATTGATTTGGCCCCTCAGGTTAACAGGTAAATTATCTCATTATGAGCTTGTATCAGTGACACATGAGGTATCAAATCAAATTTCAGCAAGTGACCAATAGGGATTGGTCAGTAGGCCTGGTGGCTCAATATAGAAAGCATTTTACCGAAATCTGATGTGATTTTACAACCCCCACTTCACTTGTCCACACATATAATGGGAGGAAAACTTAAAATATTGGAAACATGAAAAATCGGAAGAAATTTCTTTTATCTGTTAGTTTTACGCCACGGGGTATTGTCTTCACCCATGGTGTCCGGATGGTCAGGCGGGCGGCGGGAAAAAGTTTGTCCGGGCTGTATCTCAGAAACCGTAATGTGTAGGAAGTTGATACTTGGTAGGGACATTGGTTAGGATGTGTAGGTGTGCAACGTCATGGTCTGACCTTGATTTGACCTTTGACCTTGCTGTAGTGACCTTGATCTATAAAATCTTGTCCGGGCTATATCTCGGAAACCGTAAGATGTAGGAAGTTGATACTTGGTAGCAACATTGGTTAGGGGGTGTAGGTGTGCAACGTCATGATCTGATCTTGATATGACCTTTGGCCTTGCCATAGTGACCTTGACCTATAAAATCTTGTTCGGGCTATATCTTCGAAACCGTGAGGTGTAGGAAGTTGATACTTACTAGGGACATTGGTTAGGGGGTTGTAGGTGTGCAACATCATAGTCTGACCTTCATTTGACCTTTGACCTTGCCATAGTGACCTTGACCTATAAAATCTTGTCCGGGCTATATCTCGGAAACTGTAAGGTGTAGGAAGTTGATACTACTTGGTAGCAACATTGGTTAGGGGGTGTAGGTGTGCAACATCATGGTCTGACCTTGATTTGACCTTGCTGTAGTGACTTTGACCTATAATATCTTGTCCGGGCTATATCTCGGAAACCGTAAGGTGTAGTAAGTTGATGCATGATAGGGACATTGTTGGTGTGTAGCATCATGGTGTGACCTTGATTTGACCTTTGACCTTATCACAGTGACCTTGACCTTTAAAAATCTTATTGCACCTTTGGGTCTGTCTTTTGATGCAGATTAAGCACTGTTAAAGTCATATTAGAATTCATTAAGAATTTTACTTTTACAACTTCCCATTGTAACAGATGGAATTTCATCAAGTGAGCCACAGATTTTGCTCCCAACACCACACATGAGCATTCATTGAATGTATTGCCACTTCTGTATGCATGGTAATATTCAAAACATCCAAACCATAATTCGGCCATGCCAGATGTAAAGAGTGTCGTAATGTTAAGTTTACTGATTAATACTGTCATCTTGTTATTGAATTGTCTTGTTTTAAAACTTCATCTTTACATGCATTGTCTTTCTCTTAGACAGTATTTTCTCTAGTTAAACTAGGGGTGGGACGAGTACAAATAATTCAGGTCGATTACTCGCAGATAAAAACTCGACTCGACATCGAGCCCTCGCGACATTTAGTATCTACCATAACAGGAAATGACATCCAATATGGCGGCTCCCGTAAACGAAAAAATACAAAGATAACAGCTTTGAATCGCTTGAATTAGCCATTGTCAGCACATAATATCAATAATATTGTGTTACAAATGGTGGATTATACGATTTGATGAAAGTAAGGTGTGTTATTTATGTTTTATTAACTAAAAAAAACGTAACCGGTTTTATAGGTTGTTATATATACACAAGCACTCGATCCCAAGAATTGGAGTCGAATTTTCGTGAAATTTGCCTCACTCGGCGAGTGCTCGGTTGTACCCCTAATTTAAACATTGTTTGGACCTTTATAGAACTGACAGTGCTCTGAAAGTGTCCTGAACTTTGTACTGATACAGTACTTCTATATCTCATGGTGTTAAAAATATTTCCCTAGGCTGTGTGGTACGGGCATCTCTGATGCTATTTTTGTACATTAAATTTGCAGTCGTATAGCGAAAACTGAAAATATTGGTAAGAAACAATAAATTTTAAGAAATTACTGTTATCCCATATTTTAATTTTATTATTGTGTATTTAGGGACTATGCAATTTCGTTGAGAGGAAACATTCATGTTTTGGTTTTGGTTTCACTTCCTCTATTTTAATGAAGGCTGCGTCCCCTGCGCCGACCGCAGACTAAACCCCTGCACGGATTTTCACCAAATTTTCAGAATATGTTTAGCCCAAGAGGATCTAGAGCTGGTTAGGTTTTGGGAGGTATCCGATAACAACTGTTGCCATGGCAACACTTTTAAGATTTTCGGGTCTTAAAGTTTGTGGGTGTTCCACAGACTAAACCCCTGCACAGATTTTCACCAAATTTTCAGGGGATGTTTACCCCAAGAGGATCTAGAGCTGATTAGGTTTTGGGGGGTATCCGGTAACATCTGTTGCCATGGTAACCCTTTTAAGATTTGCAGGTCTTAAACTTTTTCGGTGTTCCTCAGACTAAACCCCTGCACGGATTTTCACCAAATTTTCAGAATATGTTTACCCCAAGAGGGTAAACACTTTTAAGATTTTCGGGTCATAAAGTTTGTGGGTGTTCTACAGCCTAAACCCCTGCACGGATTTTCACCAAATTTTCAGAATATGTTTGTCCCAAGAGGATCTAGAGCTGATTAGGTTTTGGGGGGTATCCAGCTAACCACTGTTGCCATGGCAACACTTTTAAGATTTTCGGGTCTTATTGTTTGTGGGTGTTCCACAGCGGCACAGCCTAAACCCCTGCACAGATTTTCACCAAATTTTCAGGATATGTTTGTCCCAAAAGGATCTAGAACGGACTATGTTTTGGGGGTGTCCATTGGCAACTGTTGCCACGAAACCACTTAAATTTCGGGGTCTTAAAGTTTCTTCTAAAATGTTTGATATTTTAATAAATAAACTAAAATATTGAAGCTAGCTTCATCAGATTTGCACAAAATGTAAATGGATATGAAAGCTTGCCTACGAGTAATTGTGTCCTTGTTTTGGAAACAAAATGACCGCCATATCACATCTTTAATACCAAATAGTTGAGTCATCATATCAAAAAAGCCTTATATCTCTCTTATAATTGCTTCTAGGGCTACAAAATATGAAAAGTACTTGTATGAAATCATGGCCTGTGAATCTTTTGTACAATATCTCGTGGGTTCTCTGTACTTCTTACAACAGAAGTTGTTCCTAAGATTTTCCCAAATCTCAATGTTGTTTGCCATTAGCTGTACCTGCGGGCTGGGGTTCTTGTCTGCCAAGGAGGGGTATTTTTTATGTGTGCCATTTTATTAAAGCACACTTGTGATGTCATTCTATTGTTAAAAGTGTGCATTATTTTTAGGTAATGCACACTTTTTTGTTCTAATTTACAGACACCTGAAACAGTCAAATGGTTTTTGCCAGAACAATGAGATAAATGCTATAAATTGAAAAAAAAAATCTGAAATATATGAATACTTCAATAGGATGACATAACAATTGTGGTTTAATTCTAGTCAAGGCTGTGACTTCGTTAGAAAAACGACACCGGGTATTCGTTTCGCAAGAACCGATCCGAATTCGGGTAACCGTGTTTTAGTTTACACCCAGTGGAAGTAGCAGAGAAGCAAACATGGCGGATGATGTAAACAAAACGTTGTGAAAAATGTTAAATATCTGTATAAATAAGGAAAATTATGCGAAAAACTATAAGTAGTTAGAGAAATCTGGCAGAATATTGAGGTTTACCCATGTTTTTCGTTGTTTTACGGTATATTAAATACTTTTTCGGTCACCCGGTTTGCCACTTTGTACTCGGTTTCTTACAGACTTCGAACCGTTTTCGGGTAACCGGGTAACCTATCGCAGCCTTAATTCCAGTATATCAATTGAATTATCCAGTTCATTTGCCCAAAAAAGTGTTTTAAACAAGTTATTTGTCCCATTTATTCCTACTATCCATTTTAGAGTAGTAATTCTACAGAACAGAAGATATACCAGACACCAATATTAACACATGGGTCAATATACAAAAGCCAATATATAAATAACCAGTAATCAAGTACATTGAGATTTAGGTTAATTGGTTTATCAAGAGTTTTTAAAATAATTCATAAAAGTGTAGTATTTCAGGGGGATGTATCCAAAAGTTTGTGAGCTTTAAGTTTGGTATTCAGGGTCTCGTAAAGTGTGCATTATTTTCCCAGTAAGGCACACTTTTTCATACTTTACCTATCACATAAGTTTGTACATGTGTGCTAGAGAAACTGTTACTTCATCATAGGCTTCCATCTAAAGCGAAAGGTGTCTTCCTGTGGTTAAAGGTAACCGTCGCATCATGAACAAATAAAATCAAAGTTTTGTGCCTTCTTCAACAACACCAAACTTCTTATATCTGACACAATCTCATTGGTTCTGCATATTCTTACAATTAAAGTTATTCCTTAGATTTTCCCTCTTAGTGTCTATTCTCAGTGTTGTTACGCATTGAACTCTATCTGGGCTGGGTTTCCTGAATGCCGATGCTGGCATTTTTCTGGGCATATTTTGAATCAGGTGTACTGTTTCCTTCCTGAATATAGCAGGAAGAAATTGACGAAATTCAGAGGAAGATGGATGCAGATATTGAATCAAACTCCCAGTTACCACCAGTGGCCAAGTCTTCCAACCCATACTTAGGTGGTAGCTGTCTCTTCTGTCATTGTAAGAGAACAGAAAGCACAACAGCAGAGACAGGTATACCATTAGTTCATCCATTGTATGCAAAAAGCCAAATTTAATTGAAATGTGTTTTGTTTAGGTCAGCCACCATATTTACAGTAACTGCCTTTAGAGAATATTTTACAAAATACCATATATTAAGAAAAACCCGGATTGACCAAATTTTTTACATGATCAATACATATTTCATCCCATAAATGGTGTTATATTAGGAAATGAAATGATACTCTAATACAACAAGTAATAGATTGTACATTGATAAAAAAAAACCTGGATTACTCTCTTTCCTGTAGTTGTAAGTTTGTATATGGTTCATGGTTATTATTTTGAAAGTTGTGAGGGTCTGTATATTTTTGGTAAGGCTGTGACTTCGTTAGAAAAACGAAACCGGGTAATCGCCTCGAAAGAACCGATCTGAATTCGGGTCACCATGTATTAGTTGTCACTAAGTGGAAGTAGCAAAGAATCCAACATGGCAGATGATGTAAACAAAACATTATGAAAAATAATGTTAAATATCTGTATAAATAAGGAAAATTATGTGAAGAACTAATATCAATGAAAGAAATCTGACGGAATGCGAAGGTTTATCACAAGTATTTCATCAATTTAATATTTTTTTCGGTTACCCGCTTTGCAAGTTTGTACTCGGTTTCTTTAGGAATTCAGACCATTTTCTGGTAACCTATCACAGCCTTAATTTTAGGGTAATCTATTATTCATCTTCTCTGTTACTTTTCTACCATGAAAAATACTAAGATGAAATTGATAAAAAAATCGAAATGGTACTCATTTACACCATCTACAAATGATTTTCCTTAAATTATAATAATAGTTTAACTATAACAAGGATCCTTTAATTTTTAATCCAAAAATTGCTCAAGATGTCTGAAGATTTTTTCCTTATTTTTATGAAAACATTTTAATAGAATTCCAACTATACATTTTTTACTACCAGGGTACCCTGTACCTTCTGTAACACATCGTTGAAGCAACCAGTGATGGTTTATATTTTGTATTACTTGTTTGCCTTCTCTAACTTCCAGGCATTGTGCACTATGTTTTATAATTTGTACAACCTGGTTAACTTGCAGATTTCTTGCAACCAATATTTTGCACGAGACTGTGATAATGGGAAGCAGTCAGAGGTTAATGTAGTAGCTATAGTATAAAGTTCTGAATGAAACAGGTGTTCTCGTATTTTGTACTGCCACTCCTCAATGTGTGACTTTCAAATAATGTATTGAAAGGCAACTAGGTAGTGCTGTCACTCACTGCAAATTAACGTCGAATCTCACCCACGTTGGCCGACAGAGTACCGACATATGTCGACTTTTAAACTCACTTCAAAACTAAACTATTCAATTAAAATGTAAAGTAATATTGTTTTCTCACCTGAATACACCATTTTAGGGTCATATTTGTCTTTTTATTCCGGTTGTTTATGCATTGTCAAATGTAGGTACACTTTGAAACCGTCAGTATATTAAATTAATTATCTAATTCCGACTTTATAAAGTGCTGTATGCCTGAAATAAATAGAACTACAGTGTTTTAAATTAATTATCTAATTCCGACTTTATAAAATGCTGTACGCCTCAAATAAATAGAACTACAGTGTTTTTAAAGATTATATAAAAGATTTACGTCAATTAAACTGACTTACCAAATGCGAAAAAAATAAAGATGAAATTCCGAAACTACATCCGAGCAGCAGTTTAATGCTTTCCTGATAGGTCATTTGACTAGATTTCAAAGATTTGTATGGACTGGTTTGTCAAAATGCCGAAAATGTATTCGTATATTTTAAAATGCTGAATAATCCATCACTTTTAAAAGATATTCTATCTTTATTATATAAATATGCTAATATCTTTGTAATCGGTTTAGAAAAAAATGCATCCGATTATCGCTCATAATAGACCTAGCAAATGACAGTATCCGAAGTAGCGAGTGTCGCGACAGCACTACAACCAGGTTTAGTAGTTAAAATATTAATCTGAGGATAGAGTAACTGTGGTATGTCAACATGACATTGTCATGTTTCTGCAACCAGTGTTCTTCATTATGTGACATTCAGACAATGTGTTGGAAAGCAACCAGCTGCAACTGTGGGTGTGCAATAACTGCAGGAAGACGGTGGATGAAGAAGACAAACGCAATGCTACCATGGCTTCTCTACTCATCAGCATGGTGAGCCCTTGTGGTACTCTACTACTAGTGTATATGGGGTGATGTTGGGATTGTTGGCTTAATAGGCAGAATACATTTGAAAAGTGCACAAAACCATAACTGAGACTTTTACAGTGCAGGTACAGATCTGGACAAACAAAAATCATGGAAGTACTATATACTTCTTCCCCTCACCACTACAACTGCTTATCCTGTTATGAAATATGATATATGGCTCTGTAAAATGCCAATGGATGATATGAACAAATATTTGCCAAAGATATTGTGATTAAGTAGTTATCCGATTTTAATATATGATGGATATTCTGAAGAAAAAAAGGGAAAATGACCCCAATAAAATAAACCCAAATTTTGCTACTCACCAATTGGAAGCAAAATGCAAAACTTAAAGACATAGGGACTTTGATATCGGAGTGGAATATGTACATTATCATAAAACATAAATGGATAAAACTTAATGCAGAATAATCCCATGAATTTAAATTCTGATCATTAGATGTACGTTTTAAGTAAGACTGTAAAGATTATTGAATATTCTTTGAAGAATAGAGTTATGACCTATTTGCAGTAGAAACTCAAGCCAAGATTACTCCAAAGCTCAAAGGAAAGGTTTGATCTACTGTTTAACTTTAGCCCAAGTATAACATGACATTTGTACTCTTTAATTTCATGAGTATTTGCTACTTATGTAGCAAATATGTGTCACTCATTCCAGTCTTACTTAGAATTAAGCATAAGTAAATATTATGCCTCTAAATTTATTTATTTTGGTTTTAGCATAGCTTTCAACACTATATAGGTCAACCGTCCTATCACGATGGGTAGTTCAATGGGCAGGGTAAACCAGTGCATATAATTGGTTAAGGTTCTGTAATGTAAACTGCCGACCAACTACCAACTTTCCCACATAGGGTCTGTGGTTAAAACAGCAGACCTCAGAGTTGGGAGGAGAGTGTGTTACCACTGTGCCACCGTGGCCCCAGTTATGCCTGTAAAGAGTACTTTTTCCATTGCTATTTGACTTTTGTGAACTTGCATAATTACAGGAGGAAGATTTAAAGCTGGAACCTCCTTCCATCCCACCATTAGAGCCTATGACTTCTCCTTCTAACTCACCCACCAGCTCCTCGGAACCCACCACACCCAATGGCAGTGTGTGTAACTGTGAAGCCTGCACAGAGAGGAGGTAAGTGGAATTAATGTTAGGGTTATGGTAGGTGGGTAAAATGTACCCAATGGATTTGTGAGACTTTTGTGTCATTGGCAATAATGTGGTAAAATTACTGACTATATATTTGTATCCACTGGAGGCATCCGGTGGATACTTTGGTTTAGCGTTCGCTACGCTGCTGCGCGTAGAGATATTTTCGGCATTAACGCTCTAACAGGAAAACTACATCAGGTAGGTTCACCAAATTTGCAGGATAGCTTCATTGGGGGGTAAGCTTCTCTGGGAAGGAAATTAGCCTCATTCTGAAAAACAAGATGGCCGCCGTGGGCATTTCTTTGAAAATTATGTACATTTTTCTACTGGCTGTTTATCATAGGTAGAAAGGTTGAATGTCTTCATAGGTGATATGTATAACAGATATATATGTCCTCTACAACCTTGCAGACATTTGACCTTGAAGCTCTTAATTCAAGGTCATCCACAGAGTGCCAAAGTAACCCACATAGTGGACTTTAAAAGTGCTTATATCTCCCTTATTATTGGTCCTAGAGGTTTGCAATGTGAAACCAACCTATAGGAAATCATGTACTGCGCATCTTTTGATGTGGTCAGATTTGACCTTGGACCCCTCCTTCAAGGTCAAACGAGAATAGCCAAACTTAAAAGTGCTTATAACTCACTTATTATTGGTCCTAGAGGTTTGCGATGGTAAACCAACCTATAGGAAATCATGGGCTGGGAATCTTCTGGTGTGGTCGGATTTGACCTTGGGCCCCTTCTTCAAGGTCAAACAAGGATAGCCAAACTTAAAAGTGCCTATAACTCGCTTATTATTGGTCCTAGAGGTTTGGGATGGCATACCAACCTATATGAAATCATGGACTGGGAATCTTCTGGTGTGGTCGGATTTGACCTTGGTCCCCTCCTTCAAGGTCAAACCAGGATAGCCAAAGTTAAAAGTGCTTATAACTCGCTTATTATTGGTCCTGGAGGTTTGGGATGGTAAACCAACCTATAGGAAATCATGGGCTGGGAATCTTCTGGTGTGGTCGGATTTAACGTTGGGCCCCTCCTTCAAGGTCATATGAGAATAACCAAAGTTAAAAGTGCTTATAACACGCTTATTATGTCCACCCCACTGGGGGGTGGACATATTATTTTTGCTTTTTCCGCCATCCGGCGTCCCACTTGGTTTCCAGACATTTTAGGCAACAGTTGTTATCCTATCTTTACCAAATTTGGCATGCAGGTTTATTGGGTTAATAGCTTGTATGGGATTGCTTTTGGTGATGATAGCTCTATAGCTAACTGAGTAATAGCTACTTTGCTACTTTTGAGTAGCTCTTTGGTTTCCAGACATTTTAAGGAATGCTATTAAGCCTAGCTTTCTGAAATTTGGTATGGAGGTTCATTGGGCTAATAGCTTGTATGGGATTGCTTTTGGGTGTAATTGCTTCATAGATGAGCGAGTAATTAATTAAATAAATGAGTAATTGGCTATTTTGAATACTGAAAAAGGCAAATGTGCTCATATTTCCTAAACCGTGCGAGATAGAGCGATTTCGTCGAAATTTTCGACCCACAGGATATCTAAGGAATGTACTCTTTGCAATTTTCAAAAAATTTTCCCCTCCCCAAAAATGGCGGCCATTTTGAATTTTCGAATTTTTGCCCAAAATGGAAAAACACAAATTTGCCTTAACCGTGCAAAATAGAGTTATTTCGTTGAAATTTTCGACCCATAGGGTATCTAAGAAATGTACTCTTGGCAATTTTCAAAAAATTTTCCTTTTCCCAAAAATGGCGGCCATTTTGAATTTTCAAATTTTTGCCAAAAATAGAAAAACAGGAATTTGCTTCTATCTTCTTAACCATGCAAGATAGAGTGATTTCGTCAAAATTTTCGACCCAACCAATGCAAAAAGGCATGAAGCTGAAATAAATTACATCTACACTAACAAATATTTAAGCATCATTGATATATTTTACAAATGAAACAGGGTCTTGTAAGACTACTGTACAATTTGGGCAAAAGGTTCATGGGTGGACATTACACATGATAATGTGTGTTCTTCTATGCTATCCTGTTTCTATTCGCACCTACTATCAACAGGGCGTCCTATTTCTAGTTATTGGTCCTAGAGGTTTGGGATGGTAAATTTTGTGGTGTGGTCGGATTTGACCTTGGGCCCCTCCTTCAAGGTCAAACGAGGATAGCCAAAGTTAAAAGTGCTTGTAACTCGCTTATTATTGGTCCAAGACACTTGGGATGGTAAACCAACCTATAAGAAATCATGAACTGGGAATCTTCTGGTGTGGTCGGATTTGACCTTGGGCCCCTTCTTCAGGGTCAAACAGCGTAACAGACTCGGTCAAAAATAATGGTGGCCAGCAGGACCAGTAACTTTTAGACTTAAGTGGCCCTTACAAATATTAAGCGGTCCTTCTTTTTTCAAAAATACTGCAAATACCTTTACCTCTACATATTTTAGGCTAGCTTTTTGAGACTATCATTGACAATGTAATGAATAGGAAACAAACAAGGTGACAAAGTGTTTCACATATCACAAGTCACAAATAGATATCTGGTTTTTAAAACTTTATTGAAAGAATTATTTGAATTTTAGAAATTATTAAAATTCATATGAATGGTTCATAATGGTTACATTGTTCAAGAATACAACTGAACCAAATTGTCAATCTGATCTTCATTTAGATCACTCTCCAAACCACTGTCGTAGTCTGATTCACATGGAGAATCATCATCATTTGGTGATATGTGAGCTAAGTTTTGCAGTTCTTCAACTGCCATAGGTTGTGCGTCGTTGCTTTGTGTGTCTATAGATTCTGATTGTGTGGCTGATTCTGATACAGATTGTGGGATATCTGCAAAAGCCTGTGAGGCCACAGAATTAGATGGCTCAGAAAGCTCTGCTGCTACTGGTTGTGTGGCAACCTCCTGCAGATTTTGTGGGCCCTTGGCAGCTGTTGTAGTAACATTCTGCACGACACCCAACTCCACAATTGAAGAAGCAACTTTTCTGTCCGATTTTGCTCTACTTTTGTCTTTGAAAACTGGTCTTCTCACACATAAACCACTTGTGTTCCAAAAGTCAATGGCTTCACTTGGGTCATATTCACTTATAGGTTTGCTCAGCATTTTGATTGCTAGAGAGTTATTTAAATGCTTTTCAGAAAGTGATGATCTGAAACTAGTTTTTAGAAGTTTCAATTGGGAAAAGCCTCTCTCAACTTCAGAACTGGAGGCTGGCAAATCAAGTAACAGATCAGTAACATCCAAAATGTTTCCATGGTCTTGTCTGTACCTCTTATTGACCACTTTCCAAGTCAGTTTCTCCAAATCAGAGCTGAAACCAGATAATAATGGTACTGTTAAACTTTTTACTTTGGTTTAAACTTTACTTTCTATACATATAAAATGTTATTATATATTCACACTAGGGAACAGAGGAATGGTTTAAACTTTGCTTTCAATACATATAAGTGTCACTATATATTTACACTAGGGAACAGAGAAAGTCACTGCATGCTTGTAGGGAAATCTTCAAAAAAAAGCCCTTACTGAAGCAATTAGCAACTTTCCCATTTAAAATCAAGCGTGAATCAAGACCAGGGCCTGAATCTTGAGAGGTAATGAGAGATAAGTGTGATAGGCACCCCTGGTTAGTACTCTTGAAATGTGACTATATACAAACAAAGTCAATAATTAAATAAATTTGTCAAAATCAAAACCATTCATGGATGGAAAATCCTTCCACATGAACTTACTTTTCAGAATACAGCACTGCTTTCAGGGATATCCACTCGGATTCAATTTGGCTGACATCAATGTTTGCCTGCTGGAGTATGGGATCGAAATGCCTAACAACTGCTTGGAGGTCATCACAGCCATATTCTGAAAAATGTCACAATTGCCTTTTACAGTAGAGTTTCCATCATTATATGACTATTTTTGATGCATGTGGTTTTCTGCACACTGTAAAGCAGTTAAAGTATAGATGTAACAGATTTAATATCGGATTGTCACGAAAAACGTTCAATAAGTAGGTGGATAACAGAACTTACAAAGCAAATAAACCTAGACTACTCAAACACACTGACTAGACAATGAGACCAACATCGTCATTGAGATGAGTAATAGTGGGTGCTAACTTTGAGTATTATACCACAGTGGAAAAATGATAAAGAAGCACAAAACCAAGGTTTAATACATAATGTTAAAACTTATGATGCAAAATGAATCATCATTGTTCACAGTTTACTTGTAAGCTAGTAGCAGCTGGAAGACAAATGTTATTGACAAAAAAACATAAAAGAAAAAAAGTGAAAACAAAGCAAACAATATAAGCATAAACAAACTTAACTGTTTCATTCCATTTTAACTGTTTCCATTCCATCTGAATAAAAAGTAAAGTCTTAACTACAAAGTTGCTTATACTAATTTTGGATATTGCACCTGGATCTTCACTACAGTCAGCAGGCCAGTTTTGAAACTTCAATATCCCACAAGCTCTTAACACATTTTCATATTCTCTGTCCAAAAATCTTGAGGACAGAGCATTCTCCAAAGCAGAAATCAGTTTGGATTTGGCAGAATTAAAAGGTGACAGGTCCCCCTTTAATTCCTCAGCCAAATCGCCGCTCTCTATCTCCTTTAGATGAGCTCCAGATCTGCGATAATTATTTATATACAATAGATAAAGACAAATATGGGTTTATGGGTTTTTACATGTCTTTGAACAGCTAAGTGACAACTGGGCTTTTGACCACAGAGGTGTTAATTAGATTGATCAAATACCAAACTTGGGTAGCACTAGTCTTAGACCACAGTATGATACTTTGAATATACCAGTGATTGTCAAAGTCTGGAAATAATGGAAAATTAAGTACTATGAGCAAATCTGACAGCATTATAAATGAATCTTTCTTGCAATATAGAAGCTCACATAAATTATACTGGTCGTGGGAACCGACCACCATCAGGTAAGTAATAATAGTAATAGTGACTTTAGCTAAGTCATAAATTTCTCAGAAAATGGAGTGTTCGTGTTTGCGATACATTTAGCTAAATGAATGTTACAATTTGTATACCTTGTCTTGAAACTGTTGATAACCGCCAGTGTTGCCTTGAGACTTCGCTGGATGTCAGCAACAGTGGCGTCACTGCCCTGACAGGTAAGTGACAACTTTTTCAGCATTTCAGTGACATCAAGGAGAAAGTGGAGAAAGAAGACAACATCTTTGGCTGTCAGCAATTTCAGGAAGCACTTTGCCTTACTCACTGACACATTGTTTGAAGAGTCATCTGTGTCAGTGATCTAGGTAAAAAATATTTCAGACTCAAAGTAATATTTTGATATGATTACTGTGACATTTGTAAAAGTGTTCAACTTTGTTCATTTGTAAATTTTAAAAATTTGGACGATTTGGACGATATTATAAAATAACTGGGAAAAATTGATCAGCAAACATGTCACCTGAAAAGATGGGATCCACAATGAAATTATCAGTTGAACAGAAAGCCAAAGTATTTAATATGGTAAAATGGGTAAAAATAAAAGCCTTTAGATTTTACTTTCTGAGTTCCAACGAAATTATAAGTATTATAATTATTATTATTATTCAAAACTGCAGTGCACCTGTTGTAAGTGGAGCTTCAATGCTGAGTAGCCCACTGTGATGTTTATAAGTGCACGGTGGATGTGGCCCACCCAACGTGTACCTCCAACCCTTGTCGGCATGAGTGGCTTCATCTTTAGTGCATCATAAGCTCTTCTAAGCAGTGACCTGTTCAGTGATGACCTGTGATAGAAGTAATAGAGGCCCATGCATAATGTCTCTATACTTTTCTCGTACAACTTAAGCTTTTTTACAGAATCCTTGAAAGCTAATTCTAGCCTGTGGGCAAAGCAATGCAGTGGTATTATGCAAGGTTGCTCCTGACGGAGCAAGGCATACAGCCCTGATTTTTTCCCAAGCATTACCGATGCTCCATCACAGCCAAGTGAACATAACTTTGAAGTAAACTCTGTCCATGGCATCCCTAAATAATCAACCACTGCTCGTTCCATTGCTGCACGAATTCCTGCCGAGTTTGCCTTTTCCACTTGTATTACTGCAATAAAGAACATGTTTATCTCTCCATGTTTAACTGTACGAAGAAAAAACATCTCTTGTTCAGACACACTGGAGTCAGTAGAACCATCAGACAGTACTGATAAGAACTTCACATCCTTGGCAATTTGTAAATATTTCTGCAGTTCAACTTTAGCAATGGCTGATGTGAATGACTTTGCAGCCTCAATATTCCTGTATGTCTTTCCAAGTGATAGTCCCTTACATTCATCAAGATCACACATCCACAAATAGTCACTATAGGGTCTGTGATTCATGGCCAAAGCATGGCAGTTTTTGAACATCTTCTGCAACTTCTCCAAAACTTCTTTATTCAAACTACAGACTATTTCGAAAGCTGGTGTACTGGTCGGTTTCAATTTTCCTGCAATTACCTTCTCTGCCTTCTTATGGTTCAATGACTCCTGATGCAGTTTGATGCGTAGGTCTAGTTTAAATGTATTAATCACTGAAAGTAGGCTTTATTTTTGAGAGTGATGGTGGCACTGACCATCCCTAGTTCCTACTTGTTGGTCAATATTCTGCTTTGTTATCCAGCCGACATGAAATGATAACTACTACATTTCCCGACTAAGTCGTGCATTACCACGTAACTGAAAAAATGGCTGTCTCACTGTTTTGTGTAGAATGATAGAACGGGAGCAAGAGAAGGAGAACAGTGAACTGAAGGAGGTCTGGGGTGAGCTGGGTCATGCAGTGCGATATGTGTACAGAGAGGCAGGCACCGGCATGAGTCAGAACACAGAAAGCATGCCAGACAGCGAGAAGATGAAAGAACATGTACACAGGTGAGAACACAGAGAGCATGCCAGACAGTGAGAAGATGAAAGAATTAGTATACAGGTAAGAACACAGAGCATGCCAGACAGTGAGAAGATGAAAGAATTAGTATACAGGTGAGAACACAGAGAGCATGCCAGACAGTGAGAAGATGAAAGAATTAGTACACAGGTAAGAACACGGACAGCATGCCAGACAGTGAGAAGATAAAAGGACATGTACACAGGTGAGAACACAAACAGCATGTCAGGTAGTGAGAAGATGAAAGAACATGTACACAGGTAAGAACAGGATGCCAGGTAGTGAGGTGATAAATGAACATGTACACAGGTGAGAACACAGAGAGAATGGTAGATAGTGAGGAGACAAATGAACATGTACACGGATGAGACCACAGCGAGTGAGAAAGTGAGAAAATGAAAGAACATGTAAACAGGTGAGAACACAGCATGTCAGACAGTGAGAAGATGAAAGAACATGTACACAGGTGAGAGCACAGCACTTCAGGTAGTGAGGAGATAAATGAACTTGTACACAGGTGAGAACCAAGAGAGCATGGCACACAGTAAGGAGACAAATGAACATGTACACAGGTGGAACATAGAAACATGCAGATAAAAACTGAGACAAGTCTTAATTTTGAACTCTTGTAATCTTTACTATTACAGAGAAAAGTCAGTTGAAATGACTACTTTCTTATTAAATGCTTACAAATAGTTCATTACTCTTATTCTTACCAAGTACTTGTGTAATCTAGCCTTGTTCATATTACTATCTTTTCACCAGGCTGTGTATGCGGGATCCACACCACTTGTTCCAGCAGCTGGAGTGTCTGGGCCGGGATTATGTGATTGAGATGAAGGTACGACTGCTGAAGCAACTCACTGCGGGTCACAAGACACCACCACAGGCCAAGCAGTTTGTTGCCATGTTGTTAGAAGAATACAAGAACCTGTGTACTGCAGCTTCCACACTGGCTTCATACCTCACTGAACTGGTATGTAAAAGGTTGAAGCTTTAATGCCCCATTCAATAGCTAGAAAGTCCCATCAGGGCAGGCCTTCTGTGTATATCACATTTTGTTGAATTAGATTATAAGATTATAGTTATGTATAGTGTACCACATTATTAATTTTTAGTTCGTGAGTACTGTTTTAACCCAACTACTTTACCAAGGTCTGATCTTTCCACATGATTGATTTCCAAGGTCGTTATTCCCCATTCACAGGGAGGATGCCTGTTGTGTATGAAGCAGTGGAAGTTAAATTTAGCTTCGGTTAAACTTAGTTTATTGTGTTAAAAGGTTGTTATCCCCCATTCACAGGGACGATGCCTGTTGTGTATGAAGCAGTGGAAGTTAAATTTAGCTTCGGTTAAACTTAGTTTATTGTGTTAAAAGGTTGTTATCCCCCATTCACAGGAAGGATGCCTGTTGTGTATGAAGCAGTGGAAGTTAAATTTAGCTTCAGTTAAACTTAGTTTATTGTGTTAAAAGGTTGTTATCCCCCATTCACAGGGACGATGCCTGTTGTGTATGAAGCAGTGGAAGTTAAATTTAGCTTCAGTTAAACTTAGTTTATTGTGTTAAAAGGTTGTTATCCCCCATTCACAGGGACGATGCCTGTTGTGTATGAAGCAGTGGAAGTTAAATTTAGCTTCAGTTAAACTTAGTTTATTGTGTTAAAAGGTTGTTATCCCCCATTCACAGGGAGGATGCCTGTTGTGTATGAAGCAGTGAAAGTTAAATTTAGCTTCGGTTAAACTTAGCCTATTGTGTTAAGAGATTTAAAAATGTACAGAAATGTTCATATTTTTATTATAACCAACAGGAAGTGCCAGTGAATGAAACATGGCACATGATGTAAACAAAATATATGTAAAAAATGTCAAATATCAGTACCAAAAAGGAAAATTAGGCAACTTTTAAATCTTAGTTTCAATATATAATCAGTTTTTAGTACGAGAACAAATTTTAAACCTCAAAACTTTTAAATAAATGTTAAATCCTAAGTTTGATCTGGATCCTAGCAAAATTCCAGACACCGTGATCTAGAATAGAAAAAAGTGGGCAGTGGGAAAATGAGCTGCTTGGTGGAGGTATGCACTCTTTGGATGCTTTTCTAGATTAATTTGTTTCCTCCCAGCTGCATTTGAAGTTAAAATTTTGTAATTTACAATCAGATGGAGCATTTGAAGCGGTTCAATCTGACGTGGGAGTTACACAACAAGCATCTGTTTCAGAGCATTATTTATACAGACCCTGTGGTACAGAACAGCCTGCCCATGCTTATGACGCAGTTACGGTGAGTTAAAGTTTTCCCAGCATTTTACATTAGGATTGATTGATGGTTAAGGTATGCATGGTAGAGTTGATGCCCTTTTACATGGTGTTCATGTAGAGATGGATCTCCTTTACATTCATCAAATTATCACACAGGGTATAGTAATCCCATTAGCCATTACAAAGAAAATTTAGTGCTGAAACTAGACAGTGCGTGAATAATAATTTTCCTGGTAGGAAAAAGGAATAAATATTTCATGGGATATCAACATCGGAGAGGTTTTAGGAAGGCTTATTGTCAAAGCATTTTTCAGTTTGGGAGCAGCGTCTAAGGAAGCTTACCATGAAGACACATACCCAAATATCTTGCATCGCTACTTGAAGTTTGATGATGAAATGTCTGTGATATCAGTCGTGTGGCGGGAATGTGAGCAGCTTCTTGAAAATTATAATGACGAGCAGGTGAGGGCTCATACATAATAATGATAATGTAATATCTTGGAGTTAGTTTTTGTTCATAGTTGTGCGCAACATCATCTTTTATCTAACATGCAGGTAGAGTTTGTTGGGAGGCACTCTCAATTTTGCAGGTCAATTAATCGTCCATTTTCCTGAATACTCATCAGTCCACAATCAATTAACTGATTGTTTCCTCGGTCAATCTTGTGTCATAAATTTTCCAGGGTATGTATCGATCTGGTAAAAACTTTTGATTCAAAAGTCTTGAAATAGGATGTCAGCTAAAATAACCAACTTTCAGTAAATATGTCCGTGGACTTGAAGTAGAAATAGTGGCAGATATCTTTGTGTTTGAAATAAAACTATAAATTTTTATGAAAGTGTTTGATTATTAGTTGTTTTCAGTAAGATAAGGTTTCTGCTGTATAATCTAATATTTAAAAGTTTCATTGACCAACATATAAATATGGCAAAGTGCAAATGAATTCTTATAATCAAAGATTCAGATATGAAAAGGTAAAAAATTGAACATCTGCTGTAACTATTTTAAAAGTGCACTGTTACAGTTCATCCATTATTGCTTTAAAAGTCCCAACAGATTTGTTTTGTATCTCATTCTCTTCAGACTGCCATTAAAGCAAAGCAAAAGATGATGAAGGAAGACCTAGACTTTTTCATGGCACAGAGGAAGCTTCTGCAGGACAATGTGCTAAAAAACATGCCAAACTCCTCAAAGTCTGCGGCCTCTTTAGTGTCCTCCAGTCACACCAAGCATGACTCCACTCACAGGTGAGATGAAGCCTTGAAAAGTGGAGTTATGACAGGGTATCTGGATACTTAATAAAATAATTCTGTATTTTGGTCCATTTATCACAGATAGTTAACATATTATTTTTTTAAACGTCCACATATGTATAACTATACTGGTGCTTGCAGTTAGTACTCCTAAAATGAGAATACCCAGATTCCAGACAGTTCATGCAATACTGATCTCCATCCCCTGTTTTATGCCCCGAATCACACCCCTGTTGAATAGTAACCTACCATTCACCGGTGAGATAAAAAAGAAAAAGTGGTTATTTTGTGTGATAAAATATGGAAAATGCATACCAAATTTGCAACCTCTGGTGTCCATAAATCACCCTAAGCATGGTGCTGATCACAGGTGAGATAAACTCAGATAACGAAGTCTTTCTGACTTTGTCTCCATATGACAGTTCAAAGCAATAACTATTGTTGTAAAGTCTGTGATTGTTAAGTCATTGCTGTATGCTGCTGTGGCTTCCTTATATTAGGGTTGGATCGGTAGTGGTGTGAACGGTAAACTGCATTTCATTTTGTTTAGCTAGAAATGATGAAATCTGCAAAGAATATTTAAGTACCGGTTATTGAAAACATTATATTAGGCTTTCTGCTGGTTAATATTTCATCAAAACAATAAAGAACATATATAGTTGAGGTAATAACTTAAATTTTCACTTTATATTCATGGTAAATGAAGTTTACAAACTTCAAAATATCTCGTGAATGCATATTTCCTATTGAGAATATAGCTCATGTACACTTGCGTAAAACTTTTTATCAAATCTCTGTAAACTTTTGAAATCCCAGATTTCGTTTGGTTTCAAAGCCCCGAAAACCGGTTTTTATTTTCAGAACCGGTCCGACCACTATGGATCGGTGACCGTGGTATCAAGAGCATTTTGCTGAAATTTTGTGACTAGATCTTACAATGGCCATCTCACTTGTCACATACAATTGAAGAAAAAATTTAAAAATTCGACACAAACCCTCAATCTGAAGAAATTATAACCTTTTATCCCATATATTTGCATTTTCAGTCTTTTCCAGTGAATTAAATCATTGAGGAAAACTGCCATGTTTTGATTTCATGAGTTCTCATAAGTTAGTAATGACACTTTACAAACTCCACCTTGATTATCTATACATATAATTGAAGCAAAACTTGGGTAACAGCCAAGTATGCAATTTCTTCCTTTTCAGGGGCTCGCTATAAAGGTCAACAAACATACTTAAATATCAGATAAAAGTTTCACCAGATATTTAAGTATGTTGATCTTTATAGCGATTTCATTGTGAGGAAACTGCAACATTTTGGTTTCATGAGTTTGACTTCCTGTCAGTGGCCTATATTCGATTAGGGGTGTGCTGAAACTGTTTGCAATTGACAGCTTCCTGATGTTCAATTTTTTGTTACCAATGCATCCCTACCATATGTATTGCTAAAGATCATAATGCTGTACTCGTTAGGGATACTGTAGTTTCGTTAGGGATGGGTCGGTATAAAAATGTGTACAATGCAAAACTGTACTGATTCCGGGACACCACGTTTTAGTACACCCCCTCCAAACATGGGACGTTTCCTGTCAATAACATCGCAGTAAAAGTCCCGAGAGCACAAAAATATGACATTAATGTGTGCAATTTCTTCAGATTTGAGGTTTGTACCCAATATTTAAGTTTTCCTTCCATTACATGTGTTGACAAGCGAGATTGAGGTTATAAGTTGTTGTAACCAAAATGGCAGTTCTACTCATGACAATGTAATGGCTATAAAAGTCTGCAAATTTCAAAAAAAAAAAAAAAAATGGGATAAAAGCAAAAACTTTCTTCATAGTTGGGGTATATTTATCTCCCGCCGGGCTTTATCCCGGGAGGGAGATTATGAAATGATGTCTGTGTGTGCGTGCGTGCGTTAGTTAGTCACGCAGATTTCTCCAAAACTACTACACTACAGATTTTTTGTAAATTAATTGTCCCAATGAATTTTCATGCCCTTGGAAAATTTTTTTGGTTTTATTGACTTAGGCCTAAAGATAAGTGAGTAATAGCAATCTTAGCTACTTTGAGTAAAGGGCTCATAGCTCAAAAACTATTGCAGTAACAACTTTTTCTTCAAATATGTTGTTCAGCTACTTTGTCCTTAGCTATAAGATGGTACATAGTTTGGGGTCCCATTGCATGCCATAAGTGAGTAATAGCTATTTTCTCATTTGTAGCTAAATAACAGAAGAAGTAAATGTCAAATATCTTCAAAAGTATTGAAGTTAGGGAAATCTTTTCAAATATGTTCTCCATCTTCCTTTTGGTAAGCTATCACATACTAAAGTTTCAGACCTGTTGCACCTTGGATAGCTGAGTAATAGCTACTTTGAAATTCTGACTGGTGAGTAAAGCGATTGTAACTCCAAAACTATTGCAGTTAGAGTAGTTTCCTAAAATATGTTGTTCAGCTACTTTGTCCTTAGCTATAAGATGGTACATAGTTTGGGGTTCCATTGCATGCCATAAGTGAGTAATAGCTATTTTCTCATTTGTAGCTAAATAACAGAAGAAGTAAATGTCAAATATCTTCAAAAGTATTAAAGTTAGGGAAATCTTTTCAAATATGTTGTCCATCTACTTTTTGGTAAGCTATGACATAGTAAAGTTTCAGACCTGTTGCACCTTGGATAGCTGAGTAATAGCTACTTTGAAATTCTGACTGTTGAGTAAAGCCATTGTAACTCCAAAACTATTGCAGTTAAGGTATTTTCCTAAAATATATTGTTCAGCTACTTTGTTCTTAGCTATAAGATGGTACATAGTTTGGGGTTATATTGCTTGCCATAGGTGAGTAATAGCTATTTTCTCATTTTTAGCTAAATAACAGAAGAAGTAAATGTCAAATATCTTCAAAAGTATTGAAGTTAGGGAAATCTTTTCAAATATGTTGTCCATCTACTTTTTGGTAAGCTATAACATAGTAAAGTTTCAGACCTGTTGCACTTTGGATAGCTGAGTTATAGCTACTTTGAAATTCTGACTGTTGAGTAAAGCCATTGTAACTCCAAAACTATTGCAGTTAGAGTATTTTCCTAAAATATGTTGTTCAGCTACTTTGTCCTTAGCTATAAGATGGTACATAGTTTGGGGTTCTATTGCATGCCATAAGTGAGTAATAGCTATTTTCTTATTTGTGGCAAAATAATGACATAATTTTTCTCAAATAACTGCTTCATCTACTTTTGGGAGAGCTTTCACATGGTGAAGTTTCAGACCCGTAGCTAATTATTCACCTACTCAAAATGAGTAAATGATAATTATCTCTAAAAGTATTGTGGATATCCAATTTTTATCAAATTACTCGTTCATCTACTTTTGGGAGAGCTTTCACATGGTGAAGTTCCAGACCCGTAGCTAATTACTCACCTACTCAAAATGAGTAAATGTGAATTATCCCTAAAAGTATTGGGGATATCCAATGTTTCTTAACTCATTCACCTACTTTTGGAAGAGCTTTCACATGGTGAAGTTTCAGACCCGTAGCTAATTATTCACCTACTCAAAATGAGTAAATGCTAATTATCTCTAAAAGTATTGTGGATATCCAATTTTTATCAAATTACTCGTTCATCTACTTTTGGGAGAGCTTTCACATGGTGAAGTTCCAGACCCGTAGCTAATTACTCACCTACTCAAAATGAGTAAATGTGAATTATCCCTAAAAGTATTGGGGATATCCAATTTTTCTCAAATAACTCATTCACCTACTTTTGGGAGAGCTTTCACTTGGTGAAGTTTCAGACCCATAGCTAATTACTCACCTACTCAAAATGAGTAAATGCGAATTATCTCTAAAAGTATTGCAGATGGCCAATTTTTCTCAAATAACTCATTCACCTACTTTTGGCAGAGCTTTCACTCTGTGAAGTTTCAGACCCATAGCTAATTACTCACCTACTCAAAATGAGTAAATGCGAACTATCTCTAAAAGTATTGCAGATAGCCAATTTTTCTCAAATAACTCATTCACCTACTTTTGGGAGAGCTTTCACTCTGTGAAGTTTCAGACCCATAGCTATTTATTCACCTACTCAAAATGAGTAAATGCTAATTATCTGTAAAAGTATTGCGGATACCCAATTTTTATCAAATACTCATTCATCTACTTGTGGGAGAGCTTTCACATGGTGAAGTTTCAGACCCATAGCTAATTACTCACCTACTCAAAATGAGTAAATGCGAATTATCTCTAAAATTATTGCAGATAGCCAAATTTTCTCAAATAACTCATTCACCTACTTTTGGGAGAGCTTTCACTTGAAGTTTCAGACCCATAGATAATTATTCACCTACTCAAAATGAGTAAATGTGAATTATCTCTTAATAGTATTGCAGATAGCCAATTTTTCTCAAATAACTCATTCACCTACTTTTGGAAGAGCTTTCACACACGAAAATGAAAAATTGTGAATATCTCGGAAAAGCTATTTCTTCTGCTTTAATGCTTGGCGGGAGATACACACCGCGGCAGTGGTCTTGACAAAAATTTTTGTCTCCCCCAAAATGGTGGCCATTTTGAATTTTCAAAGTTTTTGCAAAACACAAAATGCTTATATCTCGAAAACCGTGCTATATGGAGCGAACTCAACAAAACTTTTGACTTGCTGGGTATCTCTGCAGAGTAGCCATGCCAATTTTCAAAATATTTTTGTCTCGCCAAATATAGTGGACATTTTGAATTTTTTAATTTTTTGCAAAACACAAAAATGCTTATATCTTGAAAACCGTGCTAGATAGAGCAGACTGCGCTAACTTTGGTTGCCACAACAGTATAAGGCTAGAAACGAAGCATTTTCTTAATACTTTAGCACTCACCTTTATATCCTTTTCGGGACGCTTTGTTTTTGCTATGCAAAAACATTATCTTTTTTTTTGCGAGCGATCCTCTAGTTAACTTAATAGTCAGTCCATATTCATTGTATATTAATGTTGTATATTACTGTATTTTAGCCTGGAGGCACAGTTCAGCGAGAGAATGAGGAACATTCTGCAAGGAACCCGGTCATCTGAGGAGCAGAGTCTCTGTCCTAACTGTAACAGAAAAGTGTAAGTAAAGCCATAACATTAATGATGAAAAGTAAGCATAAAACAAATACATACTATTGTAACAGTAAAGTAAAATAAGTAAACAAAACTGAAACTTAAAGTAAAACTAAATACAGAAACAATTTCTCTGAAAGGTGTTGTTCATTTAGTTATTTTTGAACTGTTACATGGTTAAGTTTCAGACTGGTGACTCAATGCATGAACTTCTGAATATTTGCAGTGCACAACTTTTGTGTCGTTTTCTACTTTCACTTGTAATCTGACTCTTAAAACGCAAAATCAGCTGACACAGTAAGTAAGAAACACTTATAAAGCGTCCATGTGCACTGATTGCTTGTTTTTCATTTGGCTGTTTGTAGCTGCCCGTGTGATGAGTGCAGCATTAACCACACAGTGTTCTGTGGGATCATCAACCCAGAGGTTGCTGACCAGATGCCCATCCACTCGTCCTCTTCATACCCTCACGACCAGTCCCGCTACATCATTGATGTGAAGGCGCCCTCTATGTCCAGTATCAGCTCTAGCAGTGGGTCAAATAGCCCCATTACTGTCCACCCAGAGAAACTTGCCTTTCCATTCGATGACAACTTTCAGTGAGTACAGGAGCAGATTTGGGCTGTAAAATATAGGTTGAGTTGTGAGAGGCAATCAGGAAAAAACATTCACATTTGTGAATTCAGCCTCCAGAAGTTAGTTGTAGTCATGTGGTGATGTGGTCAGTCATAAGTTTCTTGTTCCATCTGTGTTATCTAATAACTTAGCTAGAAAATAATAACCGCTAAAAAAATAGGAAATATTTGTGGACACACTGTGGAGTATGTCGAGTAATACTCTTTTTGAAAATCCAGCACTTCAAACTAGGATTGTGTGGGTAATCAATTATACTTATTAGACAATAGAACAGAGTGAACATTCAGAGTTACATATTAACTGAAATTAGTCATTTTCAGGAACATCCAGCAGTAAACCATGCAAATTCTAGTAGCTCTTAAAAAGGGTACTTCAGTACAGGATGTACTGTTACTTTACTTGTCATTAACACAGTAGTAATCACAGCCGTATTCATCATATGTCCTTTATTTATAGTAGACAGACTACAACTGATTGCTTGTTTGCACTGTGTCTATGGTCCAAATTGATTCCACAAGTATTTTTGACATTAAAAATATCCAAAGGCCTTATTCTGAAAATATTTTTGTAGAATATTTGAGACCTTGTTTGGAAAATTTATTTTCCAGGTTAAGGATAAGGCAGATAATATTAAGTGGATATTGATAAGATCTCAGATTCCCTGAAATTTCTTTTATTAAAAGCATAGAATTTATTTGGAAGAATTGTTTTCCAGGTTAGATGATGAGGCGGATGAGATACAAGAGGACATTGATGACAAGATCTCAGACTCCCCGGATTCTGAAGAAGATGATGATGAAACTTCTACAGATGAATTTGAGGAGGAAGAAGGGGGTGGGGCCAGGAGTCCAGTCAGTAATCCTCCGGTCGCCCCTAGCAACATAAACGATGGGCCAGGAGAGAGACAACAGGGTGATGGACAAGAGAACTTGCTTGTGTCTTCAGTCTTTGTACCTGTGAGTGTAAAATTTTTGTTTTATGACGAAAGTCAGGGATGCTTTGGATTCAGTACGGTCACTCCGCCGCTGCAGAGATTTCCTTTTGGATGCGATAACTTAAAAAATATTTTAGTTAGACCTTTCAAATTTGGTATTTGGCGATATATGGGCAATGCCACGAACACTATTGTTTTGTGACCTTAACCTTCAATTTCAAGGTCACTGGTGGCCTCTTAAAGGTCAGATTTTGGCCATTTTTTCACATTTTGGCCCAGTTCTCATATACAGAAAGTTAGGTCATCCTATGGCTAGTATATATGATACATATATATGTCCTCTATAAGCATGCAGAAATTTGGCCTTGAAGCTCATCATTGAAGGTCATCCACAGGTCATCCAAAGTACCTGACCGAGGCCATTTTTGGCCTTTTGGGAGATATTTTCAAGCGTATTGCTGACTATAGTGCATGGAAACTATTGAAAATGGCTTTGGAGGTTGAGTACATGATGGAGTACCAGTATCCAGACTTACTGGTTACAGAGAAGATCTGCTGGTTCCACAGTTCTGGACATGAAGAAGGCAGTTGTTTCATATAAGCCTATGCCTGCTGAGATGTCTAATTCACCCAGTTCTGCCAGTTCCAATGAGTTTTCGCAGAACTATGGAGCCGACAGGAAATGGTTACAGAGGATTGCTTCTCCTATAGCCGGTTAGGCCCTGGTACTGGGCAGCTCCACAGGACTGGCTAACTGACCAGCAGTAGCCTTTTAAGGGTCCAAGTGGCTGTCTCAGATCAACCAGTTACTGCTCGAGGAAATTGGTTACAGAGAAATTCTTGTACCGGTCATTGGTCTTGGTGAGACGACTTGTCTGAACCTACCAGACCAGTCAGCCAGCCTACTGTCAGGACCTCCTAGCTGGTCAAAAGTGACTATAGATAAGAAGACTTTCCCAACAAGATTTGTCCAACTACCCGTCAGACTTATCAGACCCCACACCAGCCAGTTACTGGTCCCTGTGAGATGCCAAACTCAACCGGATTGGTCAGCCTACTGCCAGCAAGAAGTCTGCTGTATCAGTTACTGTGGGGGTTCATCAAGTTTTTCTTACAGGTTCCAGTGAGATATCAGTGATCCACCCTCCTAGACTGGCCACCCAGCTTGCCTTTTACCCAGCCTGTGAGCAGTGTCAGCTGACACCAGGGGCCTGAGTTTCCAAACTCAGCCTTCCCCTCAAGATTATAACCCATTAACCGGTTTTCACAACTCAAGCAATGGTAATTTTATTGCGTTAATACATCCTATCCAATGGACAATTGCTAATCCGGTCGGCGCAGACCGGCCCGCCAAACGCCAGAAAAAGACGTCCTGTGTTGCCACCGGCTGGCCGGTCCGTAGTACTGTGCACTCCCCAGATGGCGCCTCGTACTTCCTTCCTGTCTAGACAACCTGACGTCATAGCATCTTTTTCGTTTGGCGCGTGTACTGTGCAGACGTGTTTTCAACATCTCCAGATATTTTAAGCAAAAGTGTGCATTATGACGGATTTTCAACCTTATATGTGGATATTTTCAGTGTAGAAGTGTTACCTTCTGATCAAGCACGGATATACTTTTAGAAATCTGCTGGAAACGCTCCCTAGTTGACTCAATTTTTTGTTGATGATAGGGCAGTAATCGGCGGGAAATATGAAGGCAGCCATTTTGCTAGTTTCCTCCCATTCAACCATTGTGTTGTTAGGGGCAGATCGACTTTATTGAGGAATTATGGATATACTACTTACAGGTATTTTTATCCGTGTCTTTTGTTTTGAATGTACCATCTATAACCTTCCAGCTACAGTCACCATAGAAACATCTTAGAAATCACGGAAACCTCAGTCTACGTATTTTTGAGCACTGTAAATAAAGGGGATTCCCCATGGAAGGTGCATTCTTCATCAGAGCGCACTGGTACAGACTTCTCTGCTGTAAAGCATCAGTCACACCAGCCCAGCTCGAGTTTTTGATGTTTTTTAATCAGAAGCAATGAATTCTTCAGATTTCTTCAGAGCGCACTGGTACCGACTTCTCTGCTGTAAAGCATCAGTCACACCAGCCTAGCTCGAGTATATTTTCATCAGAAGCAAGAGGTGAATTCTTCAGATCTCTTCAACCGACCTCTCCAGTATTTACTACACAGAAGGAATCTTTATCACTCTCAGTCCCACC
Organism: Sabellastarte sp. h YS-2021; assembly: GCA_964017235.1. Lineage (NCBI taxonomy): Eukaryota > Metazoa > Annelida > Polychaeta > Sabellida > Sabellidae > Sabellastarte > Sabellastarte sp. h YS-2021. The sequence goes on from OZ024932.1 coordinate 70,636,687, forward strand.
CTTATGGACCCGGCCATTGTGTCGGTAGTAAGGGCAGTGGATGGCCAGGAAACTGGTTTGAGTGTACAGCCGGCTGAGAAGAAGAACCGACTTCAGACCGGCCAGGAATTTCATCTACAGAGTGCACTGGTCGAGACTTCTCTGCTTGTAAAGCATCAGCCGACCGGCCAGCAAAAAAGAACGCGACCTCTGACGTCATATCCAGTCAGCCAATCGCGTGTCTTCACGAAGTTGGTCACGTGTTTTCACCGACCAGTCACGAAGTTTATCACGTGATTCACCAAACAAGAAGGTCGGAAGTACATTCTTTGCGCTCACGTCTACTGTGATTCCAGTTTTTTAGTTCCTGTAATCCCTCCAGCGTACTAGTACAGACTTCTCTGCTACAGACATCAGTCGACCAGTAAGCTTACGTTTACTGTAATATAAGGAAAGAACGCGTCTAGTGAGGGCATATCCCCGAACTTGGTCACGTGATACACCGACCAGTTCACGAAGCAGATCGTCATCTCCAATCAGCCAATCACGTTGTCCCTCCGACCAGCAAGCTGGTCACGTGACACACCGACCAACATTTGTTTCTAAATATAGCTCACAAGGGCTTCCCCAGCAACTGTCAAAATCTACAAATAAGACGTGCGTTCAAAGATAGTTGAAAAATTTTGTTTCAACAACTGGTTACAGAGTGTATCGACCAGTACCGGCTATACAGCCTTGTACACTTGTTTTCAACAACTGGTTACAGAGGGTACCGGCTATACAGCCTTGTACACTTGCTTCAACAACCGGTTACAGAGGAATTAATGGAGGAAACTGAATTCAACACAAGATAGTTGTAAACTTCATTCAGCAACTGGTTACAGGGTGTACCTACTGGCTACACAGCCTTGTACACTTACTTCAACAACTGGTTACAGAGTGTACCGACTGACTACCGGCTAAACAGCCTTGTACAGTTACTTCAATAACTGGTTACAGTATGTACCGACCGGCTACCGGCTTCACAGCCTTATACAGTAGCCTCAACTGGTTACAGTGTACCGGCTACACAGCCTTGTACACTGGCTTCAACAACTGGTTACAGAGTGTACCGGCTGGTACTGGCTACACAGCCGTGTACACTTCAGCAACTAGCTACAGAGTGTACCGACTGGTACTGGCTACATAGCCTTGTACACTTACTTCATTCTATGGGTTACAAGTCTACTAACAGGGTGTTGGCTACACAGTCCTTACTGTAGTGCTTCAACCCAACTGGTTTAAAAAAAAAAAAAAAAAAAAAAAAAAAAGCTGGCTAAATATAGACCAGTAGCTGTCGAAATTCGTTGGTGACCCCAACCTGCCAGTGTTTGCCGGTTACAAGAATTACTGGTTACAGTAAAGTACCGGACAGAGTTGCCCAAGGTTAATTGGGTTACAGAGAATTCTTAAACTGGTCAGTGATCTTGATGATAGGACAGTTTCCCAAGCTACTGCCAGGCAACCTTCCCTTATCACACCTCTCAACAACCTGTTATCGGTGCTGGACTTGACTGCAGAGATAATAATCAATTTTGTCATCAGGTCCGGCCAGGGGACTGACATCTCACATATTACAATTGCTCTGTAAATGCTGCACCTTGCAGGCTGCTGGCCCGGGGCAAAGAGTTTATTTATGTGAAAATAAGACCACAATAAAAACAGAGAGACTGTTAACCTGGATCATGGTCACCAGACCGGACCAGTGTCCGGAGGGACAGGAAATATTGTCAGAATACCAAATGTCCCAAATGTGGCACACAATCTGCCTATAAGGTCCAGACTAAGCCCTCTTTTTGGGAACTTAGGAAGCCTTGGGGACTGGACTTTAGGTAGTACAACTGTTGAAGGAGGGATACCTACGTCCATATACCTATACAAGAACAATCCAGGAAATGCCTGAGATTTCACATCCAAGGTCGGGCATACCAACTCAAGGCCCTGCCATTCGGGTTGTCCACAGCACCTTTTGAGTTCACCGTGATACCAAGCAGGTGAAATTGATGGCCATACACAAGGATTTAAGAGGCCACCAGTACCTAGACGGCTGGTTGGTGAGAGCTAGATCCCACCAGGCTTGTCTCCAAAATACACAGGAACTAGTAAATAATGTGTCAGCAACTGGGTTGGCGAAGGAACTTAGAGAAATCAGAGCTGGAGCCCAATCAAGACTTTGATTTTGTAGGCTACCAGTTTCGACTTCAGGTCTGATCGGTTCCGACCGACCCTGGACTGGGTACAGAACCTTCAAGAGACTGTTAAAACTGCTATCCCTACCGGCTTGCCCGGTGCGGGAATTCATGTCCTTGATAGGTTACTAACATCTACAGAAAAGCATGTTAATCTAGGCAGACTTCATATGAGACCCATACAGGGCATCTCAAAAACAGCTGGAGGGTACCAGAATCACTGGAAAAGGTGATCCAAGTCCCCAGGTCCCTGCACCCCCATTTACAATGGTGGCTGAAGGAAGACAATGCACTTACAGGCCAACCATTACACCCAATAAAACATGCTCTGCAAATATTTACAGACGCATCAATAGAAGGGTGGGGCACTCACTTAGATGAGCACTTGGCAGGAGCAACTTGGTCCCCTCCAGGAAGCAAGTTGTATATATATAAACTATCTAGAACTTTAAGCAGTTTTTCTGACTTTAAAGAGTTCTAAGACCTTTGCTTAAACAAGATAGTACTTGTAGCAACTGACAACACCACAGTAGTGTCATACATAAAGGAAGGAGGAATGGGGTCGGGCCCACTTTGTGCCCTACTATGGAGAATCTTGACCTGGGTACCAGGAAACAAGTGACTCTAGGCACGACACATTCCAAGCCGGCCTAATGTGGTAGCAGACAGGCTGTCCAGGCTAGGCCAGACCATCCAAACAGTGGTTTCTCCTTCCAGAGGTCTTCCACTCTATGCAGTAGGTGGCACCGGCCCAAATAAACTTATTTGCCACGAGGTTCAACAACAAGTCGCCTCTGTTTTGTGTCACCGGTACCGGATCCCCTGGCCACAGCAGTGGATGTACTCAGTCGGCCATGGTAGGATCTAAAAGCATACACCTCACCATCAGCCATATTGGGCAAAGTGGTGAAGTTGCAAGACTCCCCATGTAAGAGAATCATTCTGATTGCTCCGGGGTGGCCCAACATGCCTTGGTTTTGGGATCTAGTGGCTACGTCCAGCCACATCCCGCTGAGCCTGCCCAATCTGTCCAGCCTGTTCACAGCCATTCGATCAGATCCCTCACAGAAATCTGACAAATCTTAATCTCCATGCAGGGCTCCTAGAGCCTCAGCAATCGAGGAGCAGGACTTGTCTGAGGCAGTGGCAGCAAGAATTGAGGCTCCTCAAAGGGGGGTCAATCAGATCAGTCTATGAGGCAAGTGGGCCATTTTTACCAGTGATGTATCATTCATCAGGTGGACTTCGGGGCCCCTCCTGTAAGTTAGTTGCTGACTTCCTTATGTACCTAGTTCAGGACAGGAAGTTGCAGCCCAGCACCATTGATGGTTACAGGTCAGACATTGCTGATAGACTGGGAAATTCGCCCGTCAATATCAGTAAGGATGAAAATCTCACTCGTCTCCTGGATAGTTTCCACTGAGACAGACCCAAAGGCCGGAAGGGAATCCCCTCCTGGAACCTCTCCCTGGTTTTTTGCACCAGCTGACAAGGGTCATTTTGAACCAATTAAAGAGGCCTCCTTGAAGCATTTGACCTTCAAGACAGTTTCCTCTTGGCCCTGGGGTCGGGGAAGAGTAGAAGTGAGATATATGCTTGGCAAACAGCCCAGCACCATTGATGGTTATAGGTCACCCATTTTGATAAACTGGAAATTCACCCTTCAAGATCAGTAAGGACGAAAATCTCACTCGTCTCCTGGATAGTTTCTTCAGAGACAGACCCAGAGGCAGGAGTGGCATACCTTCCTGGAACTTCTCACTGGCCGTGCACCAGCTAAGAGTCCTTTTGATTCAATCAAGGAGGCCCCCTTGAAGCATTTGACCTTCAAGACGGTATTCCTCTTGGCCCTTGGGTCGGGCAAGTGCAAAAGTGAGATTCATGCCTGGCAAAACTGATATATTGGACACCAATCCGATTGGTCAAAGGTGTCCCTGTATCCATCACCCAGCTTTCTATCCTAGAATCAGCTGGCCATAGAGTGTCCAGTGTGGCCCCTGGGGTTATAACAGCCCTGGCCTCGACTCTGGATAGATCCCTCAAGTCTGACAGGTCCCTCTGTCCGGTCAGAGCATTATGCTACTATTTGGACAGGGCCTCAGACATCGGGCAGAATAAGGAGGTGGTTTTTGTTTCCTTTAAGAAAGGTTTCAACAAAGACATCTCGCCTGCCACTATCTCCTCTTGGATCAAGCAGACTGTGATCCTATGTTATGAGCTCTCTGACCAGGAGGCCCACATTTAACATCAGGTTAAAGCCCATGATGTCAGGGCCTTTGCTGCTTCTAAGGCCTTCCAGTCGGGAGTCCCCTTAGATCCAATCTTGTCAGCCTGCCACTGAAGTCAATACCTTCACACAGTTCTATATGAAGGGCGGGGCTTGGGCTGATTCAGAGCTTTACCAATTGGGCTCGGTAGTGGCTGCTCAGCAGATCCACAAGTGGCCCGTAGATTGAGGAGATTTCTATATATGTATAAACAGTTTCTTCATGTACATAAGAATTAAGTGTGGCGTGCTTCCTTTGGGAGGTTTATTTGCATTCTGGGACTGAACTCATCCCTCTCTTCCCCTACCTCAGAGCAGGTCTGCAAAAAGGGGGGGGGGGGGCGACGGCGGTATAGCCCCGGGTAACCGGCTGCTGGCAACCGACCATGGCCTTGCAGGGTTTCCTGACCTTAAAGTCAACCCAGGCCTGGACCTATAGGTCTCCTGACGAAGTCAACATAGACCATAGGTTAAAATTTGCTACTTCTTGCGAGTTCACATAAGTCCCTAGTAACTTACCCGCCGACCAAGCGGTAGTTATTCAGCAATTGTCCATTGGATAGGATGTATTAACGCAATAAAATTGCAAATTTAATAAGTAAATTAAATTTTTATAAGTTAATACCCTATCCAATGGACACACAAGACCCTCCCACCGACCCCGCTATCAGCTTACTAGGGGTCTAAGAGGTTTAGACAACGAAAAAGATGCTATGATGTCAGGTTGTCTAGACAGGAAGGAAGTACGAGGCGCCATCTGGGGAGTGCACAGTACTACGGACCGGCCAGCCGGTGGCAACACAGGACGTCTTTTTCTGGCGTTTGGCGGGCCGGTCTGCGCCGACCGGATTAGCAATTGTCCATTGGATAGGGTATTAACTTATAAAAATTTAATTTACTTATTAACTTTGCAAATTTATCTGTTAATCAGACCAGGGGTCACAGTTCTCATAAATGGCTATTAGTGTTTTCCACAGTGGGGTTGTGTGGGTTACTGACACCCATACAGAGGTAAGTCCACCTAGGTCGCCTCCACATGAGGCCGATACAGTGGCACTTGAAGAACAGCTGAAGGGTACCAGACTAACTAGAAAAGGTGATCCCAGTTCACTCCACCCCATCTAAAATGGTGGTTGTAGGATGACAAATGTGCTTCAAGGTCAACCATTAAACCTAATTAAATATGCTCTGCAAATCCTTACAGGTGCATCAAGAAGGGAGAGTGCTCACTTAGGGGAACACACTGCAAGGGGAACCTGGTCCCTTCCAGAAGCAAGTTACACATAAAGTATCTGGAACCAAGGCGGTCTTTCGGCCCTAAAGGAGTTCCAAGACCTCTGCTTGAACCTTATTGCTACCATAGCTACGGACAACACCATGGTGGTTGCCTATTTAAGGAAAGGGGGGTGTAAGTCGGGCCCTCTTTGTGCCCTACTATGGAGAATCCTGACCTGGTGCTCCAGGAAAAAGGCTCAAGCCCGACACATTCACGCTTCAACCATGTCCCGTCCGGGGATACACTGCATCGAGACGCAATGTCTAGTTAACAGTAGGATTTCTTTATTTAAAAAAAAAAACAGCGGATTAAGTGGAATGTTTCATTAAGATGTCCGATAAAGCCACCAAAATGATGAGATATGAATCCGTTTAACTTGGAAAACACAGAATATATTTTGTGTTGGGTTTGTGTGCAATTTGGAATCATTAACCGAAAGTGTTTTATGCACAGAATAATGTATAGAATATAAACGGGCAGTGGTTTATGTTGTTCACAAAAGAACAATAAATAAAGGATGTATAATTTTGTAAATGACAAGCTGAATTTCTCATTTTTATTCCAGGGTAGTAATACAAGTGAGGGGAATTCCCAGCAAGAAAGCCCTTGTGATTGCACACATTGTGCACAGGCCAGTATTTTACAGGTAAAATGACTCGTAATCGTTCAAGTGGCTCCTTAATATTACCTTTAAACTGGAGATTGATCAGTTTGATTGACATCCAAATATTGACTGTTTAAAGCATTTAAATATGTACCGCAATTAACAATAAAACAGTAAGAAGATCATTATGTTTTGTGTATTTTGATATATCCCCATATCTTTCAGTATATTTATGTATACCTCTCCACACTTGCAAAAGACATCTGTAGATGTAGACTGTGTTTATATTATAGTGATATATCCCTGTTCTCCTCACTGTCAGAGGACCTGCAGTGGAGGACATCTTTTTGTGTACATGTGTTAAATGTGTTCATTGTCTCCTTTCAGAACACCTCTTCCGCAGAGGACACTTCCTTGGTCTCTGTATCTCAGTCCTGTCAGTGTCACGCCTGTATGATGCAGACCAGTGGTCAGTCAATGACCACTTCACTGCCACAGCACCTGCCAAGTGCCCCACGCCCTGCTGCCTTGCACCTCTATCCCCACATACATGGCAGTAATGCTCTGCACCCTGGCATGCAGCAAGACCAGATCAGTGAGTACCCAAACATACAAAATTTTCACTTAAATATTGAGGGACTCGGATGTTTTTGTTATATTTGCTGCTAGGACTGGTACTTTTTTAAAAATGCAGCTAGTTAAGTGTCAACTTCAGTGATATGTGTACAATACATTTTTTATCTCGCACGAGGTAAGAGATTATAAAAGGCCTCTTGTGTGTATGCATGTTTGTCACACAGTGTTCTCCAAACTGAATGGCTGAGGGGTATTTTACTTTAATAAGTTTTGCTTAGTTTCTTTTGTCCTCTATATTTTTTCTGCTTTTGCAGATCTAGGTTCATAGCAAAGTGCGTAGTATAGTGCTAGTCACTACTTTGAGTAAATTGATTATAACTCTGAAATGACTGTATTTAGAGAATTTCACTAAAAATGATGTTCAGCTACTTCCTTGGTACCGACGAGATGGTACGTTCTACCTATATGTTGTAGCTTGACCAGTTCCCGTCTGGTCACTGAAGCAGCACTGGGCTTCTTATTCTGAGTTCTGGACCAAGTATGAGCATACATAGTGACTTAGATGATCACTTAAATGGCAGTCCCGTCACAATATTAGTGAAACAGGCACTCAGCCCAACATAAATAAATCAATCAATAAATACAAGATAGTTCCTTTTTTCAAAGTAATGAGTAAATGGATTTTTTTCTTTGAAAGTGTTACGGCTACACTATTCTGGTTAAAAATTTTGTTCAGCCTCTTTGATGTTCAGTGTCTTGGCAAATTTTCAGAGCTACAGCTCCTACAGTAGCAGCTATTTTGACATTTTGCTATTGAGTTATTCACTCGTAATTTCAACACTATTGAATTTAGTGGATTTTTATTAAGTATTGTTCACCTACTTCTTGATGATCTGTATCATAGACATATTTTCATAGCTGAGTAATAGCTTCTTTTATAGTTTAACTTTCAGTGAATCGCTTGTTTTTATATCATTTGGTATTTGTTCCTGGCATGAGATCATACCACCACAGGAGTCGTATTATTGTATATTTTTTAAATACACATACATACTTTACTTACAGTAATAGCTCAGTTTTGGATGCATTTCAGGGCATAGTATGCAGTCTGGTTTGAGTCCTCATGTGTACAAGCTTCACGGTATGCACCATGCCAGTCCAACAAGCCACAAGTCTTTCACCAACATCCACAACAGTAACAACAAAGTACAGCAGCAAACCAACACAGGTTTCAACTTTGATCTGAATTCACACGAATTGTACAATGCTTTAGACTGGGAGTCCACTCCATTTGATACTACAAAACTAAGTATGTATGGGTTAGGGCAAAAATACACAAACAATGTAACCAGTGAACTCTTAAATGCCCCCCCACCACCCCTTATGACAAGAAACCCTTTCCTCAAGGAATTAGGTGGTGTTGATAACTCCCTGGCAAATTTAATGAAGACATCAACAGTATTACAGCACTGTGTTTCTGCGGCAAAACCCCTGACGAGCACCACAGTAACTACAAGTACCGGCATCACAACTTCTATTCAAGGTCTTAGTGAAGCCAGTACGAGTGTACAAAGCGCCTTCAGTGACACCCAGAATAAAATCTTCAAAGTCAGCAAAGCCTTGCTTAACCAGCAACAGCAGAATAAGCCCAAAGTGTCCACTCAAAGCAACCACTTGACCCCAACCACTGCCCAACACCTGCAGACTAGTAGTCACACTAACAACACCAATACGACCACAGCCACCTCTTCCACATTCACCTTTGGCTTGCCCTCGCCCTTAAATAAGAACCTTGGCTCCCCACTAGGTGGCCTTTTCACTGGAAATTCGTCTCCACCCTCTGCTTCCTCTTCCTGTAGTACATCTCCGGCCTCCTCTCTAAGCTCCAACCACTCCTCATCACCGCCCTCCTCCACTCCTCCCTCTTTTTCCTTGTCAAATGCCCTTACCTCCCCACCAACTGAGTTCTGCTTTAAGCAAACCTCTCCTTCCTCACATCAGCACAATCCTGTTTCTTTCAGCCCAACCTCCTCCCCACAGAGTTCTCCACAGTCTGTTTCCTCAACAACCACAGTCACCACGACAACCAGTCATCAGCTGAAACTCAACCCAGATTTTATACGGGCTGCGGCTGCTCTACAGAAGAACATAAGTGAACAAAATGCAGCGCGTCAACAGCAACAGCACAGTATAAATGGCGGCCTTGGAATGAATACCAGTGGGCTTGGGGGTCACAGTCTGCACAACTACCAGGCCTTCTCCAACCTTAACCTGCAGAACTTCACGACAGGCCTGCCACCACAGCAGCAAGGTAGCCTACTCACTTGCACACACCAGTTCTCTGCGGCAATCAACAACCCCATCATGCAACTTGCTGGGGCGAACTCACCAGCTCTCTCGATGCCAACACCCAATACCACCCCAGTAGGACTAGCAACCAGCGGCCTCAAGCTCACAAACAACCAGTTCCTACCTAGTCACAACCATCACCACAACAACACTCATATGACCCTACCCACACAGCCTGTGTCGTCCTCTGTTGCCAGTAGCAATGGTGGGTCATCACAACAACCAACACAGACAGGCATGATAGCGCCTCCACAGGGTAGTAACAATCACATCAATAACCCGATAACACCTAACAACAATTCCTCAGCACAGACAAATGCATGTACCGACCCAGACTGTGATACTCACCATGACAACGATAATGAAAGTATTGATGACAGTTGCTCAGAGCAGAGTTCCTCCACCTCCACCTCAAACCAGAAGGATGGGAAGTACTGTGACTGCTGCTACTGTGAATTCTTTGGACATACAACAGTAAGTTAAATAATAACTATAAAGAAGCAGTAACACACTCAGCACTGTTTTAGTCTCATTTCTGGCTGAAGTGTGAAATTTTATAAATGCTTGGCAATGACCTGTGGTGAATTTTACTAACTAGTTTACTCAGTTTTCTCCATCTACTCTACTGTCATGATATGACATTGGAGCAAACATAAATAAATCATGCCAAATACAAGTTTCTGTTTTTGATTTGGATGGTTAACTCAGTGTTTTTACAGTAAAACAATTGTTTTTATTGCGCTACAATAGCTTACCATGTGGGACTGAATGCTGTTCTCGGATGGCCGCAAGGCATCAGGGCAACGTCTAAGAAAAATAGACATTTATAGTTGGCCGTAGCCTCAAGTTGTCGTCTCGTGGTACACTGTGAGAACTCGTCCTACTTTCTCGTTGGCCGCGTGAATTGGTAGCGTCTCATTTACACAGATATTTTCATCTATTTCTCAGCACATACGTATTGTTGGATGTTAATTTTTGGTCATTTCATTTATTATATGTCCTAGATTATTCTGTAAAATTTCCGTTTTGACAGGATAAATGTTTTTCCTTATTTTGGTGTTTTTTTGAGTTTTCCTCGGTTCAGGCTTTCATCTACATCTTTTATTGCGTTTCAAGATGTCTGCCCACCAAACGAATAAAGATAAGCCTAGATCTAGTAAGTGTCAGCACTTTTGCTTCCCATTTGATACACATAATTATTGCCCCACATGTAGGGAATCTGGCAAGGGTGATGACCCCTGTGTCACTTTTGAAAAACCTTGGGAAATTTGTTCTTCTTTTACAGAAGATCAAATGTTGAAAATTTCACCACGGATAAAGATATATAAAGAAGCAAAAGAGGGACACTACTAGTTCAAAGGACGACAAACTAGATCTTTTAGGGGATGACGTGGATTCATTTGTTGGTTCTCAGGCAGACCTTGAGAGTGCAGCTGATAACTTATTAAGCGTCCCCCAAGGGACGCTTGTTTGTGTATGGGAGACCTTCAGGCTCCGCCGGCTCCGCATTTTGTTTTCCTTATAACTCTCTAACCGTTAGGCGGATTCTTTTCAAATTTGGCAGGTTTAGGCAGTAGCCTTGGGGAATTTTTTTGAATATGCTGCAGTGACATTTCAACCAATCAGAGAGGTCACATGACCAAAAATGTCTTTTTTCGATTGGGAAGCTTGTCCGGATGATAACTTGAAAGGAATTTTATCAATTCACCTGAAACTTGGCAAATACATTCATTTATTAAAATCTGGAAATCATTAGATTTTGGCATTGATTGGTTAAGAAATGGCCGAGTAATTAATGATTAATTAATCATTACGAATTTTCCAAATAAGGAAAACACAAAAATGCTTGTATCTCAAAAACCGTGCTAGATAGAGCGATTTCGACGAAATTTTTGACCCACAGGGTATCTCTGCGGAGTAGTTTTCCCAATTTTCAAAAAAAATTTATCTCGCCAAAAATGGCGGCCATTTTGAATTTTCGAAATTTTCGCAAAAATTGCAAAACACAAAAATGCTTATATCTCAAAAACCGTGCTAGATAGAGCGATTTCGACGAAATTTTTGAACCACAGGGTATCTCTGCGGAGCAGTTGTCCCAATTTTGAACAAATTTTTGTCTTGCCAAAAATGCCGGCCATTTTGAATTTTCGAATTTTTCTCAAAAATTCCAAAACATAAAAATGCTTATATCTCGAAAACCGTACTAGATAGAGCGATTTCGACGAAATTTTTGACCCACAGGGTATCTCTGCAGAGTAGCCATGCCGGTTTTAAAAAAAAAAATTTGTCTTGCCAAAAATGGCGGCCATTTTGAATTTTCGAATTTTTCGCAAAAATTGCAAAACATAAAAATGCTTATATCTCGAAAACCCTGCTAGATAGAGCGATTTCGACGAAATTTTTGACCCACAGGGTATATCTGCAGAGTAGCCATGCCAATTTTGAAAAAAATTTTGTCTCACCAAAAATGGCGGCCATTTTGAATTTTCGAATTTTTCGCAAAAATTGCAAAACATAAAAATGCTTATATCTCGAAAACCGTACTAGATAGAGCGATTTCGACGAAATTTTTGACCCACAGGGTATCTCTGCAGAGTAGCCATGCCTATTTTAAAAAAAAATTTGTCTTGCCAAAAATGGCGGCCATTTTGAATTTTCGAATTTTTCGCAAAAATTGCAAAACACAAAAATGCTAATATTTCGAAAACCATGCTACATAGAGCGACGAAATTTTTGATCTTCAGGGTATCTCTGCAGAGCAGCTATCCCAAAGAGCTTTCACATGGTGAAGTTTCAGACCCATAGCTAATTACTCACCTACTCAAAATGAGTAAATGCGAATTATCTCTAAAAGTATTGCAGATAGCCAATTTTTCTCAAATAACTCATTCACCTACTTTTGGGAGAGCTTTCACTCTGTGAAGTTTCAGACCCATAGCTAATTATTTACCTACTCAAAATGAGTAAATGCTAATTATCTGTAAAAGTATTGCGGATACCCAATTTTTATCAAATAACTCATTCATCTACTTGTGGGAGAGCTTTCACATGGTGAAGTTTCAGACCCGTAGATAATTACTCACCTACTCAAAACGAGTAAATGCGAATTATCTCTAAAAGTATTGCAGATAGCCAATTTTTCTCAAATAACTCATTCACCTACTTTTGGGAGAGCTTTCACTTGGTGAAGTTTCAGACCCATAGATAATTATTCACCTACTCAAAATGAGTAAATGTGAATTATCTCTTAATAGTATTGCAGATAGCCAATTTTTCTCAAATAACTCATTCACCTACTTTTGGGAGAGCTTTCACTTGGTGAAGTTTCAGACCCATAGATAATTATTCACCTACTCAAAATGAGTAAATGTGAATTATCTCTTAATAGTATTGCAGATAGCCAATTTTTCTCAAATAACTCATTCACCTACTTTTGGAGGAGCTTTCACACACGAAAATGAAAAATTGTGAATATCTCGGAAAAGCTATTTCTTCTGCTTTAATGCTCGGCGGGAGATACACACCGCGGCAGTGGTCTTGACAAACATTTTTGTCTCCCCAAAAATGGTGGCCATTTTGAATTTTCAAAGTTTTTGCAAAACACAAAAATGCTTATATCTCAAAAACCGTGCTATATGGAGCGAACTCAACAAAATTTTTGACCTGCTGGGTATCTCTGCAGAGTAGCCATGCCAATTTTCAAAATATTTTTGTCTCGCCAAATATAGCGGACATTTTGAATTTTTTTATTTTTTGCAAAACACAAAAATGCTTATATCTTGAAAACCGTGCTAGATAGAGCAGACTGCGCTCACTTTGGTTGCCACAACAGTATAAGGCTAGAAACGAAGCATTTTCTTAATACTTTAGCACTCACCTTTATATCCTTTTCGGGACGCTTTGTTTTTGCTATGCAAAAACATCTCTTTTTTTTGCGAGCGATCCTCTAGTTTACCTCGCCCCCCACGTCCTCAGCCCCTATCCTTCAGTTCTTTGTCCATCAAAACACCAGCAAAAACTGTCCCACCCACCCCAGGTACTGCCTTACAGCAGAAAATTGAATCAAATTTAGAAAAATCCCTGGGTAACACATTAAACATCCATTTACAACAGCAAATGGGTTCGTTCCAGGCATCTATGTTAGAAGCTTTTCAGTCTCTCCGAGACGAATTGACAACTAAAAAACAGGCAGAGGTAGATCAGACCTCCGCTTCAGCTTCTAAACCTGGACCCTCCACTAATGCTGTTTTTCTGGACCCACCCCCCTCCGAGACCTAGAACTAATTCTCATGTCGAGGAAATGGAAGTTGACTATGGTCCATCAGTTCCTCCACGTCTCGGCTCTGATCATCAGAATGTATCGGATCAGAATTCTAATGCATCCGAGGAGCCTTCTAAGTAGGTCTCGGATAGACCTAAACAGCACTCTCACAAAAGGCATGAGGTTGAATCGAGGTCTGCCTCGGATCAATGCTATTATGAATCTGATGCACCTCGGATCTCATCTTCTAAACCCAAAAAAACATGCTGATAAGAGTAGACATAATGTCAGGTCCAGATACGTGTCATCTTCCTCAGAGGAGGATCAGTCCTCTACAACCAGACACAGGTCTTCAAAGCCCTCTGGGGCTCTCTCTGACCAAGACCAACCTAACATGATCCAGACCCCCCTTATTATAGGGAAGTAGTTCTTGTCTGACGTTCCCTCCCAGTATGCTGAAGACACCTTCAGGCGCATTCTTTCTCTCCCTGACCCCAGGGAGTCTAAGCCTCCCTCAGTCCACCAGTAAGTCGCCTCCGTTCTTTCAGAAGAGACTGGCAAACAAACAAATGTTCATCCAACGTGTTATCACCAATGGCTACGTACTGCCATTCCTTTCAAAACCAAATCTGGTCAGTCAACAGAATGGTCACTGCATCCGCAGGTGTTCAAACAGATCTGCCTAAAGTGGTTCACTCCTCATGTAGATCTATTTGCCACTCATCTGAACCACAAACTTCCACTGTACGTGTCTCCAGTCCCAGACCCAAATGCTTGGGACATAGGTGCTCTGAACTTAAACTGGACGGGTCTCACTGCCTATTCTTACCCTCCGACGGCTCTCCTTCACAGGGTGATCCAAAAAATCAGGCAATGCCATGGCCTGATCATCGTAATAGCCCCAGACTGGCCAGTGATGCCCTGGTTTTGGGACCTAGTGCAGCTCTCAACAGAGATCCCACTGCAACTTCCGGTGTCAACAAAACTTCTCAAACAGTCCCACAATTATGTGTTTCACAGCAATCCACAACATCTCAACCGCCATGCCTGGTGTCTAGGAGTGGACAGCTCCAAGAACAAGGCTTCTCTGTGGAGGTGGCAGAGAGAATTGCTGCCCCTCAGACGTCATCAACAAGGACAATCTACAAGTCAAAGTGGGCCCTATTTGAGAAATGGTGCAGAGAAAATTCGGTGGATTTCTCCACTCCATCTGTGAAACAAGTCTCAGACTTTTTCATGTACCTGTACCAAGATCTAAACAGGTGCCCCTCGACCATTGATTCCAATTCCAATTCAACTTTTATAGCGCATAATCTCTGCCGAAGTGACAGACTCTAAGGCGCAACATCATAAGGATAGTTACAAAAATCATTGTCCTTGTCCATAGCTATGGTCGACATCACGGAGAACGCCATATGAGGTGGAAAATACTAAGGAGGATAAGCTTGGCAGAATAGGTATGCCTTAAGTTTTTTTCTGAAGGAAGCAATGGAAGTGGCAGATCGTACATTATCAGGGAGTTCATTCCATATTTTGGGAGCATCATATGCAAAGCTCAGACCAAACTGCTTTGTGGATTTGTAAATAGATGGTTGGTATTGAGGAACATGTAGAATTATACCATCAGATTGACTGAACCGAGTATTATAGGCACATTGTCTAACTTTGAGAAATGGGCTGAAATATTTTGGACAGTTAGTATGTAGGTATTTATATACCAACAAGGCAGTCTTGAAGATGCAACGGTGCCTTATGGGTAGCCAATGAAGGGCTTTTCTTAGTGGAGTGGTGTGAGAAAGACGTGGTTCTGCAAACAATTCTGGCCAGACTGTTTTGAATGCATTGTAGCTTGCGTAGGTTAGCAACAGATAGACCCCTAAACAAGGAGTTACAGTAGTCAAGCCTACTGCCCACAAGTGCGTTTGCAGTCGTAAGAGCAGCATCACGAGTCAAGTACTGTCGAATTTGTCTAAGATCCCTCATCTGGATGAAACATAGTTTACATACATTTTTAACATGTTTGGTGAAGGAAAAGTCTGAGTCAAACCAGACACCCAAAATTTGGGTTGCCACTGGTCAGGGAAAAGTCAGGGAAATTCAAGGTCAGGGAAAAGTCAGGGAATTCTGTTCTGGGTCAGGGAATTTTGGAATTTTGAAAAAAGTCAGGGAAATTTGAAGAAATGCTCAGAAAGTCAGGGAAAATTGACTTTTATGAGTCGCGCGCGTTGGTTTAAGGGAAGCTATGATGCCACTCATTGGTAATGTTTGCATAGCATGAATAATTTAAAAATACAATGTTGATATAAACATCTCAAGTAATATAGTCATTGAAGTACATTAGCTGCTGCAGCGTCAAAGATAACAGAGGCCAAGCATGAAGTGGATGAATGCAAGAAAAAGGAACGTAGACTAGAGGAAGAAGCAAACAGGCTAATCACTAAAGCTGACAAGTTATGCTATGATGCAGAAGCCAAGAATAGCATGGCTTTGGTAACAGAAGCTAATGCTTTGAGAGCAAAGAGCAAGTTGAAGAGAAAGGAGTTGGACAGTGCCAAGAACCAGAGTTGGCAGAAAAAAAACTGAAGCTTATACAAAAAGAGTAATTGAGGCAGAGACAAAATTTGTGCAGTAATCACTAATCAGTAATTTTAATTGTTGGTCGTATACATTGTTTTATCATGTTTATGGTGTTAAATAACATTGAGCCCTACATCATAAAGCCCAGGGTTTCTATACCACAATTATTCAATTTTATTTGTGTTTTTATTTGCCTATAATACTTCTGGTAATTATGCCATAAACCGAAATATCACTGTTCAAATTGTAATTTTATTTTCCCCTCAACTTAGTATTGACTGAAAAAAAGGGAGGCTTTTGTTCATAGTATTGCTATCATTGATCGATAATGTACAGGTTTTAGTTGAACAAGCAGGACTTAAAGTATTAATAATTTGCATTACAGGCAGGGTGTTGTTTTTTTCAACTTAATTTGTGAAAGTAACCTATTTATGACCTTTTCTTTCATCAATCTTTGCTTTTCCCCCCAAAAAATATGCCTTGCTACTTGACAAATTATTTTCTGTGACGATACCTGTAATTTTACTTTGACATTTCTGGTGGGCTTAATTAAAACGGCAAGTAATTATAAATGTATTTCAAATAAAACTGCATAAAAGAATTCTTGTTCTTTGACATTTACATGATTGTATCATGGATTGATTATTGCTTATTATTGATTAGAAAAGGTTTTAACACCTTGATCTCTGCTACAGTTTTCATTCTAAATTAATCGCGGTGGTCAGGGAAATTTGGCTTTGAGTCAGGGAAAAGTCAGAGAAAAGTCAGGGAATTTTAAAAACAATCATGAGTGGCAACCCTGTTCAAATTCTTAATGGCATCTGAAGGTATCAGTGATTCACCCAATATATTTACTGGAAAGAATGGGTTAAACTTTTCTTGTTGAGACTTGGCACCAAATATAATAAAGTCGGTCTTCTCAGCATTCAGCTTTAGTTTATTTGCACACAGCCATAGTTTGACATCTTCGAGGCACTTTCCTAGCCGATCGAAGGCAATTTTTGCATTTTTGTGTTTGAGGTGAATAAACAGCTGTGTGTCATCTGCATAAAAGTGAAATTTGACATCTGGATGTTTAGAGATTACTTTGCTCAAAGGTGTGGTATACAACGAAAAAAGAATAGGACCAAGAACTGAACCTTGTGGTACACCAAACTTAAGCTTTCTAGCCTCAGACAGAATAGAACCAATCTTGATGCATTGGGTACGATCAGAAAGGTATGATTTGAACCAGTCAAGGCATCTACCCCCGACACCGAACCATTTTCTTAAGCAATCAAGGAGTTTGTCATGATCAATGGTGTTAAACGCTGCAGATTGATTAAGCAGCACCACAGCTGTGGCCTCACCTCTGGCTAGAGATAGGTGAATCTGATTCTTTATAGACAAAAGAGCTGTTTCAGTTGAATGGCCATGTCTATAGGCATTGATGGTTACAGGACGGCCATTGTTGACACTCTGGGCCCAGCGGGGCACCATATTACACAAAGTTCAGACCTTAACAGGTTACTCTCCAGTTTCCACAGGGATCGTCCCAAAAGTTCCAGGAATCTTCCAAAATGGAACCTTTCAGTTGTTCTCAATGAGCTCACAAAAGCACCCTTTGAGCCTATGAAAGACACAGACCTCAAACATCTTACTCTCAAAACTGCTTTTTTGCTAGCTTTGGCCTCCGGCAAACGCCACAGCGAAATCCATGCCTGGGTTGCAAACAAAGTATCTAAATCTAGGCAAATGGGAAAAGGTTGCCTTGTTCCCTTCTTCTGACTTTATAGCCAAAAACCAACTAGCAAGAGAAGGTTCTCAAAGTGTGTCTCCGGTGACTATTCCTGCTTTGACTACCATTGTAGATAGACAACCAAATCTTTAGGAGTCTAATCCCAGGGTCTAGGTAATAGGTTTACCTCTCAAGATGTTACGGGTAAGGTCATTTTTTTATTTTAGTTTATCAGGTATATATGTATTAAGGACTTATCAAGGTTGTCATTAATCTCATATTTGGTGGCAAAAAATTTATGAGAATTCCAACCATTGGGCTGGTTTTCACTCGTGGATGGGCCCTAAGGGCCCTTACACTTCTAAAAGTGAGCACGGCTGCACTTCTCTCCTACAGTCAAAACATCTTGACAGTTTTTAGCACTGTCATTCATTCTATTCAGGTTTTTGGCTCTTCACAGGCCCGGTCTTCGGGATTGGGGCACTGTTTACTGAGAAGAGTCCCACCCTGCCTCCCCGCTGTATTACAGCTGAGGGGTAAGGTTTAAAAAATTTCAATGAGAAAGTAGGACGAGTTCTCACAGTGTACCACGAGACGACAACTTGAGGCTACGGCCAACTATAAATGTCTATTTTTCTTAGACGATGGCCTGATTCTCCATCCGAGAAAAGCATTCAGTCCCACATGGTAAGCTTGTAGCTTATAAAAGCTACATTTAAGTAATTAAGCGTCCCTGAAAGGGCGCTTATTTGGTTACGCGTCAGTTTCCTCGCCGCCGCCGCATTCTGGTCTCCCTTGAATATCTCCCTTATTATTGCAAGCTTTTTAACCATATTATGCAGTTATATACCTTAGGCGTGGGAAAATTTTTCCACATGCTTAAATTTGACCTTTGATCTTTATCAAGGTCACATGATCGAAAAAACTAATAGTTTAACAGGAAAATCTTCCGCAGAGGCTTGTAACTTCATACACATGTTTATACTATCAAAAACGTGAGCTGATTAGATTTTTGGGAGCAATCCGATGAAAATTGACCGATTTATGAGTGATTTTCTCACAGGTACTAGTGGTGGGAATCGGACTTGAAAATCCGAATCGATTAATCGGAAACGTCCAGAGATGATTAATCGAGTCGAATCGATTTTTGGGTCATACAGGGAATTTTACAAAATTCCTTCCATAAAAAATAAGGTCTGGGCTGCTGTCAGTGATGGATTTACAAATTCCAGTAGAAATAACTGTCGGTATTTTTCTTTGAAATCTATCAAGCTTTCCTGATATTTTAATGATATATATGTTTTACTGTGGTTCTATGTTATCTTTAATTCATTTTTATCTTTAATTCAATAATAGTTATAATAATATATATTATAATAATAGTTATTTTCTGGAATAAAATGGATGTAAGTTCTGTCACTTTATTGTCAAGAAGTTTCACAACTTGCAGCTAAGTTTCATAGATGATAATTAACATGTAAACTTCTAAACGGTGACAAATGTGTTGAAATAACATAAAGTATCCTCAGTGTGACAGAATACAGCTAATTAAACTGAACACAATGGTGAAAAAAATTATAAAAATTGGACAAGAAATAAGGAAGTTATGGCCATTTAAACATACAATAAACATAAAAACGAAGTACCGCGATCGCATTACTTCCCGATTATCGCCCATTTAAACACCACTTTAGTTACCGCTAACGCTTCTGAAACTGTACCTTGTAGCCAATTAGTTCGCCTTCATGTTACTAATATCGCTATTCGTTGTAAAATCACGCTAGTTGTGTGTTATTCCTTCATTGTAGCCAGTATTTCTATTATCGTCCACTCAAAACGTCTTCCGTGGTTTCGGGTTTTTTTTCGTCGCCGACGTTTCCAATAGGCATCGATGTAGATGCTAAAACGCGGACTCGAGTTTAGAAATCGAGTTCTCGGCGAATCGTTCCACCACTAACAGGTACCAATCAGAAAGCTTAAAATTCATGTGAACCCCCCTATTATCTTCTTAAGTATTGCATTTAGAGCCATAAAATGTATTGGGAGGTAGTAGGAAACCATATGTGGAGAGTCTAGAGAGCAAGTCAAATTTTCCCCCCGACCCCCCTGTAGGGGTCAAACTGGGGTCATAAAATAGCCAATTTCATCTTTTCCTCTTATATCTCCTTTATTCTTGCTTCTAGAGCTTGAGAATGTATTAAGAGGTATTGGGAAACCATTTGTGAAGAGTTTAGATAGCCGGTCATATTTACCCCCAGACCCTCCCTTATGGGTCAAACTGGGGTCATAAAATAGCCGATTTTGTGTTTTTGCCTTATATCTCCTTTATTCTTGCTTTTACAGCTTTAGAATGTATTAAGAGGTATTGGGAAACCTTATGTGATGAGTCTAGATAGCCGGTCAGGTTTACCCCCGCATCCCCCCTTATGGGTCAAACTGGGGTCATAAAATAGTCGATTTTGTGTTTTGGCCTTTTATCTCCTTTATTCTTGCTTTTACAGCTTTAGAATGTATTAAGAGGTATTGGGAAACCATATGTGAAGAGTCTAGATAGCTGGTCAGATTTACCCCCGGACCCCCCCTTATGGGTCAAACTGGGGTTATAAATTAGCCGATTTTGTGTTTTTGCCTTTTATCTCTTTTATTCTTTTAGAGTTTTAGAATGTATTGAGAGGTATTGGGAAACCTTATTTGAAGAGTCTAGATAGCTGGTCAGATTTACTATGCCTTTTTCTAAAATGTAAATAGCTATGGCATTTATAATGCACTGTTACTTTAATTAAGTAGTTTTATGGTGTAACTTTCGACCTATTATAAGTATTGATGCTTTATACATTCTTAGCCAGAGCATTTATTCAATTAACTTTTCACAATTTATGACCATGGAAAACAAAATAAAGCTTAAATTTTTCTTTCATGTTAATGCATGAACTTCCACACTGTCTGCTTAACTTTCACTTCTTCTCTCAGCACTGCATGTTTTATTTTCAAAAACCTTTTTCTACTGTATATTATATTGCAGTGAACCTTTTTGGGATGCTTAGTTTTTGTTAGCAAAAACATTTTTCTAGTTAAAATTTTCAATTTTGTAAAAGTAATTCAGTGTTTGACAGTGCAAAAACTTTGAATTATTTAGTGTAATTTCTCTTCTGTTTCTTTATTTCAGCCTCCTACAGTTTCTATCAGTAAAAACTATCCAGAAATGAGAGAGCGGTTACGAAAGCGATTAAAAATTAAAGTAAGTTCTTTGAGCAATTTGATGTTGACTAGCATTATGTTTACTTGTCTGATTTGGATTGTGGTAATGCTTTCCCTACACCAATAAATTTGGTTGACTTATACATGTTGAAAGTGACATTATACCTAAGTAACTTCAAATGATGGAGTCTGTTTTACAAAGCTACTGTGTGTATCTTTTTCCTGCAGAAAGTTTTCTATTAAGTTTTGAACAAGTGAAACTATGTGACCTTTATAAGGCCGATAAGTAGAGCTGAAAGGATTAGCAAAATTTGTTAGCTGGGTAGTCGCTTGCATTAACCGTCGACTAACCGATTAACTGTTTCTGAGGTTTAGCATGTATAAGAAATACCGAAAACGTCACATGTATATGTGTTCCGGATGTAAACAAACAAAATGGCGAATTGCGAGATGCTGAAAAGCAAAGAATTCACCTGATTGTTGGGTAAATTGGCCAATAATGTAATATTTTGATATTTCAAAAATAAAAGGCATGTAAAATGCTTTAATTTGATACGTTTTAAGGTTTTAACTCAAGAGAGTCATAGTTTCAACAATCGTGTAAAATCTCCTATGCGGTGATATACACAAGAAAACAGTTAACCAATTTCACAATATTGGCGTCGACTAGTGCTTTGATAACCTACTAATCGATTAGTATGAATAATCGTTTCAGCTCTACCAATAAGTCTATTTACCCAGAGTCGGTATTGTACAAAAGCTGTGTCCATTTTTCTCACAGAATGAGAAAAAGAATGGTGGCCCAGTGAATGTGAACCCAGACTGTCCAATAGCAGGAAAGCTTGTGGAAAAGATGAAGAAGGAAGAGGAGCAGACTCTGAAAATAGAAGAGCCACCAGAACCGATTTTAGACCCCCTACACCAGAAGGGACTGGATGAGTTGGTACGATTCATTAATGGTAGTACACTGGAGGAACATAAGAAGAGTTCCAAAGCGGCAAAACGTGCCCGACAAAAACAGCGAAAGGTTTGTATTTAACTCAGAGAATTGGTGAAATATGTGGTGAAATATGGGTAAAAGTAGTTTTAAGGAAATTTAGTTTGGATATTTTTATGCTTGTAAATGGAAAACCAGTTTATCTGGTTCTTGGTTGGTTTTGTCATAAAAACCAGCAACTGGATATAAACTTTCACATCCAGTTGTTACATTGAAAATTAAATATAAATTTGGTGTAAGTTTCTTTCAAATTTCCCATAAGATAGTATTAGAGGTTATAAAAGACTAGATATGTGATGGAATACCATATTATTTAACCATTTTGGCTTTTATTTCCAGAGCTTATAAGTTCACAAAATTGATGAAGCTTTACACTTCATTGGTTGATTTTACAGAAATTTTTAATACATTTTCATAGCTGGTTAGAATCTAGTTACTTGTTTTTGGAAACTAATATCGGATTTAGGAAAATTACAAGCAATTGCTACTTTAGATATTTTCATATGGTTTTGCAGGCTGAAGAGAAAGCTGCAAAGGAAGCAGAAATATTGGCCAAACAAGCTGCAGAAGAAGCTTTACATAAGCAGCAGTTGCTGCAAAACCGTGTCAAACAACAGAAAACAGTAGAGGTCACAGTCAAGAAAGATCCACCAAACAGTGCAGGGGGTGAAGATCAAGCAGAAGGCAAAAAGACAAAAAGCGAGCCCAAAGTCAGCACTGTCGCAGTGAATGGAACTAAGAAGGCTAAACAGAAGGCAGAGAAAGATGCCCAAGCATGCAGAGACGTCCCAAAGCAGCAGGCTGTTGATAGTAGTAGTGGTCATCAGTCCCAAAAGAAGGTGGGGGGTGGCAGCTCATTGAACCAGAATGATAAGTGTAATAACAGTGAAAAAGTAGAGACTCATAAAAAGGTTGAAGCAAGTAGGGGCAATACAGAATCGGGAGGAACAAAGGAAAATGACCTGCACGGGAGCAGGCCTCAAGTATCATCAAAAGAAACAAACATTGAGCAAAAGGTACACCATGTTATGAACCAAGTGCTTTCCAATCAACATCTGCAGAAGGAACGGCATACCAGTAATAAGAGTAGTCCAACTAGTCAACAAAACCAAAAGAACGAGCTTATGTCCAGCTCAACCAACAACAAAACCACTCAACAAATTACACTCAACGGTGACATCAATATGAATACCACAAACAAAGGAAGCGGGAAAACAGGGAGTAAAAAGGGCAAAGGTGGGGGCAATACTGCAAACAGTGGCACCACCCCTCAGAATTCTCCGAGGCCTGGCAGTGGACACAGTGAAGGAATAAAGCCTGGTAAGAACAGTCTACCTCAGCAACAGAATAGTATGGTACATCAGAACAACAAGCCCATGGCAGTGAGTAATGGTAAGCAGCCCACCCCTCCAAGCCAGCAGGTGAGCAAGGTAAACATGCAGCTTGCAGATAGCATCAAACAAGCAGCACATAAGGTGATACTGCAAGGTCATCAGCAGCATGTAAACCATAATACAAATTCCCAGCTACCCCAGCAAGTGGTCAACGCTGTCCTAAACAAGGCTGCTGGAAAGGGTATCTCCAGTCAGATGGTCAATACCCCTCCTCTTCCACCAGCACCCCCTATCAGGCAGTCACCAACCCAGAACATGAACCAACAAAACCATTATCTGCAACATCAACCGAGCCCAGTGCAGAAAAATGCCAACCTGAGTCCCAGACCTGGCGTGCCCTTAAATAGACCTATACTGCATGCACAGCGGACACTAAAGGATGGAAAGAAGAGCCAACAGCAGACAAGTGTTACAGTCAATGTGTCCCAGTCGGCTATACCCACTTCTGCTCAAAATGGGAGCTGTGCTGTTATTAATATTGTAAATGGTGGCATTACTAGTGGAAGTAGCCTAATAACACCTGCAGTCAGAAGTATGATCAGTTCTTCTGCACCATCGACCCCAGACCAATCCCGTCACCATGGCAGCAGTCACCAAGACATCCCACCGAGTGCCCAGACAGCCATGCAGCTGAACTTTCAGCAGAGATCTGTACCAAATACACCCACCAAACAACCGCCAGCTGCCACAGCCAACCAGCATAGCAACAGTATGGCAACGGCCCAGGGCAAGAGTCGCAGCGAGGGACAATTACATTGGGCCAGCAAGAAGGGTGAAGAGCAAGGTAGTACAGGAGGCAGAAATAAGAAGAAAGGACGAAGAAACAAAGTAGGGGAGGAGTCTACTTCAGTGGGTGAGTGGCTATGGAATGCTGGTGGTATGTGTTTAAATATTATATGTTTTGAAAATATATATTTTTTCCTATTTTTTGACAAATTCCTATTTTCCAGCATAATTCCTATTTTTGATGCTATCCTACTCTGATGCTATTTTTGATTGTCTTGACGAAATATTAACCAGTTAGAAAGCTTAATGTATTACCATTTTCAATTACCGGTACTTAAATATTCTTTGTGGATTTTGTCATTTCTAACTAAACAAAATGAAATGGGGTATACAGCTTTACCATTCACACCACTAACAACTATCGAGTGGACCACAAAGCACTCGAGATCTCCCGAAATCGACCCCAATCACGAATACCGGCCACTCACTCGGTCCCAGCCGTAATAATTGGGAATCTCACAAAATGGGTGCTACTAAACATATCCGATGAATACCTGTGGCGCGAGAGATTTCCTGTCTGGGGATGTACTGGCATCGAGTCAGCGCAATCTAGTTAAAGCCTATAGTTTTAACCAGTTTAAACTGTTGCATCAAAAAGTATTATTTGTGTATTTACCATCATGCCTTGTTTTTCAAGTGTTTGTGCCAAGTCCCTCACTTTATTATAGGCCATTAACTAAAAACTTGTGTTGAACTTTTTAGACGAAATTTTCCTTCCAAAGGAAGACCAGGAACACAGTGAAATGGATGAGTTTGAGAGAGAACTGGAGGAGTTCAAGAGGTTTGTCTATTTGAATGATGGAAGTAAATGCAGGGTACAAAAATACTAAATCACACGGTGTAGATTTAAAGTGCATGTATAGTCTGCTGGCATGTATAAGTCTAGCTTCAGGGACACCTGAAATCTAATTTCCCTCTTAACTTTAGCCAGTGTTTGAAATTCGTGCAACAAAGTTGATTGCTGTCGTGCTTGTAACCTTGGAAAGTTAGAAGCCCTACACAGAATTTGATAGTTCTGTTAGAACAAGATGTTTTTTTAAACTGGAAAAAGTGAAGAAGAAAAATGGATACAAAGTTACAAACTGTACTGATTTGTTTTGATTGTTAAAGTGGAACCCCACAGACAGTGACAGACCTGATAGTGATTAGATACTAAGGCTGTGATAGGTTACCTGGTTACCCAAAAACTGTCTGAATTCCTTAAGAAA
The DNA here is from genome assembly GCA_964017235.1 of Sabellastarte sp. h YS-2021. NCBI lineage: Eukaryota > Metazoa > Annelida > Polychaeta > Sabellida > Sabellidae > Sabellastarte > Sabellastarte sp. h YS-2021. The sequence continues at coordinate 70,662,103 of OZ024932.1, forward strand.
CTGAGTTCAAACTGGCGAACCAGGTAACTGAAAAAATATTAAATAAATCAATGAAATACTTGGATAAGCCTTAGTATTCTGTCAGATTTCTCTTACTACTGTTAGTTTTTCATATAGTTTTCCTTATTTATAGAGATATTTAACATTATTTTTCGTAATGTTTTGTTTACATCATCTGCCATGTTTGCTTCTCTGCTACTTCCACTGGGTGACAACTAAAACACGGTTACCCGAATTTGGATCGGTTCTTTCGATGCGAATGCCTGGTGTTGTTTTTCTAACGAAGTTACAGCCTTATTAGATACTGATTTTACCTAGACCTGGTGTGGAACCAACACATAGGTAACAGCCTGTGATAAAAATTAGAGGCCAAACTTGTTTACCTGTTGGTAAAAAAATAGCCCTGAGATGGCATTCCCATTTCATGAATTTTCATCCAGATTGCTCGACACAAAACCAATATGGCTACCACCGAAAAGGCAATAAAAACAAGACAAAATGTGTAAATATTCCTTTATAAACCCTTATTTTAAAACAATCACTTCAGATATGTTACAAGCACTACGGCTTACTTCGAAGAAAATATAAGGACCCATCCTTAAAGTTAACTACAAATTGCAGGCGGGCAGTTGGCAGTTTTAAACACTGGCTGTGGCTGATCATTGTACAGAAAACTAAGGCTGTGTTTTATTTGAAAAATGGCACTGGGTTAATTTGCTTTGAAATAACCCATCCCAATTTGGGTTACCGCTTTTTAGTTCTCACCAACTGGAAGTGCCAGAGAAGTACACATGGCATATGATGTAAACAAAACGCTATGCAAATTAATGTTACATATCAGTATAAATAAGGAAAATTACATAGAAAAGCTAATAGCAAACAGAGAAATCTGGCGGAATACTAAGGTTTACCGAAGTATTTTATTGATTTACACTAGGGATGGGTCGGTAGGCCCAGTATTGAGAGCATTTTAGTGAAATACCGTGACGAGATTTTACAACCACCACTTAGCTTGTCATGATATATAATGGAAGGAAAACTTAAAATATTTGGGAGTAACCACAAATTTGAAAAAAAATTATAAGCTATTATCCCATATTTTCGTGGATTTTGCAGACTCTTATAGCAATTATGTTGAACAGAACTGCCATGTTTTGGTTACGATACTTTATAACCTTAATCTCACTTGTCAGCTCATATAAATGAAGGAAAACTTAAAATATTGGAAACAAACCATAACTATGAAGAAATTTTACACTTTTATCTCATATTTTGTGTATTTATGAACTTTTATTGCGATTTCGTTAAGAGGAACGTTCATGTTTGGTTGGGGTGTACTAAAACGTGGAATCCCGGAATCGGTACGGTATTTCATTGGCGACCTCCCAATATACCGACCATCCCTAATTTACACTATATTTAATATTTTTCAGTTTTGATTTCTGAAAGACTTAAGACCGTTTTCGGGGTAACCAGGTTACCTATCACAGCCTTAAATAAAACTTAATACAAAACAAAGTTGTTATTTTGTTAACACATCTTACCTAATGGACAATTGGCTATACCGATCGGCAGAGATCTGTACTGCCAAGCACTAGAAAAAGACCGGTCAAGTGGGGCATTCGCTAGGTGGCGCGTCCTACTTCCTTCCTGTCTAGACAATGCAGAGATGTTGCCAGACTGCGCGATTGCGAGAATCTCGCAATTTTTGTAAAATCTCACGCGATCTCAAAACTATGTCGCGGTATATTAGACGTTTACTACACGCAAATGCAAGGACCCAATGCGTGAAGAAAATACTTTAAGCTTACACTACCGTAACATACACGCCTAAATATTTGCTGTATTATCGCTCGATGACACGAAGAGTTGTCAATGCGCTTGCGTGAACTCAACTGTAAGGAATTTTTCTATTGGTCGAGACGTGACCCCTGTGTTTTCTAATTCTCGTCCAATCAGAATCGAGGACACAGACGTCTTCGGTAGCAGACAAAAATATTGTGGTTATATGATAGGCATTTAAAGAATAAATATGGATGCAAATGAAATTAAAATAAAACGGAAGAGATGTTAAGGTAATACATCCATTAGTGATTTCTTCAAACCCAAGGTGTGCAACACAGATGGAAACAATAATGCTAGCAGTTGAGTAATCAGTAAGGACTCTGAACAGGGTAAAGGCAATGACAGTACCAATGCACTCTGCCTCCAGTTGTCACAAGTCGAGATATCCAAACTTCTGCATCTCATGATCTGTTTCCACAACTCCAGTTATCCAAACTTCTGCATTAGTTTCCACAACTCCAGGTATCCAAACTTCTGCATCTGTTTCCACAACTCCAGATATCCAATATGCATTACATTAATATGAGTTTTTATTGCGTTAATACATCCTATCCAATGGACAATTGCTAATCCGGTCGGCGCAGACCGGCCCGCCAAACGCCAGAAAAAGACGTCCTGTGTTGCCACCGGCTGGCCGGTCCGTAGTACTGTGCACTCCCCAGATGGCGCCTCGTACTTCCTTCCTGTCTAGACAACCTGACGTCATAGCATCTTTTTCGTTTGGCGCGTGTACTGTGCAGACGTGTTTTTTAACATCTCCAGAATTTTAAAGGAAAAGTGTGCTTTATGACGGATTTTAAACCTTATATGTGGAGAGTTTCTTTGTAAAGTGTTACCAGCTGGTCAAGCATGGATATACATTTAGAAATCTGCTGGAAACGCTCCCTAGTTGGCTCAATTTATTATTGATGATAGGACAGTAATCGACGAGATATATGAAGGCAGCCATTTTGCTAGTTTCCTCCCCTTCAACCTTTGTGTTGTTAGGGGCAGATCAACAATATTGAGGAATTATGGATATACTTCTAACAGGTATTTTTATCCGTGTCTTTTGTTTGAATGTTTCATCTATAACCTTCCAGCTACAATCACCATAGAAACGTCTCTACACGAGATCTTCAGTCTACGTAGTTTTGAAATCTGTGAATGGAAGGAATTCCCCATCACAGATGCATTCTTCAGAGCGCACTGGTACCGACTTCTCTGCTGTAAAGCATCAGTCACACCAGCCCAGCTCGAGTATTTGGTGTTTTTTAATCAGAAGCATGAGATGAATTCTTCAGATTTCTTCAGAGCGCACTGGTACCGACTTCTCTGCTGTAAAGCATCAGTCACACCAGTCTAGCTCGAGTATTTTTTCATCAGAAACAAGAGGTGAATTCTTCAGATTTCTTCAACCGACCTTTCAAGTATTTTCTACATAGAAGGAACTTTTGTCACTCTCAGTCCCACCCTTATGGACCCGGCACTTGTGTCGGTAGTAAGGGCAGTGGATGGCCAGGAAACTGGTTTGAGTGTACAGCCGGCTGAGAAGAAGAACCGACTTCAGACCGGCCAGGAATTTCATCTACAGAGTGCACTGGTCCAGGCTTATCTGCTTTTAAAGCATCAGCCGACCGGCCAGCTAAAAGAACGCGACCTCTGACGTCATACCCAGTCAGCCAATCGCGTGTCTTCACGAAGCTGGTCACGTGTTTTCACCGACCAGTCACGAAGTTTATCACATGATTCACCGATCAAGAAGGTCGGAAGTACATTCTTTGCACTCACGTCTACTGTGATTCCAGTTTTTTAGTTCCTGTAATCCACCTCCAGCGTACTGGTACAGACTTCTCTGCTACAGACATCAGTCGACCAGTAAGCTTACGTTTACTGTGATATAAGGAAAGAACACCTCTAGTGAGGGCGTATCCCCGAAGTTGGTCACGTGATTTTCCGACCAATTCACGAAGCTGATCGTCATCTCCAACCGGCCAATCACTTTGTCCCTCCGACCAGCAAGCTGGTCACGTGACACACCGACCAACTTTTGTTTCTAAATATAGCTCACAAGGGCTTTCCCAGCAACTGTCAAAATCTACAAATAAGACGTGCGTTCAAAGATAGTTGTAAAATTTTCAACGACTGGTTACAGAGTGTATCGACCAGTACCGGCTATACAGCCTTGTACACTTGCTTCAACAACCGGTTACAGAGGAATTAATGGAGGAAACTGAATTCAACACAAGATAGTTGCAAACTTCATTCAGCAACTGGTTACAGGGTGTACCTACTGGCTACACAGCCTTGTACAGTTACTTCAATAACTGGTTACAGTATGTACCGACCGGCTTCACAGCCTTATACAGTAGCCTCAACTGGTTACAGTGTACCGGCTACACAGCCTTGTACACTGGCTTCAACAACTGGTTACAGAGTGTACCGGCTGGTACTGGCTACACAGCCTTGTACACTTCAGCAACTATCTACAGAGTGTACCGACTGGTACTGGCTACACAGCCTTGTACACTTGCTTCATTCTATGGGTTACAAGTCTACTAACAGGGTGTTGGCTACACAGTCCTTACTGTAGTGCTTTAACCCAACTGGTTACAAAAAAAAAAAAAAACAAAAAAAAAAGCTGGCTAAATATAGACCAGTAGCTGTCAAAATTCGTTGGTGACCCCAACCTGCCAGTTTTTGCCGGTTACAAGAATTACTGGTTACAGTAAAGTACCGGGTATGGAGTCCGGGTACCGGACAGAGTTGCCTAAGGTTAATTGGGTTACAGAGAATTCTTAAACTGGTCAGTGATCTTGATGATAGGACAGTTTCCCAAGCTACTGCCAGGCAACCTTCCCTTATCACACCTCTCAACAACCTTTATCGGTGCTGGACTTGACTGCAGAGATAATAATCAATTTTGTCATCAGGTCCGGCCAGGGGACTGACATCTCACATATGACAATTGCTCTGTAAATGCTGCACCTTTAGTTTATTAATGTAAAAATAAGACCACAATAAAAACAGAGAGACTGTTAACCTGGATCATTGTCACCAGACCGGACCAGTGTCCGGAGGGAAAATATTGTCAGAATACCAAATGTCCCAAATGTGGCACACAATCTGCCTATAAGGTCCAGACTGAGCCCTTTTTGGGGAACTTAGGAAGCCTTGGGAACTGGACTTTAGGTAGTACAACTGTTGAAGGAGGGATACCTACGTCCATATACCTATACAAGAACAATCCAGGAAATGCCTGAGATTTCACATCCAAGGTCGGGCATACCAACCCAAGGCCCTGCCATTCGGGTTATCCACAGCACCTTTTGAGTTCACCGTGATACCAAAGCAGGTGAAATTGATGGCCATACACAAGGATTTAAGAAGCCACCAGGACCTAGACGGCTGGTTGGTGAGAGCCAGATCCTACCAGGCTTGTCTCCAAAATACACAGGAGCTAGTAAATAATGTGTCAACAACTGGGTTGGCGAATGAACTTAGAGAAATCAGAGCTGGAGCCCAATCAAGACTTTGATTTTGTAGGCTACCAGTTTCGACTTCAGGTCTGATCGGTTCCGACCGACCCTGGACTGGGTACAGAACCTTCAAGAGACTGTTAAAACTGCTATCCCTACTGGCTTGCCCGGTCCGGGAATTCATGTCCTTGATAGGTTACTAACATCTACAGAAAAGCATGTTAATCTAGGCAGACTTCATATGAGACCCATACAGTGGCACCTCAAAAACAACTGGAGGGTATCCAGAATCACTGCAAAAGGTGATCCAAGTCCCCAGGTCCCTGCACCCCCATTTACAATGGCGGCTGAAGGAAGACAATGCACTTACAGGCCAACCATTACATCCAATAAAAACATGCTCTGCAAATATTTACAGACGCATCAATAGAAGGGTGGGGCGCTCACTTAGATGAGCACTTGGCAAGAGCAACCTGGTCCCCTCCGGGAAGCAAGTTGTATATATAAACTATCTAGAACTTTAAGCAGTTTTTTCTGACTTTAAGAGTTCTAAGACCTTTGCTCAAACAAGATAGTACTTGTAGCAACTGACAACACCACAGTAGTGTCATACATAAAGGAAGGAGGAATATGGTTGGGCCCACTTTGTGTCCTACTATGGAGAATCTTGACCTGGTGTACCAGGAAACAAGTGACTCTAAAGCACGACACATTCCAGGCCGGCCTAATGTGGTAGCAGACAGGCTGTCCAGGCTAGGCCAGACCATCCAAACAGTGGTTTCTCCTTCCAGAGGTCTTCCACTCTATGCAGTAGGTGGCACCGGCCCAAAATAGACTTATTTGCCACGAGGTTCAACAACAAGTCACCTGTTTTGTGTCACCGGTACCGGATCCCCTGGCCACAGCAGTGGATGTGCTCAGTCGGCCATGGTAGGATCTAAAAGGATACACCTCCTCACCATCAGCCATATTGGGCAAAGTGGTGGAGAAGTTGCAAGACTCCCCATGTAAGAGAATCATTCTGATTGCTCCGGGGTGGCCCAACATGCCTTGGTTTTGGGATCTAGTGGCCATGTCCAGCCACATCCCGCTGAGCCTGCCCAATCTGCCCAGCCTGTTCACAGCCATTCGATCAGATCCCTCACAGAAATCTGACAAATCTTAATCTCCATGCAGGGCTCCTAGAGCCTCAGCAATCGAGGAGCAGGACTTGTCTGAGGCAGTGGCAGCAAGAATTGAGGCTCCTCAGAGGGGGGTCAATCAGATCAGTCTATGAGGCAAATGGGTCATATTTACCAAGTGATGTATCATTCATCAGGTGGACTTCGGGCACCACCTGTAAAGTCAGTCGCTGACTTCCTTAGGTACCTGCTTCAGGACAGGAAGTTGCAGCCCAGTACCATTGATGGTTACAGGTCAGCCATTGCTGATAGTCTGGAAAATTTGCCCATCAATGTTAGTAAGGATGAAAATCTCACTCGTCTCCTGGATAGCTTCCACTGAGACAGACCCAAAGGCCGTAGGGGAACCCCCTCCTGGAACCTCTCCCTGGTTTTTGCACCAGCTGACAAGGTTCATTTTGAACCAATTATAGGCCTTCTTGAAGCATTTGACCTTCAAGGCAGTTTTCCTCTTGGCCCTGGGGTCGGGCAAGCGTAGAAGTGAGATACATGCTTGGCAAACAGCCCAGCACCATTGATGGTTATAGGTCACCCATTGTTGATAAATTGGGAAATTCACCCTTCAACATCAGTAGGGACGGAAATCTCGCTCGTCTCCTGGATAGATTCCTCAGAGACAGACCCAAAGGCAGGAGTGGCATACCCTCCTGGAACTTCTTACTGGCCGGGCACCAGCTAAGACTCCATTTGATCCAATTAAGGACGCCCCCTTGAAGCTTTGACCTTCAAGATGGTATTCCTCTTGGCCCTTGGGTCGGGCAAGTGCAAAAGTGAGATTCATGCCTAGCAAAACTGATATATTGGACACCAATCCGATTGGTCAAAGGTGTCCCTGTATCCATCACCCAGCTTCCTATCCTAGAATCAGCTGGCCATAGAGTGTCCAGTGTGGCCCCTGGGGTTATAGCAGCCCTGGCCCCGACTCTGGATAGATCCCTCAAGTCTGACAGGTCCCTCTGTCCGGTCAGAGCATTGTGCTACTATTTGGACAGGACCTCAGACATCAGGCAGAATAAGGAGGTCGTTTTTGCCTCCTTTAAGAAAGGTTTCAACAAAGACAGCTCACCTGCCACTATCTCCTCTTGGATCAAGCAGACTGTGATCCTATGTTATGAGCTCTCTGACCAGGAGGCCCACTTTTAACATCAGGTTAAAGCCCATGATGTCAGGGCCTTTGCTGCTTCTAAGGTCTTCCGGTCGGGAGTCTCCTTAGATCCAATCTTGTCAGCCCGCCACTGAAGTCACAATACCTTCACACAGTTCTATATGAAGGGCGGGGCTTGGGCTGATTCAGAGCTTTACCATTGGGCTAGGTAGTGGCTGCTCAGCAGATCCACAAGTGGCCCTTAGATTGAGGAGATTTGTATATGTGCATAACAGTTCTTCATGCACATAAGAATTAAGTGTGGCGTGCTTCTTTCGGGAGGTTTATTTGCATTCTGGGACTGAACTCATCCCTCTCTTCCCCTACCTCAGAGCAGGTCTGCAAAAAAAGGGGGGGGGGGGGGGGCGACGGCGGTATAGCCCCGGGTAACCGGCTGCTGGCAACCAACCATGGCCTTGCAGGGTTTCCTGACCTTAAAGTCAACCCAGGCCTGGACCTATAGGTCTCCTGACAAAGTCAGCCTAGACCGTAGGTTAAAATTTGCTATTACTTGTGAGTTCACATAAGTCCCTAGTAACTTACCCACCGACCAAGCGGTAGTTATTCAGCAATTGTCCATTGGATAGGATGTATTAACGCAATAAAATTGCAAATTTAATAAGTAAATTAAATTTTTATAAGTTAATACCCTATCCAATGGACACACAAGACCCTCCCACCGACCCCGCTATCAGCTTACTAGGGGTCTAAGAGGTTTAGACAACGAAAAAGATGCTATGACGTCAGGTTGTCTAGACAGGAAGGAAGTACGAGGCGCCATCTGGGGAGTGCACAGTACTACGGACCGGCCAGCCGGTGGCAACACAGGACGTCTTTTTCTGGCGTTTGGCGGGCCGGTCTGCGCCGACCGGATTAGCAATTGTCCATTGGATAGGGTATTAACTTATAAAAATTTAATTATGTCCACCCCCCTGGGGGGTGGATATATTATTTTTGCTTTTTTCGCCGTCCGATGTCCGGCGTCCGATGTCCGGCGTCACGCATGGTTTCCGCTCATTTAAAGGAAAAGTATTAGAGCTATTGTCACCAAATTTGGTATGCAGGCTTATTGGGTCAGTAGCTTGCTTGGGATTGCTTTTGGCTGTTGTACCTCTTTTGCTTACTGAGTAATACTTAAGTACAGCTATTTTCAGTACCCATTGGTTTCCGTGCATTTAAGCCAAAATAATTAAAGATATTTTACTACAATTTTGAATACAAGATTGTTATGTCCATAGCTCGCTTGGTATTGCATTTGGGACTGATAGCTTTGTCAGTACATGAGTAATAGCCATTTAGGTACTTCATTGTGTATTTTCAGTACTACTTTTGAGTAATTTGCTAATATCTCAGAAACCGTAAGAGATAGAGCGATTTCGTCGAAATTTTCGACCCACAGGGTATCTAAGGAATGTAATATTTGCAATTTTCAAAAAAATTTTCCCCTCCCCAAAAATGGCGGCCATTTTGAATTTTCGAATTTTTGCCAAAAATGGCAAAACACAAATTTGCTTCTATCTCCTTAACCGTGTGAGATAGAGCGATTTCGTCGAAATTTTCGACCCACAGGGTATTTAAGGAATGCAATCTACAATTTTCCAAAAATTTTCCCCTCCCCAAAAATGGCGGCCATTTTGAATTTTCGAATTTTTGCCAAAAATGGCAAAACACTAATTTGCTTCTATCTCCTTAACCGTGCGAGATAGAGTGATTTCGTCGAAATTTTCGACCCACAGGGTATCTAAGGAATGCAATCTTTGCAATTTTCCAAAAATTTTCCCCTCCCCAAAAATGGCGGCCATTTTGAATTTTCGCCAAAAATGGCAAAACACAAATTTGCTTCTATCTCCTTAACCGTGCGAGATAGAGCGATTTCGTCAAAATTTTCGACCCACTGGGTATCTGAGCATTGTACTCTTGGTAATTTTTAAAAAATTTTCCCCTCCCCAAAAATGGCGGCCATTTTGAATTTTCGAATTTTTGCCAAAAATGGCAAAACACTAATTTGCTTCTATCTCCTTAACCGTGCGAGATAGAGCGATTTCGTCGAAATTTTCGACCCACAGGGTATCTAAGGAATGTAATATTTGCAATTTTCAAAAAATTTTCCCCTCCCCAAAAATGGCGGCCATTTTGAATTTTCGAATTTTTGCCAAAAATGGCAAAACACAAATTTCCTTCTATCTCCTTAACCGTGCCAGATAGAGTGATTTCGTCAAAATTTTCGACCCACAGGGTATCTGAGCATTGTACTCTTGGTAATTTTTAAAAAATTTTCCCCTCCCCAAAAATGGCGGCCATTTTGAATTTTCGAATTTTTGCCAAAAATGGCAAAACACTAATTTGCTTCTATCTCCTTAACCGTGCGAGATAGAGTGATTTCGTCGAAATTTTCGACCCACAGGGTATCTAAGGAATGCAAAATTTTCCCCTCCCCAAAAATGGCGGCCATTTTGAATTTTCGAATTTTTGCCAAAAATGGCAAAACACAAATTTGCTTCTATCTCCTTAACCGTGCCAGATAGAGCGATTTCGTCAAAATTTTCGACCCACAGGGTATCTGAGCATTGTGCTCTTGGTAATTTTAACAAAATTTTCCCCTCCCCAAAAATGGCGGCCATTTTGAATTTTCGAATTTTTGCCAAAAATGGCAAAACACAAATTTGCTTCTATCTCCATAACCGTGCCAGATAGAGCGATTTCGTCAAAATTTTCGACCCACAGGGTATCTGAGCATTGTGCTCTTGGTAATTTTAACAAAATTTTCCCCTCCCCAAAAATGGCGGCCATTTTGAATTTTCGAATTTTTGCCAAAAATGGCAAAACACTAATTTGCTTCTATCTCCTTAACCGTGCGAGATAGAGCGATTTCGTCGAAATTTTCGACCCACAGGGTATCTAAGGAATGTAATATTTGCAATTTTCAAAAAATTTTCCCCTCCCCAAAAATGGCGGCCATTTTGAATTTTCGAATTTTTGCCAAAAATGGCAAAACACAAATTTGCTTCTATCTCCTTAACCGTGCGAGATAGAGCGATTTCGTCGAAATTTTCGACCCACAGGGTATCTAAGGAATGCAATCTTTGCAATTTTCAAAAAATTTTCCCCTCCCCAAAAATGGCGGCCATTTTGAATTTTCGAATTTTTGCCAAAAATGGCAAAACACCAATTTGCTTCTATCTCCTTAACCGTGCCAGATAGAGCGATTTCGTCAAAATTTTCGACCCACTGGGTATCTGAGCATTGTACTCTTGGTAATTTTTAAAAAATTTTCCCCTCCCCAAAAATGGCGGCCATTTTGAATTTTCGAATTTTTGCCAAAAATGGCAAAACACTAATTTGCTTCTATCTCCTTAACCGTGCGAGATAGAGCGATTTCGTCGAAATTTTCGACCCACAGGGTATCTAAGGAATGCAATCTTTGCAATTTTCAAAAAATTTTCCCCTCCCCAAAAATGGCGGCCATTTTGAATTTTCGAATTTTTGCCAAAAATGGCAAAACACCAATTTGCTTCTATCTCCTTAACCGTGCCAGATAGAGCGATTTCGTCAAAATTTTCGACCCACAGGGTATCTGAGCATTGTGCTCTTGGTAATTTTTCCAAAAATTTTCCCCTCCCCAAAAATGGCGGCCATTTTGAATTTTCGAATTTTTGCCAAAAATGGCAAAACACTAATTTGCTTCTATCTCCTTAACCGTGCGAGATAGAGCGATTTCGTCGAAATTTTCGACCCACAGGGTATCTAAGGAATGTAATCTTTGCAATTTTCCAAAAATTTTCCCCTCCCCAAAAATGGCGGCCATTTTGAATTTTCGAATTTTTGCCAAAAATGGCAAAACACAAATTTCCTTCTATCTCCTTAACCGTGCGAGATAGAGCGATTTCGTCGAAATTTTCGACCCACAGGGTATCTAAGGAATGCAATCTTTGCAATTTTCCAAAAATTTTCCCCTCCCCCAAAATGGCGGCCATTTTGAATTTTCGAATTTTTGCCAAAAATGGCAAAACACAAATTTCCTTCTATCTCCTTAACCGTGCCAGATAGAGTGATTTCGTCAAAATTTTCGACCCACAGGGTATCTGAGCATTGTACTCTTGGTAATTTTTAAAAAAATTTCCCCTCCCCAAAAATGGCGGCCATTTTGAATTTTCGAATTTTTGCCAAAAATGGCAAAACACTAATTTGCTTCTATCTCCTTAACCGTGCGAGATAGAGTGATTTCGTCGAAATTTTCGACCCACAGGGTATCTAAGGAATGCAATCTTTGCAATTTTCCAAAAATTTTCCCCTCCCCAAAAATGGCGGCCATTTTGAATTTTCGAATTTTTCCCAAAAATGGCAAAACACAAATTTGCTTCTATCTCCTTAACCGTGCGAGATAGAGCGATTTCGTCGAAATTTTCGACCCACAGGGTATCTAAGGAATGCAATCTTTGCAATTTTCCAAAAAATTTTCCCCTCCCCAAAAATGGCGGCCATTTTGAATTTTCGAATTTTTGCCAAAAATGGCAAAACACAAATTTGCTTCTATCTCCTTAACCGTGCGAGATAGAGCGATTTCGTCAAAATTTTCGACCCACAGGTATTTCAGCATTGTATTCTTGGCAATTTAAAAAAAAATTTCCCGTCCCCTAAAATGGCGGCCATTTTGAATTTTCAAATTTTTGTCAAAAATGGCAAAACACAAATTTGCTTCTATCTCCTTAACCATGCGAGATAGAGCGATTTCGTCGAAATTTTCAACCCACGGGGTATCTAAGGAATGTAATCTTTGCAATTTTCAAAAAATTTTCCCCTCCCCAAAAATGGCAGCCATTTTGAATTTTCGAATTTTTGCCCAAAATGGAAAAACACAAACTGGCCTTAACCGTGCCAAATAGAGTTATTTCGTTGAAATTTTCGACCCATAGGGTATCTAGAAAATGTACTCTTGGCAATTTTCAAAAAAATTTCCTTTTCCCAAAAATGGCGGCCATTTTGAATTTTCAAATTTTTGCCAAAAATAGAAAAACAAGAATTTGCTTCTATCTTCTTAACCATGCCAGATAGAGTGATTTCGTCAAAATTTTCAACCCAACCAATGCAAAAAGGCATGAAGCTGAAATAATTTACATCTACACTAACAAATATTTAAGCATAATTGATATATTTTACAAATGAAACAGGGTCTTGTAAGACTACTGTACAATTTGGGCAAAAGGTTCATGGGTGGACATTACACATGATAATGTGTGTTCTTCTATGCTATCCTGTTTCTATTCGCATCTACTATCAACAGGGCGGCCGATTTCTAGTTTACTTATTAAATTTGCAATTCAGTTTCTGTCAGATAACAATGTATGACATGGTTAGGTCGTAATGTGTATTTGATCATCTCTGATTATGATTGATAATCTCTGGAAATATTTCCATCGAGGATCGAATCCCCTTTTTATTTCTGAAATCCCCCCCTTTTTTAGACCAAGGGGGAAATTTCCCCCCTTTCATCAAAAGCTGGCAACATCTCTGCAATGTGATGTTATAGCATCTTTTTTTATTTGGCGCATGTGCATTCAAACGCTTTTCAAAAGTTGAAGGAATTTTTGTAAAATTCACTGCAAAGACGTATTAATTCAAGAGATACTTAATATCAAGTGTTATGTATATATATCATGGCCTCTCCAGGACAGAAACATGGAAGTTGTGGACATGTGATGGCCGCGTTTGACCTATACAATAAGTGAAAAGGGGTTGGGGAGTGATCCTTGTGTACTGAAAAAAGAATCTGAACTCTGTAATTCTTTTAACTTCTGATCAGAAGTCCCAGTTTGCTACCCCCACCTATAAGACCCCAAAAGAGAAGAAAATGGCCACTTCGCATCCATTCTTGGTAGATCTGGATCTGTTCAGATCCTAGGACAGGTCGATGCCAGTCTTTCGGAAAGTCAGAAACTGGCCACTGATAAGAGGAAGTTGATCCCAATCACAAAGAATCTACCAAGAAGATGAAATCAAGCAACTGGACGCTAACTAGTTGGAGAGGTTCTCCAGACTTAAGGCCATGCTGCTGGCAAAGAGTTTGCAGCCACTTAGTGATTGACCTTACAATGGATTTCAATATCAGTATCACCAAAGAAACAATAACCGGTTGGGGCACTTATTCAGATAGAGCATTCATTCAGCCCGGACCAGTTAGTCAGACCTCTTGAAGTCAGTCAGTTGCTGGTGCCAGTGAGATGACAGTGGCTGAACCTACCAGACCGGTCACCCAGTTTACTACCAAACAGCCCCCTACCAGGTACCAGTCAGAGAAGTCTGTCTACTACATCAGTTGCTGGTGATGATCCTCGCCACTCTGTAACTGACACCAGGGAGATGCACATTCTGCAGCCTGCAAAACTGGCCAGCCAGTTTACTGCCACAAAGCTGTGACTGGTAGCAGTGAGAAACCCATTCCTACATTAACTGCCGGTGGTGTGTCTCAGTATCCAGTCTCTGACTGTGAACAGCAATCTGGCCCCACTTCCCCTGTCCATCTTGAGGAAGAGGGAGAAGTATCTGATCAGGAAACTGGAACAGGGATCTGGTCAACACATATCAGAGGAACAAACCTACCAGGAAACTGTAAGGGGGTCAGATCCTTTATGGGTTAGCACCAGGTGCCTGAATTTGAAAGCTCAGCCTCACAAGATGACAATCTGTTTGCTTGCGCCAGAAGCCAATCAACCAGTAAAATCTCTGTCAAACTGCCATCAGATGACTGTCTCTTGACACCAACAGAATGATACCCTGCCCATAGTAGTGCTACCAATGGACTGTCTAAGGACCAGTTTGTAAAGTTTCCTCACACTCAAAAGTGGCGTGATGTGTACTCGGATAAGACTTTTCCAGGTCAAAAGTCACTTACTGGCCTAATGAACTGACAAACTCAACAGTACATTCTCCAGAATTGCTAGACCTTCCCTGTAAAAATCACCGGTTTCCCGGCCTAACTTCAGGAAACCCTGAGGAAATCTGAGAGGTTGGCCAGATACTCAACCTTTAGTTGCACACAGGCAGCCGGATTTAGTCAATGTTTAGCTATAGTTCAGGACAGCATGGCCAATCAACTGAATGTCATTAGCTATGGTTCAGGACAGCATGGCCACTCAACTGAATGTCATTCAGGGCGAGATACCCAAGGGGGAGTCAGCCACTAAGGCTCAGGAAGCAGCTGATAAACTAGCCTAGTTAATAACTTTTAATCAGAGTATCACACATGCAACCATTGTATGGTTGCATCCATACAGGACCTGTCAGACTTTGTTTTCATTAACATGGCGAACATCTCTCTGCTCAGACGTGATAACTACCTGGATTTTTGAGACAAGGGGTCAAATATGACACTGGCAGCTTTGAGAAACTCACCCCTTCATATGACCTCTGTTCAGAGATAGTGTTGTTTCTAAGGTGGAGGAGGAAATTCGCCACCATGACAACAAGCACTACTCTGGTAGCCCTCATAAGAAATCTGACCGGAGATGCCCATACGCTCAGTCTGAGTCTGCCAAGCAAGTACATGAAACTTGTTTCCATCAACTTGGAAGCAACTCTGCTCTTGTGGTCAGGTCAGGGCAAGGCCTCGAACTATTCACAATAACAAACCAACGGGCAAAGTTCTTGACAATTACTCTTTAGCACAGAGGGGCTTTGTGGGCCTGGTCAGAAGGACAGAGACTCTTGTGAACAGTTCTGTAATTTGTCAGACTTTAAATGTACATTGTATTGCTGTGGATCATGTATTTTTGTCACCGGGCAGCCCCCAAAGTCAGGGCACAATGCCCATTGTAAAACAAAATATGTGAAAGGTGTTTCCTGTAGTGTAGGGATTGGTGCTCGATCTTTCAATATCGATCGATCATCCCACGAAACTCCCGATATCGACACATGCTACCAGCATTTCAATATCGAAACCACATATAAGAAACAGACAAAAATAAAATAAACAGAGTAATTTTACTGCTAAAATAAACATTTATTATATAAACACAATAAAAAGCACATTTACAGCCGAAATAAACTGGTTAAAGTCTGGCGCCATCTTTGTTTACATTGTCAGTAACAACTTCCGGTTTCACGGAAGAGAAACAAAACCTCACAGCTAGTACACAAAAAGCATGAAAACTCTTATTTGTTTGGATTTTTGTTTGTTTTATTTTATATTGCAGAAATATATTTTTGGTGTGTAAATAATATGTTTTGATAATTTCATGAATTAATATGTGCACGTTTTCAAAGAACTTGTATTATCGCCCACGGCTTACGTTACTGGTCCCGATATTGAAATATCGATCGATCTGCCACCCTAAATTTTCATTCGATATCAATCCTCAACATGGCAGTCGATCCCTATACTAGTTTCCTGTGAAGATCAGTTGTCTCCTGTCCAACCTGTCATCAGTGTCCACACTGTTGCTCAAAATCTGCCTGAAGGGGCCAGACTAAAGCAGTTTGGAAAATTTGGGCCACCCTAGGGGCCAGCTCCAAGGTCATAAGAATCTTCAAGAAAGACTACATTCTTCCCTTCCAGAACCAACCAACTTTGACCAGGTGCCCAATAATAAAAAGTGGCTATGTACATTCCCTCAGGATCAGCTACCTGATGGAGGCATTACATGCACTTGTTCAAAAGAATGCAGTAGAGAATTTCCAAACTCGGACATGTCTGGCCTTCTTCAGCAGACTTTTCTTGGTTCCAAAACCCAACAACAAATTGAGACCTGTCCTTGATCTGAGCTTATTGAACAAATATCTAAAAACGGAAATTTTAAGTGGAGACACCAGAAAGCATAAGGACTTCCTTGCAGACAGGTGAATGGGGTAATGTTCATAGATTTCAATGACACTTATTTCTATATCCCAAAAAACCCACAGTCCAGGAAATACCTGTGTTTTCACGTCCAGGGTCAGTCCTACCAATTCATAGCCGTGGTTCTGGGATATGGTAGCCATGTCAAGCCAGATCTCTCTGCCTAACCGACTAGTGGTGTCATTGTCGGGCTACATGAGGTCTTGATACCATGGATAAATTTGTGAGCGATACCACGGTGCCATCGTTTCACGAATTAAACCTACATTGCTCTTTAAAGAGATGTGCATTGGTAACTTTACTGATATAAATTAGATATTGTGTGTGTTTTGTTGTGACAGTTGCTAAACTGATGAAGATTTGAAACACCAAAAAGAAAACAAAACTTTTTGCTACTTCCTATTGGAAGTGGAAGTAGTTGTCACCATAGTTAAGTCACATAACAAAACAACACTGCATGAAGGTAAAAATTGTAGGAATATTTCATCATTTTTACCCCACAGCCCTTAAGGGCTGTCGGGGTATTGTTTTCACCCATGGTGTCCGGATGGGCGGGAAATAGTTTGTCCGGGCTGTATCTCAGAAACCGTAAGGTGTAGGAAGTTGATACTTGGTAGGGACATTGGTTAGGGGGTGTAGGTGTGCAACGTCATGGTCTGACCTTGATTTGACCTTGCCGTAGGGACCTTGAGTTTGAAAATCTTGTCCGGGCTATATCTCGGAAACCGTAAGGTATAGGAAGTTGATATTTGGTAGGGACATTGGTTAGGGGGTGTAGGTGTGCAACGTCATGGTCTGACCTTGATTTGACCTTTGACCTTGCCGTAGTGACCTTGACCTATAAAATCTTGTCCGGGCTATATCTCGGAAACCGTGAGGTGTAGGAAGTTGATACTTGGTAGGGACATTGGTTAGGGGGTGTAGTTGTGCAACATCATGGTCTGACCTTGATTTGACCTTTGACCTTGCCGTAGTGACCTTGACCTATAAATTCTTGTCCAGGCTATATCTCGGAAACTGTAAGGTATAGGAAGTTGATATTTGGTAGGGACATTGGTTAGGGGGTGTAGGTGTGCAATGTCATGGTGTGACCTTGATTTGACCTTGCCGTAGTGACCTTGACCTATAAAATCTTATCCAGGCTATATCTCAGAAACCGTAAGGTGTAGGAAGTTAATACTTGGTAGGGATATTGGTTAGGGGGTGTAGGTGTGCAACGTCATGGTCTGACCTTGATTTGACCTTTGACCTTGCCATAGTGGCCTTGACCTATAAAATCTTGTTCGGGCTATATCTCGGAAACCGTAAGGTGTAGGAAGTTGATATTTGGTAGGGACATTTGCTAGGGGGTGTAGGTGTGCAGTATCATGGTCTGACCTTGATTTGACCTTTGACCTTTGACCTTGCCGTAGTGGCCTTGACCTATAAAATCTTGTTCGGGCTATATCTCGGAAACCGTAAGGTGTAGGAAGTTGATATTTGGTAGGGACATTTGCTAGGGGGTGTAGGTGTGCAGTATCATGGTCTGACCTTCATTGACCTTTGACCTTGCCGTAGTGGCCTTGACCTATAAAATCTTGTCCGGGCTATATCTCAGAAACCGTAAGGTGTAGGAAGTTGATACTTGGTAGGGATATTGGTTAGGGGGTGTAGGTGTGCAATGTCATGGTGTGACCTTGATTTGACCTTTGACCTTGCCATAGTGACCTTGACCTATAAAATGTTGTCCGGGCTATATCTCGGAAACCGTAAGGTGTAGGAAGTTGGTACTTGGTAGGGACATTGGTTAGGGTGTGTAGGTGTGCAACGTCATGGTCTGACCAGGATTTGACCTTTGACCTTGCCATAGTGACCTTGAGTTTAAAAATCTTGTCTGGGCTATATCTCGGAAACCGTAAGGTGTAGGAAGTTGATACTTGGTAGGGACATTGGTTAGGGGATATAGTTGTGCAACGTCTGACCTTGGTTTGACCTTTGACCTTGGCGTAGTGACCTTGACCTATAAAATCTTATCCGGGCTATATCTTGGAAACCGTAGGGTTGAGGAAGTTGATACTTGGTAGGGACATTGGTTAGGGGCTGTAGGTGTGTATTATCATGGCGTCACCTTAATTTGACCTTTGACCTTGTCCTAGTGACCTTGACCTATAAAATCTTGTTGCACCTTTGGGTCTCTCTTTTGATGCAGATTAAGCACTGTTAAAGTCATATTAGAATTTATTAAGAATTTTACTTTCATAACTTTTCATTGTAAGAGATAGAATTTCATCAAGTGAGCCACAGATTTTGCTCCAACACCACACATAAGCATTCATTAAATGTATTACCACTTCTATATGCATGGTAATATTCAAACCATCTAAACCATAATTTGGCCATGCAGATGTAGATAAAGAGGGTTGAATTTTAGTTTGCTGATTAATGCTGTCATCTTGTTATTGAATTATCTTGTTTTAATACTTCATCTTTATATGCATGATCTTTCTTTTAAACATTATTTGGACCTTTATATAACTGACAGTGCTCTGAAAGTATCCTAAAGTTTATACTGATACAGTAATTCTGTATCTCATGGTGTTGAAAATATTTCCCTAGGCTGTGGGGTACGGGCATCTCTGATGCTATTTTTTTATAAATACCCCGAAAATAAGTTCAAGCTTGTGGTAATTGAATGATGTTAAAAGATGCATTGTGGATGATCATGTAATCCTCGATTATCACCCATTTATTTTATCACTTGTGAATCTGCGATATCGTGATTGTGATGACACCACTATACCCAACCTGCCCAATCTGCTTACTCGGCCCTTCAATCAGATGCCACAAAAGAATCTGTTGAACCTAATTCTCCATGTCTGGCTCCTTGAGCCTCGGCTCTCGAGGACCAAGGCTTCTCTGAGTCAGTGGCAGTAAGGATTGATGCTCCTCAGAGGTTCAGCCAGATTAGTTTATAAAGCAAAGTGGTCCAATTTTAAGAAATGATGTCATAGTAATCAGGTGGACTTGAGGGCACCACCTATCTAGTCAGTAACTGACTTCCTGTTGTATTTGTTCCAGGTCAGAAGTTGCAACTTATTACTATAGATGGCTACAGATCGGCCATAGCAGACAAACTGGGAAATTCATCTATCAATGTCAGCATGGACGAAAATCTCACTCGTTTCCTGGATACTTTACATAGAGACAGACCTAAGGGTCGCAGAGGCATCCCCTCTTGGAACCTTTCTTTGGTCCTACACCAATGACAAATGCTCCGTTTGAACCCATTGAAGAGGCCTTCTTGAAACATCCAACCTTCAAGACTGTCTTCCTCTTAGCTCTGGATTCTGGAAAACGCAGGAGTGAGATCCATGCTTGACACAAGAAAACATCAGACACCAGTGAGACTGGTCCTAGGTGTCTCTATACCCCTCAGCCAGCTTTCTGTAAAAGAATTAGCTGACTAAAGAGGGTCCAGACTGTGACCGCAGTGGTTATTTCTGTCCTGGCCCCAACTCTGGATAAGTCACTCAAGGCTGATAGGTCGCTATGTCCATTTAGAGCCCTGCGTTAATATCTGGACAGGACTTCAGACCTCAGGCACAACAAAGAACTGGTCTTTGTCTTCTCCAAGTAAGGAGCAAGGTTGGTTGGATCCAGTAACTCGTTTACCAGCAACCAACCAATGGGACTAGCTGATATCCTTTGGAGACTGCTGATGTCTTTTTGAGTTCAATCTCAAGTCCCTAATAAGCTACCCACTTTCCCAGCGGTAGTTCTAGCGAATTTGCCCATTAGGTAAGATGTATTAATGTAATAAAATTGAAAATTAATTAAGTAAATTAAATTATTATCAGTTTATACCTTACCTAATGGAGAGGTCCTCCCAACTCACCCCACTATCAGTTTCCTAGGGTTTTATCTAGGTTTAGGTAATGAAAAATATGCCATAACGTTGCATGGTCTAAACAGGAAGGAAGTAGGATGTGCCACCTAGTGAATGCGCCACTGGACCGGTCCTGCCGGTGAAAACACAGGACGTCTTTTTCTCGCATTTGGAAAGATCAGTCGGCATCGAAGGGTATAGCCAATTGTCCATTAGGTAAAGTATTTATAAAAATTAAATTTTCTTATTAAATTTGCAAAACTGCTCCTTTCAAAATTTTGTTGTCTAAAATAATTATTTTGTAATGAGTTATTTTCACAAAATGCACACTAAAATTCTTTATTTACAGGTTTTGTTTGGACTCCAAGCCTCCACCCCGTAGAGAGAAGTTACAAGTCAATGTTAACTTGAAAGATATCTTTGCTAAGAAGAAATCTGGCCTTGGATGTGCCTAGTTGCTTGCACACTGTGCTTGTAGTTTGTCATTTGTACAGCTACGACAAGGGTTAAAGTGAAAATTTTGCTCGGGTCATTTTTCATCTCAGTCTTGAGATAATTCAGAAACACCAAATATTACTCGCTGAAAATAAAACATTTCGTTACATAAGTACGATACATTTGATATGCCATCAGAAACTTCATTTCCATAATAATAGGTGACTTGGGTAAAAGACAACTGGGCTTGCATAAAGTTCATTGTAGTGTTTTGTTTTCAACATTTTGCAAGATTTGTAAAATATATATATATTCAATTCCAAAAACTGTTAATTGGTTGAACGCCATAAACCACCCCCAAAACCAATACAGTCCCTGAAGTAAACTCAGATGTGTAGTTTGTTGTCCAGTTAATTCTCTTGAAATGAGTAATATGACCCAATCCTTGGCTTATATCTGTGGCCTAATACTATGCTTAGAGTGAATGTATTTGGTCCAATACTTGGCTTACATTTTTAGCCTAATGTTGTGCCTAATGTGGGTAGGGAAGTTATGACTTACCAAATAATGTAGGATGGTTAGAATAGTGTTCTACATAGGTATTTTATTGAACGAATAATCCCTCAATGTGGTAAAATGTGAAAAAGATCCTATTCCATCGTATACTTGCAAAGTGTAACGTAAAATAAGTTAAAATCGAACTACAGCCACATTTTCTGTATTATTTATGCACTCGTGTAAAACCAGTATCATATACCTCATATCACCCACTTCTGCCTGAAAATACATGCACCAGAAGTCGCAAGAAAATAGCAAATTTAATAATTTTACAGATTATGGACATATATTTTCACTTTATTTCACATTTTGGTATTTTCATAAATTCGAAAGTTCTTCAGTAGTGACACAAATAGTGCTAGCCAGTAGTGCTGGGAGATCGCTTGGATTTTCCGTGTCGATGTTCGTATCGGACATTTGTAACCAAACTTCGAACATTGCCGATTATGGAGTCGAAGTGTTAAAAAGACTGATAAAATATTAATATTATATTATATGAAGCAAAATACACAAATTACCACAAATATGACCAAAATATAATCTAAAAGCCATTCACAGACGTCTCCCTCACTAACAGACTATGCTTGATGTATCCTCACTTGTGATTGGCTGATTTTATTATTACCTTGACAACAGTTGGAAAACCCCAAGGTGTTTCTATTTACTTTATTTTTATTGCATTCACGGCTAGTTTTGTGATTTTAACTGGTGGATATTTCAGATTTTTACAAAATATTATTAAGGTTAGCATTTTATTGTGACCAAAAGGCTGCAAAGAAATGGATTTAGCAAATATCAGTTTTACTTAAATTTTACCGATCATTGATTGGCAATGAGCCAGCGAGCGATAATACCGAAGTTTGCGAACATCGTCCCAGCACTACTAGCCAGCATGCAAGATATGTAGTTGTGACATCCTTAAATGTGAGAATATATGGCTTGTGATCAAGTGGCCCAGTATCAGGCCTTCAGTGCTCGAGTGTGGCATAGTATACAAATGCTAAAAGAGGTGCCTGATTTTTCAGCATATATATTGTGTCGCTGGCACTTCTACTTATGTAGGTATATTTGCTCTTCATGGGTGACCTGTATCTGACCAAGTAGTCTGCTCAAAATTGTTTGTGGCCCGCTGCTATGTTTACAATTGTGTGTGATCCAGTAGTACTGTATACATTTGTATGTGGCCCAGTACTCTAGTAACAATAGTGTGTAGAGCAGCAACCCATTTACAATTTTTATGTGGGTCAGTCCTCTGCTTGCAGTTGTGTATGATTCAGCACTCTGTCTATGGTGTTGGTGACATATTTTCAGGGTCCGTATTCACAAAGTGGATAAAGTTGAGCAAAAGATTAGTTTAACTTTCATAGAAATATGACTTAGTGTACCTTTGGAATAAATCAGTATTCACAAACTTAAGCTTATATTTCGGGATTAAGTGCAGCAGGTTAAATTATACTTAATCCAAAATATAATACATTTTCTTGGATGGACTAAAGTTAATCCAGAAGTTCATCGAAAAACTAGCTTCCATGAATCAGTTGAATCTTAATCCTGATTAACTGAAGCTAGATTTCACTGATCTTTCACAAATCCCTTTTGTGAATATGGCCCTGCTCATGATTAGCGCTGTGTGACTACATATATGTCATTGATGGGAAGATCTTTCAGTGGAATTTTTAAAATGGGGAAGAATTTCAGTGAAACCTAAAAAAGTACAGAAATAAAGGCATCACCAGTCCAGTGACCTAAGACTGACAACAATAGTCCATTTAAACACCAGGTATTATGGTCACTTAAAAAGTTTAGATGAAATGTGTTTAATTTATCAATACACATAAGGCATGGCATGTTGAAGATGTTTCTGGTTAGTACTGTAAATGCTTCATCTCCAGAATTTACAATTGACCTTTAACAATGTCTACAATCACACAAAATAGTCAGGATTTTGTGAATTAAAGTTGTTTTAAATTGTTGTTTACATTGGTTATTTTTACATCTTTTACTTAATGTTTGTGGTGGTCTTACTAATTGAATTGCAAAATCATTACACTGGGCAGTAGACATGTGAAACTTTAATTTTTTAAGATCATGTACAGAATGTTTTGGTTGGGTCCTGTGATTGTAGTTGTTGGTTGATAACCAGTTTCTACAGTGTGGAATCTTTACCAACTAGTGTAGTGACAAGTGTGGGAGTTAATGGATTACGTTCTTATTATTATGCAGGGACATGATTAGATGCGCTAAAATATGACCCTCCACCCCAAGTGAAATTTTACTGTACCTCAGAAAAGGTTGATCTGGTGGTCAAGTCAATTTAAATATTGATAATGCTAATGAATAACAAATCCTAATGTGTATAATATTGTGAAACTTAATTTTAAATTTCTCATTTTGAGTTGAGTAGATAATTTTGGGATTCAACTTATGCCTCAACTACAGCTGAAACAAGGGTATTTGGTATTTATGTATTCGTCAGATTATTGAAAAAGGGCAAAAAGAAGATTAGTATTATTATTAAGAAGATTATTTTAAAAACCGAGTTGCATAATCAGCCAGGCTTCTAGCGATTGAAATGAAAATTTCATTTTATTGCTTTAATACATCTACCTAATGGACAATATGCTATACCGGTTGGTGCTGATGCATTCACTTGGTGGCATTACGTACTCCTTCCTGTCTAGACAAAGTGACGCCATAACATCTTTTTCATTTGGCACATGTTCATTTAGACACTTCTTGACAGTTGAAGCAATATTTGTAAAATTAACTGCAAAAGTGTTATTTCAAGAGATACTTTATATCAAGTAATTGTGTATATATCCCGGACAGAAACATGGGAGTTGTGGACATGTGATGGCTGCGTGTGACCTACACAGTAAGAGATCAGGGGTTTGGAGAGTGATCCTTGTATACTGAAGAAAGAATGTGAACTCTCTAACTCTTAAACTTCTGATCGGAAGTCCCAGCTTGCTACCCCTACCTATAATATTCACTGCGAATACATCATATTTCTACAAATACTTTATATCGGGTGTGTCTACATACATCATGGCCTCGCCAGGGCAAAAACACTAAAGTTGTGGGCATGTTATGGTTGCGTTCTACCAGCATAGCAAGTGTGCACGCGGTCTTGACAGAGGTTAGGGCACTGACCCATGAGTTCTCAAGACAAGATTGTCAGTATTGTGACATACTTACTAGTGATAAAAAAAAAATCCCAACTAGCAACCCTACATACAAAGCTAGAAAGGAAAAGAAATCAACGAGCCCCTCTCCCTTCCTGGTGGATGCCGGCTATGGCCATATTCTAAGGCAGGTCAGAGAATGTGGCCACCAGCAAGAAGAAGACAACCGTTGCTAAAGATTCTAAGAAGGAATCATCTTCTGAGTCCTCCAGCTCTGTCACCAATGATAATATTAAGGCACTGGATACAAAGTGGTCAGAGAGATTCTCCAGATTAGAGGCCATGCTTCTTTCAAAGACTTTCAAGCCAGCTACCGGTGTTTCAGTAGGTTACAATGCCAGTTTCACCACTGAAGCAGCCAACTACCAGTGTTGTCACCTCAGAGAGACCTTTTATCCAGCCTATTACCGTTTCCAGTGAAATGTAAGGGGTGAGTCTACCGGACTAGTCACCAAGAGTACTGTCAATATATCGCCCATTTTGTCCTCGAAAGTCTTCAAAAAGGACATCGTTGTTCTTATTTATATACAAATTGCGTCTCATGTACGCGTTTGAAAATTTATTTCTTTGCGTTTAATAAATCAAATGTACCCAGGTTTTCGCCGAATTTCCGCTTTCGGAAACGGGTTCTAAAATTCGCATTCAACCACAACACTACTTGGAACAACAGACCTATCCCATCTCTCTTGTCAAACCTATGGAGGAAGAAGGCGCGGTTTCTGACCAAGAGACTGTAATACCAGAACAGGATCAGCAGCTTTCTGATGAGTGGAACTACAGGAAAACGGTTTGGAGTGTCCATTCATTCATGGGGTGGCATCAGATACCATAATTTGAGAGTTAAGTCTCTTCTCAAGATGATAACCCCCTTGACAGTCATAGGGCCCAGCCAGCCGGCAAAAGATCACTGAAATTTGCATCAGAAGACCGGCTCTGCTCTAAAATGGAAAAGCTCAACCTCACTTTGATTGAAGGTTACCCAACCCATGCTTCTGAAACAAGTGGATTGTCCAGGGAGGAGTTTATCTCCGTACTCAGAAGTGGTATGATGTGTACTCAGAACAGAAAGACTTTTCCCTGTCAAGTGTACTACTGGCGTAATGAACCAGCGTAACTCAATAGTTGTTTCACAAAAGTGGCTAGACAGTCCCTCAAAATCTGCCTGTAGGACCTTGTATACCTTCCATATCCCAATTAATCAACAGTCCAGGAAATACCTGCATTTTCAAGTCCAGGATCAATCCTACCAGTTCAAAGACGAACCAATTGGTCTGTCCACTGGTCCAGTGGAATTCACAATAGCAGTCAAGGAAGTCAAACTGATGACTTAAAACAAGGGTATAAGAATCCAACAGTACCCAGACAATTGGTTGGTCGTCCCACTTTTGGGATCTGGTAGCAACGTCAATCCAGATCCCTCTGTGCCTGTCCAATTTGCTGATTAGGGTGCTTTTGAAATTGAGGCCACTTTGAAAAACAAGATGGCTGTCCTCTTGAATTCGAACTCTATCTTGAAGACTCTTTTATCAATTTGAAACATAACAGAGTGATAGGACACCACGGGGCTTGGTTGCTTTTAATATTAGAGTCTCTCTATTTGCCCTTTTTGAGTATGTGCTCATCTGATAGAGTTCGTTTGCTGTATTCTAAGTTGAAGACACTTTGTTTAATCAACTTGAATCTTAACAGGGTGATAGGACACCAGCAGGGCTTGGTTGCTTTTGAAATTGGAGTCCCTCCACTTGCCCATTTTGGGCCTGCGCTCATCCGAAATATTTGTAGCGAGTTGAACTCGAGCTGAACTCATAAATGACAAAAATATAAATAAAATAACATAATTTCCAAATATTGCCCTTAAAATGTTTTTAGTAGAATTTAATGGCAAGGAAATATATTTTGTTGCTGCTAAAATTGTACAGGTATGTATGTGCACTTTATGGAACAGCCACATAAGTAAGGTAAATAAAATATGACCATTGCTCATTGATTTTTGTGTTTTCATAGTTAGATAAATTGCAATGTGTTAGTTTGTAACAAGGTTAGAATGTCAATATTTATTTCTTAAAAACTAGCATAAATTGCGTAAATCGATGTGATCTCCAAATATCGCCCACCGAGTTACAACTCGAGTTACGGTTGACTCGTTGCAGCACTACAGGACACCACTGAGGATAGGTTGCGTTTGAAATTGGTTATCTGTTTGCCCGGACTTTGACTCTACGCTTCCACTGATCGATTTAAAACTAGGGTTTTGGGACATCGCCTTGGATAGGTTGTTTTCGAAATTGTTGTCTATTGGTCTGGTTGTGCGCGTGTCTGTGAACATTTTTGTTTCTGGACTCTAAAGATGCTTCAATTAATTGATTTCAAACTTGACAGAGTTTAAGGACAGCACTTTCTGAAATTTACAGCAGTTATCATGTTGCATACATCTAGCACCCTATCCCTAATAGCGACTAGGCAATCCACCTGTTGGGGTCTATGATCCCAGTTTCTTCTTACAAAATGGTTCCACAGTTATCAGATGGACTTGATGGTACCACATATCAAATCAGTAGCCAACTTCCTGCTGAATTTGTTGCAGGACATGAAGTTGCAGTCAAGTACTATAGATGGCTACAAGTCAGCCACAGCAGACAAACTGGGAAATTCACCCATTAATGTCAGCAAGGATGAAAATCTCACTCTCCTGGATTGTTTCCATAAAGACGGACCTAAGGGTTGTAGAGACATTCCTCTTGGAACCTTTCCTTGGTCCTACATCAACTGACAAAGGCTTTTTTGAACCCCTTAAAGAGGCACCCTTGAAACATTTTACCTTCAAGACTGTCTTCTCGTGGCTCTGGGTTGCAGCAAAAACAGGACTGACATCCATGCTTGGCTTAAGAAAAACATCAGACACAAGACAAACTGGTCCAAGGTGTGTCGCTACCACTCAACCAGCTTCATTTCAAAAAATCAGCTGGCCAAAGAGGGTCAAGACAATGTGACCCCAGTGGTTATTCTGACCCTCGCCCCAACTCTGGATAAGTCACTCAAGGCTGATGGGTCACTATACCGAGTTAGAGCCCTACACTACTATCTGGAGAGGACCTCAGGCAGAACAAAGAACTAGTCTTTGTCTCCTTTAAGAAAAGATTTGATAGATAGATCTCCTACTAATATCTCATCATGGATCAATCAGACTATGATCCTATGCTATGAGCTCTCTGATGAAGAGGCCCTTTCTCTACATCTGATTAAAGCCCATGATGTTGCCTTTGCTACTTCTAAGGCTTTCTAGGGGGCCACGGTGGCAGAGTGGTAACACTCTCGCCTCCCACCTCTGAGGCCGGGGTTCGAACCCCGTGATGGCCTTAAGTGGGAAAGCTGGTAGTTGCTTGCCGTTGGTCGGCAGTTTACAGTACACAACCCTAGCGAACTCTATGTACTGGTTTCCTCTGCCCTTCCAACTACCCGTCGTGATATGACCTGTACAGTGTTGAAAGTGACGTAAAACCCCAAATAAATAAATCTAAGGCTTTCTAGTCAGGATTATCAGTTATTATCAGCCTGTCTCTGGAAATCACACAACACTGTCACATAGTTTTACTTGAAGGATGTGGCTTGGGCTGATGCAGAGCTCTTTCATCTGGGCCCGATTGTAGCTGCCCAGCAGATCCACCACTAGCCCATACATAAATAAGCAGCATCCCACCTTGCCCACCAGGGTCTTCAAGGTGGCAGTGGCAGCTAGACTCCTCTTCTTTCCGAAGGGGGCTTTTCTAGATACTGAACTGCTACCTCTCTTCCCCCACCTCAGGAAGTCTTAAAATAGGAGGGGGCAGTAGGTTTATTGGTTCCGGTGACCTGTTCACTGGTTCCAGTAACCTGTTCACCAGCAACTGACCAAAGGGACCAGCTGATGTCCCTTTGAGACTGCTAATGTCTCTTTTGAGTTCAATCAAGTTCAATTACTAGTATGCTACCCACCTTCTAAGCGGTAGTTATGCTAGCATATTGTCCATTACGTTAGATGTATTTACAATAAAATTGCAAATTTAATAAGTAAATAAATTTTTATAAGTTAATACCTCTTTCGTATTGGACAGGAGAGGCCGTCTCAACACCGACCCGCCCCCACCCCCATTAGCTTACTGGGGGTTTATCTAGGTTAAGGCAATGAAAAAGATAATGTCACATTGTCTAGACAGGAAGGAAGTTGGTGAGCTGGTGAATACAGAGGACGTTTTTTTTTCTGATGTTTGGCACTGACCGGTGTAGCATATTGTCCATTAGGTAAGGTATTAACTTATAAAACTTTAATTTACTTATTAAATTCACAATTTATCATTGTTGTGATTTTGTCCCTATTTGAGATGTAGCACAATAGCTGTGCTGTTTTAGTAAACAAACAATTTTAAGATATTCTTTTCTCAGATAAATCTAATGTATGATTAAAGTGCATGCATCTCAAATCTTTGTGATGTTCAGACTTCTGCCGAAGTTACTTGTTTTCTTTCAGTATTATCAGTTTTGTTCTTTCATATTGCTTGTTTAACTTTTTTCTTTCATGAATTGTGCTAATATATGAGTATATTCATTTCATTCTTCTTTCAAATAAAAATGTTATTCACACAATATATCTGTGTGAAATTTAAATAAGAATACAGTTGTTTTCTTGAATTTTTGTTAAATTTTATGAAACATGTATGCAAAAATGGTTTTGCCTTTGGTATCCAGTCTGGCACATTGAATAGATTTGCTTGAGGTTAATCGCAGCAGCATATTGCATGCATATTTATGTGATAAAATTTGGAAGTCTGCCACATGAAATACCTTTCAATTTCCTACCTTTGCATACTTTACAATGGTAGTGCCTAAATAAATTTCAGAAAGAAAGGTGTCCTGTTAATTCTTTGTTAATATAAAATGGAAGACCATTTTGTATGCATCTTCGGAGGTACAAAATTATAAGCACAGTGTTTCCAATCTAGTTCTATAAAAGGAAAGGAAGAAGTGATGTTCATCTGAATCAAATAACATCAAGCTTAAATTTTTTTACTGTCTTCTCTTTTTAAAATATTAGTGTGATTTGCCTATAACTTGATTAAACCTAAAAGTAGCACTTTTGTAAAACACCAATGATACTTAATCTGTCTCACCAGCTAGGAAGCAAGGCACAGATTAAAACTATAATTGTCGAAAGGAAAGTGTGTTTGTTGAAATTAAACCAGAAAGTTGGTGTGTTCATAGATGTTGTAAACCTGCAGATAGTTTCTCTTGCCAGGTGGTCCTGGCCACCTAAGTGCCATGATCCAAAGGGGGGGATAATAATATTAGTTGAATGAATAGAGGGAAAAGAGCTCTGTACTATATGTGCTAAATAATTAAATTTCTTTAATTTTTAGCTGTGAAATCAAAAGTTGATCATTTTAGTTCACAATAAACAAGATTATGAATCAATATTGAATGTTTCTTTTACATAATTATAAATCAGAGATGATTTTTTAGCTTTTACCAAGCAGTTTAACTTTTTCTCAAATACAGAAGTTGTTTGTTGATGAATTTGCCATTTGATTCTCAGTAGAAAGGTTAGCCATTGTACAAGATCTGGTGAATAAAGTTCTGTCATTTATTATTTCCTGATGTTGACTTAATTTCTATTGATTTAAAGAATTGTGTGCATAGAAGGTTAAACTTCTGCCAATTACTGTAACTACAATGGGGAGTTTCTGCGTTATTGAGAGGTGTGACTTTTAAAGACTTAAAACAACCCAGTGTGTGTATCTCTATAGTTGAAACTACTTAAGTGTTGATTTGTAACAAGGCATGAGTTTGTGTTAATGTGTTAAAACTGCTTGTGATAATACACAGGATTGTTGACTTCTACATATTACAGAGTGTGCAAGATATATTGTTTTGTTTTTCATGCTTGATATGTGTGCATTATTTATTTCATTTGAATGGGGAACCTGGGAAAAGCTAAAACTGAAGGAGTTTGGTCCCCAGATTTTTGTTATGCATAGTCCTGTCAATGGAATGTATTGTATCTACTGCTTTTTGTACTGATATTTTCTGAAGTAGTAGCAGAACAAATGAGGTCGGCCAGTATTTAGTATTACTTATGCATGTACTATTTTCGAATGTAGGGATAGAGGGCCCTACTTTAACTATTTTGCATGAACAATTGAGGAGAGTTGGTGGTGAGAATGCTTGTAGTCTATTTAGGAGAAGATACTCAGTATGAGTAAGTCTTATTGTTATGGCAAGGAGTTGTTTGCTTTGTCTTGTATTTCCTTCCTTGCAAACAAATAATGTGGATATTAAAATAAAATTGAATTTCCTTCTTGCACATATACCTTTTATATAGGGAGAGAAAGAAGAGGGAAAATGTT
Source organism: Sabellastarte sp. h YS-2021 (assembly GCA_964017235.1). Classification (NCBI taxonomy): domain Eukaryota; kingdom Metazoa; phylum Annelida; class Polychaeta; order Sabellida; family Sabellidae; genus Sabellastarte; species Sabellastarte sp. h YS-2021. Next base: position 70,692,981 of record OZ024932.1, read on the forward strand.
CTGAATGTATTATTCTTACAGGATTGACCATGAATTGCTTAATTGGTTGAAAACTGTGTGTATAAATGCTTCCTTAGATAACTTATTTGTTTTTGTTCTCTGTGGGCTCGTATACATGCTGAAACTAAGAAACTTTAATTGAAAAAGAAGCCAATAACTCGACTCACAGGGTGAGGAGAATATTGGGCCTGAGTACAGGATAACTTTTTTATTTCACCCCCCAGCAAAGAAGATGGGTTGCTTTGAACATATGAGGAGGTGTGGCCATAGTTTCAGTGTATATAGCAGCTTGCCGGTTGGAGCAGTTAAGGCATTATATATGATGAATTGAAGTGTCCACTGTTTCTGCTGTTACATTATTTGTTGATACATGCTGTATTTTATATCACATGGCATATGCAATTAAACTTAACATTTCCACCCGACGTTTTCTTAACTTTCTCCCTGTTTGGTCATGAAGATTGTAACTTATTTTCAGATTACTGTAATTTTTGTGGCACAGAATTTTTGTAAGATCAACTTGTTTCACCTAAATCCTTGCACCACCAACAACCTTCCTCTAAAAATCCTCTCATCAGACATTAAAAATTGGTAAAACAAATTAACACAACTTAACTTTATTCTGTTAATTCATCTCACTTAATGGACAATGTGCTATACTGGTCGGCGCAGACCAGCCTGCCAAACATCAAGAAAAGATGCCCTGTGTTTCCACCAGCAGGGTCAGGCTAGTACGGTGTATTCACATGGTACGTCCTTGTCTAGACAGTGAGATGTCATAGGATCTTTTTTATTTGGCGCATGTACTGTGCAGACATATTTTTGGAAAGCTCTGAATATTTGAAGAAAAGCCTCTGTGGTTGGGGGTGTAAAATCTACCAAGTCCCCAGAAGAACATAATAAACAGAAGAAATCCAAGAAATCTACCCCTGCCAAGTCTACCTATGAAAAAGATATCAAAGAACTGGATGCCAAGTAGTCGGAACATTGGTCATGAATCGAGGTGTTGTTAGCTAGAACTTTAAAGAAGCCAGCTGATGTCGAACCGACCTTCCAGACTGTGAAAGTGGCACCTACTAATCAGCCACTGGCTGGAGCAGGTAACACTATTAGGCCATTCATTCCACCAACCACAGCTACTGACCAGGTCGATACCAACCAGGCTTCTGTACAATAGAAGCAAGTGGCCTTTTACAGCTGCTATGTCGCCTCGCCGACTGAACCAACCAGACTCCGAGTCCAACCAGGACATTGCCTTGGAGCGAATTCTGTTTGCAGCCTAAACCAATTAACTGAGGAAGAAGGTGAATTATCTGAACTCGACAAGGATGCTGTTACAGCCGACCAGGACCTAATGCTCTGAAAAACAGCCCTACCGGGAGACAGGGGAATTAGGTTATAGATTGGATGTAATCCCATATCAGATTTCAACTCTGCATCTTATTCAGCCGACGACAATCCATTTGGAGCTCCTTCATGACTGTCTTTAGGTTTGAGCGTGCGCAGGAGTGAGGTCCTTGCTTGGCTAAATAAAAACCTCAGACACTAGTCAGACTGGTCCAAGGTGTCTCTTTACCCCTCACCCAGCTTTCTTTCCAAGAACCATCTGGCCAAAGAGGGTCCAGAAAGTGTGGCCCCAGTGGTTACACCAGCCCTGGCTCAACCTGTGGCCCAAATCACTCAAGGCTGATAGGCCTCTGCCCAGTCAGAGCCCTATGCTGGTATTTAATTTGTTAAATTTATACTGAAAGGTTAGAATCCATACTTCATATAAAAAATATTGCAGACTTACCACCAAAGGAAGTTGCTAAATTTTGCATATCAAAAATTCCTAGGACCCATGCAGGGGACAGAATTCTTACTAAGGGCCTCATTGCCACCGTGGGGCAGTGATGCTTCTAGAGCGCGGGATACGCGATATAGTGAGTTTTAGTACTAACCCGCAATTCAGTATATTCAGCGCGTTCGGTAGAAGACGCGATCCCCCATGTTTACAAAATGGAGGGGCACCAATCGTTTTGCGAGAATCCTTTAAATTTATCATCAGAAAGGCTATATTTCGTCTTTTTTTCAGTGAAAAATGTTATTTTATTTCATAAAAATGTAATATACTCTACCATATATGAAAAGACTTTGGTAAGCGTGGCTTGGCGTTCGGTGACCGCCACATACACCATACATAGAATTTAAAATATGAGGGGAGACCCTCTTTAAACCTATGCACCTGCTACCTTTGACCCCTGGTGACCTAATTCACTCTGCCATGCCGCAGTTTTTGTTGTTGAAGACCAAGTCAACCTCATGAGCCGTTAACCACCATCCTCCAGATTTGAAGGTGGGGTAAGACTAAAAAAGGAAACCCTGGGTTCAGAATTGAACCCAAAAACACTGAAACCAGGATCCGTATCCCAGAAATGTCAATTGAAAGGCCCTGTACAAGAAATGAACCGTGAATGGTAGGTACGTGTAGTACCATAAATATATGCTAAAATTATGCGTAAAACATGGATATTGTAACACATTAAAAAAGGAACCAGTTCGTACAGGATGCATGTACAGTATACAGAGAAAAACTGCCCCCACATTTGAAAATTTCTAGAATCAACACTGGTGGGGTACATTTTAGTGTCCCCAGCATTTATGCTGCATGGCATATAGGGATTGCTTCGTCATCTCATTGTGACGTCTTCTGTCATTGTCACACTTTCTATTCTGGACAGTATCTCAAAAATGGCTTTTTCAAATTTGGCATGTGGATGTAACTGGTCCTCGGGGTGTGCTGTGTAGTTTGGTGACCTTAAACTCCCACCAGTAACATACCTCTCTTGAGTTTAAGTTTTTTTCTTTTCAGGACCATATCATTTTTCAAATCACTTTAAGTTTGCCAATTTTTGAATAGTATTTCAAATACTGTGCAATTCTGTGTTTAGTTGTCGATGTAATAAACCTTGAACAGAACCTTCAGGAAAAGATTACCTTACTCCTCTCAACTACAAACTAACATTGAGTTTAAGGTTGAACAAATGTTTTTGGTGTTTGGAGATATTTTGTGTGGTAATTGACATCTTTTTTTCATTGGTATTCATCATGTACATATAGCTAGACCTAAAAGGGTCTCTTTTATTGCGCTACAATAGCTTACCATGTGGGACTGAATGCTTTACTGGTTGCCGCGAGGCACAGACGACCAACGGTCGAGAAAAACAAGCATGTAGTTGGTTCGGCCTCATAGGTTGTCGTGACGTCATCACTTCCTGTGTATCAGCCTCCTTTTCGTTGGTCGCCGCCATATTGGATGCTCTGCTAAGTTTTCAAAGCTGTTTTCTATTATATCTCTGGATATATTGTTTGTCTTTCGTCCATAATTCGGCTTTTCCTTTATTTAGCAGTATAGAATCTCATACCCAATTTTCAGCACTTCCGGTGCTGTATTTTGTCAGTTTTTTAACGTCTTCTTAATTCACGTGTTGTGTGCTCGCCACTACACTAGTACTGCTTGAATCTACGGTTCGGAGTATTTCATATTTTATTGCATTAAAACATGGCCACCGCCCACCAGTCTTCTAAAGATAAACCCAGATCCAGCAAATGCAATCATTTCTGTCAGCCATTCGACAGTCATGGCTATTGCCCCTCCTGCAGAGATGCAGGGAAGGGCGATGATCTGTGTGTTACAAAAGCTGGTACTTGTCAAATCTGTGCGTCTTTCACAGACGAACAGTCCACTAAAATTACTAACAAGACGATACAAGAAAAAACATCCCACTTCACAGGCTTCGGACAAAGATCGGGACGAGGTACTTGGCGATTCCTTTGAATCGTTTTCTGGATCGCAAGCCGAACTTGAGGCTGCGGCCGATCATTTGTTTACTTCACCTCCACGTCCCAGACCCTTATCTTTCGATCCTTTGCCTCTTACTACACCAGGGCGTACTGTTCCTCCCACTCCCAGTACAGCCTTACATCATAAAGTCCATTCTTCTGTAGAGAAGTCTTTGGACCACAAATTTGATCAGAAATTTGGTGTTTTTCAAGCCAACATCTATGATGCCCTTAAATCTATGCGTGAAGATTTCCTAAAATCTCAACAAGGGCTGGCTGATAAGATATCCTCTTCGGCTGTTCGCACCGAACCTCAGACCTCTGTCAGTGCTTCAGAACCCATGGATATTGAATATGGCCCTTCTCTTCCTCCTCGCCTTCAGGCCGAGCAAGGTTCGGACGTTCGTCTTAGCTCTTCCGAACATACACAGTCTGTTCGCCCCAAGACGTCCTCTCACAAGGTTAGCCATGCTCCAATCTCAGGTTCGGGATCTGATTCCGATCATGATCGCCCTTCATATTCTAAACCTAAAAAGCACTCTGACAAGTCTAAACATAAGTCAAGGTCCGCATATTTGCCCTCATCGTCAGGGGAGGATCAGTCCCCTAGACGTAGACACAGGTCTCCCAAGCCCCAGAGAATGGCCTCTGATGATCAGGAACATCCTCAAATTGACCTTGATCCGCCCTACTATAGGGATGTGGCTCTGGCTGACATCCCAAATCAATATGCGGAGGAGGTAGATACTTTTCGACGTATCCTCAAATTACCTGATCCGAGGGACTCAGTCCCCAGACCTGCTACTGCTATCATAGGTATCGATGACGAGGTGGCCGTCCAAGAGCTGAGACCTACGGGTCCATCAGCTATGTTGCCCCTCAACTCTGGTATAAGAGATGCCTTTGACAAATTCAACAATGACCTTATGGCTGCAAACCTGGCAGAGGGCAAATACCCAAAGCCCCCCCCCTTCCACTTCTAAGTGGTACAAGGTTGGACAACCTTGTTTTTCGGAGAAACTCCAAGATTTAAATGCAGACTTTGCCAAGATCTGTATATCTCCTAAACCTTCGGGGGCCCCTTTAGGCAAGGTCCCACTCTCTGTCCTCAAGGACTTAGAACAACAGGCAAGGTACAATCTAACCACATTGAATTTCACGACCACTTTTGCCAAGACATCCTCCTCCTGCAACTCTACCATGAGGAGGTGTCGTTATGGACTAAAAGAAACCTTCAAGAAGGTCAAGTCCCAGGTCAGGAAAGGTGCCGACCCTGAAAAAGCAGTAAAACGTGGTTATGATGAGGCCTATGACTACTTTGATCTCTGGGAGAAGACCCTCACTATTCAACATAAGGCCATAACCTGCCTGAGCAAGTCCCTTGCCCATATTTTACAAAGGGAACTTTACACAATGGCAACTTCCGGCTTGCTTAGACGCGAAGCCGAAATGTCCCATCTGCAGCCACAATTAGGGGAAACCAGACGTCAAGAGCTCAGGAATTCCTCTCTCTGGACTCGTTCCCTGTTCAACTCCCAGTCAGTGAAGGAAGGCGAGGACTTCCTTCTCAAAAAAGGCACCTCAAAAGATGCTCAGGGTTTCGGACCCTACCAAAATAAGCCCTTTCGTGGTTCCCACCACAATAAGAGAAGAGGCTCCTACAGGAAACGCCCCTTTGGGGGCAATTCCTCTCAAAGCAGCAACTATTCGTTTCCCTCTTCTAGAGGAAAACCAAACTTCAGAGGCTCCAGGGGTCGTTTTCGACCCCACAACAGAGGAAAAGGGCGTGGAAACCCCTCTTCCCAATGACTCCTATCAAGCCTCAATCAATCCACCAGTAGGAGGTCGCCTCCGTTCTTTCAGGAGAGACTGGCACGCAAACAATTGCTCAGCCAACGTGTTAAATATCATCACCAATGGCTACGTTCTGCCATTCCTCTCAAGGCCAAACTTGATAAGATTTCCTCTGATTGTGTCAGAGTACAAGGCCCCTCAAAAAGACCAAGCCTTGGCCGATTGCATCCAGTCTCTCCTGTTAAAGAACGCTATCGAAAGGGTGGAAAATGTAAAATCTCTCGGGTTTTACAGTCGCCTCTTTCTTGTACCCAAGCCTCACCAAAGGTGGAGGCCAGTAATAGACCTAAGCAGGCTCAACACTTTTCTACACGTAGAAAAGTTCAAAATGGAAACGCCAGAGTCCATCAGGACTTCTCTGATTCCGGGGGAATGGGTAGCGTCGATAGACCTGTCGGACGCTTACCTCCACATCCCCATCCATCCAAACTCAAGGAAGTATCTAAGATTTTGCCACAGGTCACAGGTGTTCCAGTTCACCTCTCTCCCATTCGGACTAGCCACAGCCCCCCAGGTATTCACCATGGTCGTCAAAGAAGTGAAGCTCATGGCCCTCAGCAGAGGACTCAGACTTCATCAATACCTGGACGACTGGCTGATCAGGTCTCAGTCCCAGGAGGAAGCATTAGTGAACACTCGGACAGTGGTAGATCTCACCCAGTCCTTGGGATGGATCTTAAACCAAGAGAAATCAGAACTGAAACCAACTCAGGTGTTCTCGTTCGTGGGCTACGAATACCACCTAGATTCAGCCCTTGTAAAACCCACTCAAGAGAGATGGCTCAAACTTCAGGATTTGATCCTACGACTCAAGTCGAAACATGTTTTGACTGCAAGATGTTTGATGTCTCTAATTGGGTTGCTAGCCTCAACGGAGAAGATGGTCCCGGAGGGACGCCTTCACATGAGACCGTTTCAGTTTCACCTGAAAGAGCACTGGAAATTTCCTCAGTCGCTGGACAGCCTCCTTCCCTGGACAGAAGTCATTTCTGCTCATCTGGACTGGTGGCAGAATCCTGCAAAGGTGATGATAGGCGCCGACCTTCATCCCAAAGACCACAGTATCCAACTCTTTACAGACGCCTCAAACGAAGGCTGGGGCGCTCACTTAGAACAAAGTTCTACAAAAGGTCTGTGGTCACCTCAGGAAAAAGGACTTCACATAAACGTCCTAGAATTGAAAGCTGTCTTTCTGGCTTTGAGACATTTCAAAGACCAGTGTCAGGACCAAACAGTGCTAGTTGCCACGGACAACTCAACTGTGGTAGCTTACATAAACAAACAAGGGGGAACACACTCGGCGGAGATGTGCGCACTCCTGTGGAGACTCATGACCTGGTGCCACCACTATCACATAATCTTGAAAGCCAGACACATTCCAGGGTGCCTGAATGTGATGGCCGACCTACTTTCCAGGTCGAACCAGGTTCAGTCGACCGAATGGTCACTCCATCCACAGGTGTTCAAACAGATCTGCCGAAAGTGGTTCACTCCCCACGTGGACCTTTTTGCCACTCATCTGAACCACAAGCTCCCTCTATACGTGTCTCCTATCCCAGACCCCCAGGCCTGGGACATAGATGCTCTAAACATAGACTGGACGGGTCTCACTGCTTATGCTTACCCTCCAACGGCTCTCCTTTACAGGGTGATCCAAAAAATCAGACAATGCACCTGCCTGATCATACTAATAGCCCCAGGCTGGCCAGGGATGCCCTGGTTCTGGGACCTAGTGCAGCTCTCAACAGAGATCCCTCTACAACTCCCGGTGTCGACAACACTCCTCAAGCAGTCCCACAACTTCGTGTTCCACAGCTCCCCGCAGCACCTCAACCTCCACGCCTGGTCTCTAGGAGTGGACAACTCCAAGAACAAGGCTTCTCTGTGGAAGTGGCAGAGAGAATTGCTGCACCTCAGCGGTCTTCAACAAGGAACATCTACAAATCAAAGTGGGCCCTATTTGAAAAATGGTGCAGAGATAATTCGGTGGATTTCTCCTCACCATCTGTGAAGCAAATCTCAGATTTCTTTATGTATCTGTACCAAGACCTAAACAGGCGCCCCTCTACCATTGATGGTTACAGGACAGCTATTGTTGACACTCTGGGCCCTACGGCCCAGCACATTGCCCATAATGAGGACCTTCACAGGTTGCTCTCCAGTTTTCACAGGGATCGCCCCAAGAGTTCCAGAAACCTTCCTCAGTGGAACCTATCTGTTGTCCTCAATGAGCTCACAAAAGCGCCCTTTGAGCCTATGAAAGACACAGACCTCAAACATCTCACTCTCAAGACTGCTTTCTTGCTAGCTCTGGCCTCCGGCAAGCGCCGCAGTGAAATCCACGCCTGGGTCGCAAACAAAGTATCTAATCTAGGCCAATGGGAAAAGGTAGCCTTGTTCCCTTCATCAGATTTTATAGCCAAAAACCAGCTAGCAAGAGAAGGTTCTCAAAGTGTGTCTCCGGTGACTATTCCTGCCTTGACTACCATTGTAGATAGACAATTCAAAGAAGACAGGACCTTGTGTCCTGTACGGGCTTTGAGGTACTATCTGGACCGAACCAAGGACCTGAGAGGGTCCCGGTCTCTTCTTTTCATCTCCTTCAAGAAAGGACATACCTCAGATATCAGACCCGCTACTCTCTCTTCATGGTTGAAACAAACCATTCTACTTTGTTATAAGCAAGCAGACCAGCAAGCCTTGGACTTAGTCCAAGTTAAAGCGCATGACATTAGGGCCTTCGCAGCCTCTAAGGCTTTTTACGGTGGGGTATCGGTGGACCAGATCATGCAAGCGTGTCACTGGAAAGCTCACAACACGTTTACCAATTATGTCCACCCCCCTGGGGGGTGGATATATTATTTTTGCTTTTTTCGCCGTCCGATGTCCGTTGTCCGATGTCCGGCGTCCGGCGTCCGATGTCCGGCGTCACGCATGGTTTCCGCTCATTTAAAGGAAAAGTATTAGAGCTATTGTCACCAAATTTGGTATGCAGGCTTATTGGGTCAGTAGCTTGCTTGGGATTGCTTTTGGCTGTTGTACCTCTTTTGCTTACTGAGTAATACTTAAGTACAGCTATTTTCAGTACCCATTGGTTTCCGTGCATTTAAGCCAAAATAATTAAAGATATTTTACTACAATTTTGAATACAAGATTGTTATGTCCATAGCTCGCTTGGTATTGCATTTGGGACTGATAGCTTTGTCAGTACATGAGTAATAGCCATTTAGGTACTTCATTGTGTATTTTCAGTACTACTTTTGAGTAATTTGCTTCTATCTCCTTAACCGTGCGAGATAGAGCGATTTCGTCGAAATTTTCGACCCACAGGGTATCTAAGGAATGTAATATTTGCAATTTTCAAAAAATTTTCCCCTCCCCAAAAATGGCGGCCATTTTGAATTTTCGAATTTTTGCCAAAAATGGCAAAACACAAATTTGCTTCTATCTCCTTAACCGTGCGAGATAGAGCGATTTCGTCGAAATTTTCGACCCACAGGGTATCTAAGGAATGCAATCTTTGCAATTTTCCAAAAATTTTCCCCTCCCCAAAAATGGCGGCCATTTTGAATTTTCGAATTTTTGCCAAAAATGGCAAAACACAAATTTGCTTCTATCTCCTTAACCGTGCGAGATAGAGCGATTTCGGCAAAATTTTCGACCCACAGGGTATCTAAGGAATGCAATCTTTGCAATTTTCCAAAAATTTTCCCCTCCCCAAAAATGGCGGCCATTTTGAATTTTCGAATTTTTGCCAAAAATGGCAAAACACTAATTTGCTTCTATCTCCTTAACCGTGCGAGATAGAGCGATTTCGGCAAAATTTTCGACGCACAGGGTATCTAAGCAATGCAATCTTTGCAATTTTCAATATATTTTCCCCTCCCCAAAAATGGCGGCCATTTTGAATTTTCGAATTTTTGCCAAAAATGGCAAAACACAAATTTGCTTCTATCTCCTTAACCGTGCGAGATAGAGCGATTTCGTCGAAATTTTCGACCCACAGGGTATCTAAGGAATGCAATCTTTGCAATTTTCCAAAAATTTTCCCCTCCCCAAAAATGGCGGCCATTTTGAATTTTCGAATTTTTGCCAAAAATGGCATTGCAATTTTCAAAAAAATTTCCCCTCCCCAAAAATGGCGGCCATTTTGAATTTTCGAATTTTTGCCAAAAATGGCAAAACACAAATTTGCTTCTATCTCCTTAACCGTGCGAGATAGAGCGATTTCATCGAAATTTTCGACCCACAGGGTATCTAAGGAATGTAATATTTGCAATTTTCAAAAAAATTTCCCCTCCCCAAAAATGGCGGCCATTTTGAATTTTCGAATTTTTGCCAAAAATGGCAAAACACAAATTTGCTTCTATCTCCTTAACCGTGCGAGATAGAGCGATTTCGGCAAAATTTTCGACCCACAGGGTATCTAACCAATGCAATCTTTGCAATTTTCAAAATATTTTCCCCTCCCCAAAAATGGCGGCCATTTTGAATTTTTGAATTTTTGCCAAAAATGGCAAAACACAAATTTGCTTCTATCTCCTTAACCGTGCGAGATAGAGCGATTTCGTCGAAATTTTCGACCCACAGGGTATCTAAGGAATGTAATATTTGCAATTTTCAAAAAATTTTCCCCTCCCCAAAAATGGCGGCCATTTTGAATTTTCGAATTTTTGCCAAAAATGGCAAAACACAAATTTGCTTCTATCTCCTTAACCGTGCGAGATAGAGCGATTTCGTCGAAATTTTCGACCCACAGGGTATCTAAGGAATGCAATCTTTGCAATTTTCCAAAAATTTTCCCCTCCCCAAAAATGGCGGCCATTTTGAATTTTCGAATTTTTGCCAAAAATGGCAAAACACAAATTTGCTTCTATCTCCTTAACCGTGCGAGATAGAGCGATTTCGTCGAAATTTTCGACCCACAGGGTATCTAAGGACTGTAATATTTGCAATTTTCAAAAAAATTTCCCCTCCCCAAAAATGGCGGCCATTTTGAATTTTCGAATTTTTGCCAAAAATGGCAAAACACAAATTTGCTTCTATCTCCTTAACCGTGCGAGATAGAGCGATTTCGGCAAAATTTTCGACCCACAGGGGATCTAAGGAATGCAATCTTTGCAATTTTCCAAAAATTTTCCCCTCCCCAAAAATGGCGGCCATTTTGAATTTTCGAATTTTTGCCAAAAATGGCAAAACACTAATTTGCTTCTATCTCCTTAACCGTGCGAGATAGAGCGATTTCGGCAAAATTTTCGACGCACAGGGTATCTAAGCAATGCAATCTTTGCAATTTTCAAAATATTTTCCCCTCCCCAAAAATGGCGGCCATTTTGAATTTTCGAATTTTTGCCAAAAATGGCAAAACACAAATTTGCTTCTATCTCCTTAACCGTGCGAGATAGAGCGATTTCGTCGAAATTTTCGACCCACAGGGTATCTAAGGAATGTAATCTTTGCAATTTTCAAAAAATTTTCCCCTCCCCAAAAATGGCGGCCATTTTGAATTTTCGAATTTTTGCCAAAAATTGCAAAACACAAATTTGCTTCTATCTCCTTAACCGTGCGAGATAGAGCGATTTCGTCGAAATTTTCGACCCACAGGGTATCTAAGGAATGCAATCTTTGCAATTTTCCAAAAATTTTCCCCTCCCCAAAAATGGCGGCCATTTTGAATTTTCGAATTTTTGCCAAAAATGGCAAAACACAAATTTGCTTCTATCTCCTTAACCGTGCGAGATAGAGCGATTTCATCGAAATTTTCGACCCACAGGGTATCTAAGGAATGTAATATTTGCAATTTTCAAAAAATTTTCCCCTCCCCAAAAATGGCGGCCATTTTGAATTTTCGAATTTTTGCCAAAAATGGCAAAACACAAATTTGCTTCTATCTCCTTAACCGTGCGAGATAGAGCGATTTCGTCGAAATTTTCGACCCACAGGGTATCTAAGGAATGCAATCTTTGCAATTTTCCAAAAATTTTCCCCTCCCCAAAAATGGCGGCCATTTTGAATTTTCGAATTTTTGCCAAAAATGGCAAAACACAAATTTGCTTCTATCTCCTTAACCGTGCCAGATAGAGTGATTTCATCAAAATTTTCGACCCACAGGGTATCTGAGCATTGTACTCTTGGTAATTTCTAAAAAATTTTCCCCTCCCCTAAAATGGCGGCCATTTTGAATTTTCAAATTTTTGCCAAAAATGGCAAAACACAAATTTGCTTCTATCTCCTTAACCATGCGAGATAGAGCGATTTCGTCGAAATTTTCAACCCACAGGGTATCTAAGGAATGTAATCTTTGCAATTTTCAAAAAATTTTCCCCTCCCCAAAAATGGCAGCCATTTTGAATTTTCGAATTTTTGCCCAAAATGGAAAAACACAAACTGGCCTTAACCGTGCAAAATAGAGTTATTTTGTTGAAATTTTCGACCCATAGGGTATCTAAGAAATGTACTCTTGGCAATTTTCAAAAAAATTTCCTTTTCCCAATAATGGCGGCCATTTTGAATTTTCAAATTTTTGCCAAAAATAGAAAAACAGGAATTGGCTTCTATCTTCTTAACCGTGCAAGATAGAGTGATTTCGTCAAAATTTTCAACCCAACCAATGCAAAAAGGCATGAAGCTGAAATAAATTACATCTACACTATCAAATATTTAAGCATCATTGATATATTTTACAAATGAAACAGGGTCTTGTAAGACTACTGTACAATTTGGGCAAAAGGTTCATGGGTGGACATTACACATGATAATGTGTGTTCTTCTATGCTATCCTGTTTCTATTCGCATCTACTATCAACAGGGCGGCCTATTTCTAGTTTTTATCTAAAAGACCTTACTTGGTTGGACAACGACAACAACATGTATCTGGGACCAGTAGTAGCGGCTCAACAGGTCCTAGACCCTTCTCCTCAGTGATGTCTTCTTCGGAAGAAAAGGGGGGGGGCACGTCCGCTACAGCTAAGCCTTCAGGAGTCTCCCCAGGTCTAGGTATAAGCTACCTCATCAGGGTGTTACAGGTAAGGTCTCACATATTAAATTTACATTAACTTTAAATTCTTGGGACCATAAGGTTGTCTTATAAATAAGGTTGCAAATAGCAATTCTCGAACCTTGACCTCATTTCTGACGTCATAGCCCTTAGGGGTTCTTCCTATCTGTGTACTCCGGGTACACAATCCTCCTTCCAAACACCCTACAGTGTACAACACTGTGTATTTTCATCAGGTTTTTGGCTCTTTACAAGTCCGACCTTCAGGATTGGGACTCTGTAAATGGGACTCAGACTGGAAATTTTTGGGAACTATTTTTTATTACTCTCAATTCGAGAAAAACAACATTCAGACCTTCCAGTCTCAGCTGTAATCCCGCCACCGGGCGGTTGAATTCAGCATTCAGTCCCACATGGTAAGCTATTGTAGCGCAATAAAATTGAAAATTTTAATTACTTAAATGTAGCTTTTATAAGCTACAAGCTTACCATGTGGGACTGAGAAGAGTCCCACCCTACCTCCCCGCTGTATTACAGCTGAGGGGACATGGGTTTAATCTCAACGAAAAGGAGGCTGATACACAGGAAGTGATGACATCACGACAACCTATGAGGCCGAACCAACTACATGCTTGTTTTTCTCGAGCGTTGGTCGTCTGTGCCTCGCGGCAACCAGTAAAGCATTCAGTCCCACATGGTAAGCTTGTAGCTTATAAAAGCTACATTTAAGTAACTAAAATTTTCAATTTTGTAAGGTTATAGTAAATTACTGATATTTCGAGTTTAAGGTTGCAACAGTTTTGTGTCACTAGCAGCTATGATGGAGGACATACGTGGTCTGTGTCATCACGCATGACTTCCAGACAATGTATAAGAAATGGCTTGATAGTTATTATGTGGATGTAACTGGTTGTCAAGGTATGCTCTATTGTAAGGTGACCTTAAACTCAGTAGTAACATACTTATATTGAGTTTAACTTTTTCTGTTGCTGGAGTGTCTCAAAAATGGCTTTACAGATTCAATTCAAATTTGGCATGTGGTTGTAACTGGTTTTCAAGATATGCCCTATTTTAAGGTGACCTTAAACTCCCATGCATAAAATAATTATGTTGACTTTAAGTTTCTTATTTTTTCATAAAGTATACTGAAAATAACTTGACAGATTTCATTTATATTTTGCATGTATTTGTAACTGGCCATAGGTAAGTGTCATACATTAAGGTGACCTTAAACTCCCAGTAATAACAGAATTATATTCACTTTAAGTTTGCCCATTTTTGAACAGTATTTCAAATACTATGCAATTCTAGGCATGTTTCAGTTAACGATGTAACAAACCTTGAACAGAACCTTCAGTAAAGGATTACCTTAAACTTCATCATAACTGCAAACTACCATTGAGTTTAAGATAGGAACCATTTTTTTGGTTTTTCAAGGATATTTGATGTGCTAATTGAAATTTTTTCATTGATATTCAGCATGTACATATATTTAGACTAAAAAGGTATCTTGTAAGTTTACAATAAATTGCTGATATTGTAGACACTTGTGAGTTTAAGGTTGTAACAGTTTGGTGTCACTCAGCGATGATGAATCACGTACAGGACCAGCATCGTCATCACACTTTGTTTCTGGAAAATATATCAAAAATCTCTTATAGGATGAAATTCAAATTTGGCATGTGGATGTTGCCAGTCATCGATATGTACTCTATTTTAAGATGACCTTAAACACCCACTAATAACATTTATATTGATTTTAACGTTTGTGATTTGCAGGCAATAGCTTAAAAATGGATCCACAGATTCAAATCAAATTTGGTATGTGGCTGTAACTGGTCTTCAAGGTGTGGCCTCTTTTAAGGTAACCTTAAACTCCCGTATGGAAAAGAAGTTTACTGAGCTCAAGTTGTTCTATGATTCCACAAATTATATCAAAAATAGCATGACCTATTTGATCTATATTTTGCAGGTCAAGTAACTGATGTCACAGAAATGCCCTATGACTACATTGAGGTGACCTTAAACTCCAAGTAATGATTGCCACAGCAACACTTTTTTTCTGTTTCATGGACTTATAAATATTTTTATCATTGCTTTGCATTCCACACCACCGCACGGGGCCACAGTGGCAGAGTGGTAACACTCTCGCCTCCCACCTCTGAGGCCAGGGTTCGGTTCCTGGCATGGCCTCAAGTGGGAAAGCTGGTAGTTGCTTGCCGTTGGTCGGCAGTTTACAGTACAAAACCCTGACGAACTGTATGTACTGGTTTCCTCTGCCCTTCCAACTACCCATCGTGATATGACCTGTACAGTGTTGAAAACGACGTAAACCCCAAATAAATAAATAAATCCACACCACTTCAAGGACTGACATTGTGGAAAATTTGCCAAGACCAGCGGACCGAGGCTGGCAAATTTGTGGTCGGGAGAATTTGTCTCCACTTGGACTAGCATTCCTGCACAGGACTAAAAATTTACTAGTGCCAATCCACCAGTCCATGACCTTCTCAGTCTACTTGTGTTTAGAAAGCTTTTATACACATATTACATGATCAAATTACGGTTTGGATGTTTTGAATATTGCCCAAACATACTTATTTATAACCTGTGACTCACTTGAAACTACAATGGGAAGTTCCAAAATCCAGTGGTTAATCTGCAACAAAAGGGACCCAAAGGTGCAACAACCAAGATTTAAGTAAAAAGAATTAAGAGAGATATAAGAATCATAATTTTATTTTCAGACAATGTAATAAACAATACAATGATGCAATAATACAGCATAAATAGACTAATACAGTACTTAAAATGTAAAAATGTTGCGATCTGTAACATAGGACTCCGAAAAAAAATTACTGGGACACCGTTTTTATGTCAGCTGAACAACTCCAAAAGTACAAGGCCCAGAGACATCCTGTTACTTTTAAAAGATACTTTATCGAGGATGATAAATTCGAAAAAATTCATGCAGATCTGTCTGTTCCCCAGAGCCATTACAAGTGAGGTACCCCCACCCAAAGTGTGAACATTTCAACACTTTATCACATTTTTTTCATTGACTATTAAAGGGATTTCTCTTATCTTGCATATATGTACCAGGCCGTAAGTTGATTACCATGTGTGAGTATCAGGCCTGGGTCTTTCTTAATTATCTTTATAAATTTTTGAAATAATTTTTAAATGCATTAAAATCTTAAATATATTAAAACTTCAAAAGTATTGCATTTAGAGCACACATGAGCTGATTGCTACAAATCTAAGTTGAAAAAGAAATTTCTAGGTTGTGGATATATAAAGTCCTGGAGAAGACCTGTAGGGTAAGGTGACCTTACACTCCACAAGATTAGACAATGATGTCACTCGTTTGCTGTCCCACAAAATGGCAGACAATTATAAGTAATTTCATCTTTCCTCCATGATGAGAGGAGGCAGACAGGACCCATCTTGCTAAATGCATTAACTTATATGGGCATATGATTAGCATTTTAACCGTAAGTTTACCAAAATGATACTGTATTGAATTTTCTGCCGACTGCTGACATCTAGTGAAAACTTGGCAAGTGATAACTTTGTGTGTTTGCCTCTCTGTCTGCCTGTGTGCATTTGTCATAACCTGTATATTGGATCTAGGTTATTTTTTATGTCTGACATTATGGCATCACTCTGCGGCGTCCACATGAACAACTTCTCCAAACTACAAGACCCAGAGACATGCTGTGTTTAAAGATACCTTATCTATCAAGGATGATAAATCGTAAAATCCATGCAGATCTGTCCTTTTGTTCCCCAGAGCCATTAGAAGGGAGGTACCCCCACCCAAAGTCTGAAAATTTCAACACTTAATCACAATTTTCTCAATGACTATTGCAGGGATTTCTCTCATATCTTGCATAAATGTACTAGGCCACCAGTAGATTCCCTTGGAGTATCAGGCCTGGATCTTTCTTAATTATTTTTTTTATGAATTTTTGATGCATTAAAATTCGTGTATTCATGCACTAAATCACTTATAACTTGAAAAGTATTACATTTAGAGCATTTTGTTAAATGTGTTTTTGATGTAGTTTTGTGTGTTATAACATAGTAAAATTTCAGAACTGTAGCCCCTTACATAATTAAGTAATTGCTTTAAAACCTAAACATTCTACTGCAGTAAATAATCTTTTGCTCACCTGCATTTTATTTCAGTGAGGGGAGTGAGGAAAAGGTAGTCTTTTTCTGCACAGATCTGCCCCTTCCCCACTCCCCTCACGCAAGTAAATATGCATGTGAAAAAAGAATTGCCTCTGTGAATGGGGGGATGGGGGGGGGGGGGAGTGAGATGGGGAAATGAGATTATATAAGTCTCACTTCTCCCCCCCCCCCCCCCCCCCCCCCCCCCCCATTCAAAGAGGAGAATGTGTGCAATGTGTGTATCTTTTCTGTCTTGCAAAAAAAAAAAGAAACTGAAAGAAAACGGAAAGGTTCACTCTCATTGAGCTTTATCAAGCCTAGCTGTGCTTGTTGTTATCCTGCTTACAGTCTAATACTGCAGCTGATACAGTTTTTAGATAATCCACTTTCCCATCAGATACAAAACACAGTAAAGCTTACCTTCTCCTTACAGTCTCATACCACAACTACTACAGCTTTATTAACTCAAGTCTCCATCCGGGCCGCACATTTTGTTAGCAAAAACCTTTTTCTAGCTTTGGCCTTGTATTGAAAACAAAATGGCCGCCATATCACATCTTTAATGTGAAATGGGGGGATATCAGAAAGTCCTAATATCTCCCTTATCATTGGTCCTAGGGGGTTTGGAAGGAGAAAATTATTGGGAATCATGGTCTGCAAATCTTTTGCAAGTATCAAATTTGACCTTTGACTCCTGCTTCAAGGTCATGCAGGGTCACCATGCTATAGGGGCCTTGTATCTCCTTTATAATTAAGCGGTCCGTCGGGGACGCTTATTTGTTTTCACCGAAGTTCGACTGATCACCGCCGCCGCAGGATTATGGTCTCCCTTGAATAACTTCTTAGCCTTTCATATTTTTCTTTCCTTGTTACCTTTCTTTAAAACTATAGGGGCGGGAAAAATTTTTGGGATACTTTGCGCAGACCTTAAGCTTTACTTATGGTAACCTTAAGCATAACTCCAAAACACCCCGTCATCGCATTTCGGAAAAAAGCACACACACCTGTGCTATAAAATTTATCACGTACATTCTACACCAAATTTAGAAGGTCGGAAAGGATTTTCTCATCAGTCGGACCATAGACATCTGAATGGTAGGCGTTTTGTTTTCGTAAATTTTGTAAAAATGGGTACTTGGTCCGTATCTTAGAAATGGTCAGGATTTCAGCGTTTTGTTGCAATAACTTATTCAGCTACTTTTGGATAATCTTTCACATGCCGAAGTTTCAGCCCTGTATCTCCAATCTTAAGGTCACCTTTATGTCAAAAAAAGGGGGTTTAGCCGTAGTAAAGTTTCAGATCTGTAGCTCTTTCTCTTCTGCCAAGCTGTGGTCGTTCTTTCATTTGTTAAATATAGTAACATACACAATGCAATAAACTTTACATTTTCTATTCCTTATCATGCATATCTTGACATCTTTTACAGATTACTTCGCACTTTTTCATCAGGGCCGCTTCGTTTTTGTCAGCAAAAAAACTTTTTCTAGTTGGTTCTAGGGCTTCAAAATATGAAAACAACTTGTAAGAAATCATGGCCTGTGAATGTTTCATCTGATAACATTCCATGGATTCTGTATACTTCTTACAACTGAAGTGGTTCTAAGATTTTCCAAAATCTCAATGTTGTTGGCTTGTTGCCCATTTAGTTGTACCTCCAGGCTGGGGTTCTTGCCTGCCGAGACTGGCTATTTTTAGTTTATTGATTAATAAACTATCATCTTGCTATTGAATTGTCTTTTAATACTTGATCTTTACATACATGTTCTCTATCTTAAACATTATTTTGTCTAAATTATTTGGATCTTTAGAAAACACTTTGCTCTGACAGTCTCCGGATCTACTGTTTCACTCTGTCAAACCTCGTTTCCCCAGGCTGTGGGGTAGACGGATCTCAGATGCTGTATTTTTTTGCATATGAGGCCACAGGTTCCACCATTGTCCCAGCTTGGGCTGCTGGCAACCACGTAATATTGTCAGCAACAGATCTTAGATATAGCGTATGTGCCTTTTAGAGGCTTGAGTGATCATGGGAGGGTCGCACATGAATGCTTTTGCCAATCCAACCACAACAATGGAGTAAATAATATTAATTTAAGTTGGACACTTGTAGACAGTGTGTCAACCCCAGAGTCCCTTTGGTGTCAGTAAATGTAAAAGAAAATCATCCTATTATACTAGTTAAGTTACCAATGTTTAAATGATTAGTATAAATCATTTAGCCACCAACAGCCTCCTGACCATACTTTAATGTGCTACCTGGGCAGTTATCAACCTCAGATTGCCAGTTTTGCCACATCTTCCTCGGACTCTGCAATCTTCTCCACAACCTTCTTAGGTCTTGCCTTCTGAACAGCCTTCAGGTCTTGCCTGCTGGCCCCTCCACTGCACCACCTCTCTCAAGGGGCAAGCAGTTGGTAAACTGGCCCTCAGGCAATAGGTGACCATGGATATCTCTCATCTCTGACCTCTACCCGTATGGGATTCAGACCTAGAGGCTTTATATGATACTCCTGACCTGGCACCGGTCTTATATGAATATGTACAAGAAGTGCTTTCTGGTTCAGAAGCCGACCCAGCCAAATTGGAAGCACTTCATTTTGAAGAACAAAGTTATAGAAAGTCGGATTGTGCCATCAGATCCTACATGAAGTCATTTATCACGTATCATGAATATGTCTGCCCCTCACCCCAGGATAACCCATGGACCAGCAGCAGGTCGCAGCCCACCAGGAAACTCTCTATCGCTATGCCAGCTGATAAATGATTCTGCTCTAAGTTTGAACAAATGAACCATCATCTTCAAGGCCCTGTGTCAAGAGCTGTGGACCAGAACTGGCTTCAAACGCACCAGTCCGTGAAGCCTCCAAAATCTTGAGCTAGATGGTGTGTCATGCATCCAGGCACAGACCATTCAGTCACTCAACCAGGAAAGTCAGTCAACAAATGGTCTGGTGATGCCTCCCTGCTCAACAGTACCTTTACTAGAATTTCCAAGCCTCTGGCAGGTATCTCTCCTACTTCCAGACCTAACTCCCAGGAAAGCATACCAAGTGGGAGAAATCTCAAAGATTCCAGTCATATGGATCCAGGATATAGCCTTTAACAGGTGTGTTTATCAAGTCTAGGACGAAATCCAGGATAACCTGAGACTCTAATTTGGGGAGATGGGAAAAGGTAAATTACACTAGGCTGAAAAGGCTTTGAAGGATCTGACCTCTGAACTGAAGGATCTGACCTCTTTTCAGCAGAATATTAATTTTGTACTAGGTAAGTCCATGCGACACAAGGTGGGACACCCTCTTTGTGCAGGTTGCAACATGGAAAACCTCAAGCCCGGAGTCAAGCCGTTAACTCGGGAACAGTCTTCTTTACCACTCGGCTCTCTCCCTAGCTGCAGTTATCACCAAGGCTGAGAAAGACATCACCATGTCTGAAGATGATGCCCGTCTACCCCCCCCCCACCGAACTGAGTTCCGGAGGGGCAGTCACAGTGGTCAATGGTGGATGTTATCAACCTTGACAAATCAATTGGCCAAAACGCAAGGATGGGAACAAAAACAAGTCTCCACAGATCCAGGATCAAACCCAGGATATGCCTGCATGGAGCAGTTTTGGCAATAGAGCCATCTTCACCAAGGGCAGGTGCAGGGATCTGGTGAGCACTAGCGTGGCTCTTTCAGAAGAAGGAGCAAACAGAATATATGACAAGAACAGTCTCAGTTATATCTCCCACTAAGACTGCGGATTGTGCTGACTTTTTACATAAGATAATTCTGAAAGTGTTCACATATTAGATTCAGTTAAGACTGGAGATTTGATGAAGCATGACAAACTTGAAAATTTTAATTACTTAAATGTAGCTTTTATAAGCTACAAGCTTAACATGTGGAACTAAATGCCATCTTGGATGGCTGCAGGCATCAGGCTAATACAAGTAAAATGCATATAATACTAGTCTGATGCCTTCAACGGTGAGGTGACCCGAATAGTGAAATGTCATGAGACTTCCTTCTTCGCGTAGCAAATTTTGCCCCTACCCGCTCAGCTGTAATACAGTGTGGAGGAAGGATGGGACCTTCTTTTGTTCCACATGGTAAGCTTGTAGTATATAAAAGCACATTTAAGTATTTAAAATTTTTAAATTTTATTGTGCTATAATAGCTTACCATGTGGCTGTAAATGCTGAATCCAATCTCTAGGCGGAGGGATGACAGCTGAGACTGGAAGTATTTTGTCATTTTTACCCCACAGCTCTTAAGGGCTGTTGGGGTATTGTTTTCACCCATGGTGGGTGGGTGGGCGGGCAGCTGGAAAAAGTTTGTCCGGGCTGTATCTCAGAAACCGTAAGGTGTAGGAAGTTGATACTTGGTAGGGATATTGGTTAGGATGTGTAGGTGTGCAACATCATAGTCTGACCTTGATTTGACCTTGACGTAGTGAGTTTTAAAATCTTGTCCGGGCTATATCTCGGAAGCCGTAAGGTGTAGGAAGTTGATACTTAGTAGGGACATTGGTTAGGAGGTGTAGGTGTGCAACATCATGGTCTGACTTTGATTTGACCTTGCTGTAGTGACCTTGGCCTATAAAATCTTATCTGGGCTATATCTCGGAAACCGTAAGGTGTAGGAAGTCGATACTTGGTAGGGACATGAGTTAGGGGGTGTAGTTGTGCATAGTCATGGTGTGACCTTGATTTGACCTTGCTGTAGTGACCTTGACCTATAAAATCTTGTCCGGGCTATATCTCGGAAACTGTAAGGTGTAGGAAGTTGATACTTGTTAGGGACATTGGTTGGGTGTGTAGGTGTGCAGCATCATGGTCTGACCTTGATTTGAAATTTGACCATGTCGTAGTGACCTTGACCTATAAAATCTTGTCCGGGCTGTATCTCGGAAACTGTAAGGTGTAGGAAGTTGATACTTGTTAGGGGCATTGGTTAGAGGGTGTGGGTGTGCAACGTCATGGTCTGACCAGGATTTGACCTTTCCATAGTGACCTTGACCTATAAAATCTTGTCCGGGCTATATCTCGAAACCTTGAGCTTTAAAATCTTGTTGCACCTTTGGGTCTGTCTTTTGATGCAGATTAAGCACTGTTAAAGTCATATTAGAATTCATTAAGAATTTTACTTTTACAACTTCCCATTGTAACATATGGAATTTCATCAAGTGAGCCACAGATTTTGTTCCAACACCACACAAGCATTCATTGAATGTATTACCACTTCTGTATGCATGGTAATATTCAAAACATCTAAACCATAATTCGGGCATGCCAGATGCAGATAAAGAGTACATGCATTAGCTTTCTCTTTGACACTATTTTCTCTATTTCAACATTGTTTGGACCTTTATATAACTGACGGTGCTCTGAAAGTATCCTGAACTTTGTACTGATACAGTACTTCTATATCTCATGGTGTTAAAAATATTTCCCTAGGCTGTGGGGTACGGGCATCTCTGATGCTCTTTTTTTTAAAAAAATGGTTACAAGCTTTTCCCTTCAAGGTCAAACCTCCCCTGTCTAGGATCTCATTAGTCAAAAGCGGATATGCAAACCCCCTGTGCATTCTCCTTTAGAGAAACAGGCCATAGAAATGGTCAAGGTTCAATCCTCTCTGGCCTTCTACAACCCCTCTTCTTGGTGTCCTAGCCAAACAACAAGTGGCGACCAATCCTAGACCTCAGCCCTCTGAACAGTTTCCAGAAGATTCAAACTGTCTCAATGGAAACACCAGAATCAATAAGGCTGTCGCTACAAACAAGAGAGGGGATCTTCTCTCTGGATTTCGGTTACACCTACTTTCACATCCTTATAGGCCAAATCTCTTGGAAGTACCAGAGGTTTCACGGTCAAATCAGATCTTCCAGTTCACAGATCTGCCTTATGACCTCTCCACGGCTCCCATGGAGTTCACTATAGCAGTAAAGAAGGTCAAACGCATGGCCAAAGCTCGGGCAAAAAAAAAACAGATTTTGAATGTATTGAGAGGTAGGAGGCAGCCATATGCAGGTAGTCTAGAAAAATGGTTAGCTTTACCTCCTGTCCTCCCCTTATGGGTCAACCTGGAGTGATAAAAGCACAGATTTTGTGTTTTTGGCTTTTATCTCCTTTGTTATTGCTTTTAGAGCTTTTGAGTGTATTGGGAGGTCATATACCATTTGCATGCAAAGCATGTATGTATTTGTAGACATTTTGAGTGATACCTCATATTTTCTCATTTGTGCATTTAAAAATATTGCTAGGAAATCCCACGGCATATTGCGGCCTCAAATTTTCTCATTTTATTTAAAAATAATTGAAAATACTGCCAGGAAACCACATGGAATTCTGTGACCTTATATATTCTATTTGCAAATGAAAATATTCGAAATTCAGTGGGATTTCCTAGCAATATTTTAAAGGTTAAATAAGATATGCAAAGTTTCCTAGAAATACAGAAAAAGATATACACATTATATTATTTCTGGACACTAGTGGCACCAGTAAAGGCCAAGGTTTTGATTAATATTTAGAATTTAAATTTATTAACAGCTTTATATTATATACTATTATATTCTTATATAACTTAATTGTAAAATGACATACACTTCAATTAATACTTCGAGCATACTGTAAAGCATTTATTAGAAAGTGTTATATTTTAACAATTTACCTCTATTATCAACAGTTTTACGGAATACCAGTAATACCAGTGAACGCCCATTTTGTAGACTTGTTGAAGCATTTGTCCTTGACCTCTAACAAAGAAATATAAGGTGGGCATTCACCGGTAGGCAGGCGTTTACTGGTAGGAAGTCACTTCGGTTTTTGAAAAAAGATGGTCGAGTGAGGGTAGGCTGTCCAAAAATAGGGGTGAAACCAAGAACTTGAAAAGTTATGAATGAATTTCAATGAAATTTTCAGTAAGATGGTGGCTCAAGGAACGGATGATAAAATACTGCAGGTGATAGGGATCACCATCTGGATCAAGGAATTTTTATGGCTTTTTTTATCACTGCAACTGCTGAACCTTGGTGGAGCCTTTGGAGTTATGCACTCTTTGAGTGCTCTTGTTAGCAAGATAGGAAGGAAAAACTTCTAAAGCCAAAGAAGGTATTAAAGAGGCACTGTAATCCAGCGGAGGCAGCAATCAGTTAACCTGACATTAAAACAAGTACATCTATTTTTGGGACTTTCTAACAATGTTTGTGGTCCTGTATATTACTGAGTGTCAAAATTCATTGACCTGTTAATTTCTCATTAATTATTACTGAATCTGGTGTACAAGTACTTGATGGTGAAGTAGCCTTTTTATTTTCATAGTTGGGAGACACCAGGGTAGTATAAGAACTGCATAGATGTCTGGTAGTCTGCTGGAAAACCCCACGGAATCCTGTGACCTATGAATATTTGCTGTTTCTATGATTATGAGTGAGTGAGGGAGCAATATTAGAAGACTTAAAAAAATGTGCAGAATTTTATTTTTTTTCCTTAATATTTTTTGCTGGGTATTATTAAAAGGCATTTTACTGATCTTTTGTTTTAATAATATAACCTTTTCTCACCAATCCTGGCCATAATTATGCAGTATACTTGGATGTGTGAGATTCAACTGGCAAATGCTATAAATATAAATCCAAATTAGTTTCTTTTTGAATGAGACAAATTCAAATGGCAATATTTGTTACTAGTGGACACTAAGGGGTAAATTTTAAGCCATAGAAATACATGACCTACTTTTTCAGACAAATTAAAATTATGCAGTATAGTAAACAAGCAATCAGTGCCCGTGAACGGGCTCTGTGTCAGCTGACTGTGTTTTGAGTTTCAGAGTGACAGAAGAAAAGGACACAAAAGTTGTGCCCTGCAAATGGTATTCAGAAGGAAAGTAACAAGGTAACTGTTGAGGTGTAAAAAGAAGGTTAAAACAAATTTAAAGAAAATACTGCAAATGCAATAGTTTTTGAGTTGCAACTGATTTACTCAACAGTGAGAACCTCAAAGTAGTTTTTGCTCAGCTATGCAATCAGTTAAAGGGCTGCAATGTTTAGTAGGTAAATAACATATTTAAAGAAATGCTGTAAATGAAATAGTTTTCAAGTTACAACTGATTTACTCAACAGTGAAAACCTGAAAGTAGCTATTACTCAGCCATGCAAGGAGCTACAGGTCCGCGATTTAACTATTTTATAGCTGACCCAAAAGTAGGTTAATAACTTATTTAAACAAAATACTGTAAATACAATAGTTTTCAAGTTACAACCAATTATTTGAACAGTGAAGATCTAAAAGTAGCTATTGCTCAGCTATGCCATGAGCTACAGGTCTACAATTTCACTATTTTATAGCTGACCCATAAGTATGTGAACAACGTATTTAAACAGAATACTCTAAATGCAATTGATTTACTCACCATTGACATGACATACATGTCTGCAATTTAACTATGTTATAGCTGACCCAAAAGTAGATGAACAACATATTTATAGAAAATACTTTAAATGCAATCATTTTCAAGTTACAACTGAATTACTCAACAGTGAGAACCTGAAAATACCTGTGAATACTTTTTAGTAGTTATTACACAGCTATGACATGAGCGACACGTCTCTAATTTTACAATGTCATAGCTGATTCAAAAGTAGATGAATGACATATTTAAACAAATTCTCCAAATGCAATAGTTTTCAAGTTACAACTGATTTACTCAACAGAGAAAACTTCAAAGTAGCTATTGCTCAGCTATGCAATGAGCTTCTGGTCTGCAACTTTAATATGTTATAGCTGACCCAAAAGTAGGTGAATAACATATTTGAAGAAAATACTCTAAATGCAATAGTTTTCAAGTTACAACTGATTTACTGAACAGTGAGAACCTGAAAGTAGCTATTAATCAGCTATGCCATGACATACAGGTCTGTAATTTCACTGTTATAGCAGACCCCAAAGTAGGTGAACAACATATTTAAAGAAAATACTCTAAATGCAATAGTTTTCAAGTTACAACTGATTTATTCAACAGTGAGAACCTGAAAATAGCTATTGCTCAGCTATGCCATGAGCTACAGGTCTGCAATTTTACAACGTTATAGCTGACCAAAAAGTACATGAAAAACATACAAAACAAAATAATCTAAAAGCAACAGTTTTGAAGATACAACGAATTTACTCAACAGTGATAACCTCAAAGTAGCTATTACTCAGCTATGCAATGAGCTACAGGTCTGCAATTTTACTATGTTATAGCTGACTCAAAAGTAGCTGAATAACATATTTATACAAAATTTTGTAAATGCAATAGTTTTGGAGTTACAAGTGATTTTACTCATTATGAAAGGTACTAAAAAATCAGAAAGTAGCTATTACTCACTTAGCTATTGGAATAGACACCCAAGTTACTCACCATGTTGTAGCTATGGAAAAAGTAGCTGAATAACATATTTTAACAAAATGCTCTAAATGCAATACTTTTCAAGTTATAAGTGATTTAGTGCATGATTTCATGAATTTTAATGCATTAAAAATTATTTTAAAAATTCATAAAAAAATAATTTAAAAAGATCCAGGCCTGATACTCACACAAGGGAATTTACTGGTGGCCTAGTACATATAAGCATGATAAGAGAGAAATCCCTGCAATAGTCAATGAGAAAATAAGTGATTCTTCAGAGTATTGTGAGGGAATGTCAGACAGAGCTACTTCCCTATAATAAGGGGGTTCTGGATCATGTTGTGGGAGGTCTTGATCAGAAGCTGCTCCTGAGGGCTGAGCCCTAGAGGGCTTAGAAGACCTGTGTCTGGCTACAGGGGACTGATCTTCCTCTGAAGAAAATGACACATATCTAGACCTTGATTTGTGTTTGCTCTTGTCAGAGTGTTTTTTAGATCTAGAAGAAGGAATCCGAGGTTGATCGGAATCTTCATGTAGTTGGTCCGAGGCAGAGCTCGGGTCAACTGGCTGCCTATGGTTTTGCTTTTTGTGAGAGTACGAGACCTCTTCGGGATGACCCTCAGAGGGGGCAACATACTGATCTGAGGTATCTTGGTTGAGTACTAGACGAGGAGGGAGTGCTGGACCGTAGTCCACATCCATTGCCTCACTCTGAAGGTTAGTACCAGATCTCGGAGGGGGTAAATCCAGATGGGCAGCATTGTTACTGGACAAGCCAGGTTTGGAAGCAGGAAGCGAGGGTTCTACCTCGACTTTCTTTTTTGTAGCCAACTCCTCTCGGAGTGACTGAAACGCTTCCAACATGGATGCCTGGAAGGAACCCATTTGCTGCTGTAAATGTATATTTAAGGAATCACCCAGGGATTTCTCAAGATTTTTCTGGATTTTATTTTGCAAAGCTGTACCTGGGGTGGGAGGGACAGACTTGGCTGGGGTCTTTAAAGACAAGGAACTGAAGGCGAGAGGTTGAGGACGGGGGGGTGAGGTAAATAGATTATCAGCAGCACTCTCGAGGTCTGCATTTGATCCAGTGAAGGAATCCCCGTCGCCTTCACCCAAAAGATCTAGTTCATCATCTTTGGAACTAGTTTCCGCTTTTTGCTTTTTTAAATAACGTTTCCTGTTCTGGATTTTTTGCAACTGTTCATCTGAAAAAGACGTACAGATTTGACAGGGAGTTTTGAAGGTGACACAGGGGTCGTCTCCCTTGCCAGCCTCCCTACAAGTAGGGCAGTAGTTGTGTTGGTCGAAACTGAAGCAAAAGTGGCGGCATTTCTGAGCTCTCGGTTTGTCTTTATTTGCTTGATGGAGAGACATTTTATATGCAATAAAAGACGTACAATATAATTGCCTGTACCGACGAAAAACTCAAAACACACGAAAGCAAGAAAAATACTTATCCTGTGAAAATTAAAATTTTACAGAATGATCTATGATATATATTACAAGAAATATGCAAATATTAGCCTCCAACAATAAGTAAAGACTGAGAAATAAATGAAAATATCTGTATATTTACAAACTGCTACCAGTCAATCGTGGCCAACGAGAAAGTAGGACGATTGGTCAGAAGTTATCACGTGACGACAACTACCAGTATATCCGGTGGCTAACAAGAACTGTCTTTTTTTCTAAGACGTTGGCCGCGGGTGTGGCAACCCGAGAACAGCATTAAGTCCGACATAGACTATTGTAGCGTAATAAAATTTGAGTTTTACACATAATAGATCAAATCACAAAAGTTTTTATTGGATTAAGTATTTCTCACATAACCACGTGTAGTTCAAAGCTGTTAACAATTCCAGATGACATATTTATCCAAACAGATTGGGGCTACGTCCCATGATGTTTTCTTCCAAAAGATGGAACAAGCATTATTTTCAAACCATAATGTGATCAAGAATTAATTTGAAACCATTCAAACAGTAGAATAGTGAGAAAATTGCAATTAAGTTGTTTTGTGTCAGACTGATGTTTTAGCCATTTAATAAACACACCAGAGATAATGAAGTAAACATGGTAGTGGTAGGACCCTTAGTTGTTTGATAATCAAACATGAGGCTGGGAAATATTAATTGAAAAGAATCATTAATTCAAATTTGGCTTATTGGAAAATTATAGGATAAGGATCTGGATGGTTGACTTAGGTTGTTGATTTCTAATGATAAAAAGTGCCATCATAATATGTTTCATGCAAAATGTGAGTTGGATGTTAATTCTGTTTTCATATCAGTGGGGCAGGTTGCAGGTTGGCATCACTTTGAACTGTGTGTTTATGGAGAAAAATCAGAAATAGCACTTATGGCTGAGGTGTTAACATGAACCCCGGGGAAATTTGAAAATTTAAGGTATGTGGCAGTTCTCTTGTTGTTTATTGTATTTAATGAAACACTCTTTTACCACAGAAATGAACTGAAACTTCACAATCTAACTCAATAACAAAGAAAACACAACAATGGGATGCAATAATATATAACAAAATAAATAGCAGATCACAGCTTGCTTATACTTAAAATATCTAAAATATCAAGTAAATATATACATATACACCACAGAAATTCAATAATTTAAACAATACCTTGAGAAAAAGTGTGTGAAATTTATCATACTGAAAATGTATCACTTTGCAGCTCCCTTGTTTTACTTTGAACTGGGGGAAATTTGTATTTTATGTCAGCTTTTGTGACAAATTAAGTCCACTTCTATGATCTGTTGCAGAATTCCCATGAATTCTGGGGATTGCACCAGTGACAAATTTCGCACTACTAATTTTTCCTCGTTAAGTGTACGATTAATGCACATAAACACAAAAGTAAACAAATGTATGTTGTTCAAAAGGCATATAAAAATTTAAGAGTAAAATCTGGGCAAGTTGTCAGAAAGAACAAAACTGCCCTGGATTTGTTGGGTATACATTTTGCAGGCTTTACACATTTCCACAACATGAACCAGCATTAATCCACAAATGTACATGAAACTTGGTTGAAACTGGTCTTAAATGATCTAAATCTGATAAATTAGACTTCAATTATACCACCTCAATAGAAGTTGTTTTCTTTCCTGTCCTGGTTTTTCAAACTACATGTATACACTCTAGCACATTTAGGCATCAACCAACATGTGTGAGGTGTATTTTGTTAGCCCATGCACTCAGGGCCATACACACCCTTTTTTCCGAATGTTTTCTTTTTATAGAAAAATTTGTAATTATGATAAATTTGACTTTTGGTTTAAATATTTGATTTTCACTGAATACAACATTTATACAGTGAAGCAGTGTACAAAGACATTCCGTGTAACTAGTTCTCCTTTTGAAAAGGCACGGTAAAGAAGGGGCACATGTAAATTTACATGTTCGGTTTTCAAAATCTTAGGATAATACTCCATACATAAATATTTACAATATGGTACAGTAAGATTCTTTCACAACTAAAGTTCATTTTTACATACAGCCTAACATGGTTATAGACTATTTGTGTAATTGTGTTGTAATTTGAATTTAACTGATAAAATATTTAACTGATTAATTTTGGTTATAATGCAGGAAATTTTAGTAAACATTCTTAAGTTATGTTTCTGATTTACAATACTGAACTCATATTTTTTTCATATTTTAAAATGTAATGAAAATATTATGTTTTAAGCTTAAAAACTTCACTGTTTTAACAACTACTGTGGTAATTAAAATGTCCCAACATGTCTACTCAGTAATAACCGACACCTCAAGAGTGTGTTGGATGAATTGAATCCAAATATAGAAAACTAAGCTGTTGTACAGTGGATGTTTACTGTTATATTTTTACAAGCCTTGATTGAGTAATAGGCTTTAGACACTTCTGAATAGCAAAATCTAAGCCAAAATAAACAGGTGAAAAGGAAATATTTTAGAAGTTCCTATAGTGAGGCTATTGATGTGACTACCCAGTCTTTACATATCTCAGTATACACTGAATCCAAAAAGGAGACGTATTAACAGGTGTAGATTGCTTAGCATTAATTTTAGTAGCATCTAAAGTAAAATTTGCTGTATGTGTACTTCAGTCAAAGGCTTTACATACACCACTGAGGAAAGTGTGCTGAATCCCAAAGAAAGTGCTTGCATGGTTTTTCCTAATGCCGATGACAGAGGTAAGCCACTGTCCAGCAGGTGAAGTAAACTTGTGGCAGCTCCTGCACCCACTCCCTGTACACATTTCAAGACTAATTATGCTGCATCCTGTTCTTTGAAGGAATGATCGGCTCACCAGTGAAAGCAGTAAAGCGATACTCCAGTCCTTTCCGCCGTGCCTCTATTTCCTGTTGCAACTGCTCCGCCTACAAAAGAAGATTATTCTTGTTCGACAAGTGTGTATTCACTTTTTGAGTATTTCAGAGACTGGCCATTTAGTTGTGGAAGCACTGACACATTAAAAAAAACATAGTGTATAGCCCCCAAATACTGGAATCATATATTTATAATTTAATATTCCATCTTTCTGGTAGTATGTTTCACTGACAGGTGAGACAATCAATAAACCTGGTAAATATAAAACAAACAATAAAACATAAATGCAATTCATGCTTGCTGAATTATAACTAATTATTATATGCATTTTTAACATGCTACAATAAAAAAATTTTACAAGACACAGCTGAACTAACAAAACTGAAGAAGTTCAATTACCTGACAAAATCGTATTGTATTTATATGTATGGATTGCTGCAAACTACAAATAAGCGCTACCTTTCCCAATTTAGCATTGACTTGCACTTCCATGTTTCATGAATACTTTAAATTTGTTGAGTCAGAAAAGGTAAAAAATTGATACATTATAGTTTGACAGATAAATTTTTTTTTTCTGAGAGTTGAAAGGTCAGACAAATTAAACGGTGTACATATTACACTGTTTAGATCCTGGAATCTACATACACATGTACACATCTATTAGGACAGATTATTCTTGGAATCCTACAAGTTGGATAAATGAAAACTGACATAGACACAGCGCTGCAATTTTGTACTCAACTTACTCTGTTACATTCAGAAGAGTTTTTGGGCAAGTAAAAAAAAAAAATTTTTTTTTTTCAATTTTTAGAGACAGTATCTTAATTTTTCCCTACTCTCATAAATTTTCTTTTTATAACCATTACATAAAATATGGCAATTTTTCTTCAAAAAGTTACACAAATGGAATTTCTATTTATTTTAAAGGGCATTCTGGGGTATTCTTTTTAAAAACTAACCCTAAACACTGAGACAGTGGACATATACATAGATTTAAGAACCTGAATATATGGACAAAATAATTGCATTTTTTTTTTTTTTTTTTTTTACTTTAAGTGTTCCTCTAGGAAAAAACAAAGTGAACAAATACAAGAGGGTATCAAGTGAAACACAGACTGAATGACCTATGAACTGCAGAAAAAAATGGCTACAAATGTTAGGGATACTATGACATTTAAAGATTACTTATCAGCTATCAGAACATAGATTTATAGAGAAAACTATAGCTTATGAGGTACAAGTTTAAACTTCAGGGAGATGTTATTCAAGCATTCACATATTACATGTACACATGAATGAGAAGCAATATACAACACTACTTGGTAAACAATCCTCTTTTCACATCTGATATTTATTCAATAAATATACAGCTATAGGTTTCTGTTTTCTAAGCAAGGGAGGATGACTGTCACAAAAGCACAAATTGTGCGTTTGAAATCTCTATATATGTCTCTTATCAGTATCAGAATTGTATAATCAGTTAATTGAAGCTCTAGACGTAAAACTGTGGTAAATAGAACTTCCTCTAAGAAGAAGGTCCCTTTCAACACTTACCAAGTCAACTGTAATAGAGTTAATAGAGTACCAAATATAGCATCTATGAAAACCAATTAAAATTTTGATTTTGGAGTTGCAAAATTTGAAAAAATTCCAATCCTGTATTACATCCAATCTAATTGAATGAGCTGTTGCCTCTCAGATGACTTACCACATAAATTTTAATGGACTAGATAATAAGAATCAATCTGCCTACAAGGTTGGTCACTCAAGTGAAACAGCACTGTTGTCTATAAAGAATGAGATCTATCTTTCTCTATCCAAAGAGGAAGCTTCGGCACTAGTTCTTCTGGATCAGTCAGCCGGGTTTGACACCACACAACATTCTACTTCTGACTTGCACACATACATGATATGGCATTAGTGGCATCATATTAAGATGGTACCATTCCTATCTCATTGACTGTTTCCAATTTATCAAGATTGGTTCAACCCTTTCAGAACTCAGGAGACTTCGTTCAGTGTCCCTCATGGTTCAGTTCTGGGTCCCATACTGTTCTTATATACTAAACCTCTCAATAACTCACTGCATGACACCCATTTATTTCAAATGTATTCTATTACTCCAATTTATTAAAATCTCTTTTAAGGACAAGACATTCTATGATATTAAAGTTTCATGAGTTATCACATTGAGTGTTAGAATAGTCACATTTATAAACCACACCCTTTACATAAAGAAGCACTTTCTTGTTATGGTAATGTCAGTTTGGTTTCATGGATTAAGAAAATTAGACATAAAGAATTGAACCATCTTAACAGGTTTTTTTTTTTACCTTTTTTGTTGCAAAAATATACAGAAGAAACTGACTAGGTGTCTTGTAGTAAATCATTAATATTAAAAAGAATGATTTCAAATAAAACTTTCTATAAATTTTAAGAGAAATTTATGCAATTTATGACCAGTTATATATGCTAAAAAGAGTACTTGTTAACAGGAAAAAATAACAAATCTGATGCAATTAACAAACTTGTCAGTCATCGTAATTCTTTTGTCTGCTATTTCATACCAGCATTATTTTATCCTTTTCTGTTTAAAATAATTTTCTTCCATTTGTAAATATTTTTCTCTGCTATGGGGCCCCTGAAGACTATTATGGTAACACTGCTATATCTGAACAAGATATGAATATGCAACAAACCTAATTTATATCTGTCAATCAAAATTTTCTATGAAAACTAGTACTTAAGAGGGTTCAAAGACTTTATGAATAGAATACTTTAAATGACTTAACAGGATTGAACTTCACCCTGTAAGAATAGATTACTGTTCAAAAGCATTATGGATTTACGGCACTTTCAAAGAAAAAGATTATTTGACAGGTGAAAAAACTTAACAAACCTTTGTCTCAGTAAAGAATAACTCGTAGCTGTATTAATATAACAACAAAGGATTTAAAATGACAAGACAATAATTAAATAGTTCAAGTATCACCAGCATCATCACTGTTTTACTTAGGTGCATGTTGTATGTATAAAAAACAGATATAGAGTTTGCAACAAAATAAGGAACGATAACATGCCACTGGTGTGCATGAAAACACACTTAACATGTATATGTTATAAATACCATTTCAAAAAGTAGTTAGTGCTGAGATAATAAACACTGAGTGGGAATTTACTGGAAGTCCAGCACACACCATTTACATCTATACCTTAATTTATCTTTAGAAATAGAACTAAATATATCTCTATGGTAGCTTTTTATAAAGTCATAAACAGGAATTATTATTTCAATACTGCAAAATAAACCAGCTAGTCTGTCCTTTGTTTTTTCAGATAATTGAACTTCTCGTTATACATTAGTTCAAGTTGTAACACAGCATCATATCCATAATATTCACCTATAGCATTATCACTACAGTCTGTATTATTGATATTTCTTAACTGATCCATAATGGTTCACAGTAATCAATATCAATATTACATTACTGACAATTTCAATAGCATTTCCCCCAAAAATAGCATCAGAGATGCCCGTACCCCACAGCCTGGGGAAATAGTTTTCAGCACCATGAGATATAGAAGTAGTGAAACAGTACAAAGATTGGGATACTTTCACAGCAGTGTCAGTTATATAAAGGTCCAACTAATGTTTAAGTAGAGAAAATAAAGTCGAAAAGAAAGAAAAAGTATTAAAACAAGACAATTCGATAGCAAGATGACAGCATTAATCGGTAAACTAAAAATTAACTGTAAAATTTATTAACTGGAGAATAATGTCAATGGAAATTGCACAATTATGTAAAAGTACATATAATAATCAGTTGCAGCAATCCATATATTTTTGTCATAAGAGAAACAGGTCTCAAATATAGCAGGTGAACACACTTTGGCAGAGCCAAAGCTAAAGGTCACACCATGATGCACACCTACACCCCCTAACCAATCTCCCTACCAAGTGTCAACTTTCCAGACCTTATGGAATTCAAGAGCCCAGACAAGATTTTAAAACTCATGGTCAATATAACAAGGTCATAGGTCAAATCAAGATTACAGCATGACGTTGCACACCTACAACCCCCAAACCAATGTCCCTAACAAGTATCAACTTTCTACACCTTACGTTTTCCGAGATATAGCCCAGACAAGATTATAAAGGTTAAGGTCACTACGGCAAGGTCAAAGGTCACACCATGACACTGCATACCTACAACCCCTAAATAATGTCCCTACCGTTAGTATCAACTTCCTATACCTTATGATTTCTGAGATACAGCCCAGACAAAATTTTTCCCGCCCGCCCTGACACCATGGGTGAAAACAATACCCCTACAGCCCTTAAGGGCTGTTGGGTAAATAGTCAGCAAATTTATATAATTTAGAACTACCAAAAAGTAAGAAATTGACATATAATTTTAAATTTTCATGTTGACACTGGAATTTTTTATTCAATTACAACACATAATTTAACACTACCAGTAATATTATAAATAAATAAATACATGAGCAGTGTTTCCTGAGCCTCGTTTTTCTGGAGGTCAATTGACCCCCGCTTTTGAAAACCGGGGGTCAATGCAAATTTTTGAGGGTCAGTTAGGCTTGACCCCTTCTGGTTAAACTGCAGGGTAGAAAAATAATAGACAAACAATGCTGAAATACCTCGCAAACCCGGTGTTCGCATTAGACTTATGAAATGTAGGGTACCATGTATCCCATGGGGTACTTAAATGGGGTACAAGTAATATTCTGCCACATTTTCCTCAATAAATAATGTTTAGATATGCCCAGTTACTAAAAAACAATAAATTTGATTGATTTATCACGTTGACAAAAAAATTACAGTACATTGTACTTGGCTGTATATTCATAAAGATATCTGATCAGTTCACCTGTGTACATCAAGATAAAGAAAATAGTCAAAAAATAAACCTGACTAAAATTTTTTTTTATTTACCCTACAAATATAATGTTTATACTGGTTGAAAGACAAATTATTGTAGTTTATTTTGCTTTTTATTTGACAAAAATCCATTTAGTGGTTCCAGAATTACAGTGTTTTTGCGAATATTTTCGAATTTCACAGCTAGTATTTTCCGGGGAGGTGTCCGGGGTTAAAAATTCAAGAGTTTCCAAGATTTACCGTAATAGAACGTGTCTCCCAATGCACAAGGTATTTGTCATCGTTCGGAGACGTTGTTTCCAATTGTTTCCTTACAGAGATCACGTTTTCCTTCATTGTATAACGTTTTGAATAAGATTTGCTAGGGTACATTCTAACACTGGCCATTTAAGATGGATTTCATCTGCGTAGCTCTCGCCTTACAAAAAATTTTAAAATATACAGTTTACATTCAATGCTGTTTTTATTACATGTATATCTACGCTTTCAGTAAAAACTCTTGCGTCCTTGGTGAATTTTGTAATTGAATAACCCGAATGCGCATGTGTGACCTTGTAACCTTGCGAACTCTTCACCTCTCGACCTTTTGCTTTCTTTTTACAAATACTTCTGCGTCAGTCTGACCCCCTGATAAATAATATGTGCGTAAATTGCTTGATTTTGGCGTAAATTTACGCACATTTGTGCGTAAACGGAAACACTGATGAGGAAATATGTGTCATGATGTCAAATATCCAAAACACTGTGAACTCTCCCATATGGGACCTTTGCACTTAATGAAGGGGTAAAATGACAAAGGTTTCTTTATCTGTGTGCATAAGCTGTGTAAAAAAAAAAACAATTAGATGTAAGTACCACAAAGTTTGTGTTCACAAAGTTTATTGAGTCAATAAAATGAAAATGTCCATACCCCACAGCCCAGAGAAATAGCATTAACAATGTGAGATATAGAACATGTGAACTAGTATAAAGGTCAGGAGACTTTCTGAATAGACAGTGTAATGTAGGTAAAGATGCATGAGAAAATAACATGTAATAGAGCAAATATGAATATAAAGACGAAGTATCAAACCAAGGTAATTCAATAGCAAGAAAAGACTACTGCCGCAGTATTTTAATCTCCCATCTTAGGATCAGTAATAATGGAGATCTAAGGGAGATATCAGGTCTTTGTAGTAAGATGAACCCACTTGACACTGAAGAAGGGATCAAAGGTCAAATTCAACAGTTGGAAAATATTCCCAGGCCATGACTTGTTTTCAAATTCCGAACCCCTACGAGCAATGATAAGATAGATATAAGGCCTTTTAATAGGATAACCCCATTTGACATTAAACATGTGATATTATGGCCATTTTGTTTTTGTAACTAGGCCAAAATTACTGTCATGCTAGCTTTCCTAGCCATATATCTTTTGTGCAAATTTGATGAAGTTAGCTGCAATATTTCAAATTTTGGGAACATCTGACAAGAGTACATTTCTGAGATACCCTGTGGGTCGAAAATTTCAACGAAATTGCTCTATCTCGCACGGTTAAGGAGATAGAAGCAAATTTGTGTTTTTCCATTTTTGGTTAAGTAGCTATTACTCAGTCAGTTATATAGCTATTATCACTAAAAGCAATCCCAAGCAAGCTATTAACCTAACTATTGCTCATACCAAATTTGGTAAAGATATGTCAAATATTTTTCCTTAAAATGCCCGGAAACAAAAGAAGTACACAAAAGTAGCTAAGTAGCTATTACTCAGTTAGCTATAGAGCTATCTCCACCAAAAGTAATCTCATGCAAGCTATTAACCCAATAAGCACCCATACCAAATTTGGTAAAGATAGGATAAATACTTTTCCTTCAAATGAGCAGAAACCAAGCGTCTGGACGCCGGAAGACGGACGGCGGAAAGAGCAAAAACAATATGTCCACCCCCCAGTGGGGTGGACATAAATATGGTAGCAGAAAACATTTTGGTGAAGCCAAAGTCACAGATTACATCAAAGTCTCACCATAACACTGCACACTTACATGCCCCAATTTATGACCATACAAAATATTAATGACCATACAAAATATCACTTATATCAAGGTATAGCTCAGACAAGATTTTAAAGCTCAAGGTCACAACAGTAAGGTCAAAGGTCAAATCAAGGTCACATTATGACATTGCACACCTACACCCCCTAATCAATGTCCCTACCAAGTATCAGCTTCTTACATCTTACGGTTTCTGAGATACAAGCCAGACAAGATTATTGTTCCGCTACTCACCTGCCTGCCCAACCACCAGTTTGCCTACCTGGATGCCATGGTGAAAACGATACCCGCACAGCCTATAAAGGCTATAGGTTAAAAGCTATTTGACCTTTTTAAGGGCATCAATTGTCAGATCTTTAAATCAAATTAAGTTCCTAATTTTCAAAATTTAAAGATGGTTTCACTTTCTTTACTGGTGGCTCCAATTATATACAGACTTCTCAATCCATAATTTCTTGAATCTTGCTTTCTTATGCATCAATAAATACATAAGTCTTTAAAAATCTGTCACCAACCTTAAATTAAATTTTAAGGCCAAAACAAGGAGGCTTTAAGGAATTGTATCACTGAACAACATACCAAATTGACTGATATTTTTGGTTTTGTTCAGACTTCAATCTCTGCACAGTGGTAACATGACAAATTCAAACTAAAAGTAAATATTATCAATAATAGTATATTATAAGAAACCATAAATCAATTGTTCCTTGAAGTTTTAATAAAACACATGCAACAAAATCAGACAAGGAAAAACAGATTAATGATTGAAATGGAGAATGGAGACATTTAACTTTATTGTGTGCATTTATCACCAAATTCCAAAATCACAAAAACATGGACACCAAAAGCACTGTGCATTGAAAGAGTAATTCAACAAAAAGAATATGTACACCAGAATTCAAAGATACATCTCATGCAGAAAAATTTTGGGGGGTCAGTGAAACTTTATAGAATTCTACATGCAGACCAGATTTTATTTAAATTGATGGGTCAAACTTATTACCAGTATAATAGTGTAACTTAAAGAGTTTAGATTAAATATATACACACGTACCTATTTTATGATATATTTTCTTCATTATTATAATCATATTTAAAGTTCAAATCAGTCCTTTCATCTTAAAATTTTGAAGGGTAAATGTGGCAAATTATTCTGTATTACTTTAGGGGCATATACTTACTGGTTCGTGATTGTCTGTGAATGACTTCAAATTGGTCAAAATCAGATAACTAATGTACTAATATTTATTGACTACCAAATTTAAGGAAAGTAAATATGCATCATTATAGAGTGTTTGTGATGTCATTATGAACAATCTACTGGCTATGGCATCTCAGAGGATGTAGCTCTGATATCTCAAAAGTAAATAAAACATGGACATCTCATGTCACCAATAAAGTTATTGGCAAATTATGGTACCACTCTTGTATGCATCCTCAATATCTAAAGAAAGTTGTCCCTTTTAATTCAAAGTTATTCTTTTGTAATATTAGATCCAGTACTTGGGATGAGGGATTGTTTGCTTGCGGTGATTTGATAATGTATTTCATTATTTTTTGGCTGCTGCTCTTATATCTTCCTTATGGAATTATTGTACTGAGAGATGGGGTATAGGATCAAAACAACACCATTTGGTGGTAATGACAGTAGGCTATTAACTTGGAAGCGAGTGTTATATTTGACACAAAAAATTTAGGTAGGTACCAGTGAGTGCACTGTATATTACTCAGTATATTTAAGTATTAAAAGTTTATTAATTGCTCAATGTAGTAGGTCTCGCTCAACAGAGAAAGGTTTTAGGAGAAATAGTCATGCCAAGACAAAGAAAAGTAAGATATCAAATCATAGTCAATTACATCTTTGCAATAATTAAATAGCATGAATAGTTTCACTATAGCCCATACCCCACAGCCTGGGGAAATAGTTTTCAACACCATGAGATATAGAAGTAGTGAAACAGT
Source organism: Sabellastarte sp. h YS-2021 (assembly GCA_964017235.1). Lineage (NCBI taxonomy): Eukaryota > Metazoa > Annelida > Polychaeta > Sabellida > Sabellidae > Sabellastarte > Sabellastarte sp. h YS-2021. The sequence goes on from OZ024932.1 coordinate 70,732,422, forward strand.
ACACAGATTGAGATACTTTCAGAGCACTGCATGTAAAAATTAAGTATTAAAACAAGACAATTCAGTAGACTAAAAGTTATGAAGCTGTAAAATTTTATAACTGGAGAATAGATGTCAATGAAAATATCACAATTATGTATGGTCGAATTATGGTTTGAATGTTTTGAATATTACCCATACATACAGATGTGGCAATACATGCTTATATGTGGAGTTGGGGCAAAACCTGTGACTTACTTGATGCAATACCATCTGTTACAATGGGAAGTTGCAAAAGAAAAACCCTTAATGAATTCTAATATGACTTTAACAGTGCTTAATCTACATCAAAAGACACCGAAAGGTGCAACAACCAAGATTCAAGTAAAAAGATATGAGAGATATAACAGAGATAAAATAGTATCACATATCCCTGTAGAGAGATACAATAGCATCAGATTTGCAAGATCAAAGGTCAAATCCACGTCACACAAAGATGTTGTACATCTATAACCCCCAACCAATGTCCCTAACAAATATCAACTTCCTGCACCTTATGGTTTCTGAAACATATCCCGGACAAGGCATTAAAGCTCAAGGTCACTACGGCAAGGTCAAAGGTCAAATCAAGGTCACACCATGACGTTTTACATCTACACACCCTAGCCAATGACCCTACCAGGTATCAACTTCCTACACCTTACGGTTTCTGAGATATAGCCCGGACCAGATTTTATAGGTCAAGGTCACTACAGTAAGGTCATTGGTCAAATCAAGGTCACGCCATGATGTTGCACACCTACAGCGCCTAACCAATGTCCCTACCAAGTATCAACTTCCTACACCTTATGGTTGCCGAGATATAGTCCAGACAAGATTTTATGGGTCAAGGTGACTACGGCAAGGTCAAAGATCAAATCAAGGTCACACCATGACGTTGCACAACTACAACCCCTAACTAATGTCCGTACAAACTATCAACTTCCTACACCTTACGGTTTCTGAGATATGGCCCGGGCAAGATTTTCAAACTCAAGGTCACTACGGCAAGAACAAAGGTCAAATCAAGGTCACACCATGACGTTGCACACCTACACCCCTAACCAATGTCCCTACCAAGTATCAACTTCCTACACCTTACGGTTTCTGAGATACAGGCCAGACAAACTTTTTCCCGCCACCCACCCACCTGTCCATCCGGACACCATGGGTGAAAACAATACCCCGACAGCCCTTTGATTCCTCAAAAAATCAAAGAAGAATATTTCTAAAACATGAATAATTTGGTGGCAACAGAGGGTCAAGACAGGTATTGATTTTACAGCATATTTCCAATGATTATAATAGATTTACTAAAGTTTACCCTGTTACTAGTTATGTAAAACACCATTCAAAGCAACATATGCAATAATTAGCAAATTATGACTTTAAATTTGGATAATCTCATTTAACCCTGATGGAGGTGTCTAAGACCAAATCTGAACATATCAAATGATTCCCAATCAATGATTTCCTATGGGACGGTTTTACATCCCAAACCTGTCAGACCAACAATAAGCAAATTATAAGCTTTTTTAAAGTTTGGCTACCCTCGTTTTACACTTTGACTGATGGGTCTGAGATCAAATCTGACGACACAAAAAGAATCACAGCATATGATTTTCTATAGCTTGGTTTAAGATTCCAAACCTCTATGACTAATAACAGACAATTTATATGCAGTTTCAAGTTTTGCTACCCTTATTTGAATTGGAAGGAGGGGTTCAAGGCCAACAACTGACTGCATCAAAAGAATCCCAGTTAATAATTTCCTATGGGTTGGTTTCACACTCAATTCTTTTAGGACCAATATGTGAGTTAAAAGCACCTTTAACTATGGCCCCCTTGAAATAGTAGGCCAAGGGCAAATTGACTTCATACATAGCATTGCAGCACATCAGTTCCTACAGTTCTGGGATCTCAAACCACTGGGACCAATAATTACTGAGATATATCCAATTTTAAGTTTGACCAAAATTAGCTAATTGGAGTACTTTTACCACTCCATAGGACCTTGAATAAAAACCCTCAAGGTCAAACGTGTACATGCAAAAAAAGGACACAGATATTTAACATAAAACCCATCCAGAAAACAAGTGTGGAATCAGCCACAGTTTGTCATTACAAAAAGGTTGTTTATTTTCAAAGAAAAGGTCATGACAGAGATTTTGTTTCTCAAAATAAAGCCACTCTCAGTAAGTTTCTGTGATAATCTGGTGAATACAAATATTGAGAAGCAAATTTTTGAAATCTGAAACATAAGCCATCACTGAGCTGGATGCACATTAAATGTATAAAGAATATTAGGTGGACAAATTAGAATGCAAATCAGAAACTTCATCACTAAGCCAAATTTAACAGAGATAGGCATGTTCTGTTTGCTGTTTATCTACCTGATTAAATGTTTTGAAAACTGAATTTGAAAAAAAAATATACCATAAATTGGAGAGAATTATATATCGAAAGATAGAGTGAAATTGGCCAGAACCACATTTGATTTATGAGCATCAATTAGATTCACTACCAAAGCCAAATCATTGATGTTTTAAATTAAATATTTTCATCAAATGAAAAATCCAATTCCACTAGAAATAATGGACAATTAAAAACTGAAACTTCACATCAGAGAAAAGGCAGAATATTGCAAGTGCACACACACAGTGATACTGACATTAGCAGGTGCTTCATTCACCCCCTGAGGTTACAGTGGAGGGGTGACACTAGTGCCAGGTGTCCAGTTTTTGAGACGGTCATAGCGATCGAGAAGGGCTCTTTGCAAATGTTTCATCTGAGTACACAATACAGTAATAGCTAAATGCTTCAATTACATACAGAACTATATATCATAAATTGGATTGACATTCACCTATGAGAAATAAACCGGAAGAAAGCTTTTACTAATGCAAAAACAAAGAGTCCCACAACAAGTATATTGTATAATGCTAAAGATAAAGACTTGCTAAATATATGAATGGCACTTAATATGTTAAAATAAAGACAAATTATATGAACAATAATCTAAATTGCATTAATGTACATTATAACAAAATCTGCGTATCAAGTTACGAAGTATTCCTCGAATTTACAACTCCATTTTGATCTCGATGGGGGGAGCAAGTAAGTTTGATGGTGTTTTATAATCCCAGGCCAAGGTTTGCCTTTATATCCTCATAAAGCTGTAACAGGTGGGGCTGGGGGTGTCCCAATTTGCTTGGGTTTTTGAATTTCATTACTTGGTTTCCTATTACCTGCCTATAAATTCCAAAGCTGTAATTGCAATAATAAAAAGAAATATTTAGCAATAAGTGAAAATCTGACCCATTTCAGGTAATACAATTGGCCTAGAAGGGCATGAAAAGGACAAAAGCCATATCACTAGGTCTTAGGCTTTGGTTTCATAGTTCCTCCCCATTAATTGGAAAATTTAATAGTAAATTAAAATTTTATAAGTTAATACCTTACCTAGTGGACAGATGCATTTGTCCGGCGCCTTGCCGGTCACGCCAAACGTTAGAAAAAAACGTCCTGAGCTGGGCTCTGGCCGGGACCGGTAGTGTCCTGTTCATTCGCCAGGTGGCTGTATAGCCAACCTGCTGGTATACTGCGCATGCTCGCGCATGCGCTCTTCCTCTTTTTGTTGTCTACCTATGAATTTCCCCTTATACTAGAATAGCGGGGCAGGTAGGGTGGGAATCCCCTTGTCCACTAGGTAAGGTATTAACTTATAAAAATTTAATTTACTATTAAATTTTCCATTTTATTGCGTTAATACATCTTACCTAGTGGACAGATGCAGAATAACTACCCAGTGGAAGGAGGGTAGCAGAAGAAGGGGAATTCCTGAGAACTCTAGATACTAAGGGGTGATTCCAGCCATGGTTAAATAAACCAGTCCTTAGGAAAAAACACCCCCTCCCCCCCTTTTTTGAAATTTCCTTGTACCAACTCAACCGAGGGTACAGAGGGAAGGAGAGAGATGAGTTCATCACGTAGTGAGGAAGACGAACAGGAACTGAAAAACCTAATAATTCCCTGGAACCACTTAGGCTCGTGATAATCCAGGGGAAAACTTATTTATGAAATTATGTACACTATACACAATAATTCCCAAAGAGGGACTTTATTTGTCCGCCTGGACCTGTTGGGCAGCCACAATGGGCCCCAGATGGTACAGGTCCGAGTCGGCCCAAGCTAGGTCCTTCAGATAGAACTGAGTAAAGGTATTGTGGGCTTTCCAATGACAGGCCGAGAGAATTTGTTCCAAGGACACGCCTCCCTGAAAAGCCTTGGAAGCCGCAAAAGCCCTGACATCATGTGCCTTGACTTGAAGCAACTTGTGGGAATCCTCATCGGATACTTGGTAGCACAAGAGCACTGTTTGTTTAATCCAAGAGGAGATAGTAGCCGGAACAATATCTTTCTCAAAGCTCTTCCGGAAGGACACAAAAACCAGATCCTTCCCTTTGCGGAGATCCTTGGTTCTGTCTAGATAGTAACGTAGGGCCCTGACTGGGCACAAGGACCTATCCTCCTTAAGCTCTTTGTCCAAGGAGGGTGCCAAGGCCGGGATCACTACTGGAGCCACAGATGCCGGGCCTTCTTTGGCCAACTGATTCTTGGAAAGAAACATGGGAGACGGATAGAAAGACACCTGACTCCAGTTCTCTTGGTGCCGTATATTCTTGAATAGCCAAGCATGAATTTCACTTCTACGCTTGCCTGAACCTAGAGCTAGAAGAAAAACTGTCTTAAAGGTCAGATGCTTAAGGGAAGCCTTCCTCATTGGTTCAAAAGGAGGTTTAGTCAACTGGTGAAGGACAAGGGAAAGATTCCAAGAAGGCAGCCCTCGTCTGCCCTTGGGCTTATCCCTATGAAAACTGTCCAATAAACGGGTTAAGTTTTCATCTTTGCTGATGTTCACCTCCTGATTTCCCACCATGTCCGCAATAGCAGTTCTGTAACCGTCAATGGTGCTAGGCTGGAGTTTCCTTTCTTTGAATAGATAGAGCAGGAAATCAGCGATCTGGTTCACAGAGGGCGACCGGAAGTCCACCTTATGTGCGTCACACCATTTGATAAAAATGGCCCACTTTGACTTATAAACGGCTCTGGTTGAACTTCTCTGAGGAGCCTCAATTCTTGCTGCCACTTCATCAGTGAACCCTTGTTCTTGAATGCAGGAGGCTCTAGGAGCCACGCATGTAGATTTAAGTTGGCTAGGTTCTTGTGAAGAAGGCCATTGAGAGGCTGAGTCACGAGATCCTTGCGAAGGGGGAGCTGGAAAGGAATTTGCACGGACAGAGTGACCAGATCCCAAAACCAAGGCATGTTGGGCCAACCTGGGGCAATTAGGACCATCCTTAAGCATCCCTGATCCATTACCTTCGACGTCACCTGATTGAGCAGTGAGACCGGAGGAAAGGCGTAAACATCCAGATTCCCCCATGGTATGCTGAGGGCGTCCACAGCCCAGGCTGCCGGATCCGGCACCGGTGACACAAACTGGGGAAGTTTGTGGTTGAACCGGGTTGCAAAGAGGTCCACCTGTGGGAGGTCCCAGTTGGAGAACAAGCGATTGAACACTGGTAGGGACAGGGACCATTCTGTCTGGATCACCTGACTGTGCCTGGATAGTTTGTCCGCTATCACATTCAGGCGACCCGGAATGTGCCTTGCCCTCAGGATTATTCCTCTGGGATGGCACCAAGCCAGAAGTCTCCACAGGAGGGCACAGAGAGAGCCTGATCTCATACCTCCTTGCTTGTTGATGTAGGCAACCACAGTTGTGTTGTCTGTGGCTATGAGAACAACCTGATCCCTGCAGAGATGCTCGAAACTCTTGAGGGCCAGAAAGACTGCTTTCAGCTCTAGAAAGTTTATATGGAGGTGACTTTCTGGTTCTGACCAAACGCCTTGCGCTATAGCCTCTCCTAAGTGAGCGCCCCAACCTTCGTTTGAGGCGTCTGTAAAAACTTGTAGAGCGTGACGTAGGGCATGTAGGGGTTGCCCTCGCAGTACATTCTTTTCGTCCAACCACCAATCCAGATGGGGGTGCAGGGACGGGGGAACCGGAATCACTTTTTCCAGGACCTCCGGTACATGCCAATGCTGTTTGAGATGCCACTGAATTGGTCTCATGCGGAGGCGACCCAGCCAGACTTGCTTCTCTGTGGCTGTCAAGAGACCTATGAGGGACATAAACTGCCTGACCGTGCAGGAGTCCCTGTTCTTTACAAAGAGAAGTTTCGCCTTTAATGTCTCCCAGCGCTCTGACGTGGGTAGAACCCGTCCCGTCAGGAGATCGAACCGGTAGCCTACGAAATTGAACACTTGCTGGGGTACCAGTTCTGACTTCTCCAAGTTGACCACCCAACCTAATTCGCGGCAGAGGGCCAAGAGGGTCTGGGTATTTCGTTGGCAGGTTTCCGGGCACGGGGCTCTGAGCAACCAGTCGTCTAGGTACTGGTGGATTCTTATACCCTTTGTTTGAGCCAACAATTTCACCTCCTTTACCACCTTGGTAAATTCCAACGGAGCCGTGGCTAGTCCGAATGGAAGGGCTGTGAACTGATATGCCTTGCTGTTCAAAAAGAACCTGAGGTATTTTCTGGATCTGGGATGGATGGGGATATGAAAGTAAGCGTCGCTGAAATCCAGTGACGTGACCCATTCCCCTTTTTGTAAGGAGACCCTTATGGTTTCCGGTGTTTCCATCTTGAAAGTGTTTGTTTGGAGATAAAGGTTTAACTGGCTGAGGTCCAAAATGGGTCTCCACTTTTTGTTGGGTTTTGGGACCAAGAACAACCGGTTGTAAAAGGACAGGGAGGTCCGTACAACCACCTTTTCGACTACCAACTTTTTTCTTAGTGCAACCAAGGCCTCTGACAGAGCCCGGCTTCTTACCGGATTTGCATAACCACTTGTGATGAGAGGAAACCGTGTCAAAGGGGGCCTCATTTTGAACGGTAGGGTATAACCCTCCTTCAAAATGGAGACTACCCTGGGATTTGCCCCTAGTTCTTGCCACTTTGGCCAAAAGGTCTGTAGTCTCCCCCCTACACCCAACTCTTTGACAACATTGGGGACATTTGGAACAGGTTTGGCAGAAAGACAATGATTTACAAAAGAAGCACCTTTGACAAGCTTTATTTCTGTCTTTTTCACCACGGGTCTTATACCTTTCTTTTGCGGAAGCCCTTTTGAAATTGCATACTGAGCATGAGTTGCAACATGACAAGATACAAGAGGATTTGAAGGTTTTGGAACAGTGTTTAAAGAAGGAACTTTGACTATTGTCTGAACATTTAAACTGTCCTGAACCACAGGTTGTACAGTCTGCTTTACTAACTTTGACGTTTTCCCCACATTTACTGATTTCTGAATGGGAGGAAACATGCTGTAATTGTCATTTAAAACCTTTATATCCCTTGGAACGAGAGAAACGAGGGTTAGAACCCCTTCCTCTGCCACGTCCTCTATTCCTAGGCCTACTAAATTGCCTCCATGGTTGTTGTTCTTGTTCCGTACCGGTAGACCTTTGATCCCTTCTGTCATAAGGCCGGTATCTGTTGGCTGTCCTCCAACCGGACTGCTGTGAAGCACCCGGACCGGGTCTCAGAGCAGAACCGGAAGCCTCATGCTTGATGATATCCTGTTCAGCAGTGGCAATGACTGCGTCGGGAAAGAGGCCATAGCCAAACATTGGAGCATTTCTAAGATGTAACCATGTATCTTGCTTGACACCAGGCTTCATATGTTCTAGATAAGCATCACGTCGGATCAAGATAAGATTAGCAAGATGCACAAACACACTGTCCGCGAGATGTTGCAAAGCCGTGCCCATGGCAACAGAGACACTTTGGTGAAAGGCCATAAGATCCTTGAGGTCATTCAGGGCACCAGACACTTCCTTAGGGGCTTTGCCCTTGTTGATGCGGGAACATAACATGGTAACATTACTAGACATTTTATCTTGCAACTCACTAGCGCACCGGTTGAACCCTGCAGCATTGTTAACGATATATGAGTTCTCCCTAGCGCACTTCTCCCACCTTCTGAGGTATTCCTGTGAAATGGGCCTAGAAGGAGGGCCTGCAGCTGGATAGGCCGAAGCCTTAGTAAGCCTTGGAAACTGAGAATTGAGTTTCGCTTCTGTATTATGCCAACTGAAGAGTTTTCTACCCGGTCTGTGGGGGCCATCTTGTTTAATGGTATACATCTGATACCATCTTGCCTGTGACTTGGGGATCTTCACAAACTGGTCTTTTTTCAGTCCGGCCGAGTCTTGGGCCCTTGAAGGGTAGCCTTCTGCCACAACTGTATTGAGTCGCTCCAACTTCTGGCAGAGCCAGTCATCCGGCGGCATTTCAACTGAAATACGGGCAGGCCTTTTAGGATTCTTACCCTTCCAAGGGTTATTGGATTTATCCGGCTCATTCAAGTCACTTTCAAAGTCCGGTATGTGAGTCCACCCCATGAAGGAACGAACCGACCTTACAGTTTCTCTGTAGTTCATCTCTTCGGTTTGCTCAGGGTGTTCCAGAGTATCAGAGGAAATCTCACCCTCGTCAGAGTCAGAGTGCACAGACGACACATCAGAACCGGCCAAAGGGTCATCAAAATCAATGTCGTCCGGTTCCGGTGGAAGATTGAATGTACCGGGGAAAGCAGAAGCTGAAGATGAAGTTGTAGGCTTAGCCAAAAACAGGTCACCAGCAGAACCGGCTTGGTCATCTTCCGGTGTAAGGGTGACTGAAGATGCCGGAGGGGCTTTCTTCTGTACTGTAGCCTGCGTTACACTCTCCGGACCGGAGGTGCCCAAAGCAGGGACCGGCTTATCCAAGGGAACCGGTTTATCAGCTATCTTGACTGACTTCTTATGTTTTTTGTCTTTAGTTTTCTTAGGTTTATCCTCCCCAGATTTAACAACGGCCTCCTGCACTGCCGGGGACTCCACCGGACCGGTGGGCCGGGCAGCCGGGGCAATAAAGGGGGATTCAGAAGGCACAGCTTTTGAACTTGAAGGGTTCACCGCTATCTTGGGGGTGGAGAAAACATTGCCTCTACTCAACAAGGCTTCTACACGTGCAAATTGCTCTGCCCATTTATCATTCATCAGAGAAAACTGTTCTGCTGTAACAAAAGTGGCAGGATGAGATGTACTCTGAGGAGGGGCAGTAAAAGTTGGCTCCGCAGAAGAATCCACGGAAGCAATGACTTCAACTTCTTTAGGGGAAACTAAAATACCTGCTTTACGGTCTTTTCTGATTCTGTAAGAAGGGGTAGAAATCAACTCCTTTTGTTCATCAGAGAAGGAATCGCACACACTACACTGTTTGTCTTTAACACAAGGGTCATCCCCAATGCCTTTATCGCGACAACGCGCGCATTTCTTGTGCAAATCAAAGGCGGCCATAACGTGGCCACAAGACCCCCGCCTTTGTCCTTTCTTTTCCCCTGGTGAATCCATGATATATATAGCACAAAACTACTAACACACTTTAAACAAATATCCAATCTAACACTAGTAAAAATTAAAAAAGTTTCTCTTAAACTTCAAGCGTTAACAAAATGGACGCGCCAAACAAAAAGAGGAAGAGCGCATGCGCGAGCATGCGCAGTATACCAGCAGGTTGGCTATACAGCCACCTGGCGAATGAACAGGACACTACCGGTCCCGGCCAGAGCCCAGCTCAGGACGTTTTTTTCTAACGTTTGGCGTGACCGGCAAGGCGCCGGACAAATGCATCTGTCCACTAGGTAAGATGTATTAACGCAATAAAATCCAAAGCTTTAAATCCAAATATAATTTGGTTAATATTAATAATAAGGTAATCTTAACACAAGGATGTGACTTTTCAATAAAACACTGAACCTGTTTAAAGTCCTTAATGTGGGAAGATAAAACTAGATATATACATTATTTTGTCAATTTCAACATGGCTTTTTTCACTGAATGATAATAAATGTCCCTCAATCAGTCAATTATGGCTTGTTTGATCAAAAATGCATACATACTTTCTGAGAAAATCTGGTGAAAATTAAATTCAAGAAAGAAAACCTGTTTTTGATCTTATGACCTTGATAAAGGTCAAAGGTCAAATTTTTGTGAAACCAATAAGCATCCCCCTTTCAAGGGATGCTTAATAAACACTGAATTTAATATCTTCAACATTCAGGGTATGTGTTACCCAACTTGTGTTTTTCTGTATCTCATAATTTTTAGTAGTAGTTATTAAAATATACAGTACCCGAAAAACTTCAGCAATACTTGAAATTTGTCCATAAAATTGTATAAGTCATACTTTTAATGATATTAATGAAATCCCACTAAATATTTTCCAATTAAGTGAAGTGTTAAATTTTCAATTTTATCCTTTAAGTATTGTATTGTTTATTCATATCTCCTTGTACTATAGAACTTGAAGCAATATCTGACCATCCAAACTGCACAAATACTGCCCAAACTCTCAAGTGACTGACACTCCCCTACCTGAAAGATAAAACCTCAAGGACGACCTTTTATCAACATCCCTGAGATTCTTCAGCCTGCCACTTGGGATAGGGCCCAATGACAGAGGACGGCCATGTTAAGTGGTCACCCAAGCCATTATGTATATGTCTGTACCTGAGATCGAAGCCAGGTCCTGTGTGTTCCTAGGCAAGTGTGTCAACCACTAGGCCAAAGTAGCAAATCAGATTATATATTACTGCATATCAATCAACTCACTACTTGCAATTTCTTCATGACTTCATGTGTTGCCCATACTTTGTGAGCATCTTATACACAATATTTGCCTGTTCAGATACTTTTTCTTATAGAAAGGAGATAACTCACCACTTGTAGTTCTTTCATGGCAGCTTCCATCTCTTGTTGTGGGGTACCTTTTGGCATCTTTCTGCGTTCCTGCATGGCCTCAGTGTGTCTCTTTATACGCTTCTCAAGCTCTCTGTCCCTCTCAGCCCTACACAAAATATAAATACATCACGGTGTTTTGCCATTGAGTTTTAAATATCAAACTTAAAGTAGCTTTTGCATCATTTGAAGAACATAGTTTTATTTTCAAGTTTTCTGTTTCTCTTCAGTCCTCCAGTATTTGCATTGATTTCCCAATGGGGGGGGGTAAAAACTGTTTCTAATGCCCGTTTTCTCATGCAAGCAAACAATGCCAACCCTTCTTAGACTTTGATTTTCATGTCAACTAATACTGCTCTCAAGCTCTGTCCCCTCACCTTCAGATAATGCAATTCAAATAAAATAGGATCGGCGATGCCCATATCCCGCAGCACAGGGAAACAGTTTTCAACACCATGAGATACAGAAGAAGTGAAATAGTACAAAGATCAGGAAACTTTCAGAGAAAACAGTGTCAGCCTTGTAAAGGTAAAAAAAATAGCATCAGAGATGCCCGTACCCCACAGCCTAGGGAAATATTTTCAACACCATGAGATACAGAAGTACTGTATCAGTATAAACTTTAGGATACTTTCAGAGCACTGTCAGTTATATAAAGGTCCAAATAATGTTTAAAAGAAAGATCATGCATATAAAGATGAAGTATTAAAACAAGATAATTCAATAACAAGATGACAGCATTAATCAGCAAACTAAAATTCAACCCTCTTTATCTACATCTGCATGGCCAAATTATGGTTTAGATGGTTTGAATATTACCATGCATATAGAAGTGGTAATACATTTAATGAATGCTTATGTGTGGTGTTGGAGCAAAATCTGTGGCTCACTTGATGAAATTCTATCTCTTACAATGGGAAGTTATGAAAGTAAAATTCTTAATAAATTCTAATATGACTTTAACAGTGCTTAATCTGCATCAAAAGAGAGACCCAAAGGTGCAACAAGATTTTATAGGTCAAGGTCACTAGGACAAGGTCAAAGGTCAAATTAAGGTGACACCATGATAATACACACCTACAGCCCCTAACCAATGTCCCTACCAAGTATCAACTTCCTCAACCCTACGGTTTCCAAGATATAGCCCGGACAAGATTTTATAGGTCAAGGTCACTACGCCAAGGACAAAGGTCAAATCAAGGTCAGACCATGACATTGCACAACTATATCCCCTAACCAATGTCCCTACCAAGTATCAACTTCCTACACCTTACGGTTTCCGAGATATAGCCCAGACAAGATTTTTAAACTCAAGGTCACTATGGCAAGGTCAAAGGTCAAATCCTGGTCAGACCATGACGTTGCACACCTACACACCCTAACCAATGTCCCTACCAAGTACCAACTTCCTACACCTTACGGTTTCCGAGATATAGCCCGGACAACATTTTATAGGTCAAGGTCACTATGGCAAGGTCAAATCAAGGTCAGACCATGACATTGCACACCTACACCCCCTAACCAATATCCCTACCAAGTATCAACTTCCTACACCTTACGGTTTCTGAGATATAGCCCGAACAAGATTTTATAGGTCAAGGCCACTACAGCAAGGTCAAAGGTCAAATCAAGGTCAGACCATGATACTGCACACCTACACCCCCTAGCAAATGTCCCTACCAAATATCAACTTCCTACACCTTACGGTTTCCGAGATATAGCCCGAACAAGATTTTATAGGTCAAGGCCACTATGGCAAGGTCAAAGGTCAAATCAAAGTCAGACCATGACGTTGCACACCTTCATCCCCTAACCAATAACCCTACCAAGTATTAACTTCCTACACCTTACGGTTTCTGAGATATAGCCTGGACAAGATTTTATAGGTCAAGGTCACTACGGCAAGGTCAAAGGTCAAATCAAGGTCACACCATGACGTTGCACACCTTCACCCCCTAACCAATGTCCCTACCAAATATCAACTTCCTATACCTTACAGTTTCCGAGATATAGCCTGGACAAGAATTTATAGGTAAAGGTCACTACGGCAAGGTCAAAGGTCAAATCAAGGTCAGACCATGATGTTGCACAACTACACCCCCTAACCAATGTCCCTACCAAGTATCAACTTCCTACACCTTATGGTTTCCGAGATATAGCCCGGACAAGATTTTATAGGTCAAGGTCACTATGCCAAGGTCAAATCAAGGTCAGACCATGACGTTGCACAACTACACCCCCTAACCAATGTCCCTACCAAGTATCAACTTCCTACACCTTATGGTTTCTGAGATACAGCCCGGACAAGATTTCAAACTCAAGGTCACTACGGCAAGGTCAAAGGTCAAATCAAGGTCAGACCATGATGTTGCACAACTACACCCCCTAACCAATGTCCCTACCAAGTATCAACTTCCTACACCTTACGGTTTCCGAGATACAGCCCGGACAAGATTTTCAAACTCAAGGTCACTACGGCAAGGTCAAAGGTCAAATCAAGGTCAGACCATGACGTTGCACACCTACACCCCCTAACCAATGTCCCTACCAAGTATCAATTTCCTACACCTTACGGTTTCTGAGATACAGCCCGGACAAACTATTTCCCGCCGCCCGCCCACCCGCCAACCCGCCCGCCCGCCCATCCGGACACCATGGGTGAAAACAATACCCCGACAGCCCTTAAGGGCTGTGTGGTAATAATGTTTGAATGCAGATAATTACTTTGAAGAGAGAGAAAATGTACCATGATGATGTACACGTATACCCGCCAACTACTCTCCCTTCCTACACCTTACAATTTCTGCAATATGGTCTGCACAAGATTCATGGTCACTTTGCCAAGGTCAAAGGTTAAATCAAGGTCACACCATGGCACTGCCCACCTATACCCCCTAGCCAATGTCCGAATCAAGTATCAACTTTCTGTGCTTAAAATTTTCTGAGATATAGCCTGGACAAGATGTTAAAGGTTAAGGTTACTACAGAAAGGTCAAATGTCAATTCAAGGTCACACCACACCTACACCTCCTAATCAATGGTCATACTACGTATCAACTTCTTACACCTTATGGTTCCTGAGATATAGCCCATATAAGATTTTAAAGGTTAAGGTCACAATATCAAAGTCAAAGGTCAAATCAATGTCACACCATGATGCTGGATACCTACACCCTCCAATCAATGTCCCCACCAAGTATCAACTTAATACATCTTATGGATGCCACAATATAGCCCGGACAAGATTTTAAAGTTCAAGGTCACTATGTCAAGGTCAAAGATCAAATCAAGGTCATGGCATAATGTTGCACATCTACACCCCCTAACCACAATGTCCCTACCTACTATCAACTTCCTACACCTTACAGTTCCTTAATTATAGCCCAGGCAAGACTTTTGAGGTCAAGGTCACTACAGCAAGGTCAAAGGTCAAATCAAGGTCACACAATGACGTTGCACACCTATACCTACCGACGAAATCCCTACCAAGTATCAAGACTTTCTATGCCTTACAGATGCCAAGATATAGCCCAGACAAGATTTTAAAGGCCAAGGTCACTACAGTAAGGTCAAAGGTCAAATCAAGGTCTCATAATGATGTTGAACACCTACACCGCCCAACCAATGTCCCGACCAAATAACAACTGCCTACACCTTACAGTTTCTGTGATATAGCCCGGATAAGATTTTAAAGGTCAATGTCACTACAGCAAGGTCAAAGATCACACTATGATGTTGCACAACTACACTTCCACCCAATGTCCCTACCAATTTTCAACTTCCTGATGCAGCACCTTACTGTTTCCGCGATATAGCCCAGACAAGATTTTCAAACTCAAGGTTACTATTGCAAGGTCAAAGGTCACATCATGGTCACACCATGACATTGCACAACCACTCCCCCCCACCCCCATCCACCAGTGTCCTTACCAAGCATCAACTTCCTACATTTTACAGCTTCTGAGATACAGCCCAAACAAACTTTTCCCATAGCCAACCCACCCACCCATCCAGACACCATGGATGAAGTAAGAGTAGGAATTTTCTATGTCCAGAAAACAGACTAGCTGGTCAAGATTCTGAATTGTATACCCATGGTATTGGTAACATGCAACTACCAGCTTTCCCACTGAAGATGAAGGAATTGGTTGGAATGTATTGCACTATGGTTAAAGCCAATCACATACATTGCTGTGCACATAATTTTACCTGGCTTCTTCCATCTTTTTCAGTGACCTTGGGGACATGGGTCGCTGTCTGATCTTCTCATGCTTAGCCTTGATATCTTGCTGAAAAAAAATATGGACGAAAGACACAATATAGACCAGTTTTGAAAATGGCCACTCAAAGAACCTAGTATACAGTTCTCCCAATAACCCATGACATTCATATACGTAATTCTGAAATATGACATTAGGGTTGCCACTAAAAAATATCAGTGGTTGGATTAATTTTAAAAATCAACACCAGTGTCTGGGGTAATGAAACAACCGAATCCAGTACTTTACCAGCATCTTATTGATATGATAAAAAAGTGGATGCCACTACAAAATTTGGAATATTTCTTCAAATTAATAAATAAACCCTATTTTCACATTATATATGTGTTGAAAAGTGGAATATTTCAATTTTTCTTGTCATTTTTATGGAATGTCAGACATAGAAAAAATTAAAACATTGATAGCCTCATTAATCGGTTCTTAAGTATTCATTACCATTCTTATTACAGGTAGTTCTATCATAGCCAAACAAAAACATAAATGCCTGTTTACCATTAACAACATTAATAACCATGTCAAAGAAACTACTTACCGCATCAAATAATATAAAAAAAATAGACAAAAATCCCTCCATGCAGTAAAATACAGGATAACACCTTCCAAACCATGGTTAAATCCTGCGTATGCCATGGTTTGGAGGGTGTTATTCCTGTTCTAACCATGACAAAATATAATTAACGGTATTAATAATTACAAATTTGATGATAAACAAATTTTATTAAGGCTGTTTTAGGGGGTTATGATCAGAACAGCTAACATTGATACAGGAATTTTATCATAGCTCTCGATCAATCAGAATTGTGGACACAGTCATGTCATGTCAGAATAATTTTTAACAGAAAGTACACAAAAAAGTTACCGCTATTCTCTCCTCATTCGTCATCATTTGCAGATCTGCTTTCTCTATACCATATGGTGCCTGTTCAGCAGGCTCATCATAGTCTGAAAGACAAAAGCTCCAATCTAACGGACAACACAAAAGACTTACATATTAGTAGCAAACAATGTGTTCAAAAGTAAAAGTAAAACTAGAGGATCGCTCGCAAAAAAAAAAGATAATGTTTTTGCATAGCAAAAACAAAGCGTCCCAAAAAGGATATAAAGGTGAGTGCTAAAGTATTAAGAAAATGCTTCGTTTCTAGCCTTATACTGTTGTGGCAACCAAAGTCAGCGCAGTCTGCTCTATCTAGCACGGTTTTCAAGATATAAGCATTTTTGTGTTTTGCAAAAAAATAAAAAATTCAAAATGTCCGCTATATTTGGCGAGACAAAAATATTTTGAAAATTGGCATGGCTACTCTGCAGAGATACCCAGCAGGTCAAAAATTTTGTTGAGTTCGCTCCATATAGCACGGTTTTCGAGATATAAGCATTTTTGTGTTTTGCAAAAACTTTGGAAATTCAAAATGGCCACCATTTTTGGGGAGACAAAAATTTTTGTCAAGACCACTGCCGCGGTGTATCTCCCGCCGAGCATTAAAGCAGAAGAAATAGCTTTTCCGAGATATTCACAATTTTTCATTTTCGTGTGTGAAAGCTCTTCCAAAAGTAGGTGAATGAGTTATTTGAGAAAAATTGGCTATCTGCAATACTATTAAGAGATAATTCACATTTACTCATTTTGAGTAGGTGAGTAATTAGCTATGGGTCTGAAACTTCACAGAGTGAAAGCTGTCCCAAAAGTAGGTGAATGAGTTATTTGAGAAAAATTGGCTATCTGCAATACTTTTAGAGATAATTCACATTTACTCATTTTGAGTAGGTAAATAATTAGCTATGGGTCTGAAACTTCACCAAGTGAAAGCTCTGCCAAAAGTAGGTGAATGATTTATTTAAGAAAAATTGGCTATCAGCAATACTTTTAGAGATAATTCGCATTTACTCATTTTGAGTAGGTGAGTAATTAGCTATGGGTCTGAAACTTCACAGAGTGAAAGCTCTCCCAAAAGTAGGTGAATGAGTTATTTGAGAAAAATTGGTTAACTGCAATACTTTTAGAGATAATTTGCATTTACTCATTTTGAGTAGGTGAGTAATTAGCTATGGGTCTGAAACTTCACCAAGTGAAAGCTCTCCCAAAAGTAAGTGAATGATTTATTTGAGAAAAATTGGCTATCTGCAATACTTTTAGAGATAATTCGCATTTACTCATTTTGAGTAGGTGAGTAATTAGCTATGGGTCTGAAACTTCACCATGTGAAAGCTCTACCAAAAGTAGGTGAATGAGTTATTTGAGAAAAATTGGCTATCTGCAATACTTTTAGAGATAATTCGCATTTACCCATTTCGAGTAGGTGAGTAATTAGCTATGGGTCTGAAACTTCACAGAGTGAAAGCTCTCCCAAAAGTAGGTGAATGAGTTATTTGAGAAAAATTGGCTATCTGCAATACTTTTAGAGATAATTTGCATTTACTCATTTTGAGTAGGTGAGTAATTAGCTATGGGTCTGAAACTTCACCAAGTGAAAGCTCTCCCAAAAGTAGGTGAATGATTTATTTGAGAAAAATTGGCTATCTGCAATACTTTTAGAGATAATTCGCATTTACTCATTTTGAGTAGGTGAGTAATTAGCTATGGGTCTGAAACTTCACAGAGTGAAAGCTCTCCCAAAAGTAGGTGAATGAGTTATTTGAGAAAAATTGGCTATCAGCAATACTTTTAGAGATAATTCGCATTTACTCATTTTGAGTAGGTGAGTAATTAGCTATGGGTCTGAAACTTCACCATGTGAAAGCTCTCCCACAAGTAGATGAATGACTTATTTGATAAAAATTGGGTATCCGCAATACTTTTACAGATAATTAGCATTTACTCATTTTGACTAGGTAAATAATTAGCTATGGGTCTGAAACTTCACCAAGTGAAAGCTCTCCCAAAAGTAGGTGAATGAGTTATTTGAGAAAAATTGGCTATCTGCAATACTATTAGAGATAATTCGCATTTACTCATTTTGAGTAGGTGAGTAATTAGCTATGGGTCTGAAACTTCACAGAGTGAAAGCTCTCCCAAAAGTAGGTGAATGATTAATTTGAGAAAAATTGGCTATCTGCAATACTTTTAGAGATAATTTGCATTTACTCATTTTGAGTAGGTGAGTAATTAGCTATGGGTCTGAAACTTCACCAAGTGAACGCTCTCCCAAAAGTAGGTGAATGATTTATTTGAGAAAAATTGGCTATCTGCAATACTTTTAGAGATAATTCGCATTTACTCATTTTGAGTAGGTGAGTAATTAGCTATGGGTCTGAAACTTCACAGAGTGAAAGCTCTCCCAAAAGTAGGTGAATGAGTTATTTGAGAAAAATTGGCTATCGGCAATACTTTTAGAGATAATTCGCATTTCCTCATTTTGAGTAGGTGAGTAATTAGCTATGGGTCTGAAACTTCACCATGTGAAAGCTCTCCCACAAGTAGATGAATGAGTTATTTGATAAAAATTGGGTATCCGCAATACTTTTACAGAAAATTAGCATTTACTCATTTTGAGTAGGTAAATAATTAGCTATGGGTCTGAAACTTCACCATGTGAAAGCTCTCCCAAAAGTAGGTGAATGAGTTATTTGAGAAAAATTGGCTATCTGCAATACTATTAGAGATAATTCGCATTTACTCATTTTGAGTAGGTGAGTAATTAGCTACGGGTCTGAAACTTCACCAAGTGAAAGCTCTTCCAAAAGTAGGTGAATGAGTGATTTGAGAAAAATTGGCTATCTGCAATACTTTTAGAGGTAATTCGCATTTACTCATTTTGAGTAGGTGAGCAATTAGCTGTGGGTCTGAAACTTCACCAAGTGAAAGCTCTTTGGGATAGCTGCTCTGCAGAGATACCCTGAAGATAAAAAATTTCGTCGAAATCACTCTATGTAGCACGGTTTTCGAAATATTAGCATTTTTGTGTTTTGCAATTTTTGCGCAAAAATTCGAAAATTCAAAATGGCCGCCATTTTTAGCAAGACAAAATTTTTTTGAAAATTGGCATGGATACTCTGCACAGATACCCTGTGGGTCAAAAATTTTGTCGAAATCGCTCTATCTAGCATGGTTTTTGAGATATAAGCATTTTTATGTTTTGCAATTTTGCAAAAAATTCGAAAATTCAAAATGGCCGCCATTTTTTGCGAGCAATTTCTTTTTTGAAAATTGGCATGGCTACTCTGCAGAGATACCCTATGGGTCAAAAATTTCGTCGAAATCGCTCTATCTAGCAGGGTTTTCGAGATAAGCATATAAGCATTTTTGTGTTTTGCAATTTTTGCGAAAATTTTGAAAATTCAAAATGGCCGCCATTTTTGGCGAGACAAAAATTTTTTGAAAATTGGGAAAACTACTCCGTACAGATATCCTGCGGGTCAAAAATTTTGTCGAAATCGCTCTATCTAGCACGGTTTTTAAGATATAAGCATTTTTGTGTTTTGCAATTTTTGCGAAAATTTCGAAAATTCAAAATGGCCGCCATTTTGGGCGAGACAAATTTTTTTTGAAAATTGGGAAAACTACCCTGGAGAGATACCCTGCGGGTCAAAAATTTCGTCGAAATCGCTCTATCTAGCACGGTTTTCGAGATATAAGCATTTTTGTGTTTTCCTTATTTGGAAAATTCGTAATGATTAATTAATCATTAATTACTCAGCCATTTCTTAACCAATCAATGCCAAAATCTAATGATTTCCAGATTTTAATAGAATGAATGTATTTGCCAAGTTTCAGGTGAATTGATAAAATTCCTTTCAAGTTATCATCCGGACAAGCTTCCCCATCGAAAAAAGACATTTTTGGTCATGTGACCTCTCTGATTGGTTGAAATGTCACTGCAGCATATTCAAAAAAATTCCCCAAGGCTACTGCCTAAACCTGCCAAATTTGAAAAGAATCCGCCTAACGGTTACAGAGTTATAAGGAAAACAAAATGCGGAGCCGGCGGAGCCAGCAGAGCCGGCGGAGCCTGAAGGTCTCCCATACACAAACAAGCGTCCCTTGCGGGACGCTTAATAATTATATGGGGTGTGTGCTAGCAAGCTCACCATAGTACTACTATAATCAAATAAAAGTCTAAAGAAACTGGGGCTGAAACAAGTTGTACTTCTTTCAAAGAGCTCTTTTTTGGTAAAAAACAGATGCACAACATTTTAGCTCACTTTAGTGAAAAAGGACTTTCAACTATCTTTTAACTGCCTATTTTGTGAAAACTGAATTCTATTTGAAGATTAAAAAGACTGCTTAGGTTTCTATTTTACCAGAAAAGGGATCTTAAAGGAAAGCAGAAGTTCTTCTTCACTGAAATTTGACATAAAACTGCTTCTACCAATGCACTGTTTGTGCATATAAATATACAGACATTGCACAACAGGACTTTTCTAGATAATACAGCAAATGCCATAAATTAGCAAACTCAAGAAAATCATTATACATAACTGTAAACCTTTACTAACCAGGAAGGCTGAAACAAAAAGAAACTTCTGTAAAATTGCATATTGTGTGGGTTTTTTGATTTTACAGAAATTCTATTATCTTCTTCAAGTTTACTTTATATCATTTAAGATTTTCAAGGGAACTGGTTAATATTAACTACAGAGTGTGTCTCAATGCAGTGTATCTCTGGGTGGGATATTGTGTAGTCAAACACACAGAGAAAATGAAAATGACTGTGAGACATCAAAGATATCTTTGAGGATGCCAAACCCTTAAGTCCAATAATGATAAAGATTTAAGGATTTTCAACTAGTGCTGGGAATCACCCCAAATTTCCATGGTCAATTAATCACCCAATTTGTCCGACCGACAATCAATCAGAATCGACTATTTTACTCCACTGTTGCCATTATATCATAAAAGACTTTCTGGGATGAAGTATAGGTCAATCCAGTAACTTAAAGAATAATGGTGTTCCGTCATTTAGAATCTACCAAAAAATACCAACTTCCTGCAAATATGGCGGTAGACATAAACAAACTCACAATTCATGACAAATCTGTCAATTTATTAAATAAAATGCCTTAAATTTTTTTTTTTTTTTAAATGTGGATATTGGGATAAATTAGGAAAGGTAAGATTTAGTCTGAATAATTGGTTTTTAGAAAACATCAGTGACTGACCATGATCGTGCACTACCACCGACAATTAATCAAGTGCATGTCTAATCATCCACCCACTATTTGAAACCCTGTTTGACCTAGAAGTAGGGGGTCAAAGAAAAAAACTATCAACTCAATATACTCACTTCTAAAAACAGATACTTGTTATCACTCATCTAATTATTGAGATAGATCTCTAAAACAAATGTCACTCTGTAGGTACAGAAAAAGTAGCTGAGCAACACATTTTAGTGAAATTGTCTGAATACAGTCACTTTGGAGTTATAAGCGATTTAATCAAAGTAGCTACTTCCGCTATTACTCAGCTATGGACTTATAATCTGCAAAACAGCAACAATATGGAAGACCTTAAAGTCAGGGTCAAATTCAAATCTTACCCTTCCAAAGATTCCGAGAATATGATTTCCTATAAGTTGATTTAACATTCTGCTGATTTAACATGGCCAACAATAAAAGGAGTTATAAATAGAAATCTCCAAAAATATAGAATAACAGCCAACATGCTGATACTTGGAGGCCAGCCAATGACCTTGAAAATAAAAAATTCTAGGTAAAATTTCTGCACATTTATAGGGGACATATATATATCAGCCATAGGTTGATGTCCTTTTGTATTTGGACACCAGGCCAAAATGTGAAGAAATTCCCCAAATATGACTTTAAGAAGGCTACCACTGGTCTTATAGTACAATGCCAAGGCCACAGAACAATAGATTTTGAGGCCTTACTCATTTTTCTGAAAAGAAATCTCTGAGGAAAAAGGCCCTTTAAGTAAGCAAACTCAGTTGATGTTTAAGCAAGGGTCAAAGGTCAAACCCAGTGCATGATTTTTTATTAGATGATTTAACATTCTGAATATTTACCACTAATAATAAAGGAGATATAAATAAAAATATCCAAAAATGTAGGGAAAAAAGTCAACATACTGATGAGTCCAGCCATGACCTTGAAGAAAGAGGATTTAAACTTTTGCATTCTTATATAGGGGTCATATACATATATCTATAAAAGCCTGACATATCAGAAGAAGGCCAAACTGTAAAGAAATGCCCCACATTTGACCTTTAAAAGACCGTTGATGGTGTTGTGACCATCAGGGGATACAATAAGAAACTAACTTACCGAGCTTGCCACCTTTCCTCATTTTCTCGTACTGTTTTTCTCTCTGCAGCCGTTTACTGTCATCCCTGAACCGCTGTAAATTCTCAGCATCTCTGACAGAAAAACACAATGACACGAGTACTCAGACAGCACCAATCTCTGCCAAGATATGGTATGGACAAAAAAATAAAAATAACTTAAAATCTTTCAAAATTTGATCTACAGAAGATCATCATAGATAATTTTGCCCTCCACTCTAACTTTGGCCAGTAAAAATATACTTAAATAATTTTACAAAATATTGGCCAGGTTCAAACAGACACCTGGGGCAGTATTCACAAAGAATTTTTACCATCAAATTTTGTTGTGCTTTAACAAAAGCATAGCCCAGGAATTAGTTATTGCCAAAGTCCATGGTAAATACATCACATGCCGATTTGGAACGATAAATAAATTCAGTGATTGTTTCAGTGACATGTAAGTTTACTTCTGTATGTCTCACATTAACTACTTGTAATACATGCAAACACTTCAAACAGTATCGGTTGTTTTTACCAGAATATGTATAAAATCAACCATCAGGCTTTCAAGGTGCAGAAACCTCATCTGGCAGAAGCCTGAATTCTCCTTTAATTGCAACCCATTTGAAATTGATAAACAAGCATCAGAGATGCCCGAACCCAGCAGACCGAGGAAATAGTTTTCAACTTCATGAGATATCGAAGAAATAAAACACAAAAAAGAGCATTAGACTTTCACAAAGTACATAATAATCAGTTGCACCAATCCATATATCTTTTTCATAAGAGAACTAGATTGGGCCAACTCGGCGCCAACATATCCCCAGACAGGTCATCACTCATGCCACAGGTTTTGATCGGGAATTTTTTATGTAAGCCATTTGTTGTATGCCATAAATCTTGGGAAAAGTTATATGAACTTCAGCACATCAATCTACTAAGTTTATATCTTCCCAATTAAGGAAGATGGTGTATCCCCAGACGCCGAATACATAACTCAACAGAGCATATTTTCAATCTTCCTGCAATGATAACTCTGAACCTATTTTCAAAGTATTTAAATGATTGATGATTGAATGTCCATTCCAAATTAATAAGCAAGAGTCTATCGACCCGGTCCCTGATCATAAGAAACGCTACCTATCGATCGGGTTCCCTGTATTATTTTACAAGTGAGTATTTGATAATTTACCTGTGAATACAAGGTGCAAGAAAATTTAAAGTGAAAATCATCCCTTACTTGGATCTAAGGTCACCTTATCTAAGTACTGTTATAGAATACGGCCCCAGTAATCACGTCAGAATTTGTTAATGTCTGAATTGCTAATTTAATCCCCCCCCCCCCCCCCCCCCCAGTAATCATGTCAGAATGCAATTTACTACATTTTGTGTAGCAAGTATTCATTAATTCGGATAATCCACCAATGAAATTAAAAGGCTAATTGAGAAACATACAGAGTTAGGGTAGCCATACTGACGATTTCAGCAATTAGTACCCACTTAGCAAACCAATTAGGTAAGGAACCAATGAAATTAAAGGACGAGATGAAGAATGCTTACAGATCTGTACAAAGAATAAACGTGACCCGTTCGATAGTAACGTCTTCTATTGACCGGGCCCCTGTTTGTTAGCCACTTCGAATTAATAATCCCAAAAGAGCATATCTGTTTCTATATTTGTTGACAAATAAAATATTATTTCTAACTCAACTCATCATACTTTTCAATCTTCCTGCAAATGGTGACTCTGAACCTATTTTCAAAGTATTTAAATGATTCATAATCCCAAAAGCGCATATCTGTTTCTATATTTGTTCACAAATAAAATATTATTTAAAAATTATATATTATTTATATTATTATTTTATTATATTATTTTTAGAATTTGCATTGTTTTTCAGTTATTCATTTCTTCAATTCCTATATATGTGGTCCATATATATGTAACCTAAATATGTGACACAATCTCAGTTCTGACTCCCCTTTGTCTTATTAGATAATGAAGCAAACCCCATCTCCCAACCCAACCCCACCCCTCTCCCCTTCTCCACACCTCTCTCACTGTTACAGAAGATCTGCAACCCCACTGAAAAGTCTGGTTCTTTGTTTCTCATTTGATATCATTCAATACCTTTGTTTATTTAGTGTCACTCAATAGCTGGAGGTCCCAGAGGTGGATGGGGGGTGGGACTACAAAGAGATAGAGTGCTACAGCACAAATGGTAAACAAACAAAAGGGGTAATCAAATACAAAAAGCTCAGTTAATCTTATCACTAAAATCAAATCAAATATATAAATAAGGAATGTCCAACAGGAAAATTATATACCTCCAGAATTAAATATAAATTATCAAACCACAAGAACAGATTTATAATAATAAGTCAGAATTGAGAATTTTAAGAATGTGATTATCAACTGAAATGAGTTAGTAACTGTAGGAACTGTGTCAAAATTAACTGAGGCAAACTGAATAAAACTGGGCTAGTTGAGGGTTAAAAATCCCCTATTTTTACTACATAAGGCTATAATTTCATTAATATTGGACTTATAGCTCACCAGAAAATAACAGTGTCCATTTTGCCTACTTGAATATGTTTAACCAGTTTCATTTTAAAAAGTTAAAAACTCAGCAAGCAGAGAGATAACACACAAAAATAAGTACTTAAAAGCCTAAGATAGCCATAACATTATTAATAAAAATTTAAATAGACAGGCACTTCCTTTGAAAAATTCAAAGATTTCAGCTCTATGACCCCCATAGTTCGACAGTTACAGGGCTTTAAAGTGGTATAATATCCATAAACTGGGTCTCTGTGGGCATTTTACAATTGTTAAAGAGACCTTAGCAATTAAACTACAGAGCTGAAACTTTTTGGGGGACAAACATAACAAACAAAAATTATATATAATACAGTTTAAGACTTGTCACACTAAGCATTTCCAAATAACGGGGCAAAATACGGGAAAAAAATGTCAAAAAAGGTCACTTGGGTGAGTGTTTATGGCCCTTATACACAGGTTAAATGTCTACTAAAAGCCTTGATTTTCGGCACATGTAGAAAGGACATAATAATGCATTCCCAGATGGGATTTCAGCTCCATCAATCACATAGTTTGACAGTCACAGGGCTTTAAAGTGGCAAAAAGTCCAAATATTGGGTCTCTGTGGGCTTTTTAGAGATCTCGATGTGGCCTTCAAATTAAAGCTTCAGATTTATAATCTGTCACATACTAAGATTATACATAGAATATATATCTAATAAAGTTTGAAACTTCTCAGACTTACCATTTCCAAGTTACAGAGCAAAATATGTGAAAAATGTCTTAAAAGGGTCACTCGGGTGGGTGTTTATGGTCCTCATACACAGTTTAAATGTCTACTTGAAGCCATGATTTTTGGCACATGTAAAAAGAACATAATAATGTATTCCCAGATGAGATTTCAGCCCTATCAGTCACATAGTTTAACAGTCACAGGGCTTAAAGGTGGCAAAAAGTCCAAATACTGGGTCTTTGGGAGCCCGTCAGAGACCTCAATGTGGCCTTCAAATTAAAGCTTCAGACTTAAAATTTGTCACATACTAAGATTACACATAGAATATGTATCTAATACAGTTTGAAACTTCTCAGACTTACCATTTCCAAGTTACAGGGCAAAATATGTGAAAAATGTCTAAAAAGGGTCACTCGGGTGGGGATTTACAGTGTTGATTCTAGAAATTTTGAAATGTGGGGGCAGTTCCCCCCCATGTCTGAAAATTGTGGGGGCTTGGTCACTAAAAATGGGAACTTGTACCTCCGCCAAAGCGGGTTTAATTTCGGAAGCATTTGTCTGTCCGTATGTTTGTTAGCAGGATTACACAAATGCTACTGTATAGATCTTCATGAAAAAAAAAAAAAAAATAGAAGATGGAAACTGATATTAGATCACATTAATTTTTTTTTTTAATTTAATTTTTATGGGGCCATATTCTACAACAATAGCCTTACATCTTGATGATTCGCGAGTTTTAACGTTTTAGTTACGAGCTTATTTCGCACCTAAATATTTTATTTTGAAGCAATTTGGATGTGTTTTATAAAACTATAAATACTAAAACACCATTTAATGTTATAAAAAGTGAAAATAGATGCTATTATATCCAAGAAAAACGGCGATCCTCGAATCACCAAGACCCTCGAATCAAGGATACTTGACTATACTTTTCTAGCAATATTTTTTTAAATAGAAGCGCCTCGATGAAAGACCAAATGCTTTAAACTGGGGAACTCATGGCCATACTGCAGTAGCACCCAAGTCATTAATATTCATGAGGTGATGTGAGGTCATAGATTTCCATTGGGGTTTTCTAGCAATATTTTATAAAATGGAACCATCAACAAAGTTATAACACTTTAAACTTGAAAACTCACGGCCATAAGTCACAGCTCATTAATATTCATGAGAAGATATGAGGAATACAGACTATGCTGTATGAACTGGTTCAACAGTATTGTTGTTAGTATCCGACGTTTGCATCATCCACTTTCAAACTGTAGTATCCGTTTTGTTTTCATATGAAATAACATTTTTCGCTGAAAAAACGACCAAATATAGCCTTCATGATGATAAGATTAAAGGATTTTCGCGAAACGATCGGTGCCCCTCCATTTTGTAAACATGCGGGATCGCGTCTTCTACCGAACGCGCCGAATATACCGAATTGCGGGCTAGTACTAAAACTCGCGAGATATCGCGTATCCCGCGCTCTAGAAGCATCACTGGATTTATGGTCCTCATACATGGGTTAAATGTCTATTAAAGGCCTAAATTTTGGAGTACATACAAGAAAAACATATTGATATATTCTCAGAAGATATTTCACTTAGATGAGAGACATTGTTTGAAAGCTACAGTGCTTCAAGGTGGCAAAAAGTCCATAAATTGGGTCTCTGTGGGCAATTTTGAGACCTCAAGTCGGCCTAACAGGTAAACCTACAGCCTTAAAATTTTTCACAGACAAGGATTACATATAAGAGTTACACCTAGAGCAGTTTGAGACTCATCAGAATTACCACTTCCAAATTATAGGGCAAAATATGTTAAAAATCTAGGAAAAAAGTCCTAAGTGGGGTCTTTATGGGCCCCAAACACAATTTTCTCCTCAACTTAAAGTCTTGATTTTCGGCACATGTACTAAGAATATATTAATGTGTTCTCAGGTAAAATTTAAGCCAGATACGCCTCATAGTTTCTGACCCAGAGGGCTCTAAGTGGTCAAAAGTGCAATTTCTGACCTTAAGGTGGCCATAAGTTCTTTATTATTTGGAGTTTAAGGTCACCTTAAAATAGGGATCTTCCTTTGGGCATCCTTAACATGTGTACCAAGTTTGAAAAAAAAATATTAATTGGTTTTTGAGTTATCGCGTCCACAAGGAAATTTCTACGGCGGCGGCGGCGGCGGTGGCGCGATGGACCTGAATCCAATATATCCCCGACTTTCGTCTGGGGATATAATTATGTCTCAAATATGGCAGGTGAACACACTTTCAGCAGAGCCAAGGTTAAAGGTCACACCATGATTTAGCATAACTACACGTATTAACCAATGATCCATCCAAGAATCAACTTCCTCCAACTTACTGTTTCTGAGACATGGTCAAGATAGGATTTTAAAGGACAAGGTAACTGCAGGAAGGTCAAATGTTAAATCAAGGTCACACCATGACATTGCACACCGAGACCACCTAATCAATGTCCCTACCAGGTATCAAATTTCTACACCTTATGCTTTCTAAAATACAGCCCAAACAAGATTTTCAAACTCAATGTCAAAACAGCAAGGTCAAAAGTCAAATTAATTCACACTTAGACGTTGAACACCTATATACTCTAGCCTATGTCCCTACCAAGTATCAACATCCTACACTTCACGGTTTCTGAGATATGGCCTGGACAAGCTTTTTCCAGCTTTTTGCCAAGAACGTTGGCCTGCTTGCCCATCCAGATGCCACGGGTTAAACACTAGCCACACAGCCCTGAAAGGCTGTGAGGTAAAAATTGATGTAAACAATTATAAGCAAGCTTAATTTCTATCTGTTGAAATTAGGGATGAATCGGTACCAAAAATATATACATCGGAGATCCCCAATGCAAAACCGTACCGATTACGGGACTCCACATTTTAGTACTCCCTAACCAAACATGGACATTTCCTCTTAACGACACCACAATAAAAGTCCCCAAATGGAAAAAAATATGGGATAAATGTGTACAAATTTATTCAGATTTTTTCTTTGACATATTGACAAGCAAGATTAAGGTTATAAAGTGTTATAACCAAAACATAGCAGTTCTGCTCAATGTTATTGATATAAAAGTCTGCTAATGCACCAAAATATGGGACAAAAGCTTATAATTTCTTCTGATTTTGGGTATTTTTTTAATATGTTAACTCTTTCTTCCATTATATGCGAAGTGGCGGCTGTAAAATCTCATCACAGTATTTCAGTGAAAATGGTCTCGATACCAAGACACTGGGCCTACCGACCCATCCCTAGTTGAAACACACATACAGTATCCTATATATATGGCATTTTTTAAAACAAGATATAAATTTGATTGAGGCCACATCAACAAAATTTACAATATCTAATTTTCACACAAAAAGTATGCTTACTTTCTCCTCTGTAAGATAAGCTCCTGTTTCTCCTTAAGATCTCTTAGTTTGGCCAATCTCCTCTCCTCTGCATAAGTCTGCTCCACCATGGTTGGCTCGGGGGGTGCCGGATATACATCTACTTCACGTGGTAATTTACGCCTGCCCCTAAACAGACACACAAAGGAAGCATGTCATTTTTACCATTTTAAAAATTAAAATTTATTTTTCGAAAGAAATGAAACTGAATAGTAAAGCATACAGTTTTAAAGCAATGCAATCCAGATTTTAAAATTCTATCATTGTGCCTAGTGGATAACACAATCATTCAGAAACACAGAGAACTGGAGTTCCATTGATAAATGACAATTCCAAGCGGTCTTTCAGTTAGGCGAATGTCAGTCGATAGAGCTTGGACTGTATTTGTATAGTAGGGATGAATTAATTTGAACTTTGAGTCCTTTAGTGAAGGAGGAATTGCAAGGCACATAAAAATACCGATATCTTTTGTTAGCTGAGGCTTTGATAAATTTGGAATTTTAAGACTGTAAAATACAGATGAAGATTCAGGTACTTTTACAGACTTATTGTGTCCCAATTTTTTTCTGGCTTTAAACAGATTTTCACCAACTTAATTACTAGCTGGGGTTTATAAGAGTTTGAGTATCAAGGTAATGTCTTTCAATAAGACTTTCCATTACATCCCTGTTAAACCATGTCCTTACATTAGTTCAACCTGCACAAAAGTGTTTGTATCTAATATCAATATTTCAGGATCTATTGATAATCTTCCCGGGTTTCTACACTGATATTACAATGCCAATTTCAATATCATTAATATTAAAACATCCAAATGAAATATCTCAACAAAGTTCTTTAATTTATTATCATTAAACAATACAACTATTAATTTCTGGCTTGCCTTATTCACACTGAGATATAATTTGATGCTTTAAGTTTTCTTGCAATGATTTATACACTGGTTATAATGACTGTTAGACATGTCACACAGCTAGCATGACATATTGGCATATAACAACCAGAAAATATTTTTGTAAACAAAAACCAAGCTTCCCAAAAAACATAAATGTAATGTCATTGAAGAAGCAGAGAAATGCAAAGATCAAATTCTGTAAACTTTGACACTGTAAACATAACAATGAAGAGGCAGATAAATACTAAGTATATATGTGTTAATCAAACAGACATATTGATAAAATAGTAATAAGTTTAGTCATAACACCAGCAAGAAATGGTGGTCATGACATAAAAAGCCAAATAAAAGTTTAATATTGATATCACAATTTCATTACCAATACAGTAGAATCTGTATTATCTGACCTTCTGTTATCCAAATTTTCAATTATCCGACCTCAAAGCCACTCTCCCAACTCCATTTAAACCTGCTATTTAGCCCTTCTATTATCTGACCTAATTGTTACTCCCCCAAGAGGGTCGGATAATAGAGGTTCTACTGTACTACTGCACATACTTGCTGGACTTTGCAGACTTCTCTTTATGCCTGAGCACGCCTGCTTTCTGTAGTTTATCCAGCTGGCCCTGCCTGATCTCCTGGTAGCTGGTGGGTTTGTGTAGAGCTGCAGAAGTGGGAACTGGTCCCACTAGGTCATCCATACTACCATAGAATGAACCTAAAGTGGGTCAAAATACCATGATTATAAAACATAATGATCATACATTCATTTTTGAGGTTTTAATGTGCAGGGTTTGTATATCAAGTGATTCTGTTACTTTTAATGAGTACCTACCAAATATGCTAAACTGGAAAACCATGAATCTGACCATAATACTACACTCAAACTCACATTTGATTTTATATTTGATTCAATAGTTTAATTGCCAGTTCTAACTTTGTGTGTGAGAACTGAAGGTGTCATAGACATCCTATCACAAGACAAAGCATGGTGGCAACATTAGTCTAAGTGTAAAAGTTACCATGTTTGTAATCCACAATAGAGGATCCACAACTTACAAATACAATAGATCATCGCTTAGCTTAACACCAACTGTATCCATACAATCAAATGTGATTTGGAAATGGTGATTGCAAAGTAGTGACTGCTACAGTTTCCCGATTTGCTCTCTATACTTTGCCAATCTTTATCAAATTATTTTTGCAATACAATTAAGGGGAAATTGTGATTTATTATAATTGTTAAAATTGTATAAATAATTTCTCCAGGCGAGTATACACAAGACAATTTTAGTAGTTCACTGTTCATAGTTTGGTTTGTGTATCACATATTCTATTCTAACATGACACAGCTGTGTCCGCGATTCTGATAGGCTACTTGGGGAAATATTTTCTTGGTTAAATCTGCATAGCTTTTGGAGTTTCAAATATTGCTCATTACGGCTATTTCTACAATAATATTTGTAAAGTAAAGTTGATCAAATAGTCTGTTTTAGTGGCTAAAATGTGTTTTATAGTGGTACTTACAAGGTTTAAAAATAGCATCAAAGATGCCCGTACCCCACAGCCTGGAGAAATATTTTTAACACCATGAGATATAGAAGTAGTATAACAGTACAAAGTTCAAGATACTTTCAAAGCAGTGTCACTTATATTAAGGTCCAAATAATGCTTAAGTAGAGAAAATAATATCTAAGGAAAAGAAATGTATGTAAAGATGAAGTATTAAAACAAAACAATTCAATAATAAAATGACAGCACTTATCAGTAAACCAAAAATGGCCGAATTATGGTTTGGATGTTTTGAATATTACCCATGCATACAGTAGTGGCAATACATTCAATGAATGCTTATGTGTGGTGTTGGAGTAAAGCCTGTGGCTCACTTGATGAAATTCCATCTGTTACAATGGGAACTTGCAAAAGGAAATTCTTAATGAATTCTAATATGACTTTAACAGTGCTTAATCTGCATCAACAGAAAGACCCAAAGGTGCAACAAGATTTTAAAGGTCAATACAGCAAGGTCAAAGGTCAATCAGTGTCACACCATGACGTGGAACACCTAAAACCCTCAACCAATGTCCCTACCAAGTATAAACTTCCTACACCTTACAGTCTCTGAGATATAGCCTGGACAAGATTTTATAGGTCAAGGTCACTACAGCAAGGTCAAAGGTCAAATCAAGGTCACACTATGACGTAGCACACCTACACCCCCTAACCAATGTCCCTACCAAGTATCAACTTCCTACACCTTACGGTTTCCAAGATATAGCCTGTACCAGGTTTTATAGGTCAAGTTCACTACAGCAAGGTCAAAGGTCAAATCAAGGTCACACCATGATGTTGCACACCTACTACTCCCAACCAGTGTCCCTACCAAGTATCAACTTCCTACACCTTACAGTTGCTGAGATATAGCCCGGACAAGGGCCAAGATATAGCCTGTACCAGGTTTTATAGGTCAAGTTCACTACAGCAAGGTCAAAGGTCAAATCAAGGTCACACCATGATGTTGCACACCTACAACTCCTAACCAATGTTCCTACCAAGTATCAACTTCCTACACCTTACGGTTTCCGAGATATAGCCCGGACAAGATTTTATAGGTCAAGGTCACTACGACAAGGTCAAAGGTCAAATCAAGGTCAGACCATGATGTTGTACACCTACACCCCCTAACCAATGTCCCTACCAAGTATAAAAACTTCCTACACCTTACGGTTTCTGAGATATAGCCTGGACAAGATTTTAAATGTCAAGGTTACTACAGCAAGGTCAAAGGTCAAATCAACGTCAGACCATGACCTTGCACACCTACAACCCCTAACTAATGTCCCTGCCAAGTATCAACTTCCTACACCTTATGCTTGCCGAGATATAGCCCGGACCAGATTTTCAAACTCAAGGTCACTACGGCAAGGTCAAATCAAGGTCAGACCATGACATTGCACACCTACACCCCCCAACCAATGTCCCTGCCAAGTATGAACTTCCTACACCTTACGGTTTCTGAGATACAGCCCGGACAAACTATTTCCCGCCGCCCGCCCACCCACCCATCCGGATACCATGGGTGAAAACAATACCCCGACAGCCCTTAAGGGCTGTCATGGTTTGTCAGGATTTATATCACTTTGTGGGGTAAAAATGTTAAGTATGTTACAATAGAAAAAAAACAGACTCCAATGTCAGCGTTACAAGAGACTTTACAAAGAATAGCTCATTAGAATCTGGCCATTCCGACAATAACCCTCTGCAAAGAATGGATAAAATGGTTTACTTTTACTGTCAAGTTTTCAATAATTAATCAGGTTAAATAATTTGTTATGTTAGAATAGGAAAAATCCCCTCTGTAAACCATGGTATATGTAGAATTTTAACGTGGTTTGAGACAATATAAACCACTGAGCTTCACCCTCTGGGTTTATAACCTCAAACCATGGTAAAATTCTGTGTATACCATGGTTTGTCAGGATTATTCCTAAATCATATTCATGGAAGAATTGTACACTCTAAGAATGAAAGCCACTTAGCAATACTCTGGCTTATATGATAAATTTGAAGTCTAATCATGACTTTCAACTTTATGCTAAAGAGTTGCACTTTACTTAGTTCCTATTTATATCACTTTAAACATTTCAGATGATAGCTTTCATCAGACAACAGATTCACTAGAGTAATCCCAGTTCCCTAGCTCAGTCAAAGAATGCATGACAGATATCATTCAACCAAAAAAGGTTTGGCTGTTCTAATCTACCAAGCATTGAAACAGTAACTAATATCAATCACTGTTTCAATGCTCTGGTAATTATTAACTTGTAAGCAATCTACTTGTTGTGCTGGTACTTAAAAATAACAACTAGAAAAAGGTTTTTGCTGACAATAACGAAGCGGCCCTGATGAAAAAGTGCGAAGTCATCCGTAAAAGATGTCAACATATGCATCATAAGCAAT
This sequence comes from Sabellastarte sp. h YS-2021, assembly GCA_964017235.1. Lineage (NCBI taxonomy): Eukaryota > Metazoa > Annelida > Polychaeta > Sabellida > Sabellidae > Sabellastarte > Sabellastarte sp. h YS-2021. The sequence goes on from OZ024932.1 coordinate 70,766,322, forward strand.
AGAAATTGTGAACTTTATTGCATTGTGTATGTTACTTGTAATACTTGTCCCTATTCTCATCTTTAATAAGTGTGCAAAATTAAACTGAGGTCAGCTGAACAATACAATAGCTGGAGATTAAAAACACCATAATTTCACTGCAAGGTGGCCATAACTTCATTCATATTGGGACTTTAAGGTGACCATAAAATAAAAATGTCCCTTTTTTCATCCTTTATAAGTGCATAAAGTTTAGCTCAGGTCAGTTTAACAATAACATAGCTGGAGGCTGAAACTTCCTTTTTTCACTGTAAGGTGACCATAACTTCATTCATACTGTAACTTTAAGGTGACCATAATATGAGAATGTCCCTTCAACATCACTATATGTTAGATATGGAAAAAGAAAGGGGCCAGACATCTTTATCCAAATTTTATGACTTTTTTTTTTTTTTTTTTTTTGGTGGGGGTGGGGGGGTGGGGGGGGGTGGGGGGGCATAACACCAATTATAATATTAAAGGTCACCATAAAGTTAGGATAGCCCTTTGGTTTGCCATCCTTTATATGTGTGCAAAGTTTAACTGAGGTCAGTTGAACAATAAGATACTTGGAGGCTGGAAACCCCCCTATTTCACTTTAAGGTGGCTACAACTCCATTCGTATTGATAGTTTAAGGTGACCACATCTATTATTTTTATCTAGTTTAATACCAGTGATAATTTAGATATAAAAAAAGTGGAAAAAGAAAGGAGCCAGAGGATTTTATTCCAAATTGATGATTTTAAGCAGGCCATAGGTCCATTAACATTTTGAGTTTAAGGTCACCATAAAGTCAGGATATTCCTTTGGCAAATCTGAATATATGTGCCAAATTTGGTTGAAAAAATAAGTGAGGGCTACAAGCCCCTTTTTTGACATTAAGGTGACCTTAAGATTGCAGATACAGGGCTAAAACTTCGGCATGCGAAAGATTATCCAAAAGTAGCTGAATAAGTTATTCAAACAAAACGCCGAAATCCTGACCGTTTTTGAGATACAGACCAAGTACCCATTTTTTAAAAATTTACGAAAATAAAAGCCTCCCATTCAGGCGTCTATGGTCCGAATGATGAGAAAATCCTTTGTTCTAATTTGGTCTAGAATGTACTTAATCAATTTTATAGTGCAGGTGTTTGTCGTTTCCGAAACGCGACGACAGGGTGTTTTTGAAAAATGCTTAAGGTCTGCACAAAGTATCCCAAAAATTTTTCCCGCCCCTATAGTTTTAAAGAAAGATAAGAAGGAAAGAAAAATTTGAAAGTGCAAGACGTTATTCAAGGGAGACCATAATCCTGCGGCGGTGATCAGTTGAACTTCGATGAAAACAAATAAGCATCCCTGACGGGCCGCTTCATTATAGATATTTTGGTACTTCAATACATCCATTTACAAACAGATTTAACAGAAATTAAACACACTCAAATATTTAACACACCACAACAAAAACACATTGTTCATAAATAACATACAAAATTTAGAATAACTGAACATTTAGATCAGGATACAGTCATGAATATTAAAGCAACAAGTTTATGTGGTAATCATACAATTAACACACACTTGTATGGTAATACCTACACTTCTAGTGTAACTACATCTACCAAACACAATATACCACTAGAATAATCTGTGGCATTACATGTGTTTCACATTTAAAGTTTGTGAATACATATCAAATGAAGAGTGATAAGTACTGGCATAAATTCCATGTAAGATTTACTTCCCAAAATGTTAGCAAACTGTAGATTTCTGTGACAGGAAAAGATACACTAATTGCAAACAAAATTTTATAGGGGCATGTCGTGGTGGTGAACAAAAAGCTTTCAGCACCTCAACTAAAAGAAGCGATCACTTCAATGCCAACCATTTTCAAGATCTATTTTGTCTGCATCACAAAATAGATTTTACTTTAAGAAAATATATTTTCAAAAGTAAATGTAATTTTCTGTTCAATAGTAGTTTTAAGCAGTAGAAAAGATATATATACACAAAGTGAAGAAGTTGCAGCTAATTTTGAATCAAATAATATTATAAAAGATATTTTCTACTGCAATAACTAATTGGTCTGAGTTGAGTTTCTCGATGTAAACTTTGGTTAAGGGTGAGTATTGGTGGACGTTCAAACCTACAGCCTCATAAGTAGGCAACCAGTATCTTGTCTGCTTCATCACCAATTCCTTTAATTTAAAGAAGAATCTTGATTAAATCCTTTGTTATATTCTGATAACCAGTCTGAGTGAGGACAATCCAAAGCCAAGTACAGTAGTTGCAAAGATTTATTTATTTGGGGTTTTACATCGCTTTCAACACTGTACAGGTCATATCAACGGGTAGTCCCTGAGGAAGGCAGAGAAAAACAGGAAACCAGTACATACAGTTGGTCAAGGTTCTGTACTGTAAACCAACGGCAAGCAACTACCAGCTTTCCCACTTGAGGTAGGCCGGGAACCGAACCCCGATCTCAGAGGTGGGAGGCTAGAGTTTAACCACTCTGCCAGTAGTGGCTAAGAAACCTGCCCTGTAAACCATCAGGAAGACTGCATGTAAGATTTTAAACCTTGTTAAATGGGTGGGATGCTAAATTATTACCTCTACTGTAAGATAGTCCAAATTTTATGGCAGAATTACTTCTGCAAATCAGTCAACATTAGAAAAATATATATATTTAACATCAAAGATCTGTGTGCAGTTCTATACACTTCAAAACCATGTACACTTACATGTGTACTTATATTTGAGTAACACTTACCTCGGTTCTGAATGACTGAATTTCAGAGAAAAAAATAAAAAACAGTAATATCATAAATGTAGCACTTTCCATTGAAATTCTGACAAGATTTCATAACATGCTGTGTTGGCGCGCTTCCATGTATTTGACAAATGGCAGATATGGCAAAGCAAGAATGACCAAATGTTTAGAACTGAACGCAACAGGATAGTCGCAGTGTTGCCTTGTTTGTATGCACAAGTATTACTCACAAATAAGAGAACTGGCAGGCAGCAATTAATGGCAAAACTAAAGTTTGATATAAGAATACACTTTAGGATCAAAATATATCAGAATGTTATACCTTTCAAACTGAAACACCAAATTTGGTATCACATAACAGCCACTATCAACCAAAGATGCAAGCCATAACCAAGATGTGACATACATGGACACAGAGCCTACACAGCTGCACAGTAGAACCACATTCATCCAAACAGATTGTATTTTAAGAACAGTACTGCTTCAAGTAGATCTTTCATCTATATATCTCGGTTTAGTGCAAGTATTTTATGGAGTTCTAAGACTTTAAGATTCAAATTAACAGTTTAACCATGTTCTGATTAGATAATAAAAAGTAAATGTCAACCAATTGTAAATAATGAATTTACAAAGAGAGGCAGTGATATATTGGTTCTTAAAGTCAATTAATGTTTGAATGAAGTAGGCTCTACTCTTAAAATGCTATTACATAAATACACCACTACTGACCAACACTGTCCTTTGACAGCAGGGGACGAACACCTTTGGATGACTTAGACACTCCGCGTGATTTAGCAACAGCACTAGACACAGTACTACTGTATGAAGCGAGGCCAAACTCCTCAGAGTCAGAGGATTGCACCTCATCACTGTTACCATGGTGGCGCTGCTGTAGTTCTTCCAGCCTAGGGACTGATAATCAGTGATTAAACACAACATATTATGTTGAAAATACAGTTATAATGCATTAATTAAACAAAAGGGTACAGGTTTTACTATGGCAATATGTCTTATCCTTGATGTTATTTTGTTCTTCTATTTAATCAACCAGATATCAGTGATTATAAATAAGACCATACATTGTTATAATTGATCAATACGATGAAATAATACTGGAGATTATATAGTACTTTCGCCAATAATTTTTACTTAATATTAACATAACTATTAACATTAATATTATGCTAAATATCATATCAATAACTAATTTCATTGAAATGTATTGAAAATATCTCTTGCAATAAGTCTGCCAAAAGAGACAAAACAAGTAAATGAAAAGAAATAAGTTTCTGCTCTCATCTTAAAATACTGTTGTAGTTTAGAACTTTAGAGTGTGGAAACCAGATATTACAGACAAATAATGACATACAGTTTCACTATGATAATAAGAAATAATTAAACCGACTTAATAATAATGCAACAATATTATATTTATTAACTGCAGTTGAATAATGAATATACAAAATAATCTTTCTATTGTAATTATTTTTTTCTTAAATATAAATAAACTTTTTTTTGTACTAGCTACAATACCACTGGAAAAAAAATGTGATGAATTAAAAAAGATTTAAACCAATAACAATCACTTCAACTAATTAAATATACATCAAAATGAACATTTAAAAGTGAAACTAAAATGAAAATAAAACACTGTCAAAACTCAAATATACACAACTTCAAACCCTAGGTTTAGTAAACACACTAAGAATTTTCATTTTAAGTAAATAATAATTGTTAATAAGCTACTCGCATAATTTAGAAGGCAATGTAAGTTCTTAACTACATATCATGCTCACTTTTTCCTGATTTGATTAGTATTTCTCTCTCTGGTTTTGCTTCTTCTATTATATAATAAACACAAATAAATAGTTTCCACAATAGAAACAACTAACTCAGAAATTGCAATATGGATCTCATGGGAAAATAATTTGCAAAGAAGTGAAGATAGTTGAGTGTTTAAGATTAAACTGTATTTTCATAATAGTGATAGGCAATGTAAACAAAGAAAAAGTTTGGGAGCCCTATAACCAAACTACACTACAGGATCGCTTGCAAAAAAAAAAGATAATGTTTTTGCACAGCAAAAACAAAGCATCCCGAAAAGGATATAAAGGTGAGTGCTAAAGTATTAAGAAAATGTTCTGCTTTTAGCCTTCTATTGTTGTGGCAACCAAAGTCTGCGTAGTCTGCTCTATCTAGCACGGTTTTCGAGATATAAGCATTTTTGTGTTTTGCATTTTTTGCGAAAAATTCGAAAATTGAAAATGGCCGCCATTTTGGGCGAGGCAAAATTTTTTTGAAAATTGGGATGGCTACTCTGCAGAGATACCCTGTGGGTCAAAAATTTCACCGAAATCACTATGTAGCATGGTTTTCAAGATGCGAAAAATTCGAAAATTCAAAATGGCCGCCATTTTGGGTGAGACAAATTTTTTTTGAAAATTGAGATGGCTACTCTGCAGAGATACCCTGTGGATCAAAAATTTCGTCGAAATTGCTCTATCTAGCACGGTTTTCGAGATATAAACAAGTTTGTGTTTTGCAAGTTTTGCGAAAAATTCGAAAATTCAAAATGGTCGCCATTTTGGGCGAGACAAAATTTTTTTGAAAATTAAGATGGCCACTCTGCAGAGATACCCTGTGGCTCAAAATTTTCGTCGAAATCGCTCTATCTAGCACGGTTTTCGAGATATAAGCATTTTTGTGTTTTGCAATTTTTGCGAAAAATTCGAAAATTCAAAATGGCTGCCATTTTGGATGAGACAAAAATTTTTTGAAAATTGGGATGGCCACTCTGGAGAGATACCCTGTTGGTCAAAAATTTCATCGAAATCACTCTATATAGCACGGTTTTCTAGATATAAGCACTTTTGTGTTTTGCAAAATATTCGAAAATTCAAAATGGCCGCCATTTTGGGCGAGACAAAATTTTTTTGAAAATTGGGATGGCCACTCTGCAGAGATACCCTGTGGGTCAAAAATTTCGTCGAAATCGCTCTATCTAGCACAGTTTTCATGATATAAGCATTTTTGTGTTTTACAATTTTTGCGAAAAATTTGAAAATTCAAAATGGCCACTCTGCAGAGATACCGTGTTGGTCAAAAATTTCATCGAAATCGCTCTATCTCGCACGGTTTTCAAGATATAAGCAGTTTTATGTTTTCCTTATTTGGAAAATTCGTAATGATTAATTAATCATTAATTACTCAGCCATTTCTTAGCTAATCAATGCCAAAATCTAATGATTTCCAGATTTTAATAGAATGAATGTATTTGCCAAGTTTCAGGTGAATTGATAAAATCCCTTTTAAGTTATCATCCGGACAAGCTTACCCATCGAAAAAAGACATTTTTGGTGATGTGACCTCTCTGATTGGTTGAAATGGCACTGCAGCATATTCAAAAAAATTCCCCAAGGCTACTGCATACACCTGCCAAATTTGAAAAGAATCTGCCCAACGGTTACAGAGTTATAAGGAAAATGAAATGCAGAGCCAGCGGAGCCTGATTTTTTCCTATACACAAAAAAGACAAAGTAGAAAAAGGTTTTTGAAAAGAAAAAATGTGCAGCGCTGAGAGAAGAAGTGAAAGTTAAGCAGGCAGTGTGGAGGTTTATGCATTAACATGAAGGAAAAATGTAAGCTTTATTTTGTTTTCTATGGTCATAAATTGTGAAAAATTAATTTAATAAATACTATGGTTTGTAAGAAGAGTATTTTTAAAGGAGATATAAGGCAAAAACAGAAAAATTGCTCTTTTACGACCCCAGTTTGACCCATAAGTGGGGGGTGAGGGGGTAAATCTGACCAGCTAATTAGACTCTCCACATATGGTTTCCCAAATACCTCTTAATACATTCTAAAGCTCTAAAAGCATTAACAAAAGGAGATATAAGGCAAAAATACAATATCGGCTATTTTATGATCCCAGTTTGACCCATGGGGGGGGGGGGGGGGGGTGTGTCAGGGGGCAAATCTGACCGACTATCTAGACTCTTCACATAAGGTTTCCCAATTCCCCTTAATGATTCTAAAGCTCTAAAAGCAAGAATAATGGAGATATAAGGCAAAAACACAAGATCGGCTATTTTATTACACCAGTTTGACCCATAAGGAAAGGAGGGAGGGGGGGGGATCGGGGGTAAATCTGACCAGCTGTCTAGACTCTTCACATAAGGTTTGCCAATACCTCTTCATACATTCTAAAGCTCTAAAAGCAACAATAAAGGAGATATAAGGCAAAATGTCAAAATCGGCTATTTTATGACCCCTGTTTGACCCCTACAGAGGGGTCGGGGTGGGTGTGAATTTGACTTTCTTTCTAGACTCTCCACACATGTTTTCCTACTACCTCCCAATACATTTTATGGCTCTAAATGCAATACTTAAGAAGATAATAGGGGTTCACACGAATTTTAAGCTTTCTGGTTGGTACCTGTGAGAAAATCGCTCATAAATCGGTCATTTTTTACTGGATCGCTCCACAAATCTAATCAGCTTATGTTCTTGATAGTATGAACATGTGTATGAAATTACAAGCCTCTACGGTCAGTACATTTTGCTGAGTGGCAATGATGGGCCGGTGTACCCAAAACAACTATTTTTTAAATCACGTGACCTTGATAAAGATCAAAGGTCAAATTTAAGCATGTGGAAAAATTTCCCACGCCTAAGGTATATAACTGCCAAATATGGTTAAAAAGCTTCCAATAATAAGGGAGATATTCAAGGGAGACCATAATGCGGCAGTGGCGGTGGCAAGGAAACTGAAGCGACAACAAATAAGCGCCCTTTTCAGGGACGCTTAATTATCACTAAAATTACATAAATTATTTCATACTTTCAGCACTCATCAATATTTACAAAGAATTCAGCAAGATTAGGGACGTTACAAATTCTTGCAAACAATTAATTACTGATAACTCACAAAGTAAACTCGAATGTGACTTGTTACATATATTGGACACTATATTAGTACATTGTATATTACATATATTAGGCACTATATTAGTGCATTGTTTAATTTAAGCTTTATGTCTATACATTGTCATAAAAGATAATTGTGTTGTTGGTTCTTTTTGTGTGTTGACATTTAAAGTAAGGGAGTTATTGACTTTTGTGTTTTAGTGTTTATTGATCTGTTCACAGACTGGGGGAAATCCCCCCCCCCCCCCCCCCCCCCCCCCCCCCCCCCCCCCTCAGTGGTTATGTTAGATTTGGGGAAACCCAATTACCAGTAGTTTCTAGAACTTCCTCATTTGGCCTAGATGGCTCAAGCCTCTTTTGAGTTGGTTCTGTACAATTCCAGAGGAATCTGTGAATGTATATAAGGAATGTACATCTGACCACAAGTGAACTTTGTATTCGCTGGCTATAAGGAGAGCTATCGTGTTTTGGAATATAATATAACTTGTGTTGCTGTGAACTTTTACTGGAGTGAACTAGATACATTGTCTGGACAGATTTATTGCACTTTGGATATTTTTGGATATTGTACAGTTATATAACAGAGAGTGGATTTACTGCATTTTGGACATTGTCCATATCTTGGAGCAGACAGTACAATTGTGTTAACTCTCTAAAAATCTCCAGACAGACCTTTTGTGTGACTGGATATATAAAGGATAGCAGGACAAGCACCTTTTGTGTTGTTGAGTGTGGGACAGGTCACAGAATATAGATATCTGTGTGCGAGTGAACGCTGGACAGATCACGGGACAGACCACAGGACATTGGACAGATCACAGAATATACCACAGGACGGATTACAGAACAGATTGCGGGATACGGCGGATAAACTTATTCTTAATCTCAGTGGTCAGGTCAGCTAGATCTTGTTATTGTATTAGTGTGCTTAATTAAGGGCATACCAGTTGACTGTAATCATTATTGTTGACTATTAAATAAATTTGTTAAGTTCAACTTTTTGCTTTTTCTGTTACAACTTAAAGACAACCGGTAATTGCTACCGTGCTTGCCCGTGACCGTAACAGGAAAATTGGGGGCTCGTCCGGGATCCAACCATTTGATTACAACCATTTGATCAACCGTTCAATTAACATTTTGAAAATCCATTTGATTTAGTAATTGGTTACAGTCAACAGTGCTCAAAATGGCTAGTGCTAAAGAGTTTGTACAGTCACCATCTATGGAAGTTCTGGAAACTTTTAAAAAGGATATGTTAATGCAGATAGCACAAGTGTTACAGTTAGAGGTGAAAAGATCAACACGTAAACATGAACTTAAAAGGCTTATTGTTGAACAGTTAGTTGATGAAGATGTTTTACCTGATAGTTGTTTAGAAGTGTATAAGCCTCTACCAATGGAACCTTCTGGGCAATATGAGATCAGGCGATTAGAAATTGAAAGAGAGTTAAGACTTAAAGAGCTTGAAGCTCAACAGCGAAAAGAAGAGCTTGAAGCTCAACAGCGAAATGAAGAGCTTGAAGCTCAAAAGGAAGAGCGTGCACTTAAACATGAAAGAGAAATGAGAGCTTTAGAACTCAATGCTCGCAGAATTGCCCATGAAGAATCCATTGCTACCAAATTTGATTTGGGTAAAAATGTGCGACTGGTACCACCTTTTAATGAGTCAGAGGTCGATAAGTACTTTCAAGACTTTGAAAGAGTAGCTCAAAATTTGAAATGGCCTATAGACCAGTGGCCTTTATTGCTGCAAAGTGTTTTGAGGGGAAAGGCCCAGGAGGCATACACAGCTTTGCCAATTTCTGAATGTGTGGACTATAACTCTGTCAAAAATGCTATTTTGAAAGCATATGAGTTGGTACCAGAAGCATATCGTCAAAAATTCAGAAATTATCGTAAACAAGAAAGTCAAACTCATGTTGAATTTGCCCATGAGAAAGAAGTGTATTTTGACAGATGGTGTAATTCTAGGGAAGTAGGTACAGACTTTGAAAAACTTAGGCAAGTTATTTTGATTGAAGAGTTCAAAAGGTGTGTTCGTGATGACATTAAAACCTATCTAGATGAACAAAAAGTTGAAAATTTGGCAAAAGCAGCAGCTTATGCTGATGACTATGCGCTAACTCACAAGTCCACTTTCAACAAGAATAAGTCCTTTGGTCCTGCTAAAAAGTCTTATCCAGAAATAGGAAAGAAATCTGAAAATGTAGCTCCAGAAAAGAGTTCAGATAAGGGTCAAACTTCAAATCAGACTATGAGTAAGGATAGGAAGCCCAGATCCTTTGCTCCTGTGTGCCATTATTGTAAGAAACCTGGGCATGTTATGTCTGACTGTTGGCTCTTAAAGAAGAGAAGAGAAAAGGAGGCAACGCCCAACGCCTTTGTGTCTAGCAAGTCTAACTGGCGTTCAAACCCCAATAGAGCAGAGTCTAGTATTGGTTTAGACGAGTCTGAGATTATTAGGGAAGAGTTCAAACCTTTTGTGTCTGAGGGTTTTGTATCCTTGGAAAGTAGTTCCAGTCAGGTCCCCATTAAGATATTAAGAGACACTGGAGCTACTCAGTCCTTACTTTTAGAAGGTGTATTGCCATTGAGTGTAAGCACATCTACTGGTGAGAGTGTCATTGCTCAAGGTATTGAAGGAGGCTGTGTGAACGTTCCCTTGCATAAGGTCAAGTTAGTATCAGACTTAGTTACTGGTTCTGTTGTTGTGGGTACCAGGCCCACTTTACCCATTAAAGGGGTATCTTTGTTGTTGGGAAATGATCTAAGCCGATCACTTTGGTTAGCACTGAGAAATTAGAAGAGGTTATTCCTGGTATTTTTCCCTCCTGTGCTGTGACTCGAGCTATGGCCAAAAAGGCCCAAGAAGAACCAAAAGATTGTAAACAATCTACAGATGTCTTAGTTGATTTGTCAGATACATTCTTGAACAACTATGACCATGATGTGCAGAATTCTAGTGATACAAATCCCAAGGCCAGGGTAGATTCTGAAAAACAAGACTCAATTGACTGCAAAGATGTATCACTTTCAAAATCAAAATTGATTTCAGAGCAGGAAAATGATCCTGAATTAGCTCCTTTATTCAAGTTGGTCCTACCACCAGTAGAGCTAGATAAGATCCCTGTAGGCTATTATGTCAGAAATGGTGTGCTTATGCGAAAGTGGAGGCCACCAACTGTCCCTGCATCTGAAGAATGGTCAGTAGTTCACCAGATTATTGTGCCAAAAGTGTACCAAAGTGAGACATTGAAATTGGCTCATGAATCTCCAATGGGTGGCCATTTAGGCATCAACAAAACTTACAACAAGATAACCAAACATTTCTATTGGCCTCAAATTCGGCACTGTGTGGCAGAATTTTGCAAGACTTGTCACATTTGTCAAATGGTAGGAAAGCCAAACCAAAAAATTCCTGCAGCTCCTCTCAAACCCATTCCAGCATTTGAGGAACCATTTAGCAAAGTGATAATTGACTGTGTAGGTCCCTTACCAAAAACTAAATCCAGAAACCAATATCTTTTGACCATTATGTGCGCCTCAACCAGATTTCCCGAAGCCATACCATTGACCAACATAACAGCTCCCAAAATCTCAAAAGCTCTGGTTAATTTCTTTACTCTAGTTGCTTACCAACAGAGATCCAGTCAGATCAAGGGTCAAATTTTATGTCAGGACTATTTCAACAGGTTGTATTTCAGTTAGGTGCCAAACAGATCAAATCTAGTGCTTATCACCCAGAATCCCAAGGTGCACTTGAAAGGTTCCATTCCACTTTGAAGAATATGATTAGGACATATTGTTTAGACAATGAAAAAGACTGGGATGAAGGCATCAGCTTATTATTGTTTGCAGTTAGAGAGTCTGTTCAAGAGTCTTTAGGCTTTAGTCCCTTCGAGTTGGTCTTTGGCCATTCAGTCCGTGGTCCTCTCAAGCTGTTGAAGGAAAATTGGTTATCTGAGAACACCGAGAGCCTAAATCTGTTAGACTATGTCTCGAAGTTCAGAGATAAGTTGAAGAAGGCTTGTGAGCTGGCGCAACAAAATTTGAAAACTTCTCAGTCAAAAATGAAGATGCTTTATGATAAGAAATTACAAAATCGTATCTTCAATCCTGGAGGCAAGGCTTCAGTGTCATCACCTGGCCAAATGAATAAACTACAGGCCAGAGATCTAGGGTCATACCCAGTAGCAAGGAGAGTAGAAACTCTCCAAAAGACCATTAAAAACTGTGATAACAGACATTCAAACCAAATGTAGGAAATAACTATGGTAAAACCATACTTCGAAACAGGTATAACATAGCTTATGATGGCTATTAATAGAAACACTGTTAAAGATAGGAATTCAGTGTATAAACAGGACTTTGAAAAAATAACATATGGCGTCCGCATGGATACGCCCTGTCCAGAAGCTGTATTTAAAGTGTAATTTATATACCTGTAATTAGTAAGTTTATAAAGGTTATACATGGTACTAATTTTACTTTTGTATTTAGACAAAAACGTTTTGTAAAATGTTATTACCTGTGTTTGTATACATCATGAAAATCTCTTGTAAAATTTTGTAATCCCTTGGTTTCCAAAATTTTTCTTTAAGGGGGGAGGTGTTACATATATTGGACACTATATTAGTACATTGTATATTACATATATTAGGCACTATATTAGTGCATTGTTTAATTTAAGCTTTATGTCTATACATTGTCATAAAAGATAATTGTGTTGTTGGTTCTTTTTGTGTGTTGACATTTAAAGTAAGGGAGTTATTGACTTTTGTGTTTTAGTGTTTATTGATCTGTTCACAGACTGGGGGAAATCCCCCCCCTCAGTGGTTATGTTAGATTTGGGGAAACCCAATTACCAGTAGTTTCTAGAACTTCCTCATTTGGCCTAGATGGCTCAAGCCTCTTTTGAGTTGGTTCTGTACAATTCCAGAGGAATCTGTGAATGTATATAAGGAATGTACATCTGACCACAAGTGAACTTTGTATTCGCTGGCTATAAGGAGAGCTATCGTGTTTTGGAATATAATATAACTTGTGTTGCTGTGAACTTTTACTGGAGTGAACTAGATACATTGTCTGGACAGATTTATTGCACTTTGGATATTTTTGGATATTGTACAGTTATATAACAGAGTGGATTTACTGCATTTTGGACATTGTCCATATCTTGGAGCAGACAGTACAATTGTGTTAACTCTCTAAAAATCTCCAGACAGACCTTCTGTGTGACTGGATATATAAAGGATAGCAGGACAAGCACCTTTTGTGTTGTTGAGTGTGGGACAGGTCACAGAATATAGATATCTGTGTGCGAGTGAACGCTGGACAGATCACGGGACAGACCACAGGACATTGGACAGATCACAGAATATACCACAGGACGGATTACAGAACAGATTGCGGGATACGGCGGATAAACTTATTCTTAATCTCAGTGGTCAGGTCAGCTAGATCTTGTTATTGTATTAGTGTGCTTAGTTAAGGACATACCAGTTGACTGTAATCATTATTGTTGACTATTAAATAAATTTGTTAAGTTCAACTTTTTGCTTTTTCTGTTACAACTTAAAGACAACCGGTAATTGCTACCGTGCTTGCCTGTGACCGTAACAGACTGATACTAAAGTGAAATATTTCCCACTCAATAAGACACTTTAAACATAGACTGATGGTTTCCCAAGTAAATTTGAGTGATTACAATTTCAATAAAATATACTCAATCAAATTTATCACTTTGAGAATTTTGAATATCAGGCATTTTATTATTAAAATAAAAGTAGTTAAATATTGCAAACTATTTGCTTTAAAATAGACCATAATTACTTGTGCACAACCTCGCCAAGTGTTGAACCATGTGCATAACTTTACCACGCAATAATTCTCTTGACTGCTTTATAGACATTTAACTCAATCAAAACACATGCAGCAAATAAATAAAGATTACTACTTTTAAAATACACACCAAAAAAAAAAAGACTCAAACTGTAAATAAATTCCCACAAAGCCATGTGCTCCCACCACTGCAAGTGACATAACAGAAGCAAAATACAACCACCTTGCTTCAGTAATACTGCACTCCCACTGAGACACTAAAACCACTGAAGCACAGGTTCCCCCCAAAAATAAGGTTCAGATGACCAGTTCTTTAATTTGACAACTTATTATTTTTACTGCTTGTGTGTAATGCTGTATCAGGGAACAGAAACATTTTTCATGTTGTTGGCTGTTTTGACAATCGTTGCCTTGACTTGGCCCATTTGGGTGAAAGTATATTCAGAAACTTAAACCTACATAAACTAGACTGATTAAAATTTTAAAAATGCATGCCTCACCATAATATCTCTAATGTCAACCAAACATAATTTTTTACTAAATATTTCTACCATACATTTTGAGTTATTTAGTTCAAGTTACAGATGCATATCTGTTACATAAACTGCAGCTGTAAATAAATTTTACTTGCACTGTAAAATGACATGGTTTTAGCATCTACAGTAGAGTGCTGCATTCATAAATGAAATACAAATTTACTTGACACTTACAATATGATATCAATCCTTCCACGTCTTCATCTATTTTAACAGATTATTGGTGTTGATCAAAAGCATAAATTTTTCGATAACTAATTATAAAGTGAGACATTTACCTTTTATGCTAGAAAAATGTATTACTGCATTCTAAGTCCAAACTTTAAACTATGTATTCTGAAGGATAGACAGTTTACCTAAATTTGGTTATTCCGAAAATTAACTTCAAAAACTCTAAATTGAAACAATATACAGTAGAACCTCTATTATCCGACCTTCTTGGGAGAGTAACAATTAGGTGGGATAATAGAAAGGTCGGATAATAGAAAGCCTAAAATAACAGATTTAATGGAGTTGGGAGAGTGAATTGGAGGTCGGATAATTGAAAATTCGGATAATAGAGGGTTGGATAATAGAGTTTCTACTGTACCTATTTTTCTACTGGGTAGTTTCAGGGAAACATACAAACATTATGGTCAATCCAGGTAAACTAAGTCTTCTGGTATGTGTGAGAAAAAAATATTTGTAGGTGTGTACTGTATAGAAAAGAGGGGGTATTATGGTGGATTTTTACTTAACAGGAAACTAACAGGAAAGCACATCACAAACACTAAAAATTGAACCAGTACCTGGAGGAATCCGACCTTCACTCTTGGCTTTTAGTATTTCTCTAAAAAAGGCAAGAATGGCTTGTATTCCCCTTTCTATGATTTCAGCAGGGGGGAATTCTAAAGGATTATGTGCAATATTTAGTCCATTCAATGTTGTAACCAAACCTACAATGTAGAAATATTAACAAATTGTAAATTAATTCAGTCACACTTATTTTGCAATTAATCTAATGTGACTTTCACAAAAAAAAAAAAAAAAAAAACATTTTCATTATTTTTAGTTATTTTTTTCTACAACTATAGAAGTGAAATACAACACATTTACCATTTCAGTGTCATTTCAAAGCATAATGTTAACAATTTAATTCTATCATAATATCATCACTATGTTTATGCAGTAATAAGCATTTTGTTTCCTAAATAATTATTGTTGTACACAAAACAAGTAGCATCAGAAGTATGAGTACAAGCTGGATCTCTTCAAAGTAATGTTGTGTGTGAAATTCAAATTTTTTCAAAAACTTTGATATCAGGCATATTTTATAAGTGATATAACAATTATTTACCGGTATCATATTGACAATTTAATAATTGACACCAGAATCATATCACTAAATTAGCAATTATTAAAAAAAAAACCTTAGTCCCTTTAGGTGTATAATAATGAATTATTATTTCTTTATCTCAAAAACTATAACTCCTGAAAGAAAACCTTACAATTGCTGCACTCACCAAGTTCTAAAGGCAACGTTCTCAGTTGGTTTCCCTCCAGCAATAGATTTTTAAGGCACTTATGTCGGGACACATATGTGGTAGGTATTGAAGACAAATAATTATTTCTTAAATCAAGCCAACTGAGATTGCTTAATTTGTCAAAAAAGTCTTCTGGCAGTGATTGTAGCTCATTTCCTTCCAAGTAAAGGTACTGAAAATAACAGACCTAATATTTAGAACATAATAAATATTTACAGCCAGAAAAATGGGGGGTTTATAAATGCAAAATGAGATGTAATCTAATTGTTAATTCAACCCAGCATCAATTTTGTGTGGTTGTCATAAATAACATAATTAATTATAAAGATGACACACATTCCATAATGAAGACATATCACAGTAGTTTTTCACTTATTCTTTTCATATTAACAACTGACCTTCAAGATTAAAATAATCCTAATTGTGCTCCCATACTTGTACCATACATATTTGTTATGTCCAATCCACAAAATTGCAAATTTCATGAAATAGACAAGAATTTTGTCAATTTTCTGAAACAGACAATTGACTGGTCGATTTCGTGAAATTCTAATAGCACTTTTATAGCGCTTAATCTCTGTCAAAAGACAGATTCTAAGGCGCATCACACAAATGGCCAATTTATGCAACTGTGGCTTGCCCATTTCATGAAATAGGCAATCGTAAGTATGAAAGTATAATTCCCAATTTCCCATGCATCAATAAAAACTGCAAAATTGCCAACACTTAAAATTACTGTATTATGTCAACAATAATACACAAATATGTAAGAAATAGTTGAAAATGTGTTATTTCAAAATCATAAACTTCAGGTAAAAAGAATGGTAAATAGTCTTTTCCTGTCTCAATTGTTTAAATACACTATTTTGTAATTACTTAACTGTGGCACTAATAAAATATCCACTTTCGAAAGTAAAATATTGGGTACAACTGTAACATGTCAGAAAATATGTGAAATAGAGCCCATTATGAAATGTACATTCTTTTGTTTTAAATATCAAAGGATTATGTGTAAATTTCATGTCTTGATCACAGAAAAATAGAAAAAAGAAGTAAACTGTTATTAATTTTACTAGCATTGATTTTATTAAGCTTGTTGATTTTGTGAACACAAAAATGGTTGACCTCACTGGAGTAACTGAATAATGGCTCAGGGCAGATGATACTGAATTTTATTGCCTGAGTGTTTAATTTTGGATTAATTGAATTTAATTCAAAGTATTCAGAGATTCAAAACTTTGATCTGGTGGTAACAAGGCCAAAAGATGTTTTGGTCCCCTAGCCTGAGCGCAAAGCCATCAGAGACACGAGTAGTGCACTAGAATTTACAAAAGTCTGGGGACACAAAGAAATTCCAACTTAGACACATCCCACAGCTAGTCTAGAACTCAGACGGTCACCCATCCAAGTACTAATGTAGCCCATTGTCGCTTAACTTCAGTGAGCAGACAAATACTCATCACGCAGCGCCACAATTCATGAAAGTGATCTGTAGAAGCATGAGCTGCTCCGAGGCTCACGCTTAAAAAGAATTATATTGCATCAATATTAAGACAATATGATCTTCCAACTTTACTAGATTTTATTAGATACTTGTTAGGGAATCTAGTCATCTCAGCCAATTTCAAAGTCAGCCCCATGCACCCCTCCCTTCCCCTATCCCCCAAATATAAAGAGTTATTTGTACTCTTTAAGGTACACATGTGTACCGTTCACTAATACTAGTATTTAATGGCTATCCAACTGGTATGAATATACATAAATTTCCACACATTTTTAAAATCTAAACAAATGTCACATTCCTTTCCTCCCACCATAAATGTATATTATTGTAATGTTTGAAATGTTTTCTGAATATATTTATATTATAATCTGTTTCACATACAATTAATACAAAGGGGAGAAGTAAAATAAGATATGAAGGCAGAAATATGCCTTTCAAGATTTACACAGAAAATAAGTGCATGGGAACTCTGTTCCTCGCCATTGCGTACCATCAGAAATACCATCAGAAATGGGCGATGGGACAGAAACTTGGGCTAATTGATATTATGTAAACAAAAGAGTTACAAGGATTTGTCACATATACTTAGCATATTTCATGCCTGTTATGCTTTTCAAATGATTTAAACTGTTTTTATCTCTGTGTCAGTGATGCAATTAAGTATACATAAACATGCAACATGCCGAAGTTGTACATGCGCCAAAGTTATATCAATAAACGATACCAGATTTCTTGGCACAAACTTGAAAAATCAACAATCATTACGATTTCATGCATACGTCAACTTCACTGATTTTGCCAAAATTTGTCTGAGTGACTATAACGAAAAACAAAGATTAGACTTAATCGTGCACAATAATAGGATTTGTGTCTGCTGGGAAGCGCATATGATAACTGGAATCATGATGATACTAAAAGGAAATCGGTCTGATATAGTGGTGGTGGACCAATTCACGCCCGGGTACCAATTCGATCACGCCCACCCCTAAATTTATCCAAAACAATCACAGTTAAACAATATATTACAAATGTATATTATCAATTTGATGATTAATCTATGATGTGGTAAACATCTTCTCTATGAAAAATTATAAATCTTCAAGAAAATTGGGGGTGGGCGTGAATTGGTCCACCACCACTGGAGAATGAGAAACATATTCAATCCTCAACAGCTGATACCTGCAAACTTCTGCATTCAAGCAATGTTTCTGGAATTTGTTTAATAGATTTTCTTGACAAATCAAGCAAAAGTAAATTATTTTCTTTCACTTCAGTAATTCGCTTCTGAATAATTTCTTGTTGAAGCTGTCTTTTCCGAGTATTTTCAGATGTGATTTCGGAATCAGATTTATTTTCTTCTTCTTCATCGATGTTACTATCCAGTGCAAGTGAAGTATCTTCAGTTTCACTTGGTTCTTCTGGGATGTCAGGTTCTTGACTAGAATTCTTTTGGGGAGTTCTATTTTTTATGCCTGCCATTATTTGATTTTCCACTGTACTGTATAACAAAGTATTTATTTATCCAATCAACATGATGGTTGAACAAAATATTTTCTGACGTATTCAATATTTAATCACCAAACAAAAATAAGGGTTGTTCCTACATTTTCATGGAGGTCGACATATTGTTTTCATCTGTTTCATAGAAACGATCGAAATGATAGAAAAATAATTTTATTTTATCCTAAAATACACAAAAATAAATTTATTTATAGGATTAATTAAATAAACTATATTTAAAAATCGAACAGTTTACAAAGTACACCAAAATATAAACAGAAACATATAATCTAAAATATATTTTTGAGACTATATATTCAGGGTGATTTCTAAACCAAACGTTGCCTACAGGTCCATTATAAAACCCGGAATCGGAATTTTTTCCGGAATAACACCTCTTACCGCACCTCCATCCTTATTGGCTATTGGAAGTATGGGGGCAGGGATTCAATCCTACACACCTTTACATACACCCTGAGTATAGCAGCCTAATTTAGGGTGATGTTATTTGGAAATTTAGAGTTTTACATTATTCCATGTCATTTCAGAATATCAAATTTATGTTATAAATGATATTAAATGTAGTCACTCCTTTAAAGATGGAATATTGTAATTCTATCCACTATAATATATATTGGAATTTTTTCTGGAATAGCACCTCTTACCGCACCTCCATCCTGATTGGCTCTTAACAGTGAGGGGGTGGGGCTTAAGTCCAACGCACCTTTCATAAAACCCCTGAGTATAGGGTGCCTGAGTATAGCAGCCTATTTTAAGGTAATGTAATTTGGAAATTTAGAGTTTTACAGTATTCCATCTCATTTCATAAAATATTGTTAGGAAACTACAGGGGAAATCTGTGACCTCATTTCTTGTCATGAATATTAATGACTTGGGTGCTATGGCCGAATCTTGAAATTGCTACAAATTTAAAAGCTGATTGCAATCGTAAATGGTCCATTATTATTACATTTATGCTTTTTTTCATTTTAAACACTGTACAAAGATTTATTTGTCTGTTTGGCCCAATTAAATTAGTGGCGGCCAACTTATGACCGCGGTCAACTTATGCCTAGAAGCAGTAGTTAAAACTATTTGACCTTCGTGGAGATGTCCATTTTATAAAATATTGCAAAGAAATCCCAGGGGAAAGCCCTGTCCTCATATCTTCTCATGAATATTATGTCAGTTGCACCAGTAATCATGCTACTTAATAAAAAATATCAATAAAGTATGTGATAAAACAAGTTTTGCATTAAGTTCTCCACAACTATAAAATACTTCAGGCATTATTTATGCTGAATTATGAAGAAAATGTCCACAAAAATGCTAAAAAATATTTGTTGCATTCATTTAATTTAGAATGTCACAGGTTATATGTCACAGGGTTACTGACCCAGTTTTCATGCTATCTGTTGGTTATTTCAGAAACTTTAAAAATTAAATAATTTTTGCACAATACTAAACAAAACAAAGACATAACTATTGAACTCAACGCAATAAACTTTCCAATGGTGTTTTAATTGTAAAAATTGGTTATGTATTGACAGATTTACAAGCAATTAAAGATAAACAAAATTTCACATTGCATGGATAAAAATTTATTTCAAACAAACCATTGCATGAACCCAAAATAAAGACTAAAAGAGTTTGAAAACTAGTGCTAGCACAAAAACTGGACCATGGACCATAATGACCGCACCTCATATTTTAACACCGCACCTCACCGCACAATTTTACCACACCTCGACGCACCTGTTTTTGTAAATCCGGAAAATATAAAGTACCTGCCTATGGTCCCCTAATATACAGGTGCATTATAAAACCCGGACTTCCGGAAGGGTGGTTGGACCAGGGCGGTAGGGCACTAGAATTGGGCTATATCTCCTAAGCTTTATTACGTATGATCCAAGTTCTTATTATTTTTGACAAGGTTGATGGTGTCTATTTATATAACCTTCACTTTGTTTGGTATCTGGTAGCAAACTATAAATAGAAGACATTTTGCAAAACACAGGGCGCCATCCATAGACAGGGCGGTGAACTAATCATTTGCCAGGTCACCGCCCCAGCCAATCAAGGAGACGAGGTCACCGCTCTGCCAATCAAAGAAAAGAGGTCACCACCCAAGCCCATCAAGGAGAAGAGGTCACCACCCCAGCCACTTAAGGAGAACAGGTCACCGCCCAAGCCCATCAAGGAGAAGAGGTCACTGCCCCAGCCCATCAAGGAGAAGAGGTCGCCGCCCCAGCCCATCAAGGAGAAGATGTCACCACCCCAGCCCATCAAGGAGAGTGGAAAAATCAATTGGCTGTAACTATGTTAAAAATTCTCTCAGCATCTGTTCTCCAATTGACTGGGCGGTAAGTAAGGCGGTGGTAAGGGAAGTCCAGAAATTGGACCTAATATACACCCTATTCTAACATGACACGGCTGTGTCCGCGATTCTGATTGGCTAAGACACAAAAAATTGCTCTGTAAAACCCCGCATAACATCATCAGTTCTATTTTATCGGTCACAATGCTGCTCCGCAAAAGAAAACTTGAAGTAACAGCCTAGATTTTTTTCATTAAATAGACAAATAATGGTAAACACGATATTCAGGGATTCTTACATTTGAATATAGAACATACTGATATGTATGTGCTGAAGTTTAAAGACCTTTAACAAAGAAAAGGGTTGTCTTAATTTGTGGCTGTTCCAATAATTCAATGGCACCCTCAATAAAAAAATCTTTATAGAATATTCGTATACGTATTTTTCAATACAATAGCTTCAAAACTAATTTTTATAAGATCTTCTAAAATGCAGCTAATAAACAGTGATATTTTGTGATTTAAAGTGTACAAAACTACATCCAGTATTGACTATTCTCAGCGGTTTGGTGCAACACTTTATGCCAGCAACAAAACTTTGGCATACTGAAGAGCTCACTGGCAGTCCATTCCAGCAGCTAATAAACAGTGATATTTTGTGATTTAAAGTGTACAAAACTACATCCAGTATTGACGGTTCTCAGCGGGTTGGTGCAACACTTTATGCCAGCAACAAACATTTTGGCATACTGAAGAGCTCACTGGCAGTCTATTCCAGTAACCGTTTTGGTGTAACACTTCATCCCAGTAACAAACATTCGGTAACTGTAAATGTTCTGGTGTAACTGTCTTGGTGCAACACTTTATCCCAATAACAAACATTTCGGTATACTGAGGAGTTTACTGGTACGGAAGCCAGAATTTGGACACGTCAGTCCATTGCAGTAACTAATAGACTATTTCTTGATAGGAAAGACTCTGCTTAAGAGGATTCCATGCTATTCACTCCACAATATATAATTTTTGCCGACTTTGAATTGCATATATTATACATGGTATGAAACGCAACCTAAGTGCAGGTTCTGAACCAGATAAAAAAAAACAAATATGGAAGGAACACCTGTTAAAGCATCCTTTAATGAAAGTGCTGAAAATTTCGATACAGATCCTCAAAGGTCTGAAACAATTAAAATGGTGAAACAGAAAGCTCCCGACTGGTTTAGCTCTGCCTTTGACTTTATCCTGTGTGAATTAAGTCGTATACAAACTAATGCTCAAACATTATCTAAATGTGCAAATGAATGTGAACAGAACAAGAAACAAATTACTAGTTTGACGCAACGAGTGCAAGTTTTAGAGGCTGAAAATAAAAATTTGACAGATCAGATTGTTAATCTTGAAAATTATAGTCGCAAAACAAACCTGATATTCAAGGGCATCCCTGAGAAGGGACCAAGTGAAGATATAAAGCAACTTATTATTAATTTCATGGAAAACAATCTTGAAATTGAGAATGCAAAATCAATATCTCTCAGTGAAGTTCACCGATTAGGTAAGCCTCCTCACCTTCTACCAAAAGCTCAGCACAGGCCACGCGATGTTCTTGTCAAATTTGTTAGCCTAAGTGACAGAAACAATATATGGTCAAAAAGGATGTCCTTGAAAAATACTAAATATTTTCTGAGCGAAGATTACCCCGCCATTGTGCAGCAAAGAAGAAGGATCCTCATGCCCTACCTTAATCAAGCAAAGAAAAGCCACTCAGTTGCAAAATGTGCATTGGTCGGAGACAAATTACTCGTGGATGGTAAAACTTTTACTGTTGACACAGTAAAAGATGGGATGTTTACTGATGAGAAAGTAACAGAGTCTCAAGTCAAGGAAAATTTAAGACAATTATCAGAAATTGATGCAGTAGCTTTTTTTGGAAAGAAATGTTTCTTCAGTAATTTTTACACAAGTCCTATTGAAGATGGTGGGAAAAAATTTGCAACCGTAGAGCACTTCTACCAATTTAAAAAAGCCACGTACTTCAACGATGCTTCGACTGCCGCAGCAATTCTAGGAGCCAAGACCCCAGAGAAATCTAAAGCTCTTGGGTATCTAGTGAAAGATTATGAAGAGGAACTATGGCATAAAGTAGCCCCGCAAGTTATGTTTAATGGCTGCCTCAAAAAATTGCAACAGTATCCTCAGCTTGCAGAGAGCTTGAAAAAGTTAAAAGGTGGAATTATTGAAGCAAACCCAAAAGATGTTTTTTTTTCATGTGGACTAGCACTCCACAGCCCACACATCATGGACAAAACAAGGTGGCCTGGTAAAAACATTCTTGGAAACATCTTGTGTCAGGTTAGGGACACACTAGACACTGCAGATACAGAAACCTGAAATATCAGTCCATATACCACTAACAAATATATAAAGTTAACAATAAATTCAATTTAGTACATTAGCTTATTGCTAATTAATAAATTGTGCCGCTGTTTAATAACAGCCTCCATAAATTGTATTGGATACTAGATTACTAGTAGTTGTTTTAAGTTGAGTCTATAATTTGAACATGCATAATTACACCAGCTTGCTGCTAAACAACAGATCGTTATAAAAATACAGCCTACTTTATGAAGTGAATATGTATACATATACTTGCCTGCTTCTAGTAAAAAAATGCTGATGTATAATATGAGCATAATTGTTATATATAGAAATTATATAGAATTGTTACATATATTATTTAACAGAACAAATATCAGTTATAGTGTCCTTCTAAAGGGACTAATTTGAATGAACACAGGCGCTCTATCAAAACTCTGTAAAATATTTGTGTAAATTGAACTGGCATGTTGCTAGTTAATAAATTGTGCTTGTAACAGTGTAAAATAATTATACTACGGGAATTGGTATAAGTACACTAGTAACAGTGTAAAATAATTATACTACGGGAATCGGTATAAGTACACTAGTCTGTTGTTTGTTAACAAACCGTGCTGTTATATAATAACAGTACAAGTGACAGTCAACAAAATCTGTGCCTCAGTCTAATAACAGTACAAGTGATATTTATAGATAGTTGGCATGTTGCTAGTTAATAAATGGTGCTTGCAACAGTGTAAGATATTGATATTAATTGAATTGTTATAAGCTTACCAGCTTGTTGCTAGACCTTTAACAAAAACTGCTTGCAACAGTGTAAGATATTGATATTAATTGAACTGTTATAAGCTCACCAGCTTGTTGCTAGACCGTTAACAAAAACTGTGCTGCAGTTTAGCAGCACAATTAAGTTTAGCAGCTTGTGTTAAGTAGTTAATACTTAACAGTACAAATGCTACAATTTCATAGTGTGCTGCTAGATATTTATACTAATTATATGGGTAGAAGTACACTAGCTTGTTGCTAGATAACTAACTGTACCATTGTCCAACAACAGTAAAGGTTAACAAAAACTGTGCTACAGTCTAATAACCGTACAAGTGATATATATGTATATAGAGAAGCAGTGAATACTTGACAGTACAGATGCTGCAAGGTTGTAGCACATTGCTAGTTATTATATTGTGCTTGCAACAGTGCAAGATATTTATATTGACTGTACTAGTATATGTACACTAGCTAGTTGCCAGATAGCAAACGGTACCATTGTCTAACAACAGTACAAGGGACAGATAACAAAAACTGTGTTGCAGTCTAATAACAGTACATGGGATATATATATAGAAGCAGTTAATATTTAGCAGTACAAATACAAATGTTACAATGTTATAGCGTGTTGCTAGTTAATAAATTTTGCCCGTAACAGTGTAAGATACTTATACAAATTGAGCTAGTATAAGTACACTAGTACACTAGCTTGCTCCTAGTGCCGTAGATAACAAACTCTACTGTTGTTTAATAATGGTATAAGTGATATTACACTAGCGTGTTGCTAGTTAATAAATTGTGTTTGCAAAAGTGTAATATACTTATATTGATTACACTGTTATAAGTACACCAGCTTGTTGCTAGTTAACAAACCATGCCAGTACAGATTAACAGTACAATTGCTACAATTTCATAATGTGTTGCTAGTTAATGGATTGTGCTTGTGGTAGTGCAAGATAATTATATTAATTGTATGAGTAGAAGTACTCTAGCTTGTTGCTAGATAACAAGCTGTACCATTGTCTAACAACAGTAAAGGTTAACAAAAACTGTACTGCAGTCTAATAACAGTACAAGTAATATATATAGAGAAGCTGTTAATACTTAATAGTACAAATGCTACAATTTCATAGTGTGTTGCTAGATAATGGATTGTGCTTGTGGCAGTGCAAAATATTCATATTAATTGTATGGGTAGAATTACACTAGCTTGTTGCTAGATAACAAATTGTACCATTGTTTAACAACAGTAAAGGTTAACAAAAACTGTGCCACAGTCTAATAACAGTACAAGTGATATATATGTATATAGAGAAGCAGTGAATACTTGACAGTATAAATGCTGCAATGTGGTAGCACGTTGCTAGTTATTATATTGTGCTCGCAACAGTGCAAGATATTTATCTTAACTGTACTGGTATAAGTACACTAGTGTGTTGCTAGTTAATGGATCGTGCTTGTGGCAGTGCAAGATATTTATATTAATTGTATGGGTAGAAGTACACTAGCTTGTTGCTAGATAACAAACTGTATCATTGTTTAACAGTAAAGGTTAACAAAAAAATGTGCCACAGTCTAATAACAGTACAAGAGATATATATGTATATAGAGAAGCAGTGAATACTTGACAGTATAAATGCTGCAATGTTGTAGCACGTTGCTAGTTATTATTTTGTGCTCGCAACAGTGCCAGATATTTATATTGACTGTACTAGTATAAGTTCACTAGCTTGTTGCCAGATAGCTTTTTTTTTTTGTTCTATGCATACTAACACGATACTAGTTAACAGCGTAGGGGTGATATATACCAGAAAAAACGGCACATGCAAATTAGTTTAGTTTATAAAACATGCTATTATACAACTACATGGAATAATAGAAGCTATCGAACTTAGACATAATCTCTGTCCAAATATATTAACTAACCAGCCAGCAGAAATATCCGAAATAGTACTGGATAATAAAAGCACCAGGTCCATAAGACAATTGAATATAAACTTCATATATTCTTTACCAAACATGATACTGTTGGCTTTGACATACTCATGAAATTGAAGAATCCCCTTGTTCACATTATCCACGCTAAACAACTCATTCTATTCTCAATTCAATAATTTTTGTTCCTCATATAGCTTCATTTATTTCCTGTACCATGTTTTTTTTTCATTTCTCATTTCATTTTTTTACTTTTCTCCAAAAAAAGTGTTACGTTTGTGCAATTTTTCTTGTATTGTTGATGAACTTGTGTGTGGAAACAACAAAAGGTCGTTATCATATTTACTTTGTTATAGGTGAGCTGCAGTTCTGCAAAACAATAGTAATGCATAGTGTATGTGTCTATATACAGTTTTAATGCTAGGGGTCTAGCCAACAAAGACAAGCGAGTTGCCACTTTTAGTTGGCTGAAAACAAAAAGGTCTGGTATATTTCTTATTCAAGAAACTCACTCTATTGAACAACTAGAAAAAATCTGGAGGCAGCAATGGGATGGTCCAATATTTTTTCAACATGGGAAATCCAATAGCAGAGGAGTGGCTATCCTTGTTACAAAAAACATAGACTTTGTAGTAAATACTATTGATAGTGTTGATGATGGAAGATTTTTGTTAATAGATTGCGCTATCTTTGGGACCAAATACATTCTAGTAAATATTTATGCGCCAACCATCGATAAGCGAACAGAACAAACCGATTTTGGTTCCTTTTTATTTTCTAAGGTTGAAAAATTTTTGGGATGTAATATCATAGTTGGTGGTGACTTTAATATAAATATTGAGAGGCTAAAAATTTCAACTAAGAATTTTCCAGCAAACTACGACGATTATATCCTAAATACAATAGAAATTTTAGACCTAGTTGATATCTGGAAATTACAACATCCTGATACAGACAGATATACAAGACATGAAAAAACTAGGTACGGATTCAGACAATCTAGGATTGATTTTTTTGTTGTACCCAGCTTTTTGGAATTTACTATAGATAATACTGACATTATACCTGGTTTTAGATCCGACCATAGTTTACTTTCACTAACACTTAATGTTGAGGATACACCTACTCGAGGCCCGGGTCTATGGAAATTAAATATAAGTCTATTGCAAAATGAGGACTATGTTGATCTCATAAAACAGACCATTCATCATGCTAAACAAGATAGTGAAAACCTAACTGATAAATCATTAATATGGGATTACATTAAATGCAGAATTCGAACTGAAAGTATAAGCTATGCCATTGCCAAACAACGCAAAGATAACACTCATATAGAAAAGCTAAATCTTAAACTTAATGAGTTACAAGAAATCTGTGATTGTACCCCTACCCCTCAAGTCTTGAACGAAATGGATACTGTTAAAGCAGACATTGAACACTACTTCAACGAAAGGGCACGAGGAAGCATAATTCGATCCAGATGTAAAATAGTTGATGAAGATGAAAAACCGTCGAAATATTTTCTAAATCTTGAGAAATCAAACCAAATGAAAAGGAACATTCGCACACTAATGTATAAAGGCGAACGCATTACAAATCAAGAAAAGATTTTGACCATACAGCGTGAATTTTATGAAAAGCTATATTCCCAAGATAGTAATTATACACTCAATGAATATAATAATTTCCTACAAAAAATAACATTTCCAACCATCTCACAAGAAACCAAAGCTACTTGTGAGGCTAAAATTACTCTTGATGAAATAAAAGAAGCCATTAATGACCTACCGAACAATAAATCCCCTGGTACAGATGGACTTCCTATTGAATTCTACAAGTTTTTTGGCAATGACATCTTAGACATACTGAGCAAAAGTTTTGAGAATAGTTTCGAGCTAGGCCATTTAAGTAATAGTCAAAGAAAAGGTGTTCTCTGTCTCATCCCTAAAAAAGGAAAAGATTTAACAAAGATAGAATCTTGGCGTCCATTATCAATCTTAAACACCGACTATAAAATCATAACCAAAGTTCTAGCCAAAAGATTAAAAAAAAACACTTCCAGAAGTCATCAATCCTGATCAAATTGGCTACATGCAGAATCGATATTATGGTGAAAACATAAGGCTTATTAACGATATCATAAACTACTGTCAAATAACAAGAAAACCAGCGGTTATATTATTGATAGATTTTGAAAAGGCCTTCGATACCATATGTTGGGACTTTTTAAAGTGTTGCTTAGAATACTATGGTTTCGGTACAAATTTCAAAAAGTGGATTGCCACCCTCTACCAAAACATCGAAAGTTGTGTTACGAATAATGGATACCAATCTGAGTATTTCAGTTGTCAAGAGGTATTAGGCAAGGCTGCCCTTTAAGTGCACTCCTATTTTTGTTGGCTACTGAAGTAGTTGCTATAATAATGCGTAATCTAGACTGCATACATGGAATTAATATAAATAAAACATGTATAAAATTATGTCAACTAGCTGATGATATGACTTTATTTGTTGAAGATATTGACTCAATATGTCATGCATTTTCTGTGTTTGAAGAATTTTACAGATATGCAGGCTTGAAGCTCAATAAGGCAAAGACTGAAGCAATTATTATTTATAATGATGGGTTACTTCTACAAAAAAAATTAGGAATCAGCTGGTCTAAACCACCTTTCAAAACCTTGGGTACTTATTTTTCCACGGACTTTGAAGAAGCTAAGTTACTTAACATTAATGACAGACTTGAAAAAATTAAAAGTATAATAACTATATGGAAGGGGAGGGCCCTAACATTGAAGGGTAAAATAACAATTATAAAATCATTAATAGTCCCTCATATACTAACACTGGTCTCATGTCTCTCACCAAGTGAAAAGCTAATTTCAGATATAGAGAGTCTTGTTACCGAATTTGTATGGAACCACCAAAAGGCACTAATTGCCAAAAATACATTAATACAACCTATAAGCCGGGGTGGCCTAAAAATGCCTTGTATCAAGAAGATTGTTCAGACATCTCAAATTATGTGGGTTAAGAGACTTACAAATCCCATTAATGCAAAATGGAAACAGCTATCCTGGTTTCTTTTAAATATAGAGCCCCAATTTATTTTTAAAAAAAGGTTATATTGTGCGATTGAAAAAAAACCAGCCACCAAATATTACCAAGACCTGCTTCGTAATTGGTACGACCTTATAAGTTTTGAGCCTGCAAGACTGTGTGAATTATTGCAAGAACACCTTTTTCAAAATGATTTGTTCCATATTGGAGGAAAATGGATATTTAATGAATATAAAGAGTTAGATAATAAAGGAATTAATCTGGTTAAACATTTTGTCAAAGACAATGGAACACTTTATCAAAGATGTGAATTTCAAGATAGGTATAATATTAATATTGATGCCATGAAATATAATAAGATTATCAGTGTAATACAAACTAAATTGAATAATCTGCCCAAAATAGAGCCATGTTCCTATGATTTACCCAAACAATGTTTTAAGTAAAGATTTAAGTAAAATAAAGAGTCGACATGTCTACAATTATTACATTAGTAGATGCTACTTGAATCCCAGTAGCCAAAATAAATGGGTAGAATACTATCCCTTTCTTGAAAAAGTAAAATGGACACAAATTTACACACTGCCTTCAAAAATTGTAAAAGATTCATATCTGATAAGTTTTCAGTTTAAAATAATCCACAGAATATTCAACTGTAACTATAAACTCTTTGTATGGAAAATAAAACAGTCCCCGCAGTGCCCAATATGCGAACATATTGATAATCTGGAACACTATTTTTATTACTGTGAGTCTTCCAAACTGTTTTGGGTTCAAGTTGAAGCATGGCTCAAAGAAAAACTTCTAGTTAATTTTAATTTTACCGTTCTAGAGATATTGCTGGGTGTTATAAATATTGATAAAAGTCTTTTCTATACAATAAATTACATCATCCTCCATGGAAAATACTTTATAAAGGAATGTAAGGAAAACGAAAAGGAGTTAAGTTTATATAGATACATGTATCTTTTAAAAGATAGGTTAAACATTGACATAGTCTTACATAAAAACCAAGAAAACTACATTGCTTTTAAAGAAAAGTTCAGTTGTCTCATTGAAATGTTACAATTGTAATGAATAAATAATACGCATATAGTAAATAGTACTATATCTTGATTTCAGTAAACACTGATATAAAAGTATACTTACCTGACTTGAATCTGTAATATCCACACACGTCGCTTCATTTCAATATCTGTTGCATATATGTTTTTGTTTAAAAATTACTACATTTGTTGAATGATAATTTTTAATGTAATAGATATGTATGTTTTTTTTTCTGTATCATATGCATTGTAACACACCAAAAAGAAAAAAAAAAAAAAAGATCTTCTAAAATGTCATGTTAGAATAGAAATAGACAATGACGAAAAGATCTTCTAAAATGTCATGTTAGAATAGAAATAGACAACGACGAGCCTTCGTGATCCTAATATCGCTAATTGTTGTAAAGTCGCCTATAACCCCTCGTTCATCATTCTCTTTTTTATATTCTAACATGACACGGCTGTGTCTGCGATTCTGATTGGCTAAGACACAAAAAATTGTTCTGTAAAACCACGCATAACCTCATGAATTCTATTTTATCAAGCAAACAAGGGGGGGTTTTGGTCTCCATGAGCGTGAATAAAAGACCAGAAAATGCATAATATTCAAATGAATTGATTTATGCCTATTGGATGGACAGCTCCAATATTCCACATCCACCACTGCTCACGCCTTCTTCTGTGGGCTGTTGATGGTGTGTTGTATTTGGGAGTGCACCATTCTAAGATAGAGAAATGCAAATCCTTAATAGAGTGACTTGTTCCAGTAAAGTGTTTGGAAACTGGTGTCACTCTATTATCCTTAGGTTTATTTACTGAGAGTCTGTGTTCATACATTCTTTGTCTGAACGCCCTCCCTATTTCTCCAACATAATATTTACCCCATTTTTTACATGTGATTAAATACACAATATCACTAAGTTCACATGAAATTAGTTTGGGGAGGCTTTTTGGTTGGTATTTGTCTCCACTTATGTTACAGGTAATTTCACTTATTTTAGTGATTAGAGGGCAATAAGTGCACTTACCCAGCCGAGTACAATGGGTGGGTATTAGTTTTGTCCTTACCATTTATTTTGGTGGGTATGAAATGGAGGCTTTAGTAAGCATATCTCTAAGGTTAGGTAACCTCTTGAAGCCAATGATTGGTTTATCTGGGAATGTACTAGAGCAGTCATTGCTATGTTGTATAATGTTCCAGTTGTCATGGATGAAACCCTTTATGTCGGGGTTCTGGGGGTTCTGGAGGTAGTAGTCATGACAGGGGTAGAAGTGACATCTTTTGTTTTGACTTCTAGTAGATCATCTTGTGTGTATCTACTGGCCCTTAGCATATGTTTTTTAAGGGTTCTGAATAGGCGTATTTCACAACCAAGAATCTGCACAATCCTTCGAATCTAGATTCAGATTTGGATTCGTTGGATTAGCTAGATTTGTGAAATGCAATTTTCTATAGATCTGAATCTAAAATATGAAAATAAGATGAACCGACATAAATATAATATATTAATATATGCCAATATATAGTAAATTAATAATATCATATTACAATATAATAAAAATTTCCCAAATGTTAAAATTTTTCCCCACATGTTGCTGCCATTATTTTACAAAGAATTATGGGTAATCCAAGGACTCTGAATCCGTTGATCTACCTCGAGAGGTAGATCAACGGATTCATAATCCAGATTCAGATTCAAGTCACAAAACAAGCGAATCCGTTGATCTGACGAATCTAGATTCGACGGATTACGGTTGTGAAATATGCCTAATGGGTACCCTCTTTTCATGTAATGTTCGATCATTTTGACCCCATTATCAATGAAGTCCTTATTCTTAGTACATATTCTTCTTATTCTGAGGAATTGACCAAAAGGCCCTTTCTGATGGCATGGTTTATGGTGAGCAGATTGGTAGTGTAAGTACAGATGTGTGTCTGTAGGTTTTTCATATAATGTTGTGTATATGGATCTGTCAGCGTCAATCTTGACTGTGGTGTCCAAAAAGTTGACATATGTGTCATTAATCTCAGATGTGAATTTAATTTTGGGGTGAATACTGTTGAGGTAATTGATGAATTTATTGAGTTCATCTCGCCCATGTGTCCAGACCATAAATATGTCATCTATGAATCTGAGCCATAAAAGTGGTTTTAGGTGCCAGTTCTCTAGGGCTTTTGTCTCAAAATGATCCATAAATAAATTGGTGTAGTTAGGGGCTACTGCTGTGCCCATTGCAGTGCCTCCTACTTGCAAGTAGTGTTCTTCATTAAATGTGAAGTTCATACTGTGCAGTACTAATTCGAGTAATTTTAGGAGGAATGGGGTGATAGGATCTTTTGTCCTGTCACGCCTTAGGTGGGCTGGCACTGCCAATATCCCTTCTCTATTTGGTATGTTAGTGTAGAGAGAGGAAACATCTAATGTGACTAATAGTGCACCTTCAGGTAGTTTATTCAGGGTTTTGAGTCTGCTGATAAAATGTTGTGTATCCCTAGCATATGAGGCTGTCTTGGGTACATAGTCCTTGATATGTGCATCAATAAACTTGGAGATGTTACATGTTGGATGACCAATCGAGCTGCATATTGGTCTTCCTGGTATACCCTTTTTATGTATTTTGGGTAGTAAGTAAAATCTTCCTGATTTTGGATTATCTATGTTTAGATAATTGAAGTTCTTTTCAGTGATCAATTTTACATTTTTCATATCTGTGAGTACTTGGCATATCTTTTTGGATATGTCAATGGTTGGATCATCTTTGAGTTTGGTGTAAAAGTTACTGTCGCTAAGTTGCCTGTAACCTTCTCTTAGATAATCTGTGGTGTTCATTATCAAAACTGCTGAACCTTTGTCAGCTTTTTTGATGACTATATGGGGATTATTCTGTAAATCCCTCATACCTGCTCTTTCTTCCTTTGTAATATTTTGTTGTGGATTTTTGTTGAGCTTACATTCTAGTAAGTTCATCTTGAATGCTCTTTTGAAAGTATCAAGTGTTTTGTTTGGTGGATTTGGTTTCCAGCCTGATTTATTTTTGAATTTTTGATGGATTTCATTGTATGGGTTATTGACTGTTGTGTCCTCATATTCATCCTCAGCATTTTTGTTCATAAAGTCAATTATGCTTTGTGTGATTTCAAGGTCAATTATTTCATCTGTTGGTTTGAAAAACTGTGCTAATTCCAATCTTCTGTGGAATTTCTTGAAGTCATTCCAGATTTCTGACTTGTCTGGCCTAGACGGTGTAGGGCAGAAAGTCACTCCTTTTTCCAACATTTTTAGTTAGTGTTCATTGAGTTCATAATTAGAGATATTGATGACATTGTGACCTATATAACTTTCAAATTTAGTATTAAGTGGGAGAATGCCTGATGGGGCATTCATGGCAGCTAGTTCTAAGTCTGCCTTAGATTGAGCCATGGTGACAAATCAGGTTGGTAGGGGTTATGGGGTGTCCCCTAAGGTACTAAATGAGATGTGCAAATGCGCCTGTTTGTACATAAGATATAGCATTTATTCTATCAATAAAGTACATAAGGTGAGGTGCAATGAATATATTGACACAGGTGGAGATCCCCTTTCACCTCCATTGGAGCTGGAACAGGGATATTAACAAAAAGCCTTTCTGAATATTTCATTGTACTGTATTACATCCTGTTTTCACTATTTGTATCCTATTATGAGATGTATTCCTCCATAATAGTCACACACTTGACACCATGTATATAGGTCTGATGTATATATTATTATATAATATATATATTAAAGATAGTTATATATAAAGTTATATCTTTCTATTTTATTGTATAATCACATGCACACACATTTATAAAGGCACATGTATATGGTTTTGTTCACAAGAGAACTGCTAACTACTGCTATTTACCTTTATAAAAGGATCTTAGAGTTCAAGAGATGATCATTCCCATAAACTGATACATTTAACATTTGGATTTTATACTCCACTTTACAACTGTCTTAGCCTTTCCCAAAGTCTCTACTTATAACTGTATACCTCTAAACAGGGCCCAAGGCCAAATCTAATCACATCAGAAGATTCATAGCTTATGGTTTCCCATAAGTTGATTCCATATTGCAAACCCTAGGACCAATAATAAGCAAGCTAAAAGCACCTTTAACTTTGCCTATCCTTGTTTGACCTTAAAGAAGGAACCCAAGTGAAATCTGTACACATCAGAAGATTTCCAGCCCATGATTTCCTATAGACTGGTTTCATATTGCAAACCTCTAGGACCAATAAGAAACAAGTTTTTAACACTTTTAAATTTGTCATTACAGGTTTGGATGGTTGATAAGATTACTGCAAATATAAACCACCAGCAATTAACCTTACTTATATCAAAAACAGTTCTACAGCTTTAATGAAGCAATTATAATATTGTAGGTTATTGTTTTCATTAACAAAAATATGTGTCCGGTGTTAAAAAAACAAATTATCTGAAAGCTATGTTATCTGTAGATAATGTCAGTAATACATGATATTTTTTCTACAATGTACTGTGGCATATTACAGGAAATAAAAGGAATATGATGCAATGTCTGTTATTATAGGGACTTGTTAAGTATTATTTGTATTCATCTTGGGCACATCAATCACCAATATTCCATCAGACAATACCACAAACTGGTCTTATATTAAAAAGGTGATTAAAATGGTGATTTCAACTGAAACAATCTGTGCACCTGAACAAGGCTACATGTTTTTTCATTCTTGAAGTATATATACAACAGTGTATTTTCTCCAAATTCTCATTGAGTGAGTGCAAAGAAAAGGTTGAATCCACTATTAAGTTGGCATGGATCTGTATATTTTTACACAGAAAGATTTTGTCCACGTTGTCATGTAAAAGTAACTACATAAAATTACATAAATTACATAAAATAGAGTCATTGTTAACCAAAGATTATAAAGTCCTTTTTACAACTATAAAAGGAAGAGAACAAAGTAATATATGGTGTTGTTGCACTGTGCAGGAAAAAGATTTATTTAACTTCAGTCAAAACCAAGAGATTGCAAACTAAATACACTTGTCAGAGGTAAATATTTATAATAGGAGTATTCCTTTCAGGAAAGCCAAAAGATTTCCCAATAGGTTAATTTCACATCCCAAACCTCTAGGACCAATTGTCTATCCTCGTTTGACCTTGAATGAGGGGCCCAAGGTCAAATCCGACCACACCAGAAGATTCCCAGCCCATGATTTCCTACATGTTGGTTTACCATCCCAAAACTCCAGGACCAATAATAAATGAGTTATAAGCACTTTTAAGTCTGGCTATCCTCATTTGACCTTGAAGGATGGGCCCAAAGTCAAATCCAACCACACCAAAAGATTTCCAGCCTACGATTTCCTATAGGTAGGTTTACCATCCCAAACCTCTGGGACCAATAATAAGCAAGTTATACGCACTTTTATGCTTGGCTATCCTCGTTTGCCCTTGAAGGAGGGGCCCAAGGTAAAATCAGACCACACCAGAAGATTCCCAGCCCATGATTTCTAATAGGTTGGTTTACCATCCCGAGCCTCTAGGACCAATAATAAGTGAGTTATAAGCACTTTTATGTTTGGCTATCCTTGTTTGACCTTGAAGGAGAGGCCCAAGGTCAAATCCGACAACACCAGAAGATTCCCAGCCCATGATTTCTTACATGTTGGTTTACCATCCCAAACCTGTAGGACCAATAATAAGCGAGTTATAAGCACTTTTATGTTTGGCTATCCTCGTTTGACCTTGAAGGAGAGACTCAAGGTCAAATCTGACCACACCAGAAAACTCCCAGCCCATGATTTCCTACATGTTGGTTTACTATCCCAAACCTGTAGGACCAATAATAAGCGAGTTATAAGCACTTTTAAGTTTGGCTATGCTCGTTTGACTTTGAAGGAGAGGTCCAAGGTCAAATCCGACCACACCAGAAGACTCCCACCCCATGATTTCCTACATGTTGGTTTACCATCCCAAACCTGTAGGACCAATAATAAGCGAGCTATAAGCACTTTTAAGTTTGGCTATGCTCGTTTGACCTTGAAGGAGAGGTCCAAGGTCAAATCCGACGAAACCAGAAGATTGCCAGCCCATGATTTCCTACATGTTGGTTTACCATCCCAAACCTGTAGGACCAATAATAAGCGAGTTATAAGCATTTTTAAGTTTGGCTATGCTCGTTTGACCTTGAAGGAGAGGCCCAAGGTCAAATCCGACCACACCAGAAGATTCCCAGCCCATGATTTCCTACATGTTGGTTTACCATCCCAAACCTGTAGGACCAATAATAAGCGAGTTATAAGCACTTTTAAGTTTGGCTATCCTTGTTTGACCTTGAAGGAGGGACCCAAGGTCAAATATGACCATACTAAAAGATTCCCAGCCCATGATTTCCTATATGTGGGTATAACATCCCAAACCTCTAGGACCAATAATAAGCGAGTTCAAGGCTTAATCTTAGCAAATTTTTTATCAACCGATAATCAATCGCCCGTCAATCAATCAATTATGGCCTGATTGATCCCAATATCGACTGGCGCCTAAATTCTTATGTCAGAAATGTGCATACCAAATTTGGTTGACCCACACCTGGTACTTTCTGAGGAAATCTGGTAAAAAGGAAGTAAATTTTTTTTGAATTTTTGATGTGACCTTGATAAGGGTCAAATTTATGCCTGTCAAAAAATTTTCCCATGCCTATAGAAGATAACTGCCAAATATCATTTCGATAGGCCTAATAACAAGGGAGATATTCAAGGGAGACGATAATGCGGCGGCGGTGGCTGACTGAAAACCGGGGTGAAAACAATAAGTGTCCCCTTTTCAAGGGACGCTTAATAATGATAACCCCACAATGACTCTACCCTCAAGTAGAAGTTACATATACATTATTACAGGGCATAGATGCCTATAATCACTGCTGCTACCTACACATTCACAGCCCTAATTCAAGAGCCCAAGGGTCACCCTAAGGGACTGAGCATTACAGCCCCACTGTCTCTAAAACCTAACACCTTGGACTAGTAATGCGAGGGCAAGATTATTAAGTAATCAACAGCCTTATAATCGTATATCACTTGGATAACACTATGTGAATCCAAGCTTTCCAAAATGGAGTCACATCTCCAAGCAGCAAGCAGCTCTGAAGGTAGTAGTAGTGTGGCCTTGCTCCATCACATACAATTAGTGTCACAGTTTAACAGTCTGTATCTGAAATACATAACAACTACTGAGTTCTCAAAATAGAATACATGTGGGAAGGGTATCTTTAAAAATGTTGGACTACAAAATGTAAATAACTACCACTATAATAAATGTTATAATTAAAATTAGGATGGTTCTCCTCGAAATTCAAACGAGTATGGCGCCAATATTACACAATATTTAATTAGAAATGCAAAACAAAGCATTTATGACCGCAGTTTGACCCATAAGAGGGGGTCAGTGGGTAAATCTGACCGGCTATCTAGACTCTTCACATATGGTTTCCCAATACCTCTTAATACATTCTAAAGCTCTAAAAGCAGTAACAAAGGAGATATAAGGCAAAATGTCAAAATCTGCTGTTTTATGGCCCCCTATAGGGGGGTTGGGGGGAATTTGACTTGCTTTCTAGACTCTCCACATATGATTTCCTATTACATTCCAATACATTTTGTGGCTCTAAATGCAATGCTTAAGAAGATAATAGGGGGTCAATTTTCACTGGATCGCTCCCAAAATCTAATCAGCTCACGTTTTTGATAGTACAAACATGTGTATGAAATTACAAGCCTCTGCAGTCAGTAGATTTTGCTTAGTGGCGATGATGGGCGGGTGTACCCAAAAAACTATTTTTTAATCATCTGACCTTAATAAAGATCAAAGGTCAATTTTAAGCATGTGGAAAATTTTTTCGACACCTGAGGTATATAACTGCCAAATATGGTTAAAAACTTCCAATAATGAGGGAGATATTCAAAGTCCATAAAGCGGCGGCGGCAAGGAAACTAAAGCAAAAACAAATAAGCGCCCTTTCGGGGATGCTTAATTAACAATGGGAGTTGCCAGTCCGAAAAATCCTGGAGATAATAAGACTACTTGTCATAATTCAGTTTTGAATGAACAGGGACCAGGAGGCCCTCATAATCAGGTTTGTTAGTGGCTTTCAACCTCTAGTGTAATAGCAATATATCTTTGCACACAGTATTACTGTTGTTTTCATTATGTACGGCTTTCAACCCATAAATAGGAATAAAGCCAAAGAGAGGTTGATTTTGGTGTAAAAATTTCTTGTTTGTTGCATTTTGTTTTGCAAGACGTATTTTTTCCCCCTTAAGTGCTGGGGCTGATTTTACAAAGGGACTTAAGTCCAGATTTAGACTTAAATTTAAGACCTTGGTCTTAAATTTTGTCACCAGAATGTTAAGTCTGTGGTCTTAGACTTAGTGGATTTCAAAAAGCAGCTAAGTCCATGAAATTGCTAAGTCAGTGGACTTAACTTTAAGTCTGGGAGGTAGTGAGCTTAAATTTTGTAAAGAGGACTTAAATATGGCCGTCATAACTTTTCTCCACTTCAAAATTTGAAATGGCTGTAAATAAAATGTAATTATACAGAACACCACTGAAATAGTCTTTGGGAAGTTTATATTCTGTGACAAGGTTTTCTATTTCAAAACAGCACTTATCATTAGATAAAATGTATCAAATGAAGGATATAAAAGGTCATATGACACAGAAAACCACTGTGGTTATTTGATAAGCTTGGACTTAGCTAAGTCACTCTTTGTGAAATCCATTCAAGTCCCAGACCTAGCTAAGACCAAAGTCTTAGATTTAAGTCCCTGACTTAGCCAAAAATTGGCTAACTATAAGTCCCTTTGTGAAATCGGCCCGTGTTAATTTCCAAAGCATATTTATCACCCTCCCCAACTTCCTCAGTTTCACCTATAGTACTTGTCCTCAAGTTAACTTGTTTATTGGAGGATTTACTTCGTGGTTGGGGTGAAAAATGTTACAGTACTTTTTATGTTTGCATTACCCTCAGATACAAACCGTCGACATTTTTCATTACTTTTCAAAATTTTTCTTATCCTTCTGTCCGCTCTGCTTACCATTTTCAGTCTTGACACTAATCACCCGAATGACAGTTAGTGTTACTGGCATCTTCTACAACAGGACTAATGCATTCATTAATGTAAACACCATTACTTCCAAAAAATGATTTGCATGGCACATGTCAGTAATACTATCACAATACTGTTCACTACTTTTACTATGACCTACATTATGTTGTTTAACCACTGCACCTTTGTTTTTATAGACACAACCCAGCAGGCACAGGTCCAATTCTTGACATCATGTTTTGGTCATGTTAGTTTTTGACATCAAGTAACTATCACCTGGACATGATTTAAGGTGGTCACGTCATCTGACACAAATCTGACATCCAGTTTATGTGACATGACATGACTTTATGTCAATAACATACCTACAATATCAACTAGATGACAAAATGATAACCAGACCTAATGTGATTGTATTATCCTATTCAATGACATAAAATTGACACCATCCCAACATGACTTTTTGTAGTCATGTCAAATGATGAAAATATGATGTTCGAATAATATGATGTGACCTGATATTCTACTCGGGCATTGTTTCTGACATCTTAATGATATTAATATGATGTCACTTTGTTAAAACATTTCAAGTGGAGTATCGTCATATTATTTGACATCAGATTAACATTAGTATTCTATAAAATTATATCATTTTTAGGAATATTACAAATGCATCGTATGGATGTCTAAATGATATTTAAGTCTGAATAATTTATCTAGTCTGTGTTAAATCAAAGTTGGATTTTACATCCTGTACAACAACCAGGGTCATATTAGGACAGGCCCTCAGCTTTTTCACATGAGTAGGGGCAAACCTAGGCAGAGGGGACAACCTGTGATTAGATGCTGAACCTACTAACTAACTTGGCCTCTAGTCTGTGATGTTGCTTTGACAAAAATAATTAAGTTTTGGTACATACAAAACAATTATGTTTAAAACTGTAACTAAAATGCTGTGAGACAGCAAAAATTTACAAGAAATATGTTGATTTGTAAACAAATGTATACTTTAGTGTTTGCAACCAAGCCAAAGATTGAATAAATAAAGATAAAAGTTCAGAAAAAGGGCTTCTTATATTCAAACTTTTGTACCCATAATTTGTATCTTTACAAATGGTATTTTTGAACTGGTTCCCACAGAATATTAATTATTTTCTCCCATGGAATAATCTTTATAGTACATGGAAATCACTTAAAGCTGTGTCAGGTAAGTGTACATAAATGGTAGTTAAAGCAATGTAATGTTATATTAACTGTGAAAACAAAATGTTATTAACCAAAATTTTTATTACTGAAAATTGGTTTCAGCACTTGTGAAATGATGTCGGTCAGATTTTTAAATCAGTACATCAGATTGATGTCAGTTTCTGATGTCATATAGACACGAAGTCCATCCAAATTGGGTGATCATATTGATGTCTTATGCTGATATCAAATTTATATCGGCTACTAGATGTCATTTTTATGGCTTTTGGAGATGTCAAATAGACTAGGCTACTAAAGATCTATTTGACATTTAACATATGATGTCATTTCGAATTTCAAATAAGCATCAGTTTCTGATGTCTTGCCCAGTGTCTTTTTGATTTCTTTTTGATATCCTATTGCCTGCTGGGAAGGTCATACAATATGACCAGTACTTTTGCTCTGGTTAATTTTGGCTTTCACAGAAGTAGTGTTTGCATAATTGTTAACATTTTTGGATATACGTTCCCTTTAACCACATCCGAGAACAAAACATTAAGTCTTGTATATATCTACATATAGCAATCTTCTTCCTAATATACTGAACATCAAACAGTCTTGTATTAACATACTCTGAGTTGTATACATATCTACTATTATATACAGATTTGAACCCATGACCATTAGCCACTGTATCTTTGCAGTGGCCTACTGGTTTTTTGACTGATTTTTCTGACTGCAATGTTAAGTCATATGCAAACCATCACAATTAGTCTCACAGACTTGTCTGTAAAATTGACCCGCTGTTCTATGGTGTGAAGAGTACTTGCATATACCTTCTTGAAAGTACCTGCAAACCATTCCATTTTTTGCTTGTGTATTTGTTTATTTTTCGCGAAAGAAAGTGTGGCATAAGTATTAGAAGCAGTAACATGTCTCTGTGCATGTGCCCTACGAATATGGTCATGCTTTTCAGTCTCATTCCATGAAATTCCATGTTTGTTAAAAGTATGGTATGACATGCTTTGGCTGAATTACACGAAAAATCAGAAGCATCTTCCGTTAAATTAATATGGAAGCCCTTTCAATCTCAGACATCATATACATGGGTCTGATCTTATGGGTTCTTGTCAATATGAAGTGCTAGGGCCAGTCTGCAGATTTTTTCACAGTTATCTCCCCAGGGCCTTTCTGACTTAACTCTTCCTTTGGTCACTGCCTCATTAAAATTTCTGAGATCTGCCAAATGCCTTTCAACTTCATTTTGAAGTGATTCGTTAAGTGGGAACTTCACCTGTCCTTACCCATGTCCGTGATCCATATCCGTGTCCGTACCCGTGTCCGTGTCAGTGACTACACCTGTCCTTTTTTTGTATCCGTTTTTGTGTCAGTGATTTCACAATTTATCACTTCACACAAACACTCCAACAGTGAGCAGCAAGGAGTAATAAACTTTTTTTGATTTTTGTTGTTGTTTTGGATAGCCAACTTGCTACTACATAAAAAGTAAGTCATTTTCTTAGCCGGAAATATATATTATACACAGGAGTTCATTGTAAATGGAAAGTAGAATACAAGAAAAAGTGATAGTTTTCCAGAACCTTTCTCAACAATATATACATTCTGTAAGAGACTACATTATGAAAGCTGGTGTGATATATAGTATAAATTTAATGACTCATAGGCCTAATGCTATATATTGTATTATATATTTTGCATTATTTCATTGTTATTATTTTGATCTAACACTTACACAAGGGTGGGTGGTAACTAAATTTATGCCTCTGGTGGCATATTTGTCATAGAATTATGATTTAGGATACACTCAGCATCAATTACTGTGTGATGTGACAATATTTCTAAATTATTGTAGACATGGTGGATGTTGCACTCCAAGTTTTACTATTTTATTGGTACAGACGTCAACATAGAAGAAGAGGAATTAAAAAAACATACTGGATGCATGAAATTTACAGGAGGAGAAATCAGTTTGGGGAATACCATAGACTTGTCCAAGAGCTTCAGCTAGATCATGGCCTTTTCCACAAGTATTTCAGAATGAGCAAAGAACAATTCAGAATTGTCCTTTCATTTGTTGAGGAGGGCATAGCTAAACTAAATACACACCTGAGGGAATCCATTGGTGCCCGTGAACGATTGGCCTTGACAATAAGGTATGTGAAACATAAAATGTGCTTTTCCAACATTTATTTAAAAAATGATAAACCTGAGTATTTAAACAATCATCAAAATTACCGCAAAACTACTGATTTATTCTACAACTACAGCATTCTCATTGGTAAACAACTGACTTAACTCTTCAATAAGGTACAAATGGGCTATTAATATATACAGTCATTTCAAAGAACAAATACTGGATACAAATGTACAAAAATGTAAAACAACGTAGTATGAATTACAGATGAAATAAGCAAAAACATAAAAAAATAAAAAATGGATGCAACTGAGTGTAAACAGTGTATCTCAACAGCATAAAATGTCTTTATAAAAATGTGTCTCTGGAATGTATAAATGAACTATACAGTGTCAAATACTGAACAATAATACACATTAAAACAAAACAAAAGAAAGTCTCTGTAGCTCAATAAATCTAGACTATCTCGCAGCTTGCTATGACTTTTAAAAATGTCTTTAATATACAAACATGTGAACAACATAGTGGCTACATTGTGTAAGTTCTTAACAAAATTACCAAACTGAACACAATGCATTCAGTGAATGAAAAAAGTGTCAAACTTATCCATGTAATGTCTTCAAAAAGTTTGCCTAGAATATATAAATGTGAATATAACAAAACTGCTGCACAGTGTGGGAATTAATTCAAGTCCCCTATAATAGCAGCAAATGAAGGGGCGGAGCTTGAGCTTGCAGATGCATACATGGGGGCCTGGGGTTGGTTTGTAATATATTGCACCTGCATTGGCGTTGTGCTTGG
This sequence comes from Sabellastarte sp. h YS-2021, assembly GCA_964017235.1. NCBI lineage: Eukaryota > Metazoa > Annelida > Polychaeta > Sabellida > Sabellidae > Sabellastarte > Sabellastarte sp. h YS-2021. The sequence goes on from OZ024932.1 coordinate 70,809,674, forward strand.
ACTGGGCCCGGTAAATCCAGGCTGTATGAAAGAGGTGCTTGAAGTGGTTTGCTGGAGAGATGCTGTTGAAGCATACTCACAGGGATTGCTACTTGTGGGGCTTTTTTCTACACAGAATTGTTTGCGATGCAGGAGCTGCATTATTTCAATTTTTGCCTCATATTTTGCTTTTTTTGGTAATTCTTTGAGTAGTCCCAGGCAAGATTGGAGGAATAATTCATCCGGGTCCAGGCATTTTGGCTCAGTTTTGGGTTCACTTTTCCTTTTTTCTAGATCTACTAAATCTAGTACTGCACGGCCCACAGGGTCTGTCACTGGGGCATGTCCCGATGTTTTCCTTTTTTTGCCAACACGTACTGTTTTAGGTCTGGTTGTAGGGGTTGTAAGCTCATATGGAATGGTTTCCCCAGCATCTGTCACTGTCACAGATCCCTGGTCATCACCAGGTGGAGGTGTAGGGGATCTTACTTGTGATGTCCTGACAAAAGATAAATGTTGCTTTCAGTCAACAAAATATCAGCACAGTATATGCATATATATTTAACATGAAAAGACAACATGAAACATGTAGCAGTACATGTTGCAAATTAATTTTTGAAAGTCCAACCATGTAACAGTGATATTTATAATTGAAAACTAATGTTATGGTTTACACACTAATAAACTTCTACAATGTTTACAGGTTCCTTGCAACTGGTGAATCATACCGCTCCCTGGGGTTTAGCTACAGGATCTCTCCAGTCACAGTTCGAGTAATAGTACCTGAAGTTTGCCAGGTGATATGGAACAGTATGAAAGGCACACATCTTAGTATTGCCTCAACAGAAGAAGACTGGAAACTTATTGCTAAGCATTTTGAAGTAATATGGAATTTTCCACACTGCATTGGGACACTGGATGGAAAGCACATTGCCATCCAAGCACCCAGGAAAAGTGGATCCCTTTATTTTAACTATAAAGGTTTTTTTCAATTGTGCTTATGGCTTTGGCTGACGCTAAATATAAATTCATCTATATTGATGTTGGTTCACCAGGAAGGAACAGTGATTGAGGAATATTTGCCAATTGTAAGCTTGCAAAAGGTATGAGGGATGGCACACTGAATATACCAAATGATGATGTCCTACCACAGGATAATGTGAATGGCCCAATGCCATATGTGATGGTAGGGGATGAAGCATTTCCACTGATGAATAATCTGATGAGGCCTTATCCAGTTGGAAAACGACAAGTAGAAGAAAATCAATTGATTTTCAATTACAGGCTTTCAAGAGCTAGAAGAATTGTGGAGAACACTTTTGGCATTTTGACAAGTCGTTGGCGAATTTACCATACCAAGCTTGCATTGGAACCAGATAGCTTGATCCCTGTTGTTTTGGCAACTTGTGTGTTACACAATTTTGTTCAATCAATGTCTACCCCTGCAGAAATAAAAATGATTTGTCAAGAAGCTGAAGAGCAAGGTAATCAGTTTGTACCATTGGCTAGAATTGCAAACAGATGGGAAGGAGCAGCTGCTGAAACTCGCACAAAATTCTGCTCCTTGGCCACTCTTTGTTTTGGTATTTTTCAATTTCATAAAATGGTCTTTTTTGGACCACCATTTCTTTTTGGCTTGTTCACCTAGCACATACATTAACTTTTAGAAATGTACCTAAGAAAGATTCTCAACTGATATGTCAAATGTGTACAATAAATCTATACACTGACCAGACAATTTATTTAACAAGATTGAACACAATTGTATGCACATGAGAGTACATACTAAAATGCTGAGATGTAAACATTTAGCCTACATGAATAACAAACTTATTAACTGATTACAATAAATTTTAAATGTAATTCACTAAGACCCATGTGACCACTAGGACAGGAATGGAAACTAAAGACTGCTACATTAAATGCACAATCAAGTCACAGAACAACTAATCAAGTTAAAGGGTTACACCACCCCCATACTAATATCCAACTTGGATGTCACAATCAAAGTCCCCTCACTTTGAGTGGTTTTACATCTCACAAATTCTAATTCAAACTGGAAGCAATCAAGATTCTACCCCAGTGCCCGCTGAGAACATTGATTCAACACTATATCACACAAGAAGACTCAGATCACAGAAAAAGAAATCAAGAGGAGGGGTTGCATTTTACCTCCAGGATAGTAGTACTTATTATTTGGATGTAAACTATAAGAACCACACTTTTGTAATAAAATCTGATAATAAGTTAAACATTAAATTTTATACACATACTTTGCACAAAAATGATAATATTGTGGAAATTTATGTCCATATTCACTGCTTAAACACAAGTAAGCACTAGACAAAAATAATTGCAATGGCACAAAAACACCAATATACAGATGACTTGCAAACATTGCAGCTTGTGATGGTGGGTGTCAGAGCAGGAGCAAGTTTAAAATTAAATCAATTATGCTGTCCCATTATCTTCCAACTTTGAACTTTGCTTGAGCCATATTTGTGGTTTTGGAGAGAAAAAAAATTGGAGAGAGAGGGAGGAGAAATAAATCACGTCTCAACCATAAAACAGTGGATCATATATACAAAATATATGCTAACCTGTAATGTTAAAGGTCTTCCCAATGGAGTTCCATATGTTTCTGGTTCGTATAGCATCTTTGTATTGTGGATCCCTGGGATTATATGAACAGGGATGATTCCTAACAAGCTCAATAAGTTTTTCTATATCCACTTTACCTGCCATTCTGCTGAAAATATCACGTCAGTATGGCGTTTCCCCCTCACCCCCCCCCCTCATCCGTGTCCGTAAAAGAACGACCAGAAACCATCCCATCCGTGAACTGACACGGGTATTAACATTCACTGGCACGGGTACGGATAGGTGAAGTCACGTATGACACAAATATTGTGTTCCTTCTTTTCACGGGCACGGATACGGACACGGGTACGGACGAATAAGGACAGGTGAAGTTCCTACTTTACAGTACTCCTCAAATATTCCACTGAGGGGACCACACTCTCAGCCGAGTTACTTGTCGTATCGCTGCCGTGTGATACCCTGACTTTGTCAAGATTTTTGCAGGATTCGAACTAGTCAAGTGTGAGCCTGACTTACATGTGAGCTGCCCTGGTCCAGTGCAGCCTCAGTACACTGTCCCAGCTGTCCATGGAATCCATTCCCCCCCCCCCCCCCCCAACACCCGTAATTGACATAAAATTTGGTCAGAAGCCGTAATTTCTATAGATGGCAAAGGGGGTGCAGCTACCTCATCAGCACTAGAAAAGGACTCACCTGCTGTATCACATTGTCATTTCTTTCCTACTAGTTGGGGATGTTCATCTGTACATTTCGAGCAATAAAAAACTGCATTATTCTAGTCTGGTAACAGAACTTAAAGAAAGCTGTAACCACTGGGTGGTCATAGCCCTGTTGTTTTTTTGTTGTTGTTTTTTTTATTTTGTTTCATGAACTATTTACGCTATGTACATAAAAACAATTCTCCTCAACATAAAAGGTACTGGTGGATCTGCTGAGCAGTCACTACTGGACCCAAGTGAAAGAACTCATCAGCCCAAGCCACATCCTTCAGATAGAACTGTGTGAAGGTGTTATGTGACTTCCGGTGGCAGGATTTGTTCCAAGGAAACTCCTGACTGGAAGGCCTTAGAGGCATCAAAGGCCCTGACATCATGGGTTTTAACCTGATATAAGGTGAGGGCCTCCTGATCAGAGAGCTCATAACATAGGAACATAGTCTCCTTGATCCATGAGGAGATGGTGGCAGGTGAGTCCTTGTCAAAACCTTTCTTAAAGGAGACAAGGAATACTCCTAGTTCTACCTGAGGTCTGAGGTGCTGTCCAAATAGTAGCGGAGTGCTCTGACTGGACATAGGGACCTATCAGGCTTGAGCGAATTACACAGAGTTTGGGCCAGGGCTGGTATAACAACTGGGGCGACAATGTATGGAGCATCCTTGGCCAGCTGGTCCTCGGAATGAAAGCTGGGTGATGGGTACAGATACACCTTTGACCAGTCTGACTTGTTTTGCCAAGCATGTATCTCACTCCTGTGTTTGCCCGAACCCAGGGCCAAGAGGAAAACAGTCTTGAAGGCCAAATGCTTCAAAAAGGCCTCTTTTATTGGTTCAAATGGAGCCTTTGTCAGCTGGTACAAAACCAGGGAGAGGTTCCAGGAGGGGATGCCCCTCCGACCTTTGGGTCTGTCTCTATGGAAACTATCCAAGAGACGAGTGAGATTCTCATCTTTGCTGACATTTATGGGTGAATTACCCAGTTTGTCAGCAATGGCTAATCTTTAGCCATCAGTGGTACTTGGCTGTAACTTCCTGTCCTGGAACAGGTATAGTAGGAAGACAGCTATTGACTTTATAGGGGTGCCCTAAGTCCACCTGATTACTGAGGCACCACTTTGCAAAAAATGTCCACTTTGCCTCAGAGAAGCCCTGTTCCTTGATTACTGAGGCTCTAGGAGCCACGCATGTAGGTTTAGGTTTGACAGATTCCTGTGCGGAGTCTGATTGTACGGTTGAATGAGCAGGTTGGGCAGGTGAGGCAAGCACAGTGGGATCTGGTCACTAGATCCCAAAACCAAGGCATGTTGGGCCACCCTGGAGCAATCAGAATAATTCTCCTGCATGGGTAGTCCTGCAACTTCTCAACCACTTTGCCCATGATGGCTACTGGTGGCAAGGCATGTGGATCCAGATCCTTCCAAGACAGGCTGAGTGCATTGACTGCACAAGCCAGGGGGTATGGTGACACAAACTGGGTCAGCTTGTTGTTGAACCTCGTAGCAAATAGGTATATCTGAGGTTGATGCCACCTGTTGCATATTGCTTGAAAGACCTCTGGGAGGAGTGACCACTCTGAATGTCTGGCCTAGTCTTGAATGTGTCGGGCTTGAGAGTAACCTCTTTTCTGGAACACAAGGTCAGGAATCTCCACAGAAGGGCACACAGAGGGCCTGACTTCACCCACCCCCCCCACCCCCTTGTTTATGTAGGCAACCACTGTGGTGTTGTCTGTAGCTATGAGAACTATGTTGTTCAAGCAGAGGTCTTGGAACTCTTTTAGGGCGAGAAATGCCGCCTTTAGTTCCAGGTAGTTTATGTGCAACTTGCTTTCTGGAAGGGACCAAGTTCCCCTTGCAGTGTTTTCATTTAAGTGAGCGTCCCACTAGACAGTTCGGTCCAGGGCCAGTAAATCTTGGATCTTTGCTGTAAGGGTCTGCCAATGTTCTAGAGTGGGTCTGACCTTGACCTCTTCCAGATCGAACTGGTAACCTACAAAGTCGAATACTTGTTTGGGGTTCACCTCTGACCTTCTCCAAGTTTACCAACCACCCTAACTCCTGGCATAAAGCTACTAGAGTCTGTGTATGCTGGGGACAGGTTTGGTGAGATCTGGCTCTGACCAACAAGTCATCTAGGTACTGGTGGATCCTTATACCCTTGTGTAAAGCGATCAGTTTGACCTCTTTGGCAACCACTGTAGGCATCCTTGAGTCACCCACTCCCCTGTCTGGAGGGAGGTCCTTGTTTCTGGTGTCTCCATTTTAAATTTTTCCGCCTTGAAGAATTTGTTCAGATTGCTGAGGTCTAACATGGGTCTCCACTGGCTGTTGGGTTTGGGAACCAAAAATAGCCAGTTGAAAAAGCCCAAAGATCCCCAGTTTCTGACCAGTTCTACTCCATTTTTGTTCATAAGCTGATGTAATGCCTCCAACAGGTAGAGGTTCCTGTGAGGATTGAAATCGCAGCTTATGATGGTCGGTGTCGGGTCTGGAAAGGAAGAGTGTAACCTTCTTTGAGTAGTTTTAGTACTTTTGGACAGGCCTCCAAGGCTTCCCAAGTTTTCCAAAACTGGTGTAGTCTTGCCCCTACAGGTAGATATTGAGCAACAGTTTGGACATTTGGTGCATTTGTTACAGAACACAATTGATCGACACAGGAATCTTGTTGACATATTTTAATGACTGACATTGTCTTCCAAAAGCCAGACTTACATCTTTCTTTTTGGCTGCCCTTTTACAATTTGTGCAAGAGTTACAACATTTGAGTCTGCAAAATTGATTACTGCCTTACAAGTCTTTAATGTCTGTCCAGACTGTGGTCTGGTCTGGTGGTACTGAAAACAATTTATAGTCTCTGGTCTGGTGAAACTGATTTACATTTAAAATCTGTTTGCTGCTGGTTAATCTTCTTCAGTACAGAAAATTTACACAGTAACTGTTATTTATAAGAAGACTGAGCCGGACTTGATGATTACTGGGAGGACTTGCATTTCCTTTTCTGGCTGTAGGAACCAAAGCTGTTTTGCCGGAGTCCTGTTCCCTTGATTTGTCAAACCTTTTGTAACGGTGATAACGTTCTTTCTTGTGGCTGGAGGAAGAGTGAGTTGAGTGACCTTTGTTCTCATGCTGGGCAATGTCTTACTCAGCCTTCGTCAAAATTTGGTCCGGGAACAGTGTTTGTAAATGAATTGGAGCCTATTCAAGTAGATAAGGTGACCTGCTTCATCGGTGCCCTGGAATGGGCTAAGTAAGCATCCCTTCTAGCCAAAGTCATGTTAGCCACATTTATAACAAATGTTCCATGGCTTTAGCCATGCACTGGGTTGTGCTGGAGTTAAGGTTCAGTTGATACTGAAGCTCATCCGTGGCAGTGCTTGTCTTTCCTGAAGACTTTCCTTTGGGCTGTTTAGCCTGGATTACTCTGAGTTGGGCTTGCATGCTGCTCTGAACTTTACTGAGGCATCTGCTGAAATTGACCACCTGGTTACATATGTATGTTGAGAGCCGACTTCTCCCACCTTCTCAGTGTATCCTGGCTGATTGGACGTGATGCTGGTGCAGGGGTGGTCAGGCCGTATGACCAGGCAATCCGGCTATAGCTGGAGTTAAGCTTAACCGCCTCACTGCCCCAAAAAGACATTGATCCAGCCGACTTCTCCTTGGTGGGGTATAGCCCATACCACTTTGACTGTAATTTTCGACCTTCACAAACTATCTTTCAGTAGGCCACCAGCCTCTGACTCTCTGGATGGATATCCTTCAACTAAGGTGATCTTGAGTTTGTGCCATCTTTTTACAAAGCTTTACACTGATTTTGCCCAATGGTTGCTGTTTGGGTGCTGCGAATGGTTTGTCGTCTGAACTAGAGGAGTTTTCCATGTCTGGTATATGAGTGCAACCCATAAAGGATCTGATCCCACATACAGTCTCACAATATGACTGCTCTTCTGGAAGAGTCTGATCGGTTTCTGTAGCAGTGTCATGGTCCGGATCAGATAGCTCCCCTTCTTCTTCAAAACCACTGGCTGATTGGTGGACTGGATCACCATCAGAGACTGTGTCCATGTAAACATCACTATCCCGAGTGGTCTGTAACCCAGACATGCCTGGCACCTGACGTGATACAGCAGGGGTCAGTCAGTAGAAGGCTGGTTGGTCAGTTGAAGTTCTATAGTCCTAGGTCTGTCACGTTGAACTTCACCAGGGGTCTGGTTGGTAGATACAGCAGGTCGGTCAATAGGTCGGTCAGCCAGCAGTGGAACAACTAAAGGTTCAGTAACCTTAACAGCATTGGCTAATGGTGTTCTGACCGGCATCTTTATTGTCTAGAAAGTCAATTTTGGGCTAGGCTTCTCCAGAGACTTTGGCGAAAGGAACGCTTTAAGACGACTGAAACCTTTGGACCATTTCTGATCCACAGCCTCTAACTTCACGTCCATAGATGACTTCTTGGGAGAGTGCTTCTTCTTGGACTGCACTCTGCCCTTTCTGGTGACTTCACTGCCTTCTTATCAGTTGTTGTAACCACAATAACAGAGACCTAACTAAAGTCTACTAGAGGGTCACTAACATACCCAGACTTCTCAGATCTAGTGGCTTTGTCAGCCATAACCGGTTTTATTCGCATTTTTCCTTTTTCTTTTGGTAGGAAGGTGTGGACAGCTGCAGCTTCTGTTCTGAGTCAAAATGTCACAATGGGGGTAATCTTCTTTGTTAATACAAGGGCCAGTATCTTTCAACTTGTCTCTGAATCTCGCACAATACGCATGCTTGTCAAACCCTGCCATTAAATAACCACAGCCCCCCTTTTTCTGTCAGGGTGAAGCCATTATGATCTATTGACTAGTAAAATAAAGTTTGTTTTCAGGGGCGTAGCAAGCAATTTTTGGTTGGGGGGTGAGAACTATATTGCACCGACCCGACATCCGTATCCCCAGACAGGCCATCCCTCACGCCAAAGGCATTCACTGGGTATTTTTGTAGCACCCATTTTGTGTAATGCACCATTACCCCAATTAACTAAAGTCCTTTGTTAGGATGTTATGTTATGATTTCTACCAATTTTGGTTAATTTTACAGAATGTATTGCATGTGGGCAATATGCAAATTCAAATGGTCCAATTAAAATATTTTTAAGTTCCTTTACCAAAGGAAATCTTGGTGACAACAGTGTGACTGACATTAATCCTAAGTTTCCCTGACCTTGTCCAGTACAGAAATGCATATAGTCACCTCTGCATTTGAAAGGTATTTCTAATGTCTTGACTACAAGTTTCCAGAACTTGTGACCTTTCCTTCAAGTGCTGAGCTGATACAAGATCTATTTTTAGCAAGGTTAATCCCCAAACTGAGGGGGATGTATTGATTGGACTGGCTAGGTTAAATAAACACACAGAAAAGAAAGAAGAGTTTTCTGGGAAAATCTGACAAATTGCTGTGCTAAACCGTTGCTCTGTATGAATTTGAAACTACATGTCTAAGTTCTAAATAATTAACAATATGGTAAATTAAATGTAGAAGATTACTATATGTATGATTTTGGTAAACGTTTCACAGAATTTTACAAAATCCCATGATAGGTTAACTGAAAATGTTCCTTTTACAAATCATAAAAATAAATATTTTATAGTTCAAATGGTAGCTTACACAATGGTACATGTGAGCTGTGAATAGGGTAAAAATGTAATTTAACCACATATTATTGAGCTAAATTTACGTAAACTTCAAAATTGGAGTTTAGTTCTTTTGCAAAAAGTTCCTACGCCCCTTTTCCTGCGCCTATGGTTTTATGAATTATTGTGTAAGAATACACTCCCCCTTTTCTGTCAGGGTGAAGCCATTTTGATCTATAAACTCATACAAGCAGTTTGTAATAAAATAAAGTTCGTTTTATGATATATTATTCAAGAATACTTCACTTTGAAAACTTTTCAAAATTTCCGTCTGCACAGAACAAGCGCCAAATGAAAAAAGATGCTTTGATGTCAATGTGTTTAGACAGGAATGGCTAACCAAAGTAACTACTACCGATAGACGGAGCCACAAAAAAATGCGGTCCAAGTGGCTTTGTTTACATTATGCCTCATTAAGTTTTCCATGTGTTCTGCATAAAACAGCGATAGTTTTTTTCTTCAAAAAGCTTAAATAAAAATCATGACTGACAGTGTAAAGAAGGTTTCCTATGGAAATTTAACACTTCCCCTCTTGAGAGATGAGCTCAGAAAAAGAGGAGCTAGGTTGGCAGGTCGTAAACAAGAACCTGTTGAAAGGTGAGTTGTGAGCGATAATTAATGGCTTTATAAGCTTGACTGCATTTAGTGATGGGTATTTTTCTTCTGTATTTTTCTCAGAGTTATTAACTGCTGTCTTCAGCATAAGCAGGTTTTTTATTTGTGTGTTTTCATGGATATAAATCTGTCAACTAGTTTACAGACAGTTGTATTTTATACTTGTAACTGGTGTTATCTATGTTGGGCTTTTTAATTTTTCTGAAAACTTGACTAAATGCATATCTTATGACAGTATATTTAGCCAGTGTTGAAATGTTTATTGACATAACTTCACACAGGGAAACAACTTTTAACAAAAGCAATTATTCCTCTTTTAATATTTATATCAAAGAAATAAAAATGAATATGAACATATTGTAAAATACTTTGTACATATTTTATTCCAGATTAGAAGCATATGACAGAAACCTGAACTTTAAAAACCCAGATGAAACTCTGACTGATCAAAGTAGAGAATTTTCAATGGAGTTGCCAGATATATCTAGCTATAGAGATGTAAATGGGGATAGCACATTTGTAAATTTTACACAAGAAGACCTAGATCTGTATCTTCTCCAGTTTCAGAAATATTTGAGCAAAGAAGCTAAAGATCTATATGAGGAGCGATTTCTGAGGTTTGTTCGGATGGCTGACAAGGGGAACAAGTCATACATTCAGGCTGAGTGCAGAGCACAGATGAAAAAGACTGTTGTGTACAAGCTAGACTTGTCATTTGACAGTCAAGGACAGGTATATGAGGCCCAATGTGAATGTGGAGCAGGAATGGCGCCAGAAGCCCATTGCAAACATGTGTGTGCCCTTTTATATAGTTTGTGCAAGTTTGTAAAATCTGGGGACCTTAAAACTGAAATGACATGTACAGAAAGACTTCAAACCTTTCACCACTGTAAGAAGTTCAAGGGTTCACCAAAGAAATGTCATGACTTAAAACTATCAGTGAATGACAGTCGCTCTGGGTCTGTCATTTATGATCCAAGGCCAAGGGAACTAGTAGATAATTTTGATTACAGGTCTTATGTTCGCAACATTTGCGTTGGATCTGGATTTGTAGATATTCCTCTCATGCAGTTATACAAGCCAGCCAATGTACATGGCATTGCTCATGATCACGACTATTTGTTATTGACTCCGGAGGAGGAGTATCTGAAGGACAACAATATATCAGAAATATCAAGAGATGACATTCTGGCCTTTGAGAGTGCAACAGTTGACCAAAGCACAAGCAAGCTATGGATGCACATGAGGACCAAAAGATTACACTCTTCTAATTTTGGCAGGATTTGCAAGGCTACTGATCGTACCAATAAAGAAAAGCTGGCCAGGTCATTCACAACTTCAGTTGACATCAAGTCAGCTGCAATCAAACATGGAAGAAAATATGAGAGGGCAGCAATAAAAAAATTTGAGGGTATCTCGCATATGGTAGTAGCTAAATGTGGAACATACATATCTCAGAGCCATCCATATTTAGCTAGTACCCCTGATGGAAAAGTGGGAGAAAATGCATTAGTTGAGGTCAAGTGCCCATATGTTTCAAGAGATAAGCCTATAAATAGCTGTACAGTACCATATCTGAAATTAGAAGATGGACAACTGAAACTTGATAAAAACCATGATTATTTTTACCAGGTTCACGGTCAGCTATTTTGCAGTGAACGAGAAGTGTGTCATTTCTGTGTTTACACATTCAAGGACTTCATCACCATAGAATTGAAAAGAGATGACAAATTTCTAGAAGACATGATAACAAAACTGACTGACTTTTATAAAGTTTATTTTGAAAAAGCTGTACTTGAAAGACACTTTTATTTGGATTATTACAATTATGGTTTTCAGTCTACTTAAAGGCACACAAATAATGAAAGTTATTGGAATATACATTGTGCAACCTCTTTGTGTTAATCTTTAATAGACATCAGAGCAGACTTTAAAAAGTAAAAGAAATATGTGATACTTCTGTTAAATAAATATTTATTGTGTTCAACTAGATGCAGAAAACAAACCTCATTTTATCTACTTTTTTACAGTAACATATGTGCAGAAATTTCACTGTATAGTGTACATAAATCACATGTATTTCTTCACTAAACACATTTAACATGTTAGCCACTGACACATGCTTACTTCAAATGTAGAGAGGTATATAAAGACATGACAAAGGTTTAAATGTAAAAATAAATAATATAGTCTTTCCACTTCCCTTATTTAAAAGTATAAATTTATACAATTCATTTCTTGTATTAGCTTGGAAACTTATGAACATAAATAACTATTGCAATAATTATTTGTGGATCTGTGATTTATTGATAGAACTATTAAACTTATAATTTACACCTATGAGAGTGATGCAGTTTAAGCATGTTTTGGCACAATACAGGTTTTGAAGTTTGTTAAAGTGAAGCACACTGTGGATATTTGAGTAGCAAGTTTTGTTTCAGTAGCAGTCAGAGGTTTTTTCAAAATTTGGTAGGTTTTTGCCTGTCCAATTACCCTTTCAACATGAACTCGTTTGCTAGCAATTTTTCTGTCCTTCATAACCAAGTCTCCAGACAAACGATTTTTTTTGTCAAAAAATGTTGGATGGTTCACAGTAATATCATAAGGAGCAAATAAATCTTGCACTTTGAACCCCTTATCAGCCAGTACAATGTCACCAGGGTCACAGCGTTATGGTAGGTCTGATCTTTCCACAATCTGCCTGTCACTTGTAGATCCACCATATGCAGGTGAAACATATGACACCATGCCACCAGGTGTCACACCAACAAGTATCTTTGCTGTATTACGGTTCTTGTATGTACTGAATGTTGCCTGCTGAGCAAGAGGTGCTGATGGCTTTTTAATCGGAAATTCAGTTCCATCGACTACAACCCTTGTTCTTGGAAATTGCCTCTTAAAATCAGAAGGCATATTGAAAGACACAACATTCCTCTCTGCCCATAGGTTGACTTCACCCCACTGTAAATACATAAAATTAACCCAGGTAATAAAAATGTTGGTCACCGTTGTCTCTGATATCTGAAACAGATCACTTAATTCAAAGTTGTCCTTCCCTCTCCTCAGCTTGACCAGTGTCAAGAAAAACTGATTCCTCACACTGGGCTGGTAAACCTTGGTCTTGTAATAATATATCAGGTCATCAACACCTGGCCCAAGAGTATCTAGCACAAACAGGAATTTTTCAAAAGATTCCAATCCAGTGTAATAACACATACCTGCTGGATTGTGCATGTATTTTTCAACACAAAACCCAGGCGAAATCTGTGTTTGTGTGGAACCCTCCTTTATTTTGGGGGAATCAACCATTTTACCCTCCTCTTGTTCCACTGCAGCACATTCAACCTCTGCTCCTATATCCGGAAGATCCAAATTCACTATTTTACTGGACTCTGAAGTTGTCTTCAACTTTTTATTGGCATTTTCTTCTCTCCTGTCAGCTCTTTCTTGTCTCTTTTGAGCCTGTGGACTAGGCTGTACTGTCCACGAGAATTTGCTTGGAATAGCACCCTTTATAAGTCTTCTACTTAAAGGTTTGCACCCTGAAAATAAATTTGAAAGGGAACGTGGGTGCAAATATCTGGCATATATAAATATGTAAAGATGTAGAGTTTTGAGTTAAAGAATGAATAATAAATATTAATAATAATAATTATTATTATTATTATAACTGCCTTTTCAATACTTATGTACACTGATATGATCAAAATAATTCAAATTGCTAGCCATTTTAGAGTGATATACAATTGGGTTTTAAAAGTGAAATACTTTGAAAATGTTAAGTATGGTCATATGGTTTTAAGTGTCTAAAAATACACTTAAGACATGTGTCTTTTTACAGTAAAAATCCTCACCATGTGCTGTTTCAGTGATGTAGTCTTCCTCTCTGAAGTGTTGAAAACAAACAACAGCACTTCTGGATTTGGGCTCCCAAGTGTTGTCTGTCCTTGATACACCTGTTTCTTGACGTCTAATAGCATTTAACCATTTTTTTCTCAATGATTCATTGCTTGGTATAACATGTCCCCCTCGGTTGTTACATCCAGGTACACAGCACTGTGTTTGAGGCATTACTTTTTATTTTTTTTCCTATGTTTCACTGGATCGTGATGTAAACAAATAAAAAAAAACCCGGATGTATATTATTCTGGACCGCATTGTTTACTGGCGACACCTGTCGAATGAGTTTTCACTTTGGATAGCCATTACGATGCACTACCTGGCGAATGCACAGAATTTGACTGGCATAGCCGGTGGAAACATGACAACTTTTACAGTCATTTGGCGGACCGGTCTGAGCAGACCAGATTAGCAATTGCCCATTGGAAAGGAAGTATTAACGCAATAAAAAACATATTCAAAAACAAAATTCTCTAAATGCAATAGTTTTCAAGTTACAAGTGATTTTACTTATTATGGAAGTTACTGTAAAGTCAGAAAGTAGCTAATACTCACCTAGCTATTGGAATAACCTCCCAAATATTTACGAAGTTGGAGATATAGAACAAGCAATCAGTGCCCGTGAACGGACTCTGTGTCAGCTATGTATTTTGAGTTTTAGAGTAGAAATGAAAGCAGAAAAGGACACAAAATTGTGCCCTGCAAATGGTTATCATAAGTTAAGTACAAAGTTAACTATTAAGGTGTAAAATGTAGGTGAAAAACATATGTAAACAAAATGCTATAAATGCAATAGTTTTCAAGTTATAAGTGATTTATTCAACAGTGAGAATCTCAAACTAGCTATTGCACAGCTAAACCATGTGCTACAGGTCTGAAATTTTACTATGTTATAGATGAACCAAAAGTAGCTAAATAACACATTTAAACAAATTACTCTAAATGCAATAGTCTTCACATTACAACTGATTTAGTCAACAGTGAGAACCTGAAAGCAACTTTCGTTCAGCTATGCAATGAGCTACATGTCTACCATTTTATTATAGGTGGGTGAAGAACATATTTAAACAAAAGTCTCTAAGTGCAATAGTTTTGAGTAATTTACTCAACAGTGACAACGTAAAAGTAGCTTTTGCTCAGCTATGCAATGGGCTACAGGTCTACAATATAATTATATTTTAGCTGACCCATACGTGGGTGAAGATTTTTAAACAAAAATTCTCTAAATGCAATAGTTTTCGAGTTATAAGCAATTTATTCAACTGTGAAAACCTGAATGTAGCTATTGCTCATCTATGTGATGCGCTACAGGTCTGCATGCTTACTATGTTACAGCTGACACAAAAGGAGGTCAATTACATATTGAAACAAAATACTGTAAATGCAATAGTTTTCAAGTTACAACTGATTTACTCAACAGTAAGAACTTGAAAGTAGCAATTGCCCAGCTATGCAATGAGCTATAGGTCTGCAATTTCACAATGTTATAGCTGACTGAAAAGTAGGTGAATAACATATTTAAAGAAAATACTCTAAATGCAAGAGTCTTCAAGTTATAACTGATTTATTCGGCAGTCAGAACCTCAAATTAGATATTGCTCAGCTATGGTCTGGGCAACAGGTCTGCAAATTTACTTTGTTATAGCTGACCCAAAAGTAGGTGAATAACATATTAAACAAAATTCTCTAAATGCAATAGTTTTCAAGTTACAAGTGATTTACTCAACAATGAAAGCCTCAAAGTAGCTATTGCTTAGCTATGCCATGAGCTACAGGTCTGCAAATTCCACTATCTTATAGCTGACCCCAAAGTAGCTGCATAACATTTTTGTAAAGAAGATACTCCAAATGCAAAAGTTTTCAAGTTACAACTGATTTACGTAACATTGAGAACCTAAAAGTGGCTATTGCTCAGCTATGCCATGAGCTACAGGTCTGCAGTTTTACTATATTATAGCTGACCCAAAAGTAGGCAAATAACATATTTAAACAAAATTCTCTAAATGCCATAGTTTTCAAGTTATAAGCGATTTACTCAACAGTCAGAACCTAAAATAGCTATTGCTAAGCTATTCAATGAGCTTAGCTGACCCAAAAGTAAGTGCATAACATATGTAAAGAAAATACTCTAAATGCAATAGTTTTCAAGTTACAACTGCTTTACTCAATAGTGAGAACCTAAAAGTAGCTATTTCCCAGCTATGCAATGTGCTACGTGTCTGCAATTTTACTATGCTATAGCTGACCCAAAGTATCTGAATAACATATTCAATAAAAATTCACTAAATGCAATACTTTTCAAGTTACAAGTGATTTTACTTATTATGGAAAGTAATGAAGAGTCAGAAAGTGGCTATTACTCACTTAGCTATTGGGAAAGGCTTCCAAGTTACTCACAATGTTGCAGCCATGTAAAAGTAGCTAAATAGCATACTTTAGCAAAATGCTCAAAATGCAACATTTTTCAACTTGTAAGTGATTTAATGGATGATTTCATTAAAAATATAAAGATAGATCAAGGCCTGATAGTCGCACAAGGGAATCTACTTGTGGCCAAATACATATAGGCAAGATAAGAGACCAATCCCTTCAATAGTCAATAAGAAAATTGATAAAGTATTGACATTTTCACACTTTGGGTGGGGGTACCTCACTTGTAATGGCTCTAGCAAACAGACAAACAAGCAGATCTGCATGCCTTAAACAATTTTTCATTCTCCACAGAAAAGGAATCTCTTAAAAGAAACAGTTTGTCTCTGGGCCTTGTATTTTTGGAGAAGTTGTTCATGCAGACACAGACACCGCAGAGCGATGTCATAATGTCCTCTGACTGCCAAGTCAGCTGACATAAAAAGTTACTATTTAGCATCAAAGAGCATTTGAAAAATCTATGTGGTGCCATCATACTCAATGTGGGGTTTTTTGTTGTTGTTTTTTGTTACAAGCATAGCCTGACTTGCTGTTGCCACATCCATCGTCCTGTAACGCATATCAAATTAGTTTAATTTCGCTGTAGAGGTCTTTTTCACAGTGCACTTTGGTCAAATGGCTATCAAGAACATCCTATTCACATTTGCTGTTCACCGATTAGGTGGAGCCCTTGTTTATTTGAGTAAAATATGAATTGTATGGCACATAAATTTAATTGTAACATACGGAATTCATAAAAAATAGTTGTGGAAGATACATTAACGCAGCGATACAAAACACCTGAAGAGAGCAGTACCCTCTCCTGGGTAGAGTCCCTTATATTAATTCACAAGTACATAGTTATCCCATGAACTGCCAAATTAAACTGTGTTTCAAGACTGCATTTCGAACATTAGAAGGAGTTTTCTCAGTATTTTCAGGTTTACTTCAGAATCTTCAAGTATTTTGAAAGCTAGATTAGGATTTGTTTAGTGTAACAGCATCTTTCACAGGGGAGATTTTCATTTTAAATTATAGAATGACAAAAGTTTACAACATTCAAAGTCCACAGAATTCAAATTGGAAAGCAAAATATTAATATTATCCCGACTAAATATCAAGCCAGATATCAAAAACAGGGCCTGTATTCACTAAACCTCCTTTATTCCAAGGAACCCTTAAAAAGTAAGGATTTCCTTTATTACTTGCCCCTTCCTTTGTTTTTGTATTCATTAAACTTCCCTCAAATAAAGGAGTCTAATTTTATTTCCTTGAATTTCAAGGAAACCTTAAAAATCTAGGAAATCCTTAACTTTCAAGGGAATCTTGAATTTTGATATTCACTAACCTTCCTTTACTGAGACATCCTTGGTTTTTTCCCTTAATTTTCAAGGTAAGTGTGTGACTACCTTTATGATAAAGGGGAGTTTTGGTGGTTTAACTTTTTAAGTAAAAAGTGAGGTAATTGGTGAAATGTTATGACATTTGCACCTTTTTTTGTTCATACTACATCATTTATATCTCCATACGTTTTCCTTTGAAATTTCTGGGATATTCAATTGTTCTGTCATCAAACCCAATGAAAATGTATTTGATGTGTGTGTCACAATATCTGTGTGAAAAGTGGCTATTACCACAATAGGAAAACTTCCTGTATGAAATATACAGGAAAATATATATCACAAATAAAAACAATATTATATAAGTGCGTAGCATGAGTATTATACTGTTTATCTTCATGAGTGATTAGAAAATTTAATAGGTAAATTAAATTTTTATAAGTTAATACCTTACCTAACAGACTCCTGCTATATGCCGGCGTGAGCCGGTCCGCCAAACGCCAGAAAAAGATGTCCTGGGAATACCTCCGGTTGGACCGGTACAGGCCCTCTCCACTCACTAGAGGGCTAATGCTTCCTGTACTCGCCAGGTGGCCATGACGCCACGGCCTCTTTTTCGGTTGCCCTAACCGTTAATGGTCCCCAGACAGGTAGAAGAGCGGAGACGGTTGGGTGGGACTACACCATCTGTTAGGTAAGGTATTAACTTATAAAAATTTAATTTACATATTAAATTTTCTATTCTATTGCGTTAATACTTCTTACCTAACAGACTCGCTAGAATAACTACCCGGTGGTGGAGGGTAGCTGCCTGAGGGACCAGGCAAATAACTCTAAACCCAATAACCGGTATGAAGAAAAAGAGAAGAGTTGAGCCTTGAGGAGACAGGAAACTTCAAGCCCATCAACCAAATCCCCCGGGATCTGGATGAGGGACCAAGACCTAACAACCTAACTACCTAAATGTACAACTATCTACACTATGTACATGTCTTAAGAACTAAGACAACAGGCAGTAAGATTTAGAAATGGACCTGCTGGGCCGCCACTATCGGACCCAGATGGTATACTTCTGAGTCAGCCCAAGCCACATTCTTTAGGTAAAACTGAGTGAAGGTATTGTGTGACTTCCAATGGCATACTGACAAAATTTGTTCCAAGGAGACTCCTCCTGGAAAAGCCTTGGAAGCCGCGAAGGCCCTTACATCATGAGCCTTGACCTGATGTAGGGTTAGCGACACCTGATCTGACAACTGATAACACAGGAGAACAGTTTGTTTGATCCAAGAAGAAATGGTGGAAGGAGGAATATCCTTGTTGAAATTCTTCTTAAAGGAGACAAACACCAGTTCTTTCTTGTCCCTAAGGTCTTTGGTTTTTGTCCAGGTAATATCGTAGAGCTCTAACCGGACAAAGAGATTGATCCTCCTTGAGTGAGCTGTCCAATGTCGGTGCCAGGGCCGGAATGACCACTGGAGCGACGCTTCCTGGGCCCTCCTGTGCCAGTTGGTTTTTCGATAGAAAACATGGAGAAGGGGAAAGAGAAACTTTGGACCAATCTGATTGATGACGGATGTTCCTGTTTACCCAGGCATGGATTTCACTCCTGTGTTTTCCTGACCCCAGTGCCAAAAGAAAAACCGTCTTAAAGGTTAAGTGCTTTAAGGACGCCTTTCAAAGAGATTCAAAAGGGGCCTTTGTCAGCTGGTGAAGGACCAAAGAAAGGTTTCAGGCAGGGACGCCTCGATGCCCTTTGGATCTGTCCCTGTGGAAGCTATCGAGCAATCTGTTGAGGTTCTCATCCTTGCTGATATTCACAGTAAAGTTTCCTACTTTGTCAGCAATAGCCGATCTGTACCCATCTATATTACTAGGTTGTAACTTCCTGTCCTGAAACAAGTGTAGGAGAAAATCGGCAATGTGTTCTATAGATGGTGAATGGAAGTCCACCTGATGTGCTTTACACCATTGAACAAAAACGGCCCACTCTGCTTCATAGACAAATCGGGTAGACCATCTTTGAGGAGCTTCAATTCTCGTTGCCACTTGGTCAGAGGACCCTTGTTCCCAGATATTTTTGGCTCTAGGAGCCAGGCATGAAGGTTCAGATTTTGCAGATCCCTGTGAAGGCTGCCGTTGAACGGTTGGGACAGGAGATCAGTGGTGTTGTCGGTGGCAACCAAAACTACCCTGCCCCGGCAGAGAGGCCTTTAGGGCCAATAAAACCACCTTCAATTCTAGGAAATTGATATGCAATCTGCTTTCCGGCACAGACCAACCGCCCCTGGTGGTATAGTCTCCTAAATGTGCGCCCCAACCTTCGTTTGATGCGTCTGTAAAGATCTGAACCGTGTGACGAAGGGGGTGCAAGTTTTGGCCTGGCAGGAGGTTTTCCTCCTTTAACCACCAAAGCAGGTGGGGATGAAGGGACCTGGGAATCGGGATGACTTTCTCCAGATTCCGGAATGTGCCAATGGCTCTTCAGGTGCCATTGGATGGGTCTCATGTGGAGACGTCCAGAAGGGACCTGTTTTTCAGTCGCCGTTGCCTTACTGAACAACTGGTCCTCTCCAGTAGGGAATTAATTTTGGAGTTTAGAGCTTCCCATCTTTCCGGGGTGTGTCTGACTACTCCTTGGACCAAGTCGTACTGGTAGCCCACAAAATTGAAGATTTGTTTGGGCTCCAGCTCTGATTTCTTGAGATTCACGACCCAACCCAATTCCTGACACAAGGTTAGAAGGGTTTGGGTATCTTGAAAACAAGTCTCTTTGTCTCTTGCCCGGATCAGCCAGTCGTCCAGGTACTGGTGCATTCGGATGTTCCTTGCCTGAGCCATGAGTTTCACCTCTTTGGCCACTATTGTGAACTCCATAGGAGCTGTAGAGAGGCCAAACGGGGGAGCTCAAAACTGGAAGGTTTGGGCCTGATAATAAAATCGGAGGAACTTCCTTGAGTTTGGACTGATAGGGATGTGAAAGTAGGCGTCGCTGAAGTTGAGCGACATCACCCACTCTCCTTGTTGTAGTGACAGACGAATGGACTCTGGGGTTTCCATTTTGAAGGTTTTGACCTTGAGGAACCGGTTGAGGGCACTGAGATCTAGGATTGGCCGCCATTTTTTATGTGGTTTGGGGACAATGAAAAGCCTGTTGTAAAACCCCAGAGAGGACTGAACCCGTACTCTTTCTATAGCTTGTTTCTGAAGGAGGGAATGCAATGCCTCCTGCAGGTAGCTGTTCATAAGGGATTGGCATATCCACTCCTTATCAGAGGTACCCTGGTGAGAGGAGGTTTTAGCCCGAATGGAAGATTGTACCCCTCTTTCAGGATCGATACTACCCTTGGACTTGAACCCTTTTGGGCCCACACTTGCCAAAAGTTTTGCAGTCGGGCCCCCACAGGCAGACATTCTACAACACTGAGGACATTTGTCACAGGAGGGGCAGAAGGAGACAGATTTACAGAAAAAGCATCTTTCACAGGCTTTATTAGGCCATTTTCTGAGATTACACTGGGACTTACACCTTTCTTTTGTGGTGGCCTTTCAAAAACACAGAAAGTGCAGGAGTTGCAACATTTATGCAATTTACATTTTGACTCCTCACAAGAACATTTAAAACACACAGAACATTTAGCGTCTTTCAAACAAGCTGAACAATGCTTCAAAGGTCCTGGGTTTGAACAGAATTTGCACAGTAATTGTCATTTTTTGTTATTCCCTTTGAAAGCCTTGGGGTTACGACCTCCTGAGGAGGCACCTCTACCCCAACCCCTGATGTTACGACTCCTTCCAAAGGTGTGCCAGGCTGGGACTTCTGTATCCTGAGCGGTAGGAGCCGACCTATTTGCCTCTTGGTTGCGGTTCCAACCGCCCTGATAAGGTTGATACCTGTTCTGTTTCCTTGAACCATACCCGCCATGGCCCGGTCCGGGCTGGGTGGCATGGCGTTCCGTCTCCGATTTTGCGATTTCCCTCTGCCCTACAGACCATATTATCCGGGAAAAGACCCGTGGAATTGAGAGGGCTGTTACGCAAAGCACACCAAGTGTCCGGCTTTATGCCCTGTTTCAGGTGATCCAAGTAGGCGTCCCTTCTAAGGAGTGTAACGTTCCCCATCTGCACAAACAGTATATCCGCCAGACGCTGCATAGCCTTGCCCATGTAAAAACTCACATTCTGATTAAAGGCAGTTAGATCCCGAATTTCTGCGAGAGCCTTTTCAGCCTTCTGGGATGATTTACCTTTTGACAGTTCAGCCTCAAGGGCACTAAAATTGTCCTGAATGTCAGTCTGAAGTTTTGAGATGCAACGGTTAAAACCGGCAGCTTGGTTGCAGATGTACGTGCCTTCACGTAAAGCCTTGTCCCACTTACGGAGAGTATCCTGGGCTATCGGGCGAGAAGGAGGAGTAACCGTTAATCCTGAAGGCTTAGCAATGTGACTGTAAGAGCTGTTGAGATGTGGGGCATCATTTGACCAACATTTGACCACTTTCCCGGGACAGGTGTCCACTAGATTTGGAGCCGGATGCAAACCATTCCATCTGTTCTGAGTCTTGGGAACTTTTAAAAATTGATCAGTTCTAAGCCAACCCCTTTCCCCAGAACATGACCATCAATAATGTATAAGTTCATCTGTTTGAACTTCCAACAAAACCAATCTTCTGGGGGAAAGGCTACAGAGATCTTCCCAACCGGTTGGCTCCTGGTATCGGTCCATGGATTGTCATGTCTTGATTGGGTAGTAAACTCCCGGTCCGGGATAAAAGACCATTCCATGTATGCCCTTACACCACTAACCGTCTCCCGGTAACTCTGATCCTCTGAAATAATCCTATCTTTCTCCTGTGGGTCAGCCTCAGAACCGGAAGCCTGATCTTCCTGCAAGTCATCATAACATACCGGTTCACGGGCCGGTAGACCAAATGCCGGTTCAGTGTCCTGGGACCGGTCCGGATACAGATTTTGTAATGGTGAAGAAAAAACCTGAGGAATTGGCTGAGAAACAGAAGATACCGGCAGAAATAGTGTGAGGCAGGAAAGGTGAGGAAGATAAGACCCCTGTAGGTGGGGGATGAGTAACCTTCACTTGGCCCGGGGAAAACACCGGTATAATATTTCCTACTGCAGAAACAGGTTGAACAGAATTAGGGTTAGAACCCATGGTTAGCAAAGCCGCAATACAAGCAAATCGAGTAGACCACTCATCTTTTAAGTCAGATATTTCCTTCTTAAATGAATCTTCCACAGAAACATTACTTGGTAAACAAGCAACAGAGGCTACAGACTGGTTTAAGTCCACTGGACCTACCACACTGACCTGTGACGTATCAATCAAAACATCACTTTTGGAAGATTTTTTTTCCTTCTGAAGTTTATAAGTGGGCGTGGCCAGTTGTTTCCGCTGTATCAGCATCAAGCAAGCTGCGCAGTCGTCCTTCCCTTGTAAACAGGGGTCTGATCCAGAACCCTTCTCTCTACAACGTGCACAATGAATGTGAATATCAAAGCTGGCCATGATGTGGCCACAGCTTCCTTTTCTCTGGCCAGACGATGCCATGATATCCAAAAACAAACGTCACAGTAAAATATGTACGACCTCACACAAATAACAGTTATATAAAATGGATTTAATCGTTGACTGTAAGAAACACTTCCAAGTCATTTCGCGCCAAACGAAAAAGAGGCCGTGACGTCATGGCCACCTGGTGAGTACAGGAAGCATTAGCCCTCTAGTGAGTGGAGAGGGCGGTACCGGTCTGACCGGGGGTATTCCCAGGATGTCTTTTTCTGGCGTTTGGCGGACCGGCTCGTGCCGGCATATAGCGGGAGTCTGTTAGGTAAGAAGTATTAACGCAATAAAAAAATTTTTTTTCCGTACATGTCTGATGAGGGATGTTTTACTTTTATTATCCACCATTTTGTACGATTTATGGGTTATATAATATGAATATTTAATGACAGGATGTGAAAAAACATGTAAAAAAGCATGGGCACCAGTGGATCTAGAAACTGCAATCTTTAACCTGCAATATCTCAGTCATTTCTACATGGATTTTTATGCAACAAACATAAGGTACAAAAATAAGCGAAAGATAAAGGAGCCTTTATGAACAAACGTTTTTGACCAATCAGATCACTGAATGCACTACTTTCATAAAGGATCTTATATTTAAGGTCTCCTTTGGTAAGGACACCATAAAGGAGGTTTAGTGGATAGCATTTTAAATGTCACCTTTTGAAAACTTTTCAAAATTTCCGTCTGCACAGAATAAGCGCCAAAAAGATAGTTTGACGTCAATCTGTTTAGACAGGAAGTACGATGTGCCTGGCGAATGCACAGAATGTGACTGGCCTAGCTGGAGGAAACACAGGAAGACTTTTACAGTCATTTGGCGGGCCAGTCTGAGCCGACCGGATTAGCAATTGCCCATTGGGTAGGATGTATTAACGTAATAAAAAACATATTGAAAAACAAAATTCTCTAAATGCAATAGTTTTCAAGTTACAACTGATTTACTCTCCAGTAGAGAGTTTAAGATACACGTTTTGGAAATTCTCTAAATGCAATAGTTTTCAAGTTACAACTGATTTACTCTCCAGTAGAGAGTTTAAGATACACGTTTTGGAAATTCTCTAAATGCAATAGTTTTCAAGTTACAACTGATTTACTCTCCAGTAGAGAGTTTAAGATACACGTTTTGGAAATTACGTGTACTGCAAAATCAATAAGTACACGTAGACGTTTCACGTTTGTCATTTCTGATTAAGATACAAGTACTACGTGATGAAGGCAGGCTCCCTCCCCATTTGGTTGTTTATGCTTGGAAACAGAGTCAATTTCATTGCAAGGAAAATATGGTAGAGGGATTGACCGTTTGTCACTTCATGACCTACTGTGATTCAATATAATGTAAACTTACTCAAGCATTTACAGTTACCTAAAATCATCCACTTGTTAAATAAAGACAAGCATTCTGACGTATGCAATTATCTCCCACCATTTTAATTAGATGTACTAAAGATGGTGGAATATAAATTTTCTTGTGAGATGGAGGCACATGTAGAAGTGACAACAAGCAAGAGACAGGTGAATGACTTATTTTGAAGAAATAACGTATCAGCCACACTTTAGAGATAAAAGACGTTTATCCATTTAGTAGCTATATGACTATTCAAAAAACTATGGATCTGATTCACCATGTGGTACATCACCCAATAGTAGGTGAATGACTGACTTATCACTGAAATTGCTCTATCTTGCATATCCTGAAAATTTCCTCAAAATCCGTCCATAAGTTTTTCAGTTATCTGTCTTTAAAAATTATATTTCATGGATCCAGAAGATCCAGATAGTGATCCGGATCACTCCCAAAATTGAAACATTTCTTCCTTTTACCTTTCCAGACATATCCTGAAAATTTTATCGAAATCCATCCATACATTTTTGAGTTATCTGTCTTTATAAATCACATTTCACGGATCCATAAGATCCAGACAGTGATCCGGATCACTCCCGAAATTGAATCATTTCTTCCTTTTACCTTTTCAGACATATCCTGAAAATGTCATCGAAACCCTAGAAATAGGATGCCCTGTTGATAGTAGATGCGAATAGAAACAGGATAGCATAGAAGAACACACATTATCATGTGTAATGTCCACCCCATGAACCTTTTGCCAAAATTGTACAGTAGTCTTACAAGACTCTGTTTCATTTGTAAAATATATCAATGATGCTTAAATATTTATTAGTGTAGATGTAAATTATTTCAGCTTCATGCCTTTTTGCATTGGTTGGGTCGAAAATTTTGACGAAATCACTCTATCTTGCACGGTTAAGAAGATAGAAGCAAATTCCTGTTTTTCTATTTTTGGCAAAAATTCGAAAAATCAAAATGGCTGCCATTTTTGGGGAGGGGAAAATTTTTTGAAAATTGCAAAGAGTACATTCCTTAGATACCCTGTGGGTCGAAAATTTCGACGAAATCGCTCTATCTCGCACGGTTAAGGAGATAGAAGGAAATTTGTGTTTTGCCATTTTTGGCGAAAATTCAAAATGGCCGCCATTTTTGGGGAGGGGAAAATTTTTTGAAAATTGCAAAGAGTACATTCCTTAGATGCCCTGTGGGTCGAAAATTCGAAATCGCTCTATCTCGCACGGTTAAGGAGATAGAAGCAAATTTGTGTTTTGCCATTTTTGGCAAAAATTCGAAAATTCAAAATGGCCGCCATTTTTGGGGAGCAGAAAATTTTTGGAAAATTGCAAAGTGTACATTCCTTAGATACCCTGTGGGTCGAAAAATCTCGCACAGTTTAGGAGATATGAGCACATTTGCCTTTTTCAGTATTCAAAATTGCAAATTTAATAAGTAAATTAAATTTTTATAAGTTAATACCCTATCCAATGGACAATAGCTTATCCGGTCGGCGCAGACTGGCCCGCCAAACGCCAGAAAAAGACGTCCTGTGTCTCCACCGGCAGGTCGGTCCGTAGTACTAGTGCACTCGCCAGGTGGATAGCTTGTCTGCTATCACATTTAGATGGCCTGGGATGTGCCGGGCTTTTAGCATTATCTGGTGGTTGGTACACCAGGTCAAGATTCTCCATAGAAGGGCACAAAGTGGGCCTGACCTCATGCCACCCTCCTTGTTTATGTAGGCGACTACTGTTGTATTGTCCGTGGCCACCAGGACAATCCTGGCCGTACAGAGATGTTGGAACCCTTTTAGGGCTAGAAAGACAGCCTTTAACTCCAGAAAGTTTATGTGGAGTTTGCTTTCGGGTACCGACCAGGCACCTCTTGCAGTATGTTCGCCAAGATGAGCACCCCATCCTTCTTTTGACGCGTCTGTAAAGATTTGCAGTGCGTGTTTTAATGGATGCAGTGGTTGACCTTGCAGTACCTTGCCTTCGTCCAACCACCACTCCAGATGAGGGTGGAGTGATCTGGGCACCGGAACGATCTTTTCCAGTGCTTCCGGCACTCTCCAGTTGTTTTTGAGATGCCACTGTATGGGTCTCATATGAAGCCGGCCAAGGTAAACTTGCTTTTCTGTTGCTGTTAGTAGGCCAATCAGGGACATGAACTGCCGGACCGGACAGTTTGGTAGAGACATGATCTCCGAGATTTTCTCTTGGAGGATCTGCCACCGGTCCGGTGTAGGTCGGACCTGGCCAGCCTTCAGGTCGAACTGGTAACCTACGAAGTTGAAGACTTGTTTGGGCTCCAGTTCCGATTTTTCCAAGTTTACTATCCAACCTAATCCTAATATCCGTACTAGTTCTTGTGTGTTTTGGAGACAGACTTGATAGGATCCGGCTCTCACCAACCAGTCGTCTAGGTACTGGTGGATCCTTATACCCCTGCGTATAGCCATCAATTTGACTTCCTTTACTATTACAGTAAATTCCAGTGGTGCTGTCGAAAGCCTGAATGGTAGGGCTTTGAATTGGTAAGTTTGTCCTTGGACATGAAATCTTAGATATTTACTGGACTCTTCTTGTATTGGGATGTGGAAATATGCATCCTTGAAGTCTATGGAGGTTATCCATTCTCCCTGTTGGAGGGATGTCCTGATGGTTTCCGGGGTCTCCATTTTGAATTTCTCCGACTTGAGAAAGACATTCAGATTGCTCAGATCCAAGATCGGTCTCCACCGATTGTTTGGTTTGGGGACTAGGAACAACCTGTTGAAAAAGCCCAGAGATGATTGGTTTCTTACTAACTCGACTGCATTTTTGTCTATAAGCTGATGCAATGCCTCCAGCAGGTAGCTGTTCCTCTGGGGATTGCCATAGCAGCTTATGACGGTTGGAAATCTTGCTAGTTTCGGTCGGGTCTGAAAGGGGAGGGTGTAGCCCTCTTTGAGGATTTGAACCACTTTTGGACCGGCACCTAGGTCCAGCCAAGTTTGCCAAAAGTTCTGAAGTCTGGTCCCTACAGCTAGATTGGGGGCAGCATTTGGTACATTTGTAACAGGATTGACACAAGACAATTGAGTGACACAAGAAACACTTTTCACAGATTTTAATTTGTACTCTTTGCAATGACAATTTACTGGTCCGGGACTTAAATCTTTCTTTTGCGATTGCCCGGGCACAGTAGTGACATGATGAACAACAGGAAGCTTTGCATTTAAAGTGTCTATTGTCTGTGTAAGGTGTTGCTCCGGGCCAGCAGTCGTGTGTGGAGCTTGGTTATACAGTAACTGTCATTTATACGACTGCTGGCCCTTGGCAGGTCGGGATGAGAATCAATCAATCAATCAGTTGTCCAGGTGCTTAATCTCCGTATCAACGGATTCTAAGGCACACCATCCAATCCGTAAGGCATAAATCATGAGACATTAGACATGTTCCGAGTCGTTGCCAGGGAGGCGGTCCGGTGTTCGGTAGTAAGAAGCTATGGTGGGAATGATTTCTGAAATAGGTAGGTTTTGAGTCGACTTTTGAAACTGGAGAGATTTGGAGCACTGCGTATATCATATGGAAGATCATTCCATAACTTAGGGGCATCATATGAGA
This sequence comes from Sabellastarte sp. h YS-2021, assembly GCA_964017235.1. Lineage (NCBI taxonomy): Eukaryota > Metazoa > Annelida > Polychaeta > Sabellida > Sabellidae > Sabellastarte > Sabellastarte sp. h YS-2021. The sequence continues at coordinate 70,837,435 of OZ024932.1, forward strand.
AACTATTGTTAAAATGGACCTTTGATTTATGGATGGAAGGACAGTAAGAGGGGACCAGAAGGAACAAGTTTTTGGGATTGGAACGTCTTGTATTCACGGCAGATTTGTACAAGGGGAGATATGGTGCAAAATACTTAGGCTGGCCAGTGGTGAGGTACTTATAGACCAAAACTAGGGTTTTGAAAATAATACGTTGTCTAACGGGTAGCCAATGGAGTGTCCTAAGGGTGGATGTAATGTGAGTGTACTTTGAAGCACCAGTGACAAACCGTGCAAGCGCATTTTGAACATATTGGAGCCTTGTAGCATTTCGGGATGACAAACTGCGAAAAAGAGAGTTGCAATAATCCAGACGACTACTGACCAGAGCATTTGCAATCACCACTGATGTATCCACAGAAAGAAACCTCCTGATACGATGAAGGTCCCTGAGGCTGATAAAGCAGGATTTGATAACAGAATTTACGTGATTGGTGAAACAAAACTTTGCATCAAACAGAACACCCAGATTGCGTACAACATCTGTGGGAGAGAGGCAATTACCCAGGATATTGACAGGTAGTGAGTCACTGAGCCATTTGTGTCTGTCTTTGGCAGCGAAGACTATGAATTCTGTTTTATCAGGATTTCGCTTGAGTTTGTTTTCAGACATCCAGACCTGAATATCATTCAAACATGATTTAAGACGGTCAAAAGACTTGAGACTATCATCAGGGGATAAGTGAATGAACAACTGAGTGTCGTCCGCATAGAAGTGGTAACGGACTCCGGTATATTTTCTGATGACTTGACCAAGAGGTGTTGTGTAGAGGGAAAACAGAAGGGGACCTAAGACAGAACCTTGGGGGACTCCAAACTTCAATTTGAACAAATTCGAAAGACTAGAACCAATCTTGACTGACTGAAAACGATCCTGGAGATAGGATCTAAACCATTTTAATGCCGATCCAGCAAAACCAAATCTAGACGACAGACAGGATAGGAGTGTGTCATGATCGATAGTATCAAATGCCGCAGACAGGTCGAGTAGCACTAGTGCTGTAGGCATGCCCTTGGACAGAGATAAGTGAATCTCATTTTTGATGCACAACAAGGCAGTTTCTGTCGAGTGCCCCACCTTGTAGGCTGACTGGAAAGTATTACCAAGATCATGAGAATCCATGTGAGATCTAATTTGGGCAGCCACAATTCGCTCGACCAATTTTGACAAGAAGCTAAGACCGGACACTGGTCGGTAGCTCTTCAAATCCTCTTTAGAAAGGGTGGACTTTTTGAGGAGGGGAGTGACAATAGCCTGTTTGAAAGGATTAGGGAAAATGCCGTTTTTGAGGGACAAGTTAACTAGTTTAGTCAATGAAGGGAGAAGAATGTCAATGCATTGTTTCACAATGTGAGTGGGGCATGGATCAAGGGAGCAAGTTTTAGAAGGGGATTCCTTGATAAACTTAAGGACTTCAGTCTCAGTGACAGCTTGAAAGGAACAGAAAGTCGAGAATGAGGTAGGACGACTCTTTCCTTTTCTGTACTGTCTTTTCCCGATAGTCTTCCATGCCGGCTTGTCCGGTCAAGAGTCTCTGTTACTAGATTTCTTCTCCGGACCGACCCTTGCCATGACCAGAAGTAGATTGGCCCTTTGATTCAAACTGAGCTATGTCTTCCTCTGCTCGTTTGATGGTGGCATCTGGGAAAAGAGTGGACAGGTGAAGAGGAGCAGTTCTTAAAGCTGTGAGGGTGTCCTGTTTAATCCCTGTTCTGAGGTGACTGAGATACGCATCACGACGGACAAGGGTAAGATTTCCCATTGTGATGAAGACGAAGTCGGATAGGTGCTCCATCGACTTTGCTGCTGCCTGTGAGATGCTAGCGCTGAAATCTAGTAAATAATGGAGTTCATCAACAGCAGGGGAGACCTTTGCCGACCCTTTTCCCTTATGCTCTGCTTTCAACACCTTCAGTTGTTCCTTCATACTCTGCTGAACTTTAACAAGGCAGCGATTAAAACTAGCAGTCTGGTTACATACAACAGAAGCCTCTCTGGCCGACCTTTCCCACCTGCGTAAAGTCTCTTGAGAGATTCTGCGGGAAGCCGGCGGGGTAGACCCAAGTCCTGTGTATCTAGCTATACGACTGTAGCTACTGTTTAGTTTAACTGCGTCAGTGTGCCATGATGAAACTTTTGAAGAGTCAGTCTTCTGGTCGGTGTGAAGCCCATACCACTTTGATTGAGAACGTGGAGTTCGGATGAAAACGTCCTTGGCCAGTCCTCCAGCCTCCGACCCCCTTGAGGGATAACCCTCAGCTAAGGTGAGGTTAAGCTTTCCAAGTTTTTTACAGAGCCACTCCTCTGTAGGCATTCTGACAGAGACCTTGCTGGGGGTAACAGTCTTAGGTCCGGCAAAAGGATTGTCGTCGGATGTGGCAGTTGTGTTGTCGACCTCAGGGATATGGGACCAGCCCATATAAGAGCGGATGCCCTGCATGGTGTCCCGGTAGTTTTGCTCCTCAGAGACCGGATGGTCCTGGTCGATAATAGAATGTTCCTCCGACCATTCTCCCTCTTCAGCATATAAGTCTAACGGAGGTCTGTCTGACATTTCACTGCCATCTTCTGAGGAGAGGCTTGAAAGGCTGTCCCGTCTAGCTCTGTGTAAAGCTGGGGAGCCGGAGTCTGCTGTATCAGATGGTGTAGGCCGGTCGGTTGTTGGTGGTCGGTGAGTATCATGTTGAGCCAGAGGTGTAGGGTCGGTACCAAGATTCCCAGCCGGGGTAGGTCGGTCGGTCTTGGTTTGACTGGTAGGCTGGTATGTAGTAGATGAGCCTTGTCCAGTAACCATAGTTGAGGAAGCAGGTCGGCTGGTTTTAGTTTTACTGGCCGGCTGATGCTTATTAGCAGAGGAGCCCGTACCAAGTAACTTGCTGGATGAAGACTGTTGGCTGGTCATTGCTTTACTGGTCGGCTGATGCTTTTCAGCAGAGAAGCCAGTTCCAGGAAGCACAGCAGATGATGAAGGTCGGATGAAAGGTTCAGATCCTTGTTCTATAGAAGATGGTGGTGAATGGGTCGGAGTGACTTTGACGTTGGCAGAAAACTGAGGTTTAAAGCTTTTAGCTAGGATCAAGGCTTCAAGCCGGTTGAAACGTTCCGCCCATTTTGAATCTAAATCTGCTATCTTGTCATCAGTAGAAGATGACGGCAGCTTTGAAACAGTAGCAGTGGGAGATTTGTCTCTCTTGCCGAACTTCTTAGTATCCTTCTTAGCTTTCTTATCAGGCGGAGGGGCCTCAGGGTTGGAAGAAGTAGGTTTCTCAACAGGCCCGATGATGGACACACTAGCTGGATCAATAAGATCTACATTGTCTTTAGAAGGGGTAGCTTCTAATTTTTTGGCCTCCCTTTTTTTTGATCCTATACGAGGGAGTGGCTAATTGAAGACGTTATTCTTCAGAGAAGGCATTACATATTTTACAGTCAGAAGTATTGGGATTTTTAACACAATCGTCCGTTCCCTTACCCTTCTCACGACATCTTGCACAAAAAGCATGTGAGTCAAAATTAGCCATAGCATGTCCACAACCGCCTCTGCGTTAGCCAGGAGACGACATGATAGTCCTGGTATATGAAGAACACAATATATGTGGAATAAAAACAAAATGGTAGCAGTAAAAACTGAAATAATCTTCTTTGCAAAAATCCTTGTGCACTAGTCACGCGCCAAATGAAAAAGATGCTATGACGTCATGCTGTCTAGACAGGAAGGAAGTACGACACGCCACCTGGTGAGTGCACTAGTACTACGGACCGACCTGCCGGTGGAGACACAGGACGTATTTTTCTGGCGTTTGGCGGGCCGGTCTGCTCCGACCGGATAAGCTATTGTCCATTGGATAGGATGTATTAACACAATAAAATAGCCAATTACTCATTTATTTAATTAATTACTCACTCATCTACGAAGCAATTCCCCCCAAAAGCAATCCCATACAAGCTATTAACCCAATGAACCTCCATACCAAATTTCAGAAAGCTAGGCTTAATAGCATTCCTTAAAATGTCTAGAAACCAAAGAGCTACTCAAAAGTAGCAAAGTAGCTATTACTCAGTTAGCTATAGAGCTATCATCACCAAAAGCAATCCCATACAAGCTATTAACCCAATAAACCTGCATGCCAAATTTGGTAAAGATAGGATAAGAACTGTTGCCTAAAATGTCTGGAAACCAAGTGGGACGCCGGACGGCGGAAAAAGCAAAGATAATATGTCCACCCCCCAGTGGGGTGGACATAATTACATTTTATGGATCCAGAAGATCCAGATAGTGATCTGGATCACTCCCAAAATTGAATCATTTCTTCCTTTCACCTTTCCAGACATATTCTGAAAATTTCATCGAAATTCGTCCATAAGTTTTCATGGATCCTGAAGATCTAGATCGTGATATGGAGCAATCCCAAAATTGTATAATTTCTTACTTTTACCTTTTCAGACATATCCTGAAAATTTCATGAAAATTTCATTGAAATCCGTCCATAAGTTTTTGAGTTATCTGTCTTTAAATATTACATTTCATTGATCCAGAAGATCCTGATAGTGATCCGGAACACTCCAAAAATAGAATAATTTCTTCCTTTTAACTTTTCAGACATATGAACAACATATTTGAAATGATAAGCTTAACTTTAATACTTCTTAAGATATTTCACATTTACCTCTGTCATTATTTTGCCACAAATAAGAAAATAGCTATTACTCACTTATGGCATGCTATGGAACTCCAAACTGTATGTCATCTTATAGTTAAGGACAAAGTAGCTGAACAACATATTTTAGGAAAATACTGTAACTACAATAGTTTTGGAGTTACAATGGCTTTACTCAACAGTCAGAATTTCAAAGTAGCTATTACTCAGCTGTCCAAGATGCAACAGGCCTGAAACTTTACTATGTGATAGCTTACCAAAAAGTAGATGGATAACATATTTGAAAAGATTTTCCTAACTTTAATACTTTTGAAGATATTTAACATTTACTTCTTTCATTATTTTGCTACAAATAAGAAAATAGCTATTACTCACTTATGGCATGCAATAGAACCCCAAACTATGTACCATCTTATAGCTAAGGACAAAGTAGCTGAACAACAAATTTTAGGAAAATACTGTAACTGCAATAGTTTTGGAGTTACAATTTCTTTACTCAACAGTCATAATTTCAAAGTAGCTATTACTCAGCTATCCAAGGTGCAACAGGTCTGAAACTTTACTATGTGATAGCTTAGAAGAAGTAGATGGACAACATATTTGAAAAGATTTCCCTAACTTTAATACTTTTGAAGATATTTGACATTTACTTATTCTGTTATTTAGCTACAAATGAGAAAATAGCTATTACTCACTTATGACATGCAATAGAACCCCAAACTATGTACCATCTTATAGCTAAGGACAAAGTAGCTGAACAACATATTTCAAGAAAAAACTCTAACTGCAATACTTTTTGAGTTATGAGTCCTTTACTCAAAGTAGCTAAAATTGCTATTACTCACTTATCTTTAGGCCTAAGTCCACAAAACCAAAAAAATTTTTCAAGGGCATAAAAATTCATTGGGACAATTAATTTACCAAAAAATCTGTAGCTGTAGCAGTTTTGGAGAAATCTGCGTGACACACTAATGCACACACACACGCACGCACGCACAGGATGCATTTCATAATCTCCCTCCCGTGGGAGATAATTAGCAACAGAATAGGCCATATATATTACATGTATAAGCTATTGAATTTTAATTTTTCCATTGTTTTTTTAAAACAAGCAATCAGTGCTCGTGAACGGGCTCTGTGTCAGCTGTGTGTTTTGAGTTTCAGAGTAGAAGTGACAGAAGAAAAGGACACAAAAGTTGTGCCCTGGAAATGGTGTTCAGAAGGAAAGTAAGAAAGTAACTGTTAAGGTGTAAAAAGTAAGTTAAAAACATATTTAAAGAAAATATTGCAAATGCAATAGTAATAATTTTACTATGTTATAGCTGGCCCCAAAATAGGTGAACAACATACTGAAACTAGACCTATCGCATCAGAGAACCGATGCAAATTGTATCCACCAGAAAGAAAACTCACCAAAGCCATTAAAACATAGCTTAACCTTGGAGAAGCCCAAGGTGAAATCTGACCATATCAAAAGATTCTTAGCCCATGATTCCTATAGGTTGGTGTGACATTGCAAACCTCTAGGAACACAAATAAGCGAGATATAAGCACTGTTAATTTTGGCTATCTTCATTTGACCTTGAAAGAGGCGTCCAAGGTCAAATCTGACCACACCAAAAGATTCCCAGCCCATGATTTCCTATAGGTTGGTTTACCATCCCAAACCTCCTATAGATTGATTTGACATTGCAAACCTCTAGAACCAATAATAAGCGAGTCATAAGCACTTTTAAGTTTGGCTATCCTCGTTTGACCTTGAAGGAGGCGTCCAAGGTCAAATCTGACCACACCAAAAGATTCCCAGCCCATGATTTTCCTATAGGTTGGTTTACCATCCCAAACCTCCTATAGATTGATTTGACATTGCAAACCTCTAGAACCAATAATAAGCGAGTCATAAGCACTTTTAAGTTTGGCTATCCTCGTTTGACCTTGAAGGAGGCGTCCAAGGTCAAATCTGACCACACCAAAAGATTCCCAGCCCATGATTTCCTATAGGTTGGTTTACCATCCCAAACCTCTAGGACCAATAATAAGGGAGATATAAGCACTTTTCATGACTAAAAGAAACACCCGTGGCAGCCATCTTGTTTTTCAAAATGAGTCCAAAAATATTCCCAGTCAAGTTTTTTTAATGACGAACATATCCTGCCAATTTGAGATCTATACCTATAATACCCTTTGCTCTAGGGGGCCAACAAAAGTCCTTGCTTTAAGTCGAATAAACGTCCCTGGCGGCCATCTTGTTTTTTTCAAAATGAGGCCAAAAATATTCCCAGGCAACATTTTATGGTTATTAATATATCCTGCAAACTTGAGAAGGATAGCTATAAAATTTTTTTCGTTAGAGCGGTAATGGTGAAATCTCTACACACTGCGCCTATCCATTGGATACATTGATTTACTCAACAGTGAGAACCTGAAAGTAGCTATTGCTCAGCTATGCCATGAGCTGCAGGTCTCAAATTTTACTATGTTATAGCTGACCCAAAAGTAGCTGAATAACATATTTACACAAAGTTCTCTAAATGGAATAGTTTTCAAGTTACAAGTGATTTTACTCATGATGGAAGTTACTGAACAGTCCAAAAGTAGCTATTACTCACTTAGCTATTGAGATAGACACCCAAGTTACTTGCCATGTTGTAGCTATGGAAAAAGTAGCTGAATAACATATTTTGACAAAATGCTCTAAATGCAATACTTTTCAAGTTATAAATGATTTAGTGTTGAGTAAGAACCTCAAAGTAGCTATTACTCAGCTATGGAATGAGCCACAGGTCTGGAATTTTACTAGGTTATAACTGACCCTAAAATAGGTGAATAACATATTGAAACTAAATACTCTAAATGCAAAACTTTTCAAGTTATAAGTGATTTACTCAACAGTGATAACCTAAAAGTAGCTATTACTCAGCTATGCCATGAGCTACAGGTCTGAAATTTTACTGTTATAGCTGATCCAAAAGTAGCTGAATAACATATTTACACAAATTCTCTAAATGCAATATTTTTCAAGTTACAAGTGATTTTACTCATGATGGAAGTTACTGAAAAGTCCAAAAGTAGCTATTACTCAATTAGCTATCGAGATAGACACCCAAGTTACTCACCATGTTGTAGCTATGGAAAAAGTAGCTGAATAACATATTTTAACAAAATGTTCTAAATGCAATACTTTTCAAGTTATAATTGATTTAGTGCATGATTTCATTAATTTTAAGGGGGCCACGGTGGCAGAGTGGTAACACTCTCGCCTCCCACCTCTGAGGCTGGGGTTCGATCCCCGCAAGGCCTCAAGTGGGAAAGCTGGTAGTTGTTTGCCGTTGGTCGGCAGTTTACAGTACACAACCCTAACGAACTCTATGTACTGGTTTCCTCTGCCCTTCCAACTACCCGTCGTGATATGACCTGTACAGTGTTGAAAGCGACGTAAAACCCTAAATAAACAAACAAACATTAATTTTAATGCATTAAAAATTATTTTAAAAATTCATAAAAAAATAATTAAGAAAGATCTAGGTCTGACACTCACACAAGGGAATCTACTTGTGGTCTAGTACATATATGCAAGATATGAGAGAAATCCCTGCAATAGTCACTGAGAAAATTGTGATAAAGTGTTTGAATTTTCACACTTTTGGTGGGGTACCTCCCTTGTAATGGCTCTAGCAAACAGACGAACAGACAGATTTGCATGCCTTGAACCATTTTTCATCCTCGATAGATAAGGTATCTTTTAAAAAAAACAGCATGTCTCTAGGCCTTGTAGTTTTGGAGGAGAAGTTGTTCACGTGGACGCGGACGCCAACGCCGCAGAGTGATGACATAAAAATTACTTCCCACAAAGGTAAATACGATATAGCATGATAAGGAATGGTCCGTCCCTAATCTGTGGAATATGGCAAAAACTAGAGGCTTTTTAAAAACAGTCTTTTCAAGTGCATTTTTTATCTAAAACTGCATTTTAACAACATATATATAATGTAAGATACTTGAATATATTATTGCTAAAAAGTTGATTATATAAAATGAAGATTTAATAATAAAAAGTTTAGGTAAACCCTCACGTTTTGTTCTTACTTGTAGAACTGGTTTTTCACGTTGTGAACTTGTAGCTTGACGTACTGAGTTTGGAAAAAACGTCTACGATGACATCATCCGTTCTCTTTGCAGTACCGGTCACGACGTGTACTTGTATCTTAAATTCTCTAATGACTTTGAGATTTGGGAAAATCTTAGGAACAACATCCATTGTAAGAAGTATAGAGGACCCACAAGATGTTCTACAAAAAATTCACAGGACATGATTTCTTACAAGTAGTTTTCATAACTTGTTTCTAGTTTTCAAAAAGCTTGCTTGCATTTTTACATTTTACACAGAAATTCAAATTCAAGATGGCCGCCAAAAATGGCCAGAAAACAATTTTTGGTGAAAACCGCCAGATGACTCTGGGGATACACTGGGGGCAAAAAATTTTGCCAAAATCGCACAGTTTCCGACATAAATGTGTTTTTGCGTTTTATGTAAAAATTCAAGACAGCCCCCAAAAATGGCTTGAAACAATTTTTGGTGAAAATTGCCACATGATTTTGCAGATACCCTCGGGGTAAAAAATTTCATCAAAATTGCTCTATCTCACACTGTTTCCGAGATAAAGGGGTTTTTGCATTTTAGGTAGAATTTCAAGATGGCTGCCAAAGAGAAAACAATTTTTGGGAAAAGTCACCACATAACTATGCAAATACCTTGGGTTCAAAAATTTTGCCAAATTCGCTCTATCTGGCACCATTTCTGAGATGTTTAAGATTCTTTATTTTCATCATTAAGAAAAATTGTGGCATTTTAATTGTTAATAAGTTGGCCATTTTCCATTCTATCACTTCAAAATGTTAATGATTTCCAGACATCTATATAACAAAGCTACTTGCCAAATTTCATGTGAACTGGTGACGTGCTTTTTAAGTTATCATCCAGATAAAAAACACATCCCTTTGAAAAACATGTTTTGGTCATTTGACTTCTCTGATTAGTTAAAATGTCATGATACTGTATTCAGAAATATTTCCCAGTACTGCATACATGTGCTAGATTTGAAGAGAATCGGCCCAGTGGTTAGAAATATAGAAAATGCAGTAGCCGGTGGGGTCAGCAGACTCTCTCTCTCTCCCCTCTCCCTTGAATACCAACAAGTGTCCCTTGCAGGACGCTTAATGATAGTTTGCAACTGTGAGAAGTTAATGGTAATCTGGTCCTGGAAGTTATGCTCAAGGTTTGTTACATTCACAACCTAAATATGTACAGAATCAGTTACAGTCTTTAAGATATTGTCCAAAAATAGCATCAGAGATGCCCCTACCCCACAGCCTAGGGAAATATTTTTAACACCATGAGATATAGAAGTACTGTATCAGTACAAAGTTCAGGATACTTTCAGAGCACTGTCAGTTATATAAAGGTCCAAACAATGTTTAAATAGAGAAAATAATATCTAAGAGAAAGATAATGCATGTAAAGATGAAGTATTAAAACAAGACAATTCAAAAGACAACAGCACTAATCAGCAAACTAAACATTACGACACTCTTTATCTACATCTGGCATGGCCGAATTATGGTTTGGATGTTTTGAATATTACCATGCATACAGAAGTGGTAATACCTATGTGTGGTGTTGGAGCAAAATCTGTGGCTCACTTGATAAAATTCCATCTGTTACAATGGGAAGTTGTAAAAATAAAATTCTTAATGAATTCTAATATGATTTTAACAGTGTTTAATCTGCATCAAAAGACAGACCCAAAGGTGCAACAAGATTGTAAAGGTCAAGGTCACTCCAAGGTAAAAGGTCAAATCAAGGTCACACCATGATGCTGCACACCTACAACCCCTAACCAATGTCCCTACCAAGCATCAACTTCCTACACCTTAAGCTTTCCGAGATATAGCCAGACAAGATTTTATAGGTCAAGGTCACTATGGCAAGGTCAAAGGTCAAGTCAAGGTCACACCATGATGTTGCACACCTAGACCCCCTAACCAATGTCCGTACCAATTATTAACTTCCTACACCTTACGCTTTCTGAGATATAGCCCGGACAAGATTTTCAAACTTAAGGTCCCTACGGCAAGGTCAAAGGTCAAATCAAGGTCAGACCATGACTTTGCACACCTACACCACCTAACCAATGTCCCTACCAAGTATCAACTTCCTACACCTTACAGTTTCCGAGATATAGCCCAGAAAAGATTTTATACGTCAAGGTTACTACAGCAAGGTCAAATCAAGGTCACACTATGACGTTGCACACCTACAACCCCTAACCAATGTCCCTACCAAGTATCAACTTCCTACACCTTACGGTTTCCGAGATATAGCCCGGACAAGATTTTATAGGTCAAGGTCACTACGGCAAGGTCAAATCAATGTCAGACCATGACGTTGCACACCTACACATCCTAACCAATCTCCCTACCAAGTATCAACTTCCTACACCTTATGGTTTCTGAGACACAGCCTGGACAAATTTTTTCCCGCCCGCCAATCCGGACATCATGGGTGAAAACAATACCCCGACAGCCCTTAAGTGCTGTGGGGTAAAAATTGCCAAAGTTTAAGTGTATATAATTCTGTTATTACTGTGACCTTAACTAAGACCAGTTACATCTGTGAAGCCATTTTCAGTATACTCTGCACTAACAAAAAACTTGAACTCAATATAATTCTTATATACATGGGAGTTTAAAGTCAACACCATGATGCTGCGCACCTACAACCCCTAACCAATGTCCCTACCAAGCATCAACTTCCTACACCTTACGCTTTCCGAGATATAGCCGGACAAGATTTTATAGGTCAAGGTCACTATGGCAAGGTCAAAGGTCAAATCAAGGTCACACCATGATGTTGCAAACCTAGACCCCCTAACCAATGTCCCTACCAATTATTAACTTCCTACACCTTACGCTTTCTGAGATATAGCCCGGACAAGATTTTCAAACTTAAGGTCCCTACGGCAAGGTCAAAGGTCAAATCAAGGTCAGACCATGACTTTGCACACCTACACCACCTAACCAATGTCCCTACCAAGTATCAACTTCCTACACCTTACAGTTTCCGAGATATAGCCCAGAAAAGATTTTATACGTCAAGGTTACTACAGCAAGGTCAAATCAAGGTCACACTATGACGTTGCACACCTACACCCCCTAACCAATGTCCCTACCAAGTATCAACTTCCTACACCTTACGGTTTCCGAGATATAGCCCGGACAAGATTTTATAGGTCAAGGTCACTACGGCAAGGTCAAATCAATGTCAGACCATGACGTTGCACACCTACACATCCTAACCAATCTCCCTACCAAGTATCAACTTCCTACACCTTATGGTTTCTGAGACACAGCCTGGACAAATTTTTTCCCGCCCGCCAATCCGGACATCATGGGTGAAAACAATACCCCGACAGCCCTTAAGTGCTGTGGGGTAAAAATTGCCAAAGTTTAAGTGTATATAATTCTGTTATTACTGTGACCTTAACTAAGACCAGTTACATCTGTGAAGCCATTTTCAGTATACTCTGCACTAACATAAAAAACTTGAACTCAATATAATTCTTATATACATGGGCGTTTAAAGTCAACTTTAAAAAGGACACGCCATGAGAACCAGTCACATCCACATGCCAAATCTGAATTGAATCCGCGAAGTTATTTTTGAGATACTGTATCATTACAAACTTAAATTCAATATAACTATCTTATTTCTGGGAGTTTAAGGTCATATTAAAATGAGGCGCACCTTGAAGACCAGTTATATCCACAGGCCAAATCTAAATTTAATTCAAGCCATTTTTGAGATACTCTACAAAAATGAAATGTGGCAATGATGGATAAAAATGATGATGCAGGAGGACAAAGCAATCCGTATGTGCCCTCAAGCATAGATGTTGGTGACACAAAAACAATACTGTAAATATTATTAGATTAAACATATACCAGTACTATATTTAGACCATAAAATTAATTAAAACTATTATTTTTAATATTTTAATGAATATTTTATTATTACCAAATAGAATAACACAAAAGTATTGACAAATAACAATTTAACAAATTTTACTCACTCTCTTATTGCTGTTTAAACATAAATTAAAATACTTAATAAATAGCTGATTACCCCACTGTAACAAAACTGACATTGTTAAAACAGCAAATATGTTATCACACAATCTTCAAGCTGCATAATCTAATGCGAAAACAAACAATACTTTATACCATAACAATGAAAACAACGATGAAACATCTTTCTATCTACAAGCGCAACCCACAAAGCCATTAGTAGTGCACGGACTTCAGAGTTTGGAAGTTATCAGAGAAATTAATAATGCACACTGGAAGGGCAGATTTCTCAGTGTAAGCGCAAATTCCATTTAAAGTCTGGTTAAAAAATTAAACAAATGAGCTCGCACTTAAAAAGGATCAGACTTGCCCATATGCCACAGCCTGCGGAAATATTGTTGGATACCATGAGATACAGAAAGGGTGAAAAGTACAAAGTAGTCTTTCAGAAAGGGCAGTGTAACTTATGTAAAGTTGTGGGTGAAGTAAAATGTATGTATCTAAACAAGACAATTGAATATCAAGATGACAATGGAGATAGCACAATTTGGTAAATGTACATATAATAATCAGTTGCAAAAATACTTATTGCTTTATTATAGGTGAAATATGTCTCAAAATTTGAAGTAGATGAGTAAATCCATTGTAACTCCAAAACTATTGCAGTTAGAGTATTTTCCTAAAATATGTTGTTCAGCTAGTTTGTCCTTAACTATAAGATGGCATATAGTTTGGGGTTCCATTGCATGCCATAAGTGAGTAATAGCTATTTTCTTATTTGTAGCAAAATAAAGACATAAGTAAATGTCAAATATCTTCAAAAGTATTAAAGTTATTGAAATAGCTTTGAGATTCTTTTGTAATGTAGTACATACTTAAAGGTATCACAGTATCATTATCAACTAGCTCACCTGCCCTTTTTTTAACATTTTCAATCAACTGGGCCTATTAAATAGATAAAATGTTCAGAAAAATATGGAAGAATCTTATCACATAAAGATGTTGTACATCTATACACTGTAGTTATATTTTTCCCAAAACAAATACATGACAGTTTTTATACCATTACATCTATAAATTAACTGATACATAATAAACATGATACACAAAATGATAAGATAGCAAGTCAGTGAAACCCAAATTACCTAAATATTTACGTAGGTAAGTCAGAGTACTAAAATAAAATTCAACAAAAAAAAATTTTTTTTTAAATTTGATAATCACTAACTTCTGGTGCCAATGTACAGAACACATGTATAAAAAGAAACCAGTAGTGCCTGATTGAGCAAAACCCTTGTCCAGATCTGAATCCAAATATTGTCAAAAACAAGAGGAGAGGGCACTGTGTCAGCTGACTGAGTGTTTTTGATTTGTGAAGGTGATTAGAGGACAGAATAATTATCAGGAAAAGGGCTGTACAGAAATACAGTAAATGGTAACTGAACAGCAAGTTCGAAAGAAATTCCGAAGCTGACAGAAGAAAAGGATAAAAAAGTTGTGCCCTGTAAATGGTATTATGAAGGAAAATAACAAGGTAATTGTTTAAGTGTAAAAAATAGGTTAAAACATATTTAAAGAAATACTACAAATGCAATATCCTCGTTCGACCTTGAAGAAGGGGTCCAAGGTCAAATCTAACCACACAAATACATTCCCAGCCCATGATTTCCTATGGTTTACCATTCCAAACCTCTAGGACCAATTATAAACTAGAAATAGGCCGCCCTGTTGATAGTAGATGCGAATAGAAACAGGATAGCATAGAAGAACACACATTATCATGTGTAATGTCCACCCATGAACCTTTTGCCCAAATTGTACAGTAGTCTTACAAGACCCTGTTTCATTTGTAAAATATATCAATGATGCTTAAATATTTGTTAGTGTAGATGTAAATTATTTCAGCTTCATGCCTTTTTGCATTGGTTGGGTTGAAAATTTCGACGAAATCACTCTATCTTGCACGGTTAAGAAGATAGAAGCAAATTCCTGTTTTTTTATTTTTGGCAAAAATTTGAAAATTCAAAATGGCCGCCATTATTGGGAAAAGGAAATTTTTTTGAAAATTGCCAAGAGTACATTTCTTAGATACCCTATTGGTCGAAAATTTCAACAAAATAACTCTATTTTGCACGGTTAAGGCCAGTTTGTGTTTTTCCATTTTGGGCAAAAATTCGAAAATTCAAAATGGCTGCCATTTTTGGGGAGGGGAAAATTTTTTGAAAATTGCAAAGATTACATTCCTTAGATACCCTGTGGGTTGAAAATTTCGACGAAATCGCTCTATCTCGCATAGTAAAGGAGATAGAAGCAAATTTGTGTTTTGCCATTTTTGGCAACAATTCGACAATTCAAAATGGCCGCCATTTTTGGGGAGGGGAAAATTTTTTGAAAATTGCAAAGATTGCATTGCTTAGATACCCTGTGCGTCGAAAATTTTGCCGAAATCGCTCTATCCCGCACGGTTAAGGAGATGGAAGCAAATTTGTGTTTTGCCATTTTTGGCAAAAATTCGAAATGGCCGCCATTTTTGGGGAGGGGAAAATTTTTTAGAAATTACCAAGAGTACAATGCTCAGATACCCTGTGGGTCGAAAATTTCGACGAAATCGCTCTATCTCGCACGGTTAAGGAGATAGAAGCAAATTTGTGTTTTGCCATCTTTGGCAAAAATTCGAAAATTCAAAATGGCCGCCATTTTTGGGGAGGGGAAAATTTTTGAAAAATTGCAAAAATTGCATTCCTTAGATACCCTGTGGGTCGAAAATTTCGACGAAATCACTCTATCTCGCACGGTTAAGGAGATAGAAGCAAATTAGTGTTTTGCCATTTTTGGCAAAAATTCGAAAATTCAAAATGGCCGCCATTTTTGGGGAGGGGAAATTTTTTTGAAAATTGCAAATATTACATTCCTTAGATACCCTGTGGGTCGAAAATTTCGACGAAATCGCTCTATCTCGCACGGTTAAGGAGATAGAAGCAAATTAGTGTTTTGCCATTTTTGGCAAAAATTCGAAAATTCAAAATGGCCGCCATTTTTGGGGAGGGGAAAATATTTTGAAAATTGCAAAGATTGCATTGCTTAGATACCCTGTGCGTCGAAAATTTTGCCGAAATCGCTCTATCTCGCACGGTTAAGGAGATAGAAGCAAATTAGTGTTTTGCCATTTTTGGCAAAAATTCGAAAATTCAAAATGGCCGCCATTTTTGGGGAGGGGAAAATATTTTGAAAATTGCAAAGATTGCATTGCTTAGATACCCTGTGCGTCGAAAATTTTGCCGAAATCGCTCTATCTCGCACGGTTAAGGAGATAGAAGCAAATTAGTGTTTTGCCATTTTTGGCAAAAATTCGAAAATTCAAAATGGCCGCCATTTTTGGGGAGGGGAAAATTTTTTGAAAATTGCAAAGATTGCATTCCTTAGATGCCCTGTGGGTCGAAAATTTCGACGAAATCGCTCTATCTCGCACGGTTAAGGAGATAGAAGCAAATTAGTGTTTTGCCATTTTTGGCAAAAATTCGAAAATTCAAAATGGCCGCCATTTTTGGGGAGGGGAAAATTTTTTGAAAATTGCAAAGATTGCATTGCTTAGATACCCTGTGCGTCGAAAATTTTGCCGAAATCGCTCTATCTCGCACGGTTAAGGAGATAGAAGCAAATTTGTGTTTTGCCATTTTTGGCAAAAATTCGAAATGGCCGCCATTTTTGGGGAGGGGAAAATTTTTTAGAAATTACCAAGAGTACAATGCTCAGATACCCTGTGGGTCGAAAATTTCGACGAAATCGCTCTATCTGGCACGGTTAAGGAGATAGAAGGAAATTAGTGTTTTGCCATTTTTGGCAAAAATTCGAAAATTCAAAATGGCCGCCATTTTTGGGGAGGGGAAAATTTTTTGAAAATTGCAAATATTACATTCCTTAGATACCCTGTGGGTCGAAAATTTCGACGAAATCGCTCTATCTCGCACGGTTAAGGAGATAGAAGCAAATTTGTGTTTTGCCATTTTTGGCAAAAATTCGAAAATTCAAAATGGCCGCCATTTTTGGGGAGGGGAAAATATTTTGAAAATTGCAAAGATTGCATTGCTTAGATACCCTGTGCGTCGAAAATTTCGCCGAAATCGCTCTATCTCGCACGGTTAAGGAGATAGAAGCAAATTAGTGTTTTGCCATTTTTGGCAAAAATTCGAAAATTCAAAATGGCCGCCATTTTTGGGGAGGGGAAAATTTTTTGAAAATTGCAAAGATTGCATTCCTTAGATCCCCTGTGGATCGAAAATTTCGACGAAATCGCTCTATCTCGCACGGTTAAGGAGATAGAAGCAAATTTGTGTTTTGCCATTTTTGGCAAAAATTCGAAAATTCAAAATGGCCGCCATTTTTGGGGAGGGGAAAATTTTTTGAAAATTGCAAATATTACATTCCTTAGATACCCTGTGGGTCGAAAATTTCGACGAAATCGCTCTATCTCGCACGGTTAAGGAGATAGAAGGAAATTTGTGTTTTGCCATTTTTGGCAAAAATTCGAAAATTCATAATGGCCGCCATTTTTGGGGAGGGGAAAATTTTTTGAAAATTGCAAAGAGGACACTCCTCAGATACCCTGCGGGTTGAAAATTTCGACGAAATCGCTCTATCTCGCACGGTTAAGGAGATAGAAGCAAATTTGTGTTTTGCCATTTTTGGCAAAAATTCGAAAATTCAAAATGGCCGCCATTTTTGGGGAGGGGAAAATTTTTTGAAAATTGCAAAGAGTACACTCCTGAGATACCCTGCGGGTCGAAAATTTTGCCGAAATCGCTCTATCTCGCACGGTTAAGGAGATAGAAGCAAATTACTCAAAAGTAGTACTGAAAATACACAATGAAGTACCTAAATGGCTATTACTCATGTACTGACAAAGCTATCAGTCCCAAATGCAATACCAAGCGAGCTATGGACATAACAATATTGTATTCAAAATTGTAGTAAAATATCTTTAATTATTTTGGCTTAAATGCACGGAAACCAATGGGTACTGAAAATAGCTGTACTTAAGTATTACTCAGTAAGCAAAAGAGGTACAACAGCCAAAAGCAATCCCAAGCAAGCTACTGACCCAATAAGCCTGCATACCAAATTTGGTGACAATAGCTCTAATACTTTTCCTTTAAATGAGCGGAAACCATGCGTGACGCCGGACATCGGACGCCGGACGCCGGACATCGGACATCGGACGGCGAAAAAAGCAAAAATAATATATCCACCCCCCAGGGGGGTGGACATAATGAGTTATAAGCACTTTTAAGCTTGGCTGTCCTCATTTGACCTTGAAGGAGGGGTCCAAAGGTCAAATCTGACCATACCAAAAGATTCCGAGCCAATGATTTCCTATGGGATGGTTTACCATCCCAAATCTCTGTCACCAATAATAAGCGAGTTGTAGGCACTTTCAATTTTCGCTATCCTCATTTGACCTTGAAGGAGGGTTCCAAGGTCAAATTGGACCATATCAACAGATTCACAGCCCATGATTTCCTGTCTGTTTACCATCCCAAACCTCTGGGACCAATAATAAGCGAGTTATAAGCACTTTTAAGTTTGGCTATCCTTGTTTGACCTTGAAGGAGGGGTCATTGAAGGTCAAATCTGACCACACCAAAAGATTCCCACCCCATGATTTCCTACAGGTTGGTTTATCATCCCAAACCTCTAGGATCAATAATAAGGGAGATATAAGCACTTTTCATGACTGACAAAAAACACCTGTGGCGGCAATCTTGTTTCTCAAAATGAGGCCAAAAATATTCCCAGACAACATTTTATGGTTATTAATATATACTGCAAACTTAAGAAAGCTAGCTATAATATTTTTTTTCATCAGAGCAGTAATGGTGAAATCTCTCTGTACACACTGCGGCTATCCAGTGGATACAATGATTTACTCAACAGTGAGAACCTGAAAGTAGCTATTGCTCAGCTATGCCATGACATAGAGGTCTGCAATTTCACTATGTTATAGCTGACCAAAAATTCTGTGAATAACATATTTAACAAATTACTCTAAATGTAATAGTTTTCAAGTTACAACTGATTTACTCAACAGTGAGAACCTCAAAGGAACTATTACTCAGCTATGCAATGAGCTACATGTCTGAAATTTTACTATGTTATAGCTAACCCAAAAGTAGGTGAACAACATATTTAAGCAGACTACTGTAAATGCAATAGTTTTCAAGCTACAACTGATTTACTCAATAGTGAGAACCTGAAAATAGCTATTGCTCCGCTATGCCATGAGCTATAGGTCTGTAATTTCACTATGTTATAGCTGACCCAAAAGTAGGTGAACAATATATTTTAACAAAATACTCCAAATGCAATATTTTTCAAGTTATAGCTGATTTACTCAACAGTCAGTACCTGAGAATAGCTATTGCTCAGTTGTGCCATGAGCTATAGGTCTATAATTTCACTATGTTATAGCTGACCCAAAAGTAGCTGAATAACATATTTGCACAAATTTCTGTAAATGCAATAGTTTTCCAATTATAACTGATTTACTCAAAGGTGAGAACTTCAAAGTAGCTATTACTCAGCTATGAAATGAGCCACAGGTCTGAAACTTCACTATGTTATAGCTGACCCCAAAACAGGTGAATAACATATTGAAACAAAATACTCTAAATGCAATAGTTTTCAAGTTATAAGTGATTTACTCAACAGTGATAACCTAAAAGTAACTATTACTCAGCTATGCCATGAGCTACAGGTCTGAAATTTTACTATGTTATAGCTGGCCCAAAAGTAGCTGAATAACATATTTATACGAAATTCTCTAAATGCAATAGTTTTTAAGTTACAAGTGATTTTACTCATGATGGAAGTTACTGAAAAGCCCAAAAGTAGCTATTACTCACTTAGCTATTGAGACAGACACCCAACTTACTCACCATATTGTAGCTATGAAAAAAGTAGCTGAATAACATATTTTAACAAAATGCTCTAAATGCAACACTTTTCAAGTTATAAGTGATTTACTCAACAGTGATAACCTAAAAGTAGCTATTACTCAGCTATGCCATGAGCTACACGTCTGAAATTTTACTATGTTATAGCTGACCCAAAAGTAGCTGAATAACATATTTATACGAAATTCTCTAAATGCAATACTTTTCAAGTTATAAGCGATTTACTCAACAGTGATAACCTAAAAGTAGCTATTACTCAGCTATGCCATGAGTTACAGGTCTGAAATTTCACTATGTTATAGCTGGCCCAAAAGTAGCTGAATAACATATTTATACGAAATTCTCTAAATGCAATAGTTTTTAAGTTACAAGTGATTTTACTCATAATGGAAGTTACTGAAAAGCCCAAAAGTAGCTATTACTCACTTGGCTATTGAGACAGACACCCAACTTACTCACCATATTGTAGCTATGAAAAAAGTAGCTGAACAACATTTTTCACAAAATGCTGTAAATGCAACACTTTTGAAGTTATAAGTGATTTAGTGCATGATTTCATGAATTTTAATGCATTAAAAATTATTAAAAAAATTTATTTAAAAAAAAGTAAGACAGATCCAGGTCTCATACTCACACAAGAGAATTTACCTCTGGCCTAGTACATATATGCAAGATATGAGAGAAATCCCTGCAATAGTCACTGAGAAAATTGTGATAAAAAGTTGAAATTTTCACACTTTTGGTGGGGGTACCCCCCTTGTAATGTCTCTAGCAAACAGACGAACAGACAGATTTGCATGCCTTGAACAATTTTTCATCCTCGATAGATAAGGTATCTTTTAAAAAAAACAGCATGTCTCTAGGCCTTGTATTTTTGGAGAAGAAGTTTTGGAGAAGAAGTTGTACGCGTACGCCCACGCCGCAGAGTGATGACATAATGTCAGCTGACTGACAAGTCAGCTGACATAAAAAAAAACAGATAAATTTCTGGAATCCAAATGAGGATCCTGATCATCTCCAAGGAGGTTCGAGTCAATTTAGGTCCCCACCTTATGTGAAAATATGAAGCCATTCTGATGTAAGCTATGCATACAGTCAAATAAACAGATAGGACAATACACTCACCCATCCCCTCTTTGAGAGGGTAAATATAGAAAATACTAACCACACCACCAACTACATGCTATATATTCTATGTACAGCAACAAACTCAGGGTGCTTAACCAAAAATAAATGTAACTAGAAATAGGACGCCCTGTTGATAGTAGATGCGAATAGAAACAGGATAGTATAGAAGAACACACATTATCATGTGTAATGTCCTCCCCATGAACCTTGCCCAAATTGTACAGTAGTCTTACAAGATCCTGTTTCATTTGTAAAATATATCAATGATGCTTAAATATTTATTAGTGTAGATGTAAATTATTTCAGCTTCACGCCTTTTTGCATTGGTTGGGTTGAAAATTTTGACGAAATCACTCTATCTTGCACGGTTAAGAAGATAGAAGCAAATTCCTGTTTTTCTATTTTTGGCAAAAATTTGAAAATTCAAAACGGCCGCCATTTTTGGAAAAAGGAAAATTTTTTGAAAATTGCCAAGAGTACATTTCTTAGATACCCTATGGGTCGAAAATTTCAACGAAATAGCTCTATTTTGCACGGTTAAGGCCAGTTTGTGTTTTTCCATTTTGGGCAAAAGTTCGAAAATTCAAAATGGCCGCCATTTTTGGGGAGGGGAAAATTTTTTGAAAATTGCAAAGATTACATTCCTTAGATACCCTGTGGGTTGAAAGTTTCGACAAAATCGCTGAGATAGAAGCAAATTTGTGTTTTGCCATTTTGGGCAAAAATTTGAAAATTCAAAATGGCCGCCATTTTAGGGGAGGGGAAATTTTTTTTAAAATTGCCAAGAATACAATGCTCAAATACCTGTGGGTCGAAAATTTTGATGAAATCGCTCTATCTCGCACGGTTAAGGAGATAGAAGGAAATTTGTGTTTTGCCATTTTTGGCAAAAATTCGAAAATTCAAAATGGCCGCCATTTTTGGGGAGGGGAAAATTTTTTGAAAATTGTAAAGATTACATTCCCTAGATACCCTGTGGATCGAAAATTTCGACGAAATCGTTCTATCTCACACAGTTAAGGAGATAGAAGCAAATTTGTGTTTTGCCATTTTTGGCAAAAATTCTAAAATTCAAAATGGCCGCCATTTTTGGGGAGGGGAAAATTTCTTAAAAATTACCAAGCGTACAATGCTCAGATACCCTGTGGGTCGAAAATTTTGTCGAAATCGCTCTATCTCGCACGGTTAATGAGATAGAAGGAAATTTGTGTTTTGCCATTTTTGGCAAAAATTCGAAAATTCAAAATGGCCGCCATTTTTGGGGAGGGGAAAATTTTTTGAAAATTGTAAAGATTACATTCCTTACATACCCTGTGGGTCGAAAATTTTTCCGAAATCGCTCTATCTCGCATGGTTAAGGAGATAGAAGCAAATTTGTGTTTTGCCATTTTTGGCAAAAATTCTAAAATTCAAAATGGCCGCCATTTTTGGGGAGGGGAAATTTTTTTGAAAATTGTTAAGAGTACATTCCTTAGATACCCTGTGGGTTGAAAATTTCGACGAAATCACTCTATCTCACACAGTTAAGGAGATAGAAGCAAATTTGTGTTTTGCCATTTTTGGCAAAAATTCGAAAATTCAAAATGGCCGCCATTTTTGGGGAGGGGAAAATTTCTTAAAAATTGGCAAGAGTAGAATTCTGAGATACCCTGTGGGTCGAAAATTTTGCCGAAATCGCTCTATCTCGCACGGTTAAGGAGATAGAAGCAAATTAGTGTTTTGCCATTTTTGGCAAAAATTCGAAAATTCAAAATGGCCGCCATTTTTAGGGAGGGGAAAATTTTTTTAAAATTACCAAGAGTACAATGCTCAGATATCCTGTGGGTCGAAAATTTTGACGAAATCGCTCTATCTCGCACGGTTAAGGAGATAGAAGGAAATTTGTGTTTTGCCATTTTTGGCAAAAATTCGAAAATTCAAAATGGCCGCCATTTTTGGGGAGGGGAAAATTTTTTGAAAATTGTAAAGATTACATTCCTTAGATACCCTGTGGGTCGAAAATTTTTCCGAAATCGCTCTATCTCGCACGGTTAAGGAGATAGAAGCAAATTTGTGTTTTGCCATTTTTGGCAAAAATTCGAAAATTCAAAATGGCCGCCATTTTTGGGGAGGGGAAAATTTTTTGAAAATTGCAAAGATTGCATTCCTTAGATACCCTGTGGGTCGAAAATTTCGACAAAATCACTCTATCTCGCACGGTTAAGGAGATAGAAGCAAATTTGTGTTTTGCCATTTTTGGCAAAAATTCTAAAATTCAAAATGGCCGCCATTTTTGGGGAGGGGAAAATTTCTTAAAAATTGGCAAGAGTAGAATTCTGAGATACCCTGTGGGTCGAAAATTTTGCCGAAATCGCTCTATCTCGCACGGTTACGGAGACAGAAGCAAATTAGTGTTTTGCCATTTTGGGCAAAAATTCGAAAATTCAAAATGGCCGCCATTTTTAGGGAGGGGAAAATTTTTTAAAAATTACCAAGAGTACAATGCTCAGATACCCTGTGGGTCGAAAATTTTGACGAAATCGCTCTATCTCGCACGGTTAAGGAGATTTGGCAAAAATTCGAAAATTCAAAATGGCCGCCATTTTTGGGGAGGGGAAAATTTTTTGAAAATTGCAAAGATTACATTCCTTAGATACCCTGTGGGTCGAAAATTTCGACGAAATCACTCTATCTCGCACAGTTAAGGAGATAGAAGCAAATTTGTGTTTTGCCATTTTTGGCAAAAATTCAAAATGGCCGCCATTTCTGGGGAGGGGAAAATTTCTTAAAAATTGGCAAGAGTAGAATTTTGAGATACCCTGTGGGTCGAAAATTTTGCCAAAATCGCTCTATCTCGCACGGTTAAGGAGATAGAAGCAAATTAGTGTTTTGCCATTTTTGGCAAAAATTCGAAAATTCAAAATGGCCGCCATTTTTTAAAAATTACCAAGAGTACAATGCTCAGATACCCTGCGTGTCGAAAATTTCAACGAAATCGCTCTATCTTGCACGGTTAAGGAGATAGAAGCAAATTTGTGTTTTGCCATTTTTGGCAAAAATTCGAAAATTCAAAATGGCCGCCACTTTTGGGGAGGGGAAAATTTTTGGAAAATTACAAAGATTGCATTTCTTAGATACCCTGTGGGTCGAAAATTTTTCCGAAATCGCTCTATCTCGCACGGTTAAGGAGATAGAAGCAAATTTGTGTTTTGCCATTTTTGGCAAAAATTCGAAAACTCAAATGGCCGCCATTTTTGGGGAGGGGAAAATTTTTTGAAAATTGCAAAGATTACATTCCTTAGATACCCTGTGGGTCAAAAATTTCGACGAAACCGCTCTATCTCACACGGTTAAGGAGATAGAAGCAAATTTGTCTTTTGCCATTTTTGGCAAAAATTCGAAAATTCAAAATGGCCGCCATTTTTGGGGAGGGGAACATTTTCGGAAAATTGCAAAGAGTACATTCCTTATGTGGGTCCAAAATTTCGACGAAATCGCTCTATCTCGCACGGTTTAGGAGATATGAGCACATTTGCCTTTCTCACTATTCAACATAGCCAATTACTCATTTATTTAATTAATTACTCACTCATCTATGAAGCAATTTCCCCCAAAAGCAATCCCATACAAGCTATTAACCCAATGAACCTCCATACCAAATTTCAGAAAGCTAGGCTTAATAGCATTCCTTAAAATGTCTGGAAACCAAAGAGCTACTCAAAAGTAGCAAAGTAGCTATTACTCAGTTAGCTATAGTGCTATTATCACCAAAAGCAATCCCATACAAGCTATTAACCCAATAAACCTGCATGCCAAATTTGGTAAAGATAGGATAAGAACTGTTGCCTAAAATGTCTGGAAACCAAGTGGGACGCCAGACGGCTGAAAAAGCAAAAATAATATGTCCACCCCCCACCAAAATTACCAAGAGTACAATGCTCAGATATCCTGTGGGTCGAAAATTTTGACGAAATCGCTCTATCTCGCACGGTTAAGGAGATAGAAGGAAATTTGTGTTTTGCCATTTTTGGCAAAAATTCGAAAATTCAAAATGGCCGCCATTTTTGGGGAGGGGAAAATTTTTTGAAAATTGTAAAGATTACATTCCTTAGATACCCTGTGGGTCGAAAATTTTTCCGAAATCGCTCTATCTCGCACGGTTAAGGAGATAGAAGCAAATTTGTGTTTTGCCATTTTTGGCAAAAATTCGAAAATTCAAAATGGCCGCCATTTTTGGGGAGGGGAAAATTTTTTGAAAATTGCAAAGATTGCATTCCTTAGATACCCTGTGGGTCGAAAATTTCGACAAAATCACTCTATCTCGCACGGTTAAGGAGATAGAAGCAAATTTGTGTTTTGCCATTTTTGGCAAAAATTCTAAAATTCAAAATGGCCGCCATTTTTGGGGAGGGGAAAATTTCTTAAAAATTGGCAAGAGTAGAATTCTGAGATACCCTGTGGGTCGAAAATTTTGCCGAAATCGCTCTATCTCGCACGGTTACGGAGACAGAAGCAAATTAGTGTTTTGCCATTTTGGGCAAAAATTCGAAAATTCAAAATGGCCGCCATTTTTAGGGAGGGGAAAATTTTTTAAAAATTACCAAGAGTACAATGCTCAGATACCCTGTGGGTCGAAAATTTTGACGAAATCGCTCTATCTTGCACGGTTAAGGAGATTTGGCAAAAATTCGAAAATTTAAAATGGCCGCCATTTTTGGGGAGGGGAAAATTTTTTGAAAATTGCAAAGATTACATTCCTTAGATACCCTGTGGGTCGAAAATTTCGACGAAATCACTCTATCTCGCACAGTTAAGGAGATAGAAGCAAATTTGTGTTTTGCCATTTTTGGCAAAAATTCAAAATGGCCGCCATTTCTGGGGAGGGGAAAATTTCTTAAAAATTGGCAAGAGTAGAATTTTGAGATACCCTGTGGGTCGAAAATTTTGCCAAAATCGCTCTATCTCGCACGGTTAAGGAGATAGAAGCAAATTAGTGTTTTGCCATTTTTGGCAAAAATTCGAAAATTCAAAATGGCCGCCATTTTTTAAAAATTACCAAGAGTACAATGCTCAGATACCCTGCGTGTCGAAAATTTCAACGAAATCGCTCTATCTTGCACGGTTAAGGAGATAGAAGCAAATTTGTGTTTTGCCATTTTTGGCAAAAATTCGAAAATTCAAAATGGCCGCCACTTTTGGGGAGGGGAAAATTTTTGGAAAATTACAAAGATTGCATTTCTTAGATACCCTGTGGGTCGAAAATTTTTCCGAAATCGCTCTATCTCGCACGGTTAAGGAGATAGAAGCAAATTTGTGTTTTGCCATTTTTGGCAAAAATTCGAAAACTCAAATGGCCGCCATTTTTGGGGAGGGGAAAATTTTTTGAAAATTGCAAAGATTACATTCCTTAGATACCCTGTGGGTCAAAAATTTCGACGAAACCGCTCTATCTCACACGGTTAAGGAGATAGAAGCAAATTTGTCTTTTGCCATTTTTGGCAAAAATTCGAAAATTCAAAATGGCCGCCATTTTTGGGGAGGGGAACATTTTCGGAAAATTGCAAAGAGTACATTCCTTATGTGGGTCCAAAATTTCGACGAAATCGCTCTATCTCGCACGGTTTAGGAGATATGAGCACATTTGCCTTTCTCACTATTCAACATAGCCAATTACTCATTTATTTAATTAATTACTCACTCATCTATGAAGCAATTTCCCCCAAAAGCAATCCCATACAAGCTATTAACCCAATGAACCTCCATACCAAATTTCAGAAAGCTAGGCTTAATAGCATTCCTTAAAATGTCTGGAAACCAAAGAGCTACTCAAAAGTAGCAAAGTAGCTATTACTCAGTTAGCTATAGTGCTATTATCACCAAAAGCAATCCCATACAAGCTATTAACCCAATAAACCTGCATGCCAAATTTGGTAAAGATAGGATAAGAACTGTTGCCTAAAATGTCTGGAAACCAAGTGGGACGCCAGACGGCTGAAAAAGCAAAAATAATATGTCCACCCCCCCACCCCAGTGGGGTGGACATAATGCTTTCCTACTACCCTACGGGTCAAAAATTCTGTCCAAATCGCTCTATCTCTTACGGTTTCTGATATATTAAGATTTTTTCGCTTTTCGCAAAAATTCAAGATGACCGCCAAAAGTGGCGAAAATTGAAACTTTTCAATTTTGTATAGAATACTTTCCTACTACCCTATGGGTCAAAAATTCTGTCCAAATCGCTCTATCTCTTACGGTTTCTGAGATATTAAGATTTTTTCGTTTTTCGCAAAAATTCAAGATGGCCGCCAAAAGTGGCGAAAATTGAAAATTTTCAATTTTGTACAGAATACTCTTCTACTACCCTGTGAGTCAAAAATTGTGTCGAAATCGCTCTATCTCTTACGGTTTCCGAGATATTAAGATTATTTCATTTTTCGCAAAAAATTAAGATGGCTGCCAAAAGTGGCGAAAATTGAAATTTTTTTAAATTTTGTATAGAATACTTTTCTACTACCCTGTGGGTCAAAAATTCTGTCGAAATCGCTCTATCTCTTACGGTTTCTGAGATATTAGCAAATTACTCAAAAGTAGTACTGAAAATACACAATGAAGTACCTAAATGGCTATTACTCATGTACTGACAAAGCTATCAGTCCCAAATGCAATACCAAGTGAGCTATGGACATAACAATCTTGTATTCAAAATTGTAGTAAAATATCTTTAATTATTTTGGCTTAAATGCACAGAAACCAATGGGTACTGAAAATAGCTGTACTTAAGTATTACTCAGTAAGCAAAAGAGGTACAACAGCCAAAAGCAATCCCAAGCAAGCTACTGACCCAATAAGCCTGCATACCAAATTTGGTGACAATAGCTCTAATACTTTTCTTTAAATGAGCGGAAACCATGCGTGACGCCAGACATCGGACATTGGACGGCGGAAAAAGCAAAAATAATATATCCACCCCCCAGGGGGGTGGACATGATAAATCGTCCTGCTGACAATTAGGTTTTCAACTGTTTTTTTGAAAAGCTTAATATCATTTATTTTTCAGATATAGAAAGGGAGTTTATTCCAGAATTTTGGAGCAGCAACCACAAAATTTCTACTACAAGTTTCTAAGTGATATTTTGCTTGGTAGAGAGAATTTGTAAACTAAGAATGCAGTGTTGATTGGGTGGTGTTAGGTGTAACCAGTTCTCCAGCTTTTTGTGGTAGTCTGAACATGCTGAAGTTTACAGCTAGGTATTAACCAGATCATACTTCACTTGTGGCATAAACTTGCTATGGGCCCATTCAATGATTATACAGAGTAACTTTTACTTGCATCAGTGAATGTTTATTTCAAATACACAAGGCACATAGGGAAACAAAATCTACTGCATATCCTACCAATATGTCAGAATAAAAAGGACGTACTGAATATAATCCACAATTTCACTTAATTCTTGTTGAAAAAGTACATCTTTTCAGCCATTTGAACATCTGAGGGAGAACACATTTAAAAGAATAAAGTCACAGTGATATTGAAAAGATAATTATGCACAAAGTTTTAAACTTGTCATAGTTAAACATTTCAATATGAACTACATTTCAAAGTACATAATAACAGCACAATGTACATTCTACAATGCCAAAACCTAAACTCAGATCTAGTAATATGAAACATAGTTCATGCTGAGAACATGTTTGTCACAGCTTTCAAAATTTGTGTGGAATATCAATATTTTTTGTTGATATAAATTCACCCCAAAATGGAAATTTTTTTTTACATTTTTGTTTCCTTTTCAATAACTAAATACAATTCTTTAACAATACATACATAAACTCATAAAAAACGAAACATAAATTTATTTTCATAGTCTAGAAATATTTCAAGTAATTACCTTGAAAAGTTCAAGTATCTGATTTTATAACCAGAAAACCAACAGCAAATGCAATTCCTGACTTAAAAAGTTAAAATAAAATAAAGGAGACTATATATCACATATCACTGTATCCCTCAAAATATTTTTTCAAAAATTCCATTTTCAGTTCATGATCAAAACATGAATTTATGGAATTCTTACCAAATACAACTTGTTGGTACATAAACTTGCAACTAGTGTTGATGCAACAGACATTTATAGAAACTAAAACTAGACCAAAGATGCACCTATGGCCAGATGCAAGTTGTATTCAACAGAAAAGTGGGAATAATATAATACCTTTCTATTGTGATAAACCCATATGACATTCAAGCGGGCTTCAAAGGTCAACCAAGCACCCTAAAATATAAAGACTCTTTACTACCCAAAGGGCTCGAAATTGCTCTATCTCTAATGGTTTACAAGATTTCCACAAAAAAAATTCAAGATGGCTAGGCATCTGATTTCCAAGAAATAAAATAAAGTCCTTACCACCCAAAGGATACAAAGATTTTCTGATGTTTCAAGATAATAGAGACTCCTTACTTTTGATGAAATTCAATATGGCAGCTGAAATATTGAATATTCATAACTTTTTTTTTACTGAAAAGCCAAAATTCAGAAAATTCAATACTTTTCAGAGACCTAAAATAATTTGTCCTTACCACCTATTCGGTTAAATATATCATCCAAATTGCTCTACGTAATGGTTTACTAGAGAAACAACATTTGTAATTTCCACCAAACTTAATGTGGTACCCAAAATCCAGAAAATTTTAAACTTTTCAGAATCTCTAAATAAATATTTCTTCCTACCTGATGTATCCTAAATTTGCTTGAAATTGCTCTATCACTAACAATTTTGATGTAAAATAAAACACTTTTGATTTCCCCCAAAATGCAAGCCAAAATTCAGAAAAATAAAAACTCGAGTGGCTTAAGAACATGTTAACAAGAAAAACAGCATCAGAGATGCCCATACCCCACAGCCTGGGGAAATAGTTTTCAACACCATGAGATATAGAAGTAGTGAAACAGTACGAAAATCGGGACACTTTCAGATCAGTGTCAGTTATATAAAGCTCCAAATAATGTTTAAGTAGAGAAAATAACATCTAAGAGAAAGAAAATGTATGTAAAGATAAAGTATTAAAACAAGATAATTGAACAGCAAAATGACAGCACTAAGCAGTAAACTAAAAATTATGAAGATATAAAATTTATTAACTGGAGAATGGAAAAAGCACAATTATGTAAAAGTGCATATAATAATCAGTTGCAGCAATCCATATATCCATCTTATAAGAGAAAGATGTCTCAAATATGGCAAGACCAAAGTTAAAGGTCACACCATGATGCACACCTACACCCCTAACCAATGTCACTACCAGGTATCAACTTCCTACACCTTACGGTTTCCGAGACATAGCCCGGACAAGATTTTATAGGTCAAGGTCACTACGGTAGTAGAAAAAAGAATGTAATAGCATAATATTCATTAGGACAACTAATTGAGTAAAACACTGCAAGACATGGAAAACTAAGACATATATTAGCAAGAAAAAAACCCTAAAATTGATAAAAAAGTGGCCTTGCTGGGGTATTATTGGAGCCAGTGGATGACCTTAAAAAAAGAGCTACAGAGATCGATGTCGTGTTTTTTTTCAAATGAGGCCAAAAATAATCTAATACAGGCTTTTGTAGTGATGAACATATCCTGCAAATATGATAGATTTTGCTAGAGAGAGGGAATGGAAAAAACTATACACACATTGTGGTGTCAGCAGTGTAGTCATGCATAAACCAATGTACCGTAAATGACCTATTTAGCGCACAGTGCACTAAGCAAAGTCTATTTTTATTCAATATTTGTTGGGAAAAAATGTCCCTTTTAGCGCACCCATCATGAAACACTTTCCGGGATGAAGTTTCGGTCAATCCGGTAGAAAAACGGTGTTTCGACATTTAGAAATATCCACTTCCTGTAAATATGGCGGTAGATGAAAACAAACTCAAAAGTCGTGATAAAAATGTCAATTTATCAAGTAAAAATACGTAAATTATACAGAAAAATATGTGGATATTGAGAAAAATTAAGAAAGGTAAGATTTAAGCTGAATAGTCGATCATTAGAAACGTTTTGTAACCAAACGCGAGTGTGCACTGTCACTGTCTAATCGTCCACCCACTAGATCTTCTAGTAGAAGTTGTCAATGACCATCAATTTATTGAGATAGGGTGGGGTTACAAGGGCGGATGCGCTAAATAGGTCATTTACGGTATCTGCCGGATGTATCAGATGGATACAAATACAATAGTTTAGAATTATGCCTAATACCTCTTTCACAAGTGAAAAGAAAGCCAAAAGGTGTGGTGTTAATTAGTGCTGCGCCGATTAGTGGTCCATTCGATGCATTGATCGATGACGGCATTACTTTCAATGCATCGATCAAAAAACCAAAATTCGGGATGCCGAAAAAGGGTTGAGTTCTAGTATGTTTCCAGTCAAATCAAACGAAAGAGGAAGTGATTTTCCGTAAAATAAACATGGAGCAGTTTTCGTCCCAAAGATATCGCCTTAGAATTGTTGAAATGTACAAAAATATTATCTAAAAGTTTGGACTAGTTATTTACTCCTTAAGTTTTGTATGATTTTAATGTCTGCCGATGCATCGAATGATGCATCGATCACATGTGGGCGATAATGGAGTGATTTTTGCAGACCGAGTCGCAGCACTAGTGTTAATACCCTATTCACATCACAGGTCTACCCTGCAGTAGTAGGCATTGGGCGAAATGCCCGTCTTTCAACTACTATTGGACATCTGTTTGCAAAACTTGTGACAGTGGAGAACCATTATATTCCTTGAGCCTCCTACTAAAATTTTAGTTTTTTAAATTTCTACCTCTGAATTTCTCCCCGCAACATTCAACAGATACTTTTTTTCATATGGTAACTGCAGGCACAGTCTGTAGATTATAGAAGGTTGTGATTTGGTTTTGGTTCAGTAGCACATGTTCATCAACAGCTACTGAAGGTGAGTTGAGGTTAATAGTGGTTACCTCTCATTGACCAACGTTTGTACTACTGTCGTCCTGTTATTTCAAGTTACACACGGCGTCCCATCAGACACCATGCGCATAACACCTTAGGGATACCCCAAATCTCAGAACATACGACATGTCCTGGGAGGCAGGTCTGCTGCCGAGTAAGAACTTCTAACTGCAGGGTATACTGCCTGTAGTGTAAATGGGGCATAAACGGTACATAGAAGAACTCGTTCCACTATCAAATTTGAAGCCGAGGTAAATGTCCTTGCAAGTGTCATATGATTAAAACACATAGAACATGTATACAAAAGTAATATTACCACTGCGAACATAAAAACTTATAGAATATGACTGTTAATTCTTGCAGATCAAATGAATCCATGAAAAGTAACATTTACCAAATAACACATTTTGACAAAAAATTCACCCCTCAACTGTCAGAACTATGCATACAAAATGAAACTTATTACATATTCACCCTGTTCACCCTTCACCCATAATATTCAGACTTTTCCCCACTAAATAGTAAATACAAGTAAAATATAAACTGAAAAAAAGAATCACTAAAAAAATTACAAATGAATGAAGACCTCCAAATAATATACATTGTATTTTAAATTAGACCAAGGATGCATCTGTGGCCACATGCAAGATGTTTCCACCAGAAAAGTAAGACCAATACAACATCCTTTTTATTCTGACAAGCTCATTTGACCTACCCATGCATAAGTAACCACCGGATGCATCTGGTGGATATAAATACTAGCAGTACAACATTAGCAACAAATCTACAAGACAAACATAAAACTCATTACAAAAGTGTTTTTATGAACTGCAATTTGCACTGCTGGTTTGATTTTTTCCTGTTGTTTGATTGCAGTAAAAAATTTAGTCCAATATTCAATATATCTTTCACAGAAAAACAAATGAGACTTTGTAAAGTTTTAAATGAAAGAACATACTTTACAGAACCTGTGATGACAAAAGTTTCCCACAAAAGGTATCTGATGTATACATTTCACAAAAAGCAAATGGTTCCAATACAGTGAAACTCCATTATCTGGACACATTTTGAGAGGAGAGTGTTTTTGGATTATAGAAAATTTATCAAATGACAGCATAAATATGTGAAATGTAAATTTATAGTTTAAATATTGGAAACATCAGACAAAATCTATCCCATTATATTCCTCGGATTGCTCTCCCTAAAAAATACAGCTCAATATCTTCCAGTGACTTGCCCTTTGTTTCGGGTACAGCCCTAAATACAAACAGCACAGACGCAATGCAGCAAACACCAAAGATACTGAAAGTACCTGCTTGTCCAAAAGATGTCACCATGGAGGGAAAAGCCTTGGTAACCACAAAAGACATAGCCCAATTGGTTGCCATTGCAACTCCGGCTGCAGGGCCCCTTGCTTTAACTGGGATGATTTCTGATGTGAGCAACATTGGAATTGGGCCCATGCCAAGGGAAAATGCGATAATGTAAATTACTAGGCTCGCCAATGCGAGCCAACCAAGGTCATCAGTGTGAGTGGCATCAAGCTGAATCTGCTGATAATAGTATGCCATTGAGAAACATGTAAAAGCCATAATGAGGCCAGAAATGAAGAGTAACACACGCCTTCCTGCCTTGTCCATTAATAAACAGGCAGCAATCGTTGCAACAACCTGAACTGCACCAACTAATACAGTAGCCATCTCACTATTTTCTTTATATCCAGCGCCTTGAAAAATACTTACTGTATAAAACATCACTACATTTATGCCACTCAATTGCTGAAACATGTTTAAGCCAATGGCCACAATAAGAGGCTTGGAAAGTTCTCTTTTACCGAATTCTGAGAAGCTGAATTTCTCTGTGGCATCAGGGAGACTTTCTTCAATATCTCGACACTCTTCTTCAATGTCTGACAGTGGCCCACGAAGCCAGGCAAGAGATCTGAGTGCGGCCTGTTTGTCACCCTGCATCAGAAAATACCTGGGACTCTCTGGCAGCCTCATAGTAAGGAGAAGACCAGCTACGGGTATCACTGTAGCCAGCAGAGCCATAGAGCTCCAAGATAGAACAAGACCAAACATGTATGATAATAGGATCCCTACAGTGATAAACAGTTGTGTCCCTGTCCCCAACATTCCCCGTAATTCTTTTGGGGATATTTCTGCAATGTACATTGGTATTATAACCACAACCATTCCACTACTAACTCCAGTCAAGAAGCGGCCAAGATACAACACAGTTACAGCAGATCCCAATCCCATCAGTGACCAGCCACATAAGAAAGGTACACCTGTAAGTAAGATGGCCTTCTTTCTGCCTGCTTTTTCCACAAACCAACCAGCAAATGGACAACCAAAAAGTCCTCCAAATGCTATAAGTGCAGCAAACCAGGACGCCTGACTTTCATCAAAAAGTCCTATAGGTAAAACAAGAAATTCTAAAGAATATCTCAACACACACTGTGATGATCAACATGCAAAACTTTAAAATTTGAAAATTTAAATTTTATATAAATTTGATCAACTATTAACAATATCTTATTTACATCTGCCTGAGACTTATCAGACAAAAAACAAACATACAGCTCCCTATTTGCAGTATCAATCTAACTTTGACTGAAAAAGGGTGATATCAACTATTTTCAAAGTATCTTTTATTTTAAAGTTAGTCTGCAGTGAAAAGTTACACTGTCTTTTGGTATAATTTAACTTTCTTTAAAGGGTAAATGCATTCTTTCATCTGACCAACAGCCTTTTTGTTCATGTGATATACCTGATTTCTGCATCTGTGGTAGGGCAGGAGAACTGTAGCCAATTGCGTAACCAAAACATAGTGCACCAAGTAATGATACTCCACATGCCAATATGAGGTTCCTGTAAAAGAGAATGAACAATCAGAGGTTGATCTGTCAATGTACTCCGCAACTGTAATATAACACTAAAATAAAGTACAAAAAAAGTTTGGTTATCTAAATAAAAACAAGATGTCAAGGCTTTTTAATAAAAGCTTTCATACTGCTGGCTACAGTTTTGCAAATTTAATAAGTAAATTAAATTTTTATAAGTTAATACCCTATCCAATGGACAATTGCTTTACCGGTCGGTGCGACCGGTCCCGCCAAATGCCAGAAAAAGACGTCCTGTATATAATACCAGCAGGACCGGCCAGTAGTGTGCACTCGCTAGGTGGCGCATCAATACTTGCTTCCTGTCCAGACAGAGTGACGTCAGTTCATCTTTTTCGTTGTCTAAACAGATTTAGAGCCCTAGTAAGCTGGTAGCGGGGTTGGTTGGGAGGGCCTTGCCTGTCCATTGGATAGGGTATTAACTTATAAAAATTTAATTTACTTATTAAATTTGCAATTTTATTGCGTTAATACATCCTATCCAATGGACAATTGCTGAATAACTACCGCTTGGTCGGAGGGTAAGTTACTAGGGACTTAGATGAACTCATAAAGGATAAGAAAATTCCCTCTGGCCTAGGTTAACTTTCAGTCAGGAACCTGTAGGTCTTTGGTCAGATACCAGTGCCCGGTTGCCGGGGGGTATACCAACGTTGCCCCCCCCCCCTTTTAACAGACCTGCTCTGAGGTAAGAGAGGGATGAGTCCAGTCCCAGAAGGCAATAACCTCCCAAAGGAAGGAGTGTAGTTAGCTCCAAGAACTATCAACACTACATTATATACAAATCTCAAAACAAGGGCTAATTGTGGATCTGCTGAGCAGCCACAACTAGGCCCAAATGAAGGGTCTCTGAAACAGCCCAAGCCACATCCTTCAAATAGAACTGTGTGAAGGTGTTGTTACTTCAGTGGCCGGCTGAAAAATTGTTCTAAGGAGACTCCCAACTGGAATGCCCTAGAAGCAGCAAGAGGCCCTGACAACATGGGCTTTAACCTGATGTAGGGTCAGGGCCTCCCGATCAGAGAGCTCATAACGTAGGATCACAGTAGCTTGATCCATGAGGAGATGGAGGCAGGTGAGATGTCTTGTCAAAACCTTTCTAAAGGGAGAAGATGAACTCATTGTTCTGTTTGAGATCCTGTCCCAAAAAGTAGCACAGTACTCTGAACAGACACAGGACCTATCAGGCTTGTGGGAGTGATCCAGAGTTAGGGCCAGGGTTGGTATAACCACTGGGGCCAAACTGTCCAGACTCTCCTTGGCCAGCTGGTTCTTGGAAAAAAAGGCTGGGTGCTGGGTACAAAGACCCCTTGAACAGTCTGACTGGTATCTGATGTGTTTCTTTACTAAGTATGAATCTCACTCCTGTTTTGGCAGAATCCAGGGTCAAGAGGAAAAACAGTCTTGAAGCTCAATGCTTCAAAGAGGCCTCTTTAAGGGGTTCTAATGGAGCCTTGCCAATTGGTGCAACACCGGGGGAGGTTCCAGAGGGGATGCCCCTCCAACCCGTAGGTCTGTCTCTGTAAACTGTCCAAAAGACGAGCAAGATTCTCATTGTGATGAATTGATTGGTGAATTACCCAGTTGTCAGCAATGACTGATCTGGTTGATCCTCTTTGAGGTGCCTCAATTCCTACTGCCACTGCCTTAGAGGAAACCCTGCTCCTTGATTGCAGAGGCTCTAGGAGCAATGCATGCAGATCTAATTTTGACAGATTCCTGTGAGGAGTCTGATTAAATGGTTGAGAGAGCAGGTTGGACAGGTACCAAGGAATTGGACTTGATATGAACAAGGGATCCCGGAACCAGGCATGTTGGGCCACTTGGAGAAATCAGAATGATTTCCCTGCATGGACAGTCCTGCAACTTCTCCACCCCTTGCCCAAGATGGCTACCAATGGGAAGGCATATGGGTCCAGATCCTCCCATGGCAGACCAATTGTATCATTGTCCATATTGGGGGATCTATCACCAGTGATGAAAGTTGATACAGTTGTTGAGCCAGGTGGCAACAAACAGCCCCACTCAGCCTTGGTGCCACCAGAAGCATATTGTTTGGAAAAACTGACAGGAGGGACCATTTTGTCTGCTCTGTTCAGTTGCGTGACACTGGATAGCTTATGTGCTATGACATTCAGCCGCCTGGAATGTGTCGGGCTAGTCACCTGTTTCCTGGAAAACCAGGTCAGGATTCTCCAGAGGGGCACAAAGAGGGCCTGACTTCATCCCCCTTCTCCCTTCATACAGGCAACCACTGCTGTGTTGTCTGTA
Organism: Sabellastarte sp. h YS-2021; assembly: GCA_964017235.1. Lineage (NCBI taxonomy): Eukaryota > Metazoa > Annelida > Polychaeta > Sabellida > Sabellidae > Sabellastarte > Sabellastarte sp. h YS-2021. The sequence goes on from OZ024932.1 coordinate 70,874,455, forward strand.
GCTATAACAGCAATATTGTTCAACCAGAGGTCTTGGAATACTTAAGGGGCCAAATGACCACCTTAGTTCCAGAAAGGTAATGTGTAACTTGCTTCTGGAAGGGACCATGGTTCCCCTTGCAGTGTGTTCTCCTAAGTGAGAACCCCACCTTTCTTGATGCATCTGTAAGGATTGAAGAGCATATATAGCGGGTGTAATGGTTGACCCTGAAGCACCTGGTCTTCCTGCAGCCACCATTTAAGATGAGGGTGGAGGAAACTGGGGTCACCTTTTCTAGTGATTCTGGACCCCCCCCCCCCCCCCCCCCCCCCCAGCTGTACTTCTAGTGCCACACTTTATCAGCCTCATGTGGAGGTGAGCTAGGTGCACTTGCTTCTCTATGACTGCCAGTAATCCTATCTGGGACATTAGGTGCCAGACCGGGCATGAAGGTCCGGGGAGAAGCTTCTGGATAAGCATTCAAGGTCTATCAACGCTCTAGGGTGGGTCTGACCTTACGCTCTTCTGAGCTAACTGGAAGCCTACTAAGTCGAAGACTTGCTTGAGGTCCAGTTCTAATTTTTCATGTTTACCATTCAAGCTTACTCCTGACACTGATATCCTAGAGAATGTGTATCCTGGAGACAGGATTAGTGGGAAAACTGGCTTGACCAACCAGTCGTACTGGTGGATTGTGGTACTCTGTAATGCCATAGTTAGACCTCCTTCGCCACCACCGAGAGAAGACTCCCATTGTACTGTGAACAGACCAAGGGGAGTGACTGAACTGGTGGGGAAGACCCTGGGCATGAAAAATTCCGGTACTTCCTTGTTGGTGGAAAGCGGTGAGGGAGTAGGGAACCTTGGAAGTTATCCACTCCCCTGCTGAAGAGAGGTTAATATAGTTCTCAAAGTTTCCCAAACTGAATTACTCAGGGTACTGGGCCACTTCTCCAGCCTGGAGATCTGGTCAAGCTGGTCATCTCTGGAAGGTGAGGGTGTAGCCTTCCTGGGAGATTTCTTTCGAACTTGGGCTAGCCCCTAGGACGGCCCAAGTTTTGAGGAGGCATAGTTAGCCAAAAATAGTGTCAACACTGGTGACAGACTAGACCTCACTCATCCCCATAGCCATTTATAACATCGGTGACCCTTGTCAGATTAACAGATATTTTACCCACTGCTTGAGTTTTGAAAACTGGTAAAACGGGTTATAATCTTGAGGGGAAGGCTGAGCTTACAAACTCAGGACCCCTTGAGGCAGCTGACACTGGTCACAGGTTGGGTAAAAGACAAACTGGATGGCCAGTCTACAAGGTGTGAGGTCTGATAAGGGGAGGTTGACACAGAATTGCCGGTTCCTGCTTGACAGTCTCCCTCTTATCTCTAGCCACTGTCTGACCAGCTGGGTCCCGAAAGGGTAGGCTGGCTGACTGGTCAGGTAGCTTGACAGGCATTTCACCGGGACCAGTGACTGGTCAAAGAATTCCTCTGTAACCAGTTCCTTAGGCTGCCACTGGTTGGCCTAAACAGCTGTTTGGGCCTTTAAGGAACTTCTGCCGGTCTGTCAGTCAGTCCTGGAGACCTGCCCAGTACCAGGCCTTAAACGGTTATACGTGAGGCAATGCTCTGTAACCGGTTCCTGGTGGCTCCACAGTTCTGCATAAACTCACCGGAATTGGCAGAACTGGGTGAACTACTTCTTAGCAAGGATAGGCTCATATGAAGTTGCCTTCTTCCTGTCCACAGTGGTGGTTCAGCAGTTTTTCTCTGCAGTGTTGATTCTAGGAATTTCAAAAAGTGGGGGCGATACCCCACCACTACAAAAAATGTGGGGGAGGGGCTAAAAATTCTGGGGGACGACTTTTCGATAAAGTTTAAACTAATAAAAATACATTTTCAGTTTATTTAGACATTTTGAACAGTGGACTTCTGTTAATTAGCGGTCAATTCATATTGTCTTGCCCAATAAAAATAAACTTCAAGGCTAGTGAGATAATTTAAAAAAAAATACTGAAAATGGTTATTTAATTCAAAGTGGATCCTGTCACGGCATCATGGTTTTAAGTTTTCATCTAAAGTCATGGCATCACAAATTCAGTCATTACACCATCAATTCATACAAATATGTTGGAAAACCCCACAGAATACCATGACCTCATGAATATTAATGAGTAGTCCACAAATTCTTCAAGTAAAATATTGTTAAAAAATCCAATGGAATCGTCAAATATTTTTTACGCATATATTAATATTCATGAGCTCTGTAGTCCATCTAGTGTTTGATCTTAAAGCAGAAAATATTAAGAATTAAAACCACCATGAAAATCTGTGACCTCATTAATATTAATGAGTTGTCCGTGAATTTTGATCCAGCAAAATATTTTTCTAGGGAATTCCGACAGATACGTACGCCCGTAGGGTCAGCACTGGCTTAATTCACTGCCATGGTGGTAACAATCCAGTCTAGTGTAAGTTTCGTTTTTCTTGCAGCCATTTTTATATAATCATCCACTTTCGGCTTAATTTTATGTTTTTGGGTATAATATGTCCAAATACTGTCTGTACCTCATAATATATTTGAGTTTGTAAACGATCACAAAACCACAATCGTCTACAGGCATTATTCGAAGAACGTTTCGACGGAAAAATCAAAACCTCGACAAACTCTCGATCCGTGAAGTGTTTCGATTTTATAGATCTTTCGTCTTTTCGCTTCATATATTTCCCGCATCACCTTGTGTACTACGCGTTCTCATATCATTTGGTTACCGCAGACTCCAAGAAAATCCGCGTTTGTAGGCGAATTAATGCGCCATCCTGCGGAAAACGCATCCTAGAAGCAACTCTGTCTCTGCAATCAACAAGCTCTGTAACCGGTCAAACCGGTAGGCTCTGAGAGAAGGCTAACTGTTGAACCTGTTGTCAGCACTGAATTTGAAGCTGGTTCCTTGCCAGTAAGGATGGGAACAGCAGATTTCTTGTAACCAGCAGCACAACGGTTCCGGAACCAGCAACACTCCGGAACCGGCAATTCTCTGTAACCAGCAAACCTGTTGTCAGCACTGGATTTGAAGCTAGTTTCTTGCCTTTAAGGATGGGTACAGATTCCTCTGTAACCGGCAACACTCCAGAACCGGCAACACTCAGGAGCCGGTAATACTCTGAACCAGTAGCCCTGCTGTATGTCACCAGCAACTCTGTGTATCCGGTAAACCTGTTTAACCGGTAGCCCTTGCTGGATTTCTGTGACCACAACCGGCAGTCTGAACAGAACTGGTGCCGGTATCCCTCATCACTGGCTGGCTAGTGACCCTACCGGTAGCCTGAACAGGACCGGTACCGGTCCAAAATTCTGCACAGGGAAGATATGGGTCTCAATGGTCACCGCGACTTCTGGTCGGTGAACCCTCAGAGCAGCCGCACCGGTGGTATGAACAAGACTGGAACCGGTACCCCCAACAGTCACACCAGTGGAAAGGCCTCTGGTGGAGGTTCCAGTATCAAAACAGGGCTGATCACTGGTAACCACTGAAGGGGGGTTCCTTGACAGCTTCACAGGAACATGACTGGAACCGGTACCCCAACAGTCCCACCAGTGGAGAGGCCTCTGGTGGAGGTTCCAGGATCAAAAAGGGGTGATCACTGGCACCCACTGAAGGGGTTTCTTCACAGGAACAGCACCCACCGGTAGTCTGTACAGACCGGAACCGGTACCCCCAACAGTCCCACCAGTGGAAAGGCCTCTGGTGAAGGTTCCAGTATCAACACAGGGCTGATCACTGGAACCACTGAAGGGGGGTTTCTTGACAGCTTCACAGGAACATGACTGGAACCGGTACCCCAACAGTCCCACCAGTGGAAAGGCCTCTGGTGGTGGTTCCAGGATCAAACAGGGCTGATCACTGGCAACCACTGAAGGGGTTTCTTCACAGGAACAGCACCCACCGGTAGTCTGTACAGACTGGAACCGGTAAAACTCATCACTAGTGCTCCCCAACGGTAGTCTGACCAGAACTGGTACCGGTAAAACTCATTACTTCTTGTCAGCTGAACCAGTCACGCCTGGGGATTTGCTTGCCGGTAGTTGTGTTGAGATCTGTGAAGTCACATGACCGGCACCGGCAAAAATTCGCAGAGTTCAATGACCATTTGTCATCTAACTTCTTCAGGCCAACAGACGAGTTTGCTGGATTACTTCTTGCCAGTTAAAGAGGGTGTTGAGTAATAAATGGTCGTCTTCTTCTCTGAAAATTTCTGTTGAAAAACACGATTCCTCCATTGTTAAATGCGTATCACGTGACCTCCATAGTTGAATGCGTATCACGTGACCAGGTCTGTGTCACATGACCAGCATAAGCTGGAAGTGATAACGTCAGATGATGCATTCTTCTTTTCTTCTAATATCTTCTCGTCGACATACACGCAGTGTTACTCGACTAAGTAAGAAGTAAATGGAGGGTGAATCGTGGAGATAAAAACTTCTGATCAGAAGAAGAATGCTGCAGGGACGACACACGAGTTCTCACCCATGACTTCGTCTCGACGACAAGTACGCAGAAATTCTTCAAAACTGGTTATAAAGTGCTGGATAATGCCTCGTTTAAATCCTGGAGAGGTGTATGTAACACAATATATATTTTTCAGATGAAAATAAGCTTTAAATTCGTAGAATAAACCGCGTTTCCTTCAAACTTGGAGATAAATTCAAAACGCGTCTGCACACTACACGCGCCAAACGAAAAAGATGAACTGACGTCACTCTGTCTGGACAGGAAGCAAGTATTGATGCGCCACCTAGCGAATGCACACTACTGGCCGGTCCTGCTGGTATTATATACAGGACGTCTTTTTCTGGCGTTTGGCGGGACCGGTCGTGCCGACCGGTAAAGCAATTGTCCATTGGATAGGATGTATTAACGCAATAAAAACTTTATTATACAACTGGAGTAAATATGCCAAAAAAACCTCTGAGTATTTCATAAATTATGTAACCATTTGCATGATTATAAATCAGTGACAATTCTTTATATTATAAAATCTTTCATGATTTTTATATATGTGCGAACAAGTATCTTCCAAATAAGTGGCTTTGAAATGAGCTTTCTATCATATTGCTGGCTTGCTGATATCCTTCTTTCTTTTATACTGACATTACGAATAACTTTCAAAGTTTCAAAATACAATATAGTGATTTTATCTGACACATACACAGAAATGTAATCTGTAGCATGAACATACTATAGTATTTAATGGCTAGATATCCTTTTGACATAGAAAATTTATGAATTATGGTGTGATATCTGGGATGGTTTTCTTTTTATTAAGTTAAGACTTAATGGTGGCAATATTCATTTTCACAATGAGCCAAATCAACAACAAAGATAGTGATATAACTGACCAATATTTACAATACAGGGTGATATGATAACTGATATCTACAATGGGATACATATTCAAGATGGCACCTATGGCCTTTATACTACTGCTTTCTTATTTATCTATAAAATTACTTAATATATCCATGAATTGATAAGTTGACAAGAAAAAAAAATCTTGAAAAGGATTTCACAATTTTCTTGAAAAGGATTTTCCAATTCTTTATTTTTAGAGTTTAAAAATGACATTAATTTTATAAATAATGGACTATAAGCAATATAACCTGTAAGCCATTGGTACTGGATTTACAATATTCACTGGCATAGCAGGCTTTCTTTCTTTAACACAATTGGCAGCTGTTGTATAAGAACTCAAATGTAGAATTCCTATTTAGTTTACAACATCTAAAAAAGATAAACTTACAAATTAGACATAAGTAGTTTAAAGTTTGACTGCTCATGACTGACCTTAAAAGAGGGGTCCAAGATCGCACACATACAAAAAATCCCTAACCCATTATTTCCTACAGGTTGATTCCATATCCCAAACCTGTAAGACTAATAACAAGTGAGTTAAAAGTACTTTTAAGTTTGGCTACTCTCATCTGACCTTGAAGAAGTGGTCCAATATCAACTAGATCTAGCGCATCAGAGAAAGGATACAAACTGTATCCACTGGAAAGACAACTCACCAAAGCCAGTGAACCATCGTTTGCCACATCGGACCACATCAGAAGATTCCCAGCCCAAGTTGGTTTCACATTGCAAACATCTAGGACCAATGATAAGCTAGTTATAAGCACTTTTAAGTTTCACTATCCTTGTTTGACCTTGAAGGAGGGGCCCAAGGCCAAATCTGACCACATCAGAAGATTCCCAGTCCATGATTTTCTGTAAGTTGGTTCACACTCCAAACCTCTGGGAGCAATAATAAGCAAGTTATAGGCACTTTTAAGTTTGGCTATCCTCGTTTGATCATGAAGGAGGGATCCAAGGTCAAATCTAACCACATCGAAAGATTCCCAGCCCATGATTTCCTATTGGTTTCTAGGACCAATAATAAGGGAGATATAGGCACTTTTAAATCCGCTACATTGGGTACTTTGACACTTTGATTACTTTGAATGAATAACTTCAATGTCAAATGTCTGCAAGCTGGTAGAAGAGATGTATTTCTGTTATATATATCACCCATGAAAAGATTCATCAACCATATACTTATGAGAACCAGCCAGTAGAAAAAGGTAGATAATTTTTAAAGAAATGCTGGGGCGGCCATCTTGTTTTGCAGAATCAGAATTTTTTTTTCAAAATTTCAGTCCCAGAGAATCTTACATCCCAATGAAGATATCCAGCAAATTTGGTGAAGCTAGCTGGTGTAGTTTCACACAGTGTTAACTTTGAAAATCTTTCTATGCACAGCAGCGGCAGAAGCGTAATGAACATTAAACCAAAGTGTCCACCGGATGCATCCAGTGGATACAAATATGACCACATTAACAGATTTCTAGCACATGATTTCTTATAGGCTGATTGAAAATCCTAAAGCTCTGCTCAATATGACCCTGGCTGTTGAACAGGACATACAAACAGGATATAACCCCCTAACTTTGACTTTGACTAAAGCAACAGAACAAGTAATAAGTAAGTTCTAAACACTTAAAGGTTTGGCTACCCTCATTTGACCATGAACTGGGGGTCCAAGGTAAAACAGGACCCCACAAACAGATTAGGGTGGCATGATTTCCTATAACTTTATCTTCACATTTTAAAACTTCCAGAACCAATAATGAAGGAGATACAGTGCATAATTGATGTTAAGGAACACATTCCACGATGAAGGAAAGGGCCAAGGTCAAAAGAAGATTCAGTCCAGGGTTGGGGTCAAGTACATTTCAATGTACTTAAGTAAAAGTACATGTACTCTGTTCATTTTCAAGTACAAGTCCTTTTTCATTAAAGTACTTAAGTACAAGTACTTTTTATCCGTGAATGACAAAAGTAAATTAAAAAACATACCACCAAGTATATTCAAACATTAAAAACCGAAACATAACCATGGAAAACAATATTAAACTAGAAGAATGTTTTTGCTGACAAAAACGAAGCGGCCCTGATGAAAAAGAAGTCACCCATAAAAGATGTCAACATATGCATCATAAGCAATAGAAACTGTGAACTTTATTGCATTGTGTATGTTACTTGTCCCTATTTTCATCTTTAATGAGTGCGCACAATTAAAGTGAGGTCAGCCGAACAATACAATAGCTGGAGATTAAAAACTCCATAATTTCACTGTAAGATGGCCATAACTTCATTCATTTGGGGACTTTAAGGTGACCATAACATAAGAATGTCCCTTTTCTCATCCTTTCTAAGTGCATAAAGTTTAGCTCAGGTCAGTTGAACAATAAGATAGCTGGAGGCTGAAACTTCCTTTTTCACTGTAAGGTGACCATAACTTCATTCATATTGCAACTTTAAGGTGACCATAATATGAGAATGTCCCTTCAATATCAATATATGTTAGATATGGAAAAAGAAAGGAGTCAGATGGCTTTATTCAAATGTTATGACTTTAGGGGGGCCAAAGTTATATTAACAGTTTAAGGTCACCTTAAAGTCAGGATAACCCTTTGGTTTGCCATCCTTTATAAGTGTGCAAAGTTTAACTGAGGTCAGTCGAACAATAAGATACTTGGAGGCTGAAAACCCCCTTATTTCACTTTAAGGTGGCTACAACTCCATTCATACTGAGAGTTTAAGGTGACCATAAGTATTATTTTTATCTAGTTTAATACCAGTGATAATTTCAATATAAAAAATGGAAAAAGAAAGGAGCCAGAGCATTTTATTCCAATTTGATGACTTTAAGCAGGCCATATGTCCATTAACATTTTGAGTTTACGGTCACCATAAAGTCAGGATATTCCTTTGGCAAATCTTAATATATGTGTCAAGTTTGGTTGAAAAAAGTGAAAAACTAAGTGAACTGGAGGGCTAAAGCCCTGTTTTTTGACATTAAGGTGACCTTAAAATTGAAGATACAGGGCTAAAACTTCGGCATGTGAAAGATTATCAAAAAGTAGCTGAATAAGTTATTCCAACAAAACACCAAAATCCTGACCATTTTTGAGATACAGACCAAGTACCCATTTTTTAAAAATTTACGAAAATAAAATGTCTCCCATTCAGGCATCTATGGTCCGATTGATGAGAAAATCCTTTCCGACCTTGGAAATTTGGTCTAGAGTGTACCTGATAAATTTTATAGCACAGGTGTGTGTGCTTTTTTCCGAAACGCGATGACGAGGTGTTTTGGAGTTATGCTTAAGGTTACCTTAAGTAAAGCTTAAGGTCTGCACAAAGTATCTCAAAAATTTTTCCCGCCCCTATAGTTTTAAAGAAAAATAAGAAGGAAAGAAAAATTTGAAAGGCTAAGAAGTTATTCAAGGGAGACCATAATCCGGCGGCGGCGGTGGTGATCAGTCGAACTTTGGTGAAAACAAATAAGCGGCCCTGACGGGCCGCTTAATTAATCTATGGTTATTACATTGGGCCTGATTGGGGTATGTATTATAGAAACAAAAAAAATTACAATTAATCACTAATTGGTTGTTATCCACTTAAAATATTATTATCTTTATAACATTAAAATGATGGAAAATTTTACAGAAATTGATATTCACTGACAAATAAGTAAATATGTGTAACCGGTTAGCCTAATACAATAATACTATACATAATAAGTTTTACGTTAACTGGGTTTTGGAAATTGAAGTACAAGAGAGAAAGCAGAAAGCCTGGTGTGTATTACATTCATAAATGTCTTTCTTTTGCATACAATGTTATCACCCAAAATTGCTGTTATATAAAATTGACAAGTAAACAATGAACTAATCCTCACCTTCAAATGTTTGACAAAATTTGAAGTGACCTTTGTGCTGCCTGCTATAACCTGAGAACAATGTTTACACTTCGCTCTCTCTGACAAGTTCAAAGTAGACAGTTAAAAGAGGATTAAAGAGGGGGAGTAATACCCGGTATGCAATCTTGAAACAATTGTCCCTCTTTTTAAGATATGATTGGCTCATTGAATTGAAACTTTAATAATTTGATTCATTATTATTTTCAATTATACTATTTTTTTTAAAAGAAACAGTGTTATCACATTGAATCAGAAATATCAGTGAAACTTTTATGAAAATTTAATCTAAATGAATGTTTATCAACAAAGATATGGAAAAAGCTTGATTTAATTGTAATGATTGTATAATCATAGTAAAAAGTGTTATGCTCACACAAACTTATGAAAAATTAGTAAAAATTTACTTAAAACTAAAAGTACTTAAAAAAGGACTTAAATGTACTTGTAAGCACATCAAATTTAAAATGTACTTAAGTACAATTCAAGTACATGTACTTGTACTTAAGTACATTTATTACTTTAAAAATGTACTCAAGTACAAAGTACATTGACCCCAATCCTGATTCAGTCCACATTTCCCTGTACAGTATTCATAGTCCAAAGTTTCAAACAAAATTATAAAGGAGATACAGGGTATTGGTATTAATGACCACATTTGTCTTTGAAAGAAAGTTTCCAGGTCATATTTCACTCCAGCAAAAGATTCGGGCAACATGGTTCCAATACATTATGTCAACAACCTCATTCAACCTTAAAGCAAGTCAAACTAAAACATTCAGGCCACATTCTATGTTGTCTTCAAATCCCAAATATCCAGGAGCATTATCAAAGGAGATACAAACCTGATTTGATCTTGAAGGTCCAAAGTCTGAATCGATCCACCCAAAAATTTGGGTGATACAAATTCCATAAGATTGTCTTTACATCACAAACCTCTACAACCAGTAATAAAGGAAATACGGTGAACAGACATAAGCCTCCCCTGACATAAGTTCCCCTCCCCCCTGATACAAGCCCCCCCCCCCTTTTTCTGAATCATAGGACAGAAGCCCCCCCCCCCCCCCCCCCCCTTTTTTTTCTTAAATATAATGGGTATTTACGATTCATTCATTTCACTTTAATTTTTTTCTTCTTAAATATATTTGGAATTTAATTCAATTGTACTCATGAAATTAAGATTTAAGAGCCCCTTTTCATACATACATTTCAATTTTAACTGTACTCAGTGAATTTCGTCACCCCAATGAAGTTTGTCACCTGCCGTAAAAATGCTCAAGGACAGGCAATATTCATATTTAAATAAATGCAATAGCTTCTTTTAACGGCAAGGTATACATATATGCCGTAACTGGACAGTAAAAATGCTTTAATATTGTCATAAAATGCAGGTGACGAACTTCACTGGCTGATTTTTGATGTCATGTTTGATTTTGCAATCACACCTAGGTAGATATAAACGTAATTATCTGTTGCTATCAATGTCGTTTGTTTACTATTTATATTTGCGTTCGCTTTTACTGTCCCGTTCGGATGACTGTCACCGGGTATATATCATTGTGTCGTCTATTATCGACGGTCGTCCATTATCGACGGCTGCGCATTAATACATTGTAGTTCTGTACACGTGCTTTATTGTCAATAAAAAAATGAAATAAATAAATATAATAACCTTATTTTAAAATATATTACAAGATATTAAATTCAAATATTGTTTTGAATTTTATAAAATAACGTTTCTATTTCATGGTGCAGTAAAATCCTGATTTTGTTAGGTGAAATATAATATGAATGTTCAAAGCAAAATAAAATATGGTTGCCATTGGTAACACTCATAAATTTCCGTGAAATATGCAAATTTTATCCTGTTAAAATACTGTTCTTACATATTTTGTAAAAGACAAATAGATTTATAAGATTTTATTTTTAAAAATAAACCGTCATCTTTTTCTAATTATTAACCTTTATCTCAATTTTTTTCACTGACCGCATGCTTTAGTTTAGCAGCAAATATATGAAAAATGTGGAATAAAATATTTTGATTTTTGGATATTATAATAAAATAAACTGTGCCCATGCTCATTAACATAAAATCACGTGCTTTGTCTTGACACAAAATGGAAGAAACAGTCTTCAAAACAAACTTTAAAAATGATGATGTAATAGTCTATGAAAATAATTTTATGTCCACACCTTCAAGAAAGATTGTTATATGAATTTTTTATGATAAAACTGCAACAATTATTCCGTTTATTTGCTAAATTATCATTTTACAGAGGACAATGTAGAAAATAAAAAGTTTAGAATATATTGTGAATATCCATTAATATTGATTTTATTTTACCGTCGATAACAGACAACCATTTGTAAAATAAACACACTGTACACACAGAAATTGAATCAAATAAAAAAAAATAAAAGAAGTTAAAATATTTAACCCATTATATTTGTTCTTGCGACTTAAACGGTATATTTTTAAATTTTAAGTTTAAAATACTGTACTGCTTCCCTGCATAAGTTGGCCGCGGGTCGTAAGTTGGCCGTCATCATCATATTTTGAAATTTCTATAAATCTAAAGGCCTGTATCATTCTTGAATGGTCTGTTATAATAAGATTTATTATAACTACCACTTTTAAAACCTGTGCAGACACACATTCGTCTGTTTGATACATTTAAATGAGTGGCGGCCAACTTACGACCCGCGGCCAACTTATGCAGGGAAGCAGTATCGCCGAGTATTATTGATTCGAGTGTATTATTGATTCGCGAGGTGGCGTTTTTTACCGTTTATTATTCTTTTTTCCGGTCCCGCCCATTCAGAATCGTCTGCTCTTTGTTTATCAACAATAACGTAAATGTGGTTTTATCTGTAGATGAATATTTTGGTGAAATATGAGATTTAAACAGGTATGTTGGTCTTTTAATTTATTTAAATAATGAAATAAAGATATATTCTATTTGTAGTAACAATAGTATGTGTAAATTTGACTGATTACCCCTTTTATTTTAATAAATGTAATACTTGAAATCACCGTGAATTTATTTGTAAACAGTGCACTACCGTAAACCCTGAAAATTGTGCCCGAACAAGAATATTCTTTTTAAAAAGATCATCCCTTTTTATTTTGATAAATGTTTCATCACAAATCGCTCAGATTAAAAATGCAGCATCTTAAACCCATACATTTGTGCCCCAACAAGAACTGTTTTTAAAAATCATTTTCCAGACAAATCCTGTGCGGGTGGATGTCAGACCCCGAATTCATTATAGATCAAGCTACACCCAATCCAGTTTCCAAAATGCAGTGAAAGCTGTTCAGGAAGATGGTATTCCCGTCAACCGTGCAGCCCATCAGTTTAATATTCCGGAAACAACCCTTAGAGATAGGATATCTGGCAGAGTAGGGGCCAGTGCAGTGATGGGTAGTTTACCTTTATTTTCAACTGCTGATGAGGAATGCCTGGTCAAACATATTGTACAAATGGCTTCTTTTGGCTATGGACTGACCAGAGCCCAGGTTTTACAACTTGCTTCAGGATATGCCATTTTTTTGAAAAAGAGAACCTCTGATAAGCCTTTAACACCTAACTGGTTTTATGGTTTCATTAAAAGATGGCCAGAACTGAAAGTAATAAAACCAAGTGGCTTAGAATGTTGTAGAGCCAAGTCTCTTAATTCTGAAGTGGTTGAAAGGTATTACTCTGAACTGTATGATGTATTAAATGAGTATGGTTTGTTGAATTCCCCAGAAAAAATCTGGAACATTGATGAAAAGGGTATATCACAACAACATGTCCCACCCAAAGTTGTTTGTTCAAAAGATCAAAAACCCCAAGCTATTGTGTCCCCAAGATTGACCACAACAGTAATTGGTTGTGGAAATGCATGTGGAACAGCCATACCCCCCTTTTTTGTTTTTAAAGGTTCTCGCATGGATGATGACTTGCTGAAAAATAGCTCACCTGGCAGTGATGGGGTTGTATCAAAGAGTGGGTGGTCAAACAGCATTATATTTCAGAAATATTTGAAGGAACATTTTCACAGGCATGTTGGCAGTCGAGATGGCTTTGCCCTCATTTTATATGATGGGCACAAGTCTCACATAAATCCTGGATTGATTCAATGGGCAAAGGAGAGGCAGATTGTCCTATTTGTGTTACCCCCCCACACCAGTCACAAAACTCAGCCTCTGGATGTTTCCTGTTTTGGCCCCATGCAAAAAATATTTAACAATAAAGCACAAAAATGGCTCCTTGAAAATCCAGGTAGAGTTATATCCAAGTTTGAAATTGCTGAGATTGCCTCCTCAGCTTACACTTTAGCTCTTTCCCCCACAAATCTGATATCGGGTTTCAGGAAGTCGGGCATATACCCATACAACAGTCAGGCAATTACGTCAGAAATGATGGCACCCTCTGAAATTTTTGTTGAAAATTTACAGGAAAGTGAATCAGGCAAGGAAAAAGGTATTGAAAATGTTTCAAGTGATGCCCAAGGTATGGCAGGCTTTTTGTGTGGTAAGTTACCAAAACCAGCTGTTAATGTGGGGAAAAAAGCACGAAATACACTGGGAAAGATTGTAGGTGGCCATGATATCACAAGTGATTCTGTAATTGAAAAAGTGAATGAACACCTCAAGGTACATAGTAAATCTGACAAAAAAAGCTCCAAAAGAAATAAGCCTCCCCCAAAAAAGTGTAACATTGTTCCTCCAGAAATCTGTGAAAATGATGTCACTTTTGAGGTTGATCATGTACCACATTGTAAAAAAAGTAGGAGTGGTAGGTTAATAACCCCATCCAAACCTTGGTCACCTACACCTGGACCATCCAGGTTATATGTGTCGCCTGATGAAAATAGTGACAGTGAATCCGACAGTGAAAATATTCCATGTTGTGTTTGTAAAAAAATGTCCCCGCCCTCATTAAAGAAACAAACCTCTTTGGTTATTGTTAACTGGGCCCAGTGTACCACATGTTCTCACTGGGTTCACCTACGATTTTGTTGTGACAAAGTTGCAGTAGGCCAAACAGAGGCCTTTTTTTGTCCTTGTTGTAGGGCAGAATCTTTGGAAGATTAATTGTGTTCATAGAATTTTACAATTATATTTCCAGATGGTAGATAGACCTTTAAGCATTTAAAACTGAATTTTTTTTCTTTGTGTATTTATTTACTGTAAATGCCACACAAAATGAAATGCTGGACTTGTTAAAATATGGTTGAACTACGTACTAACATAATTGATTAAATTTTGTCTTAAGATTTATTGCTTCAAAAAGTATTGCCTGGATATTATGATTTGTGTCATAATCATATGTCTTGTGTAAATTACTTTTAATAAAGTCTGTATAATGGATGATTTGCAGTGGATAACAGTAGATTTCAATAAAAAAAAAAATATACAAATATCATGTTATCTTTCTTCATCAAGTGTTGATTTCTACTGAGCTGTTTCAAATATTTTTCAAAAACTGTCATTCAGAAGGTCCCTGAATGAATATTACTCAACTACCTTAAAAGGCCAAATATATATGCATTACTGTATTGAAAAAAGCGCCATCTATGGAATCCTCGAATCAACAAGACAGTCACATTTAAAAACAATGGGAAGGTGTTGAGGAAATATTCATTTGTGTTGATTTAATATGTGGATATATTACGTTTTTTTGACAGACAAACATTGTAGAAGAATCATACTATGAAGATATAAGGTGAGTTCAATACTTTTCTTGCAGTTATACGAGATTTCACCGTAACTTTATAAGATTCGCGAATCATCGATACGCGGGGCTAGGGACTGATGAAAGAAATGAAAATGGATTAAAATGCGTAAGACCGTCGAAAACCGGCAACGCAAGGATATTTTAATTTGTTTCCCCTAAATAAATGTTTGAATTCACGATTGTGTAATTTAGATGGCAGGAGGGCTTTTATCCTATTGGAGGGGGAGGGGGGCTCTGTGTGTGTGCGGTGGGGGGGGGGGGGGGGGGGGGGCGTTATAGTCACCCCATGTTAGACGGGGGGGCTAATGTCCTGGAATCTATTTGTTGGCAGTATCTCCTATTGATAAGTTAGGTTCTACTTAACAGCTACACATGGACAAGTTAAAAAGTGCAACAACCTCACCGCCACGTCTGTTTATATCGTTTAGTAAGTAGCCGACTTTTTTACGTACTCAGTAGAGTGGATGATCCTAAAGTCGAACACTTAAGACTTACAAAGAGCGATTGTTCTCACTTAATAAAATTAAAATCAACCTCAAAATATTAAGATACATTGGAAAATATGACTTCATAAAGCAAATAAACTAACAAACTGCTGCAGGATTTTTAAGATTTTTTTTCTACCGAAAGTTCAAACTTGGGTTCGAAAATGCAGAAAAAAGACTGTCATTTGTAAGAATGTTCATTACGCCGATCACCACTTTCATTTGGATCAACAAGATGAAAGATTTGTTACAAGGTGTTCAATTATATCTATCGAACAAAATTTGAACACAGATTTTATATTAGTTGTATTATAATTAACTGGATGGGTTATTTCTGTACTGAGGTAATATTGCATAGTGCTATCATCTCAGAAAGCCAAAACAGTAGTGATGATTGAACTAACTGTACCATGGGAAGATCATATTGAGGAGGCCAATGAGAGGAAAAGACTGAAATATGACAAACTCAGAGAACTGTGCACTAGCAAGGGATGGGCAGCAAGATGCCTACCAGTGGAGGTTGGTGTTAGAGTTTTTCCAGCTCAGTCAGTCCATCATTTGTGATCAGTGTTTGATGTTAAAGGTAAAGAAAGAAGGACAATTGTTAAGAATATCAGTGAGGCAGCACACTGGGCATCTAACTGGCTTTGGATGACACAGATGATTCTGAAAGTGATGATGAAAAAAAATTTGTGTACTGGCAGACTGCAGCTGGTTAGAAATGCACATGGGGCATGGTTTAGAGTACATGGGGGAGGGGTTAGGACATGTCGGGGAGGGGTTAGGACATGTGGAGGAGGGGCTAGGACACGTGGGGGGGGGTGTCAAGATACATGAGGCAGGTGGTGGAGCTACTGCACATTGTGGTGAGAGGGAATTATCAGGTGACAAACAAGAGGGAAACTTTGATGCAAATGCACCAAAAGAAATGATTGAACAAAATGATGCTGCAGATAATGAAGAGGAAAATGGAGTTGATGAACAGAATGAGGGGGAATGGAACCTCAGGGGTGGGTTGCTGTTGACAATCAAACTGAACGACACATACCAATGACATATGACTTCTTTGGTGATGGAAGCATCATGATAGACACTACCGACTTTGAGGCACTTGACTACTATAAGCAGTATCTCACTGATGACTTGCTGAACTCTTTTGTTGCTGAAACTAACATATATCCTCAATCATGAATACAAGCAAATATTCATATTTGCGAAGAGAAAAGGTGTAGGGGTGAATTAATTCTCTTAGGTAAACTGCATGGTTGACCCTGGTTGAGAATTTTGCATGTGATGAAGCCTATTTTAAATTGTACCCTGTGTTTGACTGGGAGCCTATGGAGTTTTTTCAGTTAAGGGGTAATGTGAGAGAATTTAGAGGAACTGGTGACAACCCTGATGAGTGAGTTTTGGACTCACTGAAATGTCCTTAACTCAAAATTAGTGAGTGATAAGAACAGGGAATTGCAATAGTCTATTCTCCTGTTCACCAAAGCATTTCCTAAAATAAGTGATGTTTTAAGGTCTAGAAGAGGGCAAATTCTGTAGAGGTCTCTCGCATGAACTCTGGTGGACTCTCCCTGGTTCCT
Source organism: Sabellastarte sp. h YS-2021 (assembly GCA_964017235.1). Lineage (NCBI taxonomy): Eukaryota > Metazoa > Annelida > Polychaeta > Sabellida > Sabellidae > Sabellastarte > Sabellastarte sp. h YS-2021. The sequence continues at coordinate 70,891,534 of OZ024932.1, forward strand.
GACACTTTGTGCTGGTGAGACCTGATTATCAAGAATATTGATTGGAAAGTGAGGAAGGAGTTGTTTACGGTTGTTTTTGGAGCCTATAAGAAGAAACTCGGTTTTGTCATACAGGGTTCAGTTTCAATTTATTTGTGAACATGAAATTTTTGAATATCATTTAGGCAGTTCTTTAGTTTGTACAGAGTCGGTAGAATAGTATCTAACACTAATAGATACAACAATATAGCTCCCTGCTCTTAAAAAATTATATTGGCTTCCTGTTGAACATTGTTCAATATTTAAAACAGCCACACTTGTTTGCAAGTTTCTAGATGCTGGTTTCCTGATGTACTTTGCTCCATACATTTCTTCTTGCAGTAGTTCTTATGGTACCACGTACAGTCCTGCAGAGTCTCTGTAATTGCCTTGGAATATACCAATAAGGTGTACCTTGTGGAATCTCATGGATTTTATGACCGAAATATAGTGATTGCAAGTTGCGAGTGAAATCACCCTATTATCATTCACAATAGAAGACATTTTTAGGACAGTTTACAGCAATTTTTAAAGTAAAATATTGTAGAATATTGGGTTGAAGACCTTTGAAACAAATATATTTGTCTTTTTGTTCAATATTCGCGAAATTTTAAATTATGTGCTGCAGTTGTCATTTGGTCACCAGCTTGAGTGTGACATCACACTTTTCTGTGTAATACGGTGTTGTAGGGAGTACCTCAATACCCTCACAAAGCATTGTGGGATATGTTTAGAATCCATATAAAGACATTGGATCCAGCGATTACATAGCAGTTTTGGTTGCTTGACAACAGTGAGGAAGAACTCCAAGAATGATGCCTCCATGCACTGTTTGGAATGTTTTTCCTGATGAGATTTGTGTGTTCCCTCTATTGACTGTTTCAGACAGAAGCTTTAAAACTACCACTACACCTAGTTATGCCTACCTTAACCGTAATTTCTCACTGGTGGTTGCTAGGGATGGGTCAGTAGGTCCAGTATCTCGGTGTCGAGAGCATTTTACTGAAATACCGTGATGAGATTTTACAACCGCCACTTCGCTTGTCAGCACATATAATGGAAGGAAGAGTTAAAATATAAGAAACATACCCAAAATCTAAAGAAATTATAAGCTTTTATCCCATATTTTCGTCCATTTACAGACTTTTATAGTGCACTAAGCGATACGTTGAGCAGAACTGCCATGTTTTGGTTACGACACTTTATAACCTCAATTTCGCTTGTCAACTCATATAAATAAAGGAAAACTTAAAATATTGGAAAGAAACCAGAAATATGAAGACATAAGTTTTTATCACATATTTTGTCCATTTATGAGCTTTTATTGCGATGTCGTTGAGGGAACGTCCATGTTTGTTTGGGGTGAACTAAAACGCGGAGTCCCGAATTCGGTACGGTTTTGCATTGGCGACATCCCGATCTACATATTTTTCATACCGACCCATCCCTAGTGGTTGCTGTGATGCTTAGCCTTTTTTGTCCCCAGATACTAAAATTTGGTTGATTATTTTGGTGTTGTTGTGCCTAAGAGTCTTCTTAGATATAGCAAAGATTAAGTGCTACAAAAATCCTATTAGAATTAGAATTCTGAATTGGTGCTAAAATTGGATTCTGACATTGCATGATGTTCGCATTTTCCACATAAAATTTAACTTAGTTTTATGACAAGAAAAAGTGGTTTCTAAGCTCAAGACATATCACAGATACATGCTAGTTGCAAATGTACACATACTCTGAAGGATGTTATTTTAGTTGTAACCATTCCTAAATCTATTTCTGATATTGTCAGAATTTTTTTGTTTTATTTTTCTTTATCATAATATTATTTGCATACAAGAACCTTAAAAATCACAAGCTATTTAAAGGTTTTTCTTTTACTTCCACTGAAAATACTATTTTGAGTCAGAATTTTTAAAAATTTAAAATAAAGGTGATAATAAGAGAAAGCATAACTGATGCTCATTACAAAATCACTTTTCATACCTATTCAGAATAGAAATGTTGTCTTTGTGACTCAGTTACCTGTGTTTATTTCCGACATTTTTAAATGTCTATTACTGTAAACAAATGTTGCCACACAGCCCATTTCTTGTCAAATTCATCATTTTGATACATCACTGGTAAAGAGATTTTGGTTCTAAAATACTTTATTGATTTCATTTTGTATATAATTAATATGTGTTGTAAAGTTATTCCTTAAACACAAATATAGGTATTTCCTTGTAACCAACAGTGTCAGATTCAAAGGCCTAAAAAATCTTGATCAAAGGTTAAATAACCCAGACCTTTCATGGTATCTGTAATCATTAAGTTGATTCCTAGGTGCTCTACACTTTTGCAGACTGTTTACAAAAACCATGAACATTCATTGATATCTGCAAGTTTGACCTTTATCAAATATTCTTTATTAACCAAAATTTTATATAAGAGGCGATACTGAAACCATGAGAATTCACTATCTTGTATACAGTTAAAACAAATTTTATAAATTAGTAGAGCCATAGACCTGTATTCTCAAAATAATTTTTCTTCAGCAAACGATTCCAAATGGATTCACAAAATAAAGTGGTTTTCCAAGGAAATTTGATGTGATAAATTTGACGGAAATATGGTGTTCACCCTTTTTATAATTAGTTCTATATATATATTTAGATGTTTTACCTCAAAGAATAGTTTTATAACATTGGAACAATTCTTGTGAAGATCACTACTACCATTTAGTGAACCTATTTATCTGGCATCATCTGATTATTTAATATAGTAATCAAAATAGCCATTTTGTGCCTCATAACAGCCTCTTAAGGGGCTTGATGGTGAAGTGGTTAGTGCTCGCCTTGAACCTCTGAGGTCGCTGGTTTGAATCTCAGCCTGGGCGATTCATGTTGAAAAGTTGGTGGTTACTTCCCGGTGGTTACTTCCCGGTGGTTACACTAGTATGCACTGTACCAACTAGTATGCAGTGATTCCTCCACCTGTAACACCCCCACCTCCCATCCCTGGGAAGGTACTAAATCTAATGCACCATTCTTACTGGCCGTAAACATGAGTTCTCAGCCTGTAAATTTTTCAAGTATGATGTCACGAGTCTTATTTACCACTGGTGAGTTGGGTGACTCCAGAAACTTTCCAATTTGTGACCTTCAACTCTAAGGAGAACAAATATGTAGAATACACATGCTTTTGTTATAAAAACATGTTAAATAAAGTGTTTCAGTACTCTGGATTATGATAAATAGCCTCAGAAAACGTATAACAAATTACAATCCTTTACAAGATGGATAGCGAAATATTGTTGTTACTTTTATTTCTTTGTCTTTGTCATTTTTGTTTGCTTACATCCAAATATAAACACACAGGTGGTGAATAACCTACGAACGGTCAAAGCTTCCCACTGGTATATAGCGTGTGTTATTTCTACAACAGCCTCTTGTATAAAGATGACGTAATTTTGTCATTACGTTATTCTAGCCAAAATGTTCGTACGGAGGGCATACACGATAACAATATTAATGTTATGATAATGCTTAGTCGTGCATACATGTACTATATTATTTGAATGATAATGGTATATTTTTAAACAATTTGCTTGAAATCTTCTTTTCTCAAAAATATGTGCGATGGTTGCTGTGAATAGCGGAGCTGTCTCTATCCTAAATGTGGCTCGTCAAAACGAGGCGATGAAATCATATGTGACGGTAAACAAAATAAACAAATTTTGTCTCACGTAGCTATGACATGTGTTTTCTTATTTTATTGTTAAAATTAAAAGATAAAAATATGTCTGTGTTGTTTGAAGGTCTGAGTCGCGAGAAAAACGTCTTAATGCGGACATTGGAATATAGTACAGTGTCGTCGATTCCCGGTGTCGCGTGAAATTTGTTTCCCCGTTCACAAAGATATCAGCTGTGAAATAAGTTATCTGGCTATGAAATTCGTTTTCTGGCATACAGATGGGTTGCATGTATCAAAGCCGGTGCGCAGAAAAAAAGCCTGGTGGAAAAAATGACAGTGGAAAGAAAGCCTGGTGGAAGAAAAGCCTGGTGCACGGGTGACATCAATTTGGGACAGTTTTATTCTGTTTTTACCGTTTTTTGCCACTTTTCAACATAAAAATACAGTTTCATACTTATTAATAAACAGAACACCACCAATATTTCATTTTGTGGTAATGATTTTGTCTCTTTCTATGTTTGTACAAGCCAAAATTAGACAAAAACTGAATGTTGTACCCAAAACAAAGGGTCATTGCGGTCCCTCTGAATACCGTTCGTGTCTCCACACGGTAATTTCCGCACGGTAAACGTGTGGAGTTTGTTGAGAGTAATTTCTATAAAGATCGAGTTATAAAAACCCCAGAATCCAGTTTTTGGAGAGTAATTTGTATAAAGATAGAGTTATATGAACCCCAGAATCGAATTTTTAGAGAGTTTGTATTTCAGAAATACAATTCTATGCAAACAAGTATTTCTAATTATATTCTCTGTTTTCCTTTAAAATATGATCAAAGGGTTACCTCATTTCACACCTCCAAAATTGTGACATGGCTTCTCAATCTAATTGCACTTCATTGCAATCTAGGCTAATCTGTTTATGTCCACAGGTAGTGTATGCATCCAAATCCCAGTTGAATGATGACAATAATGTTGTTTTCCATTCTATTCACAATATTATCAAAAGATTCTATAATAATATTCAAATTGCAATAAGTCCTCTGGCATGTGTATAAATATAGCCAGTAATGGTATGTGATGGGCCATATGTGTGGTTATTTTTAGGCTATGGATTATATATGGACTTTATAATCTTTTTTGTATTATTATATTAGTATGTGTATTATATTAGTATGTGTATTATGTGTTGACCTTGTTAATTAATAAAGTTTGGATAAAATACCTCATATTTTTTCTCTTTTTTTTTCTCTGATAAATAAACATAAGCTATTAATGTGAAAAAAAAAGGTGTAAAAATTTCAGACCTCAGAGCAAGACCCTCAGAATTATCTAAGAATTTTTCAATTCTTGGTATCATATATCCATTTTTATAACAATTTTGTACATATTACACAATTTCAATACCTTTGCCACACAATTTATTTCTTTGACAGCAAATAAATGTCCATACACATCACTTTTAAGGCTGTTTAAAACTCCGCACGTTTACCGTGCAGAGATACCTCCGCACGGTGTTTAGTGGGACCCGGTCATTGATTTGGGACGCTTCTGGGACACCCCCAAATTACAATCCACTGAATTAAGACATGCGCTTTCATTGGCCCCAAATTTTTGTAAATAGTAAACAGACATCAGTTACTTAACTTTTGTCATGTATGAGCCGTAGGAGTTGTATAAAAGCCAGAACGGACATTTATTATAAAACTACTTTATGGGAGACAGGAATTTTGGCCATCATATTAGAAAAGTATGGTATAGTCAACTAGAGAAGCAACAGCCTTGTTTACAATAACTACAAAGCACTCAAAATTAATTTTATGTGTCCAGATAGAAGATATGATACCAATGTTTTGTGGTCATTAATTTGGACTAACCTCATACTTTGATGATAACACAAGGACATTTTCCATGTGGTGGATATGGGGAATGTGTATAATTGTCTTTTATATAAAATGTCACATATAAATGCTAAATGTACAGTACCAGTGGGATAAAATCATATTTATAAATGAGGTAATACTTCTAAAATTCATTTTTGTGCTGTCAAGTCAAACAAACAGTTTGTTATCCCTAAAGGGAAAAAGTGTCCCAAATTGATGACCGTCCCAAATCAATGCCGCCCGTGTGGTAAGAAAGCCTGGTGTGTTTTGAAAAACATGGAAAAAAAGTCTGGTGTTTCTTCTTCTTTTTTTCTTTTGTACACATCAAGATTAATGATAAAGTAGAACTAAAACATTAATTTATTAGACTCATTTGTTTTAGATGTATTAAACCTAAAAAAAGACACCAGGCTTTTTTTTCATCTTTTCCAAAATAGACCAGGCTTTCTTTCCACCAGGCTTTCTTTCCACTGCCAGGCTTTTCTTCCACCAGGCTTTTATTCCCGTATTCATCAAAGCCATCCCCAGATCAGCTGTGAAAGAAGTTACCTGAGCTACACCAAAGCTATATGCAGTAAATCCACAAAGATATCAGCTGTGAAATTAGTTGTCTGGCTGTGCAATTAGTTCCCTGGCATACAGATGGGCTGCATCTATCAAAGCCATCCCCATATCAGGTGTGAAATAAGATACCTGGGCTACACCTAAGCTATATGCAGTAAATACACAAAGATATCAGCTGTGAAATAAGTTACCTGGCTGTAAAGTTTGTTCCCTGTCATACAGATGGGTTGCATGCATCAAAGCCATCCCCATGTCAGTTGTGAAATAAGTTACCTGGGCTACACGTAAGCTATATGCATTGGCTCACCAAGATATCAGCTGTGAAATAAGTTACCTGGCTGTGAAATTCGTTTCCTGTCATAGAGGTGGGCTGCATGTATCAAAGCCATCCCCATATCAGGTGTGAAATAAGATACCTGGGCTACACCTAAGCTATATGCAGTAAATCCACAAAGATATCAGCTGTGAAATTAGTTATCTGGCTGTGAAATTTGTTTTCTGTCATACAGACGGGCTGCATGTATCAAAGCCATCCCCATATCAGCTGTGGAATAATTCCCTGGGGCCGATTTCACGAACGGACTTAAGCCTGGTTTTGGGCTTAAGTTTAAGACTTTGGTCTTAAATTCTGTCAAAAATGTGCTAAGTCAGCGGGCTTAGACTTAGTGGATTTCACAAAGGGGCTAAGTCCATGGATTTGCTAAGTCAGTGGACTTAGACTTAAGTCTGGGAGGTAGTGGGCTTAAATTTTGTAAAGAGGACTTAAATATGGCTGCCATTAGAGCTGTAATCATCAGTGATTTCTGTAGATCGACGCTCGCTTGTTAGATGCGAGTTGAACTCGAGTTGAACTCGAGTAAATGACACAAATATAAATAAAATAATAATGTCCAAATATTGTCATCAAGGGATCCGCCATTAACGTATTTAATACCATTTTATTGCAAGGAAATATATTCTGTTGCCGACAGGTATGTATGAGCACATTATGGAACATCCACGTAAATAAGGAAATAAAAAAAAAACGACCATTGCTCATTAAATTTTTTGTCTTTATGGTTAGATAAACTGTAAAAGTGCTGGTTTTATAACAAGACTAGTATATTATAATTTATTTCTTAAAAACTCGAGTTTAAATTACGTAAATCGATGTCATCCCAAATATCGCCCACCGAGTTACGACTCGAGTTTCGGTCAACTCGTTACAGCACTAGCTGCCATAAACTTTTCTCCACTTGAAAATTTGAAAGGGCTGTAAAAAAAGTATAATTACACAGAACACCTTACTGAAGTAGTCTTTGGGAAGTTTATGTGTGGCAACAAGGTTTTTCATTTCAAAACAGCACTTATCCTTAGATAAAATGTATTAAATGAAGGATATAAAAGGTCACATGACACAGAAAACCACTGTGGTTATATGATAAGCTTGGACTTAGCTAAGTCACCTTTGTGAAATCCATTTTAAGTCCCAGACCTAGTTAAGACCAAAGTCTTAGATTTAAGTCCCTGACTTAGCCAAAAAAGGGACTTAATTTAAGTCCTTTAGTGAAATCGGCCCCAGGGCTACACCTAAGCTATATGCAGTAAATCCACAAAGATATCAGCTGTGAAATTAGTTATCTGGCTGTGAAATTCCTTTCCTGTCATACAGATGGGCTGCATGTATCAAAGAAACCCCTATGTTAGCTGTGAAATAATTTCTCTGTGCTACACCTAAGCTATATGCAGTTAATCCACAAAGATATCAGCTGTGAAATAGGTGTACAATTTATTTTTTTAAGGAAGGAAATTTGGAAGGGTTGAAAGTCTGCATATAAATTAAATAAATTTCTTTTGATCGCCCCTTTAACAATCCGAGTTTTAGAATAGGCTCTTCTACCCTTGTGCGCATGGGCAAAGCGTGCGTATGCGCACAAGGGTAGAAGAGCCTATTAGGTAACTTATTTAATGGCAACTAATTTCACGGGACACCAGCTACTGTGAGTTGTCTCATCAGAGGCTGGAGATTAGACCAAGTCCCATCCCTGAAGTAGTGGCATTCTACCAGTAAACGCCCATGCTGAAGCAAATATATTGAATTTAAATTATATAAACAGATTTATATTTTATTCTTCTTCCACCAGATTGTCAAATGATGTACACAGCAATTTATAATCCAGGTGCATGTTGCTACATTTGTTTCAAAGCTATATTTTAATAATTTAACTCTATTATCGGCCGTTTTTAGCGCAAACTGGAAATACCAGTGAACGCCCATTTTGTAGATAAATAGAAGCATTTGTCCTTGACCTCTAACAAAGAAATAGAACGTGGGCATTCACTGGTAGGTGGGCATTTACTGGTAGGAAGCCACTACCTTTTGGAATGTGCAATTGCGAAATACAGTTGTGTACATGTGAACATAACAGTATAAGGCCAATAACACATTGCTAGTGAACTGTGTAGTAGTGACTAACACACATATTTCTTATTATTCTGTGTATCTTTATTCTACAAAAATACTTGTGCAATGTGTTCCAAGCAGATATATTTTTATATTTTCTGAAATAAACGCTGAAATATTACTTTAGTACAGAAATAAACCATCCAGTTTACTGTAATACAACTAGTACAAATTTTTGTTCGATAGATGTAAAATTTGATCATTTTGTAACAAATATTTCATCTGGTTGGTCCCAATCAAAGTGGTGGAACTAGGTGATCGACTTCTGACCAATATTACAAGTGACAATCTTTTTCTGCATTTTCAAGCCCAAGTTTGAACTTTCTGTTGAAAAAAATCTTAGCAGTCTTGTAGCAATTTGCTTTATGAAGTCTTATTGTTCAGTGTACCTTAATATTTTGAGGTTGATTTTAATTTTATTAAGTAAGAACAATTGCTAATTATAAGTCTCCCTTAAGTGATCGACTTTACGATCATCCACTATATCACTGTGGCTGCATAACCAGTAACCCAGTATTTTATATCTGAAGCCATCAGCCAACTGAAGTGGTTTCAAATGGGCGATAATCGGGAATAAATGCGATCGCGGTAATTCGTTTTTATCTTTAATCTATGTTTAAGTAGCCACAGCTTCCTTAAAATTATTTCTTGTCCAATTTTTATAATTTTTTCACCATTATGTTCAGTTTAAGATTGACAGATTTCAAAGAAAATTACCGGAAACTGAGATCTATAATTGTAAATCCATCACTGATGGTAGCCCAGACACTTCGTAAATATATATGTATGCATTCATTCAGTTTAAATGAATAAGTTTAATGCAAGGTGCAGTGAAATCCCAATTTGTGAAATAATGTATGAGTTTTGAAAGCAAACTAAAATATGGTTGTCCTTGGCAGCGCTCGTGTATGAATTTCCATAAAATATGTAAATTTAACACTTTGGCTATATTGTAATTATCGATCTATTTATTAATCTATTTTCACTGACAGCATGCTTTAATTCAACAGCCACAGATAAAATATTTTATAATATGAATGTAACAGTTCTGAAATCAAGACACTTGTGACCCGTCCTTGTTGGTTCCGAAGACACTGTATAATTTAGTGAAAACACAGTACTGAAGAAGACATAGAACTTACAACCACTTTAGCTCGCTACCATGGTCTCGCTACCACAACTATCTACCAGTTAATGAACACACATACATAGATGGTGTACTTAAACAGTAAATATTCATGTTTGCATAGAAAATATGAGGGGATGGCATTCCATAGAGTTTAACAATAATATTTTATAAATAGAAATGCAGCTTGAAGATCAAATAATTTCAAAGTCTCAGACTTTTACACTCATGCGAGACCATGGAAGTTGCTGGGATTTCCCAACAATATTCTATTAATTGACCAAATACTTCAAATTCGCAAATGGAACTCAATAAGATTCATGTATGCATGCAAAATATGAGGTCATTAAATTCCTGTCAAGTTTCCTAAAAATGTTTTGACAAAAATGCAGGTTGAAGATCAAATACTTCACGTATAATTCTCTATAATAATTTATTGTTGGCGAGATCTGGTAGCGAGATGCTCTTGTTCAACCAGTAGGTAAAACTGAATTTGTCCATGTCCAGCTTTATTATTAATTCTGTGATACCAACCTTCGACATCATTGTTGGTTCCGACCTTCTGCATGCGAGGCCAAACAGAACTCTGGATCCAGGTGGTGTGGATATAACTCAAGAGTTGACGTAACTGGCCATTGTATCCACCGCTCTAATGAAAAAAATATTATAGCTGGCCTTCTCAAAATTGCAGGATATATTCATAACCATAAAATCTTACATGGGAATATTTTTGGCCTCATTTTGAAAAACGGCTTTTTCAACAAGGAGTTTTGTTGGCCCTCTAGAGCAAAGGGTATTATAGGTAGAGATCTCAAATTAGCAGGGTATGTTCATCATTACAAAATCTTGACAGAATATTTGTGACCTCATTTTGAAAAATAAGATGGCCGCCATGGGCGTTTCTTTGTCATTCATGAAAAGTGCTCATATCTCCCTTATTATTGGTCCTAGAGGCTTGGTATGCCAAACTAACCTATAGGAAATCATGGGGTGGGAATCTTCTAATTTGGTCAGATTTAACCTTGGACCCCTCCTTCAAGGTCAAACGAGGATACCCAAATTACAAGTGCTTATAACTCGCTTATAACTGGGCCTAAAGATTTGCAATGTTAAACCAATTTATAGGAAATCATGGGCTGGGAATCTTTTGATATGGTCAGATTTGACCTTGGGTCCCTCCTTCAAGGTCAAACGAGGATAGCCAAACTTAAAATTGCTTATAACTCGTTTATTATTGGTCCTAGAGGTTTGCAATGTGAAACCAACTTATGGGAAATCATGGGATTGGAATCTTCTGATGTTGTCAGATTTGACCTTTAACCCTTCCTTCAACGTCAAACAAGGATACCCAAACTTAAAAGTGCTTATAACTCGCTTATTATTGGTCTTAGAGGTTTGCAATGTTAAACCAACTTATAGGAAATCATGGGCTGGGAATCTTTTGATGTGGTCAGATTTGACCTTTGACCCCTCCTTCAAGGTCAGATGAGGATACCCAAATGTAAAGATGCTTATAACTTGCTTATTATTGGTCCTAGAGGTTTGCAATATAAAAACCAATTTATAGGAAATCATGGGCTGGGAATCTTGAGATGTGTTCAGATTTGACCTTGAGCACCTCCTCCAATGTGGAACGAGGATAGCCAAACTTAAAAGTGCTTATAACTTGTTTATTATTGGTCTTGCAGTTTTGCAATATGAAACCAACTTATAGGAAATCATGGACTGGGAATCTTGAGCCCCCCTCCTTCTAGGTCAAACGAGGACAGTCAAACTTAAAAGTGCTTATAACTCACTTATTATTGATCCTAGAGGTTTGCAATGTGAAACCAACTTGTAGGATTTTGTGGGCTTGGAATCTTATGATGTTTTTAGATTTGACCTTTGGCCCCTCCTTCAAGGTCAAACAATGGTTCACTGGCTTTGGTGAGTTGTCCTTCCAGTGGATATAAATTTGCATCAGTTCTCTGATGCGTAGGTCTAGCTTATACCAGAAATCAGCACCTGAATTTTGCACAAATCTCATAATCTGCATACAGGAATTCACAGAAGCAATTAATCTGTCACTGTGGCTCCGATCAACCTTATTTAGCATGGTCCATTTCTGGAAATGCCTGGGGATGCTGATGATAATGTACTGTTGATATTCTGCCAGATTCAGTTGTGTACCAAGTTACAAGGAGCAGTGCATTTATGCAAAATCTCATTTGTGAGAAAATCACAGAAATTTCATATATAGACATTGGTGCTTGCAATAAAAATCTATAATGGTGTTCTACCAGTGCACACCCACGTAATATTTCTTTGTTAGGGGTCAAAGGAATACGTAGCCCCTAATAGGACATGGTAAAATAAAAATTGCACCATGTATTAAGTCGTGCGCACAAGATGATCTCGTGATAACGAGAAAATAAGTCGTGATAATGAGATGATCTCATTATAATGAGATAATAAGTCGTGATAACAAGATCATCTCGTGATATCAAGATGATCTGGTGATAATGAGATCATCTTGTGATATCAAGATCATCTTGTGATAAGATCATCTCGTCATCACAAGTTATTTTCTTGTGATAATGAGATCATCTCATTAGCACCACTTGTTTTCAAGTTTTCAACTAGTTGATGTGGTGCTCACCACTTATTTTCTTGTTATCACAAGATGAAGTAGTGATCACCACATCATTTAGCTATAACCAGATCATCTCATGCTCACCACATCATCTGGTGATAACAAGAAAATAAGTAGTGAGCACCACATCATCTGGTGGTCACTAGATGAAGTGGTGAGCACGAGATGAACTAGTGATAATAGAATGATCTGGTTAGCACCAGATAATGTAGTGCTCACTACTTCATCTGGTGATAACAACATAATAAGTGGTGATCACCACATAAACTAGTGCTCACTACTTATTATGTCGTGATAACTACTTTATCTGGTGATCATCACTTTATCTAGTGAGCACAAAATGATCTTGTGATATCAAGAAAACAAGTGGTGCTAAACTTATCAATGTTTTTCACTTACTTACTCACCTTTGGTGTACACAACATTTTCTGAAATAGCATAGTTAAACTACAAAAGAGTATAAATATCTGAAATAAGTACAACCAGCATAAAAAGATTATTGTTGTGTTTTTGTTAAGGAAAATAAAACTATGTGGCTATGCAATGACCTAGTAATAGCAAGAATTAATCTATCAACAAATAAGTGACATTGGGGCTAAATCAGATTAATAATCGCTAGTGCTGCGACTCGGTCCGCAAAAACCACTCGATTATCGCCCACATGTGATCGATGCATCATTCGATGCATCGGCAGACATTAAAATCATACAAAACTTACAGAGTAAATAACTAATCCAAACTTTTAGGTAATATTTTGGTACATTTCAACAATTCTAAGGCGATATCTTTGGGACAAAAACTGCTCCATGTTTATTTTACGGAAAATCACTTCCTCGTTCGTTTGATTTGACTGGAAAGATACTAGAACTCAACCCTTTTTCGGCATCCCGAATTTTGTTTTTTTGATCGATGCATTGAAACTAATGCCGTCATCGATCAATGCATCGAATGGACAACTAATCGGCGCAGCACTAATAATCGCATTGTAGGAAGTTGATATTGATTAGGGGAATGTAGCTCTACAATTTCATGGTAAGCCCTTTATTTTACCTTTGACCTTTCATTGTGACCTTGACATTTTGTAAGTCTTGTTTTGGCAATATTTCAGAAACTGGAAGGATAAGGAAGTTGTTACACATATTAGTTCAAGGGTGTAAGTGTGCAAAATCATAGTGTGAACTTGTGAGACCTTTGACCTTGGCTCTGTCGGAATGTGTTTTATACAAAAGAAAAGGAAGGGTGTGTAGCAGGGTCATTTAATGCAAACTAATTAAACAGAAAGAACTGAAAAGACAAGATTGTGGTCATAAGTGATCTTTTTTTTTCAAGTTTCAAAACAAGAGGCATGTATGGCAAAATTCATTATGTGCCTTTTTTCAGCACTACCTGCAAGTGAGGTTGTTTCCATTTTCAATCACTGCTTGTTTGTCTTTACATACATTGTGTCTTCGTTAAGCATTGTTTCTCCTACTCCTTTACATAACTTACACTGTCAGTTCTGAAAAACTCTCTTTGTACTTTTTGACCTGTTCTATATCCTGTGGTGTCCAATGCTATTTCCTTAGGTTACTATGGTATAAAGACATCTCTGAGCTATTTTTGTATATGTTTAATGACATATGTCTTTTCTTATCCTCCGTTTTATATGAATAACACAGCAAAATATCCAAAAGTACCTGTAAAACAAATTATTTACTGATTTGCCAACTTACATCTCAGAAGATGACCAAACATACTGGAACTTTACTCCCTCAGTAGGCCAGTTACTAAAAAAAGTGGCAGTTGAAAAGAGGAGCTGTTAGAAGCAAACAAATCCTCCTCCATTACTATATAGCCGTGGCAGGCCAGTATACATCAAGCCACAACCAAAAACAAGATGGGAACCTTGGTAACACAGCCGCTGTTCAGAAACTTTGTCAGACAAATCATATGTTGTGCAATCCTATAGTAAGGAGTGTAGGAGAAACTGAAGGTATCTAACACCTTGGAATGATGACAGTAATGAAAATGTAACAGCCAGCAACACCAGTTCTAATCCTCTCCAAAGTGACAGTCCTAAACACCAGGAGCCCTCTTACATGCAACAGCTGTTTGTCAGCAACCATGAGGTGTAAGATGTTGATACTTGGTAGGGACATTGATGGAGGGTTTAGATATGCAACATCATTGTGTGACCTTGATTTGACCTTTGACCTTTGCTTTAGGGAAGTTGATACTTGGAAGACACATTGGTTGGGTGTTCTAGGTGTGCAACTTCATGGTGTGACTTTTAAAATCTTGCCTGGGCTATATCTGAGATAATATATGGTGTCGGAAGTTGAAACTTGGTAGGGACATTAGGTAGGGGTACAGACATACAGTGTCATGATGTGGTCTTTCTTTGACCTTGCCGTAGTGGCCTTGACTTTAAAATCTTATCAGGGCTGTATTTTGGAAACCATAAGGTATAGGTAGTTGATACTCAGTGCGGACCTTAGGAGGTATATCAGTCCAACATCATGATGTGGCCTTGATTTGACCCTTGACCTTGCCATAAGGATCTCTACTTTCAAAATCTTGTGCAGACTCTATCTCAGAACCATAAGGTGTAGAAAGTTTACAATTGGTATGGACATTGGGTAGAGGGTGTAGTTTGTGCAGCATCATTGGGGTGACCTAGATTTAACCTTGATTTGACCCTGTCATAGTGACCTTGACCCATAAAATCTTGTCTGGGCCATCTCCGAAACTGTAAGCTGTAGGAAGATCATTCTTAGTTGAGTCATTTGTTTGGGTGCATAGGTACACCACATCATGGTGTGACCTTTAACCTTGGCTCTGCCAAAGTGTTTCGTGTGCCATATTTGAGACATATTCCTCTTCTCACAAAGATATAGAGATTGCTTCAACTGGTTATTGACATTAAATATCTATGTCTGTGAATATTTAATAAAATAAAAAGGTATAACAGTATAACTTTTATATAATTATCTTTAATTGTAATTGGACTTTCTACTGTTAGAATTTGAAATTCTACAAGATTGGACTTTCAACCATGACATATACATTGATTACAACAGGAAAATGTGCATGTTCAGCATAAATGAAGTGGCTATCTTGCCAACAAAGTCGGGAGTATGTAACAAATCTAGTTTACCAATAGTTGGTTCATTTACCACTTAAAGTGTAAAAGTTATAAAGAATACTTACTATCATTCGCAATTTCGCATACCCAGATCGCCTCATGTTGAGGGTCATAATGTAACTTCATAAAATATATGAATCAAAATCAAGACACATCAATGAAATACTGTTTGTTTAGTGAAAACGAACAGGGTCATGACCTTGTATCACTTAAAGATACTTAGGTACCTCCCCAGTCATCACATGTCTGGTTATTATGTACTTGATAGGAATAATATTATACTTACTCCAGGCTATAAACTATGAGTCAGCCTTATGTGAACCCCTCCCACCTTTACAACAAAGATTACTTTGTTGGGAACAAATTTTGCTTTAAAAATACAGAAGGTTTTTCTTTAACAATAAAGGTTTATGTATTGGGAAAGACACTAGCATTGATTTATGTCCTCTCTAAGGTGTGTAGTAATGCTCCCCACTGGCATCATAGTATTACCATGTGGCATTTGCCGTTCCCAACAATATTTTTCAAGATAAACTTGTCACAGCTGAAAGTGAATGGTGCATGAACTCTAATATTTATTTTCAAAATGTACTGTAATATATTTGTCATTAAGCATCCCTTGCGGGACGCTTGTTTGAGTATGGGAGAGAATCAGGCCCCGCCGGCTCCGCGTTTCGTTTTCCTTATAACTCTGTGACCGTTGGGCAGATTCTTTTCAAATTTGGCAGGTGTATGCAGTAGCCTTGGGGATTTTTTTTAATATGCTGCAGTGACATTTCGACCAATCAGAGAGGTCACATGACCAAAAATGTCGTTTTTTGATGGGTAATCTTGTCCAGATGATAACTTGAAAGGGATTTTATCAATTCACCTGAAACTTGGCAAATACATTCATTCTATTAAAATCTAGAAATCATTAGATTTTGGCATTGAGTGGTTAAGAAATGGCCCAGTAATTAATGATTAATTAATCCTTACGAATTTTCCAAATGAGGAAAACACAAAAATGCTTATATCTCGAAAACCGTGCGAGATAGAGCGATTTTGACGAAATTTTTGACCCACAGGGTATCTCTGCAGAGTAGCCATCCCAATTTTCAATAAAATTTTGTCTCGCCTAAACTGGGGGCCTTTTTGAATTTTTTGCAAAAATTGCTAAACACAAACATGCTTATATCTCGAAAACCGTGCTAGATAGAGCAGACTACACAGACATTGGTTGCCACAACAGTATAAGGCTAGAAGCACAGCATTTTATTAATACTTTAGCACTCACCGTTATATCCTTTTCCTTTTCAAAAACATTCTTCTTTTTTTTGCAAGCGATCCTCTAGTTTTGTTTGTGTCTCTCTGTGGCATACAATATTTTATTGTTGAAGTATTGAAATCCATAGTTATGATTTTTTTTATTTTTCATCTTTTAGTTGCTTTGCCTTAGAGTCTGTCTTTTGATGGAAATTATATACAATAAGTGCCAAAACAGTCAAATCAGAATTGGAATGTGTCGGTCCATATTATTTTGTCACTTATTGAACATTGCAATACTATACAGTTACCTTCCAAAGAGGACAAGACTTCACATCTTGGTAAATTTGTCTAAAACTAAACTTTTCCTGTTAATCCCCATTAAAAGTAGACTTAAATAAATGACATAGAGCTATATGATCTCAGATTTATTTGCATTTCATCTAAGCAAACTTAATTACAGAGTTTTCAAAATTTCATAGAATACATGCAAGACACAAATGTATGTTATTATTTGATAACACTGTAATATAAATGAAAGGTGCATGAAAAGGTGAAGCGTTTTGTGTACGGTGAGGTCGTTGAAAATCGCCAGATTGAAAATCCATGGATATTTAAAAACCCACAGAAAATCCCAAGATACGGCATAGAAAATTCCCAAGTCAAAAATCCCTGAAGTTAAGACTAAAAACTATAATAATAATAATAATGTACAATACACTTTATTTCTCTAAGTTGGAGTTACATAAAATTACATACATTGAGGTTAATTATGCTGTAAAATGAGGATTGGAACTGAAGATATTTTATGTGGTCCCTTTATGTATTGAATAATAAACTTTTAAACCTGAAGTAAAAAGACAACTTTTTGAAAATTGCTGTTAACATTTCCCTTGATAGAATTGCTTCCTAAGTAGGTTTGAAAGTACCTTTAATCTTACCAACCATGAAAGGCTTTAAAGGTGTTTGAGTGGGTTCCAGAGCAAAATTTAAACTGCTATAATGTGGAGTCAGTCTTTTGATATCCTTCCTGAGCAGCAGTTATTGTAAAAGAGCCCGTCAACCTCTGTGTAGAAAGTGGGACACAAAGACAAGCCACTTGCTGATAGCAATTAACACTTAAGGGGCACACTGCATACAGATATATTAAAGAATACAGTTATAAAATGATTCTTTAATCAATCAGTCAGAAAACAAAGAGGAGGGCTACATGTTTGTTTTGGAGACTACATGATTTTGAAGCCACATAGCAATTAACAGCGTACACACTTCAAACAAAATAACCCCATAACTCTGATACAGGTAGATTGAAGAATACTGGAAAAATAGTTTCTTTAATCAATCAATAACAAAAGGAAAAGGGAGGTCTACAAATCAGTTTTGAAGATGACAGAAATTGGAAGCCACATCATACAAAAAACAATTAGCAGCAATTAATAAATACTAAGACAATATAACATTTGTAAATGGTATTGGTTATTTATGAGGCATTGTGCTTCCGACTCATGATCCACAATGATAAATCCATTCATAAAGCCCATATAATTAACATGTTACTTCTTTTTCTTCTTTGTTTTTCTGCACACCAGAACTGACATTGTAAAAGAAAGCAAAGCAAATATCATATCACAGTGGGTCATAAAAGAGTTTACATCTGTGGGTTTTCCTCATCAACAGGAAGTTATTAAAGTAAGTTCAGTTTCTTTCAATATAGTTATATTATTTTTGCAAGATAGCAAGTTATTCTGTATTATTAATCATTTTTTCCATACAATAACTGCTAATTTAGATTTAACCCAATTTCCCTTTCCACTGCAACAGAACTGTCTGTCTTGAATATGTTCTCAATAAAAAGTTAGATTAAATGATTTTGGCTCTTTTCTACATAAATCTGAAAACTACAAAAAAAATTCAGAAAGTATACAGAAACGTAAATAATTTTAACATAATTTACATTTTATTGTTTCCCACAGCAAGTAAGTTTTGTATAATTTCTGTCATTTATTGATGTTGGTGTACACTGGAAGCTTATCGATCAGCATGATTCATTGTTAAGGATATCAGAGTGGTTCTAAATCAAATGGATATTTTTGACTTTCCACTTTCTATTATAACCCTTTGTTTGTCATCGGTTATTTCTATAATGTAATTGGCAAATCTGCATATCATTTCAGGGTCTCTGCAGTTGAAAGACATTCTCACAAGATAATTTGTATAAAAGAATACAACCTTAATGAAGAGGATTGTGTTATCACAGAGAAAACAGATATAATAGGATATAAGTGTTGAACAATACAACAAATATGAAGCTGTTTTCACTGACCATCCTGTATAAAGGGGTGGATGGACGGGTTTCAAAACTCACCGCAGCTTATGAACTGAATTCATTTGGTTACTTTCAGAGATCCAGGTAAGTCGTTGTGCTGATAACATTTAACAACTGCTTATGAAAAGAGGTTTATGTTACACGTTATCATGGCTAATATTTAATACCTTTATATGTGGTATTAAATTATTAATGGAGTTTGCTGAATTTAAAATATTTGGAATTGTTAAGACTTTCCATGCTCTAAAATGTGCTTGTGTCTAAAGTTTTCACTGTGTGACAAGAATATGAAATACTGCAATATGTAATTTTAAAACCACAGAAATTGGTTTGAATTTCTTCTAATCCATGTAAATTTTATGTTACTTTAAACCTGTTTTTGCTTTCAAAATTTTTAACATATCATTGTCTCAATACACTGTAGAAATATTGTAATTGTGTGTATCAGTTGGTTAGTATCCTTGGTATTCAATGTGCAATTTATGTCATCAAGTAAATTCATGAATGCATCACGAAGAAACCATGAATTAGAAGTGTGACAATGGTATTAAATATATTACGCTGTGTAAATATGTATAAATGTGGCCAAAAATGTACCAGTTGTACTGGTTGACAACATTATCTATGTTTCAGTAGCTGGGGATATATCAGACATTATATAACAATTTCCTTATTAAGCGGCCCGTCAGGGCCGCTTATTTGTTTTCACCGAAGTTCGACTGATCACCGCCCGCCGCCGCCGGATTATGGTCTCCCTTGAATAACTTCTTAGCCTTTCAAATTTTTCTTTCCTTCTTATCTTTCTTTAAAACTATAGGGGCGGGAAAAATTTTTGGGATACTTTGCGCAGACCTGAAGCTTTACTTAAGGTAACCTTAAGCATAACTCCAAAACACCCCGTCATCGCGTTTTGGAAAAAAGCACACACACCTGTGCTATAAAATTTATCTGGTGCATTCTAGACCAAATTTCCAAGGTCGGAAAGAATTTTCTCATCAATCGCACCATAGATACCTGAATGGGAGGCGTTTTATTTTTGTAAATTTTTTAAAAATGGGTACTTGGTCTGTATCTCAAAAACGGTTAGGATTTCGCCGTTTTGTTGGAATAACTTATTCAGCTACTTTTTGATAATCTTTCACATGACGAAGTTTTAGCCCTGTATCTGCAATCTTAAGGTCACCTTAATGTCAAAAAGGGGGTTTTAGCCCTCCAGTTCACTTAGTTTTTCACTTTTTTCAACCAAACTTGGCACATATATTAAGATTTGCCAAAGGAATATCCTGACTTTATCGTGACCTTAAACTCAAAACGTTAATGGACATATGGCCTGCTTAAAGTCATCAAATTGGAATAAAATCCTCTGGCTCCTTTCTTTTTCCATTTTTTTATTTGGTGGGTTGCGTGTAACCAACCCGCCTATTAGATTGATGTGTCCGACGTCCGTCTGTCCGTCTGTCTGTCTGTCCGTCCACATTTTTCGTTTCCGGACTCTAACTTTAAAACGGTTTGACCAATCAAATTCAAACTTCACAGGGAGATAGATCACCATCATAGCTAGGTTCCTTTCGAAATTGGTGAAATTCCGTGTGTTCGTTTGTCCGTTTTTCGTCCGTTTGTCTGTCCATCCATCTGTTTGTCCACATTTTCGTTTCCGGACTCTAACTTTAAAACGGTTTGACCAATCAAATTCAAACTTCACAGGGAGATAGATCACCATCATAGCTAGGTTCCTTTCGAAATTGGTGAAATTCCGTGTGTTCGTTTGTC
Organism: Sabellastarte sp. h YS-2021; assembly: GCA_964017235.1. Taxonomy (NCBI): domain Eukaryota; kingdom Metazoa; phylum Annelida; class Polychaeta; order Sabellida; family Sabellidae; genus Sabellastarte; species Sabellastarte sp. h YS-2021. Next base: position 70,912,333 of record OZ024932.1, read on the forward strand.
CGTTTTTCGTCCGTTTGTCTGTCCATCCATCTGTTTGTCCACATTTTCGTTTCCGGACTCTAACTTTAAAACGGTTTGACCAATCAAATTCAAACTTCACAGGGAGATAGATCACCATCATAGCTAGGTTCCTTTCGAAATTGGTGAAATTCCGTCTGTTTGTTTGTCCATTTTTCCGTCCGTTTCTTCGTTTTTGTCCGTTTTTCTGTCCATCCATCTGTCCGTCCACATTTTTGTTTCCGGACTCTAACTCGAAAACGGTTACTCCAATCTAATTCAAACTTCACAGGGACATACATCACCATCATAGCTAGGTTCCTTTCGAAATTGGTGTAAATCCGTCCGTTCATTTGTCTTGTTTTTCTGTCCATTTGTTCGTTTTTAGGCGGGTTGCGTGTAACCAACCCGCCTATTAGATTGATGTGTCCGACGTCCGTCTGTCCGTCCACATTTTCCATTTCCGGACTCTAACTTGAAAACGGTTTGACCAATCAAATTCAAACTTGACAGGGACATAGATCAACATGATAGCTAGGTTCCTTTCGATATTGGTGAAATTCTGTCCGTTCATTTGTCCGTTTTTCGTCCGTATGTCTGTCCATCTGTCTGTTTGTCCACATTTTCGTTTCTGGACTCTAACTCGAACACATTTACCTTAAGTGGGTAACCTAACATTTCTTTCCTTGTTCCTAAATTTAATGAGAGCAGTTGCTAACCTTGTTTCCTGCGTGCGCAACCCGCCTTTTGGGGCACCTCTGACCCTCTTGTATTGAAATTATCACTGGTATTAAAGTAGATAACAATAATACTTATGGTCACCTTAAACTCTCAGTATGAATGGAGTTGTAGCCACCTTAAAGTGAAATAAGGGGGTTTTCAGCCTCCAAGTATCTTATTGTTCGACTGACCTCAGTTAAACTTTGCACACCTATAAAGGATGGCAAACCAAAGGGTTATCCTGACTTTAAGGTGACCTTAAACTGTTAATATGATTTTGGCCCCCTAAAGTCATAACATGTGAATAAAGCCGTCTGGCTCTTTTCTTTTTCCATATCTAACATATATTGATATTGAAGGGACATTCTCATATTATGGTCACCTTAAAGTCGCAATATGAATGAAGTTATGGTCACCTTACAGTGAAAAAGGAAGTTTCAGCCTTCAGCTATCTTATTGTTCAACTGACATGAGCTAAACTTTATGCACTTATAAAGGATGACAAAAGGGACATTCATATTTTATGGTCACCTTAAAGTCCCAATATGAATGAAGTTATGGCCACCTTGCAGTGAAATTATGGAGTTTTTAATCTTCAGCTATTGTATTGTTCAGCTGACCTCACTTTAATTGTACACACTTATTAAAGATGAAAATAGGGACAAGTAACATACACAATGCAATAAAGTTCACAGTTTCTATTGCTTATGATGCATATGTTGACATCTTTTATGGGTGACTTCTTTTTCATCAGGGCCGCTTCGTTTTTGTCAGCAAAAATATTCTTCTAGTTTATTTTTTTTCTTCGAAATTTTGTATAAAGCTGAGTTTGCAGGTAATGTTGGCTGTACATGTATTGTCAGAACATAAAATGCTTAATATCCATGTTAAGGTGGAAGTTACAGATTCCCAAGTCAACCGTCAAATGAATATAAAAAATCAGTTGTCACAGTAATTGATACAAAACTGGAGAGTAATCAGACAGGTTAAAGCTGCACACGCTAATGTGCAACTCCTTTAAATGTCTTCAATCTGTACATTCAGTTAGTTCTAACCAGCAAATGTGGCTAGTCCCTATGTCCATGCAATTTAAACTCTATATTTTCATATATAATATGTATGAATGCATAATAAGTTAAAAGTAATTTTCTATCTTGGTCAAAAAGAAGTTAAAAATTTTAAATTTAATTCAGTAGTAGGATATACCATTTATATTGTAAGAACCAGAACAAACCACTTATACAATGTGAGTTGGTGATCTTGTGTATTTAGAAGCTGTACATTTCTTTCAGTGTGAAAGAGTTCATGGATTTCACCAGCAAAATCATCGTAGAAAGAACAAATGTAGCACAACGGGCATCAGTTAAAGAGCAAGGTAAGAGTAGTTGACTTATCACTTTTTGCCTAAGGAGGTAAGGTACAGATAGACTCATTGATTTGGGTTTAAAATCATGTCAAAATCTTATACTTTTAAAGCACTAACTTTCAGTAATGTTAGATTCTAAGGCACAAACACATATTGACATTCAAAAATTCATCTAGCCATTGGATAGTCATGGATCACAAACCAGAGACTCACAAGAACTAAAGAAAAATTAAGGAAAATCCCACAGCCAAATAAGTAGGTCTTAAGCCCTTTCCTGAAATATGCCAGAAAGGGTGCTGTGGATATTAGGTCACAGTTCATTCTACAGACTAGAAACATTGAAGAAAATCCTGTTGTCGAAATATTTTTGGTGAGATTTGTTGAATGTATAGTAAATTAAGGCTTTTTGAACTGAAAAATACCAATTTTTAGACAAAGACATCATTTTCTTCATAAAATTAACTAAGGTTTTAGAGGTGGCGAATTTTAGATTCCTGGCGAATTTTAGATTTCTTACTCTATCACAATGGGAAAATGGAGGATGGTAGAAAGCAGTGGATACAAGCTATTCTAAATTTTGTGCTGTAGATCATTGGGCATTGGCAAACAATTACTAACTTTCACATTTAATGGTTGGGTCAGATTTAACAAGGTCGAAAGGTCTTTCCTACTAGAGGTGTGAGCTGCAAAGCCCTCAGTAAGGCACTGACATCAGAGCTTGGAAACTATCAGAAACATGAGTAGTACGCACCGGAAGGGCAGATTCCTTGCTGGAAGCACAGATCCCATGAAAGTCTGGCGACAAAAAAAACAAAACATTCTCTATATGGAAAAAAATTATCTAGAGCACAAACCAACAAGACCACTGCCGCGGTGTGTATCTCCCTCCAAGCATTAAAGGGGAGGAAATACGTGTACCTTTTCCGAGATATTCACAATTTTTCATTTTCCGCTAAAATCCAAGATGACATTTTTCCCATAGGCACAGAATACTGTTGTACTACCCCGTGGGTCAAAAATTCACTCGAAATCGCTCTGTCTGTTACCATTTTGAAGATATTTTCAATGTTTATTTTCTGCTAAAAATCCAAGATAGCCGCCAAAAGTGGCGAAAATTGAATTTTTTTCCCTTTTGCATAGTATACTCGTGACCCTGCGGGTCAAAAATTCACTCAAAATCGCTCTATCTCTTACAGTTTTCGAGATATTAAGACTTTTTCATTTTCCGCAAAAATCAAAGTAGCTATTACTCAGTTAGCTATGGACCTACAGGTCTCAAAATTTGCCATTAGTAGGTGAACAACATATTTGACAAAAATCCTTTAAATTCAACAGTTTTGCTGTGATAAGCGATTTACTCAATGGAAAACCATGAAAGTAGCTATTACTCAGTTAGCTATGGACCTACAGCTCTGAAACTTTGCCATGACACAGAACATTAAAAAGTACATGAACAACATATTTGACAAAAATCCTGTAAATTTAATAGTTTTGCTGTTATAAGTGATTTACTCAATGGAAAACCATGAAAGTAGCTATTACTCAGTTAGCTATGGACCTACAGCTCTGAAACTTTGCCATGACACAGAACATTAAAAAGTACATGAACAACATATTTGACAAAAATCCTGTAAATTTAATAGTTTTGCTGTTATAAGTGATTTACTCAATGGAGAACTATCAAAGTAGCTATTACTCAGTTAGTTATGGACTTACAGGTCTTAAAATTTGCCATTACACAGTACATAAAAAAGTAGCTAAACAACATATCTGAGAAAAATCCTTTAAATTCAACAGTTTTGCTGTTATAAGTGATTTACTCAATGGAGAACCATTAAAGTAGCTATTACTCGGTTAGCTATGGACCTACAGCTCTCAAAATTTGCCATTTCACAGTACATCAAAAAGTAGGTGAAGAACATATTTGAAAAAAATCCTCTAAATTCAACAGTTTTGCTGTTAAAGGTGATTTACTCAATGGAAACCCTCAAAGTAGCTATTACTCAGGTAGCTGTGGAGATACAGCTGTGAAAATTTCCCATAACACAGTACATCAAATAGTAAGTGAACAACATATTTGACAATAATTCTCTAAATTTAATAGTTTTGGAGTTATAAGTGATTTACTCATTGTTGAAATTCAAAGTAGCCATTACTCAGTTAGCTATAGAAATACAGCTGTGAAACTTTTCCACGACACAGAACATTAAAAAGTATCCGATTAACAAATTTGACAATAATTCCCTAAATTCAATAGTTTTGGAGGTATAAGAGATTTATTCAATGTTGAAATTAAGAAATTTAAAAGTAGCTATTACTCAGTTAGCTATGGACTTACAGCTCTGAAAATTCACCACGACACAGTACATCAAAAAGTAGATAAACAACATATTTGACAAAAATCCTCTATATTCAATAGTTTTTGAGTTATAAGTGACTTGCTGAATGATCAAATGTTAAACTTAGTGTAGCTATTACTCAGCTAGCTATGGTGCTACACCTTGGAAACCTCACCATGATATAGTACATGAAGGAGTTGTTCAACAACATATTTGAGACCAATATTGTAAGTAACAGTTACAAAGATAAAAGCAACTTACTCATTTTGGTCATTGTTAAAAACAGAAAATAGCTATTACTCACTTAGCTATCAAGATAGACCCCTAAAAATGGTACCATCTTGTAGGCATGGAGAAAGTAGCTGAACAACATATTTTACAGAAATGCTCTAAATGCAGTCGTTTTGGAGTTATGAGCACTTTACCGAAAGTAGCCACCATTGATGTTACTCACTTAGCTATGGACCTAGGTCTGAAAAATACCAAGCAGGCTATTTTTAGGCTGTATAAAAGTGCAACTACACACTTATGGCAGCCATCTAAATCAACGAGAAAAAAAAACCCATGGCAGAACACATGAGAAAAAAACAACAATGGCAGCCATCTTGTTAACACCCATGGCGGCCATCTTATTTTTCCGAATCAGCCGAAAAAGATTCCCAGGCAAGTTTTTCCAATAATGAATTTATCCTGCAAATTTGGAAGCTCTAGCTATAATATTTTAAGAGATAGAAAGGCTTTTGTAAACACGTGACAAACGGACGGACGGACGCTCGGACACAGGGCATTTTATAATCTCCCGTACCGGGCCTATCGGCCGGCGGGAGATAACAAGCTGAAATTGTTACAGACTAGTGTGGTTTGCAGTACACCACCATGTCATTCACTGCTGATCGAAGTGGACTAGTAAAAATTTTATTACCTATTACCTTCATAATTACAGTAGAACCTATATTCTGCAACCTTCTGTTATCCAAATATTATGATTTAATGACCTCATTACCGCTCTCCAGAAGTTTTACTATGCTATTGCATGTTATACTAAACTACCTCTTCTATAAATGATGCACTCCCATCATGATCAAACAATATAACTTCAACTCTAGTTTGTGATTGTAAGTTCATATTGAGAAAACAAAATATACATGCTGAAGCTTTGGACTTGGGATATCAAAATAACTTATGTGATCATTTGAATATGTTTACCATTTAACATAAAAATTATACAATTAAAATATTTTTATGTCAGCTTTGTGCTTTTGGGAGTTCATGTAGAGCTGCTGTAGAAGCTTAGAAAGTATTCACATCATTGAAAATACAGAGATTGAAATACAGTATACCCTGTATATGTAGAACCAAAGTAATAGATTCAGTTGTAATGTCAAATTTTACCGCTGTGTTTTTCTTCAATTTCTACATACATTTTAATCCAACAAAAACAAGCATAAGTGCTGTAGCGATACCTACTTAGCAAGATGTACACAATATATGTAAGTTACTCAGTTTTAGAAGAGTTTACAGAAAATCAACAATTCTGTATGCAAAGTAAGTACATGCACTAATCCATATTTAGGTCCAATTCAGCATATGGTGGCTAACTTAAGTATGTTTTGTGTGTTTCAGATTACATGTGTCATGTGTATGTACGTAGTGATTCACTAGCAGGTGTGCTGATATCTGACCATGAGTATCCACAAAGAGTTAGCTTCACCTTACTAAACAAGGTTACTGACTTTTATTATATATTTCACCCAGAAGTCATGTGAATGAAACAAGAAGCAATATCAGTCTTAATTGTGTCTTCCTAAATTGTTCCATACTGTAAGATTAGGTTGAAACTTGAATTTCTCTCATTTTTATTTGGTTTGAATACAGTATTGATTCATTAGTTATAGTACATGTATCTTATTTCACACAAAATTCTTTTTTCTGTATATATTTATGTGGAAAATGCAGAGATTGTGACATTATATTTTTAATGCGAGTTACACCCACAGATTCACTCAGCTCTGTCACTCGCCATTTTTTGTACGGTTTAGAAATATGTACAGTACAACCTCTTGTTATCCCACTATACTGGGGGAGTAAATTTGTGTTCAGCTAACGAAAAAATTCCATATGACTGGTGCATATTTCTGGTTTCTCGATTGTGAAGTGACTCACCCTAACAGGTTGCCAGTCTATCACAGGTATTCCTCCCCCAACTAATATAGAACCCATTTATACTCCTGGGTGAAGAAGAATACGTGTGTAAAATAGCTTGTCCAAGGATATAAACTCCATGACCAGGCCAAGGTTAGAACCCTACAACTCCTGTTCCAAGGCCCTAACCACCAGGTGGCAGAGACTGCAGATTTGGATAATAGAAGGCTCATTAATAGAAAAGGTATTTTAGAAGGGAAAACAATGGAGACGTACAACTTTGGCAGTGTGGAAATAAGTTCATAATATTTACTATTTGAATAATAGATTGTCAGATAATGGACGTTCTACTGTAATTGTAGTTTCACCTACTTTCATAAACTTCCCCAATAGATCTAGTTGTTCACAAGACTATGTGGTGTTGCTTGCAGCTGTTAGATGAGTTCACAGGGAAGTATCCAGCCGCTCAGTGGCCAGGAGCCAGAGAAGATTCTTGTGTCTTCCCTCCATGTGATGATTATCTTAGAAACTACCAGGTTGGTATCATTTGGTCCACTCAAAATGATAGAAATGGTTTGATATGCTAGTTTAGTGCCAAATTACAGTCTCAGAAAATATGAGAAGTTGCCAAGAAGAGTTACACCCACCCACTGTGAATTCTGATTAAGTGATGAAGAAGATATACATGTTTATGTAAGAATTTAAAAAAAAAAAAAAAAAAAAAAAGCAAAATTGTTCATCATTTGAGTGTTCATTATGTATGTACACTGTGTCTGCAGTTTATATAAGGTTATGACTCAGTCATGTTTCGGTAGCAAGTGTCGTCCGTAGTGTGAAAGGGGTATAAGGGATTGGAAATAGATTTTTATTGCGTTAATACATCCTATCCAATGGACAATAGCTTATCCGGTCGGCGCAGACCGGCCCGCCAAACGTCAGAAAAAGACGTCCTGTGTTTCCACCGGCTAGGCCGGTCCAGTGCTGTACACTCGCCAGATGGCGTGTGGTACTTCCTTCCTGTCTAGACAGCGTGACGTCATAGCATCTTTTTCGTTTGGCGCATGCTGTATGTACACGAAATTTTTTCACTGAGATTGAAAATTTTATTTTCACACACTTTATATACAGGATATTATTTGAAAGTTATTTAACTTTGTGTTTGGGAGTATATAGAACGTTTTTAGTAAACTTCGGCATTGTTATCAGATCATTATGTCTTCTCCAAGCCAGAAACACGGGAGCTGCGGACATATCATGGCAAGTTTTGACAGCCATAGTTTCTGTGCACGCTGCAGAGAGAAAGGTAAAGGTTCAGATCCTTGTATCTCACATAATGATTGCACTGCTTGTAACTCCCTCACGGAAGATCAACGCATCCAACTGTCCACGCCTAGTTATAGGCTTAAAAAGGAAAAACGTGATCTTAAAAAGTCTTCTGATACTCCTGCTAAAGACTCATCCAGTTCCTCTCTCATAGACCCATCCTCTGTGATGGTAGTGGGAGCTGTGGACGCCCAGGGGGTAATCCAATCCCCGGGTTCGAGTTCTGACAAAAAGAAGAAGAAGCCTAACCCTCCTGAGAAGAAGTCTTCTAACCAAAACCCAAAGTCCGGTAAAGAGAAACCTTCTAAATCGCCTACCCCTCAGTCTCACAGATCCTCATCTGACACCAGGATCGACGAGTTAGACCTTAAATGGTCGGAGAGGTTTAACAGATTAGAAGCCCTCTTACTTGCTAAGTCATTGGATAAACCGGAACCGACCTTTGCCTCTGTGAAGGTCACACCGACGCATTCACCTCCAGTTGGTGTGGTAAAATCATCAGAACCCTTCATTCGACCTGCTGACAGGTCTCAACCTTCAGATTTGTCAAGTACCGACCACTCTCCACAGAGACAGTCTACTGACAAGTCGCTTACTCTCTCATCTAAGAAACAGACTTCAGATTTGCCTGGTGTTACACAGATTGCCCGTAAGAGCCAATCGACCAGCAAATTGCCAAAGGATAAGCCTCTCACCGGCCAATCAACAGACTTGCCTGGTACCGGCTCACCTGCTCATCTCCAGGTCTCCAGCAAGTCGACCTCAGCACCGGCCGGCAGACAGAGCTCAGCTTCCATAGACACCGACTCAGACTCTGATTTCTCCGACCAACCTGCGGTAGATATTTTTGTGGAGGAAGGGGAGTTGTCCGATCCGGACCAAGATGCTGCTACCAACGACCCCGACCAGACCCTATCAGAAGATCAAAACTATAGGGAGACCATGAGGGGAATCAGGTCCTATATGGGCTGGACCCATATTCCTGATATGGATACAGCAACATCTACCTCCGACGACAACCCCTTCGCCGGCCCCAAAACCCAACCTACTGGTAAAGTGTCGGTCAACATGCCAGTCGATGAGTGGCTGTGCAAAAAGATGGGAAAATTAAATTTAACCTTGGTTGAGGGCTACCCCTCACGTAGCTCTGAGGCGGGAGGTCTACTGAAGGACCAATTTGTGCGACCAGCTCGCTCTCAACAAAAGTGGTATGGTTTCTTTGATGATCAACAGAAGTGTACTACTGCTAAGACTGTGTCTTCTTGGAATACGGATGCTTCTAAGGTGAACAGCACCTACAGTCGTATTGCCAAAGCAGCCGGTATTGCTTCGACCCCCCCAGCCTCCCGTCAGATTTCACAAGACAGTCTACGAAGATGGGAAAAGGCAGCTCGTGAAGCCTCCACTTTCTGCAATCAAGCAGCCGCCTTTAACAGATGTCTGAATAAGGTACAGGATAATATGCGTTCACAGCTAAAGACAGTGAAAGCAGAGTTAGGCAAGGGCAAGTCTTCTACTAGAGTTTCGGGTGCCGCTGGGGAACTGCAGTTCCTAATGGACTTTAATTCAGGAATCACACAAGCCATGGCCAAAACTCTAGAGCATCTGACTGATTTCGTTTTTGTCACAGTTGCAAACACCACCCTAGCTAGGAGAGACTCTTATTTATCTCACCTGAAAGCCGGCATCAAACCAGACACCCTGGCTTCTCTGCGAACTGCACCTCTCAACTTGGCTACCTTATTTCCTGAAGATGCCTTGAAGCAAGCCGAGCAGGATATAGCCACCTTTGAGAGTAAAGGTCAAGTTCAGTCTGGAAAGAAGGGCCGTTTTCACCCTTATGAACGGACCGACAGGAGGTCAGATTCAAAGAAATCAGAGCGACCAGCATGGAAGAACGTGGGCTACAGAGGTCAGAGCAAGAAAGGCAGAGGCAAGGCCTCTTACTACTCCTCGCGACCAGCCAAGGGCCAGCAGTCATATAAATGACAATCATTGTATAACCAGTTCACTGGAAAGACTGCTGGCCCAGAGCCAACCTACAGTACAGAGACAATACAAAGACACTTTTGTAAACTTAAATGTTGTACCACATGTTCATTCTGCGCCCGGGCTTTCACAAAAGAAAGATATAAGTCCCGGGTTAGCAGCTTGTCATCTTTCTCAAAAAGAATGCAAATTAAAATATGTGAAAGGTGTTTCTTGTGTCACTCAGTTGTCTTGTGTAAAGCCTGTAACAAATGTCAAAAATGTTGTCACAATTCCACCTGTAGGGGCTCGTCTTCAAGAATACTGGCAAATTTGGCTGGATCTGGGGGCCGGTCCGAAAGTAGTTTCAATTCTCAAGGAGGGTTACCCCCTCCCCTTTCGGATCCGACCCAAACTGACAAGATATCCCACAGTCATAAGTTGTTATGCCAATCCTCACAGGAACAGCTACCTGTTAGAGGCATTGCATCAGCTTATAGACAAAAATGCGGTAGAACTGGTCAAAAACCAAACCTCACTAGGGTTCTTCAACCGACTCTTTCTGATCCCCAAACCACAAAACAAGTGGCGACCTATACTGGACCTAAGCCATCTGAATCCCTTCCTCAGGGTGGAGAACTTCAAGATGGAGACACCGGAAACCATCAGAACCTCTCCAACGAGGGGAGTGGGTTACGTCCATAGACTTCAAGGACGCTTACTTCCACATCCCTATACAGGAACAGTCCAGGAAATATCTCAGATTCCATGTCCAGGGTCAGACATACCAGTTCAAAGCCCTACCCTTTGGTCTGTCCACAGCCCCCATGGAATTCACTGTAGTGACAAAGGAAGTAAAACTGATGGCCATACAGAAGGGTATAAGAATCCACCAGTACTTAGACGACTGGTTGGTAAGAGCCAAGTCCCCCCAAGCTTGTCTCCAGCATACCCAAATCTTAGTACAACTGTGTCAAGACCTTGGTTGGCTGGTGAATTTAGAAAAATCGGAACTGGAACCCAAGGAGGTTTTCAACTTTGTGGGTTACCAGTTCGACCTCAGAGCCGGCCGGGTCCGACCCACACCGGACCGGTGGCAAAACCTACAGGAAAAGATTCAGGCTCTGCTATCACTACCGGCCTGCCCGGTCCGGCAGTTCATGTCCCTGATAGGTCTCTTGACAGCCACAGAAAAACAAGTTCACCTCGGCCGGTTACACATGAGGCCCATCCAATGGCATCTCAAAAACAACTGGCGGGTACCAGAATCACTAGAGAAGGTGATTCCAATACCCAGATCTCTGCACCCACACCTTCGTTGGTGGTTGGAGGAAAGCAATATACTCCAAGGTCAACCATTACACCCATTAAAACATGCTCTGCAAATTTTTACAGACGCGTCAAAAGAAGGTTGGGGCGCTCACTTAAACGAGCACACTGCAAGAGGGTCCTGGTCGTTACCGGAGACCAAGCTGCATATAAACTTTCTGGAACTAAAAGCAGTCTTTCTGGCCTTAAAAGAGTTCCAAAACCTCTGTACCGGGAAAATAGTTCTGGTAGCAACCGACAACACTACAGTAGTGTCTTACATAAACAAGGAAGGAGGTATGAAGTCGGGTCCGTTGTGTGCCCTACTGTGGAGAATCTTGACCTGGTGCACCAGGAAACAAGTGACCCTCAGAGCCCGCCACATTCCAGGCCGCTTAAATGTGGTAGCGGACAAGCTATCCAGGCTGGGCCAGACCATTCAGACAGAATGGTCCCTCCTCCCAGAGGTTTTTCAAGCGATCTGCAGCAGGTGGCACCGTCCTCAGATAGACCTTTTTGCCACCAGATTCAACAACAAACTACCTCTGTTTGTGTCTCCAATACCGGATCCTCTGGCTACTGCAGTCGATGCTCTCAGTCTACCTTGGTACGATCTGGATGCCTATGCCTTCCCACCCACAGCTATTCTGAGCAAAGTGGTGGAAAAACTGCTGGACTCCCCATGCAACAGTTTGATCCTGATTGCCCCGGGATGGCCCAACATGCCTTGGTTTTGGGATCTAGTCGAAATGTCCAGCCAGGTCCCCTTGAGTCTTCCGGCTCTGCCAAATCTGCTGACACAGCCCTTCAATCAGATCCCTCACAGAAATCTGACAAATCTAAATCTCCATGCATGGCTCCTAGAGCCTCAGCAATCAAAGAACAGGGCTTCTCTGAGGCAGTGGCAGCAAGAATTGAGGCTCCTCAAAGAAGATCAACCAGATCAGTCTATGAGGCAAAGTGGACCATTTTTACAAAGTGGTGCGACGCTAATCAGGTGGACTTCAGGTCACCACCTGTAAAGTCGGTGGCTGACTTCCTAATGTACCTCTTTACGGACAAGAAGTTGCAGCCCAGCACCATTGATGGATACAGGTCTGCCATTGCTGATAAACTCGGTAATGAGACAGTCAATATCAGCAAAGATGACAATCTCACCCGTCTCCTGGACAGTTTCCACAGAGACAGACCCAAAGGGCGGAGGGGTATACCCTCCTGGAACCTCTCCCTGGTATTACACCAGCTGACGAAGGCTCCTTTCGAACCTCTTTCGGAGGCATCTCTGAAGCATCATACCTTCAAAACTGTCTTCCTTTTGGCCCTGGGTTCTGGCAAAAGAAGAAGTGAGATCCATGCTTGGCAGCACAAAAACATCAGGCACCAGTCGGACTGGTCTAAGGTGTCCCTGTTTCCATCTCCCAGCTTTCTTTCCAAGAACCAGCTGGCTAGAGAGGGACCAGAGAGCGTAGCCCCAGTGGTGATACCAGCCCTGGCTCCTACTCTGGATAGATCCCTCAAGTCTGATAGGTCACTTTGTCCAGTTAGAGCTCTACGCTACTATTTGGACAGGACTTCAAACATTAGGCAGGATAAAGAACTAGTTTTTGTCTCCTTCAAGAAAGGTTTCGACAAGGACATCTCTCCTGCCACTATCTCCTCATGGATCAAGCAGACTGTGATCCTATGCTACGAGCTCTCTGATCACCAGGCCCACACCTTACATCAAGTTAAAGCTCACGATGTCAGGGCCTTTGCTGCCTCTAAGGCCTTCCAGTCAGGAGTCTCCTTAGAGCAGATCTTGTCAGCCTGCCACTGGAAATCTCATAATACCTTCACTCAATTCTATCTGAAGGATGTGGCTTGGGCTGACTCGGAGCTCTACCATCTGGGTCCTGTTGTGGCTGCTCAGCAGATCCACCAACAGTCTAGTACCTAGTGGAGATCTGTACATATGTAATTAGTTGTACATATTTGTATATATTGCACATTTAGTTAAGAAGTAATAAAAAAAAAAAAAAAAAAAAAAAAAAAAAAAAGCAACAATCTGGACGTACTTCCTCTGGGAGGTCTACTTTCTATGGGACTGAACTCATCCCTCTTCTCTCCTGTCTTAGAACAGGTCTGTGTTTTAAAAAGAGAAGGGGGGGGGACAAGGTCGACTCTGACGGTTTGTCTCCGGATAACCGGATGATGATATTCGACCATAGCCTTAAGGGTTACCGACCTCAAGGTCTAACCAGGCTTTGAAAAAAGATTTATCTTTAATGCTAACATGAGTTCAAGTTTCTTAGTCCCTAGTAGCTTACCCGCCGACCAAGCGGTAGTTATTCAGCTATTGTCCATTGGATAGGATGTATTAACGCAATAAAATTGCAAATTTAATAAGTAAATTAAATTTTTATAAGTTAATACCCTATCCAATGGACACACAAGACCCTCCCACCGACCCCGCTATCAGCTTACCAGGGGCCAATAGGTTTAGACAACGAAAAAGATGCTATGACGTCACGCTGTCTAGACAGGAAGGAAGTACCACACGCCATCTGGCGAGTGTACAGCACTGGACCGGCCTAGCCGGTGGAAACACAGGACGTCTTTTTCTGACGTTTGGCGGGCCGGTCTGCGCCGACCGGATAAGCTATTGTCCATTGGATAGGGTATTAACTTATAAAAATTTAATTTACTTATTAAATTTGCAAATTTGATAGGGACATTGATGTGCAATGTCATAGTTTGGCCTTGGTTTGACCTAGGGATGGATCGGTACCAAAAATGTGTACATCGGGAGGTTGCCAATGCAAAACTACCGATTTCGGTACTCCGTCTTTTAGTACACCCCAACCAAACATGGACATTTCCTCTTAACATCACAATAAAAGTCCCCAAATACACAAGAATATGAGATAAAAGTGTATAAATTCTTCAGATTTCTGGTATGTTTCCAATATTTTTAAGTTTTCCTTCCATTATATGTGAGATTGGGATTATAAAATGTCCTAACCAAAACATGGCTTTTCTGCTCAAGGTCATCACTACCAGCATAAAGGTCTGCAAATGCTTGAAAATGTGGGATTAAAGCTTATAATTTGTTCAGATTTTTGGTATGTTTCTAATATTTTAACTTTTCCTTGAATTCTATGTGTTGGCAAGTAAAGTGGCGGTTTTAAAATGTCATCATGGTATTGCAGTAAAATGCTTTCGGTACCAAGATACCAGGCCTACTGATCCATCCCTTGTTCGATCTTTGATCTTGGCTGTTTCTATTGCCATATTTCAAACATGTTTCTCCTGTTATAAAGATAAATGGATTGCTGCAACTGATATTTATATATATATTTATATCCCCAGACGAAAGTCGGGGATATATTGGATTCAGGTCCGTCGCGCCGCCGCCGCCGCCGCCGCCGCCGCCGCCGTAGAAATTTCCTTGTGGACGCGATAACTCAAAAACAAATTAATATTTTTTTTTCAAACTTGGTACACATGTTAAGGGTGCCCAAAGGAAGATCCCTATTTTAAGGTGACCTTAAACTCCCAGTAAAAAAGAACTTATGGCCACCTTAAGGTCAGAAATTGCACTTTTGGCCACTTAGAGCCCTGTAGGTCACAAACTATGATGCTCAGCTGGCTGAAATTTTACCTGACAACACATTAATATGTTCTTAGTACATGTGCCGAAAATCATGACTTTAAGTTGAGGAGAAAATTGTGTTTGAGGCCCATAAATACCCCCACTTAGGGATTTTTTGCTATACTTTACACATATTTTGCCCTATAATTTGGAAGTGATAATTCTGATGAGTCTCAAACTGCGCTAGGTATAACTTTGATATGTAATCCTTGTCTGTAGAAAATTTTAGGGCTGTAGGTTTACCCAAAGGGGTCGACTTAAGGTCTCAAAAGTGCCCACAGAGACCCAATTTATGCACTTTTTGCCACTTTCAAGCACTGTAGCTTTCAAACTATGTCTCTCATCTAAGTTAAATATCATCTGGGAATATATCTATGTGTTTTCTTATATGTGCCCCAACATTTAGGCCTTTAATAGACAGTTAACCTGTGTATCAGGACCATAAACACCCACCCGAGTGACCCTTATAAGACATTTTTCACATCTTTTTCCCTGTAACTTGGAAATGGTAAGTCTGAGAAGTTTCAAACTGTATTAGATATATATTCTGTGTGTAATCTTAGTATGTAACAGATTTTAAGTCTGAAGCTTTAATTTTGAAGGTCAAATTGAGGTCTCTAAAAGGCTCCCAAAGACAACAATATTTGGACTTTTTGCTACTTTTAAGCCCTGTGACTGTCAAACTATGTGACTGATAGAGCTCAAATCCTATCTGAGAAGATATTAGTATGTTATTTTTATATGTGCCAAAAATTAAGGCTTTAAGAAGACATTTAACCTGTGTATGAGGACCATAAATCCCCACCCGAGTGACCATTTTTAGACATTTTTCACATATTTTTCCCTGTAACTTGGAAATGGTAAGTCTAAGAAGTTTCAAACTGTATTAGATGCATATTCTATGTGTAATCTTAGTATGTGACAAATTTTAAGTCTGAAGCTTTAATTTGAAGGCCACATTTAGGTCTCTAGAAGGCCCCATAAAGACCCAGTATTTGGACTTTTTGCCAATTTTAAGGCCTGTGACTGTTAAACTATGTGACTGATAGAGCTGAAATCTCATCTGGGAATACATTATTATGTTCTTTTTACATGTGCCAAAAATCAAGGCTTCAAGTAGACATTTAACCTGTGTATGAGGACCTTTAACACCCACCTGAGTGACCCTTTTAAGACATTTTTCACATATTTTGCTCTGTAACTTGGAAATGGTAAGTCTGAGAAGTTTCAAACTTTATTAGATACATATTCTATGTGTAATCTTAGTATGTAACAAATTTTAAGTCTGAAGCTTTAATTTGAAAGCCACATCGAGATCTCTAAAAGGCCCACAATGACCCAATATTTGGACTTTTTACCACCTTTAAGCCCTGTAACTGTTAAACTATGTGATTGATGGAGCTGAAATCCCATCTGGGAATGCATTATTATGTCCTTTTTACATATGCCGAAAATCAAGGTTTTTAGTAGACATTTAACCTGTGTATGAGGGCCATAGACACTCGCCCAAGTGCCTTTTTTGACATTTTTTCCGTATTTTGCCCTGTTATTTGGAAATGCTTAGTGTGACAAGTCTTAAACTGTATTATATATGATTTTTGTTTGTTATGTATGTCCCCCCCAAAAAGTTTCAGATCTGTAGTTTAATTGCTAAGGTCTCTTTAACAATTGTAAAATGCTCACAGAAACCCAATTTATGGATATTATGCCACTTTAAAGCCCAGTAACTGTCAAACTATGTGGGTTATAGAGCTGAAATCTTTGAATTTTTAAAAGGAAATGCCTGTCTATTTAAATTTTGAATATTAATAATGTTATGGCTATCTTAGTCTTTTAAGAACTTATTTTTGTGTGTTATACCTCTGCTTGCTGAGTTTTTCACTTTTTAAAATGAAACTGGTGAAACATATTGAAGTAGACAAAATGGACACTTTAAGTGAGCTTTAAGTCCCAATATTAATGAAATTATATCCTTATGTAGTAAAACTAGGGGATTTTTAACCCTCAACTAGCCCAGTTTTATTCAACTTGCCTCAGTTAATTTTGGCACAGCTCCTACAGTTATGAACTCATTTCAGTTGATAATCACATACTTAAAATTCTCAATTCTTTTTGTATTTGAGTACCCCTTTTATATAGATTGTTTGTTTACCATTTATGCTCAACCCACATCCCCCCACCCGGATTCCCCCCACCCACCTCTGGGACCTCCAGCTATATTGAGTGACACTAAATAAACAAAGGTATTTAATGATATCAGATGAGAAACAAAGAACTCAATGGGGTTGCAGATCTTGTGTAATAGTGAGAGAGGTGTGGAGAAGGGGAGAGGGGTGGGGGTGGGAGGTGGTGGGCTTCATTACATATAACACAAAGGGGAGTCAGAACTGAGATTGTGTCACATATTTAGGTTGCATATATATGGACCACATATATAGGTATAGAGGAAATGAATAACTGAAAACAATTTGCAAATTCTAAAAATAATATAATAAAATAATAATATAAATCATTTTTTTTTAAATAATATTTTATTTGTGAACAAATATAGAAACAGATATGTGCTTTTGGGATTATGAATTTTAGAATGGACATTGAATCATCAATCATTTAAATACTTTGAAGGAAGAATGAAAAATATGATGAGTTGAGTTAAAAATAATATTTTATTTGTCAACAAATATAGAAACAGATATGCTCTTTTGGGATTATTATTTTAGAATGGACATTCAATCATCAATCATTTAAATACTTTGAAAATAGGTTTAGAGTTATCATTGCAGGAAGATTGAAAATATAATTTGAGTTATGTATTCGGCGTCTGGGGATACACCATCTTCCTTGGGGAGATATAAACAGAGCAGATTGATGTGCTGAAGTTCATATAATAATGGGTAATTATGTTTTAAAAAATTCCCGATCAAAACCTGTGGCGTGAGTGATGACCTGTCTGGGGATATGTTGGCGCCGAGTTGGCCCAATCTAGTTTATATTATATTCTGCTATCTCCATTGACAGCTGTACTTCAATCAATAAATTTTACAGCTTCATAAATTTTAGTTTACCAATTAGTTATTAATGTTGGCATCTTGTTATTGAATTCTCTTGTTTTGATAGTTTGTCTTTGCATAAAGTTTCTCTCTCTAAAGCGTTTTTGTCTCCTGCACCTTTACACAATTGACACTACCTGTTGTGAAAGTCTCCTGACCTTTGTACTGTTTCACCTCTTTTGTATCTCATGTTGTCCAGCACCATTTCCCCAGACTATGGGGCATGAGTGTCTCTGCTGTTTTCATAATTGTTGGGTTATGCATTGTGCGAAGTTGATTCAAATATCCTGTTTGACATGATAGAATTTAATTATAAAAAGTTTTGTGGTTTACTATGTTCTAAGCCTAATTCACATTAATTTTTGCCATAACTATGTCTAAGCCAGATGTTTTAGGTCCTTTGAATGTCTATCACACAAAACTCAACAATGAGGTCATGTAAATGTGTTAAATATTCTGGGTGGTGGCCTGACATATGTTGTGTTTATATTCCTTGTGAGTGAATTTCAATAAGTTACAATAATCCTAATGTATGGCCATACATTTTTCATTTTATATTTATAGAATCCTAAAGAAGCAGATGCTTTGACAAAGTTACAGGGTGATTTAGACGAAACTAAAATTATACTGGTAAGTTGTGTTGAAGAAAGTGTACCTTATTATTGAATTACTTTATTTCATATATTTGATTACTTATAACACAACCCTGGTTTACAGAAAATTGATATTTTCATTGCAAATATATTTAATATTATATAATGTATTTGTAGTGTCCCCACCCAAGGTGTGAAAATTGCAACACTTCATTTCAAAGAAAGTGTACCTTATTACCTTTTTGTTTATTTCATATACTTGATTACTTACAGCAGAACTCTCATTCATAGAAAATTCATATTTTCATTGCATATATATTGAATATAATGTTATGTATTTGTAGTATTTATTCAACACATACAATTTATATACAACATATATTAATTGCTTTTTGAAAAATTTTCAAAGCAAGTTTTATCAGATGATATAAAGGGATATGGGGAAAGTTTATGGAAAGGTGATTCATGAAAAGGCATACTTTGATCAAAATATAGTAGTGTTAAAGACAGCAAACCAGATAATCGGTTTCAATTTGATTCATAGAAATGTAAACAAAATCCTGTTACAGACAGATATTTTACAATTAAAATATAAAATATTGCAAAGAACCTTTAATAATGTGTTGTGTATTATATTTTGTCAATATACAGTGAAATAATATCCAAAATTTCAAATTTTAATGACAAGTAGAGTTTACTCAGTAAACCATTAGTTTCCATTAAGTCCTTGTTTGTGTATGGGAGAAGTGACTCTGCCGGATCCGCATTTTCTTTTCACAATAGCTTTGCAGCCATAAGGCAGATTCTTTTCATATTTGGCAGGTGTATGCAGTAGCCCTGGGAAGTTTTTCTGAATATGCTGCGATGACATTTTAACCAATCAGAGAGGTCACATGACCAAAAGTGTGTTTTTGGAAGGGCATCCTTGTCCGGATGATAACTTACGAAGCATTTTATCTATCCACCTGTAGTTTAGCAAATACCTTCCTCATATAAAGATCTGGGCGACATTAAATTTTGGCAGGGATAGGTTAAGAAATGATTGAGTTATTGGTGATTAATTAAGCATAAACAGTTTTCTTAACGAGTAAAACACAAAACTGCTTGTATCTCCTTAACCGTGTGAGAAATTTTCGGCCCACAGGGTATCTAAGCAAACTGCTCTCTCCAATTTTCCAAAAAAAATTCTGCTCCCCAAAAATGGGGGGTCATATTCAATTTTCGAATTTTTGACAAAAATTGCAAAACACAAAATTGGAAATATAGGTTCATAAGGTACACGTATAGCACAATACTGATATATGAGTACTTTTTGAAATCATTTTCTTCATAATGAGTAGCTGCCCAATTTCAAAATTGGTGGCCATTTTGAATTTTCGAATTTTTTTTTCAAAAATGCAAAACACAAAAATGTTTGTATCTTGAAAACCGTGCCAGATAGAGTGAATTTGGCAGACTTTTTTACCCACATGGTATCTGTGAAGACTAGCCTTTCCAAGTTTCAACGAATATTTCACTCGCTTTGGGTATGTAAGCAAACTACTCTACCCAGTTTCCCCCAAAAATTACCCTTCCCAAAAATGGGGGTCATTGTCAATTTTCAAATTTGTGACAAAAAGTGCAAAACACCAAATTGCCTCCGTCTCCTTAACCGTGCAAGATAGAGCAATTTCATCAAAATTTTTTAAACACACTGTATCCAAGATAACTATCCTGCTCAAGAACCAATTTTCCTATATTCTGGCTTTGTTGAACTATAAGCAGAACTTTCTTACATGATTAAGCTGTCATTATTTCTCCTTTTCAGGACGCTGTCTTTTTGCCATGCAAAAACAATTGCTTTGCAAGCAATCCGCTAGTTATGTTTCATGTACACTGTAGATTTTATAGTTATTTGTATACTAATTTGAACAACTCCGGTTTTCGTTTAATTCTTATTTTGGGGACCTGGTTTTCAAATTTACTTTCAATCGTAACATTTGTATACAATAGAAAATGTATTATTCAACAATGTTACACAATAGAAGAAGTCACAGTTTGGAATGTTCAAAATGTTTCAACTAATTGAGGTCCTACTGCATGTGCAGGTTAACTTTGCTTAGAACTGGTCATTGAAAGTCTGCATATTGCGTATTATTCTTTCTAAGCACACCAAAAACCAGTTTGTTCTTTCGATCATGCTCCCCTACTACCTGTTCAAAATGCCCTTTCTGTTTCATTCTCTGTGTTGACAGTTTTATCCATGATAAAATGTTTTATGCAGATCTGGTTTATGATTTGTGCATGTATTTTTATTTTGTACACATCCTGCAATAGTATTATTGAGTCTGTGTTGCAGCTCACCACACCTTGAAGCTGTCGCAGTTGGTCACTTAATAATTTTGTGTGTATGGTTTGCATGTTTTTGTCTACTTTCAGCACAACACAATTGAGGCTGTGTTACAGAGGGGAGAGAAACTGGATGATCTAGTCGACAAGTCAGAGGGCCTCAGCATGCAGTCTAGGGCATTTTACAAAACTGTAAGTTCTTCTCAATGGTCATTTTTCTCAATGTCTTATGTTTTCGTTCAGTTGTTTGTGCCTTGAGTGAGAAAGGAATAGTTGCTCATACAAGGTTCCATAGAGGTATGTCAAAATTAACTTGAGAAAAAGTATTTACAAAATCCTGGTAGAACCATGTGAACTATGATTAGTTTGACAAATCTGGGGATCTCACCATGCAGGCTGACTTGACAAGGTACGTCACAGAATTGTAAGCTCTCTGTTCCATTGGACAAGATTCTTGTGGTAGCTGCAGTGTGCTGTGTTTTGTTGGTTGTTTTGGGTGCTTTAATACAATACACCAAAGGCCAAAGCTTTGTTCAAATGGGGCTCCATAGAGGTTTAGGTAAATTAACACGGGCGTCAGTATTTCATGATGTCCCATTAAAACACAAAAGTAGCTTTAAATTAGTCAAAACCATTCAAAACTTGCAGCCTGTTGTAGCTTTTTATTTCACAAATATTTGCCATGTGTGTATTTCCTGTGAAAATTATCAAGCAACATAATATTTTTGGATACAGAGTTCTATGGTCAGATTTGGTCAGTTTTATCCATGGTTGTTGTGACATTGTAAATATTGACAATGGTTTCAGTATTCATTCACCAGTATGTCTATGGATTATTTTCTTTGTGTAGTTTTGAAAGTTAACGTATAAGTAGTACTTTAATGTGTCTTCATTTTTATGTCTAATGCGTCCAATGTTTCTTGTATATTTTTTCTCTCTTTTTCCTTTAAACTGGATATTTTATCTGGAACCATTTCTCAATATTGTGAATATATTATCAGATGGATGTCTAAAACTTTGATATAAATTTCTCTTGTAAATCTAATATTTTTGTGTGGGCTGAAATAGCTAGTATAATGTGGTCTTTGGGTAGTTGCAAGTATTTGCCAACGACTAACCAGTTAACTGTTTCCGATATGTAGTCAGAAGTTCTCTTTGGATGAAGGAAATGCCAGAAACATCAGATCTGCATGTGACCCTGATGTAAACAATGCAAACGATATAGTGGATCTCAAGGGAGGGGAAACTAGAAAATTGATGCAAATTATTGGGTAATTTGCTATAAATGTCATATTTCATTGCGCTACAATAGCTTACCATGTGGAACTGAATGCTGATCTCGGATGGCCGCAGGCGCCGGCCAACGTCCAAGAAAAATAGACATCTAGTACTGGCCGATGCCTCACAGAAAGGTGAGCCTCGTAGTGAATTACTGCTTGATCTCCCTTCTTTCTCGTTGATATATACAGACAAGTTTTATTGCAAAGAAAGAATTTATTATTTTCTATGGATATACTTGTCTTTGGATACTGAAACTACATCAGTTTCTTTATTTTCTAACACAGAATCTTAATTTTGTGACAATTCACAGAACTGAACATAGTTTAACATATTTTACAACTTAAATCCACTTCCGGGTTCATGTTGTAAAGAAAAGAAGGGGCGACAATGACTCGTGTATGTAGCTTATATACAGGATCTATGCCTGTCGAAATCAAATAAATATTTTAAGGGTTTCTTTGACCATTGGCTACATTATTTGACCATTTTAAGGGTTAAATATGAAATAAAGCAACGGAAAGTGACTCCGAACAGAATCCTTGGGGAAACCCTTTTTGTGACATCATCTAGACAGCAAGTGCTGAGAAACTACAAACCATGTATGTAGCTTATTACAGAACTTTTACCTGTCGAAATAAAATAAATATGTTAACCCTTATCTGCTACATTATTTGACCATTTAAAGGGTTAAAACTTAAAATAAATTACACTAAAACGAGTCCTTATTCAAAAAGTAACCAAAAAATACATCTTCGTCTAGACAACAGGTACTTGCAAAATCAATGTCTCCCTATGGTGTTGGGGAGACCTTGGTTTGGCAATAAAAGTCATTCCCCTTTTCTGTGCATTTATCAAACATGAATATATAAAGTATTTAAAATAGTTTTCCTGTAAGGTAAAATAGATGAATGTTAATGCACAATGAGAAGGCAATTTTTAAACATAAACAGTTGTTTACGTAATGCTTTGTCTCCAAGTTGGCTTCAATTCAACAACAAAAAGTGGTTGTTTAAAACGTAACTGTTGAAGAAATAATGGGGAGGTTCCAGGTTTCTGATAGATTAAATCTGTCAGCTAATTCCAAGTGGGGGTGGATTAGATCTCCGCTCGGATCTGAAGCCTGGTCCGAACCAACAACTTGACTTGCAATTCGGATGTTCGGATTTTTGAAGCCTGATCCCAACCAACAGCTTGACTTATAATTACCCAAGTACTAACCATCCGAACATGTTCGGATGATTGTTCGGATCCAAATTCGGATGTTCGGATGATTGTTTTAGATCAGAACTCCGAACAATCCTAGTCCAAACACACACTTGGACATATCAAACATAAGTCTTGTCCTAAATATGTCACTTGACCCGTGACCCAAATTTGTCACTTCATCTGAGGTTTCAGTGCAAGTCAAAAAGTCCTCAAAGCCCAAAAGGGCTTCTTCTGAACAAGGTACATCAGTTCAAACCCAGATCCTGTACTTTATAGGGAAGTAGATTTGTCTGACTTGCCCTCACAACATACTGAGGACATAGAAACTTTTGAATCTCCCTGACCCCAGGGACAATATGCCTAGGTCCTCCACCACAGTCTGGGCTCTGAATGATGTAGCAGGCCAACAGGAGGTTAGGCCAAGGAGCCCTTCAGCTATGCTCCCACTCAGTCCTAAACTAAAGATGTTTTTGATAAATTTAAACAGGACTTTCAGGCTGCTAATTTACCTGAAAATAAATCTATAAAACCCCTGGTTCCGCTAGGGGGTACAATTAGGACAACCTTGTTTTGAGGACAAATTACAAGATTTCAAAATCTGTATCTCCCCTAGTCTCTCTGGTCCCCCCTATGGGCTAGGTCCCCTACTGGTAGTCAAAGAGTTTGAGCTTCAGGCAAGGCAAAATCTCTGTACCCTTAATTTTTGGCTGTTACAAACTGTTAAGACAGTATCAAGGCTACTGCCAAACAGGTCAAACTCCGATTCAAAGGGTGCAAAGCAGCCAAAAAATGATTATGAAAAGACCTGTGACTAGATATCCTGTATAAGAGGATCCTTATCCAACAGAGTTTCTTTAGCCTGTCAAGTACAGCCTTAGCCCACTTCTCCAGAGAGACTTATACACTTTGGGGAATTCAGCGCTTATTAGACGCGAGGCTGAAATGACCCACCTTCAACCTCACCTGGGAGATACCAGATCTTAAGAACTTAGGAGCTCCCTATTCTGTGCCTCTTCTTTGTTCCATTCACAATTAGGTAAGGAGGGACAAGAGTTCCTCCCCAAAGGAACCCATAAAAACACTTAGGGATTAGGTCGTATCAAATCAGCCCTTTCACGGTCCCCACCACAACCAAGAGGCTCTTACAAGAAACACCCCTATGGGGGTCAATCCATTCCAAGCAGTAACCATCATTTTCCCCAGGTAGGGGGAAATCGAGTAGCAGAGGCTCCAGAGGTCATTTTCGACCTCACACAAGGGGACGAGGGCATGAAAACCCCTCATTCCAATGACTCCTTAAAAGCCTCCATCAGCCCACCAGTAGGAGGTCTCCTCCGTTCCTTCAGAAGAGACTGGGAAACAAAGAAATGCTCAAACAACATGTTAAACATTCTTACCAATAGTTACGTTCTACCATTCATCACCAATCCAAAATTAACCAGAGTTCCCCCGATTCACTCAGGATACAAGGCCCATCAAGATCTAGCTCTGGCCTTTCACATCCAGTCTCTTCTGTCAAAAAGCACAATAGAAAAGGTAAAAAATGTTAAATCTCTCGGGATTTACAGTCACCTGTTTCTAGTCCCCAAGCCTCACCAAGGGTGCAGGCTAGTGATAGACCTAAGCAGGCTCAGCACCTTTCTACTTGTAGAAAGGTTCAAATGGAAACTCCAGAGTCCATCAGGGCCTCTCTGATTCCAGGAGAATCGGGAGAAGTCCGAACTCAAACCTATTCAGGTGTTTCCATTCGCGGGCTACGAATGCCACCTAGATTCAGCCCTTGTAAAACCAACTCAAAGAGATGGCTCAATCTTCAAGATTTGATCCTACACTAAAAGTCAAAACATGTTTTGACTTCAAGATGTTTGATGTTGCTAACTGGGTTGCTCACCTCAACGGAGAAGATGGTCCCAGAGGGACGCCTTCACATGAGACTTTTTCAGTTTCACCTCAAGGAGCACTGGAGTTTTTCGTTAGTCATTGGACATCCTCCTTCCTTGGTCAGAGACCATTTCAGCTCGCCTAGAGTGGTGGCAAAATCCTGCAAACGTGATGAAGTGCGCAGCCCTTCACCCCAAAGACCACAGTATACAAATCTTTACAGACGTCTAAAATGAAGGTTGGGGCCCTTACTTAGAGCAAGTCTCTACAAAAGGTATGTGGTCAGACAGGGATATAAAGACTACACATTATATGTTCTAGAGTTGAATGCGGTTTCTCTGGCTCTGAAAAGGTTCAAGGACCAGTACCAAAACCAAACAGTGTTGGTTGCTACAGACAACTCAACAGTGGTAGCCTACATAAACAAACAAGGTGGAACCCTCTCAGTGGAGTTGCGTGCTCTCCTGTGGAAAATCATGACCTGGTGCCATCATTACCAGATAACTCTTTAAGAGCCAGGCACATTCCAGGGGCCTCAATGTGATGGCCTACCTTCTATCCAGTCCAGTAAACAGAATGGTCACTGCATCCGCAGATGTTCAAACAGATTTGTCAAGTGGTTCACTCCTCATGCAGATCTATTTGCCACTCATCTGAACCACAAAGTTCCATTGTATGTATCTCCTCCCAGACCAACATGCTTGGGACATAGATGCTCTGAACATAATCTGGTCGGGTTTCACTGCTTATGCTTACCCTCCCACGGCTCTCCTTCATAGGGTGATCCAAAATCAGGCAATGCAACTGCCTCATCATTGTAATAGCCCCAGGCTGGCCAGGCATGCCCTGGTTTTGGGACCCAGTGCAGCTCTCAACAGAGATCCCACTTCACTTACCAGTGTCAACAACACTTCTCAAACAGTCCCACAACCAAGTGTTTCAAAGCAATCCACAACATTTCAACCTCCACGCCTGGTGTCTAGGAGTGGACAGCTCCAAGACCAAGGCTTCTCTTTGGAAGTAGCAGAGAGAATTGCTGCCCCTCAAAGGTCATCAACAAGGACCATCTACAAGTCAAAGTGGGCCTATTTGAGAAATGGTGCAGAGAAAATTCGGTGGATTTCTCCACTCCCTCTATGAAACAAGTCTCAAACTTCTTCATGTACCTGTACCAAGATCAAAACAGGCATCCGTCGACCATTGATGGTTACAGGGCTGCCCTTGTTGACACTTTGGGCCCAGCAGGGTTCCATATTTCTCAGAGCTCTGACCTTAACAGGTTACTACCTAGCTTTCACAGGGATCTTCCCAAAAGTTCCAGGAATCCCCCAAAGTGGAACTTTTCTGTTTCTTAATGAGTTCACAAAGCGCCCTTTGAGCCCATGAAAAACACGGACCTCAAACATCTTACACTCAAAACTGCTTTCTTGCTAGCTTTGGCCTCCAGCAAGCACTGCAGCGAAATTCGTGCCTGGGTTGCAAACAAAGTATCTAATCTAGGCCAATGGGAAAAGGTAGCTTCGGGGCCTGCGGCCATCCGAGATCAGCATTCAGTTCCACATGGTTAGCTCGTAGCTTATAAAAGCTACATTTACATAATTAAAATTTTCTATTTTATAGTTTAAACATAATATACCGATAAAATGCATTGAATTGTTACCTTTTTAGGTTGTGACTCCAAATATTAAAAATTCCAATGATCATGTGAAGTCCCATGTGAGTTCATATTCATAAGAAAACAGTGTACTGGTTCAACAATGTTGGCAGCAGCTAATACTGTGATAAACTTTTATTCAGTTACTTATGGTAATATGGTTCAGGCCTGACTAGTGTATCATTTAATAATTAATTCTTTTATCATTTTTTGTGTTAACCTCTGCTTACAAACGCAGTGAAACTAACAGTCTAATATTGCCATTAATATAATAATATGCAACTTATTAACATATTCTGAAACTGATGTGGGTAATCATCATTGCTTTTTGTAGTCTAAGAAGATGAACAAATGCTGTGTCATTCTATGAAATGTTGCATGCAAGTTCTTTATGTTATGGTAACTATCAGTATGCTAAACCTAGTATGATCATTGAATACTTGCTCTGCTACCACAATAGTTGTATAAAAATGATTCTTTTTTCAGTCAAAAGATATGAATAAATGTTGTGTGATTCTGTGAACCCATCCAATGTCAGGTGAATTGTTGGTAATATCATATTTCTTCCAGTTTTTTTTTCTGAAGAGGCAAATTATTTTATTACACTAAAATGTTTTTGAAAACAAAAATTGTATATGAATTATCTTTAGAACATTTTCTGGTTATATGTTTATTTTTTTTTAACTTTTAGAAGTATCAGTTGTAATAAATAATGATAATCATACTATACAAATTATACAATCATGCTATGAATCAAAATTTTTCAGAGAATGGAAGCATAATACGTTGAAATATGGATATTACTATGTTATTTTTAGGTTTGATTTGTTATTAATATTTTCCAATTCTTCTTTTATTATCATTTGCTTCTCTTTTATTGTCACACTTCCTATTATCGTGCGCTTCTTATTATCGTGCACCAGTCTAGTCCTTGTTTACCATGTGTTAATGGACTAATTTTTGTCACAATCCGTGAAGTTCATGTTTCAAAATTAAATCATGTTATTTTTTTCTGGTTTGTGCTGAGAAATAAGAAACAGGTATTTTACAAAACTGGCCAAAATCTCTCTAAGATTTAGGCAATGTAGATCTTATAACCCCCAAAATCAAAGTTTTTCACTCTGGATTTGTTATATTTTGAATTAATCCAAAAAGTATTGTACCTACTTATTTATTGTTTGCTTTAAATTTGGACTTAAAGGTTACCATAAATTAATATGAGAAAAAAAATCTTCATGTGCACGGTAATAGGAAGTGCCCTCTCTAGTGAAAACAGATATGACCAATTTTGAAGGTGCTTGAAAAACAATTGAAATAGTTTCTTTTACATACAAACTCCATATGGTCTATAAAGAGATGTATTGACAGCTTGTGATACAAAGCATATGCAGTCAATTCTTTGCTCAATATTACATTTTCTGTTTGGTGCACATTAACCGGAGGTTTGAGGATACTGATCCTCACTTTTATCATTGTGCTGTGTTATCAAGATGTATCAGGGGTGGTAATACACAGAACTTCAGAAAGAAGGGTTTTCACTCTTGCTTGTTTGTAAGAAATCGCAACATTCTTTTGTATATCTTAGTTAAAATTAAAAAATTATACGCTAAAGTTGTTGACTTTAATTGAGCATGTTAAATTTTCACCTACTTTATACACTGTAAACTGGTATTTTCATTTGAAACCACCAGTGTACATTTTTTTTTTCATTCAGGATTCAGAATGATTCATTTCCATAAGTTTTAAATTTGTTTTTGTATCACTGAGGACCTGCCTCAAAATTATGAAAAAAAGGATTCCGATCAATCAAGTGGCTTAAAATTAAGGCAGGGTTGATAACACCAGGGGCCGTATTCACAAAAGGTCTTAATCTTAGTTGATAAGACCTTTTAAGAATACGGCCCCTGGTCTTAAATATTTAAGACCACCCCAATCCAGTCTTAGAGTTATGACAAAGATAAGACTAAGATAAGACTAAAACCTTTTGTGAATTGCTCTAAGACTAAGACAAATGTTGTAACAAGTTTTTGTCCAAAGTTATGACAAAAGTCTTAGATTTAAGACTAAGATTAAGATAAGACCTTTCTAGAATACGGCCCCAGTGTCTCAGTATTGAGACAATTTCCCTTAAATATTGTGACTACACTTTACAACCAGCATCTCAGACAACAGTAATATAATTGTTAAAACAAAATGAAAAAAACCCACTAAATTTGAATAAATTAGGAACTTTTATGTCATATTTTTAGAGCTTTTAAGACTTCTGTAGCATCTTCTTTGAGCAGAACCACCATGTTTTGTTCTCATCAACTTTATTTACTGTTGGCACGTCTATTCAAATTCAGTATATTCTAGGACACAACTTTTTCAGTATCCCAGAATAGGAGTGGTTTTGAACTGGGAAGATAGTGTAAGTCTGAAATGGATAATATAAAAATCCCTGGACTGAAAATCCCAAGATTGAAAATCCCCGGATATTTACAAACCCATATAAAATCCCTGGATGAGGCATAAAAAATCCTCAAGTCAAATATCCCTAAAATCAAGAATAAAAACTATAATAACAAGATGCACTCAGAGAGAGCAAAACGCTCGACTCTTAGTGACCAGTCTCTCAAGTGATATAAAGTATTGTACTGAAGACAATAAAATAAAACCAAACATGTAAATTAATCTTCATAGAAATATCAAGTAGAAAGTTAAAGTCATTAAAAATACATTGAAATGGGACCTCTGAAAAATCATGATTTTTTTGTATCCAAAATAAGATTCAGATCTTTCTTTTAGTAACTTCTTCCTTCAGTCAGGTCATACCCACAAATTTTTAAATAAAGATCTGTTCATTAGTTGTAGAGTAATGTAAACACACACACACACACACAAAAAAACAAAAAACAAAGAGACAATTAAACAATTAGCACACAAAAATATAAACTGCTGGTGGAGGTAAAAATATTGCTTAAAGATCACTTCTTGGTGAAAATCACGCATGGTAATTTTTTGTGATGGACTGTCAAGGTATTGAAAGAAAAAAGAGAAAATAAAACAAATAATAATTAATAAAAATAATGAATATATCACCTCCCTCTTTATTATGTTTATGTCAATTTCAAGCCATAAAATGAGAAGAAAAATTTTTACTTAAAGTCAGCAAGTATCACAAGCTAGGTTTGTGACCTCACAATGACAGTTGCATTGTGACATCACTGAGTGATGACATCATCAGAAAGTAAAATATTGATTTTTAACGCTCGACGATAGGAGAGGGTTATTGTAATCAGTTTGTTTCTGTCAGTCTGTCTGTCTGTCTGTCTGTGCACCGTTTTGCCCTTATAACTCAAAAACTATAACACCAATCGAGCTCAAATTTGGTGGGCAGGTATTTTATGGGGTACAGACGGATTCTTTCAAATTTGGTGTAATTTGTGTGAAAACTAAAGCCAGGAGAGAGTTTTTCTTATTTTTAATTGGGCTTTTACAGTGAAATCTGCTTCTCTGTCTGTGCACCATTTTGCCCTTATAACTCAAAAACTATAACTTCAATCAATCTCAAATTTGGTGGGAAGGTATTTCATGGGGTACAGACAGATTCTTTCAAATTTGGTGTAATTTGTTTGAAAATTAAAGCCAGGAGAGAGTTTTTCTTATTTTAATTGGGAATACACAGTGAAACTGCTTCTCTTCATCACATACGTAAAAATCAATATTTTGCTTTCTGATGAAGTCATTACTAAGTGATGTCACAATGTAACTGCCATTGTGAGGTCACAAAACTAGCTTGTGATACTTGATGTCTTTAAGTAAAAATATTTCTTCTCATTGTATGTCTTGAAATTGACATAAACATAATAAAGAGGGAGGTGGTATATTCATCATTTTTATTAATTATTATTTCTGTTTTATTTTCTCTTTTTTCTTTCAATTCCTTGACAGTCCATCACAAAAAATTACCATGCATGATTTTCACCAAGAAGTGACCTTTAAGCAGAATTTTTACCTCCACCAGCAGTTTATGTTTTTGTGTGTTAATTGTTTATGTTTGTCTTATTTATTTTTTTTTTTTGTGTGTGTTTAGATTACTCTAAAACTAATGAACAGATCTTTATTTAAAAATTTGTGAGTAGGACCTGACTGAAGGAAGAAGTTACTAAAAGAAAGATCAGGATCTTATTTTAGATACAAAAAATTCATGATTTTTCAGAGGTCCCATTTCAATGTATTTTTAATGACTTTAGCTTTCTACTTGATATTTCTATGAAAATTAATTTACATGTTTGGTTTTATTTTATTGTCTTCCTTACAATATTTTATATCACTTGAGAGACTGGTCACATGGAGTCGAGCGTTTTGCTCTCTCTGAGTGCATCTTGTTGACGTATGTGATGAAGAGAAGCAGTTTCACTGTGAATTCCCTATTAAAAATAAGAAAAACTCTCTCCTGGCTTTAATTTTCAAGCAAATTACACCAAATTTGGCAGAATCTGTCTGTGCCCCATGAAATACCTTCCCACCAAATTTGAGATTGATTGATGTTGTAGTTTTTGAGTTATAAGGGAAAAACGGTGCACAGACAGGGAAGCAGATTTCACTAAACGCCCAATTACAAATAAGAAAAACTCTCTCCTGGCTTTAATTTTCACACAAATTACACCAAATTTTCAAGAATCCGTCTGTACCCCATGAAATATCTGCCCACCAAATTTGAGCTTGATTGGTGTTATAGTTTTTGAGTTATAAGGGCGAAACGGTGCACAGACAGACAGACAGACGGACAGACAGAAACAAACTGATCACAATAACCCTCTCCTATCGTCGAGCGTTAATAATAATAATAATATCCAAATATCTCTAAGTTGAAGTTACATAAAATTACATGCATTGAGGTTAATTACACTGTAAAATGAGGATTGCAACTGAAGATATTTTATGTGGTCCCTTTATGTATTGAATAATAAACTTTTAACCTGAAGTTGTTAGGTGTAGGAAGGTATAGGAAAGTATTCCGGTCTTTGCACTATTTCACTACTTCTATATGTCATGGTTATAGTGGCTCGGATGACATAGTGGCTCGGATGACCACTTAAAATGGCGGTCCTCTGTCATTGGGTCCTATCCCCAGTAGCAGGTTAAAGAACCTCAAGGACGTTGATAAATGGTCATCCTTGAGCCTCTGTCTTCCAGTTAGGGGAATGTCAGTTACTTGTGAGTTGGGGCTGTACCTGTACAGTCGGATTGGTTAAATAGCGCTTTGAGTCCTGTAGTATATGGAGATATTGCGCTGAGTATAAATACATAATAATAATAATAATGGTTTGGAAAACTATTTCCCCAGGCTGTGGGGTACGGGCATCTCTGATGCTGTTTTTGACAATTATTTACTTCTTTTTTGTTTGTAAGATAAGATATTTTATTGCCTCCAAAAGGAGAGAGTTAAAATGTAAACACAGTGCAATACAGACAAAAATTCTATCATTATATACAAAACAAATATATAAGATTAAACAGATTAATATAAGATAAAATCAGAATGGAGATAAAAAGTTATTCAACAGTATTCTTGATCTATCACAGTCAGATTGTAATAAAAAATGTATATATGATATTGTGCTGTGTGATCCCTGTATATAAGAGAGTGGACAATCAACTGATTACTGGTGGCTGATTATTTATCCATAAAGCAACAGTTTAAAGCAGATTTTTCAAAAGTGTCCAACAGATTCTATTTCTCAGAAAGTATTGATCATTATTTTTGTGAACAATACTCTTTTCTGTATAGCATGCTTCTCTTACTCTCAACATTCACTTTACCATTTACTATTAAATACCACTGAAATTTTTCAGTCTTTCACAGCCAAGCACTAAAAAATACTGTGGTTCCAGTGCTAATAATGCAACATGATATAATTGATTTAGTTAAGTTTTGTAATTAGCATACATGGCTTACCAAATCTCCATAAATACATATTCCTGTTCAATTTGGACTCAGTATTGCAGGATCTTTCAGTTTAACTACACTGAAATAATCTTTAGCCCATATACGAGTGGTGGATTATAGGCCCTAGACATGGTACAGCATAAAATATACAGCCATTGACTGTAGTCATCTGACCTTATAGAGATAGGGTTAAGGTACATAAGGTGTAACAGATATGATAACCGAGGTAACATGTACAGTCCTGATACTTTGTAACAGATTTATGAAAAAGTATAATATATGTTTTGGTTGTCATCCTCTATATTTAAGTGATATTGTTACTCTTACCTTGATTTTGAATAGTGTAGGTTTAGCCCTTATAGCTTTATCATTAGTGGTTACATTTGCAGCCAGATTTACTATATTTCAAAGCTATGTGTCAAATGTACCATAGGCAAGTCATGGTAATAGTGCCTTTAGCTCTAAGTTCATTAAAATCTGCAAAAGGAAACATAAATTTGATTTCTGGTTCATAAATCCTTTAAAACAGTAAATATATCAAATTTAAAGTATGAATCATAAAAAAATCAATATACCACCTCCCCCCTTGCTTTTATTCTATTTATGGGATTTAGAAAGAAGTGCTAGAGGATATATCATGTAGCTAATTAACATGGTAACATATTAATGTGGTTGGTTATGGCAAGCTGTTTGCTTGATTACCCCCACCCCTGAGGGGAAGGACTGGGGGGTCAAGGTTATTGCAATCGGTTGTGGTTGTATAATTTTTCCTGTGCATAACTGAAAAACTATACAGCTGATTTGGACTCTTATTCTTGAAGAGGTCTTAAGTCTGAGACAAGAAATAGTCCTCAGGTTTGAGATTTGGTTTCAGCTGAGAAAAAAAAGGGTCTCGGACATGAGACTAAAACTTAAAGAGCAGAGACAAAATTTGGTCTTGGTAAGTTTTATTAATACCGGCCCAGGACCATATTTGTGATATATTTGGGGGCGTCGATCTGTGACATGGTCCATGCTGAGGCTGATCCAGATAAATGATCCCTATCCAGATCCAAATTGAAAAATTTAAAAAAAAAAAAAAAATTCTTAAGCAAAACCTATAAGCAAAGGTTTGTCCCTTCTCATGCACTACTTATTATATCCCCAGACGAAAGTCGGGGATATATTGGATTCAGGTCCGTCGCGCCGCCGCCGCCGCCGTAGAAATTTCCTTGTGGACGCGATAACTCAAAAACAAATTAATATTTTTTTTTCAAACTTGGTACACATGTTAAGGGTGCCCAAAGGAAGATCCCTATTTTAAGGTGACCTTAAACTCCCAGTAAAAAAGAACTTATGGCCACCTTAAGGTCAGAAATTGCACTTTTGGCCACTTAGAGCCCTGTAGGTCACAAACTATGATGCTCAGCTGGCTGAAATTTTACCTGACAACACATTAATATGTTCTTAGTACATGTGCCGAAAATCATGACTTTAAGTTGAGGAGAAAATTGTGTTTGAGGCCCATAAATACCCCCACTTAGGGATTTTTTGCTATACTTTACACATATTTTGCCCTATAATTTGGAAGTGATAATTCTGATGAGTCTCAAACTGCGCTAGGTATAACTTTGATATGTAATCCTTGTCTGTAGAAAAATTTTAGGGCTGTAGGTTTACCCAAAGGGGTCGACTTAAGGTCTCAAAAGTGCCCACAGAGACCCAATTTATGCACTTTTTGCCACTTTCAAGCACTGTAGCTTTCAAACTATGTCTCTCATCTAAGTTAAATATCATCTGGGAATATATCTATGTGTTTTCTTATATGTGCCCCAACATTTAGGCCTTTAATAGACAGTTAACCTGTGTATCAGGACCATAAACACCCACCCGAGTGACCCTTATAAGACATTTTTCACATCTTTTTCCCTGTAACTTGGAAATGGTAAGTCTGAGAAGTTTCAAACTGTATTAGATATATATTCTGTGTGTAATCTTAGTATGTAACAGATTTTAAGTCTGAAGCTTTAATTTTGAAGGTCAAATTGAGGTCTCTAAAAGGCTCCCAAAGACCCAATATTTGGACTTTTTGCTACTTTTAAGCCCTGTGACTGTCAAACTATGTGACTGATAGAGCTCAAATCCTATCTGAGAAGATATTAGTATGTTATTTTTATATGTGCCAAAAATTAAGGCTTTAAGAAGACATTTAACCTGTGTATGAGGACCATAAATCCCCACCCGAGTGACCATTTTTAGACATTTTTCACATATTTTTCCCTGTAACTTGGAAATGGTAAGTCTAAGAAGTTTCAAACTGTATTAGATGCATATTCTATGTGTAATCTTAGTATGTGACAAATTTTAAGTCTGAAGCTTTAATTTGAAGGCCACATTTAGGTCTCTAGAAGGCCCCATAAAGACCCAGTATTTGGACTTTTTGCCAATTTTAAGGCCTGTGACTGTTAAACTATGTGACTGATAGAGCTGAAATCTCATCTGGGAATACATTATTATGTTCTTTTTACATGTGCCAAAAATCAAGGCTTCAAGTAGACATTTAACCTGTGTATGAGGACCTTTAACACCCACCTGAGTGACCCTTTTAAGACATTTTTCACATATTTTGCTCTGTAACTTGGAAATGGTAAGTCTGAGAAGTTTCAAACTTTATTAGATACATATTCTATGTGTAATCTTAGTATGTAACAGATTTTAAGTCTGAAGCTTTAATTTGAAAGCCACATCGAGATCTCTAAAAGGCCCACAATGACCCAATATTTGGACTTTTTACCACCTTTAAGCCCTGTAACTGTTAAACTATGTGATTGATGGAGCTGAAATCCCATCTGGGAATGCATTATTATGTCCTTTTTACATATGCCGAAAATCAAGGTTTTTAGTAGACATTTAACCTGTGTATGAGGGCCATAGACACTCGCCCAAGTGCCTTTTTTGACATTTTTTCCGTATTTTGCCCTGTTATTTGGAAATGCTTAGTGTGACAAGTCTTAAACTGTATTATATATGATTTTTGTTTGTTATGTATGTCCCCCCAAAAAGTTTCAGATCTGTAGTTTAATTGCTAAGGTCTCTTTAACAATTGTAAAATGCTCACAGAAACCCAATTTATGGATATTATGCCACTTTAAAGCCCAGTAACTGTCAAACTATGTGGGTTATAGAGCTGAAATCTTTGAATTTTTAAAAGGAAATGCCTGTCTATTTAAATTTTGAATATTAATAATGTTATGGCTATCTTAGTCTTTTAAGAACTTATTTTTGTGTGTTATACCTCTGCTTGCTGAGTTTTTCACTTTTTAAAATGAAACTGGTGAAACATATTGAAGTAGACAAAATGGACACTTTAAGTGAGCTTTAAGTCCCAATATTAATGAAATTATATCCTTATGTAGTAAAACTAGGGGATTTTTAACCCTCAACTAGCCCAGTTTTATTCAACTTGCCTCAGTTAATTTTGGCACAGCTCCTACAGTTATGAACTCATTTCAGTTGATAATCACATACTTAAAATTCTCAATTCTTTTTGTATTTGAGTACCCCTTTTATATAGATTGTTTGTTTACCATTTATGCTCAACCCACATCCCCCCACCCGGATTCCCCCCACCCACCTCTGGGACCTCCAGCCATATTGAGTGACACTAAATAAACAAAGGTATTTAATGATATCAGATGAGAAACAAAGAACTCAATGGGGTTGCAGATCTTGTGTAATAGTGAGAGAGGTGTGGAGAAGGGGAGAGGGGTGGGGGTGGGAGGTGGTGGGCTTCATTACATATAACACAAAGGGGAGTCAGAACTGAGATTGTGTCACATATTTAGGTTGCATATATATGGACCACATATATAGGTATAGAGGAAATGAATAACTGAAAACAATTTGCAAATTCTAAAAATAATATAATAAAATAATAATATAAATAATTTTTTTTAAAATAATATTTTATTTGTGAACAAATATAGAAACAGATATGCGCTTTTGGGATTATGAATTTTAGAATGGACATTGAATCATCAATCATTTAAATACTTTGAAGGAAGATTGAAAAATATGATGAGTTGAGTTAAAAATAATATTTTATTTGTCAACAAATATAGAAACAGATATGCTCTTTTGGGATTATTATTTTAGAATGGACATTCAATCATCAATCATTTAAATACTTTGAAAATAGGTTTAGAGTTATCATTGCAGGAAGATTGAAAATATAATTTGAGTTATGTATTCGGCGTCTGGGGATACACCATCTTCCTTGGGGAGATATAAACAGAGCAGATTGATGTGCTGAAGTTCATATAATAATGGGTAATTATGTTTTAAAAAATTCCCGATCAAAACCTGTGGCGTGAGTGATGACCTGTCTGGGGATATGTTGGCGCCGAGTTGGCCCAATCTAGTTTACTTAATTGTAAGATGACTGTAGCTTCACATATTACCTCCAACTAAAGAGGTTGCACAGCTCCGATTTGCTTCTGCGTTACAACATAAGTAGTTATTTAATTTAAGATTGTGTTTGAAATAGTACAAACAACTCATATTAACTGAAAAAAAGTTACTGAATTGTTGCTTCTGTTATGACAAAAGATCCTATGTGACCATAATACTATATATATAATTAAATGTACACTCTTTATTGACTATATTGTGTGTTTTTCACCTCCGCCAAGGAGGTTATGTTTTCGCCTGGGTTTGTTTGTAGGTTTGTGAGTTTGTTTGTTTGTGGACAAGATAACTCAAAAACTTATAGATGGATTTTGATGAAATTTTCAGGATATGTCTGAAAAGGCAAAATGAAGAAATGGTTCAATTTTGGGAGTGATCCGGATCATCTGGATCTTCTGGATCCATGAAATGTAATATTTCAAGACAGATAACTCAAAAAGTTATGGATGGATTTTGATGAAATTTTCAGGATATATCCTAAATGGGACAAGGAACAAGTGATTAGATTTTGGGAGTGATCTGGATCACTGTCTGGATCCATGAAAAATAAATTGGGAGTGATCCGGATCACTATCGGCAAAAATATGAAATAGAGGGCGAAAAAAGCAATATCAGTGCTAATGGTAGGTTTTGAAAGTCCAGGAATTGAGCTCCCGTGGCAGAAGTACGCGCTCTCCAAGTGGTCTTGTTTATTTTAATTTCATTACCAATAGAAACTCAATTTTGAAATTTTTGGTCTTACGCTATGACGGCACAAGATTCAAGTTTTATTTTTTGACGTAACAAAAATTTACCATGAAGTAAAAGGATCAGTGTTAGGATTTTCACAATGTTATGTGATATGTTTTGACCAACACTATTCATCATAATTTAATCTCAATATTGTATGAATTTCTCGCCTTATAAAATTGTTGCTTCTTTCTATTTCAGTATATTACACAAATTTTTGTTCAAAATATCTTTTATTAAAGTCTTGCTCTCACAGAATGTTCAGATGCTAGAATGCCCATTTCTGATTTATATATCATGTAATAAATCCTCAGTATATGTATTTTATATATTTCCAGGCAAAGAAGACCAACTCCTGCTGTGTTATCTTATAGTAGAATTGATAGACCGGCCAAATTAAATGTAGGAAAACCTCGACAATCCACTCAAGCTTGAATTCAACACTCCAGTACTCAAATATCCAAACTTGCATTTGATATTTGTCTCCAGTATAAAATGCTGTGTGTTGTGTACTTTTGTTCTATTTTTTGTACCATTGTTTTATAAATTAATGTTATATTACTATTAGAGAGATTTCAAGTAAATAGGGTGTCGGAAAAAGCTAATTAGAGTTACTTTTTTTTTTGGCATACCATTCACTAATGCAGATGTTGTACTTTTTTATGAGGGGCAAGGGTGTTGGTTTTTATTTCTAAAGCCAAAACAGTAAGGCTATGAATTAGTATATATCTCAATTTCAATTTTCAAGTAAGATGGAACAGAAAAAGGTCCAAAATCAGCCATCTTCTGGCTTTCAACAAAACCCAACAACAATTGGAGACCTATTCTTCATATGAGTTCACTAAACAAATATCTGAAATCAGAGAATTTCAAAATGGAGACACCAGAGAGCATTAGGACTTCCTTGCAGAAAGATGAATGGGTAACGTCCATAGATTTCAAGGATGTTTACTTTCAAATACCACTAAACCCACAGTCCAGGAAATACCTGTGTTTTCACATCCAGGGTCAATCCTACCAATTCAAAGCCCTACCATTTGGTTTGTCTGCTCCAATGGAATTCACGATGGTAGTCAAAGAAGTTAAACTGTTGGCTCAAAACAAGAGCCACATCCCACCAAACTTGTCTCCATCATACCCAGAGAAGTCACAACTGGAACCCAAGGAGATCTTCGAATTTGTAGGTTACCAATACAACCTCAGAGAGAGCAAAGTCAGACGCACCTTGGAACATTGGCAGACCTTAAACTTAAAAATGCAAAAGCTTCTCTCTGACCCTCTTTGTCAGGTCAGACAACTCATGTCACTCATAGCCCTATTAACAGCTACAGAAAAACAAGTCCACCTAGCTCAGCACCACATGAGGCCCATCCAGTGGCACCTGAAAACTCACTGGAGGATCCACACTTACAAAAGGTGGCTCCAAGATTCAAATGTCCTTCAAGTTCAGCCACTACACACACTGAGCCATGCTCTTCAGATCTTTACAGATGCCTAAAAAGAAGGCTAGGGCCCTCATTAGGAGATTTCACGGCCAGAGGAACATAGACCTTGCCAGAAAGCAAGTTGCATATAAACTACCTTGAACTAAAGCAGTATTTCTGAGACCTCTGTCTAACAAGATTGTACTGATAGCAACAGACAAAACCATCATTGTAGCCCACATAAGCAAGGAAGGAGGCATGAGGCTGGGACCATCATGTGACCTTATATGGTAAATCCCTATCAGGTGTTCCCGGAATCAGGTGAGCCTCAAGGCCTGTCACATTCCAGGCTGGCTGAATGTGGTAGCAGACAAGCTATCCAGGCTGGGCCAGATCGTCCAGATGGAGTGGTCTCTCCTTGCAGAGGTGTTACAGTTGATATGCAAAGGTGGCACCAACCCCCAATGGACCTCTTTGTAACAAGGTTCAACAACAAGCTACCTTAATTTGTGTTACTAGTTCCAGACTTCCTGGTCTGGGCAGTAGATGTAGTCAGTCTACCTTTGGAGGACCTGGGCCCATATGCCTTTCCACCAGTAGCCATTCTGGAAAAACATTCTGATTGCTCCAGGTGGCACAACATGCCCTGATTTTGGGATCTAGTTGCCATATCCAGCCAGATCCCTATGTGCCTGCCCAATCTGTTGATTCAGCCATTCAATCAGATTCCACACAAGAATCTTTCAAACTTAAATCTGCATGCCTGGCTTCGAGAACCTCAGCAGTCAAGGAGCAAGGCTTCTCTGAGGCAGTGGCAGCACGAATTAAGTCTCCTCAAAGAGTCGCAACCCGATCAGTCTATGAAGCCAATTGGGCCATTTTTATAAAGTGGTGCCACAGTAATCAGGTAGACTTCAGGGCACCACATCAAATCCATAGCTTACTTCCTCCTGTATCTGTTCCAGGATAGGCAGTTACAGCTAAGTACTATAGATGGCTACAGATCAGACGTAGCAGACAAACTGGGAAATTCGCCCATTAACGTCAGCAAGGACGAAAATCTCGCTCATCTCTTGGATAGTTTCAATAGAGACACAGACGCAGGAGTGAGACCAGAAAGACTGTACCAAAATGTCTGTCTACCCCTCACCAAGCTTCCTCTCAAAGAACCAGCGGGCCAAAGAGGATCCAGACAGTGTGGCCCCAGTGGTTATTCTGGCCCTGGCCTCTGGACAAGTCACTCAAGGCTGATAGGTCACTGTGCCCAGTTAGAGCCCTGCACTACTATCTGGGCAGGACTTAAGACCTCATGCAGAACAAAGAACTGGTCTTTGTCTCCTTCAAGAAGGGTTTTGACCAAGATATATCTCCTGTCACTATCTTATCATGGATCAAGCAGACTGTGATGATATCCCATGAGCTCTCTGGTCAAGAGTTCCTTACTCGATATCAGGTTAGAGCCCATGATGTTAAAACCTTTGCTGCTACAGAGGCCGTAATGTCAGGAGTCTCCTTACACTTATTATCAGCCTGTCACTGGAGATCCTACAACACCTTCACATAGCTTTACTTGAAGGATGTGGCCTGGGCTGATTCAGAGCTTTTCCCTCTGGGCCCAGTGGTGGCTGCCCTGTCCATTCACCACTGGCCCATACTTATGCAAGCAGCCTGCCACATCCTCTTTCTAGGGCCTCCCTAGGGACTGAACTCATACCTCTCTTCCCACATCTCAGAGGATGTCTGTTAAAAAAGGGGAGCTCAGTTGGTTCCGGTCGGTAACCTGTTAACTGGCAACTGACTAATGGAACCAGCTGATGTCCCTTGGACATTGCTAATGTTTCTTTGAGTTCAATCTTAAGTCTCTAGTAAGCTACCCACCTTCCAAATAGTAGTTGTTCTAGCTATTTGTCCATTAGGTAAGATGTATTAATGCAATGAAATTGCAAAATTAATAAGTTATTTAATTTTTATAAGTTAATACCTTACCTAATGGACAAGAGCTTATTAGGTAAGGTGTTAACTAATAAAAAATTTAATATAATTATTAAATTTGCAATTTTACTTGGTAATTGAGATATAAGCTGCTTAAATCTAAATACAGTATAAAGTTCACAGAATTGATGTTGCATTCATTTATTTTGCGTATATTTTATTCAGGTTATTGTATTTTGTATGATGAACATTTGTTGATCATATATAACTTACTATTATATGGATTTCTTTTTTCACCGTTAGTAGATTGTTCTGTGTGTGAGTACTGTATGTACAATCTGCTTCACATGGTGTAAATATTGAAGTTACTAGAAAGAGGAAACAAACTGAAGACTTTTTGCACACTCAATCATGAAACACTTTGTAGATAATCTTAATTTATTAAACATTATTAACATAGTTTTTCATTGTGATTTTGTGTTAATA
Organism: Sabellastarte sp. h YS-2021; assembly: GCA_964017235.1. Lineage (NCBI taxonomy): Eukaryota > Metazoa > Annelida > Polychaeta > Sabellida > Sabellidae > Sabellastarte > Sabellastarte sp. h YS-2021. The sequence goes on from OZ024932.1 coordinate 70,954,072, forward strand.
GTAAACCAATATTCCGCTTCCTGTATATCGTGGAAGAAATAATGAAAACTACAAAGAGTCTGTAAGAACCAATTTATTGAAACCATTCCTATTTTAGGCTATTTAGTGTCCAATATTTCATTAAACAATGAACATAAAAGCAAGTATAAACTGAGTAAAATATATTCACATGATATGGGGTAAAAATGGAGCTTATACACTTAAAACATAAGCATACCAAGTTTTCAATTATGGCTCATTTATACTTGTGGCTTAGTTTTCACAATATGAGTAACAAGTGTACAAAACACAGGATTTTATTTGTATTGAAAATTGGCGGACCACTATATTTTTATAGTAAAGAACCCTAATAAAAATAATTTGTCTTGCTAAACTAGTTCTTCTCTCAACATAAATAAATCACATAGAACCAAATATGGGTTCCAGTTAAATCAGTTTTATATATTTATTTGTGAAACAAAATTTTTATTTGTAAGTTTTATGAAATATGAATGTGTTCAAAAAGTTGACTAGCAAATTATAATTCCTCTCTAGAAATGAGTGTTACATGATACTTATCATGTATTGTCATTTAAATCACAAGAACTGATACATGTCAGAAAATCAAAATGCTTCATAGTTTATATCAAACATGTCATCCATGCAATATGTTGTTAAGTGTTATATTTCTGTTATGTAAATATCAGTTTAATATCTGTAATATGTAATTTAAATCAACATAGAAAAATCTTTTCCTGAGCATATGATGTTGCTAATTCAGGAGATTCTTTTTGTCTAAAACGATCAAAGAAATGCTCGCTGGATATCATGCTCTACTCACTCATCATTAGTTAAGTATAATGAGTATTAAAATGATTTATCACAGACAAAGGTGTTTTTTTTACATTGAACCTTTAAATCCTGCCACCATATCTTGTCAGAAGAAAATCAGAGATATAAGACAGAAACAAGGTTACTGTTACCCATTTAGTAACCTACTTTTGGTTGTTTGCAGTTTCGACTTCAAGGAATGCAAATTTTAATTGTTCATTCATTTTCACTACTGATAAGAATTATTACTTAAGATTAATTTTACCTTTTTAGTTGTTTTTGATTGCTGGACTCTACACTTACGTTTGGTGTTGTATTGAGGAAGACTTGAAAATTGTTCAATTTACATTCTTTTAAAAAATGTAAAATCTCAGCAAATACAAATATCACCACTCAGAAAAAATCCAACAAAGTAAGTGTTGGCAATATTTATGAGTCAGTGGTTGTTGTTTTGTTTTGTCTACTTCAGTGTACATTGTATTGTGTAACTAGTGTTTTGTCAATAACAGTACTGCTGAAACATTTTGGTGTTTGTACACAGTAAATAGCGAAAGAGAAAACAGTGATAAAGCCATTATTTCAGTATATTTCACATAACCCTGTAATTATTGGTGCACCCCCCGAAAAGGTTTGTAAAGTTAAGCATTACCTGATATCAACCTTATGTTTGTTACTAGTTTTGTGTTACGTATTAATGAAACTTTGTATTTATATATTGTCAGCTACCAAAACAGCATATCTAATAAATGAAATATGCATTATTATGTTTTTTGTTCTTTTCATATGTTCAGTGTAAGAAATCTGATTTTCTATTGTAACTAATAAAGCTGATTGAGTATTTATCTCCCGCCGGGCTTTAGGCTGGGAGGGAGATTATGAAGTGATGCCTGTGTGTGCGTGCGTGCATTAGTTAGTCACGCAGATTTCTCCAAAACTACTACAGCTACAGATTTTTTGTAAATTAATTGTCCCATTGAATTTTTATGCCCTTGAAAATTTTTTTGGTTTTATGGACTTAGGCCTAAAGATAAGTGAGTAATGGCAATCTTAGGTACTTGGAATAAAGTCTCATAACTCAAAAACTATTGCAGTTACAGCTTTTTCTTCAAATATGTTGTTCAGCTACTTTGTCCTTAGCTATAAGATGGTACATAGTTTGGGGTCCCATTGCATGCCATAAGTGTGTAATAGCTATTTTCTTAGTATATGTCAAATATCTTCAAAAGTATTAAAGTTAGGGAATTCTTTTCAAATATGTTATTCATCTCCTTTTTGATAAGCTATCACATAGTAAAGTTGCAGACCTGTTGCACATTGGATAGCTGAGTAATAGCTACTTTGAAATTCTACAGTTGAGTAAATCCATTGTAACTCCAAAACTATTGCAGTTAGAGTATTTTCGTAAAATATGTTCTTCAGCTACTTTGTCCTTACTATAAGATGGCATATAGTTTGGGGTTCTATTGCATGCCATAAGTGAGTAATAACTATTTTCTTATTTGTAGCAAAATAACAACATAAGTAAATGTCAAATATCTTCAAAAGTATTACAGTTAAATCTTTCAACATGTTATTCATCTAGTTTTTGGTAAGCTATCACATAGTAAAGTTTCAGACCTGTTGCACATTGAATAGCTGAGTAATAGCTACTTTGAAATTGTGACTGTTGAGTAAATCCATTGTAACTCCAAAACTATTGCAGTTAGAGTATTTTCCTAAAATATGTTGTTCGGCTAATTTTTCAAATAGCGCTTTGAGTCCTATAGTACATCGAGATATTGCTTTGGGTATAAAAAAAAATATATGTTGTATTGAAGGTAGATCAACATTAAATGTATAGCAAGGAGATTGGTTATTGTTTGCAATGGGTGCAAAGTTATGACGTGGCCTTGATTTGACCTTTGACCTTGTCTTGATATATAAACATTGCCCGGGCTATATCTGGGAAACCGTAAGATGTAAGAAGTTGATGCTTTGTAGGGACATTCAGTAGGGGGTGTAGGTGTGCAACATCATGTCACACTGTTTGCTGTAGAACTCTCCTGATCTTTGCACTGTGTCACTTCTCCTCTATCTCATGGCATTGGCTGCGGCTGTGGGTGATGGGCATATCTAGAAAAATTTTTGGACACATTGAGGAGACCTTAAACTTCACTTAAGGTAACCTTTTGCCAAAAAATACTTGTACCAGCATTATAAAATTTTGCAGGTACATCCTAGAACTAAATCCACATGTTGAAAAGGATTTTCTGATCAGTCTGACGTTGGATGCCTGAATAGGAGGCATTTGATTTTTGCAAATTTAAAAACAATGGGTACCTTGTATTTCAAAAACAGTCAGGATGTCAGCATTTTGTTGGAATAACTTACTAAACTACTTTTTGTTATGTCATCACTCTGCGGCGTGTACGTACGCATACATGTCAGTGTGAATGACTTCTCCAAAACTACAAGGCCCAGAGACATGCTGTTTTTTTGTTTTTTTTAAATACCTTATCTATCGAGGATGAAAAATTTTTCAAGGCATGCCGATCTGTTTGTTCGTCTGTTTGCTAGAGCCATTACAAGTGAGGTACCCCCACCCTAAGTTTATCACAATTTTCTCATTGACTATTGCAGGGATTTCTCTCATATCTTGCACATATGTACTAGGCCTCAAGTAGATTCCCTTGTGCAAGTATCAGGCCTGGATCTTTCTGGCGACCAGCCCCCTCCAAACAACAGAAAAAGCTGTACTCCCTTCCTTTATAGACAGCATGACATCAGTTCATCTTTTTCATTTGGCACGTGTATTGAGCAGATATGTTTTTTGAAGTGATCTCGAAGTTTGAAGAATAAATGTGGATTATGGTGGATTTTCAACCTTGTTTGCAAATATTTGTATCCACCGGAAGCATCCGGTGGATACTTTGGTTTAGCGTTCGCTACGCCGCCGCGCGTAGAGAGATTATCGTCGTTAACGCCCTAAGAGGAAAACGACAGCAGCTAGGTTCACCAAATTTGCAGGATATCTTCATTGGGGGGTAAGCTTCTCTGGGAAGGAAAATAGCCTCATTCTGAAAACCAAGATGGCTGCCATGGGCATTTATTTGAAAACAATCAACATTTTTCTACTGGCTGTTTCTCATAGGTAGAAGGTTGAATCTCTTCATAGGTGATATGTATAACAGATATACATGTCCTCTACAACCTTGCACACATTTGACCTTGAAGCTCTTAATTCAAGGTTATCCACGGAGTGCCGAAGTAACCCACATAGCGGACTTTAAAAGTGCCTATATCTCCCTTATTATTGGTCCTAGAGGTTTGCAATGTGAAACCAACCTATAGGAAATCATGTGCTGCGAATCTTCTGATGTTGTCAGAATTGACCTTGGACCCCTCCTTCAAGGTCAAACGAGGATAGCCAAACTTAAAAGTGCTTATAACTCGCTTATTATTGATCCTACAGGTTTGGTATGGTAAACCAACATATAGGAAATCATGGGCTGGGAATCTTCTGGCGTGGTCGGATTTGACCTTGGGCCCCTCCTTCAAGGTCAAACGAGGATAGCCAAACTTAAAAGTGCTTATAACTCGCTTATTATTGATCCTACAGGTTTGGTATGGTAAACCAACATATAGGAAATCATGGGCTGGGAATCTTCTGGCGTGGTCGGATTTGACCTTGGGCCCCTCCTTCAAGGTCAAACGACGATAGCCAAAGCTAAAAGTGCTTATAACTCGCTTATTATTGGTCCTACAGGTTTGGGATGGTAAACCAACATATAGGAAATGATGGGCTGGGAATCTTCTGGTGTGGTCGGATTTGACCTGGGGCCCCTCCTTCAAGGTCAAACAAGGATAGTCAAAGTTAAAACTGTTTGTAACTCGCTTATTATTGGTCCTAGAGGTTTGGGATGATAAACCAACATATAGGAAGTCATGGGCTGGGAATCTTCTGGTGTGGTCGGATTTGACCTTGGGCCCCTCCTTCAAGGTCAAATGAGGACAGCAAAACTTAAAAGTGCTTATAACTCACTTATTATTGATCCTAGAGGTTTGGGATGGTAAACCAACATATAGGAAATCATGGGTTGGGAGTCTTCTGGTGTGGTCGGATTTGACCTTGGGCCCCTCCATCAAGGTCAAACGAGGATAGCCAAAGTTAAAAGTGCTTATAACTCGCTTATTATTGGTCCTAGAGGTTTGGCATGGTAAACCAACATGTTCGAAATCATGGGCTGGGAATCTTCTGGCGTGGTCGGATTTGACCTTGGGCCCCTCCTTCAAGGTCAAACGAGGATAGCCAAACTTAAAAGTGCTTATAACTCGCTTATTATCGATCCTAGACTTTCGGGATGGTAAACTAACATATAGGAAATCATTGGCTGGGAATCTTCTGTTGTGGTCGAATTTGACTTTGGGCCCCTCCTTCAAGGTCAAATGAGGACAGCCAAAGGTAAAAGTGCTTATAACTCGCTTATTATCGATCCTAGACTTTTGGGATGGTTCTTCAAGATCAAATGAGAGCAGCCAAACTTACAGGTGCTTATAACTCCCTTATTGCTCATACATTTTTCGAGTGTGAAACCAACCAAAAGGATATCATGGCCTGGGATCTTCTCATGTGGTCTAATTTGGCCTTGTACCCCTCCTTCCAAGTAGGCAATACTTGCTCAGCTTTGGTGCATTGTCTTTACGGTGGATACAATTTGCATCGGTTCTCCGATGCGCTAGGTCTAGTGTAGTATAGAAGTGTAATCTACATGTCAAGCACAGATCCTCATTAAGAAATCTACTGGAAAACCTCCCTAGTCGATTCAAATTTGTTTGATGATAGGTCAGAGCACCAAGAAAATTTGCAGGCGGCCATGTTTCTAGGCTCTGTAACCGGCAGCCTACCGACCTGGTCCATTCAACGTTACATCTTTTATTGCGTTAATACATCCTATCCAATGGACAATTGCTTTACTGGTCGGCGCGACCGGTCCCGCCAAACGCCAGAAAAAGACGTCCTGTACATAGTACCAGCAGGACCGGTCAGTAGTGTGCATTCACTAGGTGGCGCATCATACTTGCTTCCTGTCTAGACAGAGTGACGTCAGTTCATCTTTTTCGTTTGGCGCGTGTAGTGTGCAGACGCGTTTTGAAGTTATCTCCAAGTTTGAAGAAAACGCGGTTTATTCTACGAAATTAAAGCTTATTTTCATCTGAAAATATATTTATTGTGTTACATACATTTTATGGCCTCTCCAGGACTTAAACGAGGCATTATCCAGCATTTTATAGCCAGTTTTGAAGAATTCTGTGTACTTGTCGTCGAAGACGAAGTCGTGGGTGAGAGGTCGTGTGTCGTCCCTGCAGCATTCCTTCTGCTGTTTAGAAGCGTGTAGTTTCCACGATTCCCCCTCTTTTATTTCTACCTGGTCGAGTAACACTGAGTGTATGTCGACGAGAAGATATTTGAAGGAAAGAAGAATGCATCGTCTGACGTCATCACTTCCAGCTTATGCTTGTCACGTGACATGGACCTGGTTACGTGATACGCATTCAACAATGGAGGAATCGTGTTTTCAACAGAAGTTTTAGAAGGAAAGACGAGTATTTATTGCTTTACACCCACTTTTTAACTGGCAAGAAGAAATCCAGCAACTCGTCTGTTGACCTGAAGAAGTTAGATGACAAATGGTCATTGAACTCTGCGAATTTTTGCCGGTGCCGGTCATGTGACTTCACAGATCTCAACTCAACTACCGGCAACCAAATCCCCAGGCGGGACTGGTTCAGCTGACAAGAAGTGATGAGTTTTAACGGTACCAGTTCTGGTCAGACTGCCGGTGGGGAGCACTTGTGATGAGTTTTACCGGTTCCAGTCTGTACAGACTACCGGTGGGTGCTGTTCCTGTGAAGAAACCCCTTCAGTGGTTGCCAGTGATCAGCCCTGTTTGATCCTGGAACCTCCACCAGAGGCCTTTCCACTGGTGGGACTGTTGGGGTACCGGTTCCAGTCATGTTCCTGTGAAGCTGTCAAGAAACCCCCCTTCAGTGGTTCCAGTGATCAGCCCTGTGTTGATACTGGAACCTTCACCAGAGGCCTTTCCACTGGTGGGACTGTTGGGGGTACCGGTTCCGGTCTGTACAGACTACCGGTGGGTGCTGTTCCTGTGAAGAAACCCCTTCAGTGGTTGCCAGTGATCACCCCTTTTTGATCCTGGAACCTCCACCAGAGGCCTCTCCACTGGTGGGACTGTTGGGGTACCGGTTCCAGTCTAGTCATGTTCCTGTGAAGCTGTCAAGGAACCCCCCTTCAGTGGTTACCAGTGATCAGCCCTGTTTTGATACTGGAACCTCCACCAGAGGCCTTTCCACTGGTGTGACTGTTGGGGGTACCGGTTCCAGTCTTGTTCAGACCACCGGTGCGGCTGCTCAGAGGGTTCACCTACCAGAAGTCGCGGTGACCATTGAGACCCTTATCTCCCCAGTGCAGGTTTTTGGACTGGTACCGGTCCGGTTCAGGCTACCGGTAGGGTCACTATATATGCTGAGGGATACCGGCACCAGTTCTGCTCAGACTGCCGGTTGTGGTCACAGAAATCCAGCAAGGGCTACCGGTTACAAAGAATTACCAGTTACACAGAGTTGCTGGTGGTGAAATTCATCAGGGCTACTGGTTACAGAGAATTGCCGGTTCCGGAACCGGAGTGCGGCTGGTTACAGAGAAATCTGCTGTTTCCATCTTTACTGGCAAGGAACCAGCCGCAAATCCAGTGCTGACAACAGGTTCACCAGTTACAGAGGTTTCCCGGTTACCGAGAATTGAGGGTGACAAGTTAGTTGGACAGGAAGTTTCTTCAGTAAAATTCCTTTAACCAACCGGTTGCAGAGCCTACTGAGTTCCGGTTTACACAAACTTCAGTGACAGTTGCTTCACAAGATCTAACGATACTGGTGAAGTAATCAGGTACAGATCTGTGCTGCCCCAAATTTTTGGTTACAGAGAGACACCAGCCTACTGGTTTGACTGGTTGCAGAGCTGGTTGGTTGCAGAGAAAAGCTGCTGAACCACCACTGTGGACAGGAAGAAGGCAGCTTCATATGAGCCTATCCCTGCTAAGAAGTAGTTCAGTTCACCCAGGTCTGCCACCTCCAGTGAGAGGTCCTCAGTGGCCTAGTGGTTAGCAAGTTTGGCATCTAATCATAGGCTGTCACCTCTGTGGGTTCGAGTCCCACAAGTGGCAATTCTGAGGACCTGTCCCAATATGACCCTGGCTGTTGAACAGGACGTAAAACCCCAACTTTGACCTTTGGCCACCTCCAGTGAGTTTATGCAGAAGTGTGGAGCCACCAGGAACCAGTTACAGAGCATTGCTTCACGTATAACCGTTTAGGGCCTGGTACTGGGCAGGTCTCCAGGACTGACTAACAGACCAGCAGAAGTTCTTTAAAGGCCCAAGCAGCTGTTTAGGCCAACCAGTGGCAGCGTAAGGAACTGGTTACAGAGGAATTCTTGGCCCAGTCACTGTTTCCAGTGAAATGTCTGTCAATCTACCAGACTAGTCAGCCAGCCTACCCTTTTAGGACCTAGCTGGTGAAACAGTGGCCATAGATAAGAGGGAGACTGTCAAGCAAGACTTGTCCAACTACCAGTCAACCTCCCCTTATCAGACCTCACCTTGTAGACTGGCCACCCAGTTTGTCTTTTTACTCAACCTGTGACCAGTGTCAGCTGCCTCAAGGGGTCCTGAGTTTGCAAGCTCAGCTTTCCCCTCAAGATTAGAACCCGTTTTGCCAGTTTTCAAAACTCGGGCAACGGAAAAAAATATCTGTTAATCAGACCAGGGGTCACCGATGTTATAAATGGCTATGTGGATGAGTGAGGTCTAGCCTGTCATCAGTGTTGACACTGTTTTTTGGCTAACTATGCCTGCTCAAAACTTGGGCCGTCCTAGGGGCTAACCCAAGTTCCATAGAAATCTCCCAGGAAGGCTACACCCTCACCTTCCGGAACTGACCACCTGGATCAGATCTCCAGGCTGGAGCAGTGATCCAGTACCCTGAAAAATTCAATTTGGGAAACTTTGGGAACCATGTTAACCTCTCTTCAGCAGGGGAGTGGATAACTTCAAGGTTCCCTACTCCCTCACCCTCCAACAAGGAAGTACCGGAGTTTTTTGGGTTTTTTTTTGTTTTTTTTTTCATGTCCGGGGTCTTCCCCACCAGTCCAGTCACTCCCCTTTGGTCTGTTCACAGTACAATGGGAGTCTTCTCTCGGTGGTGGCGAAGGAGGTCTAACTATGTCATTACAAAGTACCTCAATCCACCGGTACAACTGGTTGGTCAAGCCAGTTCCCACCAAGCCTGTCTCCAGCATACACATTCTCTAGGAGCTCTGTCAGGAGTTAGTTTGAATGGTAAACATGAAAAATTAGAACTGGACCTTGCGCAAGTCTTTGACTTAGTAGGCTTCCAGTTAGCTTGGAAGAGCGTAAGGTCTGACCCACCCTAGAGCGTGGGTAGACTTTGAATGCTTATCCAGGAGCTTCTCCCTGGAGCTTTATGCCCGGTCGGGCACCTGATGCCCCTGATAGGGTTACTGACAGCCATAGAGAAGCAAGTGCACCTAGCTCACCTCGATATGAGGCCGATAAAGTGGCACTAGAACAGCTGGAGGGTACCAAAATCACTAGAAAAGGTGACCCCAGTTCCCTCTACACCCATCTTAAATGGTGGCTGCAGGAAGACAATGTGCTTCAGGGTCAACCATTACACCCGCTAATATGCTCTTCAATCCTTACAGATGCATCAAGAAGGGTGGGGTTCTCACTTAGGAGAACACACTGCAAGGGGAACCATGGTCCCTTCCAGAAGCAAGTTACACATTGAACTATCTGGAACTAAGATGGTCATTGGGCCCTTTAAGAATACCAAGACATCTGGTTGAACAATATTGCTGTCATAACTACAGACAACACAACCGTGGTTGCCTGTATGAAGGAAGGGGGGGGGGGGGTGAAGTCAGGCCCTCCTTGTGCCCTTCTATGGGGAACTCTGACCTGGTATTCCAGGAAACAGGTGACTGTAGCCCGACACATTCCAGGCGGCTGAATGACATAGCACACAAGCTATCCAGTCTCACGCAACTAGACAGAGCAGACAGAATGGTCCCTCCTGTCAGAGTTTTTTCAAGCAATATGCTTCTGGTGGCACTAGGCCTAATTGGCCTGTTTTTTGCCACCTGGCCCAACAACAAACTGTCTCAACTTGCATCACTGGGGACAGATCCCCCAATATGGACAATGATACAGTCAGTCTGCCATGGGAGGATCTGGACCCATATGCCTTCCCACTGGTAGCCATCTTGGGCAAGTGGTGGAGAAGTTGCAGCACTACCCATGCAGGGGAATCACTCTGATTGCTCCAAGTGGCCCAACATGCCTGGTTCTGGAATCTCTTGGTCATGTCAAGTCAGATTTCTTGGTACCTGTCCAACCTGCTCTCTCAACCATCTAGTCAGACTCCTCACAGGAATCTGTCAAGATTAGATCTGCATGCATGGCTCCTAGAGCCTCAGCAATCAAGGAGCAGGGCTTCTCTAAAGCAGTGGCAGTAGGATTTGAGGCTCAAAGAGGATCAACCAGATCAGTCTTTGCTGACAACTGGGTATGTCACCAATTTCAGCACAATGAGAATCTTGCTCGTCTCTTAGACAGCTTAAAGAGACAGACCTAAGGGTCGGAGGGGCATCCCCTCCTGGAACCTCCCCCTGGTGTTGCACCAATTGGCAGGGCTCCATTGGAACCCCTTAAAGAGGCCTCTTTGAAGCATTGACCTTCAAGACTGTTTTCCTCTTGACCCTGGGTTCTGGCAAACACAGGAGTGAGATTCTTTTTTGGTTAAAGAAACACATCAGGCACCAGTTAGACTGGTCAAAGGTGTCTTTGTACCCATCACCCAGCCTTCTTTTCCAAGAAACAGCTGGCCAGGGAGAGTTTGGACAGTGTGGCCCCAATGGTTATACCAACCCTGGCCCCAACTCTGGATAAGTCCCTCGAGTCTGATGGGTCCTGTGTCCAGAGCACTGTGCTACTTATTGGGACAGGATATCAAACAGAACAATGATATGTGTTAGTCTGTCTCCCTTTAGAAAGGTTTTTGACAAGATCTCTCTCCGGCCACTATCTCCTCATGGATCAAGCAACTGTGATCCTAGGTTATGAGCTCTCGAGTTAGGAGGCCCTCGCCCTACATCAGGTTAAACCTCATGGTGTCAGGGCCCCTTGCTGCTTCTAGGGCATTCCAGTTGGGAGTCTCCTTAGAACAATTTTTCAGCCAGCCACTGGAAGTAATATAACACCTTCACACAGTTCTATTTGAAGGATGTGGCTTGGGCTGGTTCAGAGCTCCTTCAATTGGGCCCAGTAGTGGCTGCTCAGCAGATCCACAATTGGCCCATATATACTGAGATTTGTATATATGTAGTGTTTATAGTTCTTGGAACTAACTACATGCCTTCCTTCGGGAGGTTATTGCCTTCTGGGACCGAACTCATCCCTCTCTTCCCCTACCTCAGAGCAGGTCTGTTAAAAGGGGGGGGAAACGTCGGTATACGCCCCGGCAACCGGGCACTGGTATCCGACCATAGGCCTACAGGTTTCCTGACTTAAAGTTAACCTAGGCCAGAGGGAATTTTCTTATCTTTTATGAGTTCACATAAGTCCCTAGTAGCTTACCCGCCTTCCAAGCGGTAGTTATTCAGCAATTGTCCATTGGATAGGATGTATTAACGCAATAAAATTGCAAATTTAATAAGTAAATTAAATTTTTATAAGTTAATACCCTATCCAATGGACAGGCAAGGCCCACCCAACCGACCCCGCTACCAGCTTACTAGGGGTCTAAATCTGTTTAGACAACGAAAAAGATGAACTGACGTCACTCTGTCTAGACAGGAAGCAAGTATGATGCGCCACCTAGCGAATGCACACTACTGACCGGTCCTGCTGGTACTATGTACAGGACGTCTTTTTCTGGCGTTTGGCGGGACCAGTCGCGCCGACCGGTAAAGCAATTGTCCATTGGATAGGGTATTAACTTATAAAAATTTAATTTACTTATTAAATTTGCAAGATTGTAGGGCAGATGGACAGGAAGTATCTACAAAGTCACAGCCAGGTCCCACCAAACCAGTCTCCAGCATACACAATCTCTAGTAGCTCTGTATCAGAAGTAAGGTTGAAGGGTAACATGGAGAAATTAGAACTGGACCCAAACCAATCAAGTTTCTAACTTCGTAGGCTACCAGTAAGACTTGAAATAGGGCAAGATCAGACCCATCCCAGAGTGCTGTCAAATCTTGAATGCAAAAAACCCAGAAATGCCTGGTCCGGCAGCTGATGTCCCTGAAAGGGTTACTGATAGCCACAGAGAAGCTGGTCCACCTAGGTCGCCTCCACATTGAAGGCACTTGAAGAACAGGTGGAGGGTACCAGAATCATTAGAATAGGTGATTCCTAACCCAAGGTCACTCCATGCACACTTAAGATGGTGGCTCCAGGAAGACAATGTGCTTCATGGCCAACCATTACACCACCTTCACTGATGCTCTGCAATCTTTACAGACACATCAAACGAAGTTGGGGCTCTCACTTCGGGGAGTACCCTGCAAGGGGAACTTGGTCACTTCCAGAAAAAGCAAGTTGCACATAAACTGTCTGGAACTAAAGGCGGTCTGTCTGGTGCTAAACAGTTCCAAGACCTCTTCATGAACCGAATAGTGCTTTTTGCCACAGACAACACCACAGTGGTTGCCTATATAAATTAGAAGGGAGGCATGAAGTCGGGACCTCTGTGTGCCCTACTATGGAGAATTCTGACCTGGTGTTCCAGGAAACAGTTGACTCTCAAAGCCGCACACATTCCAGGCCAACTAAATGTGATAGACAAGCTATCCAGGCCAGACCAGACCATTCAGACAGAATTATCCCTCCTCCCAACGGTCTTACATTCGATTTGCTCCTAGTGGCATCAGCCTCAAGTGGACCTGTTTGCCACCAGGCTCAACAACAAACTGCCTTAATTTGTATCACCACTGCCAGACCCCCTGGCATGGACAGTGGATGCACTCAGCCTGCCCTGGGAAGATCTGAACCCTTATGCCTTCCCACTGGTAGCCATCTATGGCAAAATGGTGGAGAGTTGCAGGACTACCCATGCTAGAGAATCATTCTGATTGCTCCAGAGTGGCCCAACATGCTTTGGTTTTGGGACCTAGTGGCAATGTCGAGCCACATCCCCTTGTGCCTGCCCAACCTGTTGACTCAACCATTCAATTAGATCCTTCACAGGAATCTGCCAAACCTTAATCTTTATGCCTGACTCCTAGAGCCTCGGCTATCAAAGAGCAAGACTTCTCTGAGGCATTGGCGGCATGGATTGAGGCTCCTCAGAGAGTCTGATTTGACCATTTTTTATTTGTTACAAAGTGGTGCCACAGCAATCAGGTGGACTTCAGGGCAATCCCTGAAAAGTCTATAACTGATTTCCTGCTGTATCTGGTCCAAGACAGGAAACTGCAACCAAGTACCATGGGGCAGGAGTTGGTCTTTGTCTCCTTCAAGAAAGGCTTCAACAAATGTTTTCCCCTGCCACTAGCTCATGGATCGAGCAGACTGTGATCCTATGCTATGAGCTCTCAGACCAAGAGGCCCTTACCCTACACCAGGTTAAGGCCCATGATGCGAGGGCCTTTGCTGCTTCTAAGGCCTTCCTATCGGGAGTTTTTCCTTAGGACAGCTGTTATCAGCCTGCCATTGGAGGTCAAATAACACCTTCACACAGTTTTATCTGAAGGATGTGGCTTGGGCTGATTCCCAGTTTTTATTTTGGGCCCACCAGCCCAGTAGTGGCTGCTCAGCAGATTCACCAGTTGCCCTTTTTGACTGAGCATATTTGTACATATGTATATATTGTACTTATTTTATTTTAAAAAGCCTTGATGAGCTTCATATATTGATCCTTTGCAAGGTTTATTTCCTGGGACTGAAGTCCTAATGCTCTTCCCTACTTCAGAGCAGATCTGTAAAAAGGGGGGGGGGGGGGCAACAACCGTACACTGCCGGCGACCGGGTAACCAACTTTTAGGACCCACTGGAGTCCTGGTTGGCTTCATTTTTGACTTAATTTTTGAGTTCACTTGAAGTCCCTATAGTAACTGACCTGCCTACCAAGCAGTAGTTATTCAGCAATTGTCCTTTGGGTAGGATGTATTAACGCAATAAAATTGCAAATTTAATAAGTAAATTAAATTTTTAGCCCCTATTATTGTTCATCGGCAATCCCCTATTATTGTTCATCGCCATCTTTGTTTCCAAATGTTTGAAGATAAATGTTTAATAAGCATTCTGAAAGGTGTGAAAAGGTGAAATATTTACCCATTGGCTGTATATGCTAGATCGATATCACTACTAGCGCACCAGACAGTTGTATGTGCTATAGCAGAGGTATTGGTCTAGCATACCCAACTACTGTGTACACAAGATCTATATCACTGCTAGTGTGCCCAATGGCTGTGTATGCAAAATCTATATCACTGCTACAGTACCCAATGGCTGTACACCCAAGATGTATGTCACTTCTAGCCTACGCAATGACTGTGTAGACCTACTGACATACACAAGTATCCTGTAATCCAATTAAGGCAATAAGCTCTATTTATCTAACGGTTGTGCACCCTAGATTTTTTTATTGTTGGTCTACCCAGCAGCTGTATACTCCAGAATGAAATCACTGCAAGCATACCCAATGGTTGTGTACACAAATAACATCACTGCATGATTTATGTCACTGCTAGCAGACCCAATGGCAGTGTATAGTACTATAGTACTGGTATACCCTGTACCCTAGGCAGTGAACTCCATGTTCCCAATGGTTGTGCACCCAAGGTCAATATCATTGCTAGCATTCCCATCGGCTGTGTACACAAGATTTATATCACTGCAAGCATACCCAGCAGTTGTTTACACTAGTAGTGATATGGGTCTGGAGTACCCAACAGTTGTGTACACAAGATCTACATCACTGCTAGCATACCCAACGACTCCAAATTTTTTACAGCGTACCCAATTTCTCAGTACCCAAGGCATGCAGGAAGCAGTATGTATCTAATTGTTCACTCAATATCAGTGCCTTTTACATTGAGGTCATCAGGCAATACCAAAGACATTGTGAAGTAATAAGTTTTTTAGGGGATTTTTTTCGAGTAGTCAGAAATGAGCAAAGGATCACTCTCTGGATCAAAATTATTTGGCTTGGCATAGGTTTGCAGCATGAAACCGCTCTGTTTGTGGGCAGAATAACTTAGTTATTGTTACATTTTGACAAAATTCAAAGGACATGTCAGAAATAAGCTGAGGAAGAAGTGATAAAAATTTGGGTATGCCAGCAGTGATATGGACCTTGTGTGCATTGCCAAGATCTATATCACTGCTTGCATATACAGCTGTTGGGTATGATAGACTGATATAATTAGTATCACACACAGCCATTGTGTAAATGATCACTCCAATTGTGAAAATATGGGTACAAAAAACACTTGTGATACAATGTCTTTAAAACAGTTGATAGGAAAGATTTCAAAAACATTTTAAAATGATGTGTATGAAAACCAGTTGCTATTAAACATTTGAAAAACATTTTCAGAGCAAACATTTAAACAAAACAGTGTCAACAAATGTTGTTTAAACGTTTTATGCATACTGTTTATCAAACATTTTATGATGAATGTTTGAAAAACATTTAGAGCATAACCTTCATTTGTTCAACCATTTCATAAATATTTTTAAAAAAATGTTTCCTGTCAAATCTAGTTTCTTAAGTTATTTTAGAAACATTTAAAAAATGTCTTCAGCAAAAACATTTGTACAGAGTATGTTTATAAAGCGTTTTTTAAACATTCTTGTATTAATGTTCACTTGGAAGGACCTAGTCTGTGAGGACCTACAGGGATGGCCCGGGAGACCTAAAATCAGATCTACTCCTGATCTGTCTTGACAGTTTAACATATCTCTCACTGAGCTCACACAGATGCATACATACAGTAAAACCTTCTAACAGACCTCATTGGAGATTGCAAAGGCTTTATTATCAAAGAGACCTGGCATAGCTTTTTTAGTCGCATATGTGTCCACCTAATAAAGGTCATTGGTAGCCAAGTGGTTAGCAAGTTTGGCAGCTAATCACAGGTGGTCACCTCTGTGTGGCTTTGACTCTCACAAGTGACAATTAATGTTGAAGACATGTCCCAATATGATCCTGCCTGTTGAATGGGATGTAAAACTTAACGTTGACTTTGTCTGCCTAATGGAAACTATGGTCAACCTAATTTATATAATAAACAGCCAAGACAATGCATTTCACAAAAAATGGCAGTTTATTGCAGGCTGGTGTTTTTCCCTGAACCTGCATATAACCCAATAAAATGTAATAATATTTTGTAACAAATTTTAAATTCATTCATAAGATGTACAAAAAAAGGAATTTATTAGGCAGTGACATTTATTACAAAATTTACGGTACATGTGATAATCAGTATTCAACATCAACTTTATGTTGGTATTGTGTGAAAAAGAAATAATGAATGAAAAGGCAGTGATTACCTAAATCTGTAAGTATGAAATACAAGTTTTATTATAGTATGACATAAATAAGTTTAAATAGTTCTATTTCCACACTGTTATTTTCCTTATAACATACATAACAAGATGCAAACCGCTCGACTTGATGTGACGTGCCTTGCAAGTGTTATAAACTTGTATTATCAACCATCCATTGTTTGTATTTGAAGCTATGTTGGAATACATTAAAATACACCCCAAAATGTTAACTTATTTTCAATGGATTTCTCCCTACTGCGGACACATGCACACTTGAACACACATCCAGACACAAAATAAGTACTTTGAAGATATTAGTTCACAATGGCGTGGTCCATTCTCTGACAGACATAATTATAAGAGTTAATTGATAAGATTGGCACAAAGTGCACTAGAAACCATTGAGCGCTCATGTCCAGAGTAGCATTTCCAAAATGTTGGAGGTTTATTGGTATCCAGAATATGAAGTGGATCTGTGATAAAATGTAATTATGTCTTCCCTTGACTAAGCCCTCCTACTAAAAATTTATCATTTTATCATCAAAATATGTTCAAGACAAATAGACACACAAAAACAAACTTCTGGTGGAGGTACAAATATTGGATAAGAACCACTTCTTGGAGAAAATCAGGGTAAAATAATTGTGATGGCCTGCTAGAGAATTGAAAGAGAAAGAGAAGAAAAGTGAAAACAGAAATTAATATAAATGTAAAAATTATGAATACACCACCACTCTCTTGGTTACTTTTGTCAATTTTAAGATATAAAATGAAAAGAAATATTTTTGACCAAAGACAGCAGATATCACAAGCTAGGTTTGTGACCTCACAGTGACAATGACACTGTGACATCATCAAGTAATGTCATCTTCAGAAAGCAAAACATTGATTTGCGTATGTGAGGAAGAGAAGCAGATTTCACTGTATTTGCTCAATTAAAAATAAGAAAAAAAACCCTCTCCTGACTTTAATTTTCCAACAAATTACACCAAATTTGGAGGAATCCGTCTGTACCCCATGAAATATCTGCCCACCACATTTGAGCTCCATTGATGTTACAGTTTTGGAGTTATAAGGGCAAAACAGTGCACAGACAGACAGACACAAACTGATCACCCTCTCCTAGCGTTGAGCGTTAATTAAGACTAATTAACGTTGGCTAAAACTAATTCTAATTCTATTCTAATTCTAATTGGACTTTTATAGCACTTAATCTCCTTGAACAAAAGGACTCTAAGGTGCAACAAAACCATAAAAGCAGTCATCCAAATTTCAATATCCAGAGACAGAAGAGGGGTCAAACACCGCGGAGAACGCCAGGGGATGAACAAGGCTAAGGTGGGTATGCTTTGGTGTACAGGTAGGTTTTAAGCTCCTTTCTGAAAGAGGCTAGGGAGGGCATTGCACGAATCTCATCTAGAAGAGCATTCCAGACAATAGGAGCATCAAAAGCAAAACTATTACCAAACTGTTTGACAGATTTATGAACAGAAAGATAGCACTTTGGAATGACAAGGCAATTGCCACCACTTTGACTGCGCCTGGTACGGTAAGAACTGCTGTAGGATGAGAGATATGGAGCAAAATACCTAGGAAAACCTGTGTGAAGAAACTTGTAAATAAGTGTGGCTGTCTTAAACATTATGCGCTGTTCAACAGGAAGCCAATGCAATTTCTTAAACACAGGAGTTATACTGGTGTATCGACTGGTGTTTGATACAATTGTGGCTGCACTATTTTGGATGCACTATAATTTATGCAGATTGAACTTGGAGAGACTCCTGAAAAGTGAGTTGCAGTAATCCAACTGACTACTAACAAGAGCATTAGCCACAAGTACAGAAACATCGTGAGTAAGAAACCGCCTGACATGTCTGAAATCACGGAGTTTCACAAAACAACTTTTGCATATATTCTGAACATGCTTGGACAATGACAAATCAGAATCGAACCACACACCTAAATTCTTGACTGAGCCAACAGGGCAGATTGGGTTGCCCAAAATATTGATAGGAAAACATGCTTTCAACTTGTCCCTCTCGTCTCTTCGAACCAAAGATGATAAACTTAGTCTTGTCAGGATTCAACTTCAGCTTGCTAGTAGACATCCAATCTTTAACATCATTTAGGCAACTGTTCAAGTGTTCAAAGGCAACAGATGTATTCTTCTGGGATAGATGGTGTACAATGAGAACAATAAAGGGCCCAGGACAGAACCTTGGGGGACGACAAAGTAGAACAAATTTTTATTGACTGATAACGGTCTGTTAGGTAGGAAGTGAACCATTTCAGAACAGAGCCACTGATGCCGAACCAAATATGGAGGCAACTAAGAAGAGTGCAATGATCTATGGTATCAAAAGCGGCGGACAAGTCGGGTAATATTAATGCAGTGGGTTTACCTCTTGACAAAGATAAGTGAACTTCATTTTTTATGGAGAGAAGAGCTGTCTCAGTTGAGTGACCGGCTTTATATGCCGACTGGTATGGGTTGTCTAAGTTCTGACAGCTGTTTAGCAACCACGTGTTCTACCAGTTTTGATATGAAACTGAGGCCAGATACAGAATGATAATTCTTGAGGTTGTCTGAAGGAAGATTTTCCTTTTTAATAAGAGGAGTGACAACAGCAGTTTTGAAGGCATCAGGGACACAATCCTCCTTGAGACAGCAGTTGAACAGCTTTGTAAGCGATGGTAACAGTATGTCAATGCATTCCTTGATAAGAAATGTCAGTCAGGGGTTTAACAGGCAGGATTTTGTCGGTGAGCTTTTAATTATTTTATCGACATCATCTTCGGAAACTTGAAAGTAAAAGACAGTAATTATTAGACAATCTGAAGGAGGGTGAACCTCATTTACAGTATCAGAGGGAGAAAAAGTGTCTCTAATTTTCTTAATTTTGTTCGAAAAAAAGGAGGCAAACTGGTCAGCCAATGACTTTTCAGACTCATGTGATGGAAGTGTTGCATCAGAGACCCTGTTCAGGGTTTTATGCAGCTCACGCCATAGTTTTCTAGAGTCATGACTATTGTCTGAAATCAGTTTGCTGTAATAGTCTGACTTATCCTTGTTTACAAGTGCATTGCACCAAGCAATCTGACGACGAAGCCGTCATTATATTACATTATATTACTATTACATCAAAAATGCATTAAAGTGAAGTTTTTTGTTAATTTCAAGTTTATGAGGTGGATTTTGTTTTGGGTAAGAAAACTGTTGGTTACAACTGTACTGAGTTTATTCTGGCAAAATGTCACATTTGTAGCCTAACAATTTTTACCCTACAGCCCTTGAGGGGTGTCGGGGTATTGTATTCACCCACAGTTAGGGTGGGTGGGTCAGCAGTGGGAAAAAGTTTGTCCCGGCTGTATCTCAGAAACCGTAAGGTGTAGGAAGTTGTTACTTGGTAGGGACATTGGTTAGCGGTTGTATGTGTGCAGCATCATGGTGTGACCTTGATTTGACCTTGTCATAGTGACCTTGACCTTTAAACTCTTGTTGCACCTTTGGGTCTGTCTTTTGATGCAGATTAAGCACCGTTAAAGTTATATTAGAATTCATTAAGATTTTTGGTTTACTGATAAATGCTGTCATTTTATTATTGAATTATCTTGTTTTAATACTTCATCTTTACATACATTTCTTTTCCTTAGATATTTTTTTCTCTACTTAAGCATTATTTGGACCTTAATATAACTGACACTGCTCTGAAAGTATCTTGAACTTTGTACTGTTACACTACTTCTATATCTCATGGTGTTGAAAAATATTTCCCCAGGCTGCGGGGTACGGGCATCTCTGATGCTATTTTTTGCTAATTGTCTTTCATAGATCTGATACCTTTGTAGCATCTTTGCATTTTCACTCTTCAAGTCCTCAATTTCCTGTTCTTAAAAAGTCATTGATTCTTTGAAATCATCCAACTTATCCTCTAGAGCCTTTAACTTTTGTCATATGCCTTGTCTCTTGCTTGCACAGTTTCTAATATTCTCTCCTTGAAATCCTTAATCTCCCCATTACTTCTTCTTTCAGTTTATTCATGACTATATCCATATTTTTTCAAATGCCTGTTTAAATGCATCTAGTTTATATGAGATACTGGTCACTGTTGATTCTATGGTTTCCTGATCTATTCTGTCTTCTGACTCCATATCCTGAAGAGGAGAAATGACATTCCTTTTTTCTCTCTTGTTTGATTTTGGAGTTGTAGTCACCACCTTAAAGAAATCACTAATTTTATTTTGCTTTCCAATTTCTTTAAGAGGTATACTCTCTTTCACATATGTACTTTGGTCTAGTTTTGATGTGTTGTTTTCTTTATCCATTTTTACATGTGAATGCTCTATTTCTTGGTAACATTGGTTCTATATGTTTGTTCTATATGTTAGAAGTGTCCTGACTTGTGCTTGACATTTCTTTGGTCATTCACTCATGTGAACCTGTACAAATGTTTCCAACTATAATGGACCTTTATTGTTATCCAGTCAATTAACATTTCCAAATATAGTGTTCTATTGTTGTTCTATACAATTGATTCACAGCCACAATATTGGTTCTATATAATGTCTTGGTATATTGTGCTTAAATTGTTTGTAACATTAAATTTTTTCCAGTCATAATCTTTATATTATAAGATTATCATCAGATTCCATAGCATTTTTAAAATCTACTAATACTAAAACGGTTCTTCAATATCATATATTTCCATTACTTTTTTACAACTTTTCACACCAGCATATTTTCCACTTGTCACTCTATCACTGACATCATTATTCAATGTTTGTCATTTATAATGTTTACAAAAATAATATCTATGTCCAGTACACAAAAGCTACAAAGATTCTATACATAATATAAATTATGTCATATTCATTATTAAAATTATAACAGAAAATAGCATCAGAGATGCTCATACCCCACAGCCTAGGGAAATATTTTTAACACCATGAGATATAGAAGTAGTGTATCACTACAAAGTTTCAGAGCACTATCAGTTATATAAAGGTCCAAACAATGTTTAAATAGAGAAAACAATGTCTAAGAGAAAGATAATGCATGTAAAGATGAAGTATTAAAACAAGACAATTTAATAACAATATGCCAGCATTTATCAGTAAATGAAACATTACGACACTCTTTATCTACATCTGGCATGGCCGATTTATGGTTTGGATGTTTTAAATATTACCCATGCATACAGAAGTGGCAATACATTCAATGAATGCTTATGTGTGGTGTTGGAGAAAGGCCTATGGCTCACTTGATGAAATTCCATCTGTTACAATGAGAACTTGCAAAAGGAAATTCTTAATGAATTCTAAATTGACTTTAACAGTGCTTAATCTGCATCAACAGACAGACCCAAAGGTGCAACAAGATTTTAAAGGTCAATACAGCAAGGTCAAAGGTCAATCAGTGTCACACCATGACGTGGCACACCTAAAACCCTCAACCAATGTCCCTACCAAGTATAAACCTCCTACACCTTGAAGTCTCTGATGTATAGCCTGGACAAGATTTTATAGCTCAGGGTCACTACAGCAAGGTCAAAGATCAAATCAAGGTCACACTATGACGTAGCACACCTACACCCCCTAACCAATGTCCCTACCAAGTATCAACTTCCTACACCTCTTACGGTTTCCAAGATATAGCCCGGACCAGGTTTTATAGGTCAAGGTCTCTACGGCAAGGTCAAAGGTCAAATCAAGGTCACACTATGACGTAGCACACCTACACCCCCTAACCAATGTCCCTACCAAGTATCAACTTCCTACACCTCTTACGGTTTCCAAGATATAGCCCGGACCAGGTTTTATAGGTCAAGGTCTCTACGGCAAGGTCAAAGGTCAAATCAAGGTAACACTATGACATAGCACACCTACACCCCCTAACCAATGTCCCTTCCAAGTATCAACTTCCTACACCTTACGGTTTCCAAGATATAGACCGGACCAGGTTTTATAGGTCAAGTTCACTACACCAAGGTCAAATCAAGGTCAGACCATGACGTTGCACACCTACACCCCCTAACCAATGTCCCTGCCAAGTATCAACTTCCTACACCTTACAGTTTCCGAGATATAGCCCGGACAAGATTTTAAAGGTCAAGGTCACTACAGCAAGGTCAAAGATCACATCAAGGTCAGACCATGACGTTGCACACCTACAACTCCTAACCAATGTCCCTGCTAAGTATCAACTTCCTACACCTTATGGTTGCTGAGATATAGCCCGGACAAGATTTTCAAACTCAAGGTCACTACAGCAAGGTCAAAGGTCAAATCAAGGTCAGACCATAACGTTGCACACCTACACCCCCCCAACCAATGTCCCTGCCAAGTATGAACTTCATACACGTTACGGTTTCCGAGATACAGGCCGGACAAACTATTTCCCGCCGCCCGCCAGCCTGCCCATCTGGACACCATGGGTGAAAACAATACCCCAACAGCCCTTAAGGGCTGTGGGGTAAAAATGAAAAAGAGATCCAGTTCATCAAAGAGGACACACTACAAATTCAAGCTAAATCATTGAGTGCAAATTTAGTATTTTACAATATACCTGAGCAGGGAAATGAGAATAGCCAAATGACTGGGGATATTTTAATGACATTTATCAGAGATGAATTGAAAGTTCAGTCACAGGATATCAGTGTAATTGTCTTTGACAGAGTGCATAGGTTTGGAATAAAGCTTAGAGGAAAATCCAGACCTATAGTGGCTAGATGCAACCCCTTCAGGGGAAAAGAAAGAGTGTTGAGACATGCCAAAAATCTACTATTTGAGACATGCCAAAAATCTTGATAAGGCAAAGAACTACAGCATCAGTGAGCAATTGCCATCAGAGCTACAGGACAGGAAACAAAGACTTTTGCCTGTGTTTTGGGAAGCCAGACAAAAACACAAAAAAAAATGGATAGGAGAAAAACTGATAGTGGAAGGGAAAGTTGTAACAGCACACAAGAATAAAATTATGGATGTCAACACAGACATTTTGCAAAAAGCCATTGAGGTGAATGTTAAATCTGCCACCTCCACAGCACATTCCAGGGACACTTACTGCCCATCAGATGCCAGGATGATGTGATACCAGCACTGCACACAATGAGAGCAGATCCAAGGATAGCTCATGCGGAGCACAATATATATGCTTATAGACTTGGACAGAAAGATAATGTGTTGGAACATTATGATGATGATAGAGAATGGGAGGCTGGTAGAAATCTGTTGGCACTTCTCCAGCAGAAAGACATCACAAACCATTTGATAGTGTCAACCCCTTGGTATGGAGGCAGTCACATTGGACCTATAAGATTCCAGCTGATCAAAGAGGCAGCAACCACAGCATTACAGTTATAGTAAAGATTTTAAAGACAATACATGTTTTGTGTTTTGATTGGATAATATTAAATTAACCATTGGAGACAGTGTGAGTTCTGTTATTATCTTATAAATCCACAAAATTAAAAGTATGTAAACTGATTATGTAAGCATGCAGGTTGGTGACAAAAAATATCTGAAAATATGTGTAACAATTTAAGCCAGTGTATATTTGTGACAGCTATTGTGTTAAAATTATAATATAATTATCTGACAATAGGCAGCACACTATTTCTCTACACTAAATCTACTAAAAGTATATATATACTAGGTGTTAATCTATCAGAAATCAGGTTGACATAAAGCATTGGCAGTTAACTAGTCATGGTAATGTTATTTGGGTCAATACAGAAATATACCAAATTGAACATACATACCTAACCAGTGTAACCACATGCAAATAATCAGAGGTTAAAGGTTTAACAGTTAAATGACTCTGTATACCTATATAAGAGACGTTTGGGTGCATGTGTTTGATAAAACATACCAAAGATATAAAACTACCTTGTGTACACATTCAGTTTTCTGCTTATAGAAGTATCCATGCCAATTGTAAGTGCCAAGAAATGCTACAATAGTAAATATGTACATACTAATTAATTTTCTTTGGAGCTTACAGATATAGTAATTCAGGTGATACATATTTGAAAATGTATAGTTATGCCTTATGTTATTGCATACACAGACACTAACATGTATCTTCTCTTAAGGTCAGACTGACTACAATAATGTGCTCACAAAGTTAAATATTATTACATGTAATTAGTAGTCTGCTTAAATGTGTTTTTACTTTAATTCATAATCAAAGACAAGTTCAATTGAATATCATGTGATAATAAGCATTTATAAGTACAAATTAAATGTGGATAAATTAATTGTTTATTAAGTATCGGGTGTATGAGATGAATTATAAAACTTAATAATCCAAAACTCAAGAATATGTTTCAATTAGATGTTTGACTAAAGTATATTAATTGGGTTTCTTCGATAAATATGTAATATCTATGTTATTTCCACATAGATAAATATATAAACTTTAACATATTAAATTGAAATCCCGCAAGTTTAATTTAACAGAAATGGTTACTTTGTTCAACTCTGGTAAGAGGTGTCACAAAGTGTTTTTAAGTGTTAAAAATTTAAGATTATGTGTTTTATGTGTGTTCTTAATGTTCTTGATTGTGAAGTCATTTTATGCGTTAAAATTATATTATATATGTGTTCCTAATGTTCATGTCTGTGTGTGCCCTGGGAAATGTGCAGAAAATTACAGAACATCAATATCTTACAGTGAAACAAATATCATTTAGTACACTTTCATTAAATGTAAGAGGCCTGAGAGACAAATTTAAACTTGATTGGGGTGGTGAGAATATAATTTTTCCCATGGATCAAACCATTCAAAAGGATGTCTCATATTAGTAAACAATAAAATTGATTTCAAACTTATAAAAAAAGAAACGGGCAATGATGGCAGATTAATTATATCTGAAGTTGAGATAAATGGTGAAGGTTATTGCTCAGTAAACATTTATGTACCAAACTAAATAAAAGATAGAGAGTATTTTTTCCAAGACTTAAAACAAAGAATCTATTTATTTGAGATTGATAATGAAAAAATTATACTAGGAGGTGACTGCAACACCATACAAACTAATATAGACAAGCATAGTGCTAGTGACTTAGTACAGGATGTGTCCATGACATCTTTAAGAAAATTAATTAATGATTTGGATTTATGTGATAAGTAAAGAGATGGGATATTGGAGATTTTTGCATCACTGTTAAAGATGAAGAATACATAAATTCCTTAAGGTCAAAGCTGGACCACTGGGGTGTAAAATATAAAGACATTGCAAGTAAGCAACTGTATTGGGAACTTACTAAATATGAAATAAGAAACTATTTAATACAATACTTAAAACAACAAAAAATGAAAATGAGGAATCAGGAGAATGACTTAAGAAAGAGACTAAACTTGTTAGAAAGTCATGATACAGATAATATTGAAAAAGAAGCGGAAATCGAGATTTTTCTTTGATTTAGTTTCGGAAAGTAAAAACAAATTCTGGCAAAATCATTACAGATCCTGAAGAGATAGCAAGCATTATATCAAAGACAATTCTATGAAAAATTATTGACCTCCCAAAGATGTAATAAGAGTAATTACTGTAGTTTTATTAATGATATGTGCATTCCTAAACTATCAGAAACTGAAAAATTACAATGTGAAGGTAAAATATCACTTAAAGAATGTTCAGATATTTTGAACAGTATATCAAAAAATAAATTTTCTGGAAATGATGGATTAACCATTGAATTTTACATTTTCTTTTGGGGTGAAATTGGCCAGTTATTGATTGACAGTTACAATGAAAGTTTTGATAAAGGTCAATTAAGTGCAAGTCAAAAGCAAGCAGTCATTACATTACTTCAAAATAGAAAAGACAAACTTTTTTTAACAAAACTGGAGACCCATATTATTATTAAATGTTGATTATAAAATCCTGACTAAAGTGATAAGTAAAAGAATAAAAAATGTTCTGCCATCCAAAATACATGAACATCAGTGTGGATTTGTACCAGGGTGCAAAATTGAACAGGCTATCAATATAATTCAAGATATATATCAATCTTGCGAGAGAATTTAGGTCAAATAATGGTATAACACAAAATTTTAATGGAATCAAATTGTATAGCAATAAAATTAATATCCTAGATCTTAATATGAAAACAATAAAAAAAAATAGAAATAGACACCCAGACCATTGAACATTTATTTTTGATTAAAAAAAAATTAAAACATTTTGCTTACAAATTATTGACCTTTGGAACAACTATAATACCACTAGAGTAATTTTGTCTGTAAAAGACGTTATCCTGGGGTATAAATTCCAGGATTTGAAATCAAATAAAGCATTGAACAGTATCATTCTGCTATCAAAATATTATATATATACTAGTTACATTACTGAGAAAAATATCAGCTTGAACAGTTTTTTTATGAAATTAAAGCAATATGTTGATACCTTCAAGTCTATCAAGACTAAAGATTTAGCTCATTCTGTAGTTGAGTCTTTCATAAATTGGTAAGAATTTTAAACATCAATTTGCATTCATATATATCACAGCACACTGTTGTGTTGTATGTGTAGTCCAGTTGTGTCATTAGGCGTATTGCACAACCATAATCCGTCGAATCTAGATTCAGATTTGGATTCTTTGGATTAGCTAGATTTGTGAAATACAATTTTCTGCAGATCTGAATCCAAAATGAAAACATAACATAAAGCAACATAAATATCATATTTTAATATAAATTAATATGCAGTAATATAATATTATCATATTACAGTATAATAAAAATTTCCCAAACATTAAAATTTCCAGCCACATGTTGCCACCATTATTTTACAAAGAATTTTGGGTAATCCAATGAATCTGAATCCATTGATCTACCTCGAGAGGTAGATCAACGGATTCATAATCAAGATTCAGATTCAAGTCACAACACAAGCGAATCTGTTGATCTGAGGAATCCAGATTCGATGGATTACGGTTGTGAAATACGTCTAATGTGTATTGTCCTTGTTTTGTATTCAGAAAGGGTAGTAAAATATTTTGAGAAAAAAAAATAAAAAAAAGAAAATATTGTAAAGCATAATTATCACTCATAACATATTGTGTAGTTTTAAACTTTGACATAAATGTATAATTGTAAGATGCCGATGAGAGGTTCTCCCACTCTCACCCTTCCGATTGTCATTGGAAAAGATCGAGTGAATAAAAGTTATTTTTCTCAAAAAACTAAAATAAAATAAATGACATACATTGTTAATTTTTATATTGAAATAAAATTGTTTAATTAATGTCTATTCACATTAGGTTTTAGGTCATTTCACGAGTAAACAAAGAATAAAAACATTGATCAGCTACACAGTACCAGTCTGAATTTATTATATACCTTGCAAATTTGAAGAATCAGCTTTCCCATGATTAACATACTAATGAAGACGGGTTTGGGTAGAAGTTTTAGTAGAAACATCAGATTTGCATTACTTTTAAATTGTATCAGAATTGGGAAAAATGAGGGATAATTTCTCTAATATTTTCCTGAGTGCTCTGGTTAGGACTAATTTTTTCAGCACTCTCTTTAACAATATAGATTTTAATTTTAATCACGAAGAATATATATATATATATATGACACTCAAATATATTTAGACCTCAATCTCATAAATTCAACTTTGCCTTGTCAGACACGATATCTTGAGGGTCAATCAAACTCAAAAGGTTAAATCATCTTTGTGGCTGTAGATTTAAATTTAGCTATTGATCACATGTGGGATACAATAAAAGTCTTTATAGTTTCAATTCATCCTTTTTTTGTTCAGTTTGCAAATTTCATCTGAGGGAATATCTTAATTTTTATCAGTTTAAAATGAATTGATTATGGCGAAAATTATGGCGTTTTGTCCTTCTCAGTTGTGATACTATATTGTCGGTAAATATTTATTTTATGATTTTTTCGGCAGTCATACAGCTAGACTACCTTCGAAATATGTTTTTGTATACAAACTTTCCTAATATTGTTGTCTTATTATGCAGTAATACAAAATTAAATTGTGTCTAGAATAAGGACATAACTGATTATATTATGGTGATCAGTTTTGTTTCAATATTGTGTTATCCACAGCATCAGCATGTAATAATAACACGTCTTCATCGAAAGCAGTTTCATTGATCCAGTTACTGCTGAGGATGATTTAGGTGATGATAAGAGGGAGTAGTAGCCTTGTTCCAAACACTGTCATTTGATTTTTACCATCAAATCATAAACTACAGATACAGTTTGATAATTTCCGTATTTTGTGTACAATTTTTAATTTTGTTAATATCTGATAAATTGTGTTTGTTATTGTTTGTTCATCAGGAATAGTGCACTAAAGTACAGTACTGCATATTATCAGAAGCATCAGCTGGATTAATTGTTATTGCATACTATAATCACAATATATATTACTGTTGTACAAATGATACCTGTTACAGTTAAATTTCCTAGAGTAAAACTTGAAATCTCCATCAAATGTAACAGCATGTGCACTGAATATTATAGCATGATTTATGATTTGCATGTATATTTTTGGATAATTAAGTTGAATTTATGATGGAAATAGAAATGCTGTGAATTCTATTGGCCTTCATGTGGATGTATGCAATATAAAACTGTTTTACAAATATTTAGTTTGAAAAGGTGAGATTTTACAGAATCATACCACATCAATAAATAAAGTGTTGCTAAGTCAGTACATTATTTTTTTTTATTTATTTGTTGTACATGTATGTCTATTGTATTGAATGTGTAGATTCAACAGCATGGCCATTGAACGTACACATTAGCTAGTACACATTCAATAGCAATTAAGGAGCCATTGAATGTGCACATTCAATGGTTTAACTGTGGAATGTATACATTCCACAGCTGACAACATTGAATCTGTATCAACTAAATAAATTGAAATAACTTTAGCAATTAGGTTACTGTGTAAAATGTAATTTATTATTGGCATTTTCTTTATAAATCAAACTGTTATTATTAAACTTAAAAATAAACTTATCTAATACATGTTGATTAAAAGTTTTAGAGAATGATACACTTAAAGACCATAAAGTAATTACCCTGGTTTGAGCTGATCGATTCTCTTTTATTCTTTGAGGGACCAAAAATTTTAATACTTGTGGATTAAAGTAGATATAGTACGGAACAGAACTTTATTTGTACTTAAAGGCCTCAGGCCAAATGTACATTTAAATGTCAAGTTAAAAAATAAAGACATCATTTACAATGAGGGAACAGACTATCATTTCATTTTTAAAACACCATCCTTGTAAGCTTGCATGAATCACTCATTTTAAAACAATGATAAACATAACATGCTAAATTTTGCATTAAATTTTCACTTTCTGACGCCATTGTTATACATCTCCAACTGCTTGATTAACATAAGCTACCCCAAATCCATATCTGAACAGAATGTGTTTAACAATTGACAACCGATTTTTCTTTCCACATTCACATAAATTATATAAACTAATTACCTTGGCTTGAGGCCTTGAGTTGTTGCTGTTTCATTCGCTGAGGGACCAAATATTTTAATACATTTTAATTTTTTTTGTCTCCGGACTTTCATGAGAATTGGTGTAGTGGGATAAGTACCCGTCTCTTCACTGAAGTTAAGCAGCAGTGTGCTACATTAGTACTTGGATGGGTGACTGCTTCAGTGCACTCCTTATGTCTCTGATGGCTTTGCAACTTGCAACTTGGTTTTTCCCCAGATTTGGGTTAAAAAATGGTATTGCCCAGTATTGCCCACTTTTGGAGTATTGCCAAGCCCGGGATTTCCCAGGTTTTCCCGGGTAGGTAATACCTGGGCGGGTTTTTCATCTCAACCATGTTTGCAAGTCATGCTGGTAGACTGAAACCCATTTCGGCCTTGTTTTAAATATATATAGTGGCGCAGTCACTCACCATTGGTGGCAAAATATATGCCCTTCTGAAATTTGTGGTAAAATCTATGGTGGTGAAATCAACATACACCGTATTGCCCATATGAGGTTCAAATACAACAAAAGCTATAAATCCAGTCCCTGTATGCAGTCAAGTTTTGGTATTTGAAACAGGTAATGATATAACAATAAGCATTCATGTAAAATAGGCAAACTATACTAGGTACTCAACAGTATGCTATGTCCTTATTCAATTTTTATTACAACTGACTAATACTGACCAGGGGCCGGTTTCATGAACAGACTTAAGCCTTGAGTCAGACTCAAAAGTTGAGACTTTGTCTCAAATTTTGGAAATATTTTGCTGACTCTGTGAACTCAGACTCAATGCATTTCACAAACAAGCTCAACTTGAGACCTGGCTCAGTCACAGGCTCAAATTTGAGCCCATGAAGGAGGTGTCTCAAATTTGAGTCCAAGCTTTGATGCCAAAAAACACATACATAAAGTGATACAATTTGTTCCAAAATGAAATTGATAAATCTTGAAATCTTCTATTTTCATTTTATTTTGTAATTACAGCCATATATTCAATATTTACTAATAACAAAAGTCAATAGAATTGACATGCTTTATAGGCTATTATCAAGTGACAGGGTTCAAGGGTGGACTCAAAGCCAGACTCACCCTCAGTTGAGTCTCAATCTTATGGATCACTTAGAATAATATATTATCATATAATTTCTTTGTATTATGAATATTAAAGATATCTAAAATGATAATAATCATGAAATATAACTTTTTAAACTAAAAATAAGCCCACCAAATATATGAAATGAGATTAAAAAGTTGAGACCATAGCTTGAGACTGGTCTCAGCTGATCCACCCTTTGTGAAATCCATTTGAGCCAAAAACTCAGCCGAGACAAAAGTCTCAGATTTGAGACCCTGACTCAGCCTTGAGTCTGGCTCAGTTTGAGACTTTTCATGAAACCGGCCCCAGATGAGGTTTAAACATGACCAAATCCTATAAATCCAATCTTTGTCACCAGAATTGTGTAAATTGAAACAGATATTTTTATATTATAACCACAATCCTACAAGTCTAATTGAGATCAAATACTCAGTTGCATATTGTATTCTTGTTTGAAGTTATTTCATTATTTTTGATATGATCAGTATTGACCACTATTGACCAGTAAAAGGCTGTTTTATCTGGTTTTAACTACTGGCCCTGTCAGTACTAATATTGACCTTTTTATTTGCCATTTAACCCTGCCAAAGTGTGATATCATAATCAATAAGTTGTTTGTTTATAACATTTATACTTGTATTAAATAAGTCTTTGCATTCTATAACAGCATTTCATATTTGATTATTTATACATTCCATGCCTTGGGTCATTGAATGTACATATTCAATTAATTCAATCTATACATTCCATAGCTTAGCCATTGAATGTACACTTCCAATGATTTGCGCTACCTACACATTCAGTGGTTTGAACCAATGAGTGTACATACTCGGTGGTTATCTACATTCAGTATAACATATGTACAGTACAGTATATATTACAAATGTATAGCTAGTATTCTGTACAAAAGTTGCATAGCTCATTTACAATAATCTCAGTTCACCTTCTGTAAATTTAGTATTGTCATAGTCAATTAACATAGAAGCATCTCTGATTACATTGCATTTAATGTTTTCAGTGAGATCTAGTTCTTGATGTCTGAACCTTGCCATTTCTGAACACTGATTTAAGGCTATTAGAGAACAGAACATATTTGGTACAATTTAGATGGTATGTGACAAAGTTAACAATGTTAGTTATAGCTGGACTGCTACCATATAAGGTAAGCTGGCCACAGAAACTAAGAACATCATTTTTGTTGTTTATAGAATCTATTTTATAAAAAAACTTTGAATAAGCATTTCAGCATCTGTATTTCAATATGTATGCAAACTGGAAATAATTGAATCCACCATACAGCATCTGGTGGATACTATGGATTACGAATGAGTACGCCACCGCCACAGTGTGTAGAGATTTTTTTGTTACCTGTCTAGAGGGAAAGGTATTATAGGTAGGGTTCTCGGATTTGCAGGGTGTATGCATCATCACAAAATCTTGCCTGGGAATAATTTTGGCCTCACTTTGAATAACAGGATGGCTGCCACAGGCGTTTTTTTACTTTTAGCAAAGAGTTTGGTACCCCTCTAAAGCCAAAGGTATGATAAGTAGAGATATCAAATTTGCAGGATATATTCATCATTACATAATTTCTTTGAATTTATTGGTCAAACAAGCTTGTGTATATTCAATTTTGTTACCATCATTTGACATATTTGAAGTCATTTCATGCAGGGTCCCGCATCCAGCAACACCGTTTTAGGACTCTCAACAACAATTTACCACATTCACCACATTTATCAGTACAAAATCTTGCTTGGGAATATTTTTAGCCTCATTTTGAAAAACAAGATGGCTGCCACAGGCCTCTCTTCAACAGCCATCAAGGAGTTTTGCACATTCTGAGGCTTTTTCTCATCAGTAGAAAGTTGAATCTCTTTATGATTGACATTTTTAATAGATAAATATGTCCTCTATAGCCTACAGGCGTTTATCCTTGAAGCTTGTCCTTCAAGGTCAGCCCTTGGCCTGTAAAATGTTCCACGAAGTCCAATGTTTGGCAACTCAGTAAATTACTTAACACTACAACACTGTAATTAACAAGTGTCTTGGGGGCCCTGTGAGGTCTTTTGTTTAATCATAGTTTCTTATGTCCTCAATACTTTTCCTGCTGTTAAAGATCTAGGTCCATAGCTTATTGAGTAATAGTGTGAGTAGGTACTTTAAGTCATTTGCTTATGATCCCATAATGACTGCATTTACAGTATTTTACTAAAATATGTAGTTCAGCTACTTTCTCTGTACAAGATAGTACCTGTTCTTGAGGTCTAACTCAGTAGCGAAATGAATAATAGCTATTTTCTGTGTCTAAAAGTGAAGGAAATGAGCAAATGCTTTTTTCTTTTTAACCACTATAGTTACAATGTTTTGGTTAAATATGTTGCTACTTTTTGATGTTCTGTGTCATGGCAAATTTTCAGAGCTGTAGCTCCATAGCTAACTGAGTTATAGCTTCTTTGATTGATAGTTCAGCTTTGAGTAAATCACTTATAGCTGAAAAATGATTGAATGTAGAGCATTTTTGTGAAAAAGTTGTTCACCTACTTTTTGATGATCTGTTTCATGGCATATTTTTGGAACTGTAGTTCAGTAGCTAACTGAGTAATAGCTACTTTAAGACTTCATCTTTGAGTAAATGACTTGTTACTACAAAAACTATTGAATTTATCAGTAGAGCATTTTTTGTGAAATATGTTGTTCACCAAATGTTCTGTGTTTTAGCAAATTTTTAGAGCTGTAACTTCACATCTAATTGAGTAATAGCTATTTTGATATTTGGCCAATGAGTATTCAATTTAGAGGTATTTAAATCAAATATGTTGTTAAGCTACTTTTTGACATTCTGTGTCATGGCAAGTTTTTAGAGCTATAGCTCCACAGCCCCACAATAGCTACTTTGCTAATTTGCTAATGGGTAAATCATTTGTAACTTCAAAAGTACTAAGTTTAGAGGTTTTTATCAAATATGTTGTTCATCTATGTTTTGATGTTCTGTCAAGGCAAATTTTCAGAACTGTAGCTCTACTGCTAACTGAGCAATAGCTACTTTGACATTGTGCCAATGAGCCATTTCGGGCAAAATTTTGGACCCCCTGGATACTATCATACTAAGGACTATTCCTTTATGTCTTGTGAAAAATGTAGAATATTTTGAATTTCAACCGCCATCTTTAATTTAAGTGGAAATTGAAAAGATCGTTTCTCTAAAACCATAAGAGATAGAACAATTGTGGACAAATTTTGGACCTCCTTGGTAGTAAGGACTACTCCTCTAGTACCTCTGAAAAGTTTAGACTTTTCTGAATTTCAGACGCCACCGTGAATTTTGGTGGAAATGGATAATGTTGTTTATCTTGAAAATTCTGGACTCTTTGACTAAAAATCAGTGCTCCACTAGGACAGTCAACAAATTTAGACTTTTCCAAATTTTGGCCACCATCTTGAATTTAGGTGGAAATTGAAAATGTTGTTTAACTTGAAAACCATAAGAGATAGATCGATTTGGGGCAAATTTTGGACTCTATTGGTATTAAGGACTACTCTTAGGACCTTTGACAAGTTTAGAGTTTTCCAAATTTTGGCAAAAATTTAGATTTTTCATAATTTCGGCCACCATCTTGAATTTTGGCGGAAATGGAAAATGTCATTTATTTTGATTTTTCATAATTTCGGCCACCATCTGGAATTTTGGCGGATATGGAAAATGTCATTTATTTTGAAAAGATAGAGCGATTTTGGGCAAATTTTGGGTGCCGTAAGGTACTGAAGACTGCTCCTCTAGGACCTCTAAAATATTTAGACTTTTGAGAATTTTGGCTGCCATCTTGAATTTTTGTGGAAATGGAAAATGTCGTTTATCTCATAAACCATAAGAGATTGAGTGATTTAAGTCAAATTTTGGTCCTCCTTTGAAAAATCATGATTTTTCCAAATTTTGGCTGTGATCTTGAATTTTGGCGGAAATAGAAAATGTCACTTGTCTCGAAAACTGTAACAGATAGAAGGATTTTGGGCAAATGTTGGCTCCACTGGATAATAAGGACTAGTCCTTTAATGTCTGAATAATTTAGAATTTTCTTAATTTTGACTGCCATCTTGAAATATGCCATTTATTTTCAAAACCATGTTAGTTTTCCTTTTCTGGTAGATACATCTTGCATCTGACAACAGATGTGTCCTTGGTCTAGTTAATTAAACATCCCTGAAAGGATGCTTATTTGTTT
Source organism: Sabellastarte sp. h YS-2021 (assembly GCA_964017235.1). Taxonomy (NCBI): domain Eukaryota; kingdom Metazoa; phylum Annelida; class Polychaeta; order Sabellida; family Sabellidae; genus Sabellastarte; species Sabellastarte sp. h YS-2021. Next base: position 70,989,321 of record OZ024932.1, read on the forward strand.
TCACTTCAGTTTTCTCGCCGCTGCTGCATTATGGTCTCCCTTGAATATCTACCTTATTATGTCCACCCCCCTGGGGGGTGGATATATTATTTTTGCTTTTTCCGCCGTCCGATGTCCGTTGTCCGGCGTCCGGCGTCCGATGTCCGGCGTCACGCATGGTTTCCGCTCATTTAAAGGAAAAGTATTAGAGCTATTGTCACCAAATTTGGTATGCAGGCTTATTGGGTCAGTAGCTTGCTTGGGATTGCTTTTGGCTGTTGTACCTCTTTTGCTTACTGAGTAATACTTAAGTACAGCTATTTTCAGTACCCATTGGTTTCCGTGCATTTAAGCCAAAATAATTAAAGATATTTTACTACAATTTTGAATACAAGATTGTTATGTCCATAGCTCGCTTGGTATTGCATTTGGGACTGATAGCTTTGTCAGTACATGAGTAATAGCCATTTAGGTACTTCATTGTGTATTTTCAGTACTACTTTTGAGTAATTTGCTAATATCTCAGAAACCGTAAGAGATAGAGCGATTTCGACAGAATTTTTGACCCACAGGGTATCTAAGGAATGCAATCTATGCAATTTTCCAAAAATTTTCCCCTCCCCAAAAATGGCGGCCATTTTGAATTTTCGAATTTTTGCCAAAAATGGCAAAACACTAATTTGCTTCTATCTCCTTAACCGTGCGAGATAGAGCGATTTCGGCAAAATTTTTGACCCACAGGGTATCTGAGAATTCTACTCTTGCCAATTTTTAAAAAGTTTTCCCCTCCCCAAAAATGGCGGCCATTTTGAATTTTCGAATTTTTGCCAAAAATGGCAAAACACAAATTTGCTTCTATCTCCTTAACCGTGTGAGATAGAGCGATTTCGTCGAAATTTTCAACCCACAGGATATCTAAGGAGTGTACTCTTTGCAATTTTCCAAAAATTTTCCCCTCCCCAAAAATGGCGGCCTTTTTGAATTTTCGAATTTTTGCCAAAAATGGCAAAACACAAATTTGCTTCTATCTCCTTAACCGTGCGAGATAGAGCGATTTCGTTGAAATTTTCGACCCACAGGGTATCTACGGAATGGAATATTTGCAATTTTCAAAAATTTCCCCCTCCCCAAAAATGACGGCCATTTTGAATTTTCGAATTTTTGCCCAAAATGGCAAAACACAAATTTGCTTCTATCTCCTTAACCGTGTGAGATAGAGCGATTTCGTAGAAATTTTCGACCCACAGGGTATCTAAGGAATGCAATCTTTGGTATTGGCAAAACACTAATATGCGAGATAGAGCGATTTCGTCTAAATTTTCGACCCACAGGGTATCTGAGCAATGTACTCTTGGCAATTTTCAAAAATTTTCCCCTCCCCAAAAATGGCGGCCATTTTGAATTTTCGAATTTATGGCAAAACACAAAATTCCTTCTATCTCCTTAACCGTGCGAGATAGAGCGATTTCGTCGAAATTTTCGACCCATAGGGTATCTAAGGAATGCAATCTTGGCAATTTTCAAAAATTTTCCCTCCCCCAAAATGGCGGCCATTTTAAATTTTTGAATGTTTGCCAAAAATGGCAAAACACAAATTTCCTTCTATCTCCTTAACCGTGCGAGATAGAGCGATTTCGTCGAAATTTTCGACCCACAGGGTATCTGAGAAATGTACTCTTGGCAATTTTCCAAAAATTTTCCTCTTCCCAAAAATGGCGGCCATTTTGAATTTTCGAATTTTTGCCAAAAATAGCAAAACACTAATTTGCTTCTATCTCCTTAGCCGTGCGAGATAGAATGATTTCGTCGAAATTTTCGACCCACAGGGTATCTAAGCAATGTACTCTTGGCAATTTAAAAAAATTTTCCTCTTCCCAAAAATGACGGCCATTTTGAATTTTCGAATTTTTGCCAAAAATTAAAAAACAGAAATTTGCTTCTATCTCCTTAACCGTGGAAGATAGAACGATTTTGTCGAAATTTTTTACCCAACCAATGTAAAAAGGCATGAAGCTGAAATAATTTACATGTATACTAATAAATATTTAAGCATCATTCATATATTTTACAAATGAAACAGGGTCTTGTAAGACTACTGTACAATTTTTGCAAATGGTTCATGGGGTGGACATTACACATGATAATGTGTGTTCTTCTATGCTATCCTGTTTCTATTTATATGTCGCAGCTACTATCAACAGGGCCTCCTATTTCTAGTTTAATTAACTTTTCACAATTTATGACCATAGTAAACAAAATAAAGCTTATATTTTTAACCAGAGCCCTTAAGGGCTGTCAGGGAATTGTTTTCACCCATGGTGTCCGGGCTGTATCTCAGAAACTGTAAGGTGTAGGAAGTTGATACTTGGTAAGGACATTGCTTAGGGGGTGTAGGTGTGCAACGTCATAATGTGACCTTGATTTAACCTTTGACCTTGCCCCAGTGACCTTGACCTATAACATCTTGTCCGTCCTATAACTCAGCAACCATAAGGTGTAGGAAGCTGATACTTGGTAGGGACATTGGTTGGGGGTGTAGGTGTGCAACGTCATGGTGTGACCTTTAGCTTTGGCTCTGCCAAAGTGTGTTCACCTGCCATATTGAGACATGCTTCTCTTATAACAAATATACATGGATTGCTGTAACTGATTATTATATGTACTTTTACATAATTGTGCTATTTCCATTCTATTCTCCAGTTAATAAATTTTACAGCATCGTAATTTTTAGTTTACTGATTAATACTTTCATCTAATGCAACATCATGGTGTGACCTTGATTTGACCTTTGAACTTGCCGTAGTAACCTTGACTTATAAAATCTTGTCCGGGCTATATTTCAGAAACTGTAAAGTGTAGGAAGTTGATACTTGGTAGGGACATTGGTTAGGGTGTGTAGGCGTGCGACGTCATGGTGTGACCTTGATTTGACCTTTGAACTTGCCGTAGTAACCTTGACTTATAAAATATTGTCTGGGCTATATCTCAGAAGTCGTAAGGTGTAGGAAGTTGGTGTGCCCTTGATTTGATCTTTGACCTTGTCATAGTGACCATGAATTTTAAAATCTTGTCTGGGTTGTTTCTGGGATTCCCTTTACGGTGTAGAAAGTTGACACTTGGTAGGGACAATGGTTAGGATGTGTAGGTGTGCATCATTGTGTGACCTTTAGCTTTGGCTCTGTCAAAGTGTGTTCATATTTGAGACATGTTTCTCTTATAACAAAGATTTCTGGAGTGATGCAACTTATTATTATATGTAGTTTTTCATAATTGTGTTATTTCCATTTACAGTTTTTCTCCAATTAATAAATTTTATAGCTTCATAATTTTAGTTTACTGATTAATGCTGTCATCTTGCTATTCAATTGTCTTGTTTTAATACTTTATATTTATATACATTTTCTTTCTCTTAGACAATATTTTCTCTACTAAAACATTATTTGGACCATAATATAACTGACACCGCTCAGAAAATGTTATTTTACTATATTGCGTTTAACCTTTGGGGACGGTTTGTTTTTGTAAGCAAACACATTTTTTCTAGTTTATATATTTTGACTGCTGTCTGTATATAAATGAAATTTTGTAAGTAGGAGCAACACTGTGAATTATTACATTTATGTTTGTAGAGGGACATGGGAACTTTTCCATTGATTGCTATTTTGTGAATTATGTAATTTAAGGCCCATTTTCAATAATTCAAGAGAACAATATGAAAAGATTTTAATTCATGTCCGGTGTTTACTGGTTGCCAATATTTTAGAAAAGAACTGGAGTTGCTAGAGTTTTCTTTGACCAAAATTCAATACACTTTTTTCTCACAGGTGTTAAAAAAATTGTGAACATTAGGGTCACTTTTTTAGGCTACACCGTATCTTTTAAACTGAAAAACCAATTAAAAGGGTTTTTTTTACATTTGGCACACATTTAGTTGTGCTTTGTGTCTGATCTTAGACATATTAGAGTGTATAATTTTGACAATTATCCAACTTCTAAATATACATTAATGATGTATGTTATTCTAGGTGTGTAAGCAGCTAGCAGAAGTGTCATTTTAAACACTATGGGGGTTAATCATTCTTCTCACAAGTCAGTTTCATTTGATGCTGATTCAGAAGGTTAGTACAGAATACATTGTACTTCTTTTACTTGACAACCTTTGCGTTTTTATAGTTTGGTTTAAAATAATGATATTTTTAACTCCTCCAAAAATAATAGAAAATAACATTGTGTAAATAAACACACATAAAATATTTAGTACCATGTAAATGGGGTAAGGAATTGTTATGTTGTGGTAGCATGACTTACTACAATTAAACTGATTAAACTAAGCTACAATTTTGTGTGTTGACTATTGTAATTTTTTTTACCGAACTTCCATTTTTACACCGTGAAGTGGTGCAATTAAAGTTGATACTTAAGGTTGTGGTCTATTTTTATTGCGTTATTTCAGAGTTGGGGTTAAATCCTTAATTATAATTATGCACCACAATATGAATATAACCTCTTCAATTTACATGCTCTTTAGTGGAAGTAATCTCCAATGCAATGGCAAGTTTATGTAAATTGCAATTTTGCATAAAACTGAACTACTGTCTTTGAACCTGAAGAAATATGTACATAGAATTTCTTAATATTTTTTTCTCATTTAATAATCGTTTAATTCTTTTACATTGTATCAGAAGATCACTGTTTTGTGCTTAGGTGTTTTGTGAGTATACTTGTACTTCCCTATAGTCCCACAATATCCAGTTTTATTTTTTGAGTAATTTTAGTTAAACATCTTCTGTGAAGAAATCTGTTATTATAAATATCATGTTCATAAAACATTAATTAAGTTCAAGTAATGGTAATTTCACTCCCATTCCAATAACTTTAGCTTCTGAACTTATTGCACTTTTATGACCATAAAAATGTAAATTTGATGTTTTGATCAATCTCCTTATTACTTTATGTATTGACTACCTGAAGATTTCATGGATTTACACTTAAATTGTACTTTTACTCCTTTCCAGTACTTTCATTTATAATTTATAATTATAGAGTGATTGCTGAAATTTATTTAAAACAAAGATCAAGACTATAATATACTCACAAAATCTTTTTCATGTGCTTTCAGTTTGTAATATGGAGCAAAACAAGTATGACCTCACTGGTAATCGGACCAGTAGTTCAGTTTCATGTTGATGTGTATAAAGTTGTCATAAAGCTTATATTTTATTGACTGTAACTGGTAATGTCTCAAATTATGAATTATATCTTCTTTAATTCCCCATGGATGGCCATTTCCTACTATTACGTAATAAGTTATAAACATTGTTATAATAAATAAAGTATGACTCAAAAAGACTAGTCAACAAACATTCCATGTCTGAGACTTCTAGATTTACTGTATGTCAGACATGTCTGTACAAGATACATGTTATATTTCAAATATTTATAACTATTTTATCAACCTAAACTATCTAGCTCTACTATGATTGCTGTATCATTCTATTTCCAGGCTATTAACAAAATTTTGCAGTCGTTTTTCGCTATAACATTTGAAACATTTCGGTGTACTTTTTATGTCAGCTGACTTGTCAGTCAGCTGACATTATGTCGTCACTCTGCGGCGTGGGCGTACGCGTCCGCGTGAACAACTTCTTCTCCAAAACTACAAGGCCTAGAGACGTGCTGTTTTTTTTAAAAGATACCTTATCTATCGAGGATGAAAAATTGTTTAAGGCATGCAAATCTGTCTGTTCGTCTGTTTGCTAGAGACATTACAAGGGGGGTACCCCCACCAAAAGTGTGAAAATTTCAACACTTAATCACAATTTTCTCAGTGACTATTGCAGGGATTTCTCTCATATCTTGCATATATGTACTAGGCCACAGGTAGATTCTCTTGTGTGAGTATGAGACCTGGATCTGTCTTACTTTTTTTTTTATAAATTTTTTAATAATTTTTAATGCATTAAAATTCATGAAATCATGCACAAAATCATTTATAACTTGAAAAGTGTTGCATTTAGAGCATTTTGTTAAAATATGTTATTCAGCTACTTTTTTCATAGCTACAATATGGTGAGTAAGTTGGGTGCCTGTCTCAATAGCTAAGTGAGTAATAGCTACTTTTGGGCTTTTCAGTAACTTCCATCATGAGTAAAATCACTTGTAACTTAAAAACTATTGCATTTAGAGAATTTCGTATAAATATGTTATTCAGCTACTTTTGGGTCAGCTATAACATAGTAAAATTTTAGACCTGTAGCTCATGGCATAGCTGAGTAATAGCTACTTTTAGGTTATCACTGTTGAGTAAATCGCTTATAACTTCAAAACTATTGCATTTAGAGAATTTCGTATAAATATGTTATTCAGCTACTTTTGGGTCAGCTATAACATAGTAAAATTTCAGACCTGTAGCTCATGGCATAGCTGAGTAATAGCTACTTTTAGGTTATCACTGTTGAGTAAATCGCTTATAACTTGGAAACTATTGCATTTACAGTATTTTGTTTCAATATGTTATTCACCTATTTTGGGATCAGCTATAACATAGTGAAGTTTCAGATCTGTGGCTCATTGCATAGCTGAGTAATAGCTACTTTGAAGTTCTCACTATTGAGTAAATCACTTGTAACTTAAAACCTATTGCATTTAGAGAATTTCGTATAAATATGTTATTCAGCTACTTTTGGGCCAGCTATAACATAGTGAAATTTCAGATCTGTAGGTCATGGCACAGCTGAGTAATAGCTACTTTGAAGTTCTCACTATTGAGTAAATCAGTTGTAATTGGAAAACTATTGCATTTACAGAATTTCGTATAAATATGTTATTCAGCTACTTTTGGGTCAGCTATAACATAGTAAAATTTCAGACCTGTAGCTCATGGCATAGCTGAGTAATAGCTACTTTTAGGTCATCACTATTGAGTAAATCAGTTGTAACTTGAAAGCTATTGCATGTACAGTATTTTGCTTAAATATGTTATTCACCTACTTTTGGGTCAGCTATAACACAGTAAAATTTCAGACCTGTAGCTCATGGCATAGCTGAGTAATAGCTACTTTGAGGTTATCACTGTTGAGTAAATCGCTTATAACTTGGAAATTATTGCATTTAGAGTATTTTGTTTCAATATGTTATTCACCTATTTTGGGGTCAGCTATAACATAGTGAAGTTCCAGACCTGTGACTCATTGCATAGCTGAGTAATAGCTACTTTGAAGTTCTCAATGTTGAGCAAATCACTTATAATTTGAAAACTATTGCATTTAGAGAATTTAGTATAAATATGTTGTTCAGCTACTTTTGGGTCAGCTATAACATAGTAAAATTTCAGACCTGTAGCTCATGGCATAGCTGAGTAATAGCTACTTTTAGGTTATCACTGTTGAGTAAATCACTTATAACTTGGAAACTATTGCATTTAGAGTATTTTGTTGTAATATGTTATTCACCTATTTTGGGGTCAGCTATAACATAGTGAAGTTCCAGACCTGTGGCTCATTGCATAGCTGAGTAATAGCTACTTTGAAGTTCTCACTGTTGAGTAAATCAGTTGTAATTGGAAAACTATTGCCTTTACAGAAATTTATGCAAATATGTTATTTAGCTACTTTTGGGTCAGCTATAACATAGTGAAATTACAGACCTGTAGCTCATGGCACAACTGAGCAATAGCTATTCTCAGGCACTGACTGTTGAGTAAATCGGCTATAACTTGAAAAATATTGCATTTGGAGTATTTTGTTAAAATATATTGTTCATCTACTTTTGGGTTAGCTATAACATAGTGAAATTACAGACCTATAGCTCATGGCATAGCGGAGCAATAGCTATTTTCAGGTTCTCACTATTGAGTAAATCAGTTGTAACTTGAAAACTATTGCATTTACAGTATTTTGCTTAAATATGTTGTTCACCTACTTTTAGGTCAGCTATAACAGAGCAAAAATTCAGACATGTAGCTCATTGCATAGCTGAGTAATAGTTACTTTGAGGTTCTCACTCTTGAGTAAATCAGTAGTAACTTGAAAACTATTACATTTAGAGTATTTTGTTAAATATGTTATTCACAGACGTTTTGGTCAGCTATAACATAGTGAAATTGCAGACCTCTATGTCATGGCATAGCTGAGCAATAGCTTCTTTCAGGTTCTCACTGTTGAGTAAATCATTGTATCCAACCTGTAGGAAATCATGGGCTGGGAATCTGTTAATATGGTCCGATTTGACCTTGGAACCCTCCTTCAAGGTCAAATGAGGATAGCCAAACATAAAAGTACTTATAACTCGCTTATTATTGGTCCTAGAGGTTTGGAATGAAAACCAACCTATAGAAAATCATGAGCTGGGAATTTTTTGGTGTGGTCGGATTTCACCTTGGACCCCTCCTTCAAGGTCAAATGAGGATAGCCAAACTTAAAAGTGCTTATAACTCGCTTATTATTGGTCCTAGAGGTTTGGAATGGAAAACCAACCTATAGAAAATCATGGGCTGGGAATCTTTTGGTGTGGTCAGATTTCACCTTAGACCCCTCCTTCCAGGTCAAACGAAGATAGCCAAACTTAAAGTGCTTATAACTCGCTTATTATTGGTCCTAGAGGTTTGGAATGGAAAACCAACCTATAGAAAATCATGGGCTGGGAATCTTTTGGTGTGGTCAGATTTCACCTTAGACCCCCTCCTTCCAGGTCAAACGAAGATAGCCAAACTTAAAGTGCTTATAACTCGCGTATTATTGGTCTTGGAGGTTTGGGATGGTAAACCAACATATAGGAAATCATGGGCTGGGATTCTTTTGGTGTGGTCAGATTTGACCTGGGACCCCTCCTTCAAGGTCAATTGAGGATAGCCAAACTTACAATTGCTTAGAACTCGCTTATTATTGGTCCTACAGGTTTGGGATAGTAAACAAGCTACAGGAAATCATGGGCTGGGAATTTTTTTGTGTGGTCGGATTTGACCTTGGACCCCTCCGTCAAGGTCAAACAAGGATAGCCAAACTTAAAAAGTGCCTATGACTCACTTATTATTGGTCCGAGAGGTTTGGGATGGTAAACCATCCTAAATTCTTTGGCTGGGAATCTTTTGGTATGGTCAGATTTGACCTTTGGACCCCTTCTTCATGGTCGAACGAGGATATTGCATTTATAGTATTTCTTTAAATATTTTTAACCTACTTTTTACTCTTAAACAATTACCTTGTTACTTTATTTCATAATACCATTTGCAGGGCACAACTTTTTTGTCCTTTTTTTCTGTCAGCTTCGGAATATCTTTCGAACATGCTGTTCAGTTACCATTTACTGTATTTCTGTACAGCCCTTTCCCTGATAATTATGCTTTCCTCTCATTATCACCATCACAAATCAAAAACATTCAGTCAGCTGACACAGTGCCCGTTCACGGGCACTCTCCTCTTGTTTGTTCCACAAAATCATGTGTATACCCCCAAACAATTCTATTTTTAGAATATATAACTTCTGTTTGTGCATTGGCACAAAAACATGCAGAAGTCTAATTTTAAAATCATTTTGACCGAAAAGTGGAATGGACCTGATTCTGGTTCACGAATGATAATATTAGCATGTTTATACAAGATATTATCATTTTTAATGATGTGTTATTTCACAGAGATATAAGACAGAAATACCATACGTTCAATAGACAAAGTATGATATTAAATATGTATAAATAATTAAATATTATTTTAAAGTATTTGTAAATATTTTGACATCTGTTTATTTGTTTAATTCCATAAATATTCTTGATGCCCTCTGAGATGAACACAGGTCATTATGTTGTAGCAACAAAAAACATTTGTGGACTACTTGACATTGATATCTTTTTTATCACGTTATACAGTATTGCCAGAAATCCCACTGGGGAAGTTGTAAATTAAAGTCAGTGTTCATGTTTTGAGAAAGCCTTGAAAGGGAAGAGACTTGAGCTGACAGAGTTAGTTCAGCTCTTGGCTTTTGACATGGCAAATCTTTTATACTCATTATCCCCAAGCTGTCATTGCAGTTTTGTGCCAATGGGACAGCAATGTCAACACTGTGCAAGGGTAGATAATGTGATTTGTTCTCATACAGATTTGAGGTTGTGACCTTGACATTTAACTACTCAAAATATTACTGCTTCATGTTATTTGTGTCAGCTACATTCTGTGGTAAACTACCTTTCTGTATAATTTTCCTGAGGGGGGGGGAGAGAAATTATACAGAAAAGCAAATGTGCTCTAACAATGCAAAAGACTGTACATGTGAGCTTATGTAAAATAAAACTATTCTTTTACATACATCTCCTATTTTTAGGAGAACCAATTCCTCTCAGTTAGATGTGTCTGGGTGACTGTTGAGGGCAGTAACATTATTGTATTCCCGAAAATCAGGGATACTATGGATCATGCACGGTCATTGTCCGAATCCGCTGCCCATGTCTGCATCCGCAGAGATTTTCTTATGTTCAGCTTAAAGCCACATTTCTTTTTGGATTTCTTTTAAACTTTGCAATTGACTTGTTATGGCAGAAATCTTGTTTGACATGAATTACTTGTTCAGATTACACAAAAGCCCATTTTGAGGCCCTTTTATTTTGTACATGTATATGTTAATGCATTTATTAAGGATTGTAAACAATTGTTTTTAATTAAGCATCCCTGAAAGGGCGCTTCTTTCTAGTTCTTGGTTGAAAGTGTAAAAGTTTTGAAAGAATACAAGCTAAATAATGGTTTTAGTTTACCAAACTTGTTTTTCAACTTTTCAGTGGGATTTGTTTGTGAGTTTATTCATCTGTGTTTATGCTATAAAAATTTCCTTAACTATAAACATATAGCTTTCTTCCACGTCAAGAATGTGTTTGGCAGTGTTCACCTGCCATACTTGAGACATGCTTGTCTTATGACAAATATACATGGATTGCTGCAACTGATTATTATATGTACTTTTACATAATTGTGCTATTTCCATTGACATCTATTCTCCAGTTAATAAATTTTACAGCATCCCAATTTTTAGTTTACTGATTAATGCTTTCATCTAATGCTAATTCATCTGTGTTTATGTTACTTTAATACACAATGTTGATCATGACAAGTAATCAAACACATTCTTGACGTGGAAGAAAGCTATATGTTTATAGTTAAGGAAATTTTTATAGCATCCCAATTTTTAGTTTACTGATTAATGCTTTCATCTAATGCTAATTCATCTGTGTTTATGTTACTTTAATACACAATGTTGATCATGACAAGTAATCAAACACATTCTTGACGTGGAAGAAAGCTATATGTTTATAGTTAAGGAATTTTTTATAGACCACCAGGTAAACAAGTGATAGCATGAAACATTTTCCATTGAAGGTAAAGGGAGTTTGTTACCATGACACCACCATGTCCCTGAACTTTTTACCCCACAGCCCTTAAGGGCTACCGGGGTATATTTTCACCCATGGTGAAAAAGTTTGTCTGGGCTGTATCTGAAAAACTGTAAGGTGTAGGTTGTTGATACTTGGTAGGGACATTGGTTGGGGAGTGTAGGTGTACAACATCATGGTGTGACTTTGAGTTGACCTTTGACCTTGCCGTGGTGACCTTGACCTATGAAATCTTGTCCGGGCTATATCTCTGAAACTGTAAGGTGTAGGAAGTTGATACTTGTTACAGACATTGGTTGGAGGTGTAGGTGTGCAACGTCATGGTGTGACCTTGATTTGACCTTTGACTTTGCCATAGTGACCTTTGACCTATAAAATTTTGTCCGGGCTATATCTTTAAAACTGTAAGGTGTAGGAAGTTGATACGTGGTACGGACATTGGTTGGGGGTTGTAGGTTTGCAACGTCATGGTAGGACCTTGATTTGACCTTTGACCTTGCTGTATTGACCTTGACCTCTAAAATCTTATTCGGGCTATATCTCAGAAACCGTAATGTGTAGGAAGTTGATGCATGACCTTGCTGTAGTGATGTTGACCTATAAAATCTTGTCAGGGCTATATCTCAGAAACCATAAGGTGTAGCAAGTTGATACTTGGTAGGGACATTGGTTGGTGTTTTAGGTGTGCAACATCATAGTGTGATCTTGATTTGACCTTTGACCTTGTTGTATTGATCATGAGTTTTAAAATCTTGTTCAGACTCTTGAATTCTGTAAGGTCTAGAAGGTTGACACTTGATGGGGACATTGGTTGGGGGTGTAGGTGTGCAACGTCATGGTGTGACCTTTAGCTTTGGCTCTGCCAAAGCGTGTTCACCTGCAATACTTGAGACATGCTTGTCTTATGACAAATATACATGGATTGCTGCAACTGATTATTATATGTACTTTTACATAATTGTGCTATTTCCATTGACATCTATTCTCCAGTTAATAAATTTTACAGCATCCCAATTTTTAGTTTACTGATTAATGCTTTCATCTAATGCTAATGAATTGTCTTGTTTTAATACTTTATTGTTGCATAAATTTCATTCTCTCAGACATTATTTGTCTCTACTTAATTATTATTTGGAACTTTCTATAACTGACACTGCTCTGAAAGTATCCTGAACTTTGTACTGTTTCACTACTTCTATATCTCATGGTGTTGAAAAATCTCTGATGCTATTTTTCCATTATGTTAGACAGGTCAGCTTTAACTATAACCATCAGTTCTGTAGTTACAGAGTTAAATCACAGTAATTGTGCCTGTGTTAAGATTTTAATATGTTTGTGTTTATTTTCTTTCTGCAGTGAGCCTTGATCACTTCCAGATACTGAGAGCTATAGGGAAAGGAAGTTTTGGCAAGGTAATTTCATTTTTTGAAAAATAAATAGTGTACAGTGACACCATTTTATTAATTTTGTTTCTTTATTTGTAACAGGAAATTTTAAATATTTAAAACTTATATGGGCAAATGGCTTTCCAATTATGACATTAGACCATGATGTGAGGATCAATTGGAATCTCACTAAACCATTTTAAATTCGTGTGCAGTGACATGTACATCATGTTAATATCTTGCAGACATGCATTTATATTTTTGTATATCCCATATTACAGATGTGCATTTACGATTACCTACGATATCCATATTATCTATATCTATATAATAGGTATGTATTAATCTATCATCATGTACTATAATATAGTGCACTTGTATCCTATGTTTACCCTACAGTACTGGTGTGCACCTTCCTATATCATATAGTATAGGTTTGCGCTTTCCTTTATCATATTATTATAGCCATACATGTACCTGTATAACAGTTGTATACTTATCTGTATTCTATAGTATAAGTGTGTACTTACCTATATCTTACTATTCTAGGAGTACACTTCCCTATATCCCAGATTACGTGTGTGCATTTACCTATATCATATATTTAGGTGTGCATTGTACAGAAGAAAGACACAAAGAAGATGTTTGCTATGAAGTATATGAACAAGGCCATGTGTCTAGAGAAGGAGGCAGTGAGGAATGTGATGCGTGAGGTGGAGCTCCTTATGAGACTCGACCATCCATTCCTTGTCAACCTCTGGTTCACCTTCCAGGTCAGTTTATGGTTTTAGTTGCCAGGGAAAAGCACTTATCATAAGAGCCACCAGGCTCAATGAATGATTTACCTTACAGCTTTCTTTAGGTCTTGATATTTTGTTAACTTGACCATATCTTCCTTGTCATCCTTTGGTTCTTGTTCCTGGTCAGCTTCCGATTAAAGTCTTTCCTTGCCAAGAAACTGGCAGTAAGGCCTGGTCATTAGTCAGTCTTAAAGAATGGCATACATCATCATTTTCTTGAGACTTTTATATTTAATTCACCTATTGCCTCATCATCAACCCTTGTTTTATCATCCAGGGCAGTTTAACCATGCAGTTATTTCATGCTCTGTGGATAAGGATTGGACTTATAAGTTGCTAGACTGAAAAATGACTCGATCTACAACTTTCAAAAGACTGATATAGTGTTAATTAGACCATAACTTTATGATTAGCTTTTTGGTTCATCTTTTGAGTACAAAAGAAGCTATTTTTTTCCTGTGGCTTTAGGCTAGAACACCTCTTATTTTTTTAACCTTTTATATCCAACCCAAATCTCATTTTCCTTGCATTTTTGGATGATTTTTGTTCTCTCGCATGTCATTTTAAGGCGGGTTGTGTGTAACCAATCCACCTATTAGATTGATGTGTCCGACGTCCGTCCGTCTGTCTGTCCGTCCACATTTTTCATTTCCGGACTCTAACTTGAAAACGGTTTGTCCAATCAAATTAAAACTTGACAGGGATATAGATCACCATCATAGTTAGGTTCCTTTCGAAATTGGTGTAATTTTGTCCGTTTGTTTGTCCGTTTTTTGTCCATTTGTCTGTCTGTTCATCCATCTGTCCGTCCACATTTTCGTTTCCGGACTCTAACTTGAAAACGGTTTGTCCAATCGAATTCAAACTTGACAGGGACATAGATCACCATCATAGCTAGGCTCCTTTCGAAATTGGTGTAATTCCATCTGTTCATTTGTCCGTTTTTTGTCCGTTTGTCTGTCCATCCGTCCGTCCACATTTTCGTTTCTGGACTCTAACTCGAAAACGGTTTGTCCAATCAAATTAAAACTTGACAGGGACATAGATCACCATCATAGCTAGGTTCTTTCGAAATTGGTGTAATTCCGTCTGTTTGTTTGCCCGTTTTTTGTCCGTTTGTCTGAGAGTCCATCTGTCCGTCCACATTTTCGTTTCCGGACTCTAACTCGAAAATGGTTTGTCCAATCGAATTAAAACTTGACAGGGACATAGATCACCATCATAGCTAGGTTACTTTCAAAATTGGTGTTATTTTGTCCGTTCGTTTGTCCATTTGTCTGTCTATCTGTGTCCGTCCATATTTTTCGTCTCCGGACTCTAACTTGAAAACGTTTTGTCCAATCAATTTCAAACTTGACAGGGACATAGATCACCATCACAGCTATGTTCCTTTCGAAATTGGTGTAATTCCGTATGTTTGTTTGTCTGTTTTTTGTCCGTTTGTCTGTCCGTCAAAATTTCCGTTTCCAAACTCTAACTCGAAACAGTTTGTCCAATCGAATTCAGACTTGACAGGGAGATAGATCACCATCATAGCTAGATTCCTTTCGAAATTGGTGTAATTCCGTCTGTTCGTTTGTTCGTCAACATTTCCGTTTCCGGACTCTAACTCGAAAACGCTTTGTCCAATCGAATTCAAACTTGACAGGTAGATAGATCACCATCATAGCTAAGTTGCTTTCGAAATTGGTGTAATTCCGTCCTTTCGTTTGTCCGTTTATAGCATAGATACAATTATGTAACCTAGATTACAAGTTTTACGTTTCTTAGCACGTCTAACACATTCACCTTAACTGGGTGACCTAACATTTCTTTGCTTGTTTCTAACTGTAATTACAGCAGTCGCTAACCTTATTGCTGCCTGCACAACCCGCCTTTTGGGGCATCTTTGACCCTCTTGTTAAAGTATAAATAGGTACCAACACTTTATGTTTCAAGCCACCTTATTTATTCTTTCCTGTCAAGACATTGAGGATAAGCATTGCCCATTTGAATCACTAGACTTAGAATGGCTATGTTATCCTTATATTTTTCAGCTTGCAGATGCTGTACTGTAAATCTCCTAAAATATCATGTGGGTTTAATTGAATACTACTGTACAGATGTTGGCCCTTTATCTCCACATTGACAGACATATTGTTGCCATTTTATCTGTCATTTGTAAGCACATTGAGGCCAAAAATAACAGCCTAGAATCTCATTTCCCTGTCGTTTAGTCATGTGTAGAGTAGCAGAACAAAAGAGGTTCTTTATACTGAGTTTATAGGTATTTTAGGAAGCTAGTATTACCACACTTTACTGCAAAAAAGCATCGGGTTTTTCTTTGACAAATGTTATTTGTCTTGATGTTGTGAAGTCTCTTATTTAAAAGCCATTTAGCTTATTCTCCACCATACGCAAGATGTTCATTCTAACCATGGCTTAGTTGTTTATATTTGAAGGTAAATAACATAGAGTAAGAAATGTAACATTCAGTGTTCGACATTGGCAGTTACTCGGCGGCCCGATGTCCAGAAACTTTAAACATAAGGTATATCCACGTATATTGCTACGTTTTTCAACATATTAGG
Organism: Sabellastarte sp. h YS-2021; assembly: GCA_964017235.1. Classification (NCBI taxonomy): domain Eukaryota; kingdom Metazoa; phylum Annelida; class Polychaeta; order Sabellida; family Sabellidae; genus Sabellastarte; species Sabellastarte sp. h YS-2021. The sequence continues at coordinate 71,005,429 of OZ024932.1, forward strand.
GGGGGGGTTTAAAGCGGTAGCCATTATTGTAAACAAATATTGTCATCACATTTCTTATCTCTCTTCTGATTGGCCAACATCCTCTAGCATCGACCAATCAGATGATAGCTTTCAAAATGTAGCAGTGTTTTTCAGTGGTTTTTGTAACTCGTCTTCTGCATATGCTGTACAGGTGAAACAGTCGAAACAACTACTGACCAAAGAAATTTGTTTATTATCGGAAGGAACAACGTACATATTTCCTCATAGAAATGGGTGAGAAAGACATGGAAGTGGGTTTATTTTATTTGATGCATCCAGCTAACATTAATTCATGCGAGAATTTGGGTATTCTCACGAGATTTCAGTGCTTTTTGTCGAATTTTTAACTGTCTTCTGCATCACAGGCGAAACAATCAAAACAACTACTGACCAAAGAAATTTGTCTATAATCAGAAGGCACAAAATATATATTTCTTCAAAGAAAAGAGAAGAAATGCAGTTTATTTTATTTAATGAATCCAGGTAACTGTAAGAAAAACAGTAGCACCCAGCCGTTAACGCTTAGATATGCTTTTGAAGTGAAATTTAAAAAAAAATGACAAATAAAAACAGCATAAAGTAATTTATTTGAACTAAACAAAATAAAGATAATTTAATTATTTAAAGAAAGAAGATTTTATGCAATCCCAAATTGAAACTACATAATAGTATTCCAAAATATCTTGACACAAAGTATGTCTCACATTTTTTCACAGTTGTCTCACCTTCAAGTGAAGGAAGACAGTCTGTCTCGCATTGAGTTTTGACGAGAGCGAACAATGATAGTCCATTCTCGAATTTGAAATATTTGATCTTAAAGCAGAAATTATTCTTGGGAAATCCCACTGATTTCTGTGACCTTATGAATATTAATGAGTTGTCCATGAATTTTGATCTTCAGGTAAAATATTGTGAAGAAATGACATGGTATTGTCAAATATTACAGTTATCATGGCTGGAAACACAGAACTTGTGGAATAAATATATCTAATTAATGATTGTTATAAGCACTGGAACTTTATGTATATTAAAAAGTAAACAAAGTGCCTTAAGGTTTTTGTCTTTTTAATGCACAATTTGGGGCAAGTTGTGATCAGAAGGGACACAGAAAATGGGTCGAGTTGACCCGAAATTTCTGAGGTGAGTTGGCACATGGGGTGAGATATCCCGTAAGTGCACTAGAGCCCCCTATTGAGTAAATTTATAACTATATTTGTAAACATGTGTTGCAGTGTGAATATGTAGTTTATTAAGCATGGGTATTAGCTTTGAGAATTTAGTAGGCTGAAATGTATAAATTACATCTGCAGTCAGCATATCTTTGGAGTTTTTGGCCAGGCCTGCAACATTTTGGCCAGGCCTGCAACTTTTTGGCCGGGCCTGCAACTTTTTCTTGCCCAAGGCCCTGCGGTCCTACAACATATTTTGCTAAGCGGTGAACACTAGTAACATTTGCCACATTATATAAAATTCACCACTGGTCAGTATTTGTTAAAAGTAAGACAAAATTAATATAATGAAAATTTGTGACATTTTGGCATCAGGAGAAATCAGTGGTCTAATGTACTCATTAGGGGTGTTGCGGTAGCGATTTTTTCCTTCCAGTTTCACATCCTGTACTTCTGGGTCGGTTACCGGTTAACCATCTCTTATTTAAAAGTTAAAATGAAGATTGCTTTCAGAAATAATAGTAATGTTTCATATTTGAAACCATAATAGTTTTTCTTAAATAAAAGGTTTAAAAAGCCCTTTTGTTAGGCGGGTTGCGTGTAACAAACCCACCTATTAGATTGATGTGTCCGATGTCCGTCTGTCCACATTTCTCGTTTCCGGACTCTAACTCGAAAACGGTTCTGTCTGTTTGTTTGTCCGTTTTTTGTCCATTTGTCTGTCCGTCAGAACTTCTGTTTCCGGACTCTAACTCGAAAACGGTTTGTCCAATCAAATTCAAACTTGACAGGGAGATAGATCACCATCATAGCTAGGTTCCTTTCACAATTGGTGTAATTCTGTGTGTTTGTTTGTTCGTCAACATTTCCGTTTCTGGACTCTAACTCGAAAACGCTTTGTCCAATCGAATTCAAACTTGACAGGGAGATACATCACCATCATAGCTAAGTTGCTTTCGAAATTGGTGTAATTCTGTCGTTTCGTTTGTCTGTTTATAGCATAGATACAATTATGTAACCTAGATTACAAGTTTTACGTTTCTTAGCACGTTTAACACATTCACCTTAACTGGGTGACCTAACATTTCCTTCCTTGTTTCTAACTGTAATTACAGCAGTCGCTAACCTTATTGCTGCCTGCACAACCCGCCTTTTGGGGCATCTTTGACCCTCTTGTTATCTCCCGCCGGGCTTTAGCCCGGGAGGGAGATTATGAAATGATGCCTGTGTGTGCGTGCGTGCGTGTGTGCGTGCGTTAGTTAGTCACGCAGATTCCTCCAAAACTATTACAGCTACAGATTTTTTGTAAATTAATTGTCCCAATGAATTTTCACGCCCTCGAAAATTTTTTTGGTTTTATGGACTTAGGCCTAAAGATAAGTGAGTAATAGCTATCTTAGCTACTTGGAGTAAAGGGCTCATAACTCAAAAACTATTGCAGATACAACTTTTTCTTCAAATATGTTATTCAGCTACTTTGTCCTTAGCTATAAGATGGTACATAGTTTGGGGTTCCATTGCATGCCATAAGTGAGTAATAGCTATTTTCTCATTTGTAGCTAAATAACAAAAGGAGTAAGTGTCAAATATCTTCAAAAGTATTAGAGTTACAGAAAACTTTTCAAATATGTTGTTCATCTACTTTTTGGTAAGCTATCACATAGTAAAGTTTCAGACCTGTTGCACCTTGGATAGCTGAGTAATAGCTACTTTGAAATTCTGACTGTTGAGTAAAGCCATTGTAACTCCAAAACCATTGCAGTTAGAGTGTTTCACTAAAATATGTTGTTCAGCTACTTTGTCCTTAGCTATAAGATGGTACATAGTTTGGGGTTCTATTGCATGCCATTAGTGAGTAATAGCTATTTTCTCATTTGTAGCTAAATAACAGAAGAAGTAAATGTCAAATATCTTCAAAAGTATTAAAGTTAGGGAAATCTTTTCAAATATGTTGTTCATCTACTTTTTGGTAAGCTATCACATAGTAAAGTTTCAGACCTGTTGCATCTTGGATAGCTGAGTAATAGCTACTTTGAAATTCTGACTGTTGAGTAAAGCCATTGTAACTCCAAAATTATTGCAGTTAGAGTGTTTTCCTAAAATATGTTGTTCAGCTACTTTGTCCTTAGCTATAAGATGTTATATAGTTTAGGGTTCTATTGCATGCCATTAGTGAGTAATAGCTATTTTCTCATTTGTAGCTAAATAACAAAAGGAGTAAATGTCAAATTTCTTCAAAAGTATTAAAGTTACAGAAATCATTTCAAATATGTTATCCATCTACTTTTTGGTAAGCTATCACATAGTAAAGTTTCAGACCTGTTGCACCTTGGATAGCTGAGTAATAGCTACTTTGAAATTCTGACTGTTGAGTAAAGCCATTGTAACTCCAAACCTGTTGCAGTTAGAGTGTTTTCCTAAAATATGTTGTTCAGCTACTTTGTCCTTAGCTGTAAGATGGTACATAGTTTAGGGTTCTATTGCATGCCATTAGTGAGTAATAGCTATTGTCTCATTTGTAGCTAAATAACAGGAGGAGTAAATGTCAAATATCTTTAAAAGTATTAGAGTTACAGAAATCTTTTCTAATATGTTGTCCATCTACTTTTTGGTAAGCTATCACACAGTAAAGCTTCAGACCTGTTGCACCTTGGATAGCTGAGTAATAGCTACTTTGAAATTCTGACTGTTGAGTAAAGCCATTGTAACTCCAAAATTATTGCATTTAGAGTGTTTTCCTAAAATATGTTGTTCAGCTACTTTGTCCTTAGCTGTAAGATGGTACATAGTTTAGGGTTCTATTGCATGCCATTAGTGAGTAATAGCTATTTTCTCATTTGTAGCTTGAGTAAAACCATTGTAACTCTCAAAATTATTGCAGTTAGAGTGTTTTCCTAAAATATGTTGTTCAGCTACTTTGTCCTTAGCTATAAGATGGTCCATAGTTTGGGGTTTTGTTGTATGCCATAAGTGAGTAATAACTATTTTCTCATTTGTAGCTAAATAACAGAAGAAATAAATGTCAAATATCTTCAAAAGTATTAAAGTTAGGGAAATCTTTTCAAATATGTTGTCCATCTACTTTTTGGTAAGCTATCACATAGTAAAGTTTCAAATTTCAAAGTTTACAACTTTTGGTGGCCATCTTGAATTTTTGCGGAAAATGAAAAATGGCAAATATCTCTGAAACTGTCAGAGATAGAGCGATTTTGAGCAAGTTTTGGACCCGCAGTGTAGTAGAATGGTTTTCTGTTGAAACATGAAAGTTTTCAATTTCACATGGTCAAGTTTCAGACCCATAGCTAATTACTCACCTACTCAAAATGAGTAAATGCTAATTATCTCTAAAAGTATTGGAGAGAGCCAATTTTTCTCAAATAACTCATTCACCTACTTTTGGAAGAGCTTTCACTTGGTGAAGTTTCAGACCCATAGCTAATTATTCACCTACTCAAAATGAGTAAATGCTAATTATCTCTAAAAGTATTGCAGATAGCCAATTTTTCTCAGATAACTCATTCACCTACTTTTGGAAGAGCTTTCACTTGGTGAAGTTTCAGACCCATAGCTTATTACTCACCTACTCAAAATGAGTAAATGTGAATTATCTCTAAAAGTACTGCAGATAGCCAATTTTTCTCAAATAACTCATTCACCTACTTTTGGAAGAGCTTTCACATGGTGAAGTTTCAGACCCATAGCTCATTACTCACATACTCAAAATGAGTAAGTGTGAATTATCTCTAAAAGTACTGCAGATAGCCAATTTTTCTCAAATAACTCATTCACCTACTTTTGGGAGAGCTTTCACTTGGTGAAGTTTCAGTCCCATAGCTAATTACTCACCTTCTCAAAATGAGTAAATGCGAATTATCTCTAAAAGTATTGCAGATAGCCAATTTTTCTCAAATAACTCATTCACCTACTTTTGGGAGAGCTTTCACTTGGTGAAGTTTCAGACCCATAGCTAATTACTCACCTACTCAAAATGAGTAAATGCGAATTATCTCTAAAAGTACTGCAGATAGCCAATTTTTCTCAAATAACTCATGCACCTACTTTTGGAAGAGCTTCCACATGGTGAAGTTTCAGACCCATAGCTAATTACTCACCTACTCAAAATGAGTAAATGTGAATTATCTCTAAAAGTATTGCAGATAGCCAATTTTTCTCAAATAACTCATTCACCTACTTTTGGAAGAGCTTTCACTTCGTGAAGTTTCAGACCCATAGCTTATTACTCACCTACTCAAAATGAGTAAATGCGAATTATCTCTAAAAGTACTGCAGATAGCCAATTTTTCTTATTGACAAATAACTCATTCACCTACTTTTGGAAGAGCTTTCACATGGTGAATTTTCAGTCCCATAGCTAATTACTCACCTACTCAAAATGAGTAAGTGTGAATTATCTCTAAAAGTATTGCAGATAGCCAATTTTTCTCAAATAACTCATTCACCTACTTTTGGGAGAGCTTTCACTTGGTGAAGTTTCAGACCCATAGCTAATTACTCACCTACTCAAAATGAGTAAATGCGAATTATATCTAAAAGTTAAACTTGTCACTTCTACATGTCCCTCCATCTCACAAGAAAATTTATATTCCACTATCTTTAGTACATCTTATTTATGTGGCGGGAGATAAATGCATGCGTCAGAATGCTTGTTCTAGTTGAAGTACTTACTCAGTGAAAGTAAAAGACAGACATGATAAATATCCATGGTAAGCACCCTGTATATACCCGTATGACAAAGTAGAAATATCTGCTCCTCCTGAAAGTTACAGTTCTGGGCAAAAGTAGTGAAAAGTCAGGTATTTTTAATTAACTTTTGTATGTAAGGTTAGTAATGTTACTTTACATTGAAGTGTAGGCAGAAAACCGGTAACTGAACTTTATGGTGGTTTTTAATAATTTATTTGCCGTACTGACAATACCGGCACTACTGCAACACTCCTGGTTCTCATACAGATCACACAACTTGTAGACAGTTTCACACAAGTCAAAGAAATAGAAGCTAGGTTGCCTAATTTCACATACTGTGGCAAACTTAATGTTTTTATTCTATATAAGATATCAATGGAAAGTAGTGCAGGACAATTGGCCATTCAGGGTTAACATGACAACCCACATGCAGGACTGTTTATTCTTTGATCAATTAAGTCCATGCTTTGTTGTATTGGCGGACTTATTTTAATATTTTTATGCATTAATTATTTTGTTACACTGATAGAACCAACCTTTGAATCTAATATTGTAAGATTTTATCTCACTTAATCTGTCTCTAAAATAGCTGATATTGTATACTTGTTACAATAAATATGTAAAATCAGTAAATACACATTTTTTTCAGGCCAGTAAATATGTGTATTTACTGACATCATCACAAAAACTTTAAATCATAAATAATTGGGTTTTCTCTGCTATGTGTTTGTCAATATTAATTGTTACTTGAAATTTCAAATGGCTTTTTCAAATTTATAATCCAGTAGTGCTGGGAGATCGCTTGGATTTTCCCTGTCGATGTTCGTATCGGACATTTGTAACCAAACTTCGGACATTTCCGATTATAGAGTCGAAGTGTAAAAAAGACAGATAAAATCAAATATTAAATTATATCAAGTAAAATACACACAAATTACCACAAATATGACCAAAATATAATCTAAAAGCCATTTACAGACGTCTCCCTCACTAACAGACCATGCTTGATGTATCCTCACTTGTGATTGGCTGATTTTATGATCACCTTGACAACAGTTGGAAAACCCCAAGGTGTTTCTATTTACGCATTCACGGCTAGTTTTGTGATTTTAACTGATGGATATTTCAGATTTTTACAAAATATTATGAAGGTTAGCATTTTATTGTGACCAAAAGGCTGCAAAGAAATGGATTTAGCAAATATCGGTTTTACTTAAATTTTACCGATCATTGATTGGCAATGAGCCAGCGAGCGATAATACCGAAGTTTGCGAACATCGTCCCAGCACTATAATCCAGTACTAGGTTACTGATAATTATTTTGTATCACTTTATGATTTCAAAAGCACTCACATGTGATATGCAATATAAACTTTTAATATTTTCTACTATTTACAATATATTTCAAATTTTAATGTATGTGGATAATTTATACATTTAAATATAATGATTAAGACCAAAAATTTGTGAAATTGTGATACCTTATACATAATAAGGAAAAACAAGCAATTAATAAAATTAATATATATTTCTTGTTAAAAACTGAATTTCACTACAATTTAACTATGGAATTCTTGTCCATATAGTTCTTAAAGGTCACCAATAAAATTTTGATGTGTAATTAGGTTTGAATAAAATCACCCTTTAATACTGTCGCTTAAATGGAAGAAGGCACACCATAGATGCCTAAAAGGGATTAAGTTCCTGTGAAAGACAATCATGAAATCCAATTAGGACCTAACTGGCCCTGTCAGAGTGTCTTACTATAATTCTTTGATCAAGTAGCCTGTGTCTATATCAAAGTCATGTATGTACCAGAAAATTGCAAAACATTAAGCTTTTGGTGAAATAAAATAAAGATACAACTCTCTGAAATCTCAAGGTCAATTGAGGATAGCCAAACTTAAAAGTGCTTAGAACTCACTTATTATTGGTCCTAGAGGTTTGCAATGTGAAACCAACCCAGTGTTTGCTCTGGCCAAAAATTAAAAGTGAGACACACCTGTCTCCCTTCACTTGAAAAAGCGAGACAAATGTGAAAAAAATATGAGATATACTTTGCATCAAGATATTTTGGAATATTTATTTCCAATTTGGGATTGCATAAAATGCACTTTTTTAAAAAAATAAGAAAAAGATGCTAAACTAAAAGTTCAAATAAATTAATTAATGTTGTTTTTATTTGTCAATTTTTTAAATTTCATTTCGGAATCAGATCTAAGCCTTAATGGCTGGGTGCTACTATGTTTTTGTTACTGTTATTTGGATTCATAAAATAAAATAAACTTCTTTTCTTCTATTTTGATTGATTTCTTTGGAGAAATATATATTTTGTTTCTTCCGATATTAGACAAATGTTTTGGTCAGTAGTTGTTTCGACTGTTTCGCCTATGAAAATATATGTAGAAGACGAGAGTAAAAAATTCGACAAAAAGCACTGACATCTGGTGAAAATACTCTAATTCTTGCAAGAGTCACTGTTCAAATAAAATAAACTAAATTTTGTCTCTTTCACACCTATTTCTTTGATTAAATATTTATGTCGTTGCTTCCGATAATAGATTAATTTCTTCATTCATTGGTTGTTTCGGGTGTTTCACCTGTGAAAATAGATGCAGAAGCGAGATGAAAATTAGACAAAAGCACTGAAATCACCTGAGAATACCTGAATTCTCGTGAGAATTACTGCTAGCTGGATTCTTCAAATATAATAAACTCACTTTTGTGTCTTTTTCACCTGCTTCTATGAAGAAATATGTACATCGTTGCTTCCAATAATAGAAAAATTTCTTTGGTTAGTGTAGTTGTTTTTAGTGTTTCACCTGGTAGCGACAGTGCAGACGTGTTGGTGACTTGGTTTTGCGGCAACTCGCCCCAAAGTATTGCAAACTCGCGAAATCGCACTCAAGAGTGAACACTGCCAACCTATAGGAAATCATGGGCTAGGAATCTTCTGATGTTGTCAGATTTGACCTTGGGCCCCTCTTTCAAGGACAAACGAGGATAGCCAAAGTTAAAGGTGCTTATAACTCGCTCATTCTTGGTCCTAAAGTTTTGCAATGTTAAACCCCCTTATAGGAAATCATGGGCTGGGTATCTTCTGATGTGTTCAGATTTGACCTTGAGTTCCCCCTTTTAGGTCAAATGAGGATAGGCAAATTTAAAAGTGCTTTTACCCCACTTATTATTGTTCATAGATGTTTACAATAGGAACTATTTAAGATGCACTCAGAGAGAGCAAAATGCTCGACTCCATGTGACCAGTTCATCAAGTGATATAAAGTATTGTAAGGAAGACAATAAAATAAAACCAAACATGTAAATTAATCTTCATAGAAATATCAAGTAGAAAGCTAGTCATTTAAAATACATGGAAATGGGACCTCTGAAAGATCATGAATTTTTTGTATCCAAATTAAGATCCTGATCTTTCTTTTAGTAACTACATCCCCCCCCCCCCCCCCCCCCCCCCCCCCCCCCCCACACACACACACACACACACACAAAATAATAAATAAAATAAAATAAAAAAAATAAACAATAAGCACACAAAAACATTAAACTGCTGGTGGAGGTAAAAATATTGCTTAACGGTCACTTGGTGAAAATCACACATGGTAATTTTTTGTGATGGACTGTCAAGGAATTGAAATAAAAAAAGAGAAAATAAAACACAAATAATAATTAATAAAAATGATGAATATACCACCTCCCTCTTTATTATGTTTATTAAAATGAGAAGAAATATTTTTACTTAAAGACAGCAAGTATCACAAGCTAGGTTTGTGACCTCACAATGACAGTTGCATTGTGACATCACGGAGTAATGACATCATCAGAAAGCAAAATATTGATTTTTAACGCTCGACGATAGGAGAGGGTTATTGTGATCAGTTTGTTTCTGTCTGTCTGTCCGTCTGTCTGTCTGTGCACCGTTTCACCCTTATAACTCAAAAACTATAACACCAATCAAGCTCAAATTTGGTGGGCATGTATTTTATGGGGTACAGACGGATTTTTCCAAATTTGGTATAATTTGTGAGAAAATTAAAGCCAGGAAAGAGTTTTTCTTATTTTTAATTGGGCTTTCACAGTGAAATCTGCTTCTCTGTCTGTGCACCGTTTTGCCCTTATAACTCAAAAACTATAACATCAATCAATCTCAAATTTAGTGGGAAGGTATTTCATGGGATACAGATGGATTGTTCCAAATTTGGTCTAATTTGTTTGAAAATTAAAGCCAGGAGAGAGTTTTCCTTATTTTTAATTGGGAATACAGAGTTAAAATTGCTTCTTTTCATCCCATAGGTAAAAAATCAATATTTTTCTTTCTGATGATGTCATTACTCAGTGATGTCACAATGCAATTGTGATTGTGAGGTCACAAACCTAGCTTGTGATACTTGCTGTCTTTAAGTAAAAATATTTCTTCTCATTTTATGTCTTGAAATTGAAATAAACATAATAAAGAGGGAGGTGGTATATTCATCATTTTTATTAATTATTATTTCTGTTTTATTTTCTCTTTTTTCTTTCAATTCCTTGACAGTCCATCACAAAAAATACCATGCGTGATTTTCACCAAGAAGTGACCTTTAAGTAATATTTTTACCTCCACCAGCAGTTTATGTTTTGTGTGCTAATTGTTTATTTGTCTGTTTTTTTTTGTTTTTTTTTTGTTTTTTTTTTTGCGTGTGTGTGTGTGTGTTTAGATTGCTCCAGAACTAACAACAGATCTTTACTTAAAAATTTGTGGATAGGACCTGACTGAAGGAAGAAGAATTTACTAAAAGAAAGATCTGGATCTTATTTTGGATACAAAAAATCATGATTTTTCAGAGGTCTCATTTCAATGTATTTTTATTGACTTTAGCTTTCTACTTGATATTTATATGAAGATTAATTTACATGTTTGGTTTTATTTCATTGTCTTCCTTAAAATACTTTATGTCACTTGAGAGACTGGTCACATGGAGTCGAGCGCCTTGCTCTCTCTGAGTGCATCTTGTATTTTCTTTGTCATCACCTCTGAATACAAAATTGTGTCAATATGATTATATTATTTGTAATTTACATCACTTTATATGATATAGTATAATTCAGGTGTCAGCCCAAGTAAGGCTGGGCTTGTTGTATCTGTGACAGCTACAATAGCCACAATTATACTCACGACCTCCGTTAGGGACCAAACCATTTTAAAACCAATAAGATCACACTTTGGACGACATTTATTTTTATGAATTGTGAAATATTTAAAACACAGCTGATTTATTTGTGTGAGTTTGTAAACCAATCAAGTGGACTTAGGAAACATTTTCCATTCAAAATCTATCGCACCATTATTAAAAGATAAATTCTTCTACAGAATGAGTCAGTGGTTGGGTTTGTGACATTTCACATTTAAAACCATGGGGTCTCACTAATGTCAGGTACAAAACAAGGGATTGGCACATCAAGACACAATAATTTTTTGTAACTTTCATCTGCTTTGGGTAAATCATGTTGTATTTTTAGAACTGATAGGATTTATTTGTAACTGAAACAAGGTATAAGACAAATCAATCAATCAATCAATCAATCAATCAATCAATCAGATGAAAAGTGTAAATTCATGTGGGTATGAAGCTATGAGCAACCTAAATTTAATATTCATAAGAAGGTGACAATAAGTATTTACATTTCTCCAATAAACAGCTAGAAGTCAAGATGTATATATGGCAGCGATGATATACTAGTTAAATCAGCTTCAAAGGTATCAGATGAGATATGATACAGATATATACTGCAGGAATACTAGAATATTAAGTCTTTGTCTTTAGTAAATAGAAGTGTATGTATTAGTATGACGGAAGTAAATCAATACCCTTTTCATCTATGATAAAAAATGTCCAAAGTTCATCTTTCCTGGGAGATAATATAAGATACTTACCGACTATAATCAACATTTAGTTATGTATTAAGGCCTGTGTTGCCGATTCTGTCATTGAATTCGAGTGTAAACTTGCACAATTTCATTTTAGGAAGCTGTTGTGTGTACTTTATATTGGCGACACTTGTAACATTTTGCCTATGAAAAGATGTGCTGTAATATTATATTTGACAACAATGTAGAGTTAGCCATACAAGAAGAGATGTAAAAATACTCCACAAAACACAAATATGCCAGTGGTTTGAAATGGATTTTATAATGATTTCATCTTATGGAGATACGCATAAACTATTAAAATAAACATATATTACAATATTGTTTGTAAGTCAGCATATTTATGTTCATACAAAGGCAGAAAGGAAATGGAAGGAAAATCCAAGCAAGAGGTTGTTATAAAGAGTACAATAAATTACAAATTGAGGTTGGTGTTATTCATTCTCTCAACAGTTTTGTGTAGTATATTTTACTACATAACTAATGGAACTTCATTTCAGTTTCAATATCCACAGCCAAAACCTAAGTTTAATGCAAATGGTGACATATGTTATAGCAATAAATTACGTATTCATAATACAACAAAAGAGTGTCAGAAGTGCTTTATTACCTATGAAGATGCAAATTATCGAGGTGGAAGACGTTTAGGAAACCATATTTACAATGTGGCTTCACTTATTTCTATAGCTAAATGGAATAACATGACTCCAATCTTACCAGAAAATGCAAGGATATTTTTGTCAATGAATGTTCCTGTAAAGACTGTAAAACCATCAGTGTACGATCAGCTTGTGAAAGAAAGCAGTGAATTTAAAGAAATCGGAAGCCGACAGTTTGACCCGCGTACCAGAAATTTGACCTGTAACGTGACACTGGTGGGATATTACCAATCCTGGAGATATCTAGAGGATGTCAAACATATTATTACCAAGAGCTTCAAATTCAAAGACAAATTTACCTCAGAAGCAAAACGTTTATTTAATAGCTATACTAAAAACAAAGATCCCTATAGTGTCATCGGAATCCATGTCCGCAGGGGATTCACATTAGCTTCACTAAAGAAACGGGGTTATGTGACGCCGGGACCCTCATATTTTAAACATGCTATGGATTACTATCAGAATGAAATCTATCCTAACAAGACACTTCTCTACCTCATCAGCAGTGATGATATCAACTGGTGCAAACAGAATATTAAAGGGAAACACATGGTTTATTCCACTGCAAAAACTCCTGAAGTGGATATGGTGCTGCAATCTCTCTGTAACGACACTGTAACATCTCTGGGTTCATTTGGCTGGTGGTGTGGGTACTTTGCCCAGGGTCATGTGACTTACTTCAAAGATTTTGCAAAACCGGGATCTGCAATCGATAAGGAGGTCAATCAAAGGGACATGTTTAATTCTCACTGGAAAGCTATTTCATAGTTTTAGGTTTTATTAATAGAGATGAGACGGTAATGCTGTTGTCGCAGGCCAGTTTTCCTAAAAAAAAAAAAAATAGATATAGTTTTGACTAGACTGACATAGCCTTGTGGTACACTTTAGGCTGGCCTATTTTTATCTCCCGCCGGGCTTTAGCCTGGGAGGGAGATTATGAAATGATGCCTGTGTGTTCGTGCGTGCGTGCGTGTGTGTGTGCGTGCGTTAGTTAGTCACGCAGATTTCTCCAAAACTACTGCAGCTACAGATTTTTTGTAAATTAATAGTCCCAATGAATTTTCATGCCCCTGAAAATTTTTTTGGTTTTATGGACTTAGGCCTAAAGATAAGTGAGTAATAGCAATCATAGCTACTTGGAGTAAAGGGCTCATAACTCAAAAACTATTGCAGATACAACTTTTTCTTGAAATATGTTGTCCTTAGCTATAAGATGGTACATAGTTTGGGGTTCTATTGCATACCGTAAGTGAGTAATAGCTATTTTCTCATTTGTAGCTAAATAACGACATGAGTAAATGTCAAATATCTTCAAAAGTATTAGAGTTACAGAAATCTTTTCAAATATGTTGTTCATCTACTTTTTGGTAAGCTATCACATAGTAAAGTTTCAGACCTCTCGCACCTTGGATAGCTGAGTAATAGCTACTTTTAAATTCTGACTGTTGAGTAAAGCCATTGTAACTCCAAAACCATTGCAGTTAGAGTGTTTTCCTAAAATATGTTGTTCAGCTACTTTGTCCTTAGCTATAAGATGGTACATAGTTTGGGGTTCTATTGCATGCCATAAGTGAGTAATAGCTATTTTCTCATTTGTAGCTAAATAACAAAAGAAGTAAATGTCAAATATCTTCAAAAGTATTAAAGTTAGGGAAATCTTTTCAAATATGTTGTTCATCTACTTTTTGGTAAGCTATCACATAGTAAAGTTTCAGACTTGTTGCACCTTGGATAGCCGAGTAATAGCTACTTTGAAATTCTGACTGTTGAGTAAAGCCATTGTAACTCCAAAACTATTGCAGTTAGAGTGTTTTCCTTAAATATGTTGTTCAGCTACTTTGTCCTTAGCTATAAGATGGTACATAGTTTGGGGTTCTATTGCATGCCATAAGTGAGTAAAAGCTACTTTCTCATTTGTAGCTAAATAACAAAAGGAGTAAATGTCAAATATCTTCAAAAGTATTAAAATTAGGGAAATCTTTTCAAATATGTTATCATCTACTTTTTGGTAAGCTATCACATAGTAAAGTTTCAGACCTGTTGCACCTTGGATAGCTGAGTAATAGCTACTTTGAAATTCTGACTGTTGAGTAAAGCCATTGTAACTCCAAAACTATTGCAGTTAGAGGGTTTTCCTAAAATATGTTGTTCAGCTACTTTTTCCTTAGCTGTAAGATGGTACATAGTTTAGAGTTCTGTTGCATGCTATAAGTGAGTAATAGCTATTTTCTCATTTGTAGCTAAATAACAGAAGGAGTAAATGTCAAATATCTTTAAAAGTATTAGAGTTAGGGAAATCTTTTCTAATATGTTGTGCATCTACTTTTTGGTAAGCTATCACATAGTAAAGTTTCAGACCTCTTGCACCTTGGACAGCTGAGTAATAGCTACTTTGAAATTCTGACTGTTGAGTAAAGCCATTGTAACTCCAAAACTATTGCAATTAGACTTTTTTCCTTAAATATGTTGTTCGGCTACTTTGTCCTTAGCTATAAGATGGTACATAGTTTGGGGTTCTATTACATGCCATAAGTGAGTAATAGCTACTTTCTCATTTGTAGCTAAATAACAAAAGGAGTAAATGTCATATATCTTCAAAAGTATTAAAGTTAGGGAAATCTTTTCAAATATGTTATCCATCTACTTTTTGGTAAGCTATCACATAGTAAAGTTTCAGACCTCTTGCACCTTGGATAGCTGAGTAATAGCTACTTTGAAATTCTGACTGTTGAGTAAAGCCATTGTAACTCCAAAACTATTGCAGTTAGAGTGTTTTCCTAAAATATGTTGTTTAGCTACTTTGTCCTTAGCTATAACATGGTACATAGTTTGGGGTTCTATTACATGCCATAAGTGAGTAATAGCTACTTTCTCATTTGTAGCTAAATAACAAAAGGAGTAAATGTCAAATATCTTCAAAAGTATTAAAGTTAGGGAAATCTTTTCAAATATGTTATCATCTACTTTTTGGTAAGCTATCACATAGTAAAGTTTCAGACCTGTTGCATCTTGGATAGCTGAGTAATAGCTACTTTGAAATTCTGACTGTTCAGTAAAGCCATTGTAACTCCAAAACTATTGCTGTTAGACTGTTTTCCTTAAATATGTTGTTCAGCTACTTTGTCCTTAGCTATAAGATGGTACATAGTTTGGAGTTCCATAGCATACCATAAGTGAGTAATAGCTACTTTCTCATTTGTAGCTAAATAACAGAAGGAGTAAATGTCAAATATCTTCAAAAGTATTAAAGTTAGGGAAATCTTTTCAAATATGTTATCCATCTACTTTTTGGTAAGCTATCACAGAGTAAAGTTTCAAATTTCAAAGTTTACAACTTTTGGTGGCCATCTTCAATTTTTGCGGAAAATGAAAATGGCAAATATCTCTGAAACTGTCAGAGAAAGAGCGATTTCGAGCAAGTTTTGGACCCGCAGTGTAGTAGAAGGGTATTCTGTTGAAACATGAAAGTTTTCAATTTCACATGGTGAAGTTTCAGACCCATAGCTAATTACTCACCTACTCAAAATGAGTAAATGCTAATTATCTCTAAAAGTATTGCAGAGAGCCAATTTTTCTCAAATAACTCATTCACCTACTTTTGGGAGAGCTTTCACTTGGTGAAGTTTCAGACCCATAGCTAATTACTCACCTACTCAAAATGAGTAAATGTGAATTATATCTAAAAGTACTGCAGATAGCCAATTTTTCTCAAATAACTCATTCACCTACTTTTGGGAGAGCTTTCACTTGGTGAAGTTTCAGACCCGTAGCTAATTACTCACCTACTCAAAATGAGTAAATTTGAATTATCTCTAAAAGTATTGCAGATAGCCAATTTTTCTCAAATGACTGATTCACCTACTTTGGGAAGAGCTTTCAGTTGAAGTTTTAGACCCATAGCTAATTACTCACCTACTCAAAATGAGTAAATGCAAATTATCTCTAAAAGTACTGCAGATAGCCAATTTTTCTCAAATAACTCATTCACCTACTTTTGGAAGAGCTTTCACATGGTGAAGTTTTAGACCCATAGCTAATTACTCACCTACTCAAAATGAGTAAATGCGAATTATATCTAAAAGTACTGCAGATAGCCAATTTTTCTCAAATAACTCATTCACCTACCTTTGGGAGAGCTTTCACTTGGTGAAGTTTCAGACCCATAGCTAATTACTCACCTACTCAAAATGAGTAAGTGTGAATTATCTCTAAAGGTATTGCAGATAGCCAATTTTTCTCAAATAACTCATTCACCTACTTTTGGGAGAGCTTTCACATGGTGAAGTTTTAGACCCATAGCTAATTACTCACCTACTCAAAATGAGTAAATGCGAATTATATGTAAAAGTACTGCAGATAGCCATTTTTTCTCAAATAACTCATTCATCTACTTTTGGGAGAGCTTTCACTTGGTGAAGTTTCAGACCCATAGCTAATTACTCACCTACTCAAAATGAGTAAATGCTAATTATCTCTAAAAGTATTGCACAGAGCCAATTTTTCTCAAATAACTCATTCACATACTTTGGGAAGAGCTTTCACTTGGTGAAGTTTCAGACCCATAGCTAATTACTCACCTACTCAAAATGAGTAAATGTGAATTATATCTAAAAGTACTGCAGATAGCCAATTTTACTCAAATAACTCATTCACCTACTTTTGGGAGAGCTTTCACTTGGTGAAGTTTCAGGCACGTAGCTAATTACTCACCTACTCAAAATGAGTAAATGCGAATTATCTCTAAAAGTATTGCAGATAGCCAATTTTTCTCAAATAACTCATTCACCAACTTTTGAAAGAGCTTTCACATGATGAAGTTTCAGACCCGTAGCTAATTACTCACTTACTCAAAATGAGTAAATGCGAATTATCTCTAAAAGTATTGCAGATAGCCAATTTTTCTCAAATAACTCATTCACCTACTTTTGGGAGAGCTTTCACTTGGTGAAGTTTCAGGCACGTAGCTAATTACTCACCTACTCAAAATGAGTAAATGCTAATTATCTCTAAAAGTATTGCAGATAGCCAATTTTTCTCAAATAACTCATTCACCTACTTTGGGAATAGCTTTCACTTGATGAAGTTTCAGACCCATAGCTAATTACTCACCTACTCAAAATGAGTAAATGCGAATTATCTCTAAAAATACTGCAGATAGCCAATTTTTATCTCCCGCCAGGCTTTAGCCCGGGAGGGAGATTATGAAATGATGCCTGTGTGTGCGTGCGTGCGTGCATTAGTTAGTCACGCAGATTTCTCCAAAACTACTGCAGCTACAGATTTTTTGTAAATTAATTGTCCCAATGAATTTTCACGCCCTTGAAAATTTTTTTGGTTTTATGGACTTAGGCCTAAAGATAAGTGAGTATTCCACTATCTTTAGTACATCTTATTTATACGGCGGGAGATAAATGCATGCGTCAGAATGCTTGTTATATCTCAGTGGTTATTTTGGGCATGACCAGAGTCTAATACCACTCTCCAATATTATACAAAGGTATAGATTAGGCTAGAATTTGAACAGATTAACCTCAAAGTTGTAGTTTGACGGAGCCTATTTAAAGAATCATAGAAATATGGTCAATAAGCTATTAGCTAAATCAAAGATTATTCTGAGATAAACAAAGTTGTCAATTGATTCAAAATTATATCTTAATATGTGAAATATTTTTAAGCTTAAACCTTGATATTTATGGTTACGCCCCCTGTTTTCAGAGAGCCTAAGTGAACGAAACAGCATTATTTTCTGGCTTGAATTTCTCTCTTAATGCAAGGTTTATCAAAAATATTTTTGGCAGTTATCATCTGTAGGCTTGAGAATTTTTTTTGACACATATGATTATGACCTGTGACCTTTCTCAAGGTCATATGATTGAAAACATTTTTTTTTCATAGACATGTAGCCATTGTAATACAGTCAAAAATATAAAGGAATCCAAGAGACAGCCAATAAACTTCAAACACTGCAGATATTCAATTACTTATCCTTATATGCTTGAAAATATCAATCAAATATCTGACACAATATCATTGTCTTGTCTTCCCCTATCCTGCCAAGACCTTACAGCAAAAATATTTCTTGTGCTTGCCTTATTCGCTAATGAAGACCCAACCCCACCAACCCACCTCCATAAACATAGTCCATGGTTTTTTCTTGTTTACTTACCTTGTGGTGAAGTTCACTCATTTTATATCCTACCTCAATATACTGTCTCCATTCACTTGATAGGGTGGATATATCAGGTTTACATAAGCATATGTTATGGACTTTGTATTTCTGTGTTGAAATTGGTTTCAATTTTCGAACACAAATTGTAAATGCTCATAAATTTCTTTGTTTCCCCTCCACCTTAAACAAAACTGATCCCCATTACTTATTTTACTAGCCTTTATCTTTTTAACTCTACCTGCTGTGTGATGCTTCTTTTCTTACGCTAGGTAAAACGTTTTGTCCAGTTTTTTTTTCTTTTTTACTTTTGTATTCTGTATATGCATAACCATGAGGTCCATGAGGTTAAGTTTGACCATTTTTGTACTGTGATAAAGTTTTTTTTGTTATATCTCTTTACATCAGTTCAAAATATATAAAATAAATGGCAAAATAAAACGGATACAATTTGTCTACTTTTATATAATCTTTTTGTAACTTGAACTATTATGAGCAAATCCTTTGACAGTAATTATTGAGTAGGTTATTTCAGGTAGAAGTTTAACATGAATTTTAGCAGATTAATTTTGTTTTCTACTATTTTTTTCAGAAAAGCTTTAGAAAACCTTTTCTTCATTAGATTGTCCATGAAATGTCAGTTACTGGTATTTTATTACAAGCTTGATGAGGTGGTATTATAAGAAGCCATCAGTATTTCCCCACACACTGCCATGACCGGTGTTTGAACACTTGACAATAGATATGAGAGCCAAGTGATATTTGGAATCTTAACCACCAAGTCTCTAAGTGGATGGAGTAAAGCAATGTGTACTAGTTGAAGAATCTCTACTCAGTTCCCTGGGATGATATTAGCAAAAGTTCTTAGCCAAGGCTTAACTTTTGTATAAATGTATAGTCAACTTACGCTCAAGGTTTAGCTGAGACCTTTGTGAATACCGCCCCAGATCTTCAAGCAATATGACCTTCAGGAAGAAGTGAAGAAGGTCAAGTATCTGAAAAAAGTTAGTTTTCTCCTTTATTAGTGCAACTAATATTGTAAATTGGTTGATATTATGTATATGTTACAGCAAGATTGTTCAACCAGTAAGTTTTAAAAAATTCCTTAATGGCTTAGGGATCTTGTGAAATTCCAGATTATGTCAGTAATTTCACCAAATAGCCAATATTTGTTGCGGTGTTGTAAAATTCCTGAAGTGCTCAAGCAGGAATTTAACGAGTTTCTATTTGTACAAGACGAATATCTACTAAACACCTCCCACCTTTGAAATAGAAACCAAGTAAAAAACTTGTTTATTGCAAATAAGTTTTCTTAGTTTCAGAGTCCAAGCTGAAGTAGTCTGAACTGGCTAATCCCATAAGTATATGACTATGGAAGTCGGATAACAGAAAAATGCCATTTTTTATGTAATCAGTCAAACATTAAAGCATCTTATAAAGAGGAAATCTGAACCATTTACAATTTATGTAACCAGCCTGTTTCAGGCACATTGAACCTAAATAATAATTCAAGAATCAAAACAGAAGTTGGCTGGAATTTGTGTTTATAACGTTTTATACATAGTGAATGTGACAGATCAGTCTATAAAAATGTTACATAGCTGATTGGTTGTGATTTGTAGTAGAATAGAGCTATTCTACTGTGGTGATCGATCTTTAACGCTCGGCGATAGGAGAGGGTTATTGTGATCAGTTTGTTTCTGTCTGTCTGTCTGTCTGTCTGTGCACCGTTTCGCCCTTATAACTCAAAAACTGTAAAACCAATCCAAAAACCAGCTCAAATTTGGTGGGCAGGTATTTTATGGGGTACAGACGGATTCTTCCAAATTTGGTGTAATTTGTTTGAAAAATAAAGCCAGGAGAGAGTTTTTCTTATTTTTAATTGGGCTTTTTACAGTGAAAATTCTGCTTCTCTGTCTGTGCACCGTTTTGCCCTTATAACTCAAAAACTATAAAATCAATCAATCTCAAATGTGGTGGGAAGGTAATTTATGGGAAACAGATGGATTCTTCCAAATTTGGTGTAATTTGTGTGAAAATTAAAGCCAGGAGAGAGTTTTTCTTATTTTTAATTGAGCTTTTACAGTGAAATCTGCTTCTCTGTCTGTGCACCATTTTGCCCTTATAACTCAAAAACTATAACATCAGTCAACCTCAAATTTGGTGGGAAGGTATTTTATGGGAAACAGACAGATTCTTCCAAATTTGGTGTAATTTGTGTGAAAATTAAAGCCAGGAGAGAATTTTTCTTATTTTTAATTGGGCTTTTACAGTGAAATCTGCTTCTCTGTCTGTGCACCATTTTGCCCTTATAACTCAAAAAACTATAACATCAATCAATCTCAAATTTGGTGGGAAGGTATTTTATGGGGTACAGATGCATTCTTCCAAATTTGGTGTAATTTGTTTGAAAATTAAAGCCAGGAGAGAGTTTTTCTTATTTTTAATTGGGAATACACAGTGAAACTGCTTCTCTTCATCACATACGTAAAAAATCAATATATCTGATGATGTCATTACTCCGTGATGTCACAATGCAACTGTCATTGTGAGGTCACAAACCTAGCTTGTGATACTTGCTGTCTTTAAGTAAAAATATTTCTTCTCATTTTAATAAACATAATAAAGAGGGAGGTGGTATATTCATCATTTTTGTTAATTATTATTTCTGTTTTATTTTCTCTTTTTTCTTTCAATTCCTCGACAGTCCATCACAAAAAATTACAATGCGTGATTTTCACCAAGTGACCTTTAAGCAATATTTTTACCTCCACCAGCAGTTTATGTTTTTGTGTGCTTATTGTTTATTAAGCGTCCCGCAAGGGACGCTTGTTTGTGTATGGGAGAGCTTCCGGCTCCGCCGGCTCCGCATTTTGTTTTCCTTATAACTCTGTAACCGTTAGGCGGATTCTTTTCAAATTTGGCAGGTTTAGGCAGTAGCCCTGGGGAATTTTTTTGAATATGCTGCAGTGACATTTCAACCAATCAGAGAGGTCACATGACCAAAAATGTCTTTTTTCGATGGGGAAGCTTGTCCGGATGATAACTTGAAAGGAATTTTATCAATTCACCTGAAACTTGGCAAATACATTCATTCTATTAAAATCTGGAAATCATTAGATTTTGGCATTGATTGGTCAAGAAATGGCCGAGTAATTATTGATTAATTAATCATTACGAATTTTCCAAATAAGGAAAACACAAAAATGCTTATATCTCGAAAACCGTGCTAGATAGAGCGATTTCGACGAAATTTTTGACCCGCAGGGTATCTCTGCGGAGTAGTTTTCCCAATTTTCAAAAAATTTTTGTCTCGCCCAAAATGGCGGCCATTTTGAATTTTCGAAATTTTCGCAAAAATTGCAAAACACAAAAATGCTTATATCTCGAAAACCGTGCTAGATAGAGCAATTTCGACAAAATTTTTGACGCGCAGGATATCTCTGCGGAGTACTTTTCCCAATTTTCAAAAAATTTTTGTCTCGCATTTTATTTTCGAAATTTTCGCAAAAATTGCAAAACACAAAAATGCTTATATCTCGAAAACCGTGCTAGATAGAGCGATTTCGACGAAATTTTTGACCCACAGGGTATATCTGCAGAGTAGCCATGCCAATTTTCAAAAAAATTTTATCTCGCCAAAAATGGCGGCCATTTTGAATTTTCGAATTTTTCGCAAAAATTGCAAAACATAAAAATGCTTATATCTCAAAAACCCTGCTAGATAGAGCGATTTCGACGAAAGTTTTGACCCGCAGGGTATATCTGCAGAGTAGCAGAGTAGCCATGCCAATTTTCAAACAAAAAATTTCTCGCAAAAAATGGCGGCCATTTTGAATTTTCGAATTTTTCGCAAAATTGCAAAACACAAAAATGCTTATATCTCGAAAACCGTGCTAGATAGAGCGATTTCGACGAAATTTTTGACCCACAGGGTATCTCTGCAGAGTAGCCATGCCAATTTTCAAAAAAATTTTGTCTTGCCAAAAATGGCGGCCATTTTGAATTTTCGAATTTTTCGCAAAAATTGCAAAACACAAAAATGCTTATATCTCGAAAACCGTGCTAGATAGAGCGATTTCGACGAAATTTTTGACCCACAGGGTATCTCTGCAGAGTAGCCATGCCAATTTTCAAAAAAATTTTGTCTTGCCAAAAATGGCGGCCATTTTGAATTTTCGAATTTTTCGCAAAAATTGCAAAACACAAAAATGGTTATATCTCGAAAACCGTGCTAGACAGAGCGATTTCGACGAAATTTTTGACCCACAGGGTATATCTGCAGAGTAGCCATGCCAATTTTCAAAAAAATTTTGTCTTGCCAAAAATGGCGGCCATTTTGAATTTTCGAATTTTTGCGCAAAAATTGCAAAACACAAAAATGCTTATATTTCAAAAACCGTGCTACATAGAGCGATTTCGACGAAATTTTTTATCTTCAGGGTATCTCTGCAGAGCAGCTATCCCAAAGAGCTTTCACTTGGTGAAGTTTCAGACCCATAGCTAATTGCTCACCTACTCAAAATGAGTAAATGCGAATTACCTGTAAAAGTATTGCAGATAGCCAATTTTTCTCAAATAACTAATTCACCTACTTTTGGAAGAGCTTTTTCACATGGTGAAGTTTCAGACCCATAGCCAATTATTCAGCTACTCAAAATGAGTAAATGCGAATTATTTCTAAAAGTATTGCAGATAGCCAATTTTTCTCAAATAACTCATTCATCTACTTGTGGGAGAGCTTTCACATGGTGAAGTTTCAGACCCATAGCTAATTACTCACCTACTCAAAATGAGTAAATGCGAATTATCTCATAAAGTATTGCAGATAGCCAATTTTTGTCAAATTAATCATTCACCTACTTTTGGGAGAGCTTTCACTTGGTGAAGTTTCAGACCCATAGCTAATTACTCACCTACTCAAAATGAGTAAATGCGAATTATCTCTAAAAGTATTGCAGATAGCCAATTTTTCTCAAATAACTCATTCACCTACTTTTGGGAGAGCTTTCACTTCGTGAAGTTTCAGACCCATAGCTAATTACTCACCTACTCAAAATGAGTAAATGCGAATTATCTCTAAAAGTATTGCAGATAGCCAATTTTTCTCAAATAACTCATTCACCTACTTTTGGGAGAGCTTTCACTTGGTGAAGTTTCAGACCCATAGCTAATTACTCACCTACTCAAAATGAGTAAATGCGAATTATCTCTAAAAGTATTGCAGATAGCCAATTTTTCTCAAATAACTCATTCACCTACTTTTGGGAGAGCTTTCACTTGGTGAAGTTTCAGACCCATAGCTAATTACTCACCTACTCAAAATGAGTAAATGCGAATTATCTCATAAAGTATTGCAGATAGCCAATTTTTGTCAAATTAATCATTCACCTACTTTTGGGAGAGCTTTCACTTGGTGAAGTTTCAGACCCATAGCTAATTACTCACCTACTCAAAATGAGTAAATGCGAATTATCTCTAAAAGTATTGCAGATAGCCAATTTTTCTCAAATAACTCATTCACCTACTTTTGGGAGAGCTTTCACTCTGTGAAGTTTCAGACCCATAGCTAATTACTGACCTACTCAAAATGAGTAAATGCGAATTATCTCTAAAAGTATTGCAGATAGCCAATTTTTCTGAAATAACTCATTCACCTACTTTTGGGAGAGCTTTCACTCTGTGAAGTTTCAGACCCATAGCTAATTACTCACCTACTCAAAATGAGTAAATGCGAATTATCTGTAAAAGTATTGCAGATAGCAAATTTTTGTCAAATTAATCATTCACCTACTTTTGGGAGAGCTTTCACTTGGTGAAGTTTCAGACCCATAGCTAATTACTCGTCTACTCAAAATGAGTAAATGCGAATTATCTCTAAAAGTATTGCAGATAGCCAATTTTTCTCAAATAACTCATACACCTACTTTTGGGAGAGCTTTCACTTGGTGAAGTTTCAGACCCATAGCTAATTACTCAAAATGAGTAAATGCGAATTATCTCTAAAAGTATTGCAGATAGCCAATTTTTCTCAAATAACTCATTCACCTACTTTTGGGAGAGCTTTCACTTGGTGAAGTTTCAGACCCATAGGTAATTATTCACCTTCTCAAAATGAGTAAATGTGAATTATCTCTTAATAGTATTGCAGATAGCCAATTTTTCTCAAATAACTCATTCACCTACTTTTGGAAGACCTTTCACACACGAAAATGAAAAATTGTGAATATCTCGGAAAAGCTATTTCTTCTGCTTTAATGCTCGGCGGGAGATACACACCACGGCAGTGGTCTTGACAAAAATTTTTGTCTCCCCAAAAATGGTGGCCATTTTGAATTTTCAAAGTTTTTGCAAAACACAAAAATGCTTATATCTCGAAAACTGTGCTATATGGAGCGAACTCAACAAAATTTTGGACCTGCTGGGTATCTCTGCAGAGTAGCCATGCCAATTTTCAAAATATTTTTGTCTCGCCAAATATAGCGGACATTTTTAATTTTTTTATTTTTTGCAAAACACAAAAATGCTTATATCGTGAAAACCGTGCTAGATAGAGCAGACTGCGCTGACTTTGGTTGCCACAACAGTATAAGGCTAGAAACGAAGCATTTTCTTAATACTTTAGCACTCACCTTTATATCCTTTTCGGGACGCTTTGTTTTTGCTATGCAAAAACATTATCTTTTTTTTTTGCGAGCGATCCTCTAGTTTTTTTTTTTTAATTTTATTTTATTTTATTCATTATTTTTTTTGTGTGTGTGTTGGGGGGGTGGGGGTGTAGTTACTAAAAGAAAGATCAGGATCTTAATTTGGATACAAAAAATTCATGAGTAAATGCGAATTATCTCTAAAAGTATTGCAGATAGCCAATTTTTCTCAAATAACTCATTCACCTACTTTTGGGAGAGCTTTCACTTGGTGAAGTTTCAGACCCATAGGTAATTATTCACCTTCTCAAAATGAGTAAATGTGAATTATCTCTTAATAGTATTGCAGATAGCCAATTTTTCTCAAATAACTCATTCACCTACTTTTGGAAGACCTTTCACACACGAAAATGAAAAATTGTGAATATCTCGGAAAAGCTATTTCTTCTGCTTTAATGCTCGGCGGGAGATACACACCACGGCAGTGGTCTTGACAAAAATTTTTGTCTCCCCAAAAATGGTGGCCATTTTGAATTTTCAAAGTTTTTGCAAAACACAAAAATGCTTATATCTCGAAAACTGTGCTATATGGAGCGAACTCAACAAAATTTTGGACCTGCTGGGTATCTCTGCAGAGTAGCCATGCCAATTTTCAAAATATTTTTGTCTCGCCAAATATAGCGGACATTTTTAATTTTTTTATTTTTTGCAAAACACAAAAATGCTTATATCGTGAAAACCGTGCTAGATAGAGCAGACTGCGCTGACTTTGGTTGCCACAACAGTATAAGGCTAGAAACGAAGCATTTTCTTAATACTTTAGCACTCACCTTTATATCCTTTTCGGGACGCTTTGTTTTTGCTATGCAAAAACATTATCTTTTTTTTTTGCGAGCGATCCTCTAGTTTTTTTTTTTTAATTTTATTTTATTTTATTCATTATTTTTTTTGTGTGTGTGTTGGGGGGGTGGGGGTGTAGTTACTAAAAGAAAGATCAGGATCTTAATTTGGATACAAAAAATTCATGATTTTTCGGAGGTCCCATTTCAATGTATTTTAAATGACTTTAGCTTACTACTTGATATTTCTATGAAGATTAATTTACATGTTTGGTTGTATTTTATTGTCTTCCTTACAATACTTTATATCACTTGATGGACTGGTCACATGGAGTCGAGCGTTTTGCTCTCTCTGAGTGCATCTTGTTTTACCTATGTGATGAAGAGAAGCAGTTTCACTGTGTATTCCCAATTAAAAATAAGAAAAACTCTCTCCTGGCTTTAATTTTCAAACAAATTACACCAAATTTGGAAGAATCCGTCTGTTCCCCATAAAATACCTGCCCACTAAATTTGAGATTGATTGATGTTATAGTTTTTGAGTTATAAGGGCAAAACAGTGCACAGACAGAGAAGCAGATTTCACTGTAAAATCCCAATTAAAAATAAGAAAAACTCTCTCCTGGCTTTAATTTTCACACAAATTACACCACATTTGGAAGAATCTGTCTGTTCCCCATAAAATACCTTCCCACCAAATTTGAGATTGATTGATGTTATAGTTTTTGAGTTATAAGGGCAAAACGGTGCACAGACAGAGAAGCAGAATTTTCATTGTAAAAGCCCAATTAAAAATAAAAAAAAACCTCTCTCCTGGCTTTAATTTTCACACATATTACACCAAATTTGGAAGAATCCGTCTGTACCCCATAAAATACCTACCCACCAAATTTGAGCTTGATTGATGTTATAGTTTTTGAGTTATAAGAGCGAAACCGTGCACAGACAGACAGACAGACAGACAGATGGACAGACAGAAACAAACTGATTACAATAACCCTCTCCTATCGTCGAGCGTTAAAAACAACCTAAAGGAAACCATGAGCTAGGAATCTTCTGATGTGGTCAGATTTGACTTGCTTATTATTGAAAAGTGCTATTTATCTTCGAAACCATGAGAGTTGTTCTTATCGGGTGGATACATCTTGCATCTGACCACAGATGCATCCTTGGTCTAGTTTTGAATGAAGTACAATACAAATTGGTGAAACACTGTCCACTGCGAAATGCTATGTCCTCCTGCAGTACCAGTGAACTTCAAAGTTCCATTTCATATATTTACTGTTTGCATACTCATTGGATAAATATAGGGCATCATTCATTTAAATTCAAATGTATGTTGTCATGATAACTGGAACAGTATAGATACAAGGGTGGATAGTCTTATGGACAGGACCGTACAATGGACAGTTAGTTTTACCATCTGTCCTTTGTACTGTCCTATTTGTAACTTGCAAGACTGTCCATCCCTGCATGCACTGGCCAGTTAAGGAGATAAAGGTGGAAAAATGCATTGAATAAATATGTGTGAGGTTCTGTCTGAAATGGATATGTCCTTAAATGAAATGTCCTTAACCTGTCTTCTGCTGTTTTCAGTTTACTTTTGTTTTATAATTAATAAAATACAAATTTCTACTTCTTCATTTGTAAATTTCATTGCGTTAATACATCTTACCTACCAGACGATAGCTATAGTCCGGCGCCAGCCGGTCCCGCCAAACGAAAGAAAAAGACGTCCCGGGTTTCACCCCCGGCAGGACCGGCACACTACAATCCACTCGCCAGGTGGCCTAGTTCCTGCCTCACTCGCCAGAGGGACGTGACGTCATAGCATCTTTTTCGTTTGGCGCGATATTTAAAGTTGTGGATTTTTATCTGTGAACCTTTTTGGTTTTATATTTGTGTTATTCTGTTTAATTTGTGTCGGAATAGTTGCCATTAGTTGACTTTTCTATCATGGCATCTGCAGGACAGAAAAAGGGTGCGTGTGGCCATATTATGGCTTCATTTGACAAACACAGTAGGTGTGCGCGTTGTCGCGAGAAAGGACATGGTGATGACCCTTGTGTTCAAAATCTGCAGTGTGACTTTTGCAGTGTCCTTACCCCGGAGCAAGTGCTCAAGTTAAGTACTCCTACCTATAAACTCAGAAAGGAAAAGGCTAAAGCAAAGGAGGTGTTAGTCGATCCGTCTACTGTGGTAGTACTTGATACCCAGCCAGAACAAGAACCTGATGTTTCTTTGTCTTCTGCTCCGGATTTGTCCCTTCCTGTGCCTCAGTTTAAGAAAGATCTTCAAGAACTGGACGAAAAGTGGGCCACTCGTATGGCCAGGCTTGAGGCACTTATTACTTTAGGACATCGCCCCTCACCTTCTGTGCAACAAAATCCGTCATTTTCTCCGGTCAAAGTACCGGTCTCTCATGCTGCTCCAGCAGGTGCTCTTTCCCAGACACCCTTTTTTGTCACTACTTCGGCTTCTTCCGGCCCAGCCGGCCCGGCTGTTGGCCCGGATGAGGCTAGAGATCAGGATGTTTCCTTTGCTGACAGACAATCTCCACTTCAAAACCTCTACCCGGAAGCAGAACCTATGTTTAAACACCCTGCTCCGGTGGCTACTGTTTCGTCAGCTGCTATGTCTGCTTCCTCTCAATCTTCATTTCAACAACCTTCTTCCGGCTCCGGGCCGGTCACCTTCCGAGATGTCAATCCTCAGGAAACATTTGAAGAGGGTGAGTTATCTGACGCAGAGGAATCCCCAGACTTGGAAACCTCAGACCCGGACCGGGTCCTCAGTGAAGATCAAAATTACCGCGAGACTGTGAGAGGCGTCCGCGCGTTTATGGGATGGACACACATTCCTGACCTGGAGTTTTCTCCGCAATCCCGCACTGATAATCCTTGGGCAGGTCACCGTTCTCAGCCTGTGGGCAAGATTTCTGTGGATCTTCCACCGGAAGATTGGTTGTGCCGAAAACTAGAAACTCTAAACCTTGTACTGATAGAAGGATATCCTTCAAAATCTAGTGATCCAGGTGGCCTGCATGTGGACCAGTTCCTCAGACCCCCAAAATCCCAGAACAGATGGTATGGGATACACCCGGCGGAGCCTACAGATCCAACTAGGCCGGGTAAATCTGTGAATTCTTGGCCAAATGATGCGGCGAAGATCAACAGTTCATTCCCCAGGATTTCAACCATATCTTCTACATCTCCTCAGCCTCCATCCCGCCCACTATCACAAGACACTATGCGTAAGTGGGAGAAAGCAGCAAAAGAGTCTTCATATATTTGTAACCAGTCAGCGGGGTTTAATCGCTGTATCACCAAAATACAGGATGCCTTCCAAGAACAATTGCATATTTTACAAAGTGAACTTAAGAAAGGCAAGTCCTCTGTCAAAGCTCAAGGTGCATTGGATGAACTTTTATACTTATCCTCATTTAACCAGAATGTCAGTTTCGCCATGGGGAAATCTTTACAACATTTGGCAGACTTTACATTTGTGCAGATGGCGAATTTGACACTACTCCGTAGGGACTCATACTTGGAAGCTGTGAAACCGGGGATTAAACCAGATACTTTCAATTCCTTGAGAAATTGTCCCCTGAATGGATATGGGTTATTTCCAGATGCTGCTATTAGAAAAGCTGAGGATGAAATCAACCAGTTAGAAGCTTCCCGACGTACTTCCCAGCCCGGCCCGGGCCGCGGGGGGTTCGCCGGTAGAGGCAGAAAGCAGAGATACCAACCCTACAGTACTGGTTGGAAACCTCAAAACACTGCTAAATCAACCTCTCAGGCCGGAAAAGAACTACCAGCTTGGAAAGCGTTTGGTTCCCGCAATAGAGGCCGGGGCAGAGGCCGGGGTGGTCAGCCCGGACGTGGTACCAAGATGGCTCATGAGAAGACACAGTATAAATGAAAATTACTGCAAGTCAAGTCCGGTGCCGGTGGCCCGGCCAGTCAGTTCTGTACAAAGTGTCATAACAAGAAACTCTTTTGTATCTGTTCCAACAAATGTTTCTTATCATGTTGTATGTCGTGTACCTACTGTAACAAGGTGGCAGTCGCAAAAGAAAGACGTAAGGCCAAAATCAAAGATCAAAAGTCAAATAAAGTGTGTGAAAAGTGCTTCTTTTGTCGGTCACTTTGTTTCTGCTCCAAATGTTCCAAATGTCCCCAATGTTGCAAGTGTCCAACCAGTGGGGGGACGTCTTCAGAGTTTTTGGGAAATATGGGCTCACAAGGGTGCAAACCCCAAAGTAGTGTCCATATTAAAGGAGGGTTATGTTCTCACCTTCAAAGTCAGACCTCCCTTGGTAAGGGATCCCCTGATAGTAAGTGGCTATGCAAACCCCATCAGAGACTCCCACTTGCAAGAAGCTGTACAAGCTCTGATCGAGAAAAAGGCAGTAGAGAGGGTCAGGGTTCAAACCTCACTAGCCTTTTTCAACAGACTGTTCATTGTCCCAAAGCCGAACCACAAGTGGCGGCCAATCTTGGATCTCAGTACTCTAAATCAGTTTTTATGCGTAAAAACATTCAAAATGGAGACTCCAGAGACAATCCGGACCTCTCTACAACAAGAGGAGTGGGTGACATCGCTAGACTTCAGCGACGCCTACTTCCACATTCCAATTCACTTCACATCCCGAAAATTCCTCAGGTTCCACTTTCAGAACCAGTCGTACCAGTTTCGGGCACTTCCCTTTGGCCTGTCAACAGCTCCCATGGAGTTCACTGGTGTGGTCAAAGAGGTCAAGTTAATGGCTCAGTCACAGGGTATAAGAATCCACCAGTATCTAGACGACTGGTTGATTCGAGCCCCTACCAAAGAATCTTGCCACCAGGGAACCCAGTCCCTCCTAGCCCTTTGCCAGGAGTTGGGCTGGATGGTAAACATGCAAAAGTCAGAACTGGAACCCCAACAAGTCTTCGACTTCGTAGGCTACCAGTACGACCTGCTCAACGGAGTAGTCAGGCCTACTCAAAACCGTTGGGAAGCCCTTCAACAAAAAATAACAGTGCTTTTACAGAACAGATTTTGCCGAGTGAGAACTTTCATGTCTCTTATAGGTCTTCTCACTGCGACAGAAAAACAGGTGACCCTAGGCAGACTGCACATGAGACCTATTCAGTGGCACCTCAAGAAGCACTGGAGAGTCCCAGAATCTCTGGAAAAGGAGATCCCAATTCCGAGGTCTCTCCATCAGTACCTGCAGTGGTGGACCCAAGAGGAAAATGTCCTAAAGGGTCAGCCCTTACACCCCCTGCGACACGCAGTTCAAATCTTTACAGACGCCTCAAAAGAAGGCTGGGGTGCTCACTTAGGCGACTTCACAGCAAGCGGTACTTGGTCAGTACCCGAAAGCAAGTTGCACATAAACTTCTTAGAACTAAAAGCCGTGTTGTTAGCACTAAAAAGATTCCAACATTTAGTGCAAGGAAAGGTCGTCCTGATTGCCACAGACAACACTACGGTTGTAGCATACATCAACAAGGAAGGAGGTATGAGGTCAGGCTCACTCTGTGCCCTTCTTTGGCGGCTCCTATGTTGGTGCAGCCTCAATCAAATAGTACTGAAGGCCAGACACATTCCAGGCCGTCTGAATGTAATTGCAGACAAATTGTCTTGCCAAAGGCAGGTCATTCAGACGGAGTGGTCCCTCCATCAAGAGACCTTCGACCTCCTTTGTCAAACCTGGCATTATCCCCGAGTGGACATGTTTGCAACAAGGTACAACTGCAAGCTAGTTCAATTTGTGTCCCCAATTCCAGACCCAAAGGCCTGGTCAGTGGATGCTCTGACATTATCCTGGGAGGACCTGGACATGTACCTCTTCCCCCCAGTGTCTCTGATGGGGAAGGTGGTCAGCAAGCTGTCAGATCACTGGTATCGCAGAGCAATCCTGATTGCCCCGGGATGGCCCAACATGCCTTGGTTTTGGGACCTAGTGGAGCTATCTGCGAGGGTTCCTCTTTGTCTTCCACACCACCCAGATCTAGTGACCCAACCTTTCAACAAGGCACGTCACAGGGATCTGACAAACCTAAATCTCCATGCCTGGCTCCTAGAGCCCAGACAATCAAGGAGCAAGGGTTCTCTAGCCCAGTGGCGTCAAGAATTGAGGCGCCTCAAAGACGTTCAACCAGAACAGTCTACGAAGCGAAGTGGGCCGTTTTTATCAGATGGTGCGAAACAAGTCAGGTGGACTTCAGGAACCCATCTATAAAACAAATAGCAGATTTCCTCCTGCACCTTTTCCAGGAGAAAAATCTCCAGCCCAGCACTATTGACGGTTACAGGTCAGCCATTGCAGACAAACTGGGAAATACCTTGATTAATGTCGGCAAGGATGACTAGACTGTTAGACAGTTTTCACAGGGATAGACCCAAAGGACGCAGGGGGGTTCCTGCTTGGAACCTCTCCCTAGTTTTACACCAGCTTACAAAAGCACCGTTTGAACCCCTCAGAAAGGCTTCTCTGAAACACCTTACTTTCAAAACTGTTTTTCTCCTAGCCCTGGCTTCAGGAAAACGCAGAAGTGAGATACACGCTTGGCTAAACAAAAATATCAGACACCAAGCTGATTGGTCCAAAGTTTCCCTCTACCCATCACCAGGCTTCTTGGCGAAAAATCACTTGGCAAAAGAGGGACCAGAGTGCGTGGCCCCTGTGGTCATCCCGGCCTTAGCCCCCACTCTGGATAAGTCTTTAAAGGAAGACAGATCCCTTTGCCCCGTTCGGGCTCTTCGCTACTACCTGGACAAAACACAGGACCTAAGAGCGGGAAAGGAGTTAGTTTTTGTTTCATTCAAACAAGGTTTTGACAGGGACATCTCTCCGGCCACTATCTCGTCCTGGATCAAACAAACAGTAGTGTTGTGTTATGATCTCTCTGACCAAGAGTCCTTGACCTTACATCAGGTCAAGGCCCATGATGTTAGGGCCTTTGCGGCCTCCAAAGCTTTTCAAGGTGGCATATCTCTGGACCAGATTCTAGCAGCATGCCACTGGAAGTCCCACAACACCTTTACACAGTTTTACCTTAAGGATGTTGCCTGGGCAGATAAGGAGCTTTTTCACTTGGGTCCGGTGGTGGCGGCCCAGCAGATCCACCACTAGTCCCCTAAGCTTCTTTGTATATAATTATATATATAGTGTACATACTAGTTAGTTTTAGGTGCAGGCTCACTTTTAGCCTATCCCTTGGCTTCTCAAAGTTTTTTACTTCAGAGTAATTCTCTGGGTATAGGACTTTCCCTACTCTTCCAGGTTAACCGTGGGAATCATGGACTTGAACTCTTGCTCTCTTCCTCCCCTCAGAGCAGTCAAAAAAAAAAAAAAAAGGGGGGGGGGGGGCAGGTAGGTCTAGATACCCTTGAGACTAACATGTCTCCGCAAAGGACTAGAACCTCACACCTAGGTATAATATAAGAGTTGTCTCCAATCCTCAGAAGGCTGCCCTCCTTCCACTGGGTAGTTATTCTAGCTATCGTCTGGTAGGTAAGATGTATTAACGCAATGAAATTGCAAATTTTAATTAGTAAATTAAATTTTTATTAGTTAATACCTTACCTACCAGACGGGAAATTCCCACCCGGCCTTCCCCGCTTCCAGCCTTCATCCTTCAATCTTAGGGACGAAAAAGATGCTATGACGTCACGTCCCTCTGGCGAGTGAGGCAGGAACTAGGCCACCTGGCGAGTGGATTGTAGTGTGCCGGTCCTGCCGGGGGTGAAACCCGGGACGTCTTTTTCTTTCGTTTGGCGGGACCGGCTGGCGCCGGACTATAGCTATCGTCTGGTAGGTAAGGTATTAACTAATAAAAATTTAATTTACTAATTAAAATTTGCAATTTGTTTATGCAAAAAAAAAAAAAAAAAAAAAAAAAAAAAGCAGCAAGCACCATGTTAAACGAGTGGCATCTTCGAAATGTGTCTGCAGTCTACTGATAACTCGCTACATTACCAGATTCCCACTACACATCTTTGCACTGGGTCCAAATTTTGCAAACTCAACAAAATACTCTAAATGCAGTAGTTTTAAAGTTACAAGTGATTTATCCAACAGTGAGAACCTCAAAGTAGCTATTGCTCAGCCATGAAATGAGCTACAGGTCTACAATTTTATTATGTTATACCTGACCTAAAAGTAGGTGAATAACATATTTCAACAAAATACTCTAAATGCAATAATTTTAAAGTTACAAGCGATTTACTCAATAGTGAGAACCTTAAAGTAGCTATTGCTCAGCTATGGAATGAGCTACAGGTCTGCAATTTTGCTATGTTACACCTAACCTAAAAGTAAGTAAATAACATATTTTAACAAAATTCTCTAAATGCAATAGTTTTCAAGTTACAAGTGATTTGCTGAACATTGAAAATCTCAAAGTAGCTATTACTCAGCTATGGAATGAGCTACAGGGCTGCAATTTTATAATGTTAAAGCTGATTCAAAAGTAGCTGAATAACATATTTCAACAAAATATTCTAAATGCAATAGTTTTAAAGTTACAAGTGATTTACTCAACAGTGACATCCTGAAAGTAGCTTTTGCTCAGCTATGGAATGAGCTACAGGTCTGCAACTTCATTATGTCATAACTTACCCCAACATAGTAAATTATGTATTCACAGAAAGTCACTATGTGTGATACTTTCAAAGAAATTGAACACATTCTCATTTTTAAATTGTGCTACAAATCAGGAAGTAGCTATTACTCGCTTAGCTAATGCAACAGAGCTCCAAACTATGCACCGTCTTATAGCTAAAGATAAAGTACCTGAACAAAATATTTAACAGAAACACTCTAAATGCAATAGCTTCAGAGTTATAAGTCTTTTACTCAGAGTAGCTAAAATGGTCATAGCTATGTTAAAATGTTACCGATTTTGTTGAAATTTGGTCCTTCTCTATTCTGACACCTGACAATATTATAGGGAAAAAAATGAGAAACCTAGCTTCAAAATTGTGGCCTAGAACGTGCTAACAAACATACATACATACATACATAGGGACATACAAACCGACTGACCATAGGCGTAGGAACTGGGGGGGCAGCGGGGGCAGTCGCCCCCACAACCATAACATTGGGGTGGCGGGGATATCTTTTCGCCCCCCCAACTTTTTGCAACAAAACTAAACTCCAATTTTGAAGTTGTGTAACTTTTTACAGGTAACTGAGTAATATGTGGTCAAATTACACTTTTACCCTGTTCACTGCTCATATGTACCATTGTGTAAGCTACCATTTGAACTATAAAACATTATCAGTTAACCTGTCATGGGATTTGCAAAATTCTGTGAAATGTTTCACTTATGCCGACCAAAATCATACACATAGTAATCTTCTACAGTTAATTTACCGTATTGCTAATTATTTAGAACTTAGACATGTAGTTTCAAATTCACACAGAGCAACAGTTTAGCACAGCAATTTGTCAGCTGATGAAAGTTTTTTCCAGAAAACTCTTCTTTCTTTACTGTGTGTTTATTGGACCAAGCCAGTCCAATGACCATACATTCCCCCCAGTTTGGGTATTAACCTTGCTCAAAATAGATCTTGTTTCAGCTAGGCACTTGAAGGAAAGGTCACAAGTTCTGAAACATGTAGTCAAGATATTAGAAATACCTTTCAAATGCATAGGTGACTATATGCATTTCTCTACCCGGACAAGGTCTGGGAAACTTAAATAGGATTAATGTCAGTCACACTGTCGTCACAAAGATTTCCTTCAGTAAAGGAACTTTACCAAATAACATGCTAACAAAAGATTTTAGTTAATTCTGATAATTTATAATTGTGAATCACACCAAATGGGTGCTACAAAAATACCCAATAAAAAGATTGGCCTTGAATATCTGGTATATGGAAGCATTAGTGTCAGTTGTGAGCGATTGGGTGTTGCTGGTCAGCAGAGGGGAAACCACAGCCTAATTCAGGAGAAGTAATTATGAGAACCCACTCTCAATGGGGAGTTTTTATCTGGCTATTCACTGATACTTCTTGCACCCTATTGCTCAAGAAATGAATCCTTGGTATCAGTTACAACTGATGCTAATATCAGTTTACAGTGACTGTTTCACCTCAGAAAATAGACTCTCTCTCTCCCTGATATTCTCTGCAAAATTACTGTTTGCTGCAATATAAACATCTGTGCATCAGAAAACACTATTTTCCCATCTTTTATTTTCATTTTTAGTTGCAGTTGTATAAAATTTGGAATATCAGGAGTCTTTGTGTAAAAGTATTTTTTGCAACAAAAGTTGTTAAGGGTCTTAGCGGTAGTTGCTTTATATTGACAGTTTTGTGTTAAAGTGACAGCCAAGCTTTAAGAAGCTTTCATTGGCTTTTCTATAAGGAACAAAAGGATGGAGGGGTGGTAGTCTTCACAATCAACAGGGATGAAAAGAGGAAAACTTTGACAAAGTGTATGAATAGATCCAGTGTTATTTGTCATTTGGTGGGAAAGCATAGTATTTTTAAAACATTTTTATATTTGTATATTTCAAAATCCATTTTCATCAGCAAATGTCACCTTTCCAAGGGTTTATAAGGGATTTAATAGTTGTAGACCATCTCATGAAAAGATTGTCACATTTGACAAAATTCAGTGGCACCTCATTTTACCATTTTTATCAGCCAAGTTGGATTAAGCGGGGATTTAGTAAAAGTCACTGTACCAAGTAAAGTGTTTAATCTGCTGGAGAAAAATTTTTTTATCCCTAAACACTGTTTAAAGTGCATTTATATGACCTTGATATGAACTTTGACCTTGCAGTAGTGACCTTGACCTTTAAATTTTTGTCTGGGCTCTATCTGTGAAACCATAAAGTGTAGGAACTTGATACTTGTTAGGGACACTGGTTAGGAGATGTAGGTATGCAAAATCATGGTGTGACCTTGATTTGACCTTTGCCTTGCTGTAGTGACCTTAACCTTTAAATTTTTGTCTGGGCTATATCACAGTAACCGCAAGGTGTAAGAAGTTGATACTTGGTAGGGACATTGGTAATTGGTGTAGGTGTGCAAATTATGGTGTGACCTTGATTTGACCTTGACCTTGCTGTAGTGACCTAGACCTTTAATATCTTGTTCAGGCTATATCTAGGAAACTGTAGGGTGTAGGAAGTTAACAATTGTTAGGGACATTTGATGAGGAGTGTAGGTTTGCATTGTCATGGGGTGGCATTGATTTGACCTTCTTTGACCTTGATGTTGCTGGTAGTTAAGCATTGATGTCAAATATGATGGTGCCTGATCATTCAATCTCTTATATACTAGTAGATTTATTTTAAATTTGATCCGAAACCTAACAGGCAACCAGTGGAGCTGATGCAGGTGAACTGATATAGAATCATGTTTCTTGACATTCAAAACTATCCTGGCAGCCCAATGTGGTACTTTCTGCAACTTATGGATAAGATATTGTGTAATGTGGTTTGTCATTGAAAGCTACTTAAATTGAAGATGAAATAAAGTTAACAAATTGTACACACACAGATTAGTGATATGGTTTCTCCACAACTATTATAATTCTGAAATTTCATGAAGATTTAGATTTAAGTATTACATGACTAAGCCATGGGATATACAAATAAATACCCTGTTTGAGAATGATTTTCAGTGTGCATATGATATGTGTGTCATAAGTATGTCAATTTTTTTTAAAGACAAAATCACAAATCCCAGCATGTTCCATTGTAGAGGTTATAGGCAGCAAGTGTTGTGGACCTGTCTCAATAGAAAGCTGGTTGTTGAACGTGATGTAAAACACCAACTTTGACTTTGTAAATAGTATACAAATGACTGATGGGCTCTGCTAATGTTATTCAAAATGACAGCATTCTCCGACTTTGCATAAATTTCTGTCCACATAAAAATTTTTCTCTCAGGGTTTTTATTGCCATCTTTATGAATGAAAAAGAAACTTGAAGCAATAACATTCTTTTAATGAAAATTTCTGACAATACATAGGGTGGAAAAAAAACAAGAGCTCAGAAAACACTTGTGGTTTTGGGAGGCTGATATAGTACAAATCTTTAATTACAGACAGGGGATTTCCTTTAGTCCAAGTGTTTCTGGCAGAACCCTTGTTAACCACTTGGCTGGAGAAGACTGCAATGTAATGAGGAAGAAATCAGGCATTACATGACGTACTTAACCTGTGCCAACCCTAAACTTAAACCTCGAAATGTGAAATATTTATATGAAGGATAATTAGACTGGATACTTTGTACCTACATTTATCACTGAAAAACTCTATTAAAAACTTACAATTGGGCCTTAATTTTATATTTTGCACACTAATTTGACAATGCCTTTGAGCTATTTTATATGATGTTGTAGAGTTTAAAGTCTTGGTTTATTGTAAGAATACTGGGCTAAGTACACAGTTCACTAATTGGTGAAAAGCAACTTGGGTAGTGCTTGTGGTTAAAGCTTTGTAGTTTGCAGGGTGAAATGTACAATATCATTAAGCTAAGTTCATTAGTGAGTACTGATTTACACACTTGGATCAATTCTAACAAGACATGCCTTATGTTAATACTGTAGAGCCTCTTTAAGTAGATCCAAAGAGCCTATTCCACTGGTATGAATCATTCAGGAACCCCTGTGAATAACCATTTTTTTAGCATTTCTGAACATTCTGGAGCAAACTCCTCTCTTCTCACAAACCAATCCCGACACCATCCTAAAACTAAAGAACATTTCACTAGGGAAAGACTAAGAAATGTTTCAGGGGCGGCAAAATAAGTTAGGAAATAAGATTGGAATTTATTTGGGGTAAATGTCTGGATAGAAAGATAATAAAATTGATAAGGAACACTAAGAAATGCCTGACCATGACAAAGATTTATATTCGGACCGGCTTGTGAACATGCTACGATTTTCTTGGAATGACAAAGGCATCTAAGAAGAACACAACTGGAATGGCAGGTTTTAAAAACTGCTTCCAAAAATTATATAAAATCAACTTTGCCCTTAAATTGTACATGAAAGTCTCAAAGTCTCAAAACCCTCTTATTTTTTATTCCTAAGTCATTCAAGAGAGCCTTGCACTAATCTAGAACAGGGATATAGAAGCGTGAATCAGTTTATGGGTCTAATTTTGGTGAATTTTTGACTTTGAACCTGAATAACACAAAGAGTATTTCATATCTTTTCAATGTTAATACCTCAAATAATAGGTGTGTTATCCCTTTATTACTGTGCCAAATATTAATTAAGCGTCCCGCAAGGGACGCTTGTTTGTGTATGGGAGAGCTTCCGGCTCCGCCGGCTCCGGCGGCTCCGCATTTTGTTTTCCTTATAACTCTGTAACCGTTAGGCGGATTCTTTTCAAATTTGGCAGGTTTAGGCAGTAGCCTTGGGGAATTTTTTTGAATATGCTGCAGTGACATTTCAACCAATCAGAGAGGTCACATGACCAAAAATGTCTTTTTTCGATGGGGAAGCTTGTCCGGATGATAACTTGAAAGGAATTTTATCAATTCACCTGAAACTTGGCAAATACATTCATTCTATTAAAATCTGGAAATCATTAGATTTTGGCATTGATTGGTCAAGAAATGGCCGAGTAATTAATGATTAATTAATCATTACGAATTTTCCAAATAAGGAAAACACAAAAATGCTTATATCTCGAAAACCGTGCTAGATAGAGCGATTTCGACGAAATTTTTGACCCGCAGGGTATCTCTGCGGAGTAGTTTTCCCAATTTTCAAAAAATTTTTGTCTCGCCCAAAATGGCGGCCATTTTGAATTTTCGAAATTTTCGCAAAAATTGCAAAACACAAAAATGCTTATATCTCAAAAACCGTGCTAGATAGAGCAATTTCGACAAAATTTTTGATCCGGAGGATATCTCTGCGGAGTCCCAATTTTCAAAAAATTTTTGTCTCGCCAAAAATGGCGGCCATTTTGAATTTTCGAAATTTTCGCAAAAATTGCAAAACACAAAAATGCTTATATCTTGAAAACCGTGCTAGATAGAGCGATTTCGACGAAATTTTTGAACCGCAGGGTATCTCTGCGGAGTAGTTATCCCAATTTTGAAAAAAATTTTGTCTCGCCAAAAATGGCGGCCATTTTGAATTTTCGAATTTTTCGCAAAAATTGCAAAACATAAAAATGCTTATATCTCGAAAACCCTGCTAGATAGAGCGATTTCGACGAAATTTTTGACCCACAGGGTATATCTGCAGAGTAGCCATGCCAATTTTCAAAAAAATTTTGTCTCGCCAAAAATGGCGGCCATTTTGAATTTTCGAATTTTTCGCAAAAATTGCAAAACATAAAAATGCTTATATCTCAAAAACCCTGCTAGATAGAGCGATTTCGACGAAATTTTTGACCCGCAGGGTATCTCTTCAAAGTAGCCATGCCAATTTTCAAACAAAAAATTTCTCGCAAAAATGGCGGCCATTTTGAATTTTCGAATTTTTCGCAAAATTGCAAAGCACAAAAATGCTTATATCTCGAAAACCGTGCTAGATAGAGCGATTTCGACGAAATTTTTGACCCACTGGGTATCTCTGCAGAGTAGCCATGCCAATTTTCAAAAAAATTTTGTCTTGCCAAAATTGGCGGCCATTTTGAATTTTCGAATTTTTGCGCAAAAATTGCAAAACACAAAAATGCGAATATTTCGAAAACCGTGCTACATAGAGCGATTTCGACGAAATTTTTGATCTTCAGGGTATCTCTGCAGAGCAGCTATCCCAAAGAGCTTTCACTTGGTGAAGTTTCAGACCCATAGCTAATTGCTCACCTACTCAAAAAGAGTAAATGCGAATTACCTCTAAAAGTATTGCAGATGGCCAATTTTTCTCAAATAACTCATTCACCTACTTTTGGAAGAGCTTTCACATGGTGAAGTTTCAGACCCATAGCCAATTACTCACCTACTCAAAATGAGTAAATGCGAATTATCTCTAAAAGTATTGCAGATAGCCAATTTTTCTCAAATAACTCATTCACCTACTTTTGGGAGAGCTTTCACATGGTGAAGTTTCAGACCCATAGCTAATTATTTACCTACTCAAAATGAGTAAATGCTAATTATCTGTAAAAGTATTGCGGATACCCAATTTTTATCAAATAACTCATTCATCTACTTGTGGGAGAGCTTTCACATGGTGAAGTTTCAGACCCATAGCTAATTACTCACCTACTCAAAATGAGTAAATGCGAATTATCTCTAAAAGTATTGCAGATAGCCAATTTTTCTCAAATAACTCATTCACCTACTTTTGGGAGAGCTTTCACTTGGTGAAGTTTCAGACCCATAGCTAATTACTCACCTACTCAAAATGAGTAAATGCGAATTATCTCTAAAAGTATTGCAGATAGCCAATTTTTCTCAAATAACTCATTCACCTACTTTTGGAAGAGCTTTCACATGGTGAAGTTTCAGACCCATAGCCAATTACTCACCTACTCAAAATGAGTAAATGCGAATTATCTCTAAAAGTATTGCAGATAGCCAATTTTTCTCAAATAACTCATTCACCTACTTTTGGGAGAGCTTTCACATGGTGAAGTTTCAGACCCATAGCTAATTATTTACCTACTCAAAATGAGTAAATGCTAATTATCTGTAAAAGTATTGCGGATACCCAATTTTTATCAAATAATTCATTCATCTACTTGTGGGAGAGCTTTCACATGGTGAAGTTTCAGACCCATAGCTAATTACTCACCTACTCAAAATGAGTAAATGCGAATTATCTCTAAAAGTATTGCAGATAGCCAATTTTTCTCAAATAACTCATTCACCTACTTTTGGGAGAGCTTTCACTTGGTGAAGTTTCAGACCCATAGCTAATTACTCACCTACTCAAAATGAGTAAATGCGAATTATCTCTAAAAGTATTGCAGATAGCCAATTTTTCTCAAATAACTCATTCACCTACTTTTGGAAGAGCTTTCACATGGTGAAGTTTCAGACCCATAGCCAATTACTCACCTACTCAAAATGAGTAAATGCGAATTATCTCTAAAAGTATTGCAGATAGCCAATTTTTCTCAAATAACTCATTCACCTACTTTTGGGAGAGCTTTCACATGGTGAAGTTTCAGACCCATAGCTAATTATTTACCTACTCAAAATGAGTAAATGCTAATTATCTGTAAAAGTATTGCGGATACCCAATTTTTATCAAATAACTCATTCATCTACTTGTGGGAGAGCTTTCACATGGTGAAGTTTCAGACCCATAGCTAATTATTTACCTACTCAAAATGAGTAAATGCTAATTATCTGTAAAAGTATTGCGGATACCCAATTTTTATCAAATAACTCATTCATCTACTTGTGGGAGAGCTTTCACTTGGTGAAGTTTCAGACCCATAGCTAATTACTCACCTACTGAAAATGAGTAAATGTGAATTATCTCTAAAAGTATTGCAGATAGCCAATTTTTCTCAAATAACTCATTCACCTACTTTTGGGAGAGCTTTC
Source organism: Sabellastarte sp. h YS-2021 (assembly GCA_964017235.1). Lineage (NCBI taxonomy): Eukaryota > Metazoa > Annelida > Polychaeta > Sabellida > Sabellidae > Sabellastarte > Sabellastarte sp. h YS-2021. Next base: position 71,048,033 of record OZ024932.1, read on the forward strand.
ACTTGGTGAAGTTTCAGACCCATAGCTAATTACTCACCTACTCAAAATGAGTAAATGTGAATTATCTCTAAAAGTATTGCAGATAGCCAGTTTTTCTCAAATTAATCATTCACCTACTTTTGGGAGAGCTTTGACTTGGTGAAGTTTCAGACCCATAGCTAATTACTCACCTACTCAAAATGAGTAAATGCGAATTATCTGTATTTTCTCAAATAACTCATTCACCTACTTTTGGGAGAGCTTTCACTTGAAGTTTCAGACCCATAGCTAATTACTCACCTACTCAAAATGAGTAAATGCGAATTATCTCTAAAAGTATTGCAGATAGCCAATTTTTCTCGAATTAATCATTCACCTACTTTTGGGAGAGCTTTCACTTGGTGAAGTTTCAGACCCATAGCTAATTACTTGTCTACTCAAAATGAGTAAATGCGAATTATCTCTAAAAGTATTGCAGATAGCCAATTTTTCTCAAATAACTCATTCACCTACTTTTGGGAGAGCTTTCACTTGGTGAAGTTATCAGACCGATAGCTGATTACTCACCTACTCAAAATGAGTAAATGCGAATTATCTCTAAAAGTATTGCAGATAGCCAATTTTTGTCAAATTAATCATTCACCTACTTTTGGGAGAGCTTTCACTCGGTGAAGTTTCAGACCCATAGCTAATTACTCACCTACTCAAAATGAGTAAATGCGAATTATCTCTAAAAGTATTGCAGATAGCCAATTTTTCTCAAATAACTCATTCACCTACTTTTGGGAGAGCTTTCACTCTGTGAAGTTTCAGACCCATAGCTAATTACTCACCTACTCAAAATGAGTAAATGCGAATTATCTCTAAAAGTATTGCAGATAGCCAATTTTTCTCAAATAACTCATTCACCTACTTTTGGCAGAGCTTTCACTTGGTGAAGTTTCAGACCCATAGCTAATTACTCGCCTACTGAAAATGAGTAAATGCGAATTATCTCTAAAAGTATTGCAGATAGCCAATTTTTCTCAAATAACTCATTCACCTACTTTTGGCAGAGCTTTCACTTGGTGAAGTTTCAGACCCATAGCTAATTACTCACCTGCTGAAAATGAGTAAATGCGAATTATCTCTAAAAGTGTTGCAGATAGCCAATTTTTCTCAAATAACTCATTCACCTACTTTTGGCAGAGCTTTCACTTGGTGAAGTTTCAGACCCATAGCTAATTACTCACCTACTCAAAATGAGTAAATGCGAATTATCTCTAAAAGTATTGCAGATAGCCAATTTTTCTCAACTCATTCACCTACTTTTGGGAGAGCTTTCACTTGGTGAAGTTTCAGACCCATAGATAATTATACACCTACTCAAAATGAGTAAATGTGAATTTTCTCTTAATAGTATTGCAGATAGCCAATTTTTCTCAAATAACTCACTCACCTACTTTTGGAAGACCTTTCACACACGAAAATGAAAAATTGTGAATATCTCGGAAAAGCTATTTCTTCTGCTTTAATGCTCGGCGGGAGATACACACCACGGCAGTGGTCTTGACAAAAATTTTTGTGTCCCCAAAAATGGTGGCCATTTTGAATTTTCAAAGTTTTTGCAAAACACAAAAATGCTTATATCTCGAAAACCGTGCTATATGGAGTGAACTCAACAAAATTTTGGACCTGCTGGGTATCTCTGCAGAGTAGCCATGCCAATTTTCAAAATATTTTTGTCTCGCCAAATATAGCGGACATTTTTAATTTTTTTATTTTTTGCAAAACACAAAAATGCTTATATCTTGAAAACCGTGCTAGATAGAGCAGACTGCGCTGACTTTGGTTGCCACAACAGTATAAGGCTAGAAACGAAGCATTTTCTTAATACTTTAGCACTCACCTTTATATCCTTTTCGGGACGCTTTGTTTTTGCTATGCAAAAACATTGTCTTTTTTTTTTGCGAGCGATCCTCTAGTTCCCTAATATTTATACAAATATTAAAAATATTGCTTTTTCTGTCGCTAATTGACCAAAATCTTTGAATCAGTTTTTGGGTCTATTTTGAAAAAAAATGTCACACTTGACTGAACCCCCAGCTGTTTCAAGTTCACTATATATAGACTATAACACAATGACAGTGACCAAACTGTGAGCCTAGTTTGGCCAAGCATTTTGTGTAGTGGTGTGTTTTCAAGTACTTCAATTATAAAAACTTCAGTGTGTTTAATGTATAATTACAAATTTAAACACATATTTATGTTTGGGGTGTTTTATTATATTTTCATTTTTCTGTTCATCAATCTTAATAAAATTTAACAGTCTGGGGAAATAGCATTGGACAACATTACATAAAGAAATTGCATTGTAAGCTATACTAAGGTGCAAGACAAACTGAGACAACTAAGAGGGATATAATGTATGCAAAGTATCAAAACAAGGCAATATCAAATCATTAATTGGTAAACTAAAAGTTGTGAAGCTTTAAAATTTATTAATTGAAATATTGCTGTCAATGAAAATAACAGAATTAGGTGGAATTACCTATAACTAGAGCACTTGGAGAGTGCATACCTCTGCCGGTGCATGTAATAATAAGTAAATAGATAAATCCAAGTTATTTTTGTATCCAGATAATAATCCAGATCACTATAAAAATTTAAGGGGATGTAAGGTGGACACATCTTCTGATTTGTTTTCAGGAAGATCCAACTCGTATTATTTGCAATATCCTGCTAATGCACAAGCAGACAAAGAGACAAGCAGATACTTATATAACTATTTATTGTATCCCCGGACGAAAGTCGGGGATACTTAGGATTCAGTACGGCCACGCCGCCGCCGCAGAGATTTCCTTTTGGACGCGATAACTTAAAAAATATTTTAGTTAGAACTTTCAAATTTGGTATGTGGGTATATATGGGCAATGCCACGAACACTATTGTTTTGTGACCTTGACCTTCAATCTCAAGGTCACTGGTGGCCACTTAAAGGTCAGATTTTGGCCATTTTTGCACATTTTGGCCCAGTTCTCCAAGACAGAAAGTTACATCATCCTATGGCTGGTATATATAATACATATATATGTCCTCTATAAGCATGCAGAAATTTGACCTTGAAGCTCTTCATTGAAGGTCATCCACTGACCGTCAAAGTACTTGACCGAGGGGCATTTTTGGCCTTTTTGGAGATATTTTCACACTTAACGCTGACTATATTGCATGGAAACTATTGAAAATGGCTTTGGAGGTTGAGTACATGATGGACTTCTACCATCCAGGTTTACTGGTTACAGATCTTCATTTAAGGTCATCCACTGACCGCCAAAGTACCTGACCAAGGGTCATTTTTGGCATATTTGGAGATATTTTCACACTTAATGCTGACTACATTGCGTGGAAACTATTGAAAATGGCTTTTGAGGTTGAGTACATGATGGAGTACCAGCATCCAGGCTGACCGGTTACAGATCTTCGTTGAAGGTCATCCACTGACCGCCAAAGTACCTGACCGAGGGTCATTTTGGGCCCTCTATTTGTTTGTTTGTTTGTAAACAAGATAACTCAAAAACTGACAGACGGATTTTGATAAAATTTTCAGGATATGTCCAAATTGGTAAAAGGAAGATGTGATTAAATTTTGGGAGTGATCCGGATCACTGTGTGGATCTTCTGGATCCATGAAATTTAATTTTTAAACACAGATAGCTCAAAAAGTTATGGGTGCATTTTGATGAAATTTTCAGGAGATGTCCTTATTGGGACGAGGAACAAGTGATTAGATTTTGGGAGTGATCCGGATCACTGTCTGGATCATCTGGATCCAGACTGCCAGATGTGTTTGTGTACAATATAGCTCAAAAACTTATGAACGAATTTTGATGAAATTTTCAGGATATGTCTGAAAAGGTAAAAAGATGAAATGGTTGAATTTTAGAAGTGATCCGGATCACTATATGGATCTTCTGGATCCATGAAATGTAATTTTTAAAGACAGATACCTCAAAAAGTTATGGATGGATTGTGATGAAATTTTCAGGATATGTCTGAAAAGGTAAAAGGATGAAATGGCTGAATTTTGGAAGTGATCCGGATCACTATATGGATCTTCTGGATCCATGAAATGTAATAAGACAGATACCTCAAAAAGTTATGGATGGATTGTGATGACATTTTCAGCAAATGACCTAAATGGTGCGAGGAACAAGTGATTAGATTTGGGGAGTGATCTGGATCACTGTCTGGATCATCTGGATCCAGGTTGCCAGATGTGTTTGTGTACATTGTAGCAAAAAAACTTATGGATGGATTGTGATGAAATTTTCAGGATATGTCTGAAAAGGTAAAAGGATGAAATGGCTGAATTTTGGAAGTGATCCGGATCACTATATGGATCTTCTGGATCCATGAAATGTAATAAGACAGATACCTTAAAAAGTTATGGATGGATTGTGATGACATTTTCAGCAAATGACCTAAATGGTGCGAGGAACAAGTGATTAGATTTGGGGAGTGATCTGGGTCACTGTCTGGATCATCTGGATCCAGGTTGCCAGATGTGTTTGTGTACATTGTAGCAAAAAAACTTATGGACGGATTTTGATGAAATTTTCAGGATATGTCTGAAAAGGTAAAAGGATGAAATGGCTGAATTTTGGAAGTGATCCGGATCACTGTATGGATCTTCTGGATCCGTGAAATGTAATAAGACATACCTCAAAAAGTTATGGATGGATTGTGATGACATTTTCAGCAAATGACCTAAATGGTACAAGGAACAAGTGATTATACTTTTGGAATGATCTGGATCACCGTCTGGATCATCTGGATCGAGCCTGCAACATGATTTTACGATGAATTTTGATGATATTTTTAGGCTATGTTACAAATAGTAAAAGGAAGAAGTGGTAAAAGGATGAAATTGAACAAGGAACAAGTGATTACATTTTTGGAGTGATCTGGATCATCTGGATCCAGGCTTGCACATAATCTTGGAATGGATTTTACTATTTTCAGGATATGTTACAAATGGTAAAAGGAAGAAGTGGTAAAAGGAAGAAATGGTTCAATTTTGCGAGTGATCTAGACCACTATCTGGATCTTCTGGATCCCTGAATGTAATTTTTAAAGACAAATAGCTCAGAAAGTCATGAATGGATTTTTATGAAATTTTCAGGAAATGTCTTAAATGGGACAAAGAACAAGTGATTAGATTTTGGGAGTAATCTGGATCACTGTCTGGATCATGTGGATCCAGGCTGCCAGATGTGTCTGTGTACAAGATAACTCAAAAACTTATGGATGGATTTCGATGAAATTTTTAGAATATGTCTGAAAAGGTAAAAGGATGAAATGATTGAGTTTTGGAAGCGATCCGGATCACTATATGGATCTTCTGGATCCATGAAATCTAATTTTTAAAGACAGATATAAGTGAAACAACTAGTGATTAGCTTTTGGAAGTAATCTGGTACTATGGAGAATCCTGACCTGGTGCTCCAGGAAACAGGCTCAAGCCCGACACATTCACGCCTTAACTATGTCCCGTCTGGGGATACACTGCGTCGAGACGCAATCTCTAGTTTATTTGGGTTTTTATGGGGGCTCGGTGGTGTAGTGGTTAGAGTTCTCACCTCCAACCTCTGTGGTTCGAATCTCGGGCCGGGCCCTTCATGTTGGAAAGTTGGTAGTTACTTGCCGATGCCCGGTGGTTTACAGTGCAGTATGCACTGGTTTCCTCCACCTGTAAACTACCTGTTGAAATATGACCCTGGCTGTTGAATGCGACGCAAAAAACCCCCAAATAAATCTAAATAAATTTGGGTTTTTATGTTGTTTTCAACACTGCACAGGTCATATCACGACAGGTAGTTTGAAAGGAAGAGGAAACCAGTACATAAAGTTCGTCAAGGTTGTGTACTGTAAACTGCTGGCCAAGGGCAAGCCACTTCCTACTTGAGGTCAGGCAGGGATTCGAACTCTGATCTCACAGGTGGGAGGTGAGTGTGTTACCACTGTGCCTCTGTGGCCCACATTATAAAAGTGATACCTCCTTGGCGGAGGTAATAATCAGTTGCAGCAATCTATATATCATTGTCATGAGAGAAATATGTTTGAAATATTACTGTAGAAAAAATTTTGACAGAGTCAAGGTCAAAGGTTAGACTAAGGTCACAGCATGACATTGCACATCTTTAACCCCTAACCTATACCCCTACAAAGTATCAACATCCTTGGTAACATCTAACAGATTCTGAGATACAGGCCAGACAAGATGTTTACCCCTGCCCACCTGCCCACCCATCTGTTCACTTGTCAGCAAAGCTAGATGCCATGGGTAAAAAAAATACCTGCATTTGGACAATTTGAAATCATGATTTGGTCAGTCCTAAGTGACCACAGGTAACAGGACAGATATTGTAAATCTCTGAAGTGATAAGTCAAGTGTGACATTTTTTTGGCAAAATACACCCATACACTGATTACAGGGTTTTCAGCAATAAGAGACACAAAAGATAATGTGTTTAATATTTCTATAAATATTTAGAAAATGATATCTAGTAGTATGATAAAGGGATAACATCTGAGCTATCACCATGAAAACAAATGAAATACTGGATGTGTTATTAAGGTTTGAACTTGAAAGATACCAAAATTAGACCCATGAACTGATTATTACTTCCACCAAAAAACACTTCATATTCAAGAAACATAAACATGCAGACACATTACTTCACATTTGAAATTGGTAAAACAGGTTCATTATTTCATTACTGACCACATATAATATGCCATATATGGTACACTTCATATAGTTGAAGTATTCATTCAGAGTTACCTTTTTTCAAAATAGACCCAAAAACTGATTCAAGGGTTTTGGTCAATTAGAGACAGAAAAAGCAATATTTTTAATATTTGTACAAATATTAAAGAATGAATATTCAGCACAGTAATAAAGGGATAACACACCTATTTGTTGAGGTATTATTATTAAAAATATTCGAAATACTCTTTGTGTTATTCAGGTTCAAAGTAAAATATTCACCAAAATTAGACCCATAAACTGATTCACGCTTCTACGTTAAGTATAGGTACAGATTGAACCAGTTGTTTTTTAATCCCAATTTATTGATCCCACCATTATTATATCCCCAGACGAAAGTCGGGGATATATTGGATTCAGGTCCGTCGCGCCGCCGCCGCCGCCGCCGTAGAAATTTCCTTGTGGACGCGATAACTCAAAAACAAATTAATATTTTTTTTTCAAACTTGGTACACATGTTAAGGGTGCCCAAAGGAAGATTCCTATTTTAAGGTGACCTTAAACTCCCAGTAAAAAAGAACTTATGGCCACCTTAAGGTCAGAAATTGCACTTTTGGCCACTTAGAGCCCTGTAGGTCACAAACTATGATGCTCAGCTGGCTGAAATTTTACCTGACAACACATTAATATGTTCTTAGTACATGTGCCGAAAATCATGACTTTAAGTTGAGGAGAAAATTGTGTTTGAGGCCCATAAATACCCCCATATTTTGCCCTATAATTTGGAAGTGATAATTCTGATGAGTCTCAAACTGCGCTAGGTATAACTTTGATATGTAATCCTTGTCTGTAGAAAATTTTAGGGCTGTAGGTTTACCCAAAGGGGTCGACTTAAGGTCTCAAAAGTGCCCCCAGAGACCCAATTTATGCACTTTTAGCCACTTTCAAGCACTGTAGCTTTCAAACTATGTCTCTCATCTAAGTTAAATATCATCTGGGAATATATCTATGTGTTTTCTTATATGTGCCCCAACATTTAGGCCTTTAATAGACAGTTAACCTGTGTATCAGGACCATAAACACCCACCCGAGTGACCCTTATAAGACATTTTTCACATCTTTTTCCCTGTAACTTGGAAATGGTAAGTCTGAGAAGTTTCAAACTGTATTAGATATATATTCTGTGTGTAATCTTAGTATGTAACAGATTTTAAGTCTGAAGCTTTAATTTTGAAGGTCAAATTGAGGTCTCTAAAAGGCTCCCAAAGACCCAATGTTTGGACTTTTTGCTACTTTTAAGCCCTGTGACTGTCAAACTATGTGACTGATAGAGCTCAAATCCTATCTGAGAAGATATTAGTATGTTATTTTTATATGTGCCAAAAATTAAGGCTTTAAGAAGACATTTAACCTGTGTATGAGGACCATAAATCCCCACCCGAGTGACCATTTTTAGACATTTTTCACATATTTTTCCCTGTAACTTGGAAATGGTAAGTCTAAGAAGTTTCAAACTGTATTAGATGCATATTCTATGTGTAATCTTAGTATGTGACAAATTTTAAGTCTGAAGCTTTAATTTGAAGGCCACATTTAGGTCTCTAGAAGGCCCCATAAAGACCCAGTATTTGGACTTTTTGCCAATTTTAAGGCCTGTGACTGTTAAACTATGTGACTGATAGAGCTGAAATCTCATCTGGGAATACATTATTATGTTCTTTTACATGTGCCAAAAATCAAGGCTTCAAGTAGACATTTAACCTGTGTATGAGGACCTTTAACACCCACCTGAGTGACCCTTTTAAGACATTTTTCACATATTTTGCTCTGTAACTTGGAAATGGTAAGTCTGAGAAGTTTCAAACTTTATTAGATACATATTCTATGTGTATGCCGAAAATCAAGGTTTTTAGTAGACATTTAACCTGTGTATGAGGGCCATAGACACTCGCCCAAGTGCCTTTTTTGACATTTTTTCCGTATTTTGCCCTGTTATTTGGAAATGCTTAGTGTGACAAGTCTTAAACTGTATTATATATGATTTTTGTTTGTTATGTATGTCCCCCCAAAAAGTTTCAGATCTGTAGTTTAATTGCTAAGGTCTCTTTAACAATTGTAAAATGCCCACAGAAACCCAATTTATGGATATTATGCCACTTTAAAGCCCAGTAACTGTCAAACTATGTGGGTTATAGAGCTGAAATCTTTGAATTTTTAAAAGGAAATGCCTGTCTATTTAAATTTTGAATATTAATAATGTTATGGCTATCTTAGTCTTTTAAGAACTTATTTTTGTGTGTTATACCTCTGCTTGCTGAGTTTTTCACTTTTTAAAATGAAACTGGTGAAACATATTGAAGTAGACAAAATGGACACTTTAAGTGAGCTTTAAGTCCCAATATTAATGAAATTATATCCTTATGTAGTAAAACTAGGGGCTTTTTAACCCTCAACTAGCCCAGTTTTATTCAACTTGCCTCAGTTAATTTTGGCACAGCTCCTACAGTTATGAACTCATTTCAGTTGATAATCACATACTTAAAATTCTCAATTCTTTTTGTATTTGAGTACCCCTTTTATATAGATTGTTTGTTTACCATTTATGCTCAACCCACATCCCCCACCCGGATTCCCCCCACCCACCTCTGGGACCTCCAGCTATATTGAGTGACACTAAATAAACAAAGGTATTTAATGATATCAGATGAGAAACAAAGAACTCAATGGGGTTGCAGATCTTGTGTAATAGTGAGAGAGGTGTGGAGAAGGGGAGAGGGGTGGGGGTGGGAGGTGGTGGGCTTCATTACATATAACACAAAGGGGAGTCAGAACTGAGATTGTGTCACATATTTAGGTTGCATATATATGGACCACATATATAGGTATAGAGGAAATGAATAACTGAAAACAATTTGCAAATTCTAAAAATAATATAATAAAATAATAATATAAATAATTTTTTTTAAAATAATATTTTCTTTGTGAACAAATATAGAAACAGATATGCGCTTTTGGGATTATGAATTTTAGAATGGACATTGAATCATCAATCATTTAAATACTTTGAAGGAAGATTGAAAAATATGATGAGTTGAGTTAAAAATAATATTTTATTTGTCAACAAATATAGAAACAGATATGCTCTTTTGGGATTATTATTTTAGAATGGACATTCAATCATCAATCATTTAAATACTTTGAAAATAGGTTTAGAGTTATCATTGCAGGAAGATTGAAAATATAATTTGAGTTATGTATTCGGCGTCTGGGGATACACCATCTTCCTTGGGGAGATATAAACAGAGTAGATTGATGTGCTGAAGTTCATATAATAATGGGTAATTATGTTTTAAAAAATTCCCGATCAAAACCTGTGGCGTGAGTGATGACCTGTCTGGGGATATGTTGGCGCCGAGTTGGCCCAATCTAGTCTGTTTTTGTTTACTGATTACTTGATTAGTGTATATTATTTTGAAAGCTATCTCCTATATTTAACCCCTTGCCAAATCATGTGCTATGTCACACCTGTCATATATTATTCTACTTAGGTCCCCATATGCTGGAACTGGTCCAGCAAAATGTTATATATGTATGACGTTTGTGGCAGTGTGTATGACATTTTTCTAGGGGGTTCTGATCCACCTATTCCATATGTGATGTACCTTGGGTCTCCTTATACATTTAAAGCATTATAAGATAACAATACTACTCTGTGACATCATAGTATAGATCTAGATTTGTTTTTTCTTTGGGGTTTTACGTCGCTTTCAGCACTGTACAAGTCATATCACGACAGATAGTTTTGTGGGCAGAGGAAACCAGCACACACAGTTGGCCAAGGTTCTATACTGTAAACTGCGAACTTTCCCACATAAGGTTCAGAGGTGGGTGGCGAGTCCCTAGTATAGATCTAGAAGCCATTGTTTAGTTGTAGTGCATAAACCAAATGTTTTATGTTTTACAGACAAAAAGATATTTTGTATTATTTATTGCGAACACTTATAGGAAGTAGTATTTGTGTCTCTTTACTTGTGGTGTTTGTTGTAGTTTTTATTGATTTTCCATTGTTTTCTGGTATTGAATGTCAAACATAAACAAGAACAGCTTTCATGATAAATATGCAAATTTTTTAAATTTTGTTTTACTGTATTATTTTACCCAAAAAGGCCAAAATAAATGCAGTAAACACAAGAAAATGGTCAAAATATTTGTTTTCTTTTTATCTGAAGATACCTATGTTATGTTTATGCATTTTTGTAATATTAATTATATGTCAGATAGACCTGTAGTAAAAGTAGCCAAAAATGGCAAACATCAGCAATTATCTTGGCCTTTAGGTGAATCTGTAATATGGCTGCGAAGAATTTAATGAATATGCAGATTAATCAACATTTTTAGCAGATCACATACAAGTTTCTGTCTATAGAACTACCTGTAAGCACACTGCAATTAGTGCAGACATTATACTGGTCACTGTGTGGTCAGCCTCTTTGAAGTAACCTCTGCATTTAGATTGTACCTGTGTTTAATAGGTTAAATGTGGCTTTGCTGATTTATCTAAGGAGGGAGAAACACTGTTTAAAAATTGGGGTAGGCTTTTCTTAGTCTTAGTTTAATTGTTACGTTAGTAATGAATTTATACTCCAGACATTCAGTACATTTGACTTTACAAATCCTTCATTTTATAATGGCTATTTTGGAACATTGGTGAAACACCTCACATGGCTTGAGGATTTACATATTGCAAGGTATTTAGCTCAAGCGCTCTTCAGTGAAAGGCGATCTGTTGAAGAGTTTCCTGAAATTTCTCATCCCTTCATTTTGTTCCAAGTTGTGGGTCTTGATCAAATTTTCTTATTATTGCATCTACAGAAATACTTTATCAGTGATTTCTTTGATTTCCAGCACAGTACCCTAAATCTTTCCTTTTATCTTTATGAATGACAAGGAAAAAGGAAAAGTAACCTAAAGTGACAACACCACTGCTTCATTTACAATCATGATCAAGCTATTTATACATGTAAACTTGTTGGGGTGGAAATTCAGATTTATTTGTTGGTTTTTGTGAGAAAACTGCCATTCACATTTTTGGGGGTATATCCTTTTGGACACAGAGGTTGGAAACTTTTATTATCCTCACCACCCTGATTGTAAGTGACGAATCGTAATAGCTGTTGTCTGTGTGCATAACTCCAAAACGAAAGTCTATCCTCGATGTATGGGTTTTCGATATGGCAAAATGTAAATTGACAACGATGAATATCACAACAAGCACAAACAAAATTATCGGAAATATAACTGCAAACTTAAGTCCACCAAATTTATGTTATGTCAGCTAGCTTGTAAGTCAGTTGACATTCTGGTATCGCTCTGCTGTGTCTGCAAACATGTATGTGTCTGGGTGAACAACTTCTCCTTCAAAAGTCCAAGGTCCAGAGACATACTGTTTATTTTAAAAGATACCTTATTGAGGATTAAAAAGTGTTCAAGGCATGCAGATCTGTTAGGTAATCTGTTCCCCGAGCTGTTAGAAGCAAGGTATCCCCACCCAAAGTGTGAAGATGTCAACACCTTATCACAATATTCTCATTGATTATTGAAGGTATTTGTCCCTTATCTTGCATATATGTACTAGGTCACTAGTAGATTCCCTTGTGTGACTATAAGCCTGGATCTTGCTTAATTATTTTTTACTGGAATCACCTACTTTTTGGGTTTGCTATAACACAATAAAATTGCAGACCGGTAGCTAATTGCATAGCTTAGCAATAATTGTTTTGAGTTTCTCACTGTTGAGTAAGTCATTTCTCACTTGAAAAGTATTGCATTTAGAGCATTTTGTAAAATATGTTGTTTAGCTACTTTTCCCATAGCTACAGCATGGTGAGAAAATTGGCAGTCTATCCAATAGCTAAGTGAGTAATAGCTACCTCCTGACTTTTCATTACGAACCATAACGAGTAAAATCACTTATAACTCAAAATCTGTTGCATTTAGAGTATTTGTTGAAATACATTTGATAGCTGTTTTTTCCATAGTCACAACACGGTCAGAATTGTGAAAGTTTATCTCCATAGCTAAGTGAGTAATAGCTACTTTCGCACTTTTTAGCACTTACCTAATGTGTAAATGGATTGTATCATCAAAAGTATTGCAGCTATGCAATTTCTGTGGAAGGTGTTGTTCATCCAAGGTGTTTTTCATGTGTCGTTTTTGTGGACTATAACATAGTAAAGTTTCAGACTGGTTGCTCAATGCATAAAAGACTAAAAGCTACTTATTCACTTTTTAGCAGTTTTAACAATTCTACATTGTATTTTATCTCCTTTACTATTGGTCCAACAGGTTTGGGATGTGAAGACAGCTTATAGGAAATCATGTGCTCTGAATCTTTTGGCGGGTTTGATTTGACCTTTGATCCTTCCTTTTAAGGTCAAATGGGGTCATTGTCTCATTGATACTGTTAATACCCTGTTTCTCCTTTATTAGTTGTCTTAGAGGTTTGCAGTGTGAAGACAACTTCTAGGATATTATAAGTCCAGAATCTTTTTGTGAATTCAGATTTGACCTTTGACCCTCCCTTCAAGAACAAATTATTCCTAGCTGGTTTAATCCCTTTCCTTTAGTTTCACTTTTACACTAAAGCTCAAAACACAAAGTCAGCTGACACAGAGCCCATATGAAGACATATCCATTCTAAAATGTCATTAACACATTATCCAAAAATGAGGCTGTGAACTCATAGTTAAGACCAGTAGTTATGAATCCGTGAATATGTTGGAAAACACATATATTGGATAAGACATGGGATTGGGGTCATAGTTTTACACAAGGTATGGTCTACCTATGGCCTGGTCCTCTTCAAATATGATCCTGACCTGGATCGCAAATCTAGAATTGTTTTTTCGATTTTTCAGCAATATCTGCATTCACAACTGAAAAACTGTTCATCGGATCAGGTTACGTTTTCACACAAACTTGGTGATCAAACCTTTAATTTATCCTCCCCAAAGTTGATCCAGATTTGAATCTGTAATTGTCATCCATATCTGGATCAAAAATCCAGATAGTTTGTTATTTTCAGCACAGAGCAATGGTTTGTACATTCTCAGGCCCTACTTATTTATTATGCAAGGGGATGGACAGGGTTCTGTATAAAATTTCCTCAGGTTTTTTTAGGAATGACTGATGAAGGAAGATTTTCACTTTTCAGGGCATCATATTTTTTCCTATTATTTCCTATTTTTGACAAATTCCTATTTATTCCTATTTTCCAGCATAATTCCTATTTTTGGTGATGATAATGTATTTTAACTCACTAAATTTTGTTGATCACATGGAAAATGACTAATTTTCTCACATCATGATAAAGTATATATTTTACAGCACAGTTACAGTGTCATTGAAAAATGGTTTATTTTGATTATGAATCTTACAAAATGAATGCTACAAAAATACCCTATGAATGCCTTTGGCATGAGAAATGGGTGGTAGGGGGGTATGTTGGCATTGAGTTGGCACAATCTAGTTATGATTTTGAACTGAGTTACATAATTGTACACATGCTGTTCTGTAGAATGTGTATTTGTAAGATTTTTCTGATGTAATTCAATAAGTATGATGCTTAGTTACTTGAGATACACATGTATCATTTTGACTATATTTTTTCCATTGTTCTAAGATAAGTACAAAATAAAGGGAAATATGGTGCATCATGATTGCTGTAGGAATGTTGGGAGCCTATCTTGTTAAAAAAAGATTCCTATTTTCACTATATTTTTATCTCCCGCCGGCCGAAGGCCGTGGTCGGGAGATTATAAAACGCCTTCCGTCCGTCCGTCCGTCCGTTCGTCACGTTTTTGCATAAACCTTAATATCTCATTCATTTATGAACATATCTTCACCAAATTTGCAGGGAATGTTTATGGCTATAAAAACCTGTCTTATCTCCTGCCGGCCGAAGGCCGTGGTCGGGAGATTATAAAACGCCTTCCGTCCATCCGTCCGTTCGTCACGTTTTTGCATAAACCTTAATATCTCATTCATTTATGAACATATCTTCACCAAATTTGCAGGGAATGTTTATGGCTATAAAAACCTGTCTCTGAAAAATTTTAGCCTCACTTTGAAAAACAAAATGGCCGCCATAGCTAATTGTTTGAAAATCCTAAAGGCGCTCTAAATCTTGAAATATTCCACCTAGCTTCATCAAATTCGCACAAAAGCTATATGGCTAGAAGAGCTAGCCTGATAATAAATTTGACCTAGTTCAAAAAACATAATGGCCGCCATATCGCATGTTTAATGTCAAACAGGGTTATCCTATTAAAAAGGCCTTATATCTCCCCAAATATTGCATATCTTCACCAAATTTGCAGGGAATGTTTATGGCTATGAAAACCTGTCTCTGAAAAATTTTAGCCTCATTTTGAAAAACAAAATGGCCGCCATAGCTAATTGTTTGAAAATTGTAAAGGCGCTCTAAATCTTGAAATATTCCAGCTAGCTTCATCAAATTTGCACAAAAGCTATATGGCTAGAAAAGCTAGCCTGATAATAAATTTGACCTAGTTCAAAGAACAAAATGGCCGCCATATCGCATGTTTAATGGCAAACAGGGTTATTCTATTAAAAGGGACTTATATCTCCCCAAATATTGCATATCTTCACCAAATTTGCAGGGAATGTTTATGGCTATGAAAACCTGTCTCTGAAAAATTTTAGCCTCATTTTGAAAAACAAAATGGCCGCCATAGCTCATTGTTTGAAAATCGTAAAGGTGCTCTAAATCTTGAAATATTCCAGCTAGCTTCATCAAATTTGCACAAAAGCTATATGGCTAGAAAAGCTAGCCTGATAATAAATTTGACCTAGTTCAAAAACAAAATGGCCGCCATATCGCATGTTTAATGTCAAACGGGATTATCCTATTAAAAAGGCCTTATATCTCCCCAAATATTGCTCTCATGGGGGTTCGGAATGTGAAAACAACTTGTACAAAGTCATGGCCTGGTAATCTTTTCCATGTGTTGAATTTGACCTTTGACCCCTGCTTCAAGGTCGTCACACTAAAACGTCCTTATTTCTCCCGTATTATTGGTGCTGTGGCTTCAGATTGTAAAGACAGACCATGAAAAGCAAAGGCTGTTGTCTAAAATTGTAAACAGCTTCCATGCGTGTGTGCATCTGTTTGTGCATCCGTCCGTCAGGTTTCAGCATAAACCTTAATATCTTATTCATTTATAAAGACATCTTCATCAAATTTGCAAGGAATGTTTATGCAAAATTTTGGCCTCATTTTGGAAAACAAAATGGCCGCCATAGCCAATTGTTTAAAAATCATACAGTTGTTCTAAATGTCGAAAATTCCAGCTAGCTTCATCAAATTTACATTTTAAGAGGCCTTCTATCTCCCCTAATATTGCTCTTACAGGTTCAGACCATTAAAACTCTTTGCCTTCAAATGTTTTGTCTGAGAAAAATTTTGGCCTTATTTTGAAAAACAAAATGGCCACCATATCCAATTATTTAAAATTCATTAAGATGCTCTAAAACGTGAAATATTGCAGCTAGGTTCATCAAATATGCGCAAAATATATATGGCCAGGAAAGTTAAGCTGATAGTAATTTGACCTAGTTTCGAAGCCAAAATGGCTGTCTTATCACATGTTAAATGGGATTATCCTATTAAAAAGGCCTTATATCTCCCTTATCATTGCTAATAGGGGTTCCAAATGTGAAAACAACTTAAAGGAAGTAAAGGCCTGAGACTGCTGACTTTTACCTTTGACCCATTCTTCAATGTCAAGTGGGGTTATCTTACTATAAAGCCCTTATCTCATTTAGTTCTCCATTATTACTGATTCCAGGCGGGAGATAAATGCTGCGGCAGTGGCCTTGTTTTCTGTAATATTCCTATTATCATCCTATTTGTTGACTCCTAAGATTCCTATTTTCCTATTTTCTGAGACTCACTTTTAACTTAACGCCCTGACTTTTGCTAAAAAACCCCGTATGTTAAACACCATTTAGCATTGGGTGCAAACATGCATAGGTCATAAACTCCTTTCTAATTGTATCCCCGGACGAAAGTCGGGGATACTTAGGATTCAGTACGGTCACGCCGCCGCCGCCGCAGAGATTTCCTTTCGGACGCGATAACTTAAAAAATATTTTAGTTAGAACTTTCAAATGTGGTATGTGGGTATATATGGGCAATGCCACAAACGCTATTGTTTTGTGACCTTGACCTTCAATCTCAAGGTCACTGGTGGCCTCTTAAAGGTCAGATTTTGGCCATTTTTTCACTTTTTTGGCCCAGTTCTCCTATACAAAAAGTCAGATCATCCTATGGCTGGTATATATAATACATATATATGTCTTCTGTAAGCATGCAGAAATTTGACCTTGAAGCTCTTCATTGAAGGTCATCCACTGACCGCCAAAGTACCTGACCGAGGGTCATTTTTGGCCTTTTTGGAGATATTTTCACACTTAATGCTGACTATATTGCATGGAAACTATTGAAAATGGCTTTGGAGATTGAGTACATGATGGACTTCTACCATCCAGGCTTACTGGTTACAGATCTTCATTTAAGGTCATCCACTGACCGCCAAAGTACCTGACCAAGGGTCATTTTTGGCAAATTTGGAGATAATTTCACACTTAATGCTGACTACATTGCATGGAAACTATTGAAAATGGCTTTGGAGGTTGACTACATGATGGAGTACCAGCATCCAGGCTTATTCCAGGGTCATTTTTGGCCCTCATTTGTTTGTTTGTTTGTGAACAAGATAACTCAAAAACTGACATGGATTTTGATAAAATTTTCAGGATATGTCCAAAATGGTAAAAGGAAGATATGATTAGATTTTGGGAGTGATCCGGATCACTGTCTGGATCTTCTGGATCCATGAAATTTAATTTTTAAAGACAGATACCTCAAAAAGTTATGGATGGATTGTGATGACATTTTCAACAATGACCTAAATGGTACAAGGAACAAGTGATTACATTTTTGGAGTGATCTGGATCATCTGGATCCAGGCTGCAACAGAATTTTAGGATGAATTTTGATGATATTTTTAGGATATGTTAGAAATGGTAAAAGGAAGAAGTGGTAAAAGGAAGAAATGATTCAATTTTGCGAGTGATCTGGACCACTATCTGGATCTTCTGGATCCATGAAATATAATTTTAAAGACAAATAGCCCAAAAAGTCATGGGTGGATTTTGATGAAATTTTCAGGAAATGTCCTAAATGGGACAAGGCACAAATGATTAGATTTTGGAAGTGATCTGGATCATCTGGATCCAGGCTGCCAGATGTGTTTATGTACAAGATAAATCAAAAACTTATGGACAGATTTTGATGAAATTTTCAGGATATGTCTGAAAAGGTAAAAGGATGAAATGATTGAATTTTGGAAGTGACCCGGATCACTATATGGATCTTCTGGATCCATAAAATGTAATTTTTAAAGACAGATACCGCAAAAAGTTATGAATGGATTGTTTCAGCAAATGGCCTAAATGGTACAAGGAACAAGTGATTAAATTTTTTGGAGTGATCTGGATCACTGTCTGGATCATCTGGATCCAGGCTGCCACATAATCTTGGGATGGACTTTGATATTTTTAGGATATGTTACAAATGGTAAAAGGAAGAAGTGGTAAAAGGAAGAAATGATTCAATTTTGCGAGTGATCTGGACCACTATCTGGATCTTCTGGATCCATGAAATATAATTTTAAAGACAAATAGCTCAAAAAGTCATGGGTGGATTTTGATGAAATTTTCAGGAAATGTCCTAAATGGGACAAGGAACAAGTGATTAGATTTTGGGAGTGATCTGGATCATCTGGATCCAGGCTGCCAGATGTGTTTATGTACAAGATAACTAAAAATCTTATGGACGGATTTTGATGAAATTTTTAGAATATGTCTGAAAAGGTAAAAGGATGAAATGATTGAATTTTGGAAGTGATCCGGATCACTATATGGATCTTCTGGATCCATGAAATGTAATTTTTAAAGACAGATATAAGTGAAAGAACTAGTGATTAGCTTTTGGGAGTAATCTGGTACTATGGAGAATCCTGACCTGGTGCTCCAGGAAACAGGCTCAAGACCGACATATTCACGCCTTAACTATGTCCCGTCCGGGGATACACTGCGTCGAGACGCAATCTCTAGTTCTAATTCGACTTTTATAGCGCTTAATCTCCACTGAGTAGTTGACTCTAAGGTGCAACAAGACAATAGCTATATGCAAATTCAAAGTCCAGAGACAAAAATAGATCAGCACCACGGAGAAGCCATAAGAGAAAATGAGCTAAGGAGGATATGCCTTTGCGTAGAGATAGGTTTTGAGCTTCTTTCTAAAAGAGGCAGTAGTGGGTGATGCATGAATGTCTTCAGGAAGTGAATTCCAAACAGTGGGAGCATCAAAGGCAAAACTGAAGCCAAACTGCTTAGTGGACTTGTGAATTGTAGGTTGGAATTTTGGTACATTAAGGAAATTGGCAACACTCTGACTACATCTAGTAATGTAAGGAATGCAGTATGTGGATAGATGTGGAGCAAAATGTTTAGGGAAACCAGTATGAATAAACTTGTACACCAGGGTAGCCAGTTTGAACTCTTCAGTGTAAAAGAGTTGAAAACACAAAATACACATCTGTCATTTAAAGTGAAAAGTTGAAAACAAAAGATACACTCTCTGTTATGTAAAGTCTTTTCAAGTATCAGCAGTGGACATGTTATAATAGCAATTTGCAAAGTAAATGATATTTAAGATACCCTGAAACCATGATTTGTACCCTTAACAACACTCTATTGTTATATTTTACCTGGTTGGACACACGAGAAATGCCACAGCTGCCTGAAAAATAAACAAAACTAGTATACAAGTTATATAATACAATGTAACTCAGCCAGATAATTCAAATCTCAGCCAAACTGATAACTCGAAAAAATTTGCCATTTTAAATCTTGGGGATATAGCCTGATAATATCATTATCCATTGGAAGATATAAATATTGCGTGCTACAAACAGCGAATACTGTGTCTAAAATTGTCACTTTTTTGGTGCAATAAGCATATCTGAAATTGAGCTGCAATACCCTTGTGGGAATGATAACTGTTCCAGTAAAATATCATGCTTGTCTCTGTATCATGAAACAAAAAAGCCAGCTATGTTATAAAAAAATCCAGCTACATTTATACCTTATTTTTTCAAGTTTTGTTATTTTCCTATAGACATATTTTAATTGGCTTTTTCTGTCTTTCAGTGTCTGTAACAAGATTTTTTTCATGCAGGCACCTTCATAAATAGTCACTTTACCATTTCAAAAGTAACTGCAAAAACCTGCCTAAGGAACTTTTTTTTAGCTGAGAATTTCCATGATTCTTTTCTGTTGTTGAGTAATTATTGTGTTTTTAAGCTGTTCTGTTCAATTATATTCCACCCTGTTGTTATGGTAAAACCATTCATCATTGTTTATAGCTCAAGACACACAGCCCCTTTGGCTTTTTGAAACAATGATATACAAGTACCCGAGTGTCATTACAGGCCAGCTTCTGGACAATTAGATTGTTAACAAAAGTAGGGGGTTTAGACTGGGAAAACCACTTATAGGAATTCATGGACTGTGAATCTTTTCATGTGATCAGATTTGATCTTTGACCATGGTTTAAGGTCAAACAAGGTGGACTTACCCATATCGCCTTATATCTCCCTTGTATTGATCCGTTGGATTTGGAGTATGAAAACAATGTATAGATATTTGTACGCTGTAAATCTATATAGGGGTCATACTTGAAGTTTGACTCTTGCTTCAAGGTTTAATATTAATAAACAGAATTTCATACAAAAAGGGCATAATATCTCCTGTAAGATTATTATAGGGTTTAGAGTGTCAAAACGGTTTGGGATATAATTGGCTGCAAATCTTTTTGCAGGATTGGACTAGATGTTTCATCTCTTCATCAAGGTGAAATGGGGTGAACTTACCATAAAGGCCTAATATACCCTCATTATTGTCCTAGGGAATTTAGAATGTGAAACAAGTTTTGGCTGTTCCCAGATTTGACCTGTGACATCCCTTTTAAGGTCAAATGGTATAAACTTGCCCTTGAACCTGATGCAAGTTCTATTTTCTAAATTAGTCCTGTCTTTTGATATGTTAGGTTGAGACACATTGTTCTAGTTTTGTACTCACTCAAAACATCACATACAGTGTAGGCCTATGACATAAACCTAAGCATTAAAGCATTTTATGTGAATGTATGACTGGGAGCACATTGGAAATGATAATTGACTAAAATAAGAAGAATAAAAAGTCATTGCAAAGTATCAGTATTCAAGCCATTTAAGACTGATAATGACACAGTGGTGCTGGTGTTTCAAATCCGAAAAGATTATTGATTATTAAAGTTAAGACACAACAATGCTAATATTTATGTAGTTCTGCATAGAAATAAATCTTTGATAATTCTAGAACAAAAGAAGATTAGAACTTTTTTAGTTTATATACTTTTGATCTTGTCTGGAATTTATATTTACAGCAAGAGCCAGTTAAGAGACAACAATTTAATATTGTAATATAGGAAACTATTTTATTTTTAAAGCTCAGTTGACATATTTATTTCCTTTAATTAACATGTGGAAACAGTTTGACAGCATTTATTTTTAGCAAAGCGTCTTCAGGCAAAAATAACCAAACTATTCTGAGCCAATATAATTTTGTAGAATTACTGTCTCAAAGTTTATGAGCCACCATAAAGACTGACTAAGGTGTGATATTGGTGTGAGGATGTGTTGTTATAATATGGCACTGTTTTATGTCCTATTTGTCCATTAGTGTGATAGGCCATTGTTGTCAGAACAGCGGGGGAACAACTGTTTACTGGATATTGCTTTTTCTGCCTGCTGTTTCTTGTGCTATCCACTTAAAGTTGTCTGGTCATTCAACCAATGCCCGATTCAGACTTAAAATTCGAAATAATGACAAAAAACAAATAATATTGCATTTACTGGAATTTCCTGGTTTGGCTTTTGTGATTAAAAAGCAGGGCATAGAGTATTATTATTCTTTCTCTTTTTTTTTGCTTTTGTTGCAGTATTGTTTTGTCAAAAACTATGTGCTCACTGTAATTAGCCTGTTATATGTGCATTGTTTGCATTTAACAACCAGAATTTTTGCAAATGCTTTGAGCTCCCACAATAAAGCATAATAATTGCACTGGACATGTGTAAATTTAGAGCAGCTATAGTTGGGTCCTGATAATGTTACTAGTCATTATTGCTTCAATAGTCTTTAATAATTGTTTGTTACTGTAATACTATTAAAGGTAAAGGTATTTTTGGTCAATCAAGAAACTTCTTAAATTGATTACGTAATGCATCAGTCAATCACTCACTCAGTGTTCGCTCTCGAGCGCGATTTCGCGAGTTTGTACACACTCTGGGGCGAGTTGTCGCAAAACCAACTCCCCAACGTGTCTGTGCTGTCGCTACCAGGCGAAACACTCAAAACTAACTGAAGAAATTTGTCTATTATCGGAAGCGACGACGTACATGTTTCCTCATAGAAATAGGTGAGAAAGACATGAAAGTGAGTTTGTTTTATTTGATACATCCAGCTAACAGTAATTCACGCGAGAATTCGGATATTCTCGCGAGATTTCTTTGCTTTTTGTCGATTTTTAAACTCGTCTTCTTCTGTAGTGTCACAGGCGAAACAGTCGAAACAACTACTGACCAAAGAAATTCGTCTATTATCGGAAGCGACGACGTACATATTTCCTCATAGAAATAGGTGAGAAAGACATGAAAGTGAGTTTATTTTATTTGATACATCCAGCTAACAGTAATTCACACGAGAATTCATGTATTCTCACGAGATTTCCATGCTTTATGTCTAATTTTTAACTCGTCTTCTGCATATTGTGTCACAGGCGAAACAGTCGAAACAACTACTGACCAAAGAAATTCGTCTTTTATCCGAAGAGACAAAATATATATTTCTTCAAAGAAAAGAGAAGAAATGCAATTTATTTATTTATTTGATGAATCCAGGTAAAATAATAATATAAAAAATGAATAAAAACCAGTAGCACCCAGCCATTAAGCCATTAAGATGTGGTTTAGAAGTGAAATTTAAAAAAAAATAAAAGACCAATAAAAACAGCATTTAATAGTTTATTTATTTGAACTTTTAGTTTAGCATCTATTTCTTATTATTTAAATAAAGAAGATTCTATGCAATCCCAAATTGGAACTATATATTTCAAAATATCTTGACGCAAAACATGTCTCACATTTTTTCACAGTTGTCTCGCCTTTTCAAGTGAAGGGAGACAGTCTGTCTCGCATTCATTTTTGACGAGAGCGAACACTGCTCACTCATAATTAAGCGGCCCATCAGGGACGCCTACCATATTTATCCATACAAACGCTGCCTCCCTATTATTTGATAATCTTTCATATTTCAAAGTGTCAGCCCTATATCTGCAAACTTAAGGCCACCTTATTGTTAAAAAGAGGAGCTTATAAGTTTTTACTTTTTTATCCAAACTTGGTAGACATGTTAAGATTTGCCAAAGGATATATCCTGACTTTATGGTGACCTTAAACTGTAAGTATTAATTTAGCTATGGCCTCCTTAAAGTCATAAAAGTGGAATAAAACTCTCTGGCTCCTTTGTTTTTTTTCATTTTTAAATCTAAAATTGAAGTAGGCCACTGATATTGAAGTAGATTAGGAAGACTCTGACTACCTTATGATTTATTTGCAATGTTATGGTCATCTTAAACTTAAAATGTAGGGTTTTTATCCTTAGGCTCAGGTAATATTTAAATTTTTAAAATAAAACTTTGCCTATGTATAAAGGTTGGTAAAAGATACATTCTTATTTTATGGTCACCTGAAAGTCCCTATAAGAATGACGTTATGGCCACCTTGCAGTGATGTAAGGGGTTTTCCGCCTCCAGCTATTTTATTGTCCAACTGACCTCAGTTAAACTTTGCATACTTATAAAGGATAAAAAAGGGACATTCTTATTTGTGGTCACCTTAAAGGACTGATATGAATAATGTTATGGTCACCTTACAGTGAAAAAAGGGAGTTTTCAGTCTCCAGCTATCTTATTTTTCAACCAGCCTCAGTTAAACTTTGCACATTTATAAAGGATGACATAGGTGAATTCTTATTTTGTAGTCACCTTAAAGTCCTTAAATATGAATGAAGTAATGGCCACTTACAGTGAAATAAGGGGGGTTTCAGCCTCCAGCTATATTATTGTTCAAATGACCTCAGTTAAACTTTGCACACTTATTAAGGATGACAAAAGGCACATTCATATTTGCTGGCCACCTTGAAGGTCAAATACAAGTGAAATTATGGCCACCTTACAGTGAAATAAGGGGGCTTTCAGTCTCCTGTTATCGTATTTTTCAACCAATCTCAGTTAAACTTTGCACACTTATAAACAGTGACATAAATGACATTCTTATTTTCTGGACACCTTGAAGTTCCAATATGAGTGAAGTTATGGCCATGTTACAGTAAAAATGGGAGTTTTCAGCCCCCAACTGAACAGATTTACTTTTCAATAACATCGAAGACTGTGGCCGGGAGATTATAAAACACCTTCCATGCGTATGCTTATTAGGGATCCTTGTACTAAAAAGTCCTTATATCTTCTCTATTATTAGCCCTAGGGGTTCAAACTGTTAAAACAGCACATAGGAAGTCATGACCTGCAAATATTTTGGCTGTGAAAAGTTTTGGCCTCATATTGAAACACAAAATGGCCACCCTATCCGGTTTTGTAAACAAAATGGTCACCATATCACATGCTTAATGTCAAATGGGGTTATCCTATTAAAAATGACATATATCTCCCTTTTTCAGTTCTCCGAGAGGTTCAGAATGTGAAAACAACTTATAGGAAGTCATGCCCTGAGAGTCTTCCAATATTGAATTTGACCTTTGATCCCTTCTTCAATGTCAAGTGGGGCCATCTTACTACAAAGGCCTTATACGTCCCTTAGATGTCCAGTATTACTGATCCTAAAATGGGAGATAGTTACTGTGGCAGTAGTCTAGTAGCATAGTGCAGTCAGCTACTATTTTTCTTTGCAGGATTCAGAAGACATGTTTATGGTGGTAGACTTACTACTGGGTGGGGACCTCAGATATCATATCCAGCATGATCTCAAATTTGATGAACCTCGTGTACAGCTCTACATATGTGAGATAGCCTTGGCACTCGAATACCTATGCACTCAGGGAGTTCTACACAGGTAAGAGAGGAGCCTACACTTTCATTTTTTCAATCAGTTTGTAATGCATATATGTGAAAAATCCTTTCACATTCATAATCTGTTTGTTCTAGTGAAAGTATAAGGAGTTTCATTTTCTCAAGATCTCTGACGGATGAGGGTGAAGGGAAACTTCACTTTCATTTTGTCAGTCAGCTCTATACAGATAGAAGTAATGGAAATCTTCATTTTCTCAATGAGGCTTCTTATTATCAAAAATGACCTATATCTTTGAACAGAAACTATTTCAATTTCTCAGTATGATTTTACCCGGCACATTCTCTGGATTTTCGTTGAGTTTTCTGAGGATAGTGAAGACGATACTGATGCAATGCAGGATGGGTACTTTTTCTCTAACTTTCTTTCATCTGGGTGAGTTTCTTAAGATATTAATTTTGAGGATTGAGGAAAATTGTGTATGGTATACTGAAGTTTTTTAAGAGTATTTACAAATATAAAAAAGGAAAGATGACATTTTAACTCCTCTAATCCAGGTTATCACAAATAACAGCAAATAAATCTTTCAATGGATTTTGCAAGGGTAAGGCATATCCTGTTATACTGGTTATCATTGCCATTTTGTTCTTCTTCCAAATTTTACCAAGGGAAATCTTTTAACCGGGTGTGAACATATCAAAGTTTTTAAAAAGGGAGCTCATAATTTTACATGTTGACATTTTCAAATTGAAAAGTGACATCACAAATTTTGTTAAAAAATTCTGCCAAAATTGGGACTACCTGGCTATTAGAGAAAGTGATCATTTTCTTTTGTGCTGCATGGGCACTTAAAATGCTATTGCATCTCAGTTGTATTCCTTTTAAATAATGAAGCAACTCAGTTCAAGGGATCAAACAGGCTTACCTAAATATCCAATCGCCTTGTCAGTGAAATAATTGATAAAATACAGCCACTCCCAACATTTAACTGTATTTACAACACTCTTGGCCACAAAATATCTTGAGATCAAGCATTTCATGCAAAGCATACCTCGCCAAGACCTTCCTTATAACACAGAATGATCCATCAAAAAAAAAATCTTGAAATAGGATTGATAAAAGAGTATGATGACTGATTCTGATGTGTTTTCTGAAAGGGCAGAAATGATCCTCTGATGCTGATTGTGTGTCTATCAGCAGAAAATACCCTCTAATACCTTATGTATGATGCATGGCTTTCGTTGTGTCAAAAACCAAGGGCTCTTCATTTAAGAATATGACACTTATTTTGGGAATCAACTGAAAAATACCAGAATCAATTTTGGGTAATGACAAAGACAAATGTGGCTGTTCAGCTGGACACAATTTTTAATGCTTGGCATTTAACTCTGTTTTATATCAGGAGATATCAATAATTTTGACTAATATACCAGAAAATTAAGAATAGATTTTAATTTATTTTATTCCTCAGCTTCCCTTACCATGGATACATTTCTTTGCTGATTTTTTAACCCCAGCCCATAAAAGGCTGGGGTTATAGTCGTCCCCTGTGCCGTCCAGGCGGCGGCAGCGTCGTTGGCCTCGCCGGGCATAAAGCTGGTGGGTGTTCCACAGCCTAAAGCCCTGCACGGATTTTCACCAAATTTTTAGGGGATGTTTAACCCTAGAGGGTCTAGAGCTGATTAGGTTTTTTTTTTTTTTTTTTTTTTTTGGGGGGGGGGGGGGGGGGGGGGGGGGCTACCCAGTAACAACTGTTGCCATGGCAACACTTTAAAATTTTCAGGTCTCAAAGTTTGTGGGTGTTCCACAGCCTAAACCCCTGCATGGATTTTCACCAAATTTTCGGGATATATTTACCCAAAGAGGATCTAGAACTGATTAAGTTTTGAAGTCAGCTGACATTATGGCATCACTCTGTGGCGCCCGCGTCCGCATGAACAACTTCTCCTCCAAAACCACAAGACCCATAGCAGCGTGCTCACTCGAAAGTGGTAAAGTTAAGTCCCTGGGACTCAATAGACTTGAAAAAAATGAGTCCTATGTTTCATTTTTGGAGTCCCAATATTTTATTCAATTCCTTGAACGTAAATTACTTAAACCAATTTCACGTAAATTACTTAAACCAATTTCAATGTTAAATGTCAATTTCAACACTTTGTAACTAGCTAAAACTGGCTAAAACAATGTAAGTTCACTGAATCCTGTCTTTCATGGCCTGAAAATTGTTCTTGGCTGCAGTGTAATCGTACTCTGCATAGTGTGGGCCATTTATTGTTATTTTCATTAGCCTGTCCACTTGTTCATCTCTCAACCTATTTCTGCTTTTGGACTTGATTTTGTTTTGGGCAGAGAACCCCCGCTCACAAGATGCAGAGTTCAGAGGCACTACCAAAGCTAGCTCTGCAAAAACAACAACTAGACCAATTAGTTCAGGAAAAATTGTCAGGGGCAAATGATTTTGTGCAATGAAATAAGAATAGAATAGAATAGAAACATTTATATAGCGCAAAATTGATGCAACATAAAAAATAAGCAGTTTTCAGCTGGCTTTCTAGTGCATCTGAGGTTTTAAGTACCTGACTAGCTTTGGCCTTTTGAAATTCCTCCCTTCCTTTAAGAATTTTAAGGCCATCTTGGTGGCTTGAGGAGGCTATATGACGAAGCAGTGCACTCCTTTGATAATCTTGGCAACCCTGGATAAAAATGTTGCTTTTCCCTGCTTTTTGACATACAGAACAAAACATTTTTGGATCTGAACTATAAGCAGAAGCACTGGCCTAAGCTCCACCCTGTGATTGATTTCCAACAAATAACCAGGATTTAAAAGTTGAACATTCAACCAAGATGGGTTATAATGTCTAATTTTTTTTTCTTGAGAGCTGGTGATTCTGACATAATTACAGTATTGCAGCAGACTGCAGAGAAAAATGTATGTTTTACACTGGAAAATGTATGATTAACGAGGTAAAATGTATGGTTCACGCAGACCAATGTATGATTCATGTATATCACTGTGTCAAACTAGCATAAAATCGCGGTAAAACAGAGAGGAATGAGATCTCGCGATTGAACGAGATCTCGCGGTTAGTTCTCGCGAGCTTTTTACTCGCGATTAGCAGTGGGCGATATTAAAGGAATTTGTAAATTGGACGAAATCCGCAAGTTTTCTTATTTTAATTATATAAAAGTACAGGAATATTCGTCGTTTCGTCCCCGGGACGTAGTCGCCCTTGTTTTCTTTCGTCCGCATCTACAATCACGCGTCCTTAACAACTCGGGGACGATGTAAACGAGTTCACTGCCATAGACATGCTGTTTTTTTAAAAGATACTTTAACTATCGAGGAGGATAAATTGTTCAAGGCATGCAGATCTGTTTGTTCGTCTGTTCTCCAGAGCCATTACAAGTGAGGTATCCCCACCCCAAGTGTGAAAATTTCAACACTTGATCATAATTTTCTCATTCACTGTTTCAGGGATTTTTTTCTTATCTTGCATATATGTACTAGGCCACTAGTAGATTTCCTTGTGGGAGTTTCAGGCCTGGATCTTTCTTCATTTTTTTTATGAATTTTTAAAATAATTTTTAATGTATTAAAATTCATGAACGCATGCCCTAAATCACTTATAACTTGAAAACTATTGCATTTAGAGCATTTTGTTAAAATATGTTATTCAGCTACTTTTTTCATAGCTACAACCTGGTGAGTAACTTGGGTGTCTATCCCAATAGCGAGTGAGTAATAGCTACTTTCTGACTTTTCAGTACCTTCCATAATGAGTAAAGTCACTTGTAACTTGAAAACTATTACATATAGAGAATTTTGTATAAATATGTTATTTGGCTACTTTTGGGTCAGCTATAACATAGTAAAATTGCAGACCTGTAGCTCATCACATAGCTGAGTAATAGCTACTTTTAGGTTATCACTGTTGAGTAAATTGCTTGTAACTTGAAAACAGATGCATTTAGAGAATTTTGTTCTAATATGTTATTCATATACTTTTGAATCAGCTATAATATAGTGAAACTGCAGACCTGTAGCTTATGGCATAGCTGAGCAATAGCTATTTTCAGATTCTCACTGTTGAGTAAATCAGTTGTAGATTGGAAACTATTGCATTTTCAGTATTTTCTTTAAATATGTTATTCACCTTGTTTTCTGTCAGCTGTAACAGTGAAATTGCAGACCTGTAGCTCATTGCATAACTGAGCTTTAGCTACTTTCAAATTATAGCTATTGAGTAAATCAGCTGCAACAGTGAAATTACAGACCTGTAGCTCATGGCATAGCTGAGCAATAGCTACTTTGAGGTTCTCACTGTTGAGTAAATCAGTTGTAACTTGAAAACTATTGCATTTACAGAATTTTGTTTACATATGTTGTACACCTACTTTTGGGTCAACTATAAGACAGTAAATTGTAGACCTGTAGCTCATTGCATAGCTGAGCTATAGCTACTGTCCGATTATCCCTGTTGAGTAAATCTGTTGTAACTTGAAAACTATTACATTTAGAGTATTTTGTTGAAATATGTTATTCACCTACTTTTGGTCAGCTATAACGTACTGTAATTGCAGACTTGTAGTCCATTGCATAGCTGAGCAATAGCTCCTTTGAGGTTTTCACTGTTGAGTAAATCAGTTGTATCTTGAAAACTATTGCATTTAGAGAATTTTGTTGAAATATGTTATTCACCTACTTTTGGGTCAGCTGTAACATAGTGAAATTGTAGACCTGTAGCACATTGCATAGCTGAGAAATAGGTACTTCAAGGTTCTCACTGTTGAGTAAATCAGTTGTAACTTGAAAACTATTGCATTTACAGTAATTTGTTTAAATATGTTGTTCACCTTCTTTTGGGTCAACTAGAACATAGTAAAATGGCAGACCTGTAGCTCCTTGCAAAGCGGAGCAATAGGTACTTTGAGTTTCTCACTGTTGAGTAAATCAGTTGTAACTCAAAAACTATTGCATTAAGAGAATTTAGTTTAAATATGTTATTTACCTACTTGTGGGTGAGCTATAACATAGTGAAACTGTAGATGTGTAGCTCATGGCATAGCTGAGCAAGAGCTACTTTGAGATTCTCATTTTGAGTAAATAGTTGTAACTTGAAAACTATTGCATTTTATTTTATAGTATTTTGTTTAAATATGTTATTCACGTACTTACGGGTCAGCTATAACATACGAAAATTGCAGACCTGTAGCGCATTGCAAACTGGAACAATAGCTCCTGTGAGGTTCTTACTGTTGAGCAAATCAGTTGTAACTCAAATACTATTGCATTTTGAGAATTTTTGTTGAAATATGTTATTCACTTACTTTTGGGTCAGCTATAACATAGTGAAATTATGGACCTGTAGCTCATTGCATAGCTCAGAAATAGCTACTTTAAGGTTCTCACTGTTGAGTAAATCAGTTGTTACTTGAAAACTATTGCATTTAGAATATGTTGTTCACCGACTTTCAGTCACCTGTAACGGTGAAATTGCAGACCTGTGGCTGACATTGCATAGCAGAGCAATAGCTACTTTCAGGTTCTCACTGTTGAGTAAATAAGTTGTAACTTGATTAATATTGCTCTTACAGTATTTTCTTTAAATGTGTTATTCACCTACTTTTGAGTCAGCTATACCATAGTAAAATTGCAGCCCTTTAACTCATTGCATAGCTGAGCGAAAGCTACTTTGAGATTCTCACTGCTGAGTAAATCAGTTGTAACTTGAAAACTGTTGCATATACAGTATTTTGTTTGAATTTGTTTGCACCTACATTTTACTCCTTAACAGTTAACTTGGTAATTTATTTCTGAATACATTTGATAGGCACAACTTTTGTGTCTTTTTCTTCTTTCACTTCTACTCTGAAACCCAAAACACACAGTCAGCTGACACAGAGCCTGTTCACGGGCACTGATTGCTTGTTTGTAAATATTTGTCAAAAGCTGTGACCTACAAATATTTTGTATATAATTATGTAATATATGTACAAAGTGGGTGCTTGAGAAAATGCTGATAATAAATTACATGTTACACTGTATATAATTACTAATATTATTTTCATTTATTAAGTTCATATACACATTCAATGACAGTGTCTGTGGAAGGTACAAATTCCGCAGTAAAACCATTGACTGTATACATTGAATGTTGTACATTGTACATTCAATGGCCAAGTCATTGAATCTATAGATCCAATGGGTATCTATATTAAGTACAACATATATTTTATTTGAAAGATTCTTTTACAGAGCTTCCATTTACTTTTGTTGCATTAAATTCATGCATAAATGGCAGAGGAATCTATTTAGTTAAAAATCCATGTTTTTTTATATTCACTAGTTCACCTTACTATGGTATGTTTCATGGCTAATTTTTGCTAAGGTCTAAATATGGACTTAGTTATTTATTGGTCAAACAAAGTGGTCGATAATAAATTAAAAATTACCCCTATAAAGTACACTTTAAATTTGATCACAAGAACTTAGGCATCATAATAGCATTTGAAACTGTACCTCACTGATGTAAATTTTCTATTTTTAATAATTTCCCCCAAAAGTACAAGTTTAAAGACACTGCTTAAGATTTTTCTCTGATAGTTGTGTTTATGGCACTTCTTTGTATAATATAACCCTTTCTCAATGTCCATAATGTGCCTTTTATAGACAACATTAACATTCAGGATTTTGTAATTTAGATTGCCTAAGATTCAGAGAGTGATACAAAAGAGAGGCTCATTTATTGGATTACACTATAGCTCCCCCAAAATAATATTTTATCTTTATTTGGCACCAAACTTTTGTGGAGATTTATTTTAAAAATATTCAGATATATTATAAAAAAGCTCTTGACTATTTGGAGATATTTTGCTTCATCAATGCACTTTCTTTTGAATAATATTATTTATCTTAAATATTGGTGATTGTGCCTATATATGAAAAAAAGTTGGATGCAAATACCTAATGTCTTGGTCCTTATGTTTTAAATAATCTTGTTTTTAGTTAAAGTAATAGAAATGTTCATTTTGACTCTGAATACAAAATATGGAATATTTAAGATCCTCTGAAGTTGCTAACCCTGTGCATTATTGTTGCATCAGTTTTGACCTTGAGCTTCTGTACATATGAATTATAACATCAGCTATGGTAAAATTTTCCATTTAGGTTCATAAAATAATAATACTTTAGGATTATATTTCAAAATTGTGTTCTTTTATTTTATAGTCACATTAAATTGTATCATATTTTTACTTCTATCCACAGGGCTTTGTTCTAGGTACAGTATTATCTGATATTTGGATCTCAAAATTGTTTCCAATAACACCCAAATTTGTTTCTGTTTCTACTTACACTGCAAAAACATTTTAAATGGCCTTGGCTTAAATCATCAAAAAGTTTGTAAGCTGAAAGAAGCTTTATTTTAAGCTTTTTGCAGTAACCGTGCTGCAGATTGTATTCAACTGGTTTTGAACCATGTTTCACTCTAAATGAATTGTGTAGATCAACCTGAATAATAATTTGAAACTTTACACAAAAAAAGTTTTTTTCTCCTATTTGTATAAAATAACATAGGAAAGTCACCTCAACCTTATATTTTAACATTTTAAGGCTTTCTGGACCAAATTAGAAGTTGTGCTTGTTTGTCATGACATAAAGTCTGCTTTGTAGCAGAGATTAAGCTCTATTATTAATATATATATAGAATAGAATTTATTTATTATAGTGACATGCAAATACATTTAACAATAATCAAATAAGACAGTAAACAATTTGCCCAGCCCCAATGGACTTATATGTCACTTTTGTAAGTAATACTTCATAATAGTGGTTGCTATAAGAATTATAAATGGACAATATTTTACAGTCTTTGACATACTAAAAGAACAAAATACAGATAATAATATCTAATTATTTGCAAGAGTTTAACAATATACCTACTAGTAAAGGAAAACACAATATATAACTAAGCATGTTTTTCTCAACAAAAGAGTGCATAAATCAATATTAATATAACCTAAAATTTAATCACTTGTCAGTAACATTTTGTCTAATCTTCCATGAATCACAAATAAAACTTACAAGTTCCTTATCATTTTACTTCAGAATAATACTAAGTTTATCTTCATCAGACATTTTTCGAAAATTTGGAAAATGTTTCTTAATTATGTTATACAAATTATGTCTTGGGATCTCATATGCACTGCATTTACATAAAAAATGGGTCTCATTTTCAATGTCACGTGTGTTATATAACTTTGTATAGTATGAGAATGAGAATTTGTACACCAAAATTGATCTGGTGGCCATTTTTGGTCAAAGCACTTCCATTCCTTCTCCATGTTTTTGAGATCAAACATTGCCCAGAGGAGCACTAAAGTCTTGAGAAATAGACTTGTCCATTTCAGTGGATATAGTTTACAGTGGACAAATAATACAGTCAGTCCATACTCGTTTCCTAGCCCATAAAAGTGCCTGCAGTCTAAATATTGTATCACTAGATCACAGTTAACATAATCTTAACTTTAACATGTATCCTTGAACATGTATTTTTGACTATGGTTCTCAAATTGTACATCACATTTGAAATAAAATAACCTTCCTGTCCTGATATATCCACCTTCTTATCAAATGAACAAATAACATGTGTATTGTGAACTGTTAACGTCATTAGATTTGGTGCATATTAAAGAAGGTGACTGTAAAAGAAAGCTATAAAAGGAGTGAATTTTCAAAAGAGTGTGAAGGCATTTCTCTGATAAAGTGTAAAATTTGTTAATAAAAGCTGAAATGACAAACTTAGAATTAGTTAAAGATTATATAAGTAAAACAAAATTAAGTTTAATTACTTGAAATGTATTTGAAAATTAATTGAAAGCACTTATGTCTCTGTGGTCAGTACTAGTACCGATACTTTAATTTTTCATTTTCTAAGTAAAGTACTAGAAAGGTGGAAATAAATAAAATTATAAAAAATAAGTAAAACAGAACCTCATTGACACCCCCCCCCCCCCCCCCCCCACACACACACACACACACACACACACACACACACACACACACATTCTCCTCTTAACCCACCCCCCGAATCCTGAGAGAATAAGATTGTATTTGGAATAGAGAAACTTCATAAAATTGAAAAATGCATTTTACTGAAAAGGAATATAAAGGATTACAAATTTCGGACAGTAGAAGTAAGTTCATGAAATTAAATGCACAGACAGTAATATTCAGTTATTGCATTTTCTTGTTGTTTCAGGGACATCAAGCCAGATAATATGCTGCTGGATGAAGAAGGTAATCAGTTACTTTATATGATATTGTTTTGGTTACCATTCATTTAGACTTGATCGGTTGATTAATTGAGAGTTACAAAGTACTCAACTACTCATTAAAGGATAGAGTCATTGACTACCTGGAGTAAATAATTTAAAAAAGAGTTTTTGTTGAAGAAAAGGGTCATGGTGAAAGAATATTTGTTTGATTCAGATGGTTCTCAATAATATTCAAATAAAACTGACATCAAAAGACTGTTTTTTTTTTGTTTGTTTGTTTTTTGTGCAACTTGTAAATATTAAGAAGCTGTTTTTCACATTGAATAGAGTACTCATTACAGAGTAATGGTGAAACAGTACTTGAGTTCTAAATTACTTCTCATGGCAGCCATTTTTAATAAGTTATTAATTTAATCCTTGGAAGTTAGATGGTACTAAGTTTTACAAATGTATGCAATTATACACCCTGTACTGCCCCTCTTGCCATGGGACTTTGTTTGAAAAAATAATGTTAAATACACGCAACGTTGCTTACTTGATCTCTTTTACAAACATTTTATTAGATCAGTAAAACATCAATATTGGAATATAACTTTGTGGTTTTTTTATTGCTGAACTATTGAACTATGATACAGTTTATAAATCTTAGTGATAAACCCCAGTGATTGGATGTCATCCGAAAATGAGACTGCAAGTACTACAGACCAGTTTAAATGTGCTTTAAATTGTGCTTTAAGTCACCAAAACATGAGGAATGAGGATTGTAAATTCTGCTAGCAGAACTTAAAATTGCTCCCAACTAATGCGACTCAACAGAATTCAAATTCTGTCAGATTTTAAGTTCTGTCTGATGTTATAGTGGATTTATATATGTCCTTGATTTGTAGGTGAGAAATTGATTTGCACAGCCCATTATATTTTGTGCTGTTACCTGTTACCAGTATCCTCCTGGTGGCTTGTGGCAGATGTGGCCTATTTTGTGCCCTGTTGTTTTAAAAGCTTACAGTACCTGAAGTAACCACTGGAAAACATGATAGAATGGCATCATCTGTAGTTGGAGACAACTGTGTCATAAAGTTTTCTATCATAAGTGGATCGGCAGTAAAAATCCCATGGGTGTCACTGGATCTGCATTAAATGGGCAATAATGTTAATAACTTGCTGGATTGGGTCGAGCAATTTTTTCTTTGGCTGGGAAGTGTTACAAATGTATTACAAAGCTCAGTAAAATCATAAAACCTTCCATAAAGTAAGGTCTGTGCTTATACAAATTGTTCCAGTATATTGTTGCAAGCGTGGAAGTGTTAATTTATGGCTATTTCCCTTGTAAAACCCTGTGCAATATAATAAGTGAGGATGGTTTATACCCTACTGCCTTTATTTTCTGCAAAAAAAAACGCTCCACATTAATTGTTTGTTTTCCACAAACCAATTAAAAGCTGCACATTGTAACTGTTTAACTGGCTTTTATGCTGTCCTGACATTAATGATTATAGCTTGTAGCAATGGCTTGGCTGTGAATACCATCCAAAACAAACAATATTCAGCTGCGGGAACTCATGTTAGTTTGATTTCTTCAGCAACACACTGCTGTATTGGGAGAGTATACATTATCAAGTGAGATGTAAATGTTAATTTTTTATTTGGGGAGATTCCTATCCGGTTCAGGAGTCATTCAGGAACATTCAAATATTCTGGAGTATTGTGTATGTTCAGGAAATGAATCAGCCTCATCTCCTTAACTTTCATGCAGCACATTATTATTGGGAGCAGTGCCTGATACATATCTCATTTGGGACATTCATGTGGCATTCCTAAGTTGATCCTAATTGATCCTTTGATGATTTTCTGAATATGGTGTCATTATATTTCAACCAATCAGAGAAGCAGTAGCCCTGGGACAATTTTCTGAATTTGGTGTCATCACATTTCAACCAGTCAGAGAAGTCACATGACCAAAAACATGTTTTTCAAAGGGGTGTGGTTGTCCGGATGATAACTTAAAAAAGTGCTTCACCTATTCATATGAAATTTGGCAAGTAGCTTTGTTATATAGATGTCTGGAAAATGGCTGACTTATTAATGATTAACTAAACACCATCTTATTTAAATGCTGAAACTGAAACATCTTTAATGTCCTAGAAACGGTGCAAGATAGAGTGATTTTGACAATTTTTGACCCCATGAAAATTCTGGGTAAAATGCAAAAACACATTTTTTTCGGAATTGGTATGAGACAGAGTGATTTCGGCAAAGTTTTTGACCCCCAGGGTATTGACGGAGTCATCTGCCCATTTTTGCCAATGATCGTTTTTATTGAATTAGTACATCCTTCCCAATGGACAAATGCTATACCGTTTGGCATGACCAGCCCAACCAAATGACAGAAAAAGCTGTCCATCATTTTCCCGCCATTTTTGGCGGCCATCTTGAAATTCTGCATAAAATGAAAAAACACAGTTATCTCTGAAACATTTTGAGATAGAGCAATTTCAACAAAATTTTTTACCCCCAGGGTATTTGCAGAGTCATCATTTTCCTGCCATATTTAACACATTTATCACGAAAACTGTGTGCAATTTTGACAAAATTTTTGACCCCCAGAGTACAGTTGGGTCACCTGCCACTTTTTGCCTAAGATTGTTTTCTCAACCTTTTTGGTGGCCATTTTTAAAGGTAGGTTGAATTTTTGCTTAAGTGGAAAAACATATTAAACAGAGGAACATAGTCATTTTCACAAAAACATTAATACTCATTGGGACGCGTTGTGTTTGCTCAGCTGTCACTGTGCAAAAACAATTTCTTTTTCTGTTGCGAAGCAATACTCTATTTCTTTAACTATTATAGATCATGTCTCTGACCTTTGTAGAATTTGACCGTTGCAATTTCTGCATTGTAATGACATTACATTTATGGTTTTGAGGGGATGCCTCATTTTTGTGTAGGTATTGTTTTCCCCTATGGCATCTGACTGGGTGGGGGTCAGACAGATGGGCGGGCAGCAGGAAAATCTAGTTTTGTCTGGGATGTATATCAGAAACCATGA
Source organism: Sabellastarte sp. h YS-2021 (assembly GCA_964017235.1). Lineage (NCBI taxonomy): Eukaryota > Metazoa > Annelida > Polychaeta > Sabellida > Sabellidae > Sabellastarte > Sabellastarte sp. h YS-2021. The sequence goes on from OZ024932.1 coordinate 71,085,354, forward strand.
GGTATAGGATATTGGTTTGGATTCTAGGAGTGCAGTGCCATGGTGACCTTAATTTGGCCTTTGACCTTGCTGTAATGACCTGAAGGTTGTCCAGGAATCATCTTGGAAACCATTAGATATAGGAATTTGATACTTGGCAGAGATATTGGGTAGGGGAATATGTCATAGTGTGACCTTGATTTGACCTTTCACTTTGCTGTTGTGACCCTGACCATTAAAATCTTGTTCAGGCTGTATCTAATAAACCATAAAGTGGAGGAAGTTAATATTTGGCAGGGATATTGGTTGCAGGGTATGTAATCTTTGACCTTACTGTAGTGATCCTGACCTTTATAATCTTTTATCTGGGTCATATCTCAAAAACTGCAAGGTGTAGGAAATTGATACTTAGTAGGGATATTGTTTGGGGGATGTAGTGAGCAAGGTCATAATCTAACCTGGAATTGACCTATGACCTCGCCGTAATTACCTTGTGGTTTTGTGCTTGTTGTAATGGTGCTTTAAGTTGTAATACAACAATATTATCACAGGGACCAAGAAAGGGGACCACATGAATGACACCCCCCCCCCCAAAAAAAGGGCACCAATTAGTTAAACTGAGAAAAGTATAACAAAACTAGAAAGTTCTTGTAGAATGCAAATATCCACCAGGGCAAGAATTCAGGAAAGTATCGAATCAGCTGTATCTTGTGCCGTGTCAACATTTTTCTGAAAAGTTCATCAAAATCGAATTATTTTGCCAACAGACAAACAAACAAACCAATGCCACTGAAAGCATATCCTCTTTGGTGGAGGTAATAAAGGTAATGTATCATGTTAATGCTGTGATTTAAGTCAAACTCTGTATGATTCTATGATTATTTCATCCATAAAGGAGAATAGTCATGAAGGTAACTGTATCAATATCTACCATAATTGTATGACTTTCTTGAGACTGTGATAAGACAATTGATGAATAATGACAACCAGTGACAATCCATGGTTATTCTACCTCTCATGAAGACAGCCCTGGGCTTGTATATATTCGTGGTCACCCACAGTGACACATGTCAGATCTATAGAGATTTTCTTAATGCCGAAAGTTGTCCCTTAAAATCAACGAGGTGGGAACTGGACATAGCATATATATATTTTGGTACTATTACCTCCGCCAAGGAGGTTATGTTTTTGCCTACATTTGTTTGTGGGTTTGTTAGTTTGTTTGTGAACAAGATAACTCAAACACTTATGGTCGGATTTTGATGTAATTTTCAGGATATGTCAGAAAAAATAAAAGCAAGAAATGATTCAATTTTGGGAGTGATCCGGATAACTATCTGGATCTTCTGGATCCATGAAATGTAATTTATAAAGACAGATAACTCAAAAAGTTATGGGGAGGGGGTGAATTACAAGCCTGAACTAAGATACGGCTGTGCTGGAATGGATGGGATGGATTAGGCATGCAGACTTTCACAGTTGATTATTTTTCATAAAGCCACAACAATGACCAGTGGTTATGTTTTGTGTCAGATGAAGAATCATCAGTTTCTATGCAAAAAAGTCTAATATCCAGCACTCTTATTCAGCCATATAAAACCCATTGGATACCTTGTATCAGTATTTCACAGAGGCTAACTTAGCTGTAATTCCCCCAATACTTAGTCATTCTGATGAAAGGCTTTGTCCACTTTATTGATTACTGTAAGCCGCTTGATATTGTCAAGTAGAGGGTTGAGTTTGAAATTGATTAATTAGAGGAGCTTGTCCCCTTCAGTTTGCCAAATAGGCTCTGGTATTTGCTGAAATTCATGCTGTCATTTCTTTTCAGAAAGAAATTATTTTCCGGATGGAAATTTTAAAAATGATCCTCCATTTAGTCATTGATTTATGAATATTCTTTTTGTTTAGCCTTAAGGCTTGAAGCTCATTTGGTTAATTGCATTAAAAAAAACTTGTATTTGTTCTCTAGTTCAATTTATTGAATCCTAAGTTTTGAATTACTAACATGATTATCCAATAGCATATGTTACACTAAAACTGTATCCTTTTGAAACATTGCTGAAAATTCAGAACACAGTAACATACTTAAATAGTTTCTATGCTGCTGTGACATACCTTCTCTCAATGCAATGACACTATAAGCCAATACAAAGTGATGTTAATTTTGAAGAACTCCCTAACTTTTATACACTTGCAAGATATCCTCAGCATGTAAAAGTACAATGATTCAACTAAATGGACCCTAACTTCATTATTTATATTTCAAATTTTTACCATTTTTTTCCAGCTTTAAGAAGGCTGTACTATGACTATGTTAAATTGTATTGGATCAAAGTAATGTTATAATAGTTTCTTATATCTTCAAAAAAACTACTGAAAGTAATTTAATCATTTTGATCTTTAATGACTGGTGCTTTAAAAAAAGAAAAGAAAAAGATGTGGTTTTTTTTGTGCTTCACCAGCTATAAAAACAGTAGCAAAAATCAAGCTATTTTCTAGTTTTTATTGCAACACTAGACATAAAGACAAGATTGCTTTATCTTCAGTGAGCTGCAGGTTTATGGCTGTTTCAAATGGTCACCGTAAATGTTGTCTAATTTGCAGTGTGTTTGCTGCTATATATGGGAAAGATAAATTAATTTATCAAAATAGATGAAATTTCATCTTCAAGACAGAGTATAGTCGAGATACCTTCTAATACATAGAGATTTATTTTTGTCTTTTATTCATAATCTTCAATTTTTGCAACAATTTGTAGAAGCAGTTACCATAATTAATGACATGATTCCTCATTGAAATAGTCTGTGAACAATTACTTTCATGTTAGTTTTATGATAAAGCCCATTGCACATATGAGCAGCTCAGTACGGCTGAAAAATTAGAAACAAAAGAAAATTACTGTGATGTGTTCACATTTACATAAGCAATGTAGGGAGAGGGCATCTATGACAAAATGCTGAGGGACAATATGCTGGCCATAAAAATCGCTAAAAAAAAATGCTTATTGACCCTTTGCATCAACGTCATAATGTGATATCGTCCATTTTGGACGGCAAAACACGGATTACTAGTGCTGTACTTTGACAAAAAAATAAACTTATGCCTCTAAAAATCATATATTTGAGTTCTGTAAAAAGGGAAATCATTCTAAATATATTTTCTTAATGAAGGCACAGCTTTTGAAAAAATACTATTTTGTCTTTAATTATAATTTTGATATTTATGTAAACTTTTGTTAGTTTTCATTTGCAATTGAGAAACATTTGCTCTGAAAATATATATCAAAAGTACACAATTTTTAAATGATTATTTCTCCTTGAATAATTTGTCCATTTTTGTTCTGTGAAATTGATAATGCGAAGGAAATCAACAATTTGGTAAAGTGAAAATAAGGAATTCTTCTATGGCCTAACATTTTTATATTTACCTGTACTTAAGACACATTACAGAAAAACGGATATTTTGCATTTTACTAAAAGTTCAGTGCGCTATAGCTCGACAATCCTGGGCCCTAATATTATTTTGCAAACAGTAACAGATAGGCAAGGGCTTGTACTTTTATGTGTGCAATTTTGAAGTCAATAAGATGCATATTTATTTTATAATTAATTTTTAAAACAAGGTATATCTTCCTATACATCCCATGTGTTAACACAGACATGTTCGTTCAAGCATGATGTTTTGCCGTCCAAACCATAATACGTAACATTGTGACGTAAGATGCAAAGGGTCAATATATGAAAGGCAAACTGAAGTTTCCCCACCAAGCATATTTTGAAATTTGCCTTGCACCGACCATGTGTGCAAGCTCCTTAATAGCTGTTATTTGAAGCTTGTGGATGATGTGGAGACTTTATGATGGCAGGCACCTCTTCTAATGATGATCTAATGTTTCCTTCCTGTTTTATGTCTCATGGATTACCAGTTTTTGTGAGAGTGTATTTTCATAATAAACCTAAATCTTCTTATATCACTTGTAACTTTATAGTTTAAATGCAAAAGGTGTTCTGTCTTTGTGTGTTATGTATAAAGTTGTAAATACATTTGCCTAATTAAAGGCAATTTCTCTCTAATTTTAGTAGTTTTATATGTAAAATGTTGTGACAAAAACTAATCTAAAATTTCTATTTTTACCCCACAGCCCTAAGGGCTGTCGGGGTACTGTTTTCACTCATGGTGTCTGGATGGGAGGGTGGCGGGAAGAAGTTTGTCTGGGCTGTATCTCAGAAACTGTAATGTGTAGGAAGTTGATACTTGGTAGGGATATTGGGTAGGGGGTGTAGATGTGCAGCATCATGGTGTGACCTTGATTTGACCTTTGACCTTGCCACAGTGACCTTGACATATTAAATCTTGTCGGCTATATCTCAGAAACTGTAAGGTATAGGAAGTTGTAGAATTTCCCCAGGCTGTGGGGTACGGGCATCTCCGATGCTATTTTTATATTTACTTATTTTTGTACCAGCTTTTCCTTTAAACGTCACAAAAAATTGTGAATTAATACATTAGAGTAATCTGTTTTGTGTTTTAAATTTAATTCATCAATGCAAATTTATATTTGTGGCAACAAAATTCTCTCGTATTCAGAATAACCCACATAATAAAAAAACATTTTTGCTACATTGACAAAATGAAAATTTTTTTCTTGGTCATGGGCAAATGTTTAGTGTGTAGGGTAACCTGGCTAGTTACACTGACTGTATTCTAGACGTTTATTATTAAATTTGTTGGCCAATCAAGCAAGCTTGACCAGCACTTTGGTACTTTCCTGTGTCAGGCTCTTTTATAAATTTGTGGATTGTTAAGTGTTTTCTCTGTGCCTGTAAAATTATGTTACAATAAGTACTTGACTATGGCTATTACCATATTGTGACCTTCATCTGAACATTAAGGGATTACTTTTAGAGTAAGAAATATGAAATTCTCCACAGTATCCAAAATATGCTTTTTGTGGTCACCCTTTATAAAATAACCAGAGAAAATGGAAATTCATGACAATACTGCAAGAGATCACATGAATGGTACACCATATGGTGGTAAAAATAAGCAATTTAGCAAGAATATCCCACAATAGTACATAAACAAAAGTTCTCAAGTTGTAAATTTCACACGTTGTGTCTAATGTCCTAGCTCTTTATAATACTCAGTAACATTTTGTCAGTCTGACATGTGCAAAAATCTGTTGGCTGCTAACAGCCATAAAACATCAGAAAAATAGTATTATGAAAAAAACACCCACAGAAATTCATAGAAAGATTACTGAATGCATTAAGGACTTGCTGCCAAACAACATGGTAGCATTTTCCTTAAAGGGGTTTAGCTACTGACTTGACAGCATCTTGCTTTATGGCATTAATAACGTTTGATTGTGTGAGTGTTAAGCAAAAGAACATAGTGACTGCTAGGTGGAATATAATCTTGTTTCATTGCATCCAACGACCAGCATTCTCTCCCATAAGGGACTTAACCAAATCCATTTGATTGGATAATGTAGTTCAGTGAATACTCAGTCTCCTGAACATGTGTGGTTAAATTGCTTATATGTGACTAGCTACCAGGACATTATGGCACTAACAGATCCCTAAAGTATCAGGAAAGTATGGAAACATCACTCTCCCTGGACAGCAAAAAAGGCACCTGCAGGATTGCCATCATAATAGTTTTAAACATTTTCAAATATCTGGACCGACTTTTGTTATGGATCTGAAGTTGGTATTTACTTTAATTTAAAGGGTAATTCTAATCTAAAAATTCTACTCAGAGACATTTGGCAGTATTTTGTATTTTACATAGGTGATCAGATTGCAGTAAAAAATACAGTGTTTTTATCTCACACCAAATGCAGTCATTATTATTGACCATTGGCTTACATAGGTGAAATCTTGGTGAAAGTTAGCAGTGAAGAAGCTTTGTATGTTATTTGAAATTTTTAATGCAGGTAAAAACTCTGAATAAGAAAGTGGTAAGCATTGAATATTTATTGCAAGAAAATTACACATGGGGGATTTCTTATTGTTACAGCGAACATTATATCTTCCGTTAATGGCCTTTTACTCTGTGCCATAAAACATAGCTCCCTTGCAAGTATCTCTGCAAATGTTCAACCTAATTCCATTAAAGTGTGTCGGATATATCAGCTCTCTAGTGTGGAGTAATTTAAGTTACTTAATATCCTTCCTTGATGAGGTTCAGACTGAACTCAGTCTCAGTATCTACTAAATATATATTTTGATCTCATAAACACTTAGATTATCATTGAACAGATAGTAATGTACCCGACTGATATAATTTTTTATTTATTAATTTTTTTTTGGGGGGGTGGCTGTTGTTGATTTATGTGTAAAAACATCCAAACAACTTTTACAGTCCAGCATAGAATTGAGTTTTAAGAAATTGCAAAGATGCAGACTAAAATTGTGTATCCCATGGGAGTGTACAGCTGGACATTTGTCTACATGAGCCATTAATCTGGAAGGAAATATCTTGTATATTACAGAATGTGGTCAACATGCTGGAGAGGTTTAAGTGGCCTTGCAAAAGACGCAATTTATCAAAACTTTTCTTTATATATATTGAAATTTGGTGGTTAATGGCTCATTAGTTACAGATTCCAAATCACACACTACTTGGGTTCAAATCTGTCTGGTAAAAGGTGTTACTGTCACCACTGAAATTTGAGACCCAAATTGTGAATCCTGTGGGAGTGTACAGCTGGCCATTTATCTACATGAGCCATTAATCTGGAAGAAAATGTCCTGTATATTACACAATATGGTCAACATGCTGGAGAGATATAAGTGGCCTTGCAAAAGATGCAATTTATCAAAAGCTTTCTATATAAATATTGAAATTTGGTGGTTAGTGGCTCAAGTGACAGATTCCAAATCACACTACTTTGGCTCCAATCTGTCTGGTATGAAGATGTTACCATCACCACTGAAAATTGATATATAAGTTATAAATTATTGGTAATTAACCTATTTGTTTCTGCCAAATTTGTGTTTTCATATTTTGTGTATCAGATGACCTCACCAAGCACTAATGATTGACTTCAATGAAATGTCACTAGTGACTTGAAACTTCAGATTTTTTTGGTGTCCAGATTATGATCTGAATTTTTCCCAAAATTTAAACGCTTCTTCCTTTGGTTAGGCTCCACCCATGTAAAACATTTCATACAGATTCGTTCATTCCTTCTGGAGTAATTGCAAACAAAGACAAAGGAACACACCCCAGAACATAATCTAATTATTTCAATGAAAAGTCCCTCTGAAAACCTGATATTTGCATCTAGTTGACTGGAATTCTTTTTAACATTGTTCTACTAAAGGGCATTTGACTGTCTCTTATACTTGAAACTTTTAAACAATAAATTGACACTTTTTAAGGTGACAAATGTAAAGATAGGGTAAACTTACAAGAAAACTTTAAAAGGAGTTTAAAAAAGACTAAGGTCAAGATGAAAACAGGTTAAAAGCCAGGAAAACAATATTCTTCTATGATTTTGAATAATGGAGATAATACTTAAAGACTTTCAATAATTTATTAGCAATTTGTGATTTATGGGCCTGATGCCTGGATGATTGAAACTTACCAAGGACCCTGAGAGCCTGAGTTGCTCTTTTGTCTAAAATAAGGTTATTTGAGTGGATGTCTGTGTCACAACATGACAAATATGTAGAAACGTGTGCTATTAACTGCAGGCGTGATCAGACATGTAAAACTCCCAACAGTAAGACTGCCAATAGTGGGACAGAGATTTGTCTAACAGAATTGAGTCCTTTTTGGCATTTAACAACTGACATATGACTATCAATGATACCTAAATGCTATGGAAATATATAGAGTTTTTACAGTAAATTCAATTTGAGAGATTTTTTAGAGTAAAATATTCTTCAGTGAAATTGAGGGAACAGTAAATATATATATATGTTTTAAAGAAGTATGTTTTAAATAAAAGACACAAAATCATTTAACACAAATTTATTCTTGTTCATCAGTCTTTCTACCTGCCCATCTGTCTGTGATAAAATGTTTAATCTAACCCGTTATTAAAACCTTCAAACCCATTTTCATCAGAGATCTACAACTGACAAAGTTTTTATGTCAGCTGACTTGTCAGTCAGCTGACATTATGTCGTCACTCTGCGGCGTGGGCGTACGCGTCGGCGTCCGCGTGAACAACTTCTCCTCCAAAACTACAAGGCCTAGAGACGTGCTGTTTTTTTTAAAAGATACCTTATCTATCGAGGATGAAAAATTGTTCAAGGCATGCAAATCTGTCTGTTCGTCTGTTTGCTAGAGACATTACAAGGGGGGTACCCCCACCAAAAGTGTGAAAATTTCAACACTTAATCACAATTTTCTCAGTGACTATTGCAGGGATTTCTCTCATATCTTGCATATATGTACTAGGCCACAGGTAGATTCTCTTGTGTGAGTATGAGACCTGGATCTGTCTTACTTTTTTTTTAATAAATTTTTTTAATAATTTTTAATGCATTAAAATTCATGAAATCATGCACAAAATCATTTATAACTTGAAAAGTGTTGCATTTAGAGCATTTTGTTAAAATATGTTATTCAGCTACTTTTTTCATAGCTACAATATGGTGAGTAAGTTGGGTGCCTGTCTCAATAGCTAAGTGAGTAATAGCTACTTTTGGGCTTTTCAGTAACTTCCATCATGAGTAAAATCACTTGTAACTTAAAAACTATTGCATTTAGAGAATTTCGTATAAATATGTTATTCAGCTACTTTTGGGTCAGCTATAACATAGTAAAATTTTAGACCTGTAGCTCATGGCATAGCTGAGTAATAGCTACTTTTAGGTTATCACTGTTGAGTAAATCGCTTATAACTTCAAAACTATTGCATTTAGAGAATTTCGTATAAACATGTTATTCAGCTACTTTTGGGTCAGCTATAACATAGTAAAATTTCAGACCTGTAGCTCATGGCATAGCTGAGTAATAGCTACTTAAATTTTAGGTTATCACTGTTGAGTAAATCGCTTATAACTTGGAAACTATTGCATTTACAGTATTTTGTTTCAATATGTTATTCACCTATTTTGGGATCAGCTATAACATAGTGAAGTTTCAGATCTGTGGCTCATTGCATAGCTGAGTAATAGCTACTTTGAAGTTCTCACTATTGAGTAAATCACTTGTAACTTAAAACCTATTGCATTTAGAGAATTTCGTATAAATATGTTATTCAGCTACTTTTGGGCCAGCTATAACATAGTGAAATTACAGACCTATAGCTCATGGCATAGCGGAGCAATAGCTATTTTCAGGTTAGGTTCTCACTATTGAGTAAATCAGTTGTAACTTGAAAACTATTGCATTTACAGTATTTTGCTTAAATATGTTGTTCACCTACTTTTAGGTCAGCTATAACAGAGCAAAAATTCAGACATGTAGCTCATTGCATAGCTGAGTAATAGTTACTTTGAGGTTCTCACTCTTGAGTAAATCAGTAGTAACTTGAAAACTATTACATTTAGAGTATTTTGTTAAATATGTTTTTCACAGACGTTTTGGTCAGCTATAACATAGTGAAATTGCAGACCTCTATGTCATGGCATAGCTGAGCAATAGCTTCTTTCAGGTTCTCACTGTTGAGTAAATCATTGTATCCAACCTGTAGGAAATCATGGGCTGGGAATCTGTTAATATGGTCCGATTTGACCTTGGAACCCTCCTTCAAGGTCAAATGAGGATAGCCAAACATAAAAGTGCTTATAACTCGCTTATTATTGGTCCTACAGGTTTGGAATGAAAACCAACCTATAGAAAATCATGAGCTGGGAATTTTTTGGTGTGGTCGGATTTCACCTTGGACCCCTCCTTCAAGGTCAAATGAGGATAGCCAAACTTAAAAGTGCTTATAACTCGCTTATTATTGGTCCTAGAGGTTTGGAATGGAAAACCAACCTATAGAAAATCATGGGCTGGGAATCTTTTGGTGTGGTCAGATTTCACCTTAGACCCCTCCTTCCAGGTCAAACGAAGATAGCCAAACTTAAAGTGCTTATAACTCGCGTATTATTGGTCTTGGAGGTTTGGGATGGTAAACCAACATATAGGAAATCATGGGCTGGGATTCTTTTGGTGTGGTCAGATTTGACCTGGGACCCCTCCTTCAAGGTCAATTGAGGATAGCCAAACTTACAATTGCTTAGAACTCGCTTATTATTGGTCCTACAGGTTTGGGATGGTAAACAAGCTACAGGAAATCATGGGCTGGGAATTTTTTTGTGTGGTCGGATTTGACCTTGGACCCCTCCGTCAAGGTCAAACAAGGATAGGCAAACTTAAAAAGTGCCTATGACTGATTTATTATTGGTCCGAGAGGTTTGGGATGGTAAACCATCCTAAATTCTTTGGCTGGGAATCTTTTGGTATGGTCAGATTTGACCTTTGGACCCCTTCTTCATGGTCGAACGAGGATATTGCATTTATAGTATTTCTTTAAATATTTTTAACCTACTTTTTACACTTAAACAATTACCTTGTTACTTTATTTCATAATACCATTTGCAGGGCACAACTTTTTTGTCCTTTTTTCTGTCAGCTTCGGAATATCTTTCGAACATGCTGTTCAGTTACCATTTACTGTATTTCTGTACAGCCCTTTCCCTGATAATTATGCTTTCCTCTCATTATCACCATCACAAATCAAAAACATTCAGTCAGCTGACACAGTGCCCGTTCACGGGCACTCTCCTCTTGTTAGAAAGATACCAAGATCCAATAAAGACGAGTAAAATGTGGGGATCTTTTCCTGCAGACTAAACCCTTTGACTAAATGTGGGGATAACTGTGTACTACTAAGAGATCTAAAACTTTTTATATTTTGGCATGACACAACTAAAACTCTTTATTTGAATATTAAGGTTTTTGGACTTTTGTTACTATAGAATGAATCCCTTTACAGATTTTCAATAAATTTGGTGAAAAAGTTTACCTTAAAGAGATTTATCCTGACAGAGTTTTTGGCATAACCCAGTAACAACTGTTGCCATTACAATCATGTTACCAGCTTCCATTTTTGTAACTTTGTCTCCATGCCACAGAAAGCCCATTGATGGAGTTTTACAATTTTTTTTTGCAATGAAGGTGCACCCTGAGAGAGGTGGTTAGGATCAAGTAAAAATTATGTCATTTGTCAATAGTTGCCTTGGTTTTAGTCATGATACTTCACTGTATCAACATTTGAATTTATATTACTGTATATTCTTTTGATTTTATATAGGGTTACAGGAGAATCCTTTTAATGATTTTAATTAGAGTGAGGCTTTGCTGAATAAATGTGTGACACATGAAAAACATATTGCTAAATAAAGGAGCATAAGGTTAATATTTCTTGTTCTAATTTATCCTGGATAAGACAACCACAAGTCTCTGAATTTGCTTGTCGATACTGAAAATAGATTTCATGGAATTAGTTCATTTGTACATTGATTAAACTAAATATTAGATAAAGAGTTTTATTGCTTTAATACATCCTATCCAATGGACAATTGCTAATCCGGACTGCGTGGACCGGCCCGCCAAACGACAGAAAAAGCCGTCCTGTGTTTCCACCAGCCAGGCCGGTCCAGTACTGTGCATTCGCCAGGTGGCGTATTGTACTTCCTGTCTAGACAGCATGGATTCATAGCATCTTTTTTGTTTGGCGCGAGTACTGTGCAGACGGAGTTTTGTGATAATTCATAGATTTTGTGTTTGAATATTGTGTGAACATATATTTGGGAGTATATAGATCATTTTCATCTACAGATATTCCACCTTACTCAGATCATTATATCTTGTCTGGGCCAGAAACATGGAGGATGTAGCCATAGTTTCTGCACAGGCTGCAGAGATAAAGATAAGGGTTCAGACCCTTGTGTTTCACATAATGATTTCAACTCTTGTAACATTCTAATTAAAGAACAATGTGTACAGTTGTCCACACCCAGTTATAGAATTAAGAAAGAAAAACGTGAACTTAAGAAAACCAGTGACACTCCCAGAAAGGACTCAGACAGTTCCTCTCTCATTGACCCGTCTTCAGTGACAGTAGTGGGAGCAGTGGGCGACCAGGGGATGCTGCAGTCCTCTGGTCCGAGTTCCAGCACTGATAAAAAAAAGGAAAAAGAAAAATCCTATGGATAAACCCAAAGTTCACTCTACTAAACCCACCAAGTCCGGTTCAGAGAAGTCTGTTAAGTCGCCTACTTCCAAATCTCACTGATCCACGGCTGATTCCAGGATTGACGAGTTGGACCAGAAATGGTCGGATAGGTTCAACAGACTAGAGGCCCTTCTTCTCTCCAAAACCGTTCACAGACCGTTTCTACAGTTAGAGTGACACCAACGCACACCCCAGCAGTTGGTACTGTTAAGTCTAACGACCCTTTCATCAGGCCTACCAACCAACCTCATCTGGCTACCGATCAAGCATCTACAGATTTGTCTGGTACTGACCACACTACCTCACAGAGAAAGCTCACCAACAAATCACCAGGATTGGATAAAACCAAGCAGCCTTCAACTTCAGATCTGCCTGGTACAACTCGGACTGTTTCAAGAACTCAGTCGACCAGCAAATCTTCTAAGGACACACCAAGTACCGACCGACCTTCAGTTTTGACTGGCACCGACTCACCAGCTTTTCACCAGGTCTCCAGCAAATCGTCATCTGCACCAGCTAGAAAACAGAGTACATCTGATAGTGAGTTTTTCGACCGACCTCCTGTGGATATTTTTGTGGAAGAAGGGGAACTGTCCGACCAGGACCCTGATGTTACTGTTGCCGACCCCGACCAGACCCTCTCTGAGGAACAAACGTACAAAGAGACTATGAGGGGGATCCGGTCTTTCATCATGTGGACACATATCCCTGATGTGGACACAGCTACTTCCACGTCAGTCTACAATTCTTTTGCAGGACCCCAAACTCAATCAGCTGGGAAAGAGTCGGTCAGAATGCCCACAGATGAATTGCTCTGCCGGAAGATGAGTAAACTTAAGTAACACTATTGGAAAGATGCCCTTCATGCAGTTCAAAAGCTGGTGGTTTACTTAAGCACCAGTTTGTACGACCAGCCAAGTCTCAAGCCAAGTGGTATGGGCTGTTTTCCGACCATCAGAAGACTGAATCTGGAACTGGTACTACTGTGTCCTCTTGGAGTGCCGACGCTTCAAAACTGAATAGTACTTACAGTCGGAGAGCCAGGGCAGCCGGCATTGCTTTAACTCCACCAGCCTCAAGACAGATTTTACAGGACAATCTGCGAAGGTGGGAAAATTCGGCACGTGAAACCTCAACTATTTGCAATCTGGCAGCCGGCTTCAATATATGCTTGTATAAAGCACAGGAGAACATACAGTCCCAGTTGAAGGTTATCTGAACGGATCTCAGCAAAGGCAAGTCATCAACCAAGGTTTGCACTGCTACTGACGAGTTACAGTTCCTTATGGACTTCAATGCCAGCATTACATACGCTATGGCAAAAACAATGGAACATCTAATTGATTTTCTCTTTGTGACAGTTGCCAACAATACTCTGGTCAGAAGAGATTCTTACTTATCTCATAATCAGCTGGATGCTTTGGCTGCATTAAGGACTGCTCCACTGTATATACACACACTATTCTCAGGCAAGCAGAATAGGACATTGCTAACTTTGAGAGAAAGGGTCAACTTCACCCAGGAAAGAAATGTCGCTTCCATCCCTATGAATGTCCAGACAAACAGACAGATAACAGAAAATCAGACTGACCAGCCTGGAAGCATATTGGGAATTGTGGACAAGGAAAGAAATCTAAGGGCAAGGCCTCTTACTATTCATCACAACCAGCCAAGGGGCAGCAGTCCTATAAATGACAATTACTGTGTTAAGATTTTACAGACAGGACTGCTGCCTGGGAGCAAGTTACCAACACCAAGAAAGACAATGAACTCATTAACACATGTAAACTCTCTTGTTGTAAATCCTGTACTTAATGCACCCGGGCTTTCACAAAAGAAAGATACAAGTCCTGGCGTGTCAGGTTGTTCTCAAGAAGTCAAATTAAAATATGTGAAAGATGTTTTCTGTGTCGATCAATTGTCTTTTGTCAAACCAGTAACAAATTCCCAACTGTTGCCTCAAATCTGCCTGTAGAGACAAGACTACCTTTGGCAAATTTGGCTGGATCTGGGTGCTGGTCCAAAAGTAGTTCAAGTCCTTAGAGAGGGCTACACCCTCCCCTTTTGGACCCAGTCGAACTTGGCAAGATTACCGACCATCATAAGCTGTTATGTCAATCCTCACAGGAACCTCTGCCTGTTAGAGGCATTACATCAGCTTATGAGCAAAAATGCAGTCGAGCTAGTTCAAAACCAAAAATCTCTGGGTTTCTTCAACCGACTTTTCTTGGTTCCAAAGCCAAACAATCGTTGGAGACCTATTGTATACCTGAGCAAACTAAATCTTTCCTTCAAGGTGGAAAAATTCAAAATGGAGACACCGGAAACCATCAAGACCTCCCTTCAACAAGGGGAGTGGGTTACCTCAATAGATTTTTCCATATACCAATACAGGAACAATCCAGGATATATCTGAGATTTCACATCCAGGGCCGGACATACCAGTTCAAGGCTCTGCCATTTGTGTTTGTCTACAGCACCCATGGAGTTCACTGTAGTAGCAAAAGAGTTGAAACTGATGGCCATACACAAGGGTATAAGGATCCACCAGTACCTAGACGACTGGTTGGTGAGAGCCAGATCCCACTAGGTTTGTCTCCAGCATACACAAGAGCTAATAAAAATGTGTCAGGAACTGGGTTGGCTGGTGAATTTGTAAAAATCAGAGCTGGATCCCAAACAAGTCTTCGAATTTGTTGGTTACCAGTTTGACCTCAAAAGTGGCCGGGTCCGACCGACACCGGACCGGTGCCAGACTCTTCAACAAAAGTTACAGGAACTTTTTTCCCGACCATCTTCTAACAGCCACAGAAAAACAAGTTCACCTAGGCCGACTTCATATGATATCCATACAGTGCATCTCAAGAACAACTGGAGAGTACCGGAATCCCTAGAAAAAGTGATTCCTATCCCAAGGTCCCTGCACCCCCATCTACAATGGTGGCTGGAAGAAGGCAATGTACTCACAGGCAATCATTACACCCAATAAGACATGCTGTGCAAATGTTTACAGACGCATCAAAAGAAGGGTGGGGTGCTCACTTAAACGAGCACACTGCAAGAGGAACCTGGTCCCTTCCAGAAAGCAAGCTGCATATAAACTATTTAGAACTAAAAGCAGTCTTTCTGGCCTTAAAAGAGTTCTGAGACCTCTGTTCAGACAAGATAGTCCTTGTAGCAACCAACAACACCACAGTGGTAAACAAGGAAGGAGGCATGAGGTCGGGCGCACTTTGTGCCCTACTGTGGAGAATCTTGACCTGGTGTTCCAGGAAACAAGTGACTCTCAAAGCCCGACACATTCTAGGCCGGCTGAATGTGGTAGCAGACAAGCTATCCAGGCCAGGTAAGACCATCCAAAAAGAGAGTGGTCGCTCCTTCCAGAGGTCTTCCAATTAATATGCAGCAGGTGGCACTCAGTGGATGCACTCAGTCTGCTATGGGAGGATCTGGATGCATATGCCTTCCCATTAGCAGCCATATTGGGCAAAGTGGTGGAGTAGTTGCAGGACTCCCCATACAAGAGAATCATTCTGATTCTTCCAGGGTGGCCCAACATGACTTGGTTTTGGGATCTAATGGCCATGTCCAGCCAAATCCCACTTAGTCTGCCAAATCTGCCAAACCTGTTAACACAGCCCTTCAATCAGATCCCTCACAGAAATCTGACAAATCTAAATCTCCATGCATGGCTCCTAGAGCCCCACCAATCAAGGAGCAGGACTTTTCTGAGGCAGTGGCAGCAAGAATTGAGGCTCTTCAAAGGAGGTCAACCAGATAAGTCTATGAGGCAAAGTGGACCATTTTTACAAAGTGGTGCCTCTCTAATCAGGTGGACTTCAGGGCACCCCCTGTAAAGTCAGTAGCTGACTTCCTTCTATACTTATTTCAAGTCAGGAAGCTACAGCCAAGTACCATTGATGGCTACAGATCAGCCATTCATAACAAACTGGGGAATATGCCTATCAATATCAGCAAAGATGAAAATCTCACTCGTCTCCTGAATAGCTTCCACAGAGACAGACTTATAGGTCGGAGGGGCATCCCCTCCTGGAACCTCTCCTTGTTTTTGCATCAGTTGACAAAGGCTCCCTTTGAACCCCCTTAAAGAGACCTCTCTGAAGCATTTGACCTTCAAGATGGTTTTCCTGTTGACCTTGGGTTTTGGTAAATGCAGGAGTGAGATCCATGCTTGGAGAAACAGAAATGTCAGACATCAAACAGACTGGTCTAAAGTATCCTTGTACCCCTCATCCAGCTTTCTTTCCAAGGGCCAGCTGGCCAAAGAGGGTCCAGACAGTGTGCTTTTCATTAAATTTTCAGGATATGTTTTCCCAAGAGGATCTAGAGCTGATTAGATTTGGGGGAGTATCCATGGCAGCACTTTTAAAGATTTTTGGGTCTTTAAAAGATTGAGTTAGTGGGTCTTCCACAGCCTAAGCCCTTGCACAGATTTTCACCAAATTTTAGCTGATTAAGTTTTAACAATTGTTGCCTCGGCAAAGTCTCACGATTTTTTGGGTCGTAAAGTTTGTGGGTGTTCCACACCCTAAATCCAAACATAGATTTTCACCAATTTTCAGGATATGTTTACCCTAACAGAGCTGATTTAATTTTGGGGGTATTCTGTGACAACTGTTGCAATGGCAATGCTCTAAATACTTTTTGGTCTTAAAATTGTTAATTAAAAATGGATACTATTAAACTGATGTTACTACAGTTGCATTTTTATCTCCCACTGGCCAAAGGCCAGGGTCAGAAAATTATGAAACGCCTTCTGTGTGTGCTTGCACATGTCTGCATGTGTGCATTTATTATATTATCACATTAACCTTTATATCTCATTTATTTATGATGATATCTTCGCCAAATTTCCAGAGAATGTTTATGGCTGTGAAAACATGTCTGTACAAAATTTTGTCATCATTTTAAAAAACAATATAGCCACCATAGCTGAATGTTCAGAAATCATTAATATGTTATAAAACTTAAAGTATTGCAGCTGGCTTCGTTAAATTTGCACACTATGTAAGTACTAGGGAGAGCTTCCCAGAGAGTAATTTTGGCCTTGTTTTGAAAAAAGGCTGCCATATCATATCTGTAATGTTAAGTAGGGAGGTCATCATATCATAAGGCCTAATATCTCCCTTATCATTTGTTGTAAGGAGTTCGCAATGAGAAAACAACTTGTAGGAAATCATGGTCTGTGAATCTTTTTCAAGTGTCAAATTTCACCTCTGACCCCTGCTTCAAGGTGAGGTGGGGACATCATACTAAAAGACTCAAATCTCCCTAATCATTGGTTCTAGGGCTGAAAATGTGAAAACAACTTTTAAGACATCATGGCCTGTGAATCTTTTGCAAGTGTCAGATTTGACCTTTGAACCCTGCTGCAATGTCGAGTGGGTTCTTTATACTAAAACGACCATACATCTCTTACCTATTGGTCCTTGGGATTGGAACTTGCATCATGAATGAATAAAACATTTAAGTTTTCCCCCTTCTCCAACTCGTGATGTGAAACTTCTTTAACATCTGACAACATCTCATATGTTCTGTATACTTCCTCTAACTGAAGTTGTTCTCCAGATTTTCCCTAATGTCAATGTTGTTGCCCATTTAGTTGTACCTGCAGGCTGGGGTTCTTGCCTGCTGAGGCTTTATAGTTTTTAACAATCTTGTATTTTAACAGTAAAGTAAGTGATACAACATGCAATAAAGTTGTTCTATGTGGTTTTTAATTAATTGTGAAAGTTGGGAAATTTAGGGAAGGCTTATACATTGTGGAAACACAGAATAAATGCTTTTAATATGATGACTGATATGTGAAGCTTAGGACTTAGGAACTGGATCAGCTGTCACAAACCATGGTTTCCAAAGGTTTGTTAAGTTTCCCACTCTTTTTCACTTGGCCAAGCTTTAAAATAGGCAAATGGCTAATACAGATTATATCATTCTCAAGACAAATCCTGCCAGTCAAAGTGATAAAAGTAGCTCAGTGCAGATAATGAACCCAAGCAGAAGAAAAATGTAGGAGAAAATACAAAAAAATACCAAAGAGATTTTTCTGACTGAACTAAATGAGCAATTGTGAATTGTAAAAGTTAAGCTTTGTAATTGTAATGGTTTCAAAAGATTGGAAACAATTTGTTTTGGTTTAAAAGTCAATTGAAAATAGGATAATTACTGCTGTTGTTAAAAAATAAAGTGAATTAACCTGTGTATATGTAACTAAAATGCACACAATCATAATTATGTACAAAATATTAATCTCCCAAATATATGTGTTTTTGTAAATTTTTTGCCAAACTCATTCATGCACAAATAAAAAAAGAGACATTGTTTGGTGTTTTTTTCTGCCAAGGAGTGGGTGCCTGATGATTTTCTGTTTTCACATAAATACAGCTTAAAATAAAAAGCTCTGTGGTACCCTAAACCCATACTTCACAGTTATGAATACTGGAAAAATGATGTCACTCTGTTTACTCAGTGGCCTCGGTTCCAATAGTTTTATCCCCACTAAGATATTTACCTATTACCTAAAACATGCTGTATTTTTATCAAACTATCTTCTCATAACATTACACCTCGTGCTTAGTTTCCGGTCATTTCAAGGAAAAGTATTTATCCTATCTTTACGAAACTTGGTATGGGTGTTTATTGGGTTAATAGCTTGCATGGGATTGTTTTTGGTGAAGATACCTTTATAGCTAACTGAGTAATAGCTACTTCACTACTTTTGTGTACTTTTTTTATTTCCAGCCATTTTAAGGAAAACTATTTGACATATCTTTACCAAATTTGGTATGAGCAATAGTTAGGTCAATAGCTTACTTGGGAATGCTTTTATTGATAATAGCTATATGACTGAGTAATAGCTACTTAGCTACTTTGAGTAGCTTTTTTATTTTAAGCATTTTAAAGGAAAGGTATTTCACCTATGTTCCCAAAATGTGAGATGGAAGATTATTGGATCAGTAGCTAATGCTTGGGATTGCTTTTGGTGATAATACCTTTATAGCTAACTGAGTAATAGCTACTGTGCTATATAGCTATTATGCTATTTTGAGTTGACTTTTTTCTGGATATTTAAATTGAGCAATGTTTCTATCTTGACAAAAATTTATATGAAGGATAATTGGGTCAATAGTTTGGCCAGGATAGCTTTTGGTCAATGATAGCTTTATAGCTATCTGAGTTATAGCTGCTTTGCTACTTTGAGCCTACTCTGAATTGCATTTCTGTTTTCACTCTTTTAAGGGAAACATATTTAACTCATCCTTGTAAAATTTGGTATGAAGGTTTAAACTGTCAATTGCTTGCTTGGTATTGTTTTGATGGTAATAGCTTTCACTTCCTGAGTACTAGAGTAATAACTACAAAGCAAAAAACATAAATATGTCTATCTCCTAAACCATGCGAGATAGAGCGATTTCGTCGAAAGTTTTGACCCACAGGGTATCTGGGCAATCTACTCTTGCCAATTATCAAAAGATTTCCCTCTCTCTAAAAATGACAGCCTTTTTGAATTTTAGCCAAAAATGCAAAAACACAAATTGGCTTCTATCTCCTTAACCGTGCAAAATAGAGGGATTTTGTCGAAATTTTCGACCCCCAGGGTGTCCAGAGTGTACTGGCAACTTTTCACAAAAATCACTTTCCCGGTATTTGGTATATTGCCTCTGAAAAATGTCACATTTCTCAAATTTCACCCACCATCTTCAATTTTATCGGAAATCGAAAATGTTGATTATCTCAAAAAACCTTTAGAGACAGAGTGATTTTGAGCAAATTTTGAACCAATGCAGAAAGGCATGAAGCTGAAATAATTTACATGTATACTAATAAATATTTAAGCATCATTGATGTATTTTACAAATGAAACAGTGTCTTGTAAGGCTACTGTACAAATGTTGCAAAATGTTCATGAGGTGGACATTACACATGATAATGTGTGTTCTTCTATGCTATCCCGTTTCTTTTCATATGTTGCAGGCTTGCAGCTACTCTTAACAGGGCGTCCTATTTCTAGTTCATTCTAACTTTAACGTGACATTTGATATTTGTTTTTGTAGTGAGGAAATGTTTAAAATTAATTTTTTATTGATTTTAACATTTCATAACCTCTTTCTTAAGACATTGCACACAATTTACAAATCTGTTAAATACATATATGAAACATAAAAAAAATTATTATACGTATTAATTTACAATTACTCTGAAATTTTATCATGTAATTGATACCAAATTTAGAAATATAATTTTCTAAATCATTGTTTAAAATATAGCTTGTTTGTAGAGGTTTTAATTTACATTTAGCAAAACAAGATTTGTTCGAGTGAGCATTTCTGATGGTTTAGGCAGTGACCTTGTTTAATTATTTTTTTCTGGTTGTTTTCTGTCAGCGAGGATTATTTCCAGACATTTGGTAAACAGTGAGCTTGTTGCTGCAGGTAGGCATAGGATGATCAGTTGTCCAGGCATGTCAAATGTCTGTGTTATGGGTATCTCAGCATATTGATAAGGCCTGGTAATATTTGTTTCTTCCCCTCCCCACCCCCTCCTTCAGCTTTCAATAAAAAGAACTTACTTTAAGATATTTGTTAGCATTCTTAGAAATATCCCTGTTGTATACACCCATAATATCATAACCTCTGTTTCAATTATAAATTACATTAAACTATAAATTAAATGGCAGTTTAACTCCTGAAAGATAGCCATGTTTATATACACACTACATAACAGGAATTAAGAGATGGAAATTATAATTCATATTTAAATGTTCACAATTGCTTACCCATAATGATGTCTTCAGCAGATTTTTTAAATTAATAACTCAAAGAATGTTATTGTATAATTGGTATAGGGTATAGCCTTTTCAGATGTACCATAAAATCAGACTGCACCTGAATACTGATTGAGCAGTATAGTGACAAATAGGAATGACATCTATAAAATGAAACTGGCTAAGGTGGTTGTCTTTGATGGGAATAAGGTATTCCTGAGTAAGGCTCCTAATAAAACTCATTGCTGTTCTTAATGAATGACCTGTCATGGTAAAATTATCAGAAGAATCTTTTTCTGAAATGGTAATATCCTCTCTTTTGTTATTTCAAAAGTTGAATGAGGTGTTCTTGCATTTTGCACCAAAAAAATTAACATATTTTCTCACGTGGAATTATTTTTAATAATCTTATCAAGCACACGTCTCTTCTGAACTTCAAAAATATTCATGGCTAAGATGAAATATAAATGTTACATACTTGTATGTTTTCCACATTAATTAATAAAATGATTCCATAGGAAGTTCATTCATTATAGGAGCTCTTACAAAAGGAATCACAGGAAGTATAATCCATTTCTACTTCTCATCTGATTGGTTCAATTAGATGTGTAATTACTGATTGTGACTATATCACTTCTGGACTAAAACACCCAAATGATTTTCCCCCTTTTTTGACCAATATTTGTTGAATATTAATTCATCAGTACGGGGATTTGTGGTTTGTTATCCAGAAATCATCCCAAGAATTTTCAGACATTGGCACATACTTATCACAAAATGTGATTTTTTTTTCACTGATGGAGAATAAGAGGATAATGTAGATTTAGGGTTTCATGGAACTCAACATATATTAGTAATGCAGCAGTTGTTTGTAACATTAAGCGAAATGTCATGAAAAGTGAGCAGTAATTTACTCCGGGGGGTGAATAAACCCATACTCATATTCATGGAGTAGAATGCTTTATGGGGACACAATTTTATCCTGTGGTCTCAGTGCAATGTGGTCATTTAGTGTGGAATGTGATATGTCAGTGAGAATATATTGCTTTTTTTGCCTTTTGTTGGAACATAAATACATGCTAAAGTTGTTGAGTTCCACATTTTGTGTCCAATCTACTTTATTATGTTATTAGTGTAATATAAACTGAATTGTTTTAGCTTTTCATAAACAATATTTTATTGAAGCCATCAGGAAAAATCAACAAAGATTATAATAAGCCTTCATTTTTTTGCTTTTTCATTACTGATATTTTATAATCTGTGTAGATTCATGCATTATGTACACTTGGTCCTTATTTCAGCTGACTTAATCCACCATCTGTGGCCTAGTGGGCAACACACTTGCCTAGGAACACAGAGGAACTGGGTTCAATCTCAGGTTCAGGCAGATACACAGTGGCCAATAGATTTGGATAGTTATTGTATCCACCGGAAGCATCCGGTGGATACTTTGGTTTAGCGTTCGCTACGCCGCCGCCGCGCGTAGAGAGATTTTCGGCGTTAACGCTCTAAGAGGAAAACAACAGCAGCTAGGTTCACCAAATTTGCAGGATATCTTCATTGAGGGGTAAGCTTCTCTGGGAAGGAAAATAGCCTCATTCTGAAAAACAAGATGGCCGCCACGGGCATTTCTTTGAAAATAATCTACATTTTTCTACTGGCTGTTCCTCATAGGTAGAAGGTTGAATCTCTTCATAGGTGATATGTATGACACATATACATGTCCTCTACAACCTTGCACACATTTGACCTTGAAGCTCTTAACTCAAGGTCATCCACGGAGTGCCGAAGTAACCCACATAGAGGACTTTAAAAGTGCCTATATCTCCCTTATTATTGGTCCTAGAGGTTTGCAATGTTAAGGCAACCTATAGGAAATCATATGCTGCGAATCTTCTGATGTGGTCAGATTTGACCTTGGACCCCTCCATCAAGGTCAAACGAGGATAGCCAAACTTAAAAGTGCTTATAACTCGCTTATTATCAATCCTAGAGGTTTGGGATGGTAAACCAACATTTAGGAAATCATGGGCTGGGAATCCTCTGGTGTGGTCAGATTTGAGCTTGGGCCCCTCCTTCAAGGTCAAATGAGGACAGCCAAACTTAAAAGTGCTTATAACTTGCTTATTATTGGTCCTAGAGGTTTGGGATAGTAAACCAACATGTAGGAAATCATGGGCTGGGAACCTTCTGGCATGGTCGGATTTGACCTTGGGCCCCTCCTTCAAGGTCAAACGAGGACAGCCAAACTTAAAGGTGCTTATAACTCGCTTATTATTGGTCCTAGAGGTTTGGGATGGTAAACCAGCATATAGGAAATCATGGGCTGGGAATTTTCTGGTGTGGTCAGATTTGACCTTGGGCCCCTCCTTCAAGGTCAAATGACGACAGCCAAACTTAAAAGTGCTTATAACTCACTTATTATTGATCCTAGATGTTTGGGATGGTAAACCAACATATAGGAAATCATGCGCTGGGAAACTTCTGGTGTGGTCGGATTTGACCTTGGGCCCCTCCTTCAAGGTCAAATGAGGACAGCCAAACTTAAAAGTGCTTATAATTCGCTTATTATTGGTCCTAGAGGTTTGGGATGGTAAACCAGCATATAGGAAATCATGGGCTGGGAATCTTCTGGCGTGGTCGGATTTGACCTTGGGCCCCTCCTTCAAGGTCAAACGAGGACAGCCAAACTTGAAAGTGCTTATAACTCGCTTATTATTGGTCCTAGAGGTTTGGGATGGTAAACCAGCATATAGGAAATCATGGGCCGGGAATCTTCTGGTGTGGTCGGATTTGACCTTGGGCCCCTCGTTCAAGGTCAAATGACAACAGCCAAACTTAAAAGTGCTTATAACTCACTTATTATTGGTCCTAGAGGTTTGGGATGGTAAACCAACATATAGGAAATCACGTGCTGGGAATCTTCTGGTGTGGTCAGATTTGACCTTGGGCCCCTCCTTCGAGGTCAAACGAGGATAGCCAAACTTAAAAGTGCTTATAACTCGTTTATTATTGATCCCAGTGGTTTGGGATGGTAAACCATCATACAGGAAATCATGGGCTGGGAATCTTGTGGCGTGGTTGGATTTGACCTTGGGCCCCTCCTTCAAGGTCAAACGAGGACAGCCAAACTTAAAAGTGCTTATAACTCGCTTATTATTGGTCCTAGAGGTTTGGCATGGTAAACCAGCATATAGGAAATCATGGGCTGGGAATCTTCTGGTGTGGTCGGATTTGACCTTGGGCCCCTCCTTCAAGGTCAAATGAGGACAGCCAAACTTAAAAGTGCTTATAACTCACTTATTATTGGTCCTAGATGTTTGGGATGGTAAACCAACATATAGGAAAGCATGGGCTGGGAATCTTCTGGCGTGGTCGGATTTGACCTTGGGCCCCTCCTTCAAGGTCAAATGAGGACAGCCAAACTTAAAAGTGCTTATAACTTGCTTATTATTGGTCCTAGAGGTTTTGGTCCATTGTCTTTACGGTCACCGTGGATACAATTTGCATCGGTTTTCCGATGCGCTAGGTCTAGTTATTAAATGTAATGGCTTATTATAGGATAATTAATAGTGACACTTCTTGCATTGGCTAATTTGCTGCTTGAATTGTTGTGTAAAATTATTGGTGTTTAAATCTCATACTATAAACACCAATATTTCTAAGTATGTTTATTCCGCTGGGATGCTTCGCAGAATTTATGTACCTCATCCCTTCCATTACTTACATTATTAGTTTTACTTAATATATCTGTTGGATGTTGTTTAAGTTGAATGTGCGTGCCACCTAATTTCCATAATTCAGTTGACCCCTTTTATTCATTACCTTTTCATGTTATAGTAGAATAAAATAAGTACACTGTATTGATTTATAACAGAAGGTAAAATTGAAAGAAGTTTAAATCTTTATTCTGAAGATTTCAGCACTAAATCATATTTTCTGTCAATATAATTTATTGCAGGTCATGTTCACATCACAGACTTCAATGTGGCAACAGAAATAAAGGAAGGTCAGCTGGCAAACTCTATGTCAGGAACAAAGCCTTATATGGGTAAGTTACATGGATTTATGTAATTAGTAATGCAAAAGCCTAAAGTTAGCTAGTGCTGATTTTGAATATTTTTATTATGTGATAGTTTTTGTTTTTCAAATTTACTGTCTTTTTTTTTGTCAATTTGGACCTTATTATCAAATGAATTTCATTGCAGTGTTTTAATAATTTTTCCTTCTTGCACAATTATTTTGTACAGTGTGACAACAAGCTGAGACGCATTACTCCCAGAGTTTTTGTGATAGGTAAAGTATGAAAAAGTGTGCCTTACTGGGAAAATAATGCACACTTTACGAGACCCAAATATGATGCAGTGACATTTCAACCAATCAGAGAGGTCACATGACCAAAAATGTCTTTTTTCGATGGGGAAGCTTGTCCGGATGATAACTTGAAAGGAATTTTATCAATTCACCTGAAACTTGGCAAATACATTCATTCTATTAAAATCTGGAAATCATTAGATTTTGGCATTGATTGGTTAAGAAATGGCCGAGTAATTAATGATTAATTAATCCTTATGAATTTTCCAAATAAGGAAAACACAAAAATGCTTATATCTCGAAAACTGTGCTAGATAGAGTGATTTCGACGAAATTTTTGACCCCCAGGGTATCTCTGCAGAGTAGCCATGCCTATTTTCAAAAAAATTTTATCTCGCCAAAAATGGCGGCCATTTTGAATTTTCGAATTTTTCGCAAAATTGCAAAACATAAAAATGTTTATATCTCGAAAACCGTGCTAGATAGAGCGATTTTGACGAAATTTTTGACCCACAGGGTATCTCCACAGAGTAGCCATGCCAATTTTCAAAAAAAAAATTTGTCTTGCCAAAAATGGCGGCCATTTTGAATTTTCGAATTTTTGCGCAAAAATTGCAAAACACAAAAATGCTAATATCTTGAAAACCGTGCTACATAGAGCAATTTTGACGAAATTTTTGATCTTCAGGGTATCTCTGCAGAGCAGCTATCCCAAAGACCTTTGACTCGGTGAAATTTCAGACCCGTAGCTAATTATTCACCTACTCAAAATGAGTAAATGCTAATTATCTCTAAAACTATTGTGGATACCCAAGTTTTATCAAATAACTCATTCATCTACTTTTGGGAGAGCTTTCACATGGTGAAGTTTCAGACCCGTAGATAATTACTCACCTACTCAAAATGAGTAAATGCGAATTATCTCTTAAAAGTATTGCAGATAGCCAATTTTTCTCAAATAACTCATCCACCTACTTTTGGAAGAGCTTTCACATGGTGAAGTTTCAGACCCATAGCTAATTACTCACCTACTCAAAATGAGTAAATGCGAATTATCTCTAAAAGTATTGCAGATAGCCAATTTTTCTCAAATAACTCATTCATCTACTTTTGGGAGAGCTTCCACTCCATGAAGTTTCAGACCCATAGCTAATTATTCACGTACTCAAAATGAGTAAATGCTAATTATCTGTAAAAGTATTGTGGATACCCAATTTTTATCAAATACTCATTCATCTACTTGTGGGAGAGCTTTCACATGGTGAAGTTTCAGACCCATAGCTAATTATTCACCTACTCAAAATGAGTAAATGCTAATTATCTGTAAAAGTATTGTGGATACCCAATTTTTATCAAATACTCATTCATCTACTTGTGGGAGAGCTTTCACATGGTGAAGTTTCAGACCCATAGCTAATTATTCACCTACTCAAAATGAGTAAGTACGAATTATCTGTAAAAGTATTGCGGATACCCAATTTTTCTCAAATAACTCATTCATCTACTTTTGGGAGAACTTTCACTTGGTGAAGTTCCAGACCCGTAGGTAATTACTCACCTACTAAAAATGAGTAAATGTGAATTATCTCTTAATAGTATTGCAGATAGCCAATTTTTCTCAAATAACTCATTCACCTATTTTTGGAAGAGCTTTCACACACGAAAATGAAAAATTGTGAATATCTCGGAAAAGCTGTTTCTTCTCCTTTAATGCTCAGCGGGAGATACACACCGCGGCAGTGGTCTTGTCAAAAATTTTTGTCTCCCCAAAAATGGTGGCCATTTTGAATTTTCAAAGTTTTTGCAAAACACAAAAATGCTTATATCTCAACCGTGCTAGATGGAGCGAACTCAACAAAATTTTTGACTTGCTGGGTATCTCTGCAGAGTAGCCATGCCAATTTTCAAAAAAAATTTTGTCTCGCCAAAAATGGCGGCCATTTTGAATTTTCGAATTTTTGCGCAAAAATTGCAAAACACAAAAATGCTAATATCTCGAAAACCGTGCTACATAGAGCAATTTCGACGAAATTTTTGATCTTCAGGGTATCTCTTCTACTATCCCAAAGACCTTTGACTCGGTGAAGTTTCAGACCCGTAGCTAATTATTCACCTACTCAAAATGAGTAAATGCTAATTATCTCTAAAACCATTGTGGATACCCAATTTTTATCAAATAACTCATTCATCTACTTTTGGGAGAGCTTTCACATGGTGAAGTTTCAGACCCGTAGATAATTACTCACCTACTCAAAATGAGTAAATGCTAATTATCTGTAAAAGTATTGCGGATACCCAATTTTTATCAAATAACTCATTCATAACTCGCCAAATATAGCGGACATTTTGAATTTTCGAATTTTTTGCAAAACACAAACATGCTTATATCTTGAAAACCGTGCTAGATAGAGCAGACTGCGCTGACTTTGGTTGCCACAACAGTATAAGGCTAGAAACGAAGCATTTTCTTAATACTTTAGCACTCACCTTTATATCCTTTTCAGGACTCTTTGTTTTTGCTATGCAAAAACATTATCTTTTTTTTTGCGAGCGATCCTCTAATTTATAAATTGGCCTTTGTATATTGACCCATGTGTTAATATTGATTTCCGGTATTTGTTCCATTCTGTAGAATTTCTACTCTAATATGCATAGTCAGCAATAAAAACTCAGAACACTTTCTGGGCAAATGAACTGGATAATGCAACTGTTAAACAGTTTTACTAGAATTAAAACACGCTTGTTATGTCATCCTCTTGATGAATTCATTTATTTCAGGTTTATTTTTTTTAAATTTATAGCATTTATCTCATGGTTCTGGCAAAAACCATTTGGCTGTTTCAGGTGTCTCTAAATTAGAACCAAAAAAGTGTGCATTACCTAAAAATAATGCACACTTTTAACAATAGAATGACATCACAAGTGTGCTTTAAGTGATAAAACCAAGTAACTGTATTATATTTGTAGCTTAAGCTGTATTTGAAAAAGCAGTGACAACTTGATTCTTATTATCTAAACATGACTACATAATACTGTCTTTTCAAACACAATGAGAAAAGTGTGATCAACATGTCATAAAATGGAAGAGGTCATTTGATATAAACATACAAACTGTGTACCTGTCAAACATGTAAATAAGTTGAAAAAGTGAAATTTTGAATTATGGGAGGTAATAAATTCACATCATTGTTGAGTTCTGGGTTTAACACTACTTTAATCGAAAGATTCGACTCTGTGGTTGACTGAAAGCCAGCCGCTACATTCTTGTTCAAATGATGTCAAATGTTTTGGCAGACATGAATTTATAACCATTGATATTATCTGTAAATTTGGTGAAAAAGCTTCATAAATGCAAGATATGCCTGAGGTTTATATAGATTTGTTACAAATGGATACACACATAATCTCCTGACCAAGGCCTTCAGCCAGCCAGAGATAATAATGGTTTTTAGCCAAATGGTGTTATGTTTTGACTTTGAAACATTGCTTCTCAAAGACGAGTTTGCTCTTTCAGTTACTGATTGAGAAATAAGGCATTAAAGCAGTACAGAACAGTCTGATGGCTCTACACAAACTGAGCAAAATTGTGAAAAGATTTTCAAAATCATACCTTAAAGAAGGAAGTTATGTCCAATTTAGCTGAAACATTTTGTGATATATACTGATGATACTTACCCATCTAGTTAAATTGTTTCTAGTTTGTACAGACAAGGAATGTCATGTTAGTTCCAATTTTTATTGGTCTTTTGTCTCAAATAAAAAGATAGTGTATGATGTATATCTGTCTAGCCATACGTGGATAAATGCTTAGAGTAGACATGGGGAGTTTCAGATAATCCTTTAGACTTAGTAACAATAGGTGACTGAAATAGAGTTGTTCATTCTGTTTAAAACTTATTTGAAAAAACTAAAACATCAAAAATCCTCATTGCATGAAATCTCCATTTTCCAATATTCAAGAGGTGTATATTGCATACAAATGTAGTATAAACAGCAGAATATCCAGCGAAGTGATTGAAATCACTTAGCAAACAAAGTGGTAACCACAAACACCCATTGGACTATATTTCTGTATCTGAGGTAATTATTTTACTAGCTAAACTAAGTGGAAAGTATGCATACTTCAGGCAATCAAGATAGCAATATGTATTTAATTATTTGGTTGTTTGAAAGTGTAAGTTCTTTTTATACTTTGTACTTTAATGATAAATCTTTTACATAACATCCTCTTCTGTGAATACACGAATGTTGTAAGTATACGACTAAAACCAGAGCTTAGAGCATTAAGAGCAAGATCCCAGGCACTATTCAAACAGTGACTTTTGTTTCTCCTGGGAACTATTCTCTGCAAAAGGCTATTAATTTTGCAGCTGCTTCTGGCCATTTCGTTCTCTTCCCAGAAGATATTTTAAGGCTTTAGTGTACATTTACATGCACTTAAAAAGTCAATATCTACACAGTTCATTATAATTCTAACACATATCAAAGAATAAATATAAGTAGAATATTTATATTTACAGTGTTAAGTCCTAGTTATAATAAAGCTAAATCATTTTAAACCTATCAGTAATAAAGAAATATTCTTTAGTTGGGCTCACTAAACTAATTTGTCTTGATCTGAATTTGACTTACACTGTTTCAGCTGAACATGTAATTTATGTGTGATATTTCTGAAATATCGTCAGGACAATATTGACAGTCAAATGTCTTTCCTTGAGACAAACAAAAGATTTCTTCTATAAATGTCTGGCTTATAAAATATATTATTTTATTGCGCTACAATAGCTTACCATGTGGGACTGAATGCTTTTACTGGTTGCCGCGAGGCACAGACGACCAACGCTCGAGAAAAACAAGCATGCAGTTGGTTCGGCCTCATAGGTTGTCGTGACGTCATCACTTCCTGTGTATCAGCCTCCTTTTCGTTGGTCGCCGCCATATTGGATGCTCTGCTAAGTTTTCAAAGCTGTTTTCTATTATATCTCTGGATATATTGTTTGTCATTCGTCCATAATTCGGCTTTTCCTTTATTTAGCAGTATAGAATCTTATACCCAATTTTCAGCACTTCCGGTGCTGTATTTTGTCAGTTTTTTAACGTCTTCTTATTTCGCATGTTGTGTGCTCGCCACTACACTAGTACTGCTCGAATCTACGGTTCGGAGTATTTTCATATTTTATTGCATTAAAACATGGCCACCGCCCACCAGTCTTCTAAAGATAAACCCAGATCCAGCAAATGCAATCATTTCTGTCAGCCATTCGACAGTCATGGCTATTGCCCTTCCTGCAAAGATGCAGGGAAGGGCGATGATCTGTGTGTTA
Organism: Sabellastarte sp. h YS-2021; assembly: GCA_964017235.1. Taxonomy (NCBI): domain Eukaryota; kingdom Metazoa; phylum Annelida; class Polychaeta; order Sabellida; family Sabellidae; genus Sabellastarte; species Sabellastarte sp. h YS-2021. Next base: position 71,115,946 of record OZ024932.1, read on the forward strand.
CAAAAGCTGGTACTTGTCAAATCTGTGCGTCTTTCACAGACGAACAGTCCACTAAAATTGCTAATAGAAGACGATACAAGAAAAAACATCCCACTTCTCAGGCATCGGACAAAGATCGGGACGAGGTACTGGGCGATTCTTTTGAATCGTTTTCTGGATCGCAAGCCGAACTTGAAGCTGCGGCCGATCATTTGTTTACTTCACCTCCACGTCCCAGACCCTTATCTTTCGATCCTTTGCCTCTTACTACACCAGGGCGTACTGTTCCTCCCACTCCCAGTACAGCCTTACATCATAAAGTCCATTCTTCTGTAGAAAAGTCTTTGGACCACAAATTTGATCAGAAATTTGGTGTTTTTCAGGCCAACATCTATGATGCCCTTAAATCTATGCGTGAAGATTTCCTAAAATCTCAACAAGGGCTAGCTGATAAGATCGCCTCTTCGGCTGTTCGCACCGAACCTCAGACCTCTGTCAGTGCTTCAGAACCCATGGATATTGAATATGGCCCTTCTCTTCCTCCTCGCCTTCAGACCGAGCAAGGTTCGGACGTTCGTCTTAGCTCTTCCGAACAGACACAGTCTGTTCGCCCCAAGACGTCCTCTCACAAGGTTAGCCATGCTCCAATCTCAGGTTCGGGATCTGATTCCGATCATGATCGCCCTTCATATTCTAGACCTAAAAAGCACTCTGACAAGTGACAAGTCTAAACATAAGTCAAGGTCTGCATATTTGCCCTCATCGTCTGGGGAGGATCAGTCCCCTAGACGTAAACACAGGTCTCCCAAGCCCCAGAGAATGGCCTTTGATGATCAGGAACATCCTCAAATTGACCTTGATCTGCCCTACTATAGGGATGTGGCTCTGGCTGACATCCCAAATCAATATGCGGAGGAGGTAGATACTTTTCGACGTATCCTCAAATTACCTGATCCGAGGGATTCAGTCCCCAGACCTGCTACTGCTATCATAGGTATCGATGACGAGGTGGCCGTCCAAGAGCTGAGACCTACGGGTCCATCAGCTATGTTGCCCCTCAACTCTGGTATAAGAGATGCCTTTGACAAATTCAACAATGACCTTATGGCTGCAAACCTGGCAGAGGGCAAATACCCAAAGCCCCCCCCTTCCACTTCTAAGTGGTATAAGGTTGGACAACCTTGTTTTTCAGAGAAACTCCAAGACTTAAATGCAGACTTTGCCAAGATCTGTATATCTCCTAAACCTTCGGGGGCCCCTTTAGGCAAGGTCCCACTCTCTGTCCTCAAGGACTTAGAACAACAGGCAAGGTACAATCTAACCACTTTGAATTTCACGACCACTTTTGCCAAGACATCCTCCTCCTGCAACTCTACCATGAGGAGGTGTCGTTATGGACTAAAAGAAACCTTTAAGAAGGTCAAGTCCCAGGTCAGGAAAGGTGCCGACCCTGAAAAAGCAGTAAAACGTGGTTATATGATGAGGCCTATGACTACTTTGATCTCTGGGAGAAGACCCTCATTATTCAACACAAGGCCATAACCTGCCTGAGCAAATCCCTTGCCCATATTTTACAAAGGGAACTTTACACAATGGCAACTTCCGGCTTGCTTAGACGCGAAGCCGAAATGTCCCACCTGCAGCCACAATTAGGGGAAACCAGACGTCAAGAGCTCAGGAATTCCTCTCTCTGGACTCGTTCCCTGTTCAACTCCCAGTCAGTGAAGGAAGGCGAGGACTTCCTTCTCAAAAAAGGCACCTCAAAAGATGCTCAGGGTTTCGGACCCTACCAAAATAAGCCCTTTCGTGGTTCCCACCACAATAAGAGAAGAGGCTCCTACAGGAAACGCCCCTTTGGGGGCAATTCCTCCCAAAGCAGCAACTATTCGTTTCCCTCTTCCAGAGGAAAACCAAACTTCAGAGGCTCCAGGGGTCGTTTTCGACCCCACAACAAAGGAAAAGGGCGTGGAAACCCCTCTTCCCAATGACTCCTATCAAGCCTCAGTCAATCCACCAGTAGGAGGTCGCCTCCGTTCTTTCAGGAGAGACTGGCACGCAAACAATTGCTCAGCCAACGTGTTAAATATCATCACCAATGGCTACGTTCTGCCATTCCTCTCAAGGCCAAACTTGATAAGATTTCCTCTGATTGTGTCAGAGTACAAGGCCCCTCAAAAAGACCAAGCCTTGGCCGATTGCATCCAGTCTCTCCTGTTAAAGAACGCTATCAAAAGGGTGGAAAATGTAAAATCTCTCGGGTTTTACAGTCGCCTCTTTCTTGTACCCAAGCCTCACCAAAGGTGGAGGCCAGTAATAGACCTAAGCAGGCTCAACACTTTTCTACACGTAGAAAAGTTCAAAATGGAAACGCCAGAGTCCATCAGGACTTCTCTGATTCCGGGGGAATGGGTAGCGTCAATAGACCTGTCGGACGCTTACCTCCACATCCCCATCCATCCAAACTCAAGGAAGTATCTAAGATTTTGCCACAGGTCACAGGTGTTCCAGTTCACCTCGCTCCCATTCGGACTAGCCACAGCCCCCCAGGTATTCACCATGGTCGTCAAAGAAGTGAAGCTCATGGCCCTCAGCAGAGGACTCAGACTTCATCAATACCTGGACGACTGGCTGATCAGGTCTCAGTCCCAGGAGGAAGCATTAGTGAACACTCAGACAGTGGTAGATCTCACCCAGTCCTTGGGATGGATCTTAAACCAAGAGAAATCAGAACTGAAACCAACTCAGGTGTTCTCGTTCGTGGGCTACGAATACCACCTAGATTCAGCCCTTGTAAAACCCACTCAAGAGAGATGGCTCAAACTTCAGGATTTGATCCTACGACTCAAGTCGAAACATGTTTTGACTGCAAGATGTTTGATGTCTCTAATTGGGTTGCTAGCCTCAACGGAGAAGATGGTCCCGGAGGGACGCCTTCACATGAGACCGTTTCAGTTTCACCTGAAAGAGCACTGGAAATTTCCTCAGTCGCTGGACAGCCTCCTTCCCTGGACAGAAGTCATTTCTGCTCATCTGGACTGGTGGCAGAATCCTGCAAAGGTGATGATAGGCGCCGACCTTCATCCCAAAGACCACAGTATCCAACTCTTTACAGACGCCTCAAACGAAGGCTGGGGCGCTCACTTAGAACAAAGTTCTACAAAAGGGCTGTGGTCACCTCAGGAAAAAGGACTTCACATAAACGTCCTAGAATTGAAAGCTGTCTTTCTGGCTTTGAGACACTTCAAAGACCAGTGTCAGGACCAAACAGTGCTAGTTGCCACGGACAACTCAACTGTGGTAGCTTACATAAACAAACAAGGGGGAACACACTCGGCGGAGATGTGCGCACTCCTGTGGAGACTCATGACCTGGTGCCACCACTATCACATAATCTTGAAAGCCAGACACATTCCAGGGTGCCTGAATGTGATGGCCGACCTACTTTCCAGGTCGAACCAGGTTCAGTCGACCGAATGGTCACTCCATCCACAGGTGTTCAAACAGATCTGCCGAAAGTGGTTCACTCCCCACGTGGACCTTTTTGCCACTCATCTGAACCACAAGCTCCCTCTGTACGTGTCTCCTATCCCAGACCCCCAGGCCTGGGACATAGATGCTCTAAACATAGACTGGACGGGTCTCACTGCTTATGCTTACCCTCCAACGGCTCTCCTTTACAGGGTGATCCAAAAAATCAGGCAATGCACCTGCCTGATCATTCTAATAGCCCCAGGCTGGCCAGGGATGCCCTGGTTCTGGGACCTAGTGCAGCTCTCAACAGAGATCCCTCTACAACTCCCGGTGTCGACAACACTCCTCAAGCAGTCCCACAACTTTGTGTTCCACAGCTCCCCCGCAGCACCTCAACCTCCACGCCTGGTCTCTAGGAGTGGACAACTCCAAGAACAAGGCTTCTCTGTGGAAGTGGCAGAGAGAATTGCTGCACCTCAGCGGTCTTCAACAAGGAACATCTACAAATCAAAGTGGGCCCTATTTGAAAAGTGGTGCAGAGATAATTCGGTGGATTTCTCCTCACCATCTGTGAAGCAAATCTCAGATTTCTTTATGTATCTGTACCAAGACCTAAACAGGCGCCCCTCTACCATTGATGGTTACAGGACAGCTATTGTTGACACTCTAGGCCCTACGGCCCAGCATATTGCCCATAATGAGGACCTTCACAGGTTGCTCTCCAGTTTTCACAGGGATCGCCCCAAGAGTTCCAGAAACCTTCCTCAGTGGAACCTACCTGTTGTCCTCAATGAGCTCACAAAAGCGCCCTTTGAGCCTATGAAAGACACAGACCTCAAACATCTCACTCTCAAGACTGCTTTCTTGCTAGCTCTGGCCTCCGGCAAACGCCGCAGTGAAATCCACGCCTGGGTCGCCAACAAAGTATCTAATCTAGGCCAATGGGAAAAGGTGGCCTTGTTCCCTTCATCAGATTTTATAGCCAAAAACCAGCTAGCAAGAGAAGGTTCTCAAAGTGTGTCTCCGGTGACTATTCCTGCCTTGACTACCATTGTAGATAGACAATTCAAAGAAGACAGGACCTTGTGTCCTGTACGGGCTTTGAGGTACTATCTGGACCGAACCAAGGACCTGAGAGGGTCCCGGTCCCTTCTTTTCATCTCCTTCAAGAAAGGACATACCTCAGATATCAGACCCGCTACTCTCTCTTCATGGTTGAAACAAACCATTCTACTTTGTTATAAGCAAGCAGACCAGCAAGCCTTGGACTTAGTCCAAGTTAAAGCGCATGACATTAGGGCCTTCGCAGCCTCTAAGGCTTTTTACGGTGGGGTATCGGTGGACCAGATCATGCAAGCGTGTCACTGGAAAGTTCACAACACGTTTACCAATTTTTACCTAAAAGACCTTACTTGGTCGGACAACGACAACAACATGTATCTGGGACCAGTAGTAGCGGCTCAACAGGTCCTAGACCCTTCTCCTCAGTGATGTCTTCTTCGGAAACTAAAGGGGGGGGGGGCACGTCCGCTACAGCTAATCCTTCAGGAGTCTCCCCAGGTCTAGGTATAAGCTACCTCATCAGGGTGTTACAGGTAAGGTCACACGTATTAAAATTACGTTAACTTTAACTTCTTGCGACCATAAGGTTGTCTTATAAATAAGGTTGCAAATAGCAATTCTCGAACCTTGACCTCATTTCTGACGTCATAGCCCTTAGGGGTTCTTCCTATCTGTGTACTCCGGGTACACAATCCTCCTTCCAAACACCCTACAGTGTACGACACTGTGTATTCTCATCAGGTTTTTGGCTCTTTACAAGTCCGACCTTCAGGATTGGGACTCTGTAAATGGGACTCAGACTGGAAATTTTTTGGAACTATTTTTTATTACTCTCAATTCGAGAAAAACAACATTCAGACCTTCCAGTCTCAGCTGTAATCCCGCCACCGGGCGGTTGAATTCAGCATTCAGTCCCACATGGTAAGCTATTGTAGCGCAATAAAATTGAAAATTTTAATTACTTAAATGTAGCTTTTATAAGCTACAAGCTTACCATGTGGGACTGAGAAGAGTCCCACCCTACCTCCCCGCTGTATTACAGCTGAGGGGACATGGGTTTAATCTCAACGAAAAGGAGGCTGATACACAGGAAGTGATGACGTCACGACAACCTATGAGGCCGAACCAACTGCATGCTTGTTTTTCTCGAGCGTTGGTCGTCTGTGCCTCGCGGCAACCAGTAAAAGCATTCAGTCCCACATGGTAAGCTTGTAGCTTATAAAAGCTACATTTAAGTAATTAAAATTTTCAATTTTACATTAATTGACGTGGAAGCTCTGTTTTGAGCTGCAGATATGTTGATATTTTAATTATATCACAGTTCTACTTTCACTCAGCATCTTATAGGCTGGTATGCTTGTTCCGCTGTGGTGACCCTAAAAATGGTCTGTTCTTTTGAATCAGAAAATTTATAATGGAAGATTCAGGACCTACTCAGAATAGGCAGTTTTGGATCGGGAAGCATTCAGGAGTGAATTGTCCGCAAATGTGTCCCTGATTATTTCAAACAGAGAGAAATTATCTGAAACCCTCGCCAGTCTTTATCAGACCTTGCATTCGGAAGCCCTATCACAAGCCTATCTTAAACCTACATTAGTGTTCATACAGTCTTTTGAATTAAGTTGATGGTAGCAATTGTATAGTGTTGTATAGGTTCATAATCTATTCAGGAGGAATTGGAAACATTTTTAGGAACCAATCAGATGGACATGAAAACAATTGCAATGTTTCAGGAACCAGTCTGAAGCTTTTGAAGCTAGTTGCTGGCAGAATTCACACTAGTATTGGAAATACCAGAAGCAATGTCTGTACATTTGAAACAACAGAAAGCCGAGCTTCACCAGCCAAGAAAGATTCCAATATCCTCCCCAGGTAAATAACCTGGGAGAAAAGTTGTCTTGGTCTTGGCTAGCACCAGTCAAGCCTTAGCTTGAGACCTCTCAACCTCGACCAGCCGAGTGAAGAAATGGGGGTTGAGTTCATCGGCTCCCTCTCTTCCATCCTTCTATTCCCAAACCTTGTATGTTTGGAATGCTTCCTAAGCATCAGATGCCAAACCCACACATTGAAAGTTGAGAAAGGTCTCGAAACCCCAAACTCCTATGACAAAGGAAAACGCAAATCTCACAGACATGTGAGTCCCTCAGCAGAGGAGTCTGTACTTTCATCTCATCGCAAAAACCCTCTCCAAGTTAAGAACCTGGGTCAAAGCCAAGGTAGGGGAAATTAGGGAACCTCACCCTGCCACTACTTATAGGGATCCAACTGGCTCAAAAGTGGAAAGTTGAAATGAAAGGGTAACTTATCCCTGACCCTATTATATCTGGGGAAGTAGATATGTCTGACTTGCCCTCACAATACACTGTAGACATGGAAATGTTTGAACAAATTTTCAGTATCCCTGACTCCAGGGATAGCATGTCAGTGTCCTCAGTTTTGGCCATGGGCCTTAACCCAGTTGCTCAGAAACAAGAACTTAGGCCTAAAGGTCCTTCTTCCTTTCACCCTGCCAATCCCTCCCTGAAGAGGCCCTAGAGAAGTTTGAACAGGACTTCAAGACTGCAAACCTCCCTGAAGGAAAGTTTATTAAACCTTCCCCAGCCACAGGAAAGCTGTACGGTCCTTCTTGAAGAGAAGATGCAGGACTTTGAGATTTTGGTAACATCTACACCTCCCCTAGGGCCTCTGCATCTGCGTGGGGAAAAGTTCCACTGCAGATAGTCAAAGAATTTGAACACCAAGCTAGACAAAATATCTGTACCCTCAATTTTTCAGCTGCCTTCAATCAGTTTATTTCAGAATGTAACTTTATTATGAAAAACTGCAAGGACAGCATCATAGCTACTGTCAAGTAGGGCAAGAACCAAATTTAAAAAGGGCTGACCCAGAGTTTGGGGCCATGAGGAATGCCTATGACAAAACATGTGACTATCTGTAGATCCTCGATAAGAGGATCCACATCCAACAGAGGGCCTAAGCTTGTCACAGTAAAGCTGTATCCCATATGCTCCAATGAAACCTTTACTTAATGGGCAATGCAGATTTTATTAGAAGGGATGCCAAAGCGATCCATCTCCAACCTGACTTGGGGGAGACCAGATGTCAGGAACTCAGGGTCTCTCTCTTCTCCCCCTCTTCATTATTCCATTCACAATTTAAAAAGGCTCTCCTTTAAAAAGGCACTCCTATACAGTCTCAGGGTTTCAGACCCTACAAAAACCAGCCTTTTTGTGCCCCCTCTGTAACAAAAGAGGTAATTACAAAAACACCCATATAATGGATGTTCAACCACAAATAGCAACCAACTATTCACTTATAACAGGGAAAGTTCAAATAATAGAGGCAACATTGGTCAGTTTAGACCACACCACAGTAGCCATGGTTGTGGCAAACCCTCTAACCAATGATTATCAAACTTCAACTAGTCCTCTAGTAGGACGTGACCTCAGTTCTTTCAAAAGGGAATGGTTAAAAGAAAATGGTTAAGTTTTTCTATACATCAACAAACCAGTTCTAGCCACACAACTCTCTGATCCTCTCAGGTTACAAAGACCATCAAAAGGATGTAGCTCTTATCTCTGGATATTTCCTCAGTCACAGACACCCTCCTTCCATGGTCAGAGACCATATCAGCTGAAATGGTTTGGTGGCAAAATCCCCTCAGCGTAATGAAGGGTTCAGATCAGCCTAGATAAACAAACAGGGAGGAACACACTCAGTGGAAATATGCGCTCTCCTGTGGAGAATCTTGACTTGGTGTGATCATTACAAAATATAATTACATGCCAGACACATTTCAGGCTGCCGATATGTGATGGTCAACTCATTGTCCAGGTCGATTCAGATCCAATCAACAGAATGATCACTGCACAGTCAGGTGTTCAATCAGATCTATCAGAAGTGGTTCACATTTAACACTTTTTTGCCACCTGTCTGAACCACGAGGTTCCACTGTACATATCCCCAGTTCCAGACCAAAAACATGAAAAATAAATGTTCTGAACATAAACTGGTCTCGTGGCATTTGTTTACCCTGCTACGGCTCTCCTTAATTGGGTGATCTGGAAAATATGTCAGTGCAATTTTCTCATAATCCTGATAGCCCCAGGCTGTTTTGGGACCTAGTGCAGCTTTCAGTGGAAATCCCACTCCAATTACATATGTCAGCAACACTCCTAGAGCAGTCTCACAACCATGTGTTTCACAAAAATCAACAATACCTCAACCTTCATACCTGGCTTCTAAGAGTGAACAGCTCCAAGAACAAGGTTTCGCTGTGGAAGTGGCAGAGAGAATTGCTGCCCCTCAAAGATCATCAGCAAGGACTGTCTACAAGTTAATGGGGCCCTGTTTGAAAAGTGGTGTAGAGGGAATTTGGCGGACTTCTCACCTTCTATGAAACAAGACTTTTTTATGTACCTGATTCAGGACCTAAATAGACGTCCCTCAACCATTGATGTCTATAGGTCTGCTCTTGTTGCCTCCTTGGGCCCAGCATGGCTCCATATCTCTGAAAGCTCTAAGCTCAACAGGTTGTTCACCAGCTTTCATAGGGATAGACCCAAGAGTTCCAGAAATCTACCCAAATGGAGCCTCTCCTGTGCCCTAAATGAGCTGACTAGATCACTTAAGATTCAATTTAGGGTGAACTGTATTAGGCTGATACTACCAATGGATCAGTGCACAGCGATATACTTATATTTATGTCCACCCACTGGGGGGTGGACATATTATTTTTGCTTTGTCCGCCGTCCGCCGTCCCACTTGGTTTCCAGACATTTTAGGTAACAGTTCTTATCCTATCTTTACCAAATTTGGCATGCAGGTTTATTGGGTTAATAGCTTGTATGGATTGCTTTTGGTGGTGATAGCTCTATAGCTAACTGAGTAATAGCTACTTTGCTACTTTTGAGTATCTCTTTGGTTTCCAGACATTTTAAGGAATGCTATTAAGCCTAGCTTTCTGAAATTTGGTATGGAGGTTCATTGGGTTAATAGCTTGTATGGGATTGCTTTTGGGGGTAATTGCTTCATAGATGAGTGAGTAATTAATTAAATAAATGAGTAATTGGCTATTTTAAATACTGAAAAAGGCAAATGTGCTCATATCTCCTAAACCGTGCGAGATAGAGCGATTTCGTCGAAATTTTCGACCCACAGAGCAGTGTTCGCTCTCGTCAAAAATGAATGCGAGACAGACTGTCTCTCTTCACTTGAAAAGGCGAGACAACTGTGAAAAAATGTGAGACATGTTTTGCGTCAAGATATTTTGAAATATTTAGTTCCAATTTGGGATTGCACAGAATCTTCTTTATTTAAATAATAAGAAATAGATGCTAAACTAAAAGTTCAAATAAATAAACTATTTAATGCTGTTTTTATTGGTCTTTTATTTTTTTTTAAAATTTCACTTCTAAACCACATCTTAATGGCTTAATGGCTGGGTGCTACTGGATTTTATTTATTTTTTATATTATTATTTTACTGTTATCTGGATTCATCAAATAAATAAATAAATTGCATTTCTTCTCTTTTCTTTGAAGAAATATATATTTTGTCTCTTCCGATAAAAGACAAATTTCTTTGGTCAGTAGTTGTTTCGACTGTTTCGCCTGTGACACTACAGAAGAAGACGAGTTTAAAAATCGACAAAAAGCACGGACATCTCGCGGGAATACCCGAATTCTCGCGTGAATTACTGTTAGCTGGATGTATCAAATAAAATAAACTCACTTTCATGTCTTTCTCACCTATTTCTATGAGGAAACATGTACGTCGTCGCTTCCGATAATAGACAAATTTCTTCAGTTAGTTTTGAGTGTTTCGCCTGGTAGCGACAGCACAGACACGCTGGTGAGTTGGTTTTGCGACAAATCGCACCAGAGTGTGTACAAACTCGCGAAATCGCGCTCAAGAGCGAACACTGACAGGGTATCTAAGGAATGTAGTCTTTGCAATTTTCAAAAAAATTTCCCCTCCCCAAAAATGGCGGCCATTTTGAATTTTCGAATTTTTGCCAAAAATGGCAAAACACAAATTTCCTTCTATCTCCTTAACCGTGCGAGATAGAGCGATTTCGTCAAAATTTTCGACCCACAGGGTATCTGAGCATTGTACTCTTGACAATTTCAAACATTTTCCCCTCCCCAAAAATGGCGGCCATTTTGAATTTTTGAATTTTTCCCCAAAATGGCAAAACACAAAATTGCTTCTATCTCCTTAACCGTGCGAGATAGAGCGATTTCATCGAAATTTTCAACCCACAGGTTATCTCAGAAATGCACTCTCAGCAATTTTCAAAAAAAATTTCCCCTCCCCAAAAATGCCAACCATTTTGAATTTTCGAATTTTTGCCAAAAATGGCAATACACGAATTTGCTTCTATCTCCTTAACCGTGCGAGATAGAGCGATTTCGTCGAAATTATCAAGGAACAGGGTATCTGACCAATGTACTCTTGGCAATTTTCAAAAAATTTTCCCCTCCCCAAAAATGGCGGCCTTTTTGAATTTTCCCCAAAAATGGCAAAACTTCTATCTCCTTAACCGTGTGAGATAGAGGGATTTCGTCAAAATTTTCGACCCACAGGGTATCTAAGGAATGGACTCTGCAATTTTCAAAAAATTTTCCCCTCCCCACATATGGCGGCCATTTTGAATTTTCGAATTTTTGCCCAAAATGGAAAAACACAAATCTGCCTTAACCGTGCAAAATAGAGTTATTTCGGTGAAATTTTCGACCCATAGGGTATCTAAGAAATGTACTCTTGGCAATTTTCAAAAAATTTTCCTCTTCCCAAAAATGGCGGCCATTTTGAATTTTCAAATTTTTGCCAAAAATAGAAAAACAGAAATTTGCTTCTCTCTTCTTAACCGTGCAAGATAGAGTGATTTCGTCAAAATTTTCGACCCAACCAATGCAAAAAGGCACGAAGCTGAAATAATTTACATGTACACTAATAAATATTTAACTATCATTGATATATTTCACAAATGAAACAGGGTCTTGTAAGACTACTGTACAATTTTGGCAAAAGGTTCATGGGGTGGACATTACACATGATAATGTGTGTTCTTCTATGCTATCCTGTTTCTATTCATATGTCGCAGCTACTATCAACAGGGCATCCTATTTCTAGTTCTTTTTCTTTTATTATTTATTTGGATTTTTAAAGTCATACTTTCAACACTTTCTCCCCATGAGCCTATGAGAGACTCGGACCTCAAACATCTAACCCTAAAAACAGCCTTCTTGCTAGCTCCAGCCTCTGGCAAATACCGCACCGAAATCCACGCCTAAATTGTAAACAAAGTGTTCAATTTAGGCCAGTGGCAAAAGATAGCCTCATTCCCTTATTCAGATTTCAAAGCCAAAAACCTGCTTGCAAGAGAAGGTTCCCAAAGTGTGTCAGCAGTGATTATTCCAGCTTTAACCCCTGTAGTAGATAGACAATTCAGAGATACTATCTCGATCACACTCAGGATCTTCGGGGTGAGAGATCCTTACTTTTCATATCTGTTATAAAGGCCACGCTTTAGATATCAGACCAGCTACTCTATCTTCATGATTGAAGCTCATGTGTTACAAACAAGCTGATCAACAACCGCTGAACTTGGTCCAGGTCAAAGCTCATGACATTCGAGCCTTTGAGGCCTTAAATTAAGGCCTTTCACGGTGGGGTTTGGGTAGACCAAATCATGCAAGCTTGTTACTGGAAGCCTCATAACACCTTCACAATTCGTTGTTTGAAAGACTTCATATGGTCAGATAATGACAACAATATGTACCTGGATCTGGTGGTGGCAGCTCAACAAGTCCTAGATGTTTCCACCAGAATAGTCATCCTCTGGAAAAAAGAGGAGGGGTCTCAGCTTCTGCAGCCAAGCCTTCCATAGCCTAATGGTCCAGGCACATCAGGTACCTCAGATAACACCTCAGGATATCTGTAAGAGTGTCATATTACTCCTTTTTGTGTCATTAGTCTATATTTGATAATATTGGTTCCTTGAGATGACCAAACATAAAATATCAATAGTAAGTTATATTAGTTCTCTAAACCATGAGTCGCTTAGCAAATAAAAAAAAAATATATCAGGTTTTATCCAGGCCCTAGGGGCTTGTGTTCATAGATGGTGAAACCTTTAAGTATACTACTACAGGCCTACTTTTGGCCTTTACAGTGCCTAGTTGTAGCTAATGTACACTGTAATTGGGACTCAGACCGGTACTCTTATCCTGTTACCATACACAAAACGTTCTACCAAAACTTGCTAATACATCCAGTCATGTAGAAATTAACATGGTAGGGGCCGCCGGCTCCTGTATTTTCTAATGCTAATAGCTTGACAACCACTGGGCAGATTCTCTTCAAATTTGGCACATCTATGCAGTAGCCCTGGGAAATTTTTTGAGTATGTTGTCATGACATTTTGACCAATCAGAGAACTCACATGACCAAAACACGTTTTTAAAAGGGGTCTGCTTGTCCAGTTGATAACTTAAAAAGTGCTTCACCTATTCACATGAAATTTGGCAAGTAGGTTTGTTTAGATATAGATATCTGGAAATCATTAACTTTAGGAAGTGATCCGGTACAAAATGGAAACGGTGCAAGATAGAGTGATTTTTTACTAGCAGGGTATACGCAGAGTCATATGGCTATTTTTTTCAAAAATGGTTTTCCAGCCATTTTTGGCAACCATCTTGAATTTCTGCATAAAGTGCAAAAAGGCATTTATCTCAGAAAGAGTACAAGATCGAATAATTCTGAAGAAATTTTTAACTCCCAGGGTATACACAGATTCATCTGGCACGTTTTGGCAAAAGTCGTTTTCCCACCATTTTTGGCGGCCATCTTAAATTTCTGCATAAAATGCAAAAGCGAATTTATCTCAGAAGCAGTGGCAGATCAGAACTATTTCGAAGAAAATTTTTGGCCCACAGGGTATATAGAGAATCATCTAGCACTGTTTCAAGAAAGTATTTTCCTGCCATTTTTTGCAGGCTGTTTGAATTTTTGCATAAATGGAAAAAAACATAAAACAAAGCAAAGTAGTCATTTCAGCAAAATCTTTAATGCCCATTGGGACCCTTTGTTTTTGTTGTGCAAAAACAATTTCGTTTTCTCTTGCAAAGCAATACTCCAGTTATTCTTGAAATGTTAAAATAGTATTCAAATTAAATATACACGGAAAAATAATGGCAATTGTTACAAATACAAAGCCCAAACACTGGAGATTAAATGAAAAAGTAAAAGGGTATAATATTTGCCAGTGTGAGTGTATGGACTAATGGTTTTGTAACTTTGTTACATAGAAAAACTGTTGCCTTCATACTTCATGAGGCTAAAGCTTGAACTTATCAGAAATATGGGCGTCACCACATCAGTTGCTGTCAGGGAGCCTGTCTAAATTACGAATGAAAATGTGATCTATTTCATTTTAATATAAATAGTGAAAAGGAAATGTTATCATGTTTTTTTTCTTTTCTGTCTGATTGAATATGATTGTTTAACATTGAAGGCAATTTTGGGTGACAGTTTCTGGATACGATAAAAAAAATCTGAAAGAACAAAAGCAACTTGAAACAATGTCTGCCCCATGACATTTAAAATGGATTAGACAGAACCAAAAAAAATAAAAGAATTTTGAACAGGAGATTATATTTAAAGAAAAGAGGAAATAATGTGAGTGAAATTTACCAACCATTTGAATATTAAGTTAATTGTGGAGGTTGCACTATCTTATCTGAAACTAAAGTTAAACTATAGTCCTAATGGCATTCATTTATATTTTATAAATAGTTGGTAATTTCCATTTTCCAGGGTCCAGTTTTAAATCAACCTAATTCATTTTCTCAAAATGTGAGTCTGTTTACTGTCCTCACCTTCATCCGTCAAAATTATAACTTCATATCTTTTTATTATATCCTCGTTACAGAAGATGTAAAATTGTACAATTATAACTTCTCAAAACAGTCAGATAGACAAATGTAGACAATAACTGTTCCATGTATTTTTTCAGTGCAATGTTTTAAAGCAGCTGTTTCTGTGACTTTGCTGGAAAGCCTTTCAAGGGAAACACCATTAAAAGAATATCCTACTAAAGCTTACAATTGATCAAATATCCAGGATGTTCTTTGGAAACAAAATAATGTTTTTTTAATGCTACTGTTAAAGTAAATGAAATTCTGATACTTGAGGAACTGATTTATCTGGAAGAATAGATTCCAAAGCACAAACATAAAACTGAGGTAACATGAATATACAGTTTGTATTTTAGGGTTTTAGATGAAACTGTCAGTTTGAATTTGGTACTTAGTAGGGACATTGGTTAGGGGGTGTAGGTGTGCAACATCATGGTGTGACCTTGATTTGACCTTTGACCTTGTCATAGTGACCTTGACCTATAAAATCTTGTCCGGGCTATATCTCAGAAACCGTAAGGGGTAGGAAGATGATACTTGGTAGGGACATTGTTTGGGGGTGTAGGTGTGCAGCGTCATGGTGTGACCTTGATTTTACCTTTGACCTTGCCGTAGTGACCTTGACCTGTAAAATCTTGTCCGGGCTATATCTTGGAAACCTTAAGGTGTAGTAAGTTAATACTTGGTAGAGACATTGGTTGGGGGTTATAGGTGTGCAATGTCATGGTGTGACCTTGATTTGACATTTGATCTTGCCGTGGTGACCTTGACCTTTAAAATTTTGTCCAGGCAATATCCCTGAAACCGTAAAGTGTAGGAAGTTGATAGTTGGTAGGGACATTCCTTAGGGGTTGTAGGCGTGCAGCATCATGGTGTGACCTTGATTTGACCTTTGACCATGTTGTAGTGACCATGAGTTTTAAAATCTTGCCCAGGCTATTTCTTGGATTCCATAAGGTGTAGAAGGTTGACAGTTGGTAGAGACATTGGTTAAGGGCTGTAGGTGTGCATCATGATGTGACCTTTAACTTTGGCTCTGCCAAGGTGTTCACCGGCCATATTTGAGAAATGTTTCTCTTATGACAAAGACATATGGATTGCTGCAACTGATTATTGTATCCATCCGGTGGATACTTTGGTTTAGCGTTCACTACGCCGCAGTTCGTAGAGAGATTTTCAACGTTAACATTCTCAGAGGAAAACTACACCTCTACAGCCTCATTCTGAAAAACAAGATGGCCGTCACAGGCATTTCTTTGAAAATTATCTACCTTTTTCTACTGGCAGGGTCTCATAAGTAGAAGGTTGAATCTCTTCATAGGTGTTATATATATAACAGATATACATGTCCTCTACATTCTTGCAGACATTTGACCTTGAAGCTCTTAATTCAAGGTCATCCATGGAGTGCCAAATTACTCCACGTAGTGGACTTTAAAAGTGCCTATATCTCCCTTATTATTAGTCCTATAGGAAATTATGGGCTGGGAATCTTCTGATGTGGTCAGATTTATCCTTTGACTCCTCCTTCAAGGTCAAACAAGGATAGCCAAACATAAAAGTGCTCATAACTCGCTCATTATTGATCGTAGAGGTTTGCAATGTGAAACCAACTTATAGGAAATCATGGGCCGGGAATCTTTTTATGTGGTCAGATTTGACCTTGGACCCCTCCTTCAAGGTCAAACAAGGATAGCCAAACTTAAAAGTGCTTAGAACTCACTTAGTATTGATCCTAGAGGTTTGGGATGGTAAACCAACTTATAGGAAATCATGGGCTAAGAATCTTTTGATGTGGTCAGATTTGAGCTTGGACCCCTCCTTCAAGGTCAAATGAGGATAGCCAAACTTAAAACTGCTCATAACTTGCTTATTATTGGTCGTACCGGTTTGGGATAGCAAACCAACTTCCAGGAAATCATGGGCTGGGAATCTTTTTATGTGGTCAGATTTGACCTTGGACCCCTCCTTCAAGGTCAAACAAGGATACCCAAACTTAAAAGTGCTTATATCTTGTCTGGGAATATTTTTGGCCTTATTTTGAAAAACAAGATGGCCGCCGACTTAAAGCAAGGACTTTTGTTGGCCCTCTAGAGCAAAGGGTATTATAGTTAGAGATCTCAAATTCGCAGAATAAGTTCTGCATTACAAAATCTTGACTGGAAATATTTTCGGCCTCATTTTGAAAAACAAGATGGCAAACCAACTTACAGGAAATCATGGGCCAGGAATCTTTTTATGTGGTCAGATTTGACCTTGGACCCCTCCTTCAAGGTCAAACAAGGATACCCAAACTTAAAAGTGCTTATATCTTGCTTATTATTTGTCCTAGAGGTTTGCAATGTGAAACCAACCTATAGGAAATCATGGGCTGGGAAATCATGGTTATCCGATGAGCTAGGTCTAGTTACATTTGTATCTTTCATTGAGCAAACATATTGTTTACTTAGTGTCAGTACAAGTTGCTCCCATAAACACTTAGGCCCCCTTCCCACAGGGGTATATTTGTGTCAACCATGATACTCTGTATGTCATGCTTCAACCATGTCCCGTCTAGGGATACACTGCGTCGAGACGCAATCTCTAGTTTGGATTAGTTGCTGGGCTATCAAAACAATATTAATATAAAAGAAAAAAACCCTGGCAGATGGAGTTTATTTTAGGATACTTAAATAGTTGTCTCCCACATCTGAGGTCTTGAGTTCAAATCTCTACCAAGACTTTCAGTGGGAAGGCTAGTAGTTGCTTTGTCTTTTTCATCCGAAGGTATTCTATATTAGTATATACAGATAGAGAGGAATTTGGACCACTGATGTGTAATAAGTGCATGACTAAATGGCTCCAAAAACATGGCCATTGGGCCATACTATTTGTGACAAAGTCAAACAACCCAATAATAATGCAGGTGAAGCCAGATATATCAAATCTGAATATCAGTATATATGTTGTATTGAATGTAGATAACTGTTGAATGTATAGATTCAATGGGCAAACTGTTGAATGTATACATTCAATGGCTCAGCTGTGGAATGTATAGATTCAATGGGTGAAACTGTTGAATGTGTACATTCAATGGCTCAGGGCATGGAATGTGGAAATAATTTATAGTTGATAAGTTGATTGGAAGTATGAAGACTTATGTACACTTTAACATACACTGAGTATTTTCTAAAATCAAATCACTATTTATAGTAGTTGTAGGGATGATCAAAAGAAAAAGTCTTCTATTGAAGTGTTAGCAGGGGCTCAAAGAAGAAGAATCTTGTAGGATTAAAGACTTTATAAACATAAAGAGTTCCCTTTAATCTACACTAGTGCGTAAATTGTTTATCGATATTGCCGATATTTATTGTTTTGGAACTGGACTCCCGATATCGAGATCTAAACATGTATTTCAATATCGCCATTTTAAGTAAAACTGTAAACTTACACTGTTAATACTCGAAGTAAAGCAAAAATCTGAAGACATTGTACACTTTTATCTCACATTTTTGAAGTTTTCAATGTGTTTTTGATGAAAACTGCATTGTTTTGTTTTGATTCATTTCGCTTCCTGTTAGCGGTTCGGGAAACACTAAAATAAAACGTTTTCAGTTTCCCGAAGTCGGACTATTTGGTAGACAATATGAACCCCCCCGATATCGCCCGATATTGAAATATTTTTACATTCAATATCGATACCCACAAAGCCAAACGATTTACCCCCTAATCTACACACATTAAAACAATTGCTGTGATAATCAAAGCAAAGAACAAAGAGAGACAGTTCAAGCCTGAGTAATCTTTTGATCACTGATTACAGAAAAAGTTGTCACCTGAGTACCTCTTTAATGCTCTCCAAATTTGTGTGTGATTGTTTACAAAATATTTAAACAATAATTAAGCCATGTTTTATAAATATTGAAAAAATATTTAAGGCTATAATACACTATACTAATAAACTCATAACTACATTTAACTTTTATATTAGTAAAAATGCATCATTAATTCATACAATATAATATTAAATTAAATAGGTTTTATAATAGTATTAACATTGCATCATTAATTTATACAATATAAATATTAAACTAAATAAGTTTTACATAAATATTAAACTGTTTAGGGACTACTTATAAAAATCATAATATTTAAAGAACTTATACACATTCAATGATCATAACTGTTGAATGTACACACACAGGCCCACCCCCAAACTGTGGAATGTACACATTCAATGACTATTTGCTGTTGAATGTGTACATTCAACACCTAGGCCATTGAATGTATACATTCAACACTTGGGCCATTGAATCTATACATTCAACAGTTATCTACATTCAATACAACATATATTTAGAATCAGATTTAGCTTCTCTGCTGCTTTGAAAGAGTGTTTTTTGTTTTCGTGTAGGTTTGACTGATCACCACTGCTGCTACCACTGGATTATGGTCTCCTTTGAATAACTTTTTTGGTTTTGGAATTTTTTTCCTTTCTATCTTACTTTCAGATTATAAGAGTGGAAAAATTGGGGGGGGGGGGGGCGGCATATTTTGATGAGACCTTAAACTTTACTTAAGGTAAAATAAGCAATTTTTTGACAACATCCTGTCATTGCATTTTCGAGAAAAAGCTTGTGCCAGAGCTATACAATTTTGAAGGCTCCTGCAAAATTTACTACAGAGAAAAACAATCCCTCCTGAATATAATGGAATCACATAAAACTACCTATTGAGAAAAAATCAGCAATATTTAAACTCATAAGTTCCCAAATTTACCACAAATACAGAAACATTTTATGGCCCTATAGATTGAATTGTCTCTTTGTTATTTCTTAAGACATATTTATTTAGAATACAAACTATATAAGATGCATTCTTTGTAGGAAGATTTCTCCATGAGCATTTTTCTAGTAGGGAAATTTTACAGTTCTTCAACTTACTTCTTCATCAGTGCTGCTTCATTTTAGTTAGTAAAAACTTTGTTCTAGTTGCAGTTGTTTTTATTAGTTTTATATGCATTCTTTGCAGCTCCAGAGGTGTTTGCGACTGCCCTAGAGGAGTGTCCAGGTTACTCTTTCCCTGCAGACTGGTGGTCATTGGGGACTTGTGCATACGAGATGCTCAGAGGAAGGGTGGGTTAATGACTTAATGGAGCAAACAGACAGCTTGAATTAACGTATAAAAAGTGCAGTGCATATATTAAGTATTTTACAATTTGTTACACTTGTTTGTTTGTTGTTGTTGAGTTGTTTTGCCACAGCCACATCTAAATCTTCTAACCTTTTAATATAATGTCTCTCATTTGCTTTGTCTCATTTGTTAACTTATATGCTAAAGTACCTATTCAAGGTCACAGTGAACATATTCAGGATAAGGTGAGTAGAATTTTGATGTGAAATTTGACCTTGCCGTAGTGACCTTGCCCTTTAAAATCTTGTCGTGGCAATATCTCGGAAACCGTAAGATACCTGGCAGGGACACTGGTTGGGGGGTATAGGTGTGCAATGTCATAGTATGACCTTGATATAACATTTGACCTTGATATAGTGACCTTGAATTTTGAAATTTTATGTGGGCTTTATCTTGGAAAACATAAATTGTAAGAAGTTGATATTTGGTTGGGACATTGGATGGGGGTGTAACCGTGTAAGTATGTAAAGTCATCACGTGACCTTGACTTTACTTTTGAACCTTCTGTCATAACCTTGACATTTAAAATTTTGTCAGGGCAATATCTCAGAAACTGTAAGACAATAGGAAGGTGATACTTGGCAGGGATATTGCTTGAGAGATATTGGTATGCAGTGTCATAGTATGACTTTCATTTTTCCTTTGAGCTTGCCATAGTAGCCTAAAATTTATTTTTAAAATATTATCTGGGCTATAAATGTATCTCGGAAACTATAAGGTGTCTGAAAGTGTTACTTGTTAGGTACCACATTCAGGTGGTATACAGCTACTGTTTGGCATCAATTATGTTTTAGTTTCATGGTTCATATAGAACACCTACTTTTTACTGAATCATTATTGAGCTAAAACTCTAGCTCTGTCTGTATTATTAGTTTATTGAAGTTTTTTTCCTTTTATTAGAACAATTTTGAGTTACTCAGACACAAAACAGCAGAATAAGCTAATTAGCCTCTGTGTAGTGAACATAGGGGGGAGCATTTCCTGGGCACTAAACCTATTAATAAAATGGGGGTTTCTGTGCCAAACAAAGGGAAAGGTCTATGTCTTCAAGTCTGTTCTTTTCTCAAGCAGTGGTCTTTCTGACTGAAGAATGTATGCTTAAAGATCAGTCATTTTAAAGTGATTTGACTATTTTACATTCAGCACATTTCAAAAAGTGTCAAAATTAGTAATCTAGTTTTAGTTTTGAGTTTAAATTAATATTTTTTGGGGGTAATGCTTTTACATTGAAATAATCACAAGTAAAGGACTCAGTGATAGGTTTATTGGTAGGGATTGGTGTCCCTGATTTGAAAAGTAATGAACACTGATGTTGTGTTGACTTTTACCTGGTTTAATGCAGGCATGAGATGAGACATTTTTACTTGAACTAACAGAAAACCCAGAATAAATCACCAGTCAATATCTGTTTTAGTGAGGTTCTCTTTGGAGAATAGTCTCACAGACAAGCATTACTGTTAAGGGGCCTGGATGTACCACTCTAAAGAATGATAAGCACTAGCGGATCCAGGGGGGGTTCAGGGGGTTCGAACCCCCCCTTGAAAAATAATGTAAAGGGGTTCAACCCAAAGTACAAAATTATTTCTTGACAGTGGTGTTAAATTTACAGGAAATGCACTCTATTTTTACCAAAAATTAATTTTTTTCCAGGGGGGCATGCCCCCCGACTCCCTTAGTTATAATATGTCTGATGTGAACCCCCACCTTACTCAATGTGAACCCCCACCTTACTCGATGTGAACCCCCACCTTACATAAAAGCTGGATCCGCCCCTGATAAGGGTTTTAAAACTTTGCTCAGTCCTAAACATTCTGGAGTAAAATTACCCGACTGACCCAGAAAGTGGATACATTCCTGATATTTCACAGTATATCTACATATTTCAGAATAGTTTTGATGATTGTTGTGCAGTAATTCTGATAATGTTTGGGGGAAGTAGTTCATAATATTCAGGTGGCATTCCTTTATAATTATTTAACATTTGGGAAAAAATCAATTAATAGATAAAACAGGAAACATGAATGACTCTAGAATAAAGTGGGAATCTTTCTAAAAGAAATATACTGACATTTATATCTCATTGGGGACCTCCTTTCAGGGGTGACTGGACCAGTGGTATAACTATTTTGAACTAGTTTACTCAAACAGGTAAGTAACAATCAGTCCTGTCCTAGAAGTCATAAGATTCTTTTTAAAAAGGCCTCACGGGAGCAATCACATGATAACTATTAGATGCCAGGACTATCCATCAGTCACACAAAAAATGTTTTAGTGCTTGTAGCATAATATTATGTACTATTTGTTTAAAATGACCCTCTGCAGATACATGTACTACATGTATTACTAAAAGTATTATTTTATTACGCTACAATAGCTTACCATGTGGGACTTAATGCTGTTCTCGGTTGCCACACCCGGGGCCAACGCCTTAGAAAAAAAGACAGTTCTTGTTAGCCACCGGATACACTGGTAGTTGTCGTCACGTGATAACTTCTGACCAATCGCCCTACTTTCTCGTTGGCCACGCGAATTAACAATACCTTATTTTACAAGGAATATTATTTCATTTTTACAAGGATATACTTGTCGTTGGATATGGAAACTACATCAGTTTCTTTATTTTTTTTTACATAGAATCATAATTCGACGTCTTTTCATAGTTCAGATAAGTATTTTTAGCATATTTTACAACTGAAGTCCACTTCCGGGTTCACGTTGTAAAGAACAGCGACTCGTTTATGTGGTTTCTAATACAGGATATATATATATGCCTGTCAGTAAAATAAATAAAATAAAATATTTAACCCCTATCTGCTTCATTATTGGACCATTTTTAGGGTTTAAAAGTGTATAAATGTAACACAAACGAGTCCTTGTCGAGTGACATATCGGAAACAACTTCCGTTTTTTGTCGAGACAGCATTTCTTGCAATATACACGTCTCGTCTAGGTAGTTTATATACAGGAATATATGCCTGTTGAAATAAAATAAAATAAATTTTGCAAGGGTTTATCCCCGTTCTGCGACTCTGTTGGTCCATTTTAAGGGTTAAAATATGATATAAAGCACGAAACTAACTTGGGGGGAATCCTCGGGGAAACCCCTGTGATGACGTCACATCTAGACAACATGTGCTGAGAGACGCGTGTTTCTTACAGTACGTTTATCACTAAAATAAAATAAATTTATAAATAAATGAAATAAAATATTTTATCCCTTCTTTCCTGTATTATTGTCATTTAAAATGTTAATACTTAAATAAACAGGAATAGAATCCTTCCTCAAATCGTCTAGACTACGTGTTTCTTCAAACTAAGTTAACCTTGGTTTGCCATAATTTTAATCATATTTTAATTCATCCAGTTTTATAATATAAGAAATATTGTACTTGTTTTTTAGATTCTATGTTATTTAATTAAATTCTGTGTAATTACTGCTTTGACCTTATCTCACAACTAGCCCTACCTGCAGTGAGGCGGGTGGGACAGGTGACCTTGTGTCACTTTTGATTTACCTACGTAAATCCAGTTGTGTAGTTCCATCAAAGAAGGAAAGGCAAGCTTACATGGAAGCTTACTTTTAAGGAAAGCTTACATATAAATTATAATATCCAACTTCTTCTCCAGGGTAGATCAGATCCCTGCTTGAATCTGAAGTCTGATAAGATCTTAGTTTATCCGAGATTTTAATGCACCCGAGAATCGGATGCAGTATTTTCATTGCATCTCTCGGATCATCTAATCTGAAATCCAATGCTCGGTTGATTGTATGTAGATCTGATCCTCGGATGATCGGATCATCTAATCTGATGTTCGGATGATGATTCCAGATCAGAACACTGAACAATCCTCACACACACACACAAAAAAAAAAAAAAAAAAAAAAAAAACCTTGTACCAATAGTTCACCAGCCTGGCAGTAAATTTCACTTATTGGAGGCTTGGGTCCAAGTCCTCAAGCCCAAGAGGGCTTCTAAACAAGGTCCTTCATTCAGTTCTGGCTCTGTATTTTTAGGGAAGTAGGTTGCCTGACTTCACCCTAATCATTTTTTGAGGACATTGAAACTTAGGCAGTTTTTTCAACCTCCCTTCCCCCAGGGAATTTATGCCTAGATCCTCCACAGTCTGGACTCTGAATGATTTAGTAGGCCAACAGGAACTTGGGCTGTTAATTTTCCTTAAAATGGAACAACCTTGTTTTGAACACAAATTACAAGTTTTCAAATCTGTATCTCCCTAGGGGCCTCCTTGGGTAAGCCCCCCCCTTCTTCTGGTCAGCAGGAGTTGAGCTTCAGGCTGCTCTTCACTAGGTTCTTCTGAATACAACCTGGTTATATCTCTTAAGACAGTAGCAAGGCTACTACCAGACAGGTCAAACTCAATTTCATGGTGCATATAAGTAGTCAGAAGGGGTATGGTGAATTCAGGTGAGATACTGGATCTTTAGATCTTAAAGTTCCCCATTCACAACTACTTTAGGAGGGACAGGAGTCCCTCATCAAGGCACCTGTAATAACTCTTAGGGTTTAGGCCCTATTAATCACCCTTTCCAATTCCCCACATCTAGAGGCTCCTACAGGAACCACCCCAATGGGGGTCATTCCATCCCAAGCAGTATCCATCGTTTTCCCCAGGTAGGGGGAAATCGAGTAGCCGAGGCTCCAAGGTCTTTTCGACCCACTTCAGGGGACGAGGGCATGAAAACCCTTCCTCCCCCCCCCCCCCCCCCCCCCAGTGACTCCTCCAGCCTCACTCAGTCCACCAGTAGGAGGTCGCCTCCGTTCTTTCAGGAGAGACTGGCTAACAAGCAAATGTTCTCAAAACGTGTTAAACATTATCACCAATGGCTACGTACTGCCATTCCTTTCAAGGCCAAATTTGGTCAGATTTCCTCTGATTCTGTCAGAGTACAAGGCCCAGCAAAAAGACCAAGCCTTGGCCACTTGTATCCAGTCTCTCCTGTCAAAGAACGCAATCGAAAGGGTGGAAAATGTAAAATCTCTCGGGTTTTACAGTCGCGTGTTCCTAGTACCCAAGCCTCACCAAAGGTGGAGGCCAGTCGTAGACTTAAGCAGGCTCAACACTACACATAGAAAAGTTCAAAATGGATACTCCAGAGTCCATCAGGACCTCCTTGATTCCTGGGGAGTGGGTATCGTCGATAGATCTGTCGGACGCTTACCTACACATCCCCATCCACCCAAACTCAAGGAAATACCTAAGGTTTTGCTACAAGGCTCAGGTGTTCCAGTTCACCTCCCTCCCATTCGGACTAGCCACAGCCCCCCAGGTCTTTACAATGATCGTAAAGGAAGTAAAACTAATGGCCCTCTCAAGAGGACTCAGAATTCACCAATACCTGGACGACTGGCTGATCAGGTCCCAGTTTCAGGAGGAAACCCAAGTGAACACACAGGCGGTGGTAGACCTAACTCAGTCCTTGGGGTGGATAATAAATCAGGAAAAATCAGAACTGAAACCTACTTGGGTGTTTTCGTTTGTGGGCTACGAGTACCATCTAAATTCAGCCCTTGTAAAACCCACTCAAGAGAGATGGCTCAAACTCCAGGATTTGATCCTATGACTCAAGTCAAAACGTGTTTTGACTGCAAGATGTTTGATGTCTCTAATTGGGTTGCTAGCGTCAACGGAGAAAATGGTCCCGGAGGGACGCCTTCACATGAGGCTCTTTCAGTTTCATCTCAAGGAGCACTGGAGATATCCTCAGTCGCTGGACAACCTCCTTCCTTGGACAGAAGCCATTTCAGCCCACCTAGATTGGTGGCAAAATTCCTCAAACGTGATGAAAGGTGCAGAACTTCATCCCAAAGACCTCAGTATCCAACTCTTTACCGACGCCTCAAACGAAGGTTGGGGCGCTCACTTAGACCAAAATTCTACAAAGGGTCTGCGGTCAGATCGGGAAAAAAGGCTACACACAAATGTCCTAGAATTGAAGGTGGTCTCCCTGGCCCTTCGAGACTTCAAGGACCAGTGCCAGAACCAAACAGTGTTAGTTGTGACAGACAACTCAACAGTGGTAGCCTACATCAACAAACAAGGAGGAACTCACTCAGCAGAGATGTGGGCTCTCCTGTAGAAGATCATGACCTGGTGCCATCACTACCACATAACATTAAAAGCCAGGCACATTCCAGGGTGCCTGAATGTGATGGCCGACCTACTGTCCAGGTCCCACCAAGTGCAGTCAACAGAATGGTCTCTGCACCCGCAGGTATTCAAACAGATCTGCCAGAAGTGGTTCACACCTCATGTAGACTTATTCGCCACTCACCTGAACCACAAACTTCCACTGTACATATCTCCTGTCCCAGACCCAAAGGCTTGGGACATAGATGCTCTAAACATAAACTGGACCAACCTCACGGCCTATGCTTACCCTCCTACAGCTCTCCTTCACAAGATGAACCAAAAGATCAAGCAATGTCATTACCTGATCATCGTGATAGCCCCAGGCTGGCCAGGGATGCCCTGGTTTTGGGACCTAGTGCAGCTCTCAACAGAGATCCCACTACAACTCCCAGTGTCAACGACCCTACTCAAACAGTCCCGCAAGTTTGTGTTCCACAACAACCCACAGCAGCTGAACCTCCACGCCTGGTGTCTAGGAGCGGACAACTCCAAGAACAAGGCTTCTCTGTGGAGGTGGCAGAGAGGATTGCTGCTCCTCAGCGGTCATCAACAAGGACCATCTATAAGTCAAAGTGGGCCCTATTTGAAAAATGGTGCAGAGAAAATTCGGTGGATTTCTCCACTCCATCTGTGAAACAAATCTCAGATTTTTTCATGTACCTGTACCAAGACCTAAACAGGCGCCCCTCGACCATTGATGGTTACAGGACTGCAATCGTTGACACTTTGGGCCCAATGGCCCACCATATTGCACATAATGCAGACCTTCACAGGTTACTCTCCAGTTTTCACAGGGATCGTCCCAAAAGTTCCCGAAATTTACGTAAGTGGAACCTTTCTGTTGTCCTCCGAACGAGCTCACAGAAGCACCATTTGAGCCCATGAAAGACACAGACGTCAAACATCTTACTCTCAAAACTGCTTTCTTGCTAGCTTTGGCCTCCGGCAAACGCCGTAGCGAAATCCATGCCTGGGTCGCAAACAAAGTATCTAATCTAGGCCAATGGAAAAAGGTTGCCTTGTTCCCTTCTTCTGATTTCATAGCCAAAAACCAACTAGCAAGAGAAGGTTCTCAAAGTGTGTCTCCGGTGACTATTTCTGCTTTGACTACCATTGTAGATACACAATTCAAAGAAGACAGGACCGTGTCCGATACAGGCCCTGAGGTATTATCTGGACCGAACCTAAGACCTGAGAGGGTCTCGTTCCCTCCTTTTTATCTCCTTCAAGAAAGGACATACCTCAGACATCAGACCCGCTACTCTCTCTTCCTGGTTGAAATAAACCATCCTACTTTGTTACAAACAAGCAGACCAACAAGCCTTGGACTTGGTCCAAGTTAAAGCGCATGACATCCGGGCCTTCGCGGCCTCTAAGGCCTTTTACGGTGGGGTATTGGTGGACCAAATCATGCAAGCCTGTCACTGGAAAGCTCACAACACATTTACAAATTTTTACCTAAAAGACCTTACTTGGTGGACACCGACAACAATATGTATCTGGGACCCGTAGCGGCGGCACAACAAGTCCTAGATCCTTCCCCTTAGACCAGTTGTCCTCGGAAAGAAAAAGGGGGGGGGGGGGGCACATCCGCTACAACCAAGTCTTCAGGAGTCTCTCCCAGGATCTAGGTATTCCTTTACCTTCAAGATGTTATGGGTAAGGTCATTTTTGTTTTTTAGTTATCAAGTAATTTGTATTAAGGACTTATTAAGTTGTCATTAATCTCATATTCAGGTGGCAAAAATTTATGAGATGTCCAACCATTGGGTTGGCCAGTCACTCGTGAAGGGCCCTCAGGGACCCTTAGACCTCAAGCGAGCACTGCTGCACTTCCGTCCTACAATCAAACATCTAGACAGTTTTCAACACTGTCCCTCATTTTACTTAGGTTTTTGGCTCGTTACAGGCCCGGTCTTCGGGATCGGGGCACTGTAAATGGGACTCAGACTGGTATTTCTGGCACTATTCTTTACATATTAATTCAAAATCTTGAAAAAATGACATATCTTCCAGTCTCAGCTGTAATCCCGCCACCGGGCAGTTGAATTCAGCATTAAGTCCCACATGGTAAGCTATTGTAGCATAATAAAATTGAAAATTTTAATTACTTAAATGTAGCTTTTATAAGCTACAAGCGTACCAT
Organism: Sabellastarte sp. h YS-2021; assembly: GCA_964017235.1. Lineage (NCBI taxonomy): Eukaryota > Metazoa > Annelida > Polychaeta > Sabellida > Sabellidae > Sabellastarte > Sabellastarte sp. h YS-2021. The sequence goes on from OZ024932.1 coordinate 71,143,852, forward strand.
GTGGGACTTAGAAGAGTCCCACCCTGCCTCCCCGCTGTTTACAGCTGAGGGGTAGGTTTTAGAAAATTTCAACGAGAAAGTAGGGCGATTGGTCAGAAGTTATCACGTGACGACAACTACCAGTGTATCCGGTGGCTAACAAGAACTGTCTTTTTTTCTAAGGCGTTGGCCCCGGGTGTGGCAACCCGAGAACAGCATAAGTCCCACATGGTAAGCTTGTAGCTTATAAAAGCTACATTTAAGTAATTAAAATTTTCAAATTATTGTTATTTTCATTCTAATTAAAGTATATTGTAGTGTATATATTATGTGGTTATCCACTTTGGAAAATAAAGACTTGACTCTTACTTCTGGGTTCAAATCCAGGGGACAACAAATTACTTCATATTTTGAGCATTAGCTTATGGTGGTTTATGTTCCAATGTACAGTCATGTCACTGTTATTGTTGATATTGAGCCGTGTCTTAATTAACTTGAAGCTGATTATGGCTGCAAGCAATGACTCTAATATCTATCATGTATCTCAAATTGACATAGGCTGATTTCTGTTTTTTTTTCTGCTGGCAGTAATAAAAACTATAGTCCCAATTAGTCATGAGTTGGAGAGAGGCCATATTAAGGAGAGTCTAATATGTCTATATCACTGTAAACTTCCAAAATATTGCTGACACATGAATTAGCCTTGTGTGTAATATAACACCTTTATTACCTCCTCTGAAAAGGTATTAAATTGATGACTGTGCACTAGTCTGTTTGTTAGTAAGCAGAATTATGCAAATGCTAGAGGTTGGATCTTCGTGAAAAGATGGGTCTTGCTTGAACTTGAATCCCATTAAATTTGAGACTGATGTGGATCACCTTATTATGTGCCTTGGTGGAGGTATGCACTGCTGGAGTGCTCTTATTACGATTGAAACACTGTTCTATATTGTAAGTTTGCAACTGCTTCAGATGAACACCTGGTTGTTAGAATTTGAAACTATTTAATTTTTGAGCAATATTCACTAGAATATACAGGGACATAGCTCATGTATAAGCCACTTACTCTACACCCAGGCCTACCATTTTGTTAATAGAATCATCAATGAAATGTACGTTATACAAATATTGCATATAACCACAATTTAATGAAAAATCAGGGCATACCAAATCAGAAATCCTAGCTTCTCCCCTGGTATGATAAACCAATCCCTTTCCCCACAGTCAGGATGATGATTAAAATGTTAGTTTCTTAGAAATCTTTTATTGTTGCAAAACATTTTCTTTGGTTTAAACTTTTCTAAGAATGTCAAGTTTTGTGATACAATTTCCAGTTCATGAACATCAGTCAGATTATGGGTTTTGAGGTCCTAAAGTGAAACCAGTCGCATAGCATGCAATTACATAAAAATTTCATCAGGTTCCTTGAAAAATTAGGTCTACTTTTATCATTATATTTGATTGACATTTGAGAGGATGTATTTTTATTTCTGGAATCATTACATCATTATGTCCTGTTGTTTTTGATAGATCTGTAGCCAAAAAGCAGAGAAAAGAGACAATTTAAAAAAAAATATAGATGTGTGTCATCATAGCATAATAATTTCCTATGCATGAGTAACAAAGTATTTTAAAAAATATTATTGTATTCATGATAAAGGTGAAATTCATTACCCACAAAATGCTTTAAATTGATGAAAAATATCAAGTAAAGTTTATCACTCTTTAAATTTGTGCAAAATTCCATCTCTTTTTTAGTTTTGAAGAGTTGCAGATTTTATATCAGTTGTTTCTTAATATTTTATATTTCTTATGTTACTTTTTTTAAAGATGCTGTTTTTTTCATAAAGTAGTAATGGGGTTTAAAAGAATGTTGCAGCATATTCTGGATATAATGGATATGACCTATAAAGCTAAGCACAAAAGTTTTGCAGTCATTTGATTTATGTGGTGTTGAAATCCTCAGTGATGACAAGCGTGTGTAAAAGAACAAATAGTGATATTTAGTTTAATGAAAAAATTGCCAAATTCAAAGAAAATCAAATGAATGCTCATTATACAGGTTATATTTCACAGAAAGCATATAGTAGCAACAATTACTTGTTATAAAAATACTACTGTCTATAAAATTTGGCCCAATTTTGTCACAAGTGATACAAGCTGAAATTTTACCATGGGTCAAGGTAAGTCTTGGCAGTTCACTGAGTACAGTTTGAAGTCACTTATGCTTAGTCAAATCTCAAGGTACCAGAAAATTACTCCCTCCTAACAAGGGATAGCAGTTAACAAGATATATATCACTGGAAGAAGGTCCAAATATTTACTTCTGATGAACAGATAATTTTGATGCAATAAGGATCTAGTGGTTTACTTTTGTAAAATCTGTTGACTTCACTGTGTCTCAACTGGGTATTATTTAATTAGCATATTATTGTATCCACCGGAAGCATCCGGTGGATACTTTGGTTTAGCGTCCGCGTAGAGAGATTTTCGGCGTTAACGCTCTAAGAGGAAAACAACAGCAGCTAGGTTCACCAAATTTGCAGGATATCTTCATTGGGGGGCAAGCTTCTCTGGGAAGGAAAATAGCCTCATTCTGAAAAACAAGATGGCTGCCACGGGCATTTCTTTGAAAATAATCTACATTTTTCTACTGGCTGTTCCTCATAGGTAGAAGGTCGAATCTCTTCATAGGTGATATGTATGACACATATACATGTCCTCTATAACCTTGCACACATTTGACCTTGAAGCTCCTAATTCAAGGTCATCCACGGAGTGCCGAAGTAACCCACATAGCGGACTTTAAAAGTGCCTATATCTCCCTTATTATTGGTCCTAGAGGTTTGCAATGTGAAGCCAACCTATAGGAAATCATGTGCTGCGAATCTTCTGATGTGGTCACATTTGACCTTGGGCCCCTCCTTCAAGGTCAAACGAGGACAGCCAAACTTAAAAGTGCTTATAACTCGCTTATTATTGGTCCTAGAGGTTTGGGATGGTAAACCAACCTATAGGAAATCATGGGCTGGGAATCTTTTGGTGTGGTCGGATTTGACCTTGGGCCCCTCCTTCAAGGTCAAACGAGGATAGCCAAAGATAAAAGTGCCTATAACTCGCTTATTATTGGTCCTAGAGGTTTGGGATGGTAAACCAACATATAGAAAATCATGGGCTGGGAATCTTGTGGTGAGGTCGGATTTGACCTTGGGCCCCTCCTTCAAGGTCAAACGATGATAGCCAAAGGTAAAAGTGCCTATAACTCGCTTATTATTGGTCCTAGAGGTTTGGGACGGTAAACCAACATATAGAAAATCATGGCCTGGGAATCTTTTGGTGAGGTCGGATTTGACCTTGGGCCCCTCATTCAAGGTCAAACGAGGACAGCCAAACTTAAAAGTGCCTATAACTCGCTTATTATTGGTCCTAGAGGTTTGGGACGGTAAACCAACATATAGAAAATCATGGGCTGGGAATCTTTTGGTGTGGTCGGATTTGACCTTGGGCCCCTCCTTCAAGGTCAAACGAGGATAGCCAAAGATAAAAGTGCCTATAACTCGCTTATTATTGGTCCTAGAGGTTTGGGATGGTAAACCAACATATAGAAAATCATGGGCTGGGAATCTTGTGGTGAGGTCGGATTTGACCTTGGGCCCCTCCTTCAAGGTCAAACGATGATAGCCAAAGGTAAAAGTGCCTATAACTCGCTTATTATTGGTCCTAGAGGTTTGGGATGGTAAACCAACATATAGAAAATCATAGGCTGGGAATCTTCTGGTGTGGTCGGATTTGACCTTAGACCCCTCCTTCAAGGTCAAATGAGGACAGCCAAACCTAAAAGTGCTTATAACTCGCTTATTATTGGTGCTAGAGGTTTGGGATGGTAAACCAGCATATAGAAAATCATGGGCTGGGAATCTTCTGGTGTGGTCGGATTTGACCTTGGGCCCCTCCTTCAAGGTCAAATGAGGATAGGCAAAGGTAAAAGTGCTTATAACTTGCTTATTATTGGTCCTAGAGGTTTGGGATGGCAAACCAACCTATAGGAAATCATGGGCTGGGAATCTTCTGGTATTGTCGGATTTGACCTTGGGCCCCTCCCTCAAGGTCAAACGAGGACAGCCAAACTTAAAAGTGCTTATAACTCGCTTATTATTGGTCCTGGAGGTTTGGGATGGTAAACCAGCATATAGAAAATCATGGCCTGGGAATCTTCTGGTGTGGTCGGATTTGACCTTGGGCCCCTCCTTCAAGGTCAAACGAGGATAGCCAAAGGTAAAAGTGCCTATAACTCGCTTATTATTGGTCGTAGAGGTTTGGGATGGTAAACCAACATATAGAAAATCATGGGCTGGGAATCTTCTGGTGAGGTCGGATTTGACCTTGGGCCCCTCATTCAAGGTCAAACGAGGACAGCCAAACTTAAAAGTGCTTATAACTCGCTTATTATTGGTCCTGGAGGTTTGGGATGGTAAACCAGCATATAGACAATCATGGCCTGAGAATCTTCTGGTGTGGTCGGATTTGACCTTGGGCCCCTCCTTCAAGGTCAAACGAGGACAGCCAAAGGTAAAAGTGCCTATAACTCGCTTATTATTGGTCGTAGAGGTTTGGGATGGTAAACCAACATATAGAAAATCATGGGCTGGGAATCTTGTGGTGAGGTCGGATTTGACCTTGGGCCCCTCATTCAAGGTCAAACGAGGGCAGCCAAACTTAAAAGTGCTTATAACTCACTTATTATTGGTCCTACATGTTTGGGATGGTAAACCAGCATATAGAAAATCATGGGCTGGGAATCTTCTGATGTGGTCGGATTTGACCTTGGGCCCCACGGTCAAGGTCAATTGAGGACAGCCAAACAAAAAGTGCTTATAACTCTCTTATTATTGGTCCTAGATGCAGAGTTGCTTCTAGGATGCGTTTTCTGCGATATCTCGCATTAATTTGCTTTTGCTCGCAGATTTCATCGAAGTATGCGGGGACAAGATTGTAAAAGAACGCATTCAGCACAAGGCAATGCGGGATATATATACGAAGCGAAAAGACGAGAGATCAAAGAAATCGAAACGATGCGTGGAGCGAGAGTTTGTCGAGGTTTTGATTTTTCCGTCGAAACGTTCTTCGAATAATGCGTGTAGACGATTTCGTGATCGTTTACAAACTCAAATATATTATGAGGTACAGACAGTATTTGGATATATTATACCCAAAAATATAAAATTAAGCTGAAAGTGGATGATTATATAAAAAATGGCTAAATTGCAGAATTCCCCTCCCGGATATAGCTGAAAGTAGTTCCGTCATATACCTATATATATATATATCTAGATATATATATATATGCAAAAATAAAATTTAAAAAAATGAAATAAAATAAATACACAATAAATATGTAGATTAGTAAGTAGACATGTAGGCAGGTAGACAGGTCGGCTGGTAGACAGGTCGGCGGGTCGGCAGGTAGACAGGTCGGCAGGTACACAGTTATTATAAAAATTATAAAAGAACATAATAAAAGTAATTGACAAAAAATAATTTCATATTTGGAGATTATAAAATAAAGGAACAATATAACATAGTTTCTGATTGGTTAATCACACAAAAAAAACCATGCATTATACTGCCATAAAGGTGTGGATATTTGTTCTGGTGACCTGCCGACCCGCCGACCTGACGACCAGCCGACCTGCCTACCAGCCGACCTGCCTACCAGCCAACCTGTCTACCTGCCTACATGTCTACCTGCCTACATGTCTACCTGCCACTTATCTTATTTTCCATTTAAACAGGAACTATATTATTGCAGAAAATAAATTCACTTATATTCCTACGCCTTTCTACTTCCGGGAGGGGAATTCTGCAATCGTTCCTAAAAAATGGCTGCAAGAAAAACGAAACTTACAGTAGACTGGATTGTTACCACAACAGGCCATGACAGTGAAGTCGGTGGTGACCCTATTGGCGTAGTACTACGTATCTGTCGGAATTCCCTAGAAAAATATTTTACTGGATCAAAATTCATGGACAACTCATTAATATTAATGAGGTCACAGATTTTCGTGGTGGTTTTAATTCTTAATATTTTCTGATTTAAGATCAAATACTAGAAGGATTTTTTAGCAATATTTTACTTGAAGAATTTGTGGACTACTCATTACTATTCATGAGGTCATGGTATTCTGTGGGGTTTTCCAACATATTTGTATGAATTGATGGTGTAATGACTGAATTTGTGATGCCATGACTTCAGATGAAAACTTAAAACCATAATGCCATGACAGGAGCCACTTTGATGTAAATAACCATTTTCGGTATTTTTTTAAAATTTTATCACTAGCCTTGAAGTTTATTTTTATTGGGCAAGACAATAAAAATTGACCACTAATTAATAGAAGTCCACTGTTAAAAATGCCTAAATAAACTGAAAATGTATTTTTTATTAGTTTAAACTTATCATAAAGTCGTCCCCCAGAATTTTTAGCCCCTCCCCCACATTTTGTGTAGTGGTGGGGGATCGCCCCCACTTTTTGAAATTCCTAGAATCAACACTGTGTCAGATGTTTGGGATGGTAAACCAACATATAGGAAATCATGCACTGGGAATCTTTTGGTGTGGTCGGATTTGACCTTGGGCCCCCCTTCAAGGTCAAATGAGGATAGCCAAACTTAAAAGTGCTTATAACTCGCTTGTTATTGGTACTAGAGGTTTTGGTGCATTGTCTTTACGGTGGATACAATTTGCATCGGTTCTCCGATGCGCTAGGTCTAGTTGACCTTGGTAATCTATTTGTCATTGTTCTTTTTTCCACATCCTTTAATAATACAAAAAATCCACAATGCATGTGTTGTCTCATTCATTGTACCCCTAAGAATTTTGTGTCCATTTGCAAGATGTCTTAGAATTTCAGTGAATGTGTACTCTTTTATAGTTAATCCATTTCCTTTCTCAAAAGCTGATTTCACCACTGCAGTGTACCTAACCTGTTGGATTGCTGTTCTATGATCCCTGCATATACATTGGATTTTCTGTCACCCAAGACTTAGTGTACGTACACATGTATGCGGCTTTAAAATAATGACATCCGACGGGTGTTGTAAGCCGCATACATGTGTATGTACACTTAGGTTCACTGGAAGCTTTTGCAATACTCATTCAACTCATTCTCTTGATCTTTTTCAGTCAAAATCTCTCTTAGTAATCAAAGTGTCCATGGCTCATTGTGTGGCTATGAATTACTGTATATAATATTTTTACTTTCATCATTACACAATAAATAAACAGAAATATTTATAACAATATAAATTATGTATATTATATTATTTAATTTACATAAATACATGGCTAGCGTATACATATTACAAATCAAGTGTAAAATGTAGGTCTTGGTAAATTTCCAGAATTCATTGCCCTTTCTCTGAGAGTTTGTTTTCAGTAAAAAACAAATCTGTCTGAGGATGTATTCGACTTTATAATTACATTTTTCAGAGACCCTATGAAATCCACACAAATTCCAGTCCAGTAGAAGTGAAGCAGTTGTTTGCTGTCACCAGTGTGTCTTACCCGTCTTACTGGGAACAAGGCATGTGTCAGCTCCTGTCACAGGTAAGCCACTACTCGGAGATTCAATCAGGATCATTGAAACAAAAACATTGCTTTGTAAGGTATACTTTGATTGGTTGTGAGCCAAGTTAAGGCTGAACTTGTAAACTACCGTATCCACTCTCTGAAGCGCCACAGGGGTGATAGGACCAAATATTTGCAAAAGATGGGGATGGGCATTTAGCAAAGTGAAAACCAGCGAGGTGCTCCTTATAAAATGACCTTAATCTAGGAATATTTTGTCTAAAATGGATATAAAATGCATCCGTAAATAATCCAATTAGACCTATTATTTGATTTAATGGATGTGGTTAACCTTGGAATGATATATGTAATGGCATCACCATACGATTGTAGGGTGCCGCTTTCAAAAATATATACAGTACAGAGCATGGCCCTGGTATGTAGGTGCTTTGAAAAATGTAAGTGGGTGTGTGTGTCTCTTCTTGGGATGAAATATAATAGGAAAACTTCCAGCATGAAATATACAAAAAAAGTCATGAATGAAGATGACACTGTATTATATAAGTGCGTAGCATGAGAATTATACTTTTGCAGATGTCTAATTAGGGATGTTTTACATTTATTATCCAAGATTTTGTATAAATAAATAAAATAAATCCATACTTGAACAAATTGTGGACAAACTTGAGATTTCACCATCACTTCTGCATGGGTTTTGATGCAACAAAGAAACAAGCAGAAAGCTCTGTAAAATTCCTTTCTATTGATGTATAAAACATATTTGCACATTATTACAGTTTCAAACTATTTAACGAAAAATTAGCCCCACATGTTGATAAATCTGAATGCTAATTAAGCGGCCCGTCAAGGGCGCTTATTTGTATTCACGTAAATTTGACTGCTCACCGCTGGAATGACCGCTGGTCTCACTGGAATAACTTCTTGGACTTCCAAATTTTTCTTTCTTTCTATAAAACTATAGGGGTGGGACAAACTTTTGGGATACTTTGCAGAGACCGTAAGCTTTATTTAAGGTAACCTTAAGCATTTTTCAAAAACACCCCGTCATTGCGTTTCGGAAAAAACCACACACACCTGTGATATAAAATTTATCAGGTACATTCTAAACCTACATCCGCAGGTCGGAAAGGATTTTCTGATCAATCGGACCATAGATGCATGAATAGGAGACGTTTTATTTTAATAAAGTTTTAAAAAATGGGTACTTGGTCTGTATCTCAAAAGCGGTCAGGATTTCGGCGTTTTGTTTGAATAAGTTATTCAGCTACTTTCTGATAATCTTTCACATGCCGAAGTTTTAGCCCTGTATCTGCAATCTTAAGGTCACCTTAAAGTCAAAAAAGGGGGTTTTAGCCCTCCAGTTCACTTAGTTTTTTACTTTTTTTTCAACCAAACTTGGCATATATATAAAGATTTACAAACAGATTATCCTGGCTTTATGGTGACCTTAAACTGTTAATATAAGTGCAGTGTTTGCTCTCGAGCGTGATTTCGTGAATTTGTACACACTCTGGGGCGAGTTGTTGCAAAACCAACTGACACCAACGCGTCTGTGCTGTCGCTACCAGGCGAAACACTCAAAACTGAAATTCGTCTATTATCGGCAGCGACAACGTACATATTTCCTCAAAGAAATGGGTGAGAAAAGCATGAAAAGCAGTTTATTTTATTATATATCTCCAGCTAACAGTAATTCACGTGAGAATTTTGGTATTCTCGCGAGATTTCCGTGCTTTTTGTCGATTTTTAAACTCGTCTTCTGCATTATTGTCTCACAGTCAAAATAACTACTGACCAAAGAGATTTGTCTTTTATCGGAAGTCACGACGTACATATTTCCTCATAGAAATAGGTGAGAAAGACATGAAAGTGAGTTTATTTTATTTGAAACATCCAGCTAACAGTAATTCATGCAAGAATTCAGGTATTCTCACGAGATTTCCGTGCTTTATGTCTAATTTTAACTCGTCTTCTGCATATTGTGTCACATTCGAAACAACTACTGACCAAAGAAATTCGTCTATTATCGGAAGAGACAAAATATATATTTCTTCAAAGAAAAGAGAAGAAATGCAATTTATTTATTTATTTCATGAATCCAGATAACAGTAAAATAAAATTTAAAAAAATCATAATAAATAAACCAGTAGCACGCAGCCATTAAGATGTGGTTTAGAAGTGAAATTTAAAAAAATAAAAGACAAATAAAACAGCATTAAACAGTTTATTTATTTGAACTTTTAGTTTAGCATCAATTTCTTATTATTTAAATAAAGAAGATTTTATGCAGTCCCAAATTGGAACTAAATATTTCAAAATATCTTGATGCAAAACATGTCTCACATTTTTTCACAGAATTTGTCTCTCCTTTTCAATTGAAGGGAGGCAGTCTGTCTCGCATTCATTCTTGACGAGAGCGAACGCTGTAATTGGAGCTATGGCCCACCTAAAGTCATAAAATTAGAATAAAGCTGTCTGGCCCCTTTCTTCTTCCATATCTAACGTATATTGATATTGAAGTAGACCAAAAGAAGACTCTTACTACCTTATGATTTAAATATTAATGTTGTTATGACCATCTTAAATTTAAAATGTAGGGGTTTTCAGCCCTTAGCTCAGTTAATGTTTAAATTTTTAAAATAAAACTTGGTACATTTATATAGATATTCTCATTTCATGGTCACCTTAAAGTCCCAATATGCATGAAGTTATGGTCACCTTAATGTGCAAAAAGGAAGTTTTCAGCCTCCAGCTATCTTATTGTTCAACTGACCTCAGCTAAACTTTATGCACTTATAAAGGATAACAATAGGGACAATTATTATTTTTTGGTCACCTTAAAGTCCCAACATGAATGAAGTTATGGCCACCTTGCAGTGAAATTATGGATTTTATTGCGTTAATACATCCTATCCAATGGACAATTGCTTTACCGGTCGGCGCGACCGGTCCCGCCAAACGCCAGAAAAAGACGTCCTGTATATAATACCAGCAGGACCGGTCAGTAGTGTGCATTCGCTAGGTGGCGCATCATACTTGCTTCCTGTCTAGACAGAGTGACGTCAGTTCATCTTTTTCGTTTGGCGCGTGTAGTGTGCAGACGCGTTTTGAAGTTATCTCCAAGTTTGAAGAAAACGTGGTTTATTCTACGAATTTAAAGCTGATTTTCATCTGAAAATATATATATTGTGTTACTTACATATCAGGGCCTCTCCAGGACTTTAACGAGGCATTATCCAGCATTTTATAGCCAGTTTTGAAGATTTTCTGTGTACTTGTCGTCGAGAGGAAATCGTGGGTGAGAGGTCGTGTGTTGTCCCTGCAGCATTCCTTTTTCTGTTCAGAAATGTATTTTTACCACGATTCGCCCTCCATTAATTTCTACATGGTCGAGTAACACTGCGTGTATGTCGACGAGAAGAATTTAGAAGGAAAGAAGAATGCATCATCTGACGTCATCACTTCCAGCTTATGCTGGTCACGTGACACAGACCTGGTCACGTGATACGCATTCAACTATGGAGGTCACGTGATACGCATTTATCAATGGAGGAATCGTATTTTTTCAACAGAAGTTTTCATCAGAAGAAGACGACCATTTATTAATCAACACCCATTTTTAACTGGCAAGAAGAAATCCAGCAACTCGCCTGTTGGTGTGATATTAGATGACATTTGGTCACTGCACTCTGCGTGTTTTTGAAGTGCCGGTCATGTGACTTCACAGATCTCCATACACGACCGGCAAGGCTAGCAGGAGAAATTGTGGCTCCACAGATCCCCAAGTGTGACCGGTTCAGCTAGCAAGAAGATGACCAAGTCTAGACCCCTTGTGCTGAATTTTACCGGTACCAGTTCTGCTCAGACTACCGGTGGGGTCTCCAGCTAGCCCTCTCCCTCCCCTTTGACCCTACCTTGGTACGGGTACTGGGGCAGGTTGAGAGTAAGAAGATCTACCAACCGGTTACAGAGGATGGGCCTACCGGGAACCGGTTATAAAAGTTGCTCCAGCTAGCTGTCCAGGCCACTGATTTTATGCTGCCTACAATACCGGTTACAGAGCCTACCCACTGGGTGCCGGCTACACAGCCCTCATTGACCAGTGTGCTTCCCCTTAGCTGGTTACAGAGCCCACCAGACCGGTTTACAGGCAGAAAATACAGGTGAATTAACCAGACTGACCCTGGCTGTTTGAAGAATCTGGTTACAGAGAGAATTTTCTGGTTACACAGAGTTCTGCTGCTCCCACCATCCCAGTGCTGACAGCAGGCTATCCAGTTACAGAGAGATCTGCTGCTCTCACCATTCCAGTGCTGACAGCAGGGTCACTGGTTACCGAGTTTACCGGTTACAGAGAGAATTTACCGGTTACAGAGAGATCTGCTGCTCCCACCATCCCAGTGCTGACAGCAGGCTCACTGGTTACAGAGTTTACCGGTTACAGAGAGAGTTTACCGGTTAACAGAGGTTACTGGTTACAGAGAGATCTGCTGCTCCCACCATTCCAGTGCTGACAGCAGGCTCACCGGTTACAGAAATCAGTTGTTCCCATGGGCAGAAGGCAACTTAAGGCAACAAGCCCAGTGAGGACAACAGGGTCACCAGTTAGAGATTTGCCGGTGACAGTCAGATAGACGGGAAGTTCTTCAGTAAATTGCCTCAACCAACCGGTTACAGAACCTACCGACGGGTTCTGGCTTACACAACCTCCAGGGACCAGTAGCTTCATACCAAGCCGGTTACAGAGTCTACTGGTCTGGCTTATAGACAGAAATTCCGGTGAAGAAACCTGATTGAAACTGGAACACTAGCTTACCGGATTGCCAGATCCACCAAGTGATCAAATAATGATAGAGCTGTGGCTGTCTGAATGCTTGGTTACAGAGAAGCACCAGTTTACCGGTTCATTACCAGTTAAATGGCTTACCGGTTGCTGAGAAGTGTTGGTTACAGAGAAAACCTTCTGATTCCAACATTATGGACAGGAAGAAGGCAGTTCTGTTAGATAAGCCTACCTCTGCTGAGACGTAGTCGCCCAGTTCTGCCAGCTCAAATGAGTTTTTTCGCAGAACTATGGATCCACCAGGAACCGGTTACAGAGCATTGCTTAACCTATAACCGGTTAGGCCCGGTACTGGACAGGTCCACAGGACTGGCTAACAGACCAGCAAAGTCTTTTAAGGGTCCAAATGGCCATCTTAGACCAACCAGTTGCTGTCTGAGGAATCTGGTTACACAGAAATTCTTGGACCAGTCACTCGTCCTGGTGAGATGACTGTCTCAACCTGCCTGATCAGTCCGCCAGTTACTCTTGCCAGTGAGATGCAGAACTCAACCACATTGGTTAGAATACTGCCAACAAGAAGTCTGCTGTACCAGTTATTCTAGAGATGCCATTGATCCAGCCTCCAAAACTGGCCAACCCAGCTTGCCTTTTTACCCAGCTCGTGACCAGTGTCAGCTGACACCAGGGGCATGAGTTTGCAAACTCAAGCTTTCCCGCAAGATTACAACCCTTTTCTGGTTTGTCACAACTGAAGCAATGGGAAATTTATCGGTTAATTGGACCAGGGGTCACAGTGTTCATAAATGACTATTAGTGTTTCCACAGTGGGGTTCTGTGGAAATGACCTTATGTCGCAGATCCCCTTTGGATGGTTTCCTACTGTGTGGATCAGTGAACCTGTCGCCAGTGTTGACACTGGTATTTTTGCACCAACCTGCCGGTTCAAACTTGGGCCACCCTAGGGGCCAGCCTAAAGTTTATATGAACCTCCCAGGAAGGCTACACCCTCCCCTGCCAGAAATGATCAGTTTGACCAGTTCTCCAGGCAGGATTTTGGTTCAGTATCCTAAATGATTCAGCTGGAATTTCAGGAACCACATGAACCTCTCTTCAGCCAGAGGAGTGGCTAGCCTCAAGGTTGCATACTCCCTCACCCCTTTCAACCAACAAGGAAATGCCAGCTCCCACCAAACCAGTCTCCAACATACACAATCTCTAGTAGCTCTGTGTCAGGAGTAAGTTTGAATGGTATCATGAAAAATTAGAACTGGACCTCGAGCAAGTCTTTGACTTGAGAGACTACCAGTTCAGCCTGAAAGAGGGCAAGGTGAGACCCACCCTAGAGCATTTGCAGACGTTATCTGCAATCCAGAAACTTCTCTCCGGATCGACATGCCCGATCCGGCGACTCATGCCCCTGATAGCATTACTGACAGCCATAGCAAAGCCCGTCCACATAGGTGGCCTTCCTCATCAGGCCGATACAGTGGCACTTGATAAATAGCTGGAGAGTACCTGAATCACCAAAAGGTGATCCCAGTTCACTCCACCCTCAGCTAAAATCGTGGCTGCAGGAAGACCATGTGCTTCAAGGTCAACCATTACACCTACTGTATATGCTGTGCAAATCCTTATAGATGCATTTAGAAGGGTGGGGTGCTCACTTAAGGGAACACACTGCAAGGGGAACCTGGCCCCTTCCGAAGCAAGTTACACTTTAATATCTGGAATTTAGGGTGGCCTTTTGGCCCTAAAGAGTTCCAAAACCTCTGCTTGAACAATATTGCTGTTGTAGCTACAGACAACCCCATGGTAGTTTTCTGTATAAAGGGGGGATTGAATCGGACCCCCTTTGGGCCCTCTTGTGGAGAATTCTGACCTGGTGTACCAGACACAGGTGACTCAGAACCCGACACATCCACAGCCGGCCGAATGTGATAGCAGACAAGCTATCCAGGCTAGGACAGACCATTCAACAAAATGGTCCCTCCATCCAGAGGTATTCAAGCAATATGCTCCCGGTGGCAACATCCTCAAGTGGACCTGTTTGCCACCAGGTTCGACAACTACATCTCTGTCTCACCAGTTCCAGATCCTCAAGCCTGGGCAGTAGATGCCTTCAGTCTACCTTGGGAGGACCTGGACCCATATGCCTTCCCACCAGCAGCTATCTTGGGCAAAGTGGTGGGAAAGTTGCAGGACCACCCGTGCAACAACTCATACTGATTGCACCAGGGTGGTCCAACATGCCTTGGTTCTGGGACCTGGTAACCATGTCCAGTCAGATCCCACTGTGTGCACTTTCTGCCTGACTTTTGACTCAGTTACTCAACCAGACCCTTCACAGGAACCTGGTAAATCTGAATCTACATGCCTGGCCCCTAGAACCCCAACTACCAAGGAAGCAGGGCTTCCCTGAGGCAGTGGCAGCTCGAATTGAGGCTCCTCCAGAGGATCAAACAGATCAGTCTATGAGGCAAGTGCACAATATGTTTTACACGTGGTACCTCAGTAATCAGATGGACTTCTGGGCACCACCTTTAAAAAGCTATAGCTGACTTCCCTTTGTACCTTTTCAAGACAGCAAGTTACAGCCGGGCACCATTGATGGCTATAGACCAGCCATTGTTAACAATTTGGGAATTTGCCCATTAATGTCAGCAACGATGAAAATCTCACTGATCTCCTGGATAGTTTCCACAGAGACAGATCCAAGGGAAGAGGGGCATCCCCTCTTGGAACCTTTCCCTGGTTCTACACCAGCTGACAAGGTTCCTTTTTTGAACGCCTTAAGGAGGCCTCCCTGAAGCACTTGACTATCAAGACTGTCTTCCTGTTGGCCTTAGGTTCAGGCAAGCGAAGGGTGAGATCCATGCTTGGCTGCATAACAACCTCAGACACCAGATTGGTCCATGGTGTCTTTCTACCCCTCAGCCAGCCTTCCTTCCAAGAATCAGCTAGCCAAAGAGAGTCCAGACAGTGTGGCCCCTGTGGTTAATGCAGCCCTGGTCCCCACTCTGGATAGGTCACAGGTCCTGGTGTCCAGTCAGAGCCCTGTGTTACCATCTGGGTAGGACCTCAGATCTTAGGCATAACAAGGAGCTGGTCTTTGTCTCCTTCCAAGAAAGTTTTCGACAAGGACATCTCTCCTGCCACCATCTCCTCATGGATCAAGCTACTGTGATCCTATGCTATGAGCTCTCTGACCAGTAAGCCCTCACCTTGCATCAGGTCAAAGCCCATGATGTTAGGGCTTTTGCTGCTTCTAAGGCATTCCAGTCAGGAGTCTCCTTAGAACAGTCCTCAGCCTTCCACTGTAAGTCATATTTCACCTTCACACAGTTCTGAAGGATGTGGCTGGGGCTGATTTAGAGCCTCTTTACTTGGGCCTAGTAGTGGCTGCTCAGCAGATCCACAAATAGCCCTTATATTGAGATTTGTATACATTAGTGATCTCAACGGGTATCCGGATATCCGGGTACCCGAACCCTGAATATTTACCCGAATCCGAAATCACATACCCGAGTACCCGAAACTACTGTCAATATCGCCCACTTTGGCTGACGAGTACAGACATATCTCGACTTCATAAATTCATCTAAAAATGAAGATATTTAATTAAAATACACAAGAGTAATGTTTTCTCACCCTTATACACCACTTATAGTATTTTATTTGTCTTTTATTTTGGTTGTTTATGCACTGTCAAATGCCGATACCCTTTGAAAATCATCAGTATATTAACACAGTTATGTTATTTTCCGAGTACATGAAATATTGTGTATATTGCCTATATAGTGATATGCACACCTTAATAAAATAAAAGTACGATATTTTTAAACAGTAGTTCATAATTTAGCATCAATAAAGTCCACATACCTGTCTGAAAAAAAAATAAAGTTTCAATTCCGAAACTACATTCGAGCAACAGTTAATGCTTTACTGATAGGTCATGTGACTCCACTTTTACGGACACTGCAATAAACAACCGTGTTTTGAATGTACAGAAATCTTTTCTTGGTTAACATTTCTTCTGTGTTGTACTGTTTTGAATGCAAAAATGGTGGCCGACGAGATATAAAGCAAATGGTTGGATCCCATTATTTCTGTAAGTTTTAAGTTTGTAAACGTGGAGATTTTTGTAGAATCACCTATTATCGCCCATCGGTGCGAGTACCCGGGTACCCGCCCGCTGAAATCCATACCTACCCGGTCCCACCAAAAAGGGTATTTTGAGAACACTAGTATACATGTACATAGTGTAAATAGCTCATGAATCTAATTGACATGCTTCCTTCGGGAGGTTTATTTGCCTTCTGGGACTGAACTCATCCCTCTTTTCCCCTACCTCAGAGCAGGTCTGTAAGAAGGGGGGGGGGGCAATGCTGGTATAGCCCCGGCAACCGGGCTCTGGTAACCACCATGGACCTATAGGTCTCCTGACTAAGTCAGCCTAGACCGTAGGGTAAATATTTTGTTATCATTTATGAGTTCATTCCAAGTCCCTAGTAACTTACCTGCCGACCAAGCGGTAGTTATTCAGTAATTGTCCATTGGATAGGATGTATTAACGCAATAAAATTGCAAATTTAATAAGTAAATTAAATTTTTATAAGTTAATACCCTATCCAATGGACAGGCAAGGCCCTCCCAAGCGACCCCGCTATCAGCTTACTAGGGGTCTAAATCTGTTTAGACAACGAAAAAGATGAACTGACGTCACTCTGTCTAGACAGGAAGCAAGTATGATGCGCCACCTAGCGAATGCACACTACTGACCGGTCCTGCTGGTATTGTATACAGGATGTCTTTTTCTGGCGTTTGGCGGGACCGGTCGTGCCGACCGGTAAAGCAATTGTCCATTGGATAGGGTATTAACTTATAAAAATTTAATTTACTTATTAAATTTGCAAGTTTTTAATCTCCAGCTATCATATTGTTCAGCTGACCTCAGTTAAATTTTTGCACACTTATTAAAGATGACAATAGGGAAATTCTTATTTTCTTTCCACCTTGGACTTCCAATATAAGTACAGTCATGGCCATCTTGAAGTAAAAATGAGGGTTTTCAGCTCCCAACTGACTTACTGTTCAATGACATCAGATCAACTTGAAACATTGATTAAGCTTAAGGATGATTTTTAATGACCTTTTTACTTAAAATTCCTGTATTTATTCCTGAATCAATTCAGCTTTTGTTTAGTAGCAGTTGTTGATCTAACTACTTATTCACATAGTATACTATGTAAATTGGTCAAATGTTTAGACTTTACTTCTTTCAGAAGATAAGATGACTGGGAAAAAACTCTCTGAGATATTGTTGGGGTATTGTTTTCACCCATGGTGTCTGGATGGGGGGGGTGTCCGGGCGGGCGTCCAGGCGGGCGGGCGGCGGGAAATAGTTTGTCCGGGCTGTATCTCAGAAACCGTAATGTGTAGATACTTGGTAGGGACATTGGTTAGGGGGTGTAGGTGTGCAATGTCATGGTCTGACCTTGATTTGACCTTTGACCTTGCCGTAGTGACCTTGAGTTTGAAAATCTTGTCCGGGCTATATCTTGGAAACTGTAAGGTGTAGGAAGTTGATACTTGGTAGGGACATTGGTTAGGGGGTGTAGTTGTGCAATGTCATAGTCTGACCTTGATTTGACCTTTGACCTTGCCGTAGTGACCTTGACCTATAAAATCTTGTCCGGGCTATATCTCAGAAACCGTAAGGTGTAGGAAGTTGATATTTGGTAGGGACATTGGTTAGGGGGTGTAGGTGTGCAACGCCATGGTGTGACCTTGATTTGACCTTTGACCTTGCCGTAGTGACCTTGACCTATAAAATCTTGTCCGGGCTATATCTCGGAAACCGTAAGGTGTAGGAAGTTGATACATGGTGGGGATATTGGTTAGGGGGTGTAGGTGTGCAACGCCATGGTGTGACCTTGATTTGACCTTTGACCTTGCCGTAGTGACCTTGACCTATAAAATGTTGTCCGGGCTATATCTCGGAAACTGTAAGGTGTGGGAAGTTGATATTTGGTAGGGACATTGGTTAGGGGGTGTAGGTGTGCAACGTCATGGTGTGACCTTGATTTGACCTTTGACCTTGCCGTAGTGACCTTGACCTATAAAATCTTGTCCGGGCTATATCTCAGAAACCGTAAGGTGTAGGAAGTTGATATTTGGTAGGGACATTGGTTAGGGGGTGTAGGTGTGCAACATCATGGTGTGACCTTGATTTGATCTTTGACCTTGCTGTAGTGACCTTGACCTATGAAATCCTGTCCGGGCTATATCTCGGAAACCGTAAGGTGTAGGAAGTTGATATTTGGTTGGGACATTGGTTAGGGGGTGTAGGTGTGCAACGTCATAGTGTGACCTTGATTTGACCTTTGACCTTGCCGTAGTGACCTTGATCTATAAAGTCTTGTCTGGGCTATATCTCAGAAACCGTAAGGTGCAGGAAGTTGATACATGGTGGGGATATTGGTTAGGGGGTGTAGGTGTGCAACGTCATGGTGTGACCTTGATTTGACCTTTGACCTTGCCGTAGTGACCTTGACCTATAAAATCTTGTCCAGGCTATATCTCGGAAACCGTAAGGTATAGGAAGTTGATACTTTGTAGGGACATTGGTTAGGGGGTGTAGTTGTGTAATGTCATAGTCTGACCTTGATTTGACCTTTGACCTTGCCGTAGTGACCTTGACCTATAAAATCTTGTCCGGGCTATATCTCGGAAACCGTAAGGTGTAGGAAGTTGATACATGGTGGGGATATTGGTTAGGGGGTGTAGGTGTGCAACGTCATGGTGTGACCTTGATTTGACCTTTGACCTTGCCGTAGTGACCTTGACCTATAAAATGTTGTCCGGGCTATATCTCGGAAACTGTAAGGTGTGGGAAGTTGATATTTGGTAGGGACATTGGTTAGGGGGTGTAGGTGTGCAATGTCATGGTGTGACCTTGATTTGACCTTTGACCTTGCCGTAGTGACCTTGACCTATAAAATCTTGTCCGGGCTATATCTCAGAAACCGTAAGGTGTAGGAAGTTGATATTTGGTAGGGACATTGGTTAGGGGGTGTAGGTGTGCAACATCATGGTGTGACCTTGATTTGACCTTTGACCTTGCTGTAGTGACCTTGAACTATGAAATCCTGTCCGGGCCATATCTCGGAAACCGTAAGGTGTAGGAAGTTGATATTTGGTTGGGACATTGGTTAGGGGGGTGTAGGTGTGCAACGTCATAGTGTGACCTTGATTTGACCTTTGACCTTGCCGTAGTGACCTTGATCTATAAAGTCTTGTCCGGGCTATATCTCAGAAACCGTAAGGTGTAGGAAGTTGATACATGGTGGGGATATTGGTTAGGGGGTGTAGGTGTGCAACGTCATGGTGTGACCTTGATTTGACCTTTGACCTTGCCGTAGTTACCTTGACCTATAAAATCTTGTCCAGGCTATATCTCGGAAACCGTAAGGTATAGGAAGTTGATACTTGGTAGGGACATTGGTTAGGGGGTGTAGTTGTGCAACGTCATAGTCTGATCTTGATTTGACCTTTGACCTTGCCGTAGTGACCTTGACCTATAACATCTTGTCCGGGCTATATCTCGGAAACTGTAAGGTGTAGGAAGTTGATATTTGGTAGAGACATTGGTTAGGGGGTGTAGGTGTGCAGCATCATGGTGTGACCTTGATTTGACCTTTGAACTTGCTATAATGACCTTGAGCTATAAAATCTTTTCAGGGCTATATCTCGGAAACCGTAAGGTGTAGGAAGTTGATACTTGGTAGGGACATTGGTTAGGGGCTATAGGTGTGTTTTATCATGGTGTGACCTTAATTTGACCTTTTACCTTGTCGTAGTGACCTTGTCCTTTAAAATCTTCATGGACGTTTGGGTCTGTCTTTTGATGCAGATTAAGCAAAAGTCATATTAGAATTTATTAAGAATTTTACTTTCATAATTTCCCATTGTAAGAGATAGAATTTCATCAAGTGAGCCACAGATTTTGCTCCAACACCACAATAAGCATTTATTAAATGTATTACCACTTCTGTATGCATGGTAATATTCAAACCATCTAAACCATAATTCGGCCATGCAGATGTAGATAAAGATTGTTGAATTTTAGTTTACTGATTAATGCTGTCATCTTGTTATTGAATTATCTTGTTTTAATACTTCATCTTTATACGCATTATCTTTCTTTAAAACATTATTTCTCCATTTAAACATTGTTTGGACCTTTATATAACTGACAGTGCTTTGAAAGTATCCTGAAGTTTGTACTGGTACAGTACTTCTATATTTCATTGTGTTGAAAATATTTCCCTAGGCTGTGGGGTACGGGCATCTCTGATGCTATTTTCTTTTACAGTATTTTATGTATCTCCAGCAAATTAAAAATGAATAGCTTCTCTCTTTTTCTTCTCCAACTCTGTATTTGATTTTGTGTGATATCTATCTGGAGGCAGATTCATGGCAAGTCACACTCACTGATTGGGCAGTGATGCTCCACTGTGCTTTGTTTGTTAACATCTGTGTCTTGCATAATGTGTGCACACTGAGTGAAAAGGTTGATATGGGATATCAAGATGTGTTAATTTCTTTTCATCAAGGGATGTGCTTACAGTAAATCTTTATGGGATTAAACAATTCAAACAAGGACATTTATCTTTAAGTTAATGGAAGATGAGCCTTGTGGAAAGAATGGACCTTTCCACGGTGTCAATCAAAATACCGCAAATCGGCAAACATCCTATTTACTACAATAGCAACAACCAATCATTTCCTCCGATTGGTCATTTTTAGGGACATATTTGTAAATATTATTGCTTTCTGATAATGGAGCAAAATGAAACCAAAGTATAATTTGATAAAAAAATTATATAATCTATCCTACCTACTTTAAAATGTCTGAAATGTATATATATGCCCCCAAGCTGTCATTGTTTACATTTTACTGCAATGCACGAGGATTTGTTTTGATCAATAAATTGTTTATTTATTTATTTTATAATTTTTGTCACAATAAAGCAAATATACTTCATTATATAATTTCTTATTATATGCTACATCCAATCATTTATAATACGTGTTATTTCTATTATATCTTAAAATACTCAATGTTTACGTTTGTTTTCCCACCATTTTTGCCGTTTGTTTGTCAGACAAGGCCTGACATATATTGGGGCATATATAAACATTTCAGACATTTTAAAGTAGGTAGGATTGATGATATAATTTTTTTATCAAATTACACTTTGGTTTCATTTTGTTCCATGATCAGAAAGCAATAATATTTACAAATATGTCCCTAAAAATGGCCACGTTTTGTAATTCAAAATGGCGCCAATGAAAATCGGAGGGAATGATTGGTTGTTGCTATTGTAGTAAACATGATATTTGCCGATTTGCGGTATTTTGATTGACACCGTGGAGAGGTCTATAATATGTAAACACCTTGGGTTTTCATGATATTCAGCTATAGAGTCATGTGTGCATTAAAAATGTTAACAGTAACAGCTGATAACATGACATTGTGTATTTTTTTTACAATGGAACAATTAAGGATTTCACAAATACGATTATCTTAAGCATATTTATCTTATAAAAATATTAAATAGCAATGAATTTTCAGAGGATTAAAATGCCTCAAAGATATACAACATATGAATGTCCCTATATATAGCCAATTAGAGTTTACTACAGTGTATCTTTATCATTATAAATCTAGGATTAAATATCTCCTGGAAAAAATTTACAGCAAAAATGATATATTCTTTTCATAAAATACACCACTCTACGAAACACAATAAAGCTCATATTCTGCTTACAGTCAAATACTGCAACTGATACAGTTTTTAGATAATCTACTTTTTATCAGATACAAAACACAATAAAGCTTACCTTCTCCTTACAGTCTCATACCACAGCTACTATAGGTTTATTAACTCAAGTCTACATCCGGGCCGCTTGTTTTTGTTAGCAAAAACCTTTCTCTAGTTGTGCATAGTATGTGTCACTGGTGAATACAAAAAAAATTGTCCTGGCCTGTCTGCCCCCCATTTAGGACAAATACAGCATGTGGTGGATATTAAACTATATGTTGACATTATGTCAATACATGTTTTAATCATGTTACAGATTGGTAAAATTGAATACAAGTTCCATGTAAATTCTGCTTTCCCCAGTGGTGTTCAGGAATATAAAATCAATGCAGTTGTTTTTAATGCTCTTGAATAGCCCAAAATGACAAAACAGCTGATGTTTCTCTAAAGATTTTTTCAATATCATTCTCATCGAACACCAACTGAAACTCATTCCGTTTTTATGCTGGTAATTGTGAAAGATTTCTTTTGTTGTATTGTATATGTATATTGGACCCATCTCAACTGACACAAGTACAGCCCAAGCTGTCTAGTGACTGACATTCCCTTGACTGAAAGACATTCAGGGATGACCATTTATCAAATCTCCCGGGGTTCTTTAGCCTGCCATTGGTGATAGAACCCAATGACACCATTTTAAGTGGTCATCCAAGCCACCATGTATATGTCTTTATCTAGGAAAATTTAGTGCATCTAATGTGACCATTTTAAGTGGTCATCCATTTTAAGTGGTCATCCAAGCCACCATGTATATGTCTTTATCTAGGAAAATTTAGTGCATCTAATGTGACATAAATTTGATTTTGTCTATATTTTTATGGCTCATTTATACCAGTGTCTTTTATTAATAATCGTTTCTACTGCAGTTGCACTGCAAATAGTAATTTAGTAGAAATAATTACTCAGCAGAGAACAAGTTTAAAAGAAAGCTTTTAATACTACAACTCGACCCCCCAGAGAGCACTTTAATCAAGCACAATTGGATTAGTGTAATTTTTGTTACCAGGCTTCTTATGTTGCATTTCATTTGCTTCTGCTTTTTTCTAATGATTTGGTAGTAATGGGTTAAGAGAAAAAAAGTGTCGCTGTATCTATGACACTTTTACAAAAAAAAAACATCTGAAACTGTAGACAAAATATTTTTCCCTTGGGTAAATGCCATGATTTCTGAAAGATAGTTTTCTGTGTTTTCCTTTCCTTGTATGTTTTTGTTGTTGTTGCTTTTTTGTATTTTATATATCACATCATAAAATGTCTTAAGGGATTTGACTTTGATTTGGGTGACTTCTATTGATATTTACATGGGGATTCGTGGAGACTAGTAGTGCTGTATATATGTCATTCTAGTGATTGGCGCTTTAACTTTGGAGTTCCTCAGTGGCTTTTTGTCTGAGTGATTTGATTGGCTGCTCAGGCAGAGAATTATCATAGCCTGTTTGAGTCTTAAACATGCTAGCTATTGCTACTGAATAGGTTTCCCCTTTTTTTGCAAAATATAGAATTTTTAATTGTAAAATATCAATACCAAATTTCATGGCACACATATCGAACCTCAAAGTTTAACAAGTATCAGATGGATTTTGAGATGGTGTCATAATTCTAGATACATTTAGGTTCTGAACAATATTATTTTATCCATTTTTTGTTGCAGTTTGGACTATCAATGTTAACAACTACAACATTGTAACAACAATATCTATTACCACATCAAATATTTTGGTCAGCAACAGACTTAACCATTATATAACCAATATAATTTGTCCTACAGACTCACCAAAAGACCAACATGTGATAGCCAGACAGAACTCTTCAGCTCAAACAGGCAGTGGTTCAGCTAAGTTCTGACATGTGTTGCCTATTTTTGAAGTTTCTGTGTTGGCTCCATGTCAGTTAACTGGTACTTTTAAAACTACTTCAGTTGTGTACAAGAGTTTCATCTCCACTTTGCTAAAATAATTTGAGCCCTTCTTGTGCTGGTACCTGTGTAATGCCAGTAGCACACATGACTGTCCGAAAAATGGTTTTCTTTATGTTCCTACATTCAAGTCTGGCAGTAAAGAAATCCATTGTAATAAAGGTTTTCCATGTAATACTAAAGCCCTATGTACAGAAGCTCTGGACTGCCAAAGTTATTTTTTTACTAATGTGAATATACTGGTTACTTAACTAAGTAATATTTTTTTACTCACTTGAATATACTAGTTAGTTCACTTGAATATTCAAGTTAATAACTAGAATATTCGAGTTAGTGGAATATACAAGTTACTAACTTGAATATACCAGTTAACTAACTGAATATGTTAATTAGATAACTTCAATATACGAGTTAGCTAACTGGATATACAAGTTACTAACTGGAATATACGAGTTAGTAACTGGAATACTTGAGTTAGTAACTGGAATATACCAGTTAACTAACTTGAATATACCAGTTAACTAACCTGAATGTGCGCATTAGCTAACTTGAATATACAAGTTATCCAATTTGAATATATGAGTTACTAATTAAGCGTCCCTGAAAGGGCGCTTATTTGTTTTCGCCTCAGTTTCCTCACCGCCGCCGCCGCATTATGGTCTCCCTTGAATATCTCCCTTATTATTAGAAGGTTTCAAACCATATTTGGCAGTTATATACCTTAGGCGTGGGAAAATTTTTCTGCATGCTTAAATTTGACCTTTGACCTTTATGAAGGTCACATGATCAAAAACAATTTTTTGAAGTACACCCCCCGTCATCGCAGTTCAGAAAAAACTACTTGGTACACAGCCTTATAATTTGACACACCTGTTCATACTATTGAAAACGTGAGCTGATTAGATTTTGGGAGTAATCCCTTGAAAAATGTCTCATTTATGAGTGATTTTCTGACACCTTCCAATCTGAAAGCCTTAAATTTAGGCCAACCCCCCTATTATCTTCTTAAGTATTGCATTTAGAGCTATAAAATGTACTGGGAGGTAATAGGAAACGATATGTGGAGAGTCTAAATAGCCAGTCAGTTTTACCCCACGGTACCCCCTTATGGGTCAAACTGGGGTCATAAAATAGCTGATTTTGAGTTTTTGCCTTATATCTCCTTTATTGTTGCTTTTATAGCTTCAGAATGTATTAAGAGGTATTGGGAAAGCATATATGGAGAGTCTAAATAGCCGGTCAGTTTTACCCCCCGACCCCCCCTTATGGGTCAAACTGGGGTCATAAAATAGCTGATTTTGAGTTTTTGCCTTATATCTCCTTTATTGTTGCTTTTATAGCTTCAGAATGTATTAAGAGGTATTGGGAAAGCATATATGGAGAGTCTAAATAGCCGGTCAGTTTTACCCCCCGACCCCCCCTTATGGGTCAAACTGGGGTCATAAAATAGCCGATTTTGAGTTTTTGCCTTATATCTCCTTTATTGTTGCTTTTATAGCTTCAGAATATATTAAGAGGTATTGGGAAAGCATATGTGGAGAGTCTAAATAGCCGGTCAGTTTTACCCCCCCGACCCCCCCTTATGGGTCAAACTGGGGTCATAAATAGCTGCTTTGGAGTTTTTGCCTTATATCTCCTTTATTGTTGCTTTTATAGCTTCAGAATGTATTAAGAGGTATTGGGAAAGCATATGTGGAGAGTCTAAATAGCCGGTCAGTTTTATCCCCCAACCCCCCCTTATGGGTCAAATTGGGGTCATAAAATAGTTGCTTTGGAGTTTTGCCTTATATCTCTTTTATTGTTGCTTTTATAGCTTCAGAATGTATTAAGAGGTATTGTGAAAGCATATGTGGAGAGTCTAAATAGCCGGTCAGTTTTACCCCCCCCCCCCCCCCCCCCCCTATGGGTCAAACTGGGGTCATAAAATAGCTGATTTTGAGTTTTTGCCTTATATCTCCTTTATTGTTGCTTTTATAGCTTCAGAATGTATTAAGAGGTATTGGGAAAGAATATGTGGAGAGTCTAAATAGCTGCTCAGTTTTACCCCCCGACTCCCCCCCCCCTATGGGCCAAACTGGGGTCATAAATAGCTGCTTTGGAGTTTTTGCC
The DNA here is from genome assembly GCA_964017235.1 of Sabellastarte sp. h YS-2021. NCBI lineage: Eukaryota > Metazoa > Annelida > Polychaeta > Sabellida > Sabellidae > Sabellastarte > Sabellastarte sp. h YS-2021. The sequence goes on from OZ024932.1 coordinate 71,170,116, forward strand.
TTATATCTCCTTTATCGTTGCTTTTATAGCTTCAGCATGTATTAAGAGGTATTGGGAAAGATATATGTGGAGAATCTAAATAGCCGGTCAGTTTTATCCCCCGACCCCCCTTTATGGGTCAAACTGGGGTCATAAAATAGTTGCTTTGGAGTTTTGCCTTATATCTCCTTTATTGTTGCTTTTAGACCTTCAGAATGTATTAAGAGGTATTGGGAAAGCATATGTGGAGAGTCTAAATAGCCGGTCAGTTTTACCCCCCGACCCTCCCTTATGGGCCAAACTGGGGTCATAAATAGCTGCTTTGGAGTTTTTGCCATATATCTCCTTTATCGTTGCTTTTATAGCTTCAGAATGTATTAAGAGGTATTGGGAAAGCATACATTGCAGCTTTGTGCATTTTTAGCTTTACAGCGTGCTTATTAAAACCACAAAGCATTTTAAACTTTAAGGGATGCTTCGCTTTTGTTAGCAAAAGCATTCCTCTAGTTTGAATATTCGAGTCAGCTTACTTGAATATTTGACTTAGATAACTGGTATATTTCAGTTAGCTAACTTGTATATCCAAGATACAGTAACTGGTCCATTCAAGTTATTAACTTGAATATTCCAGTTATTAACTTGAATAATCAAAGTTACTGAATCATATCTGCAAGTAAGTAAATCATATATTTAAGTTAACTAATTCGTGTATTCAAGTTAACTAAATCATATATTCCAGTTATTAACTTGTATATTTAGGTTACTAACTCGTATATTCCAGTTATCTAACTTGTATATTCCAGTCTCTAACTTGTATATTGCAGTTACTAACTGACATTTTCATGTTAGTTAACTTGTATATTCAAATATTCAGGTTAGTTACTGGATTATTCAAGTTAGTAAATTGAAAATTTAAGGTACTGACTCATATATTCCAGTTACTGATTGTTGTATTCCAGTTATAACTTGTATATTCGAGTTAGTTAACTCGTATATTCAAGTTAGTTAACTTATATATTCTGGTTAGTTAATTTGTATATTCAAGTTAATTATTTAGAATATTCAAGTTAGTAACTAAAGTCATATATTCCAGTTAGTAACTTCAATATTTAAGTTAGTAACTAGTATATTCCAGTTACTAAATGGTATATTCAAGTTAGTTAACTGATATATTCCAGCTACCTAAGTTATGTATTGAAGTTAGTTAACTAGTATATTCAAGTTAGTAAAATATAAATAGTTCGGCAGTCCAGAGCTTCCGTACCTATGGAATGGTCTGAAGTATACTAGAAGTGCCTCATCTTTTTTATTACAAGTTTAAGACACTCCTTTTCAGGTGGTGTATCTAACTACAGCACACTTTTGTTCTTAGTGGATCTCTTGATGGGCAACCTCCTTCTGTCCATGAATTATGATCTTGACTTTGTCTGGGTACCTTAAAAAATTTCTATTATGAAAATAATTATCAAAAAAGTGTGAAAATAAAGAAAATTTGTAATAGCACCTCAAAACACTTCAGCAGTCCTCTCCATTTTGTACGTGCTGCTCATTTTGCACATGCAGTAGTATGTGTAACAAAAGACTTTTCTGTTATGAAGGTATTGTAACAAGAGTAAAAGTGACTGTCATTACGTAAAAAACACATTGCTTTCTTCCACCACTGACACAATCCATTTTGATAAGACATACTTTATAAGTTGAAATATTCACTAGGCTTTCATTTTAGCTAATCAGACTGGACAGTAAAACTTAAATTCTTAGGGAAATATAAAATCTCTATTTATCTCTCAAGTAGATTCCAGTGAATTTCTTAAAATGAAGGGCTAGTTTTTACTTTACTGGTACGAGATTTGGCCGATAATATAATTCCATGATGTTAGCAATTCCATCCTTTTATTACCCCACAGCCCTTAAGGGCTGTCGGGGTATGGTTTTCACCCATGGTGTCTGGATGGGCGGGCGGGTGGGGAAAAAGTTTGTCCGGGCCATATCTCGGAAACCGTAAGTTGTAGGAAGTTGATACTTGGTAGGGACATTGGTTAGGAGGTGTAGGTGTGCAATGTCATGGTGTGACCTTGATTTGATCTTTGACCTTGCCGTAGTGACCTTGAGTTTGAAAATCTTGCCCGGGCTATATCTCGGAAACCGTAAGGTGTAGGAAGTTGATACTTGGTAGGGACATTGGTTAGGAGGTGTAGGTGTGCAACGTCATGGTGTGACCTTGATTTGACCTTTGCCTTGTCATAGTGACCTTGACCTATAACATCTTGTCCGGGCTATATCTCGGAAACTGTAAGGTGTAGGAAGTTGATACTTGGTAGGGACATTGGCTAGGGGATGTAGGTGTGCAATGTCATGGTGTGACCTTGATTTGACCTTTGACCTTGCTGCAGTGACCTCGACCTATAAAATCTTGTCCGTGCTATATCTTGGAAACTGTAAGGTGTAGGAAGTTGATACTTGGTAGGGACATTGGTTATGAGGTGTAGGTGTGCAACGTCATGGTCTGACCTTGATTTGACCTTGCCATAGTGACCTTGAGTTTGAAAATCTTGTTCGGGCTATATCTCGGAAACCGTAAGGTGTAGGAAGTTGATACTTGGTAGGGACATTGGTTAGGGGGTGTAGGTGTGCAACGTCATGGTCTGACCTTGATTTGACCTTGCCATAGTGACCTTGAGTTTGAAAATCTTGTTCGGGCTATATCTCGGAAACCGTAAGGTGTAGGAAGTTGATACTTGGTAGGGACATTGGTTAGGGGGTGTAGGTGTGCAACGTCATGGTCTGACCTTGATTTGACCTTTGACCTTGTCATAGTGACCTTGACCTATAACATCTTGTCCGGGCTATATCTCGGAAACTGTAAGGTGTAGGAAGTTGATACTTGGTAGGCACATTGGCTAGGGGATGTAGGTGTGCAATGTCATGGTGTGACCTTGATTTGACCTTTGACCTTGCTGCAGTGACCTCGACCTATAAAATCTTGTCCGTGCTATATCTTGGAAACTGTAAGGTGTAGGAAGTTGATACTTGGTAGGGACATTGGTTAGGGGGTGTAGGTGTGCAACGTCATGGTGTGACCTTGATTTGACCTTTGACCTTGGCATAGTGACCTTGACCTATAACATCTTGTCCGGGCTATATCTCGGAAACTGTAAGGTGTAGGAAGTTGATACTTGGTAGGCACATTGGCTAGGGGATGTAGGTGTGCAATGTCATGGTGTGACCTTGATTTGACCTTTGACCTTGCTGCAGTGACCTCGACCTATAAAATCTTGTCCGTGCTATATCTTGGAAACTGTAAGGTGTAGGAAGTTGATACTTGGTAGGGACATTGGTTAGGAAGTGTAGGTGTGCAATGTCATGGTCTGACCTTGATTTGACCTTGCCGTAGTGACCTTGAGTTTGAAAATCTTGTCCGGGCTATATCTCGGAAACCGTAAGGTGTAGGAAGTTGATACTTGGTAGGGACATTGGTTAGGGGGTGTAGGTATGCAACGTCATGGTGTGACGTTGATTTGACCTTTGACCTTGCTGCAGTGACCTCGACCTATAAAATCTTGTCCGTGCTATATCTTGGAAACTGTAAGGTGTAGGAAGTTGATACTTGGTAGGGACATTGGTTAGGGGGTGTAGGTGTGCAATGTCATGTTCTGACCTTGATTTAACCTTTGACCTTGTCATAGTGACCTTGACCTATAAAATCTTGTCCGGGCTATATCTCGGAAACCGTAAGGTGTAGGAAGTTGACACTTGATAGGGACATTGGTTAGAATGTGTAGGTGTGCAACGTCATGGTCTGACCTTGATTTGACCTTGCCGTAGTGACCTTGAGTTTGAAAATCTTGTCCGGGCTATATCTCGGAAACCGTAAGGTGTAGGAAGTTGATGCGTGGTAGGGACATTGGTTAAGGGGTGTTGGTGTGCAACGTCATAGTCTGATCTTGATTTGACCTTTGACCTTGCCGTAGTGACTTTGACCTATAAAATCTTGTCCGGGCTATATCTCGGAAACCGTAAGGTGTAGGAAGTTGATACTTGGTAGGGACATTGGTTAGGGGGTGTAGGTGTGCAACGTCATGGTGTGACCTTGATTTGACCTTTGACCTTGTCATAGTGACCTTGACCTATAAAATCTTGTCCGGGCTATATCTCGGAAGCTGTAAGGTGTAGGAAGTTGATACTTGGTAGGGACATTGGTTAAGGGGTGTAGGTGTGCAACGTCATCGTCTGACCTTGATTTGACCTTGCTGTAGTGACCTTGACCTATAAAATCTTGTCTGGGCTATATCTCGGAAACCGTAAGGTGTAGGAAGTTGATACTTGGTAGGGACATTGGTTAGGGAGTGTGGGTGTGCAACGTCATGTTCTGACCAGGATTTCACCTTTGACCTTGCCATAGTGACCTTGACCTATAAAATCTTATCCGGGCTATATCTCGGAAACTGAGGTGTAGGAAGTTAATACTTACTAGAGACATTGGTTAGGGGGTGTAGGTATCCAATGTCATGGTCTGACCTTGATTTGACCTTTTACCTTGTTGTAGTGACCTTGACCTATAAAATCTTGTCCGGGCTATATCTTGGAAACCGTAAGGTGTAGGAAGTTGATGCTTGGTAGGGACATTGGTTTGGGGTTGTAGGTGTGCAGCATCATGGTGTGACCTTGATTTGACCTTTGACCTTGTTGTAGTGACCTTGACCTTTAAAATCTTATTGCACCTTTGGGTGATATTAGAATTCATAAAGAATTTTACTTTTACAACTTCCCATTGTAACAGAAGGAATTTCATCAAGTGAGCCACAGATTTTGCTCCAACACCACACATAAGCATTCATTGAATGTATTACCACTTCTATATGCATGGTAATATTCAAAACATCTAAACCATAATTCGGCCATGCCAGATGTAGATAAAGAGTGCATGCATTATCTTTCTCTTAGACATTATTTTCTCTATTCAGACATTGTTTGGACCTTTATATAACTGACAGTGCTCTGAATGTATCCTGAACTTTGTACTGATGGAGTAAGGGCATCTCTGATGCTATTTTTATTGTAGTGCACAGGAATGTTATTATGGGGTTAGGGGCTTAGTAATGCCCCCAATTTATAGTTCTGTTAATTTATTTTCATATTTCCTTGACAACTTCCTGCAATAGTCAAATATGGCAGAACCTGTACTGGTAAAGTAAAATTGCCCCAAATGAAGAATTAGTGAAATTTTCTTCTAGCTAAAGTTTCATACTAATACAGTATTCCATGTATCTAAACTGATGTTAAATGCAAATAAATCCAATAACACTGAATGGGGTGACTTAAAACAGGCTAGGAAGTTTGTTGAGTAGCTCTGATTTTGTGACAAGCAATAGTCAATGTTTTGGCCCTTAGGGAAATTGCAAGCTTAGCCAGTTCAGTGCATAACTTCATTCTGTTGTTTAATATGCACCTGGACTTTCTGCATGTCTGCTTCTGTGATCCAGTCATCCTACAGACTAAGCTTTTGTTTTGCTTGATCAGAATAATATTGTCACTTGCAGAAAAAGTCAGTCTGATATTGAATTTAGCAATAAACGTTTATCCTTGCACATGGTATTTAACTCAGCATTTCTGGACAATTAAAATGTAAAATCCTACATATTATGTTGGGTAGCATTAGTGAGAGCACTTAGTTAATATACTTTTGACCAGAATTAGAAAATATTATATTATTGCAAAGAGAGTCAGGAAATAGATGAACAAAGTTCATTGTCACAATGAAATTATGTTTCCTTTCAAAAGATCCCAGCATGTAACTTCAAAATTTAAACTTAAAATGTCAAACAAAATGAGACTATGTCACGTCCAGTTCTCTATAGAAATATTTTTACCACCATAATATTTATATTATTTTTTTAATTTCTATCAAAAGCAAGTTAAAAGAAAAATGTTTCATTTTGATTTTGACATTTTTTACTTATATGGTCATATTTCTTTTAAATAAGAGAACATGTGTGATTAAGTCTGGGTTAAATGTTTTCTTTTTCATTTATACTTTATTTTAATGTTTCAAATCTCAGATGACTTAGTTTGGCCTCATGGGACACAGGTCAAATTCCACTAGCAAACACTACTTGTAATGGCCTATGTAATGGGGTTTACCCTGGACAGTGATGTGACTTAAATGAGAAAACTGATGGTTAAAGGTTAGACAGGGAAATGAGATTTATTTCTTCAGTCAGGTGTGTGCGTGTCATGGTGAAATGTCCCGCTATCACTCCTACTGATATTGGGTTGTCCAATGCTCTCTTTTTACAAGGTTCCAACATGCAAGAAATACACACAGCTGAACCCACTCAAAGGGCTGTAATAAGGTGTTGTTTCCATAGCCCCTACTGTCAAACTGAATGACCATTGTCAATTTTAAAAATGTCACTGATTACAAGTGTTTTCTTAACCTGACCAAAACAGTTAATTGAGACACCTGTCCTAGTTTTAATGCCATATAGCAAAATAAATGTTGTTAAGACGGTAACCAGTAAATGATAATCAAATTATGAACTAAAATATCTGCATATTTTACTCTGTTTACTATGGCATGTTGATATCAAAATGTCCATCATTTCATACTGAGGTGATAGATAAAAAAATCCTCAAACTTCATTTTGAGATAAAAGAGTGATAGTTTCAGATGTAAAAATATTGAGGCTTTTATAATAAAGAAAAGTGTTGTGCAGAAACCATTAGTGTCAACAATGAAACTTGTTTTGAGGAAACATAAAAAAATAATTTACAGCAGATCAAGTTTTATTGACTGATTTTGTGTCCTACAGATATGTAGTTTTATAGAATCAATTCTTCTCTGAAATTAAAGATATTGTTGATGTATAACATTTAGTTGTTACATATATAGGCACTGTGCTAATACATTGTTTATATAAGTATTATATATGTATTAACATTTAAGGTAATGGAGTTATTGATTTTTGTCTTGTATGGCATTGATGTTGTGTTGATCTATTTATAGACTAGGGAAATCCTTCTAATAACCTCAGTGATTATATTAGTAGATTTGGGGAAACCCAATTACCAGTAGTCTCTATTCCTTGGTGGTTCTGGTAACAGATCTTAAATTCAAGTTAGTTCTGTAACTATCTGGAAGTTTCCATGCTTGTATATAAGCACTGTACACCTGACCACAGATGAACTTAGTATTCACTGGCTATAAGGAAGGCTATTGTGTCTTGGAATATAATATTCAAGTGGATATAAACTGCTTATGTTGTGAACTTTTGCTGGAGTGAACTTTCTACAGTGTCTGGATAGATTTGCTGTACTTTGGATAATACTGATTATATACAGTATATGATTCTACCAGAGAGTGGATTTACTGCATTTTGGACAATGTCCATATCTTGGAGAAGACAGTACAGTTGTGCAAACTCTCTGAATATCTCTATACAGACATTTTGTGTGATTGAATATCAAAAGGATAACAGGATAAGGACATTTTGTGTTATCAAACATTGCACAGATTACAGCATATAAATATCTGTGTGTTAGTGTGTATTTCCTGTTGCAACTTAAAGGCAACCGGTAATTGCTACTGCGCTTGCTCATGACCGTAACATAGTATACTGCGTTTTTGCCCTTGCACAATTAAAACAGAATATCTGTATTTATTTTTTCGCATTTGGCAGGTGATATGTATAACAGATATATATGTCCTCTACAACCTTGCAGACATTTGACCTTGAAGCTCTTAATTCAAGGTCATCCATGGAGTGCCAAAGTAACCCACATAGCGGACTTTAAAAGTGCCTATATCTCCCTTATTATTGGTCCTAGAGGTTTGCAATGTGATATGAACCTATAGGAAATCATGTGCTGCGAATCTTTTGATGTGGTCAGATTTGACCTTGGACCCCTCCTTCAAGGTCAAACGAGGATAACCAAACTTAAAAGTGCTTATAACTCGCTTATTATTGGTCCAAGACACTTGGGATGGTAAAGCAACCTATAAGAAATCATGAACTGGGAATCTTCTGGTATGGTCGGATTTGACCTTGGACCCCTCCTTCAAGGTCAAACGAGGATAAACAAACTTAAAAGTGCTTATAACTCGCTTATTATTGGTTCAAGACATTTGGGATGGTAAACCAACCTATAGGAAATCATAAGCTGGGAATCTTCTGGTGTGGTCGGATTTAACCTTGGGCCCCTCCTTTAAGGTCAAACGAGGATAGCCAAGCTTAAAAGTGCTTGTAACTCGCTTATTATTGGTCCTAGAGCTTTGGGGAAATCATGGCCTGGCAATCTTTTGATGTGGTCAGATTTGACCTTGGACCTCTACTTCAAGGTCATATGAGGATAGCCAAACATAAAAGTGCTTATAACTTGCTTATTATTGGTCCTTGAGGTTTGCAATGTGAAACCAACCCATAGGAAATCATGGGCTGGGAATCTTCTGAAGTGGTCAGATTTGACCTTGAGCCCCTCCTTCAAGGCCAAACAAGGACAGCCAAACTTAACAGGGTTTATAACTCGTTTATTATTGATCCTAGAGGTTTGCAATGTGAAACCAACTTGCAGAATATTGTGGGCTGGGAATCTTCTGATGTCAGATTTGACCTTGGGCCCCTCCTTCAAGGTCAAACGATGGTTCACTGGCTTTGGTGAGTTGTCTTTCCGGTGGATACAGATTTGCATCGGTTCTCCGATGCGTAGGTCTAGTTAATGTTGAAATGTGTAAGAATTAAGTTTTTTCTAAAAATCACTGCAGGGTAAAATTAAAATGGAAGTTTATGTTTATGTAACCTTTTAGTACCAGTACTATGTACTATTTTCTTGTACATTTCGTTAGCTAAAACCATGTCAGTTAATGTTATATTTTGTATGACAAGTCTTGAAATAGTATCTAATACATTTCATCCACAGAAAAATAGAAAAACTAATTTATATTCCTAACACATCAAATGAAACACACACAAGGACCAAACAGACTACATGCATAAGGTTTTATGATGTAATTTTACTGTCTTATCAACACTGTGACATCATAATAACCTTACCACATCAGGGAGAGAAAGTAGACATGTCATGATATGAAAATCTATGCATAAATTAAAAAAAATGTAAAGAGGCAATAATTTGGGGAATGTAACCAAGTTTAGGTTTAAATATGACAACACATTTTCGTCATATAGACATTTTAAAAAACAATCTGATTGTGACAACACAAAATTGGTGTTCATTATGTGGTTAACTGGTTAATGCTTGGTGTGGAATAAGTTAAAAATAATTTAGAGTACAATGTCTGAAGTCTGGCCAAAGCATGAGAAATTTGCCCCAAGGGATACCAAGCATAAAAGTTACGCAACAAGAAACAAATTTTATTGCGTTAATACATCCTATCCAATGGACAATTGCTTATCCGGTCGGCGCGGACCGGCCCGCCAAACGTCAGAAAAAGACGTCCTGTGTCTCCACCGGCTAGGCCGGCCCAGTACTGTGCACTCGCCAGATGGCGTGTCGTACTTCCTTCCTGTCTAGACAGAGTGACGTCATAGCATCTTTTTCGTTTGGCGCGTGGCTGTGCACAAGGAAATTTTTATTCTGCCAGATAATTTGATTTGTATAGCGGACATTTTATTTTAGTGATATTCTTTCTACATAATTATTTTGTATCAACATCATGGCTTCTCCTGGCCAGCGTAGAGGGAAATGTGGGCACGCCATGGCCCTTTTTGACACACATACACATTGTGCACGATGCAGAGAGAAGGGTAAGGGACAAGATTTCTGTGTTGAAAACCCCACTTCTGCGGATAAGTGTCCTATTTGCATCACTTTCACATCTGATCAACGCCTTCAACTTGCAACTCCTGCTTATAAAATCAAGAAGGAAAAACGCGAAGCTAAAGCAGCTGATTCTACTCCGTCTAAAGATGAAGAGCTTGTGGATCCGGCCAGTGTGGCCGTTATTGGGGCTGTAGATAATCAAGGAACTGTTAAGACTTCTGTTTCCGCCCCTCCACCAGATAAAAAGCCTAAAAAAGAAAGCAAGAAGGACACTAAGAAGGTGAAATCTCCCTCTAGTACGGCTTCTACCAGTCAACCGACCACTGATGATCGTTTTAATGATCTAGACAACAAATGGTCTGAACGCTTTAGTCGTTTAGAAGCCCTCATTTTGGCCAAGAGTTTTGAACCCTCTTTTACTTCAGATGTCAAAGTGGCTCCGTCCCACTCACCTCCACAGACACAGAATATCACTGAACCTTTCATCAGACCTTCAACCTCGCTTCCTGGATCTGGCTTCTCTGCTGAAAAGCATCAGCCGACCAGTAAAGCAATCACCAGCTCACAGACATCTTCAAATCAGTTTACTGGTACGGGCTTCTCTGCTACCAAGCATCAGCCGGCCAGTCAAACTAAGAGCAGCCGACCGGCTTCCACTGTTAAGTTTACTGGACAGGGCTCCTCTGCGACCTCGCATCAGCCTGCCAGTCAAACTAAATCCCACCGACCTAGCACTGTGGATTATGGTACCGACCATCAAGTCACTCACCGACCTCTTGCTACCGACCGGTCACTGTCCTCTGATCCGGCTGACACAGGTTCACCGGCTCTACATCAGACCAGACGGGATAGTGTATCTAGCCTGTCCTCAGAGGCTGCTAGCTTGTCAGACCAACCCCCTCTTGACTTGTACGCCGAAGAAGAAGGGGAACTCTCTGAGGACCCGGATCAGTCTGTCACCGACCAAGATCAGCCAGTGTCGGAGGAACAAAACTACAGAGACACCATGCAGGGCATACGTTCCTTTATGGCTTGGTCCAACATCCCTGAAATGGACAACCCTACCAGTACCTCTGATGATAACCCTTTCGCAGGGCCAAAGACTGCTCCTCCAGGCAAAGTATCAGTAAAAATGCCCACGGAAGATTGGTTGTGCCGCAAACTGGCCAAGTTAAACCTCACACTAGTGGAGGGCTACCCTACCCGTGGATCTGAGCCCGGTGGCTTAGCCAAAGATGTTTTCCTCAGGCTGGCTAAGTCGCAATCTAGATGGTACGGGCTACACACAGAACCTACAACCAACCCGTCTCAAGTTTCACACTGGTCTACCGACGCTTCAAAGCTAAACAGCAGCTATGGCCGGATAGCGAAGTACACAGGACTTTCTTCTACCCCACTAGCTTCTCGTAGAATCTCACAGGAGACCTTACGTAGGTGGGAGAGGTCAGCTAGGGAGGCATCCGTCATATGCAACCAGACTGCAAGTTTTAAATAGGTGCTTGTTTAAAGTACAACAGCAGATGAAAGATCAGTTAAAGGTTGTTAGATCAGAAAATAAAGGCAAGGGTTCCGCTAACTTCACTGCAGCAGCTGATGAACTGAATTATCTCATAGACTTTAATTCCAGCATATCTCAGGCTGCAGCAAAAGCCATGGAGCACTTATCAGACTTCGTCTTCGTGTCCATGGGAAACCTTACCCTTGTACGCAGGGATGCGTACCTCAGCCATCTCAGGACCGGAATCAAACCGGACACTTTGACAGCCTTGAGATCCGCACCTCTACACATTGCCACCCTCTTTCCTGAAGCTGTGGTCAAGCGGGCTGAAGAAGACATAGCCCAGTTTGAGTCTAAGGGCCACTCAACCTCTTCTCACAACAAAGGTCGGTACCATCCGTATGAAAGGCATGACAAGAAAGCAAGCTATAAAGATTCCAGGTCGGATAAACCAGCATGGAAGACAATTGGCAAGAGAAACTCCAAGAGAGGCAGAGGCCGTGCTTCCACCTACTCATCCCGACCGGCCAAGGGCCAGCAGTCATATAAATGACAATTACTCTCTAACACAAGCCAATGTAAGACTGCTGGCCCGGAGCCCACAGACACTAGAAACTTTAAATGTAAAACAGCCTGTTGTTTCTCATGTTCCTTCTGCGTCCGGGCACTCGCAAAAGAAAGAGTTAAGTCCCGGACAGGCAGAGTGTTACCCAAAGAATTGGTTATTAAAATCTGTGAAAAGTGTTTCTTGTGTCACTCAATTGTCTTGTGTCCCACTCAATTTGCTTGCAAAACACACAAACTCTAGTCAGAATATGTCAAGAACTAGGTTGGTTAGTGAACTTGGAAAAGTCGGAACTGGAGCCAAAACAAGTCTTCATATAAATGACAATTACTCTGTAACACAAGCCAATGTAAGACTGCTGGCCCGGAGCCCACAGACACTAGAAACTTTAAATGTAAAACAGCCTGTTGTTTCTCATGTTCCTTCTGCGTCCGGGCACTCGCAAAAGAAAGAGTTAAGTCCCGGACAGGCAGAGTGTTACCCAAAGAATTGGTTATTAAAATCTGTGAAAAGTGTTTCTTGTGTCCCACTCAATTTGCTTGCAAAACACACAAACTCTAGTCAGAATATGTCAAGAACTAGGTTGGTTAGTGAACTTGGAAAAGTCGGAACTGGAGCCAAAACAAGTCTTCATATAAATGACAATTACTCTGTAACACAAGCCAATGTAAGACTGCTGGCCCGGAGCCCACAGACACTAGAAACTTTAAATGTAAAACAGCCTGTTGTTTCTCATGTTCCTTCTGCGTCCGGGCACTCGCAAAAGAAAGAGTTAAGTCCCGGACAGGCAGAGTGTTACCCAAAGAATTGGTTATTAAAATCTGTGAAAAGTGTTTCTTGTGTCACTCAATTGTCTTGTGTCCAACTTGTAGAAAGTGTCAAAAATGCTGCCTTAAATCTTCCTGTAGGGGCAAGACTTCAAAACTTCTGGACAATGTGGTCACAAATGGGTGCCGGTCCCAAGGTAGTTCAAATCCTGAAACAGGGCTACACCCTTCCCTTCCAAAACCGGCCAAAACTGTCAAGGTTTCCCACAGTCGTAAGCAGCTATGCCAATCTTCACAGGAACAGCTACCTGTTAGAAGCATTGCAGCAGCTTATCGACAAAAATGCTGTAGAGCGGGTCCACAATCAAACCTCTCTAGGGTTTTTCAACCGGCTCTTTTTGGTTCCCAAACCGAACAACAAATGGAGGCCCATTTTAGACCTAAGCAAATTGAATCTCTTTCTCAAGACGGAGAAATTCAGAATGGAAACACCGGAAACCATCCGGACATCCCTCCAGCGGGGGGAGTGGGTAACATCTGTAGACTTCAAGGATGCCTACTTCCACATTCCCATACAGGAACAGTCCAGGAAATACCTCAGGTTCCATGTCCAAGGTCAGACATACCAATTCAAGGCTCTTCCCTTTGGCCTGGCCACAGCTCCCATGGAGTTCACAGTGGTAGCCAAGGAGGTGAAGTTGATGGCCGGTCAGAAGGGTATAAGGATCCACCAGTACCTAGACGACTGGTTGGTAAGGGCCAAATCCCACTCAATTTGCTTGCAAAACACACAAACTCTAGTCAGAATATGTCAAGAACTAGGTTGGTTAGTGAACTTGGAAAAGTCGGAACTGGAGCCAAAACAAGTCTTCAACTTTGTAGGTTACCAGTTCGACCTCAGATCCGGCCGGGTCAGACCGACCCCGGACCGGTGGCAAAGCCTTCAGGACAAAATAAAATCACTACTGAGTCTACCGGCCTGTCCGGTCCGGCAGTTCATGTCCTTAATAGGTCTACTAACGGCCACAGAGAAACAGGTTCATCTAGGCCGACTACACATGAGACCCATACAGTGGCATCTCAAAAACAATTGGAGAGTACCGGAATCCTTGGAGAAGATCATCCCTCTGCCCAGATCCCTGCACCCGCACTTACAGTGGTGGCTCAACAAAAGCAATGTGCTTCAAGGTCAACCATTACACCCCATAAAGCATGCTCTGCAAATGTTTACAGACGCATCAAAAGAAGGTTGGGGCGCTCATTTAAACGAGCTCACTGCAAGGGGTTCCTGGTCGGTTCCGGAAAGCAAACTGCACATAAATTACTTGGAACTGAAAGCAGTCTTTTTGGCTTTAAAAGAGTTCTAAGATCTCTGCACCGACAAAATAGTCCTAGTGGCCACAGACAATACAACAGTGGTGGCCTACATAAACAAAGAAGGAGGCATGAGGTCGGGTCCACTGTGTGCCCTTCTTTGGAGAATCTTGACTTGGTGTTCCCAAAGACAAGTGACTCTAAAAGCCCGACATATCCCAGGCCACCTAAATGTGATAGCAGACAAGCTATCCAGGCTGGGTCAGACCATCCAAACAGAGTGGTCCCTCCTTCCGGAAGTTTTTCAAGAATTATGCAATCAATGGCACCGGCCTCAAATAGACCTATTTGCCACGAGATTCAACCACAAACTACCTCAGTTTGTCTCTCCAGTACCGGACTCCCTGGCAGTAGCAGTGGATGCACTGACCCTGCCATGGGACGATCTGGATGCATACGCCTTCCCACCGACGGCCATATTGGGCAAAGTGGTGGAGAAGCTACTGGACTCCCCTTGCAAGAGACTCATTCTGATTGCCCCGGGTTGGCCCAACATGCCTTGGTTTTGGGACTTAGTGACCATGTCCAGTCAGGTCCCTCTCAGCCTGCCCAACCTGCCCAGACTGCTAACACAGCCCTTCAATCAGATCCCTCACAAAAATCTGACAAACCTAAATCTCCATGCCTGGCTCCTAGAGCCTCAAAAATCAAAGAACAGGGCTTCTCTGAGGCAGTGGCAGCAAGAATTGAGGCTCCTCAAAGAGGATCAACTAGATCAGTCTATGAGGCAAAGTGGACCATTTTTACAAAGTGGTGCGACGCTAATCAGGTGGACTTCAGGTCACCACCTGTAAATTCAGTGGCTGACTTCCTAATGCACCTCTTTGAGGACAAGAAGTTACAGCCCAGCACCATTGATGGATACAGGTCTGCCATTGCTGATAAACTGGGAAGCACAACAGTCAATATCAGCAAAGATGAAAATCTCACTCGTCTCTTGGAAAGTTTCCATCGAGATAGACCCAAAGGGCGGAGAGGGATTCCTTCCTGGAACCTTTCCTTGGTACTACACCAACTGACAAAGGCCCCTTTTGAGCCTCTCAGGGAAGCATCTTTGAAGCACCTTACCTTCAAAACTGTCTTCCTTTTAGCCCTAGGCTCGGGCAAAAGAAGGAGTGAGATCCATGCATGGCAGCACAAGAACATCAGACACCAGTCCGACTGGACTAAGGTGTCTTTGTTTCCATCCCCCAGCTTTCTTTCCAAGAACCAGCTGGCCAAAGAGGTCCGGAGAGTGTAGCCCCAGTGATCATACCAGCACTGGCTCCTACTCTGGATAAATCCCTCAAGTCTGACAGATCCCTTTGTCCGGTCAGAGCCTTGCGCTACTATTTGGACAGGACTTCAGACCTCAGGCAGCACAAAGAGTTAGTTTTTGTCTCCTTCAAGAAAGGTTTCGACAAAGACATCTCCCCTGCCACTATCTCCTCATGGATCAAACAAACTGTGATCCTATGCTATGAGCTCTCTGATCAGCGGGCCCACACCCTACATCAAGTCAAAGCTCATGATGTGAGGGCCTTTGCTGCCTCTAAGGCCTTCCAGTCTGGAGTCTCCTTAGAGCAGATCTTATCAGCCTGCCACTGGAAATCTCATAACACCTTCACCCAATTTTATCTGAAGGATGTGGCTTGGGCAGACTCAGAGCTCTATCACCTTGGTCCTGTGGTGGCTGCCCAGCAGATCCACCAACAGGCGAGGAATTAGAGGAGACCTGTGTATATGTAAATAGTACTACATCTCTGTATATATTGCACTTATATTCAAGCAAAAAAAAAAAAAAAAAAATTCTGGACGTACTTCCACTGGGAGGATTACCTCTATGGGACTGAACTCATCCCTCTCTTCCCCTACCTCAGAGCAGGTCTGCTAAAAAAAAGGGGGGGGGCAAGGTCGACTGACGGTTCAACCTCTTGTAACCGGGTGATGATATTCGACCATAGCCTAAAGGGTTACCGACCACAAGGTCTTCCCAGGCTTAAAAGAAATTGTTCATTATTCAACATGAGTTAACCTAGTCCCTAGTAACTTACCCGCCTACCAAGCGGTAGTTATTCAGCAATTGTCCATTGGATAGGATGTATTAACGCAATAAAATTGCAAATTTAAGAAGTAAATTAAATTTTTATAAGTTAATACCCTATCCAATGGACACACAAGACCCTCCCACCGACCCCGCTATCAGCTTACTAGTGGTCTAATAGGTTTAGACAACAAAAAAGATGCTATGACGTCACTCTATCTAGACAGGAAGGAAGTACGACACGCCATCTGGCGAGTGCACAGTACTGGGCCGGCCTAGCCGGGGGAGACACAGGACGTCTTTTTCTGACGTTTGGCGGGCCGGTCCGCGCCGACCGGATAAGCAATTGTCCATTGGATAGGGTATTAACTTATAAAAATTTAATTTACTTCTTAAATTTGCAAGTTTACTGGGATTGTGCAATAGATTAGATAAATGTCTCAAAAATCTCACAAAAATAGAGTTTTGGCAAATTTTGTAATAAATGTAATGAGTCAAAATAAAACAGTTATTAAATTAATCAGGTACCTTCAGTGAGTGAATTTAACATTTCTTATTCAATAACATGATGTTTACATTGTTTTTTTCATGCCCAATATAATTTAAACATTTTAAAGGCATTTGGTTGTAATGTGTACTCATAGGTTTCCCTTTGGTACCACAGCTGTTCCAAAAGACTGCCCATTAACAGCAATGTATCTAGTACTTAGATAGAAGTCAGAAACTATTAGTTAAACATCTTGTTGCAGAGCGCAATCTTCTTGACCATGGTGAAAACTATAACAATGACAAGATTGAAGTTGGGTTCGATATTGTGCAGTTAGTCTTTTCATTTTATGTTAGTACTTACAAGAGGTTGACATTTTGGTGGGGTAGAGTGGATTTTGATGGTTTTTTCTTTGTCTGAAATTTTGTTTGTTAGAATTATACATTGGTTGGTCAAATAATGTGGCTACACCTTTCAAGGTTCATCATGCAGTTACTCCAGTGAATTTTGTAGGGTAGAATTTGTGCTTTTCCTGTAACATTTTCTTTTGTAAAAGTTCATATTTCACTGCATATGGATGTCATTGTTTAAATCTTATTTCATTCATAAGTCAGTGAACCCGTTAGGTTACAGTTGTGTGTTTGATGTGCCTATTGTCTGATAAGGTTGTGCTGGAAAGAAATTAACTTAAGCCGTACCTGTTTCTCAGAGTATATCCATCATTGTCTCTTCATTGATCCTGCTTCTCCCTACTGTTGACCTTTCTTCTTGTCCCCAACTTTTGAAATTATTCTTGACTGTTGCCAGTTAGAGTGTGCTTTATAATGGAGATTAAGTGTTCTAAAAGTTTGTTATAACTGGCACATTATCTGTGCAGACGTTTATAATGTTAATTCACATGGCTTGTTTAAGTATGCATTGATTTTTTTCTAATGTATATTTATAATCGACACAATATCTCTTTGTTCATCAGGACCCAAC
Source organism: Sabellastarte sp. h YS-2021 (assembly GCA_964017235.1). NCBI lineage: Eukaryota > Metazoa > Annelida > Polychaeta > Sabellida > Sabellidae > Sabellastarte > Sabellastarte sp. h YS-2021. Next base: position 71,187,570 of record OZ024932.1, read on the forward strand.
ATGCAAAATTACCCATCCCAACTGTACAAGTACAGCCCAGGCAATAGTGAGTAGTAACTCACATTCCCTTAACTAAAAGACAGAGGCTCAAAGGTGACCACTTATCAATGTCCCTGAGGTTCTTTAGCCTGCCACTGTTGATAGGACCCACTGATAGAAGACCACCATTTTAAGTGATCAGAGCCACTATAAATTGGTCTGTGCTTGGGTTTGAACAGATGTCCTGTGTGTTCCTAGACGAGTGTGTTACCCACTAGGCCACAGTGACACTTCATGATGATATGAATATGAGGTGGTATGATATATTTGATTAGAAAAATAGTAAATTTTGAGCTGGTATGACATGTGTTAGACTGACAGAACAAAAGATATTTACAATGTCTTTTGAAGAATTCTCAAACCTTAGTCGGATCATGAGATTCCAGCAGATACTACACACCTTTCACAACCTCTAAAATAATAAGAAATTTATAATTTGTGAGTCCATTTTCAAATTTTTTCAGCATTCGACAGTTTACAGAGATCTCATATGGGAGTGTGTTGTTTTATGAGTTTTATTGGATGTCTGCAGGCCTTCTGAGTTATCTCAGCCAATATGTTACGGTACTCGGGCAGACAAGTGGTTGTGCCTCTTTCATTGGGATTTATGCAAATTTTTCAAAGAAAATGTTAAGTTGTGCACAATGTTGTCTTTGTTCCAAATAGTTTTAAATTTGCTGTATCATCTCTTTCAGTTGTTGACCATGGATCCCAAACAGAGGTTATGCAACATCCACCAATTACAGAGACATCCCTACTTCAGTGAAATGGACTTTGATGCAGTTCTGCAGAGGAAGTTAAAGCCCAGATTTATACCCTCAGTAAGTATAGTAAAGGTGATGAGGTGAAGTTGCCTGTAGTAAACACTGGTTGAGATCCAGTCCCAAATTTATAGAGTCACAGGGACCAGACATGACATTAGAAAACTGAAGTACTGTCCTTCAATTCTCTCTTCCCCCAGCTGTGAGCTGGTTTGACTGAAAACAAGCATGGCTTGTATTAATACAAAAAAGGGTGCAAGGGAATATTAATCATTTGCAATTTAGAATAACATAACTCCAAAACAGCTTTCATTCCACTCCCTTGTGAACAGTAAAATTTTAAAATTAAATTTTTTCATTTATTTGATTTCATCTCTTGGTTGAACATTATAATTTAGTACATTTTGGTTCAGTGTCACCTTAAGCTTTAATGATAATAAAATTCCATTTTAAAAGAGAACACAAAAAATAAATTAGATAATATGTCTTATGTTGAGGAATGCCCCCATTAACATCTGGAGTAATTAATTAAGACCTGCCAGTCATAACAGTTGTTTACTGTCTTAGTGGAATAATAATATAAATAGATTTTGTAATTAAGAATGATTGCAGAAATTCTCTACTGATTTTCTAGGCATAATTTTTTTTTTTTTTTTGCATACCAAATTTTAATTAATGTCATTACCAATAGACTAAAACATACACCAAATTTTAAAATAACTCAAAAACCTTCAACTTTGAATAGTAAAATTAAAACCCATAAATTGATCCAAAACATGATGAATACTTGAACTATTAAGCAAATTATGTCAACATTAACATTGGTTGAATTTTTATGGTCCACTTGATTTTTGTTTAAACACTGAGTTATGTTGAATACATTAGTAGCTAGAGATGACAAAAATTACAGATTTTAAGGATGAATATTGCACTTTCCAGTACTGGAAATCTTTCCTGTCTTCATGTACACTCTTACCTACTGAGACTGGTTACATGTAAAGGCTATGTCACACAGAGTAAACCTTATGGCATAGAAATATGAAGGTTCTGTGTGACATTTTGTAATTTCCATGTCATTATTGTCATTTATTGATCATAACTGCAGGTTTATGTTACAACCATTGCAATATTGTCAGTGGTTTTGTCTGTTACAGAGAGTAATGCTCTTTCAGTGTCCGTTTGAAAAGGTGAGACATGAAAAAAATTACTTTCTCAATATTATATCTGTTGTTATATGAACTAATAGTATGTAATATGTTGAAAGTGATGATACACCTAAACACCACTTAAATGCAAGCTAATCTCTATAACTGGAAATCTGGCACTGTAGTTGTCTCAATGTGCTTTATCTGTGTGTATTATTATTTTGTATTTTGAAACTCCCAAGAAATAAAAAAAATATTTGTTGTTGTAGAGTTCTGCACCTTTTATTTAAGCCAGATATCGAGATCAAACTTGCACATATTTTTGCAAGTTGACAGAGATAAAGTGTGCCGTGTGTTATGATGCAATAGACTCTATATAACTAGTGTATCCATAGGGTTTAGTTCTAGATATGGCTAATTTGCACTTTGAACGTTGAAGTTTCTGATATTGTAACTTCCAAAACCGTCGAATAATAAAATTATGGAATGAAATTGATAATTTTATAAAAAATGAAAATTCACTATATTCCTTCAAAGCCTTATTGTACAAAAGAAAATATTTGAGTAATCTAAAGCAGTTAAAGTTTAGGAAAAGATTGTTTTGTATCAGCGATAGATATTGGAATGTGATACATTCCAAAACGCGAATGAGCTGTAGCCCTCTTAAAGAACATCTTGCTAACAGTTTACATGTTATTCAAAACTCAACTTGTGACTATGGCCTTTAGGTAGAAAATAACACTCATTTGCTTTTAGAATGCAGACTATTTACTCAACACAGGCAATCAATGCTCAGCAAGTTGCAAGATTTACCAACGATTACCACTGACCTTCTTTTATATGGCGATGTTAATTTGACATTTGAACAAAACAAGGTCGTTTTTAAGGTGGTCCAAGAATTTTTAAAGAACTTGGGATGGTTATCATAGTTTTACTCTAGCCACATAACCACACCTTCATCATTTTTATCTGATCATATTCTTTTGTAAATAGTTCTTGCTGCAAGCTAATTGCTTCAATAAAAATATTGTGTATAAAAACTTGTTCCATTTGACTTAAACAGGTTCTAGTCTACTGTACAAATGTAGCAATCTTAAAGACTTTAGTTTTGTTTCCATAGAAGGACCACCTAAACTGTGATCCAACTTACGAGTTAGAGGAGATGATCATTGAAGCCAAACCGCTCCACAAAAAGAAGAAACGACTGGCTAAACAGTACTCCAAGAGACAGAGGTCCCACAGTCAAGGCTCTGTAAGTAGTGCAGGGATTGAGTACATTATAATTATTGAGATGAAACTTTACTTTGTATATTGATTAATATTTAAATATCGTTTCACAACATAAATGCATCATTTAACAGTTTACTAATAACTCGTACAAAAATATGCAAATCAAGAAAGATCATAAAATTAAGACAAGACTGCTGTACAAGTAATCAAAATATAACATCTCAGAATAAATTTTCTAGCATATGAGCATTGATGATGGAAATATAAAGTTGTTGTAAAACACAATAGAGAGTTTAAGATACACGTTTTGGAAATTACGTGTACTGCAAAATCTATAAGTATACGTAGACGTTCCCGTATGTCTTTTCTGGTTTAAGATACAAGTACTACGTGATGTCATGCCCCCCCTCCCCATTTGGTTATTTATGCTTGGAAACGGAGTGAATTTCACTGCAAGGAATGTGTGGTAGAGGGATGGACTGTTTTTTACTTCATCATGCATTATGATTCAATGTAATGTAAACTTTCTCAATAATTGCTGTGCTTGTAAAATAAAATAATAAAGATTAGCAACAGAAAAGGCCAAAATATATTTAAACTATTTAATTTAAAGTTGTTTTGTTTTTTTAAACTTCCCACAAAGGTAAATACAATATATACAGCATGATAAGGAAGAGTCCGTCCCTAATCTGTTGCATATGGCAAAAGCTACAGGCTTTTTCAAAACAGTGTTATCAAGTACATTTTTTGTCTAAAACTACATTTTAGCAACATAAATATAATGTAAGATACTTGAATATATTATTGCTTAACAGCTGATTATAGAAAATGAAGATTTAATAGTATAAAGTTTAGATAAACCCTCACGTTTTGTCCTTACTTGTAGAACTGTTTCTTCACGTTGTCTACTTGTAGCTTGACGTACGGAGTTTGATAAAAACGCCAAAGATGACGTCATACGTTCTCTTTGCAGTACACGTCTCGACGTGTACTTGTATCTTAAACTCTCTAGTATTATTTGGAAAATACTGACCCAATAGTTATTAGAAACATTGTAGAATTTAAGACTTTGGATTCAGTATTAAATCAATAAATATCAATATTGAGATATCGATATATGATCTCTTGTCTCACTGTGAGTTATTGACTTTTTACAAATATTAGTCATTGGTGGGTCACCTTTTATACATTTCCAACAGTGTATAAAATGTCTATGGTAGACATCAATAAGTATTTTTTTAGTTTTAAGAATTCAACTCATTTATTTCAATTGGGTGAGTATGTTTTAGCCAGTGGTTTCAGATGGAAGGATACACAGACTTTCACATTTATTATATAGATGGAATATCAGGGCATAAAAGTCAGAATGAGATAGAAGTTATTCCATATCAGTGACTACTGGTTCAGAGAGAGGGATCTTCATTAACTTAATGCATGGATCAAATATGTGAGGTTAAGAAGAGCCAATCATGGGGAGTCCGTAAGCTAATCATATTCAGTAATAACTGTGTATCAATTTGAAACTCCAGTATCCTCAAGATTTGATTCCAGTTTTAGTGAACATCCTCTTATAACTATAACAATACAGACATTTAATGGTGTTTAGACTTCAGATCTAGTTTCATGTTTTGTAAATTACATACAAAGACTGTCAGTGCACTTTTAATATAAAATCACCTCTGCACAGACAATGAGAGTGGGGTTATGGTGTGATAGATGGATTCACATACCAGAAAGGCTATTTTGAATATTTTGAATCAATTTTCGTGCATTTTCCAAACACACAGTCAAAACAATGTAAATATGCCAGCTACCTTAGCTTCTCACTTGACAGGAAAATGACAGAATTAAATGAAACTCATGCAAATACTGACAGATCTCAAATTATTCTTAAAAGAATTATATCCCAGTGATTGAAGCTTAACACCTGCCACCTTTTATTTTTAAAAAAAAAACTTTTTTGATGCAAACATTTCATTAGAGGAAGCAGCAGAATGCCATTTATTATGAAGTAATTAAGCGTCCCACAAGGGACGCTTGTTTGTGTATGGGAGAGCTTCAGGCTCCGCCGGCTCCGCATTTTGTTTTCCTTATAACTCTGTAACCGTTAGGCGGATTCTTTTCAAATTTGGCAGGTTTAGGCAGTAGCCTTGGGGAATTTTTTTGAATATGCTGCAGTGACATTTCAACCAATCAGAGAGGTCACATGACCAAAAATGTCTTTTTTCGATGGGGAAGCTTGTCCGGATGATAACTTGAAAGGAATTTTATCAATTCACCTGAAACTTGGCAAATACATTCATTCTATTAAAATCTGGAAATCAGTAGATTTTGGCATTGATTGGTCAAGAAATGGCCGAGTAATTAATGATTAATTAATCATTACGAATTTTCCAAATAAGGAAAACACAAAAATGGTTATATCTCGAAAACCGTGCTAGATAGAGCGATTTCGACGAAATTTTTGACCCGCAGGGTAACTCTGCGGAGTACTTTTCCCAATTTTCAAAAAATTTTTGTCTCGCCAAAAATGGCGGCCATTTTGAATTTTCGAAATTTTCGCAAAAATTGCAAAACACAAAAATGCTTATATCTCGAAAACTGTGCTAGATAGAGCGATTTCGACGAAATTTTTGACCCGCAGCGTATCTCTATGGAGTAGTTATCCCAATTTTCAAAAAATTTTTCTCTCGCCAAAAATTATGAGGCGGCCATTTTGAATTTTCAAAATTTGCGCAAAAATTGCAAAACATAAAAATGCTTATATCTCGAAAACCCTGCTAGATAGAGTGATTTCGACGAAATTTTTGACCCACAGGGTATATCTGCAGAGTAGCCATGCCAATTTTCAAAAAAATTTTGTCTCGCCAAAAATGGCGGCCATTTTGAATTTTCGAATTTTTCGCAAAAATTGCAAAACATAAAAATGCTTATATCTCAAAAACCCTGCTAGATAGAGCGATTTCGACGAAATTTTTGACCCACAGGGTATCTCTGCAGAGTAGCCATGCCAATTTTCAAACAAAAAATTTCTCACAAAAAATGGCGGCCATTTTGAATTTTCGAATTTTTCGCAAAATTGCAAAACACAAAAATGCTTATATCTCGAAAACCGTGCTAGATAGAGCGATTTCGACGAATTTTTTGACCCGCAGGGTATCTCTGCAGAGTAGCCATGCCAATTTTCAAAAAAATTTTGTGTTGCCAAAAATGCCGGCCATTTTGAATTTTCGAATTTTTGCGCAAAAATTGCAAAACACAAAAATGCTAATATTTCGAAAACCGTGCTACATAGAGCGATTTCGACGAAATTTTTTATCTTCAGGGTATCTCTGCAGAGCAGCTAACCCAAAGAGCTTTCACTTGGTGAAGTTTCAGACCCATAGCTAAATGCTCACCTACTCAAAAAGAGTAAATGCGAATTACCTCTAAAAGTATTGCAGATGGCCAATTTTTCTCAAATAACTCATTCACCTACTTTTGGAAGAGCTTTCACATGGTGAAGTTTCAGACCCATAGCCAATTACTCACCTACTCAAAATGAGTAAATGCGAATTATCTCTAAAAGTATTGCAGATAGCCAATTTTTCTCAAATAACTCATTCACCTACTTTTGGGAGAGCTTTCACATGGTGAAGTTTCAGACCCATAGCTAATTGTATCCCCGACGCGAAGCGGGGATACTATGGATTCATCATCGTCGTCGTCCGCGCCCTCGTCCGCGTCCGCGTCCGCAGAGATTTCTTGTTAGCGACCTACAGTCCACATTTCTTTCCGGATTTCTTTCATATTTGGCAGGTGACTTGATATGGTAGAGGACTCGCCACCCTATCTTTTTGGTAGGCTTTATGTCTAAATTAGGCCTGTGGTAGACAAAAATGTCTAAAATGTGGAATATTGCTTGTTAGCGACCTACAGTCCACATTTCTTTCCAGATTTCTTTCATATTTGGCAGGTGGCTTGGTATGCTAGAGGACTCGCCACCCTATCTTTTTGGTAGGCTTTATGTCTAAATTAGGCCTGTGGTAGACAAAAATGTCTAAAATGCATTAAAAGTCATGAAATCATGCACTAAATCACTTATAACTTGAAAAGTGTTGCATTTAGAGCATTTTGTTAAAATATGTTATTCAGATACTTTTTTCATAGCTACAACATGGTGAGTAACTTGGGTGTCTGTCTCAATCGCTAAGTGAGTAATAGCTACTTTTGGGCTTTTCAGTAACTTCCATCATGAGTAAAATCAATTGTAACTTGAAAACTATTGCATTTACAGAATTTTGTATAAATATGTTATTCAGCTACTTTTATGTCAGCTATAACATAGTAAAATTTCAGACATGTAGCTCATGGCATAGCTGAGTAATAGCTACTTTTAGGTTATCACTGTTGAGTAAATTACTTATAACTTCAAAAGTATTACATTTAGAGTATTTTGTTTCAATATGTTATTGACCTATTTCGGAGTCAGCTATAACATAGTGAAGTTCCAGACCTGTGGCTCATTGCATAGCTGAGTAATAGCTACTTTGAAGTTCACACTGTTGAGTAAATCAGTTGTAATTGGAAAAGTATTGCATTTACAGAAATTTGTGTAAATATGTTATTCAGCTACTTTTGGGTCAGCTATAACATAGTGAAATTACAGACCTGTAGCTCATGGCACAACTGAGCAATAGCTATTTTCAGGTACTGACTGTTGAGTAAATGACTTGTAACTTGAAAAATAGTGCATTTGGAGTATTTTGTTAAAATATGTTGTTCGCCTACTTTTGGGTCAGCTATAACGTCGTGAAATTACAGACTTATAGCTCATGGCATAGCTGAGCAATAGCTATTTTCAGGTTGTCACTATTGAGTAAATCAGTTGTAACTTGAAAACTATTGCATTTACAGTATTTTGCTTAAATATGTTGTTCACCTAATTTTGGGTCAGCTATAACATAGAAAAAATTCAGACATGTAGCTCATTGCATAGCTGAGTAATAGCTACTTTGACGTTATCACTGTTGAGTAAATCAGTTATAACGTGAAAACTATTACATTTACAGTATTTTGTTTAAATATGTTATTCACATAATTTTTGGTCAGCTATATCAGAGTGAAATTGCAGACCTCTGTGTCATGGCATAGCTTACCAATATCTACTTTCAGGTTCTCACTGTTGAGTAAATCATTGTATCCACTGGATAGCCGTAGTGTGTAGAGAGATTTCACCATTACCGCTCTAACAAAAAAAAATATTATAGCTAGCCTTCTCAAGTTTGCAAAGTATATTACAGGGTGCACCACAGTACTCTATTGGTAGGCTTTATGTCTAAATTAGGCCTGTGGCTAAATTACTTACCTACTAAAAATGAGTAATTCTGCATTTTCTCTAAAAGTATTGCAGATAGCAAATTTTTCTTAAATAACTCATTCACCTACTTTTGGGAGAGCTTTCACATGCTGAAGTTCCAGACCTGTAGGTAATTACTCACCTACTGAAAATGAGTAAATGCGAATTATCTCTAAAAGTATTGCAGATAGCCAATTTTTGTCAAATAACTCCTTCACCTACTTTTGGGAGAGCTTTCACATGCTGAAGTTTCAGACCCGTAGGTAATTACTCACCTACTCAAAATGAGTAAATGCAAATTATCTCTAAAAGTATTGCAGATAGCCAATTTTTGTCAAATAACTCCTTCACCTACTTTTGGGAGAGCTTTCACTTGGTGAAGTTTCAGACCTGTAGGTAATTACTCACCTACTGAAAATGAGTAAATGCAAATTATCTCTAAAAGTATTGCAGATAGCCAATTTTTGTCAAATAACTCCTTCACCTACTTTTGGGAGAGCTTTCACTTGGTGAAGTTTCAGACCTGTAGGTAATTACTCACCTACTGAAAATGAGTTAATGCAAATTATCTCTAAAAGTATTCCAGATAGCCAATTTTTGTCAAATAACTCCTTCACCTACTTTTGGGAGACCTTTCACTTGGTGAAGTTTCAGACCTGTAGCTAATTATTCACCTACCCAAAATGAGTAAATGCTAATTATCTATAAAAGTATTGCAGATATCCAATTTTTTATCAAATAACTCATTCATCTACTTTTGGGAGAGCTTTCACATGGTGAAGTTCCAGACCCGTAGGTAATTACTCGCCTACTGAAAATGAGTAAATTCGAATTATCTCTAAAAGTATTGTAGATAGCCAATTTTTCTCAAATAACTCATTCGCCTACTTTTGAGAGAGCTTTCACTTGGTGAAGTTTCAGACCCGTAGCTAATTATTCATCTACTCAAAATGAGTAAATGCGAATTATCTCTACAAGTATTGCAGATAGCCAGTATTTCACAAATAACTCATTAATATGAAAACAACTTAGAGGAAGTCATGGGCTGCAAATCTTTTCATGTGGTCAGATTTCACCTTGGGCCCCTCCTGCTTATTATTGGTCCTAGAGGTTTGCAATGTGAAAACGACTTATAGGAAATCATGGACTGCGAATCTTTTGATGTGGTCAGACTTCACCTTGGGCCCCTGCTACAGGGTCAAATAAGGGTAGCCAAACTTAAAAGTGCTTTCAGCTTGCTTATTAACGAAAAATGCTTTTTATCTTCTAAACTATGTTAGTTGGCCTTTGTCGGTGGATACATCCAGCATCTGGCCACAGATGCGTCCTATTTCTAGTTATTTACCTACTCAAAATGAGTAAATGCTAATTATCTGTAAAAGTATTGCGGATACCCAATTTTTATCAAATAACTCGTTCATCTACTTGTGGGAGAGCTTTCACATGGTGAAGTTTCAGACCCATAGCTAATTACTCACCTACTCAAAATGAGTAAATGCGAATTATCTCTAAAAGTATTGCAGATAGCCAATTTTTCTCAAATAACTCATTCACCTACTTTTGGGAGAGCTTTCACTTGGTGAAGTTTCAGACCCATAGCTAATTACTCACCTACTCAAAATGAGTAAATGCGAATTATCTCTAAAAGTATTGCAGATAGCCAATTTTTCTCAAATAACTCATTCACCTACTTTTGGGAGAGCTTTCACTTGGTGAAGTTTCAGACCCATAGCTAATTACTCACCTACTCAAAATGAGTAAATGCGAATTATCTCTAAAAGTATTGCAGATAGCCAATTTTTGTCAAATTAATCATTCACCTACTTTTGGGAGAGCTTTCACTTGGTGAAGTTTCAGACCCATAGCTAATTACTCACCTACTCAAAATGAGTAAATGCGAATTATCTCTAGAAGTATTGCAGATAGCCAATTTTTCTCAAATAACTCATTCACCTACTTTTGGCAGAGCTTTCACTTGGTGAAGTTTCAGACCCATAGCTAATTACTCACCTACTCAAAATGAGGAAATGCGAATTATCTCTAAAAGAATTGCAGATAGCCAATTTTTCTCAAATAACTCATTCACCTACTTTTGGCAGAGCTTTCACTTGGTGAAGTTTCAGACCCATAGCTAATTACTCACCTACTCAAAATGAGTAAATGCGAATTATCTCTAAAAGTATTGCAGATAGCCAATTTTTCTCAAATAACTCATTCACCTACTTTTGGGAGACCTTTCACTCTGTGAAGTTTCAGACCCATAGCTAATTACTCACCTACTCAAAATGAGTAAATGCGAATTATCTCTAAAAGTATTGCAGATAGCCAATTTTTCTCAAATTAATCATTCACCTACTTTTGGGAGAGCTTTCACTTGATGAAGTTTCAGACCCATAGCTAATTACTCACCTACTCAAAATGAGTAAATGCGAATTATCTGTAAAAGTATTGCAGATAGCCAATTTTTCTCAAATAACTCCTTCACCTACTTTTGGGAGAGCTTTCACTTGGTGAAGTTTCAGACCCATAGCTAATTACTCACCTACTCAAAATGAGTAAATGCGAATTATCTCTAAAAGTATTGCAGATAGCCAATTTTTCTCAAATTAATCATTCACCTACTTTTGGGAGAGCTTTCACTTGGTGAAGTTTCAGACCCATAGCTAATTACTCGTCTACTCAAAATGAGTAAATGCTAATTATCTCTAAAAGTATTGCAGATAGCCAATTTTTCTCAAATAACTCATTCACCTACTTTTGGGAGAGCTTTCACTCTGTGAAGTTTCAGACCCATAGCTATTTATTCACCTACTCAAAATGAGTAAATGCTAATTATCTGTAAAAGTATTGCGGATACCCAATTTTTATCAAATACTCATTGATCTACTTGTGGGAGAGCTTTCACATGGTGAAGTTTCAGACCCATAGCTAATTGCGCACCTACTCAAAATGAGTAAATGTGAATTATCTCTAAAAGTATTGCAGATAGCCAATTTTTCTCAAATAACTCATTCACCTACTTTTGGGAGAGCTTTCACTTGGTGAAGTTTCAGACCCATAGATAATTATTCACCTACTCAAAATGAGTAAATGTGAATTATCTCTTAATAGTATTGCAGATAGCCAATTTTTCTCAAATAACTCATTCACCTACTTTTGGAAGACCTTTCACAAACGAAAATGAAAAATTGTGAATATCTCGGAAAAGCTATTTCTTCTGCTTTAATGCTCGGCGGGAGATACACACCATGGCAGTGGTCTTGACAAAAATTTTTGTCTCCCCAAAAATGGTGGCCATTTTGAATTTTCAAAGTTTTTGCAAAACACAAAAATGCTTATATCTCGAAAACCGTGCTATATGGAGCGAACTCAACAAAATTTTGGACCTGCTGGGTATCTCTGCAGAGTAGCCATGCCAATTTTCAAAATATTTTTGTCTCGCCAAATATAGCGGACATTTTTAATTTTTTTATTTTTTGCAAAACACAAAAATGCTTATATCTTGAAAACCGTGCTAGATAGAGCAGACTGCGCTGACTTTGGTTGCCACAACAGTATAAGGCTAGAAACGAAGCATTTTCTTAATACTTTAGCACTCACCTTTATATCCTTTTCGGGACGCTTTGTTTTTGCTATGCAAAAACATTATCTTTTTTTTTTGCGAATGATCCTCTAGTTTACTTTTAATTAGCAGTGGCTTCCTATACCTTATGTAGAGATCAGTAAGTAGTTCATTCACTGTTTAAATATGCAACCATGCGAAAGCAGTCTGCAATTTATGTGTCAATATCAGTGGCAGTGATGTAATTTTTACCCCACAGCCCTTAAGGGCTGTCGGGGTTTTGTTTTCACCCATGGTGTCCGGATGGGTGGGGGGGGGAAAAAGTTGGTCCATGCTGTATCTCAGAAACCGTAAGGTGTAGTAGATACTTGGTAGGGACATTGGTTAGGGGGTGACCTTGACCTATAAAATCTTGTCCGGGCTATATCTTGGAAACCGTGAGGTGTAGGAAGTTGATACTTACTACGGACATTGGTTAGGGGGTGTAGGTGTGCAACGTTATGGTCTGACCTTGATTTGACCTTTGACCTTGCCATAGTGACGTTGACCTATAAAATCTTGTCCGGGCTATATCTCAGAAACCGTAAGGTGTAGGAAGTTGATGCTTGATAGGCACATTGGTTAGGGGTTGTAGTTGTGCAGCATCATGGTGTGACCTTGATTTGACCTTTGACCTTGTCGTAGTGACCTTGACTTTTAAAATCTTGTTGCACTTTTGGGTCTGCCTTTTGATGCAGATTAAGCACTGTTAAAGTCATATTAGAATTCATTAAAAATTTTACTTTTACAACTTCCCATTGTAACAGATGGATTTTCATCAAGTAAGCCGCTGTTTTTGCTCCAACACCACACATAAGCATTCATTGAATGTATTACCACTTCTGTATGCATGGTAATATTCAAAACATCTAAACCATAAATCGGCCATGCCAGATGTAGATAAAGAGTGTTGTAATGTTTAGTTTGCTGATTGATGCTGTCATCTTGTTATTGAAATGTCTTGTTTAAATACTTCATCTTTACATGCATTATCTTTCTCTTAGACATTATTTTCTCTATTTAAACATTGTTTGGACCTTTATATAACTGACAGTGCTCCAAAAGTATCCTGAACTTTGTACTGATACAGTACTTCTATATCTCATGGTATTAAAAATATTTCCCTAGGCTGTGGGGTACGGGCATCTCTGATGCTATTTCTTATATATATATTTATTACAGTTAAACAGACTTTTAGATGTGATGATTTTATGAGGATCTATTAACAAGTAAGGTTAAAAACATTGCCTTCACATTTTATATGGCCTGATTTAGAAGAGAAGAAATTAATGTCTGACAATTTTTTTTCCTATTTAATGAAGGAAATTGCTGTGTAACCATAAAGTTTATGGAAAAACATCAAATCATTAACTATTAACACAAACGTCACTAGTTTGGTGTTTTTGATGGTCTTGATATTTCTGTTTTCATTTCTTTTATTCATTGGCTAGATGAAAAACAGAGCAAAGATTGGTAAAGCAATGACAAAAGAAATTCAACAAAAGTGTAATTTAAACCCACATTCCATTAGATGGAATCTTCTAAAGTTACACCTGCTTCTCCTCCATTCTTCTTCTGACATAAAAAAGCAAAGTGACCTAGGCTCAGTGAAACAGGACAGAAAGTGGATAATTGTGTTAATTAACTTAATTTCCCACCTTTCTTCAGCTACCTTACCTAAGCAAATCAGTGCAGTGGAGATATACAGTGAATTTCGTACCATATAGAACTCTGATATGAAGTAGTATTTTTTATAAGTATAGGTAAATAATAGGGATTGTTTTTAGAAAGATTCTAAACATAAACTCATCTTAAAACTCATTCATACCTCATTTTTAGGAGTTTATGCCTAAACTCAAGATTTTCACAATATAGAAGATACTTGAGCTCACCTTAAAACTGGTATTTAGACTCATTTTGTAAGTTTCTGCTTAAACTCTAAGGGAACAGTTATCTTTTCCTTTGTTGTGGTTGTTACATGTGTATAATAGGAAAAATTCCTGCATGACATTTACAGAAAAAATATATATCATGAATGAAGATAGGAATATTGTAAGAGTGCATAGCTCTCTAGTGTTATGTTGTTAATCTTCATGAGTGATATATTTTTTCTGTATGTGTCTAATGAGGGATGTTTTAATTTTATTATCCACCATTTTGTAAGTTTTATGACCTATATAAATACATATTTAAAGAAAGAATGTGCAAAAGGATCTTCTATACACAGGGGCACCAGTCAATATAGAAGTTCAACCTTAGTCTTTAACTTGCAGTTTCTCATCCATTTCTGTATGGATTTTTATGCCACAAAATGCAGCAGAAGCCCTATAAAAAGACCTGTCTAATGATATATAATACATTTTTATATTACATAGTTTCTGAGATATTAGTGAAATACTGGAATTTTATTGACACTAATTATCCGGAGGCACCCATGTATATAAAAAATATATCCCACTCCACTTATCCCCCTATACAGGTCAAATATGGATCGCGGTGAGTAATAAATAGTTCTAACAAGGACCCCGAAAACAAACAACTTTACAACCAGAAATAAAAAAGGTACATGCTGTGCTGTCAACAAACTCAGAGATTGAGTTTTTGCTCAAGAGAGAATACTTTTGAAAATATCAATGTCGACATGATCTCAGGTGAGACAAAACAAAAAAACTGAGATTATGTGTCCCGAGTTTAAAGTATGAGTTTAAGAATCTTTGTAAATATGGGCCCAGGTTATTGAAATTTGCCCTATCAAGGTGAAATTCTGGGGGAATATTCACTAATTTTCTTATTCTTAAAGTTAGAATTTTCTTACAGTATAGACATTTTCTTAGAAAAAATGTCATCTTTCCTAAACTACATATTTAGTTCTCAAAACTTTATCTCTTTCCTTGGGTATTAAAAGTGACCACTTATATCAGATGTTAAAGGTGTGTATGAATTAAATACTTGAATTACTAATTAACCACTGGGGTGTTGGACTCTCGAGATTATTCAATAAAAGACAAGATTAATGTATGAATTTTCACACTAATGATATCTCTTTTATGTTGGTGAAAGAACGTCATGGTATCTGTGGAAGCTTTAACGTATTTTCATGACTGTTCTATGTCCTTATCAAGGCTTATGATGCCTTATCACACACAGGGAGAATCAGCAGGGATATACTTACTGTGTCTTAAGCTTACCATGTTCTTTACTTAAACTTTCTCTTACTCTATTTATGTCATTTGTATAATAGTCTTTTGACCAAATATAATAGGGATACTAAAATGTGATAATCTGTTAATGTGGAAATTTCAGTTTTGTATAAACTAAATAAGTTATTCTGCTAAATTATTCTTACCAAAGATATTCTCACTTAAATGCCACTCTGTATTGTGAAGAGTTTTGGGTGGAGTTTGTGTCACTGGTTCTTCATTTGGCAAGACTAATAACGCTGGATCTTTTACAAAGCCAGGTTATAACCCACTGTGATATAGGATCTAAATATAGTCAAGTCATCACACAAAGGGAGAACTTACTGAGTTATGATATGGGTCTGTCTCTTGTTTCTGTGTGTTTCGATGAAATCTTGACTGTATTGATTTGTGAAAGATATAAAATGGCCTAGTTGATTGGTATTTATGACAGGATTTATTTTTTACAGTTACTGGATATCGTAACTAAATGTAACTGCTAATAATAACTGCATTTATTGATATTTATATCCCCAGACGAAAGTCGGGGATATATTGGATTCAGGTCCGTCGCGCCGCCGCCGCCGCCGCCGCCGCCGCCGCCGCCGCCGCCGCCGCCGCCGTAGAAATTTCCTTGTGGACGCGATAACTCAAAAACAAATTAATATTTTTTTTTCAAACTTGGTACACATGTTAAGGGTGCCCAAAGGAAGATCCCTATTTTAAGGTGACCTTAAACTCCCAGTAAAAAAGAACTTATGGCCACCTTAAGGTCAAAAATTGGACTTTTGGCCACTTAGAGCCCTGTAGGTCACAAACTATGATGCTCAGCTGGCTGAAATTTTACCTGACAACACATTAATATGTTCTTAGTACATGTGCCGAAAATCACGACTTTAAGTTGAGGAGAAAATTGTCTTTGAGGCCCATAAATACCCCCACTTAGGGATTTTTTGCTATACTTTTCACATATTTTGCCCTATAATTTGGAAGTGGTAATTCTGATGAGTCTCAAACTGTGCTAGGTATAACTTTGATATGTAATCCTTGTCTGTAGAAAATTTTAGGGCTGTAGGTTTACCCAAAGGGGTCGACTTAAGGTCTCAAAAGTGCCCACAGAGACCCAATTTATGCACTTTTTGCCACTTTCAAGCACTGTAGCTTTAAAACTATGTCTCTCATCTAAGTTAAATATCATCTGGGAATATATCTATGTGTTTTCTTATATGTGCCCCAACATTTAGGCCTTTAATAGACAGTTAACCTGTGTATCAGGACCATAAACACCCACCCGAGTGACCCTTATAAGACATTTTTCACATCTTTTTCCCTGTAACTTGGAAATGGTAAGTCTGAGAAGTTTCAAACTGTATTAGATATATATTCTGTGTGTAATCTTAGTATGTAACAGATTTTAAGTCTGAAGCTTTAATTTTGAAGGTCAAATTGAGGTCTCTAAAAGGCTCCCAAAGACCCAATATTTGGACTTTTTGCTACTTTTAAGCCCTGTGACTGTCAAACTATGTGACTGATAGAGCTCAAATCCTATCTGGGAAGATATTAGTATGTTATTTATATATGTGCCAAAAATTAAGGCTTTAAGAAGACATTTAACCTGTGTATGAGGACCATAAATCCCCACCCGAGTGACCATTTTTAGACATTTTTCACATATTTTGCCCTGTAACTTGGAAATGGTAAGTCTAAGAAGTTTCAAACTGTATTAGATGCATATTCTATGTGTAATCTTAGTATGTGACAAATTTTAAGTCTGAAGCTTTAATTTGAAGGCCACATTTAGGTCTCTAGAAGGCCCCATAAAGACCCAGTATTTGGACTTTTTGCCAATTTTAAGGCCTTTGACTGTTAAACTATGTGACTGATACAGCTGAAATCTCATCTGGGAATACATTATTATGTTCTTTTTACATGTGCCAAAAATCAAGGCTTCAAGTAGACATTTAACCTGTGTATGAGGACCTTAAACACCCACCTGAGTGACCCTTTTAAGACATTTTTCACATATTTTGCTCTGTAACTTGGAAATGGTAAGTCTGAGAAGTTTCAAACTTTATTAGATACATATTCTATGTGTAATCTTAGTATGTAACAAATTTTAAGTCTGAAGCTTTAATTTGAAAGCCACATCGAGATCTCTAAAAGGCCCACAGAGACCCAATATTTGGACTTTTTGCCACCTTTAAGCCCTGTGACTGTTAAACTATGTGATTGATGGAGCTGAAATCTCATCTGGGAATGCATTATTATGTCCTTTTTACATATGGCGAAAATCAAGGTTTTTAGTAGACATTTAACCTGTGTATGAGGGCCATAGACACTCGCCCAAGTGCCTTTTTGGACATTTTTTCCGTATTTTGCCCTGTTATTTGGAAATGCTTAGTGTGACAAGTCTTAAACTGTATTATATATAATTTTTGTTTGTTATGTATGTCCCCCAAAAAGTTTCAGATCTGTAGTTTAATTGCTAAGGTCTCTTTAACAATTGTAAAATGCCCACAGAAACCCAATTTATGGACATTATGCCACTTTAAAGCCCAGTAACTGTCAAACTATGTGGGTTATAGAGCTGAAATCTTTGAATTTTTAAAAGGAAATGCCTGTCTATTTAAATTTTGAATATTAATAATGTTATGGCTATCTTAGTCTTTTAAGAACTTATTTTTGTGTGTTATACCTCTGCTTGCTGAGTTTTTAACTTTTTAAAATGAAACTGGTTAAACGCCGGTTAAACATATTCAAGTAGACAAAATGGACACTTTAAGTGAGCTTTAAGTCCCAATATTAATGAAATTATATCCGTATGTAGTAAAACTAGGGGATTTTTAACCCTCAACTAGCCCAGTTTTATTCAACTTGCCTCAGTTAATTTTGACACAGCTCCTACAGTTATGAACTCATTTCAGTTGATAATCACATACTTAAAATTCTCAATTCTTTTTGTATTTGAGTACCCCTTTTATATAGATTGTTTGTTTACCATTTTTGCTGTAGCACTCCATCTCTTTGAGAGAACATGTAAACTGTGTAAAAAAGATGTAGAAGATGAGATACATTTTGTTTGTGTTTGTCCAGCTTTAGAGCTGATTCGTATGAAATATTTCAAAATTTTAAATATAGATAAATCTGAATTATTAATAGATCAATTATCAAGGGTATTAACTCATATGAATGTCAATATGGTTATTAATTTTATTTTTGATTTGTGGCAAGAAAGAAAAAGTAAATTATATTGTTAATTTTTATGTATTGAATTGCTGTCTTTATTTACTGTATCTTACCTCAAAATATGTTTGCTCTGTTTGTTATTAACTCTCTATTTAAAGTGACTTATAAGCCCATATAGGGCTGGGTATTACTTCAATAGTTTTTGTATAATCCTTGTCAACATAATACATGTCACTATAATAAACTAATAAACTAAACTAAGTCCCAACCCACATCCCCCACCCGGATTCCCCCCACCCACCTCTGCTTGCTGAGTTTTTCACTTTTTAAAATGAAACTGGTGAAACATATTGAAGTAGACAAAATGGACACTTTAAGTGAGCTTTAAGTCCCAATATTAATGAAATTATATCCTTATGTAGTAAAACTAGGGGATTTTTAACCCTCAACTAGCCCAGTTTTATTCAACTTGCCTCAGTTAATTTTGGCACAGCTCCTACAGTTATGAACTCATTTCAGTTGATAATCACATACTTAAAATTCTCAATTCTTTTTGTATTTGAGTACCCCTTTTATATAGATTGTTTGTTTACCATTTATGCTCAACCCACATCCCCCACCCGGATTCCCCCCACCCACCTCTGGGACCTCCAGCTATATTGAGTGACACTAAATAAACAAAGGTATTTAATGATATCAGATGAGAAACAAAGAACTCAATGGGGTTGCAGATCTTGTGTAATAGTGAGAGAGGTGTGGAGAAGGGGAGAGGGGTGGGGGTGGGAGGTGGTGGGCTTCATTACATATAACACAAAGGGGAGTCAGAACTGAGATTGTGTCACATATTTAGGTTGCATATATATGGACCACATATATAGGTATAGAGGAAATGAATAACTGAAAACAATTTGCAAATTCTAAAAATAATATAATAAAATAATAATATAAATAATTTTTTTTTAAATAATATTTTATTTGTGAACAAATATAGAAACAGATATGCGCTTTTGGGATTATGAATTTTAGAATGGACATTGAATCATCAATCATTTAAATACTTTGAAGGAAGATTGAAAAGTATGATGAGTTGAGTTAAAAATAATATTTTATTTGTCAACAAATATAGAAACAGATATGCTCTTTTGGGATTATTATTTTAGAATGGACATTCATCAATCATTTAAATACTTTGAAAATAGGTTTAGAGTTATCATTGCAGGAAGATTGAAAATATAATTTGAGTTATGTATTCGGCGTCTGGGGATACACCATCTTCCTTGGAAGATATAAACAGAGTAGATTGATGTGCTGAAGTTCATATAATAATGGGTAATTATGTTTTTAAAAATTCCCGATCAAAACCTGTGGCGTGAGTGATGACCTGTCTGGGGATATGTTGGCGCCGAGTTGGCCCAATCTAGTTATATATGAAAATGCTAAATTACATGTGATAAACTTCTCTTTAACAATAAAACTGTGTACATTCTATGGCTGATGACGAAAATTAAGTTATAATTGAACGACCATTAAATGGGCCACTTAAATTTGGTTTCAGCTTTGGTTTTTATGCCCTGGCAAAAATACTTTCTAGTTAGTGTCAGTTACACTGTTTTAAACATACAGGAGGCAACTAAATCTGTCCCAGGTATAGCTAGATATGTTTTAGCTTATATGGCATCTTTCATTCAACTGTGATCCCCAAATAAAGTATATCCTGTCTCCAGTTATTGCTGTCATTGGATAAATTTCTTGTATAAGAACTTATTACAGTGCACTGTGACATTTACAACCACATCATACCATTATGTAAAGCATATGACATCATTTTGTTCCATGATATGCCACAGAAAATCAACATAACCAATGTGAATGTCAGTATAAAATTTTAAAAATAACCAATATGTATCAACCAATACAGTGTAGCTGTCTTTGTTCATGATATAACATCTATTATTTAAATATTTAATATTATGAACACATTTCAACTCTGCTAAATTTACCATTCCTTTCTGTTTTAATCTGCATAATCTTCTTTTTGAGAATTCTTTCATCATTTGTCATCGAAATGATATCTCACTCACCTAGGTAGAATGAAAAATTTTCTATATTTTGCAGTAATGACTAGTGGGTGGGGGGGGGGGGGGCACATATTATTATTTTTGTCTGTCCTGAAAAATAGATTAGAAACATGTTTCAGGACTCTTTTTTTGTGAAAAATTCGAGTATATGAGACAAAGTTTCAGGTTTTTGCCACTTAAAATGTTCATAATAATTCCTGTCTAATCCAGTCATAGTGTGTTTTCTTCCTTGCATGATATTTCTGCTTGCAAATATTTAGAAACTTTCAACAAACCCCCTTTTAGCCATGTCCCTTTGTCAATTTTGATATTGAAGGGTTGAAAAAAGACAATAAAATTACAGGGACTGAATATAAATTTATATAATTGCTGAGCATTACAATCCTATCATATGGAAAGGTAGTTGCACTCGTGCTCCATTCTTCTCTCTAGCTACTGGTTTTTGTTACAAAGGTACGGAAGCCTATAAGGGTCATGTTGAAAAAAAAATTAAGTCGTAATTACGACTTGCACAAGTCGTAATTACGACTTATGGAATTTTTTTAAAACCAAAAACAAGAACTCCTAAGTCGTAATTACGACTTAGTATCTCGTAATTACGACTTATGAATTTTTTTTAAAACCAAACCAAGAACGCCTAAGTCGTAATTACGACTTATTATCTCGTAATTACGACTTATGAATTTTTTTTAAAACCAAAAACAAGAACTCCTAAGTCGTAATTACGACTTACTATCTCGTAATTACAACTTACATAAGTCGTAATTACGAGATACTAAGTCGTAATTACGACTTATGAATTTTTTAAAAAATAAAAAACAACAAAATTGTCTCGCAATTATAACTTAAGACTGGGTTACATTGGGATGAATTTAAAACTGCGATGGAGGTAGCTAATGCAGAATAAAGTTGACCAAACATTTTTCCTTTATAACACCAATCTATGCTAATAGACGGTGTGGTGTTTGTTCAGAGCTAAAGCTCTAAGTTGGGCATGATCTCCCTTAGTGGTCAAGTGGGTAACACATTTGCCTGGCACACTGTTAATTAGTGTTCAAGCCTGGGTCAGGGAGATACATAGTCACTCGGATGATCACTATAATGGAGGTCCCGTGTTATTGGGCCCTTTCCCCAGTGACACCTAAAAGAACTTTGGAGACGTTGATAATTAGTCATCTCCAAGCCTCTGTCTCTCTCTATTGTAAATATGATAGTCCCAGTGTGACCCTGAGTGGTTGATGTGGATGTTAAACAACTAAATAACTTTAACTAAGTTGGGTATGACTGACAGGACAAGGCAACTGTCTAGCTGACCATAAAATCTTTTGCTACATATACTCAAGGTAGGAAAGTGACACTGACCGACTTCAACCTAAGTAGCCAGTACTACCTGCCTACAGAACACTCACTAATAACATTCAGTTAGAGCCAATTACATTAAACAACTAGCTTACACTCTCAAACTTGTGCACTGACTGTAGCCAGTTGTTAACTAGTCATAGAGCCCCATAGACATCCATATTGCCTGACCTAATTTTGCTTGCTTAGGCTAAAGTGGGTGTTCCATTGTACTATCTTTTACAATGGTATGCCCACAACCCTAGAATGTGGTTTATTTTTGGGTGAGGGTTGTGGGTAACTTGGGGAGTGTAGGCAGTTGTCTATGTATCTCCCTGATCCAGGCTTGAACCCGAATTAACAGCGTGCCAGGCAAGTGTGTTACCCACTTGACCACTGAGGGAGATCATGCCCAACTTACAGCTGTTGGTTAACTTAATTCTGCATTAGCTACCTCCATCGTTGTTTTAAAATCGTCCCAATGTGACCCAATCTTAAGTTATAATTGCCAGACAATTTTGTTTTTTGTTTTAAAAAAAATTCACAAGTCGTAATTACGAGATAGTAAGTCGTAATTA
The DNA here is from genome assembly GCA_964017235.1 of Sabellastarte sp. h YS-2021. Classification (NCBI taxonomy): domain Eukaryota; kingdom Metazoa; phylum Annelida; class Polychaeta; order Sabellida; family Sabellidae; genus Sabellastarte; species Sabellastarte sp. h YS-2021. The sequence continues at coordinate 71,210,043 of OZ024932.1, forward strand.
CAACTTATGTAAGTCGTTATTACGACTTATGTAAGTCGTAATTACGAGTTAGTAAGTCGTAATTACGAGATAATATTGTTGTTTTTTGTTTTTAAAAAATTCATAAGTCGTAATTACGACTTGTGAATTTTTTTTAAAACAAAAAACAAAATTGTCTTGCAATTATAACTTAAGATTGGGTCCCATTGGGACGATTTTAAAACAACGATGGAGGTAGCTAATGCAGAATTAAGTTAACCAAACATTATTCCATTTTAGCACCAATCTATGCTAGTAGAGGGTGTGGTGTTTGCTTAGTGCTACAGCTGTAAGTTGGGCATGATCTCCCTCAGTGGTCAAGTGGGTAACACACTTGCCTGGCACGCTGTTAATTCGGGTTCAAGCCTGGATCAGGGAGATACATAGACAACTGCCTACACTCCACAAGTTACCCACAACCCTCACCCAAAAATAAACCACATTCTGGGGTTGTGGGCATACCATTGTAAAAGATAGACAATGGAACACCCACTTTAGCCTAAGCAAGCAAAATTAGGTCAGGCAATATGGATGTCTATGGGGCTCTATGACTAGTTAATAACAGGCTACAGTCAGTGCACAATTTCGAGAGTGTAATCTAGTTGTTTAATGTAATTGGCTCTAACTGAATGTTATTAGTGAGTGTTCTGTAGGCTGGTAGTACTGGCTACTTAGGTTGAAGTTGGTTAGAGTCGCTTTCCTACCTTGAGTATATGTAGCAAAAGATTTTATGGTCAGCTAGACAGTTGCCTTGTCCTGTCAGTCATGCCCAACTTAGTTAAAGTTATTTACTTGTTTAACATCCACATCAACCACTCAGGGTCATACTGGGACTATCACATTTACAACAGAGAGAGACAGAGGCTTGGAGATGACTAATTATCAAGAGGCTTGGAGATGACTAATTATCAACGTCTCCAAAGTTCTTTTAGGTGTCACTGGGGAAAGGGCCCGATAACACGGGACCTCCAATATAGTGATCATCTGAGTCACTATGTATCTCCCTGACCCAGGCTTGAACCCTAATTAACAGTGTGCCAGGCAAATGTGTTACCCACTTGACCACTAAGGGAGATCATGCCCAACACTCAATTTTGTTGTTTTTTGTTTTAAAAAAAATTCACAAGTCGTAATTACGACTTGTGTAAGTCGTAATTACGAGATAGCAAGTCGTAATTACGAGATAGTAAGTTCTTGTTTTTGGTTTAAAAAAAAATTCATAAGTCGTAATTACGACTTAGGATCTCGTAATTACGACTTGTGTAAGTCGTAATTACGAGATAGTAAGTCGTAATTACGAGATAGTAAGTCGTAATTACGACTTAGGAGTTCTTGTTTTTGGTTTTAAAAAAAATTCATAAGTCGTAATTACGACTTAGTATCTCGTAATAACGACTTGTGTAAGTCGTAATTATGAGATAATATTGTTGTTTTTTGTTTTTAAAAAAATTCATAAGTCGTAATTACGACTTAATTTTTTTTTTCAGCATGACCCTTATAGGCTTCCGTACAAAGGGTTTTTATTTCCTCAATGTACTCTTTCATCCTACATTATCTTGTAAATTGAATTCTCAGATTATGTAGAAGCGTATGTCTTAGGCATTTATAATTCAGCAGAGTGCTGATTGCAGCATGACACGTTATAAAAGCCTTGCTAAGAGTGTGTTTTATCCCAAACAATTTAATGTATTCGGTTATCCTAAGTTCTTGAAATACCATAGTTATTCAAACAAAATGTCCAAATGGCAAATTCACAAATTGAATCCATGCATGTGTGTGTATGAGTGTGTCCATTCATCACATTTTGACATAAACCTTTATATCTCATTCATTTATGAAGATATCTTAACCAATTTTTTTTAGAAAATGTTTATGGCTTTGAACACATGTCTGTAAAAAGTTTGTCCTCATTTTAAAAAATTGAACTGGCCACCACAACTTATTGTTTTAAGATCTTTAAGATGTTCTAAAACTCAAAATATTGCAGCTAGCTTCATCAGATTTGCACAAAATGTATGGCTAGGAAAGCTTGCCTGATAGTAAGTTTGCCATTGTTTTGAAAAGAAAATGGACCCTGCTTCAAGGTCAAGTGTGTTCATCACACAGAAAAGGCCTTATATCTCTCCCTTATTATTGCTCATACAGCTTATAAATGTGAAAGTAACTATAGAAAGTCATGACCTGAAAATCTTTAACGAGTGTCGAGTGTTTGGCTAGCTGTAAGGTCAAATGGGGTTATCATAATGAAAAGGCCTTATATCTCCCTTGTTATTACTCCTATGGCTTAAAAATGTGAAACTACCCTATGGAAAGTCATAGCCTGTAAATCTTTACCGAATGTTAAATTAGGCCTTTGACCCTGCCTCAAGGTCAGTTGGGGTGATCATACAAAAAGGGGTTATATCTCCCTTATTATTAGTTCTAGGGGTTCTTGGTTCTTCCAAATGTGAAATCAACTTGTCGAAAATCATGGCCAGCAAATCTTTTGCAAGTGTCGAATTTGCCTTTTGGCCTCTACTCAAACTTAATCCAGATAAAACTGAGTTTATTAAGCATATGGGAGGAATTCTCGCGGAAGGGTCCACCGGCTCCGCAAGTTTGCCTACCTATAGTGTCTTTACTAGTGGATGGAATTTCTTCAAACTTGGCACATGTATTTAGTAGCCCTGGGGAAATTTTCTGAATTTGGTGCCATGACATTTCAACCAATCAGAGAAGTCACATGACCAAAAACAGGATTTTGCTTGATGATAACTTAAGAAGCGTTTAAAATATTCGCCTGAAATTTGATATATGGATGCAGGGTATAAAGATCTGCAAATGATTAGATTTTGGTAGACTTCCATTAAAAAAAGGCTAATTAATTAAGCATTAAAATTTTTATTAACGAGGAAAATACAATTCCTCTTTCCAAAAGTGGCGGCCATTCTGAATTTTTGACAAAAATGGTAAAACTTAAAATTGCTTGTATCTCCTAAACTGTGCAAGATAGAGTGATTTCGGCGAAATTTTAGGCCCACAGGGTATATATGCAAGATACTCTGCTCAATTCTCAAAAATTTTTCCTCTTTCCAAAACTGGCAGCCATTTTGAATTTTCAAATTTTTGACAAAAATGGTAAAACTTAAAATTGCTTGTATCTCCAAAACCGTGCGAGATAGAATGATTTCGGCGAAATTTTTGACCCAGAGGGTATATATGCAAGATACTCTGCTCAATTCTCAAAAGTTTTTCCTCTTTCCAAAAATGGCGGCCATTTTGAATTTTAGAATTTTTGACATAAATGGTAAAACTTAAAATTGCTTGTGTCTCCTAAACCGTGCAAGATAGAGCAATTTCGGCGAAATTTTTGACCCAGAGGGTATATATTCAAGATACTCTGCTCAATTCTCAAAATTTTTTCCTCTTTCCAAAAATGGCAGCCATTTTGAATTGTCGAATTTTTGACAAAAATGGTAAAACTTAAAATTGCTTGTATCTCCTAAACCATTTTAAATTTTCCAATTTTTTTTTTGATATAATTTTAGATTGACAGGGTATCTAGGCAAGATCTTCTTTTTATTATAAGCAGCCAACACCATCTTTCTTTTGGGACGCTTTGTTTTTGCCATGCAAAAACAATCACTTTGCTTCACTAGCGATCCTCTAGTTGTATTTGGTTCAAAAAGACAGAGGGACAAATTGAAATCTTATTTTCCATCTACCATCTTGGGTAGTCCTCTCTGCCCTGCTGAGTCTGTCAAGAATCTGGGTGTGTGGTTCGATTCTGATTTTTCCTTGTCCAAACATGTTCAGAATGTCTGCAAAAGTTGATTTGTGCAACTCCGTGATTTTAGACATGTCAGGCGGTTTCTTACTCATGATGCTTCTGTATTTGTGGCCAATGCTCTTGTTAGTAGTCGGTTGGATTACTGTAATTCACTTTTCAGGAGTCTCTGTAAGTTCAATCTTCGTAAATTACAGTGTATCAAAACAGTGCAGCTAGAATCGTATCAAATACCAGTAGATACACTAGTATAACTCCTGTTCTTAAGAAACTGCATTGGCTTCCTGTTGAACATCGCTCAGTCTCTAAAACAGCCACCCTTGTTTATAAGTTTCTCCACACTGGTTTTCCCAAGTATTTTGCTCAAAACATCTCTTCCTGCAGCAGTTCCTACAGTACCAAGCACAGTCAGAGTGGTGGTAATGTCCTTGTCATTCCCAAGTTTCAACCCTCAGTCCATAAATCCGTCAAACAGTTTGGTTATAGTTTTGCTTTTGATGCTGCCACTGTTTCGAATGCTCTTCCTGAGGAGATTCGTGCGTCCCCCTCTCTGGCCTCCTTCAGAAAACGCCTCAAAACCTACCTTTACACCAAGACATACCCTCCTTAGTCTTACTTACCCCTGGCATTCTCCGTGGTGCTTCGATTCTTTTCTGCCCCTGGATATTGAAATTGGTTGACTGTTTTTGTTTTGTTGCGCCTTAGAGTCTCCTTTGAATAGGGAAGATTAAGCGCTATAAAAGTCCAATTAGAATTAAAATTAGAATTACTCTGAGGGCAAGTTTGGCCATCATACTAAAACACCCATATATCTCTTATATATTGGTTCTTGGCCTTTGAGCTCTGTATCAAGGTCATACTACCATTTTTGCTTAATTCTCAGCAGGAGATTACCATCATGGCAGTGGTCTCGTTATATGTGTATCTATGCTAAAAAAACTGTTGCTTCATGATAGGCTTCCATCTAAATTGACAGATGCCTTCCCGTTGTTAGAAGAAATCCTCACATTATGAGTGATAAAATATGTAAGTTTTTCCCCTTCTTCAACTACATGAAAGTTCTTACATCTGATAACATCTTGTAGGTTCTGAATACTTCTTACAACTGAAATTGCTCCATAGATTTTGCCAAATCTCAATGTTGTTGCTCATTTTGTTGTACCTGCGGGCTGGGGTTCTTGCCTGCCTTCAGCCGGCGTTAGATAAATATCATTTATGATATTAGAGGTGAACTGTTGTTAGTTCAGATCTCTCATTAACTGCCCTCTGACAAGTTAAGTAAGTAAGAAACACTTATATAGTGCCGAATTTGATGTAAACATCCTCTAAGGCGCTGATGTGCAAAAAGGGATAGTCCAGTTCCAGAAAGATGTCAGTTTCCATATTAGCGTCCGGTCGGGGAGATAGGCTATGGTGGAGGATAAGCCAATCTAAAAAGGTATGTTTTCAACTGTTTCCTGAAACCAGAAATGCTTTCTATGGTTCTGATGGCTTGAGGAAGCTTGTTCCACTCTGTGGGAGCCCCTGCTATGAAACTGCGTAGCCCTGAGCGTTTATTTGGTTTAGATGAGGAAATTGATAGGCGATTGCATTGTGTCTTTGCATTGAATTTTCAGCATCCAGGATGACACCAAGTTTTTTTACTGATTCAGCTGGTTCCATGGTGTTGCCAAGCAAACTCACTGGGAAAGATGATTTAATTTAAGCTTATTATTTCCCATCCAAGCCTGGACCGCCTCAAGGCAATTTGTTAATTCAGTGATACTGGAATCGAAGTTCCTAGAGTCGAGTTCCAAGTAAATTTGTGTGTCATCTGCATATAAGTGGTGGGTGACATTGAATTTAGATATGACTGAACTGAGAGGGGTTGTGTATAGGGTAAAAAGGAGTGGCCCAAGAACTGAGCCCTGGGGAACCCTGTAAGGGAGTTGAAAAGCATCTGAAAGATGTCCATCTATTTTGATGCGCTGCTTGCGTGAGTGGAGGTATGACTGGACCCACTTAAGCACTACCCCATCAATGCCATACCAGTGCTGAAGGCAGTTGAATAGGATTGAGTGGTCTATTGTATCGAAAGCTGCAGATAAATCCAAAAGGACTAATCCAACAGCTGCACCTTGTCCATTGATGTGGCAATGTCATTTTGTATTTTGAGCAACGCCGTTTCAGTTGAGTGAAAAGCTCTATATGCGGACTGGTTTTCGTTAGATATACCCCCGTGAGCAATATGCTCATTTATCTGCTTAGCCACAGCTTTCTCTATGAGTTTGGAGATGTAGCTGAGGTTGGACACTGGTCGATAATTCTTGAGAATATTCTTGTCAAGACCAGCTTTTTTCAACAAGGGTGTAACATGTGCAGTCTTAAAGCAGGAAGGGAAACTGCCCTCCTGTAGAGAGTAGTTCACAATATTTGTGATAGGAGTCAGGAGCACACTGATACATTCAAGGACCAATGATGTTGGGATGGGATCCAAGTCACATGATTTATTTGATGTGGACTTTATGATTTTAAGGATTTCTTCCTCTGACATGGTCCGGAAAGAGACAAACTTGTTTTTGTAGGAACCTGAGACAGGGGGATCGGCATCAGTAGACAGTAATCCAGATCTTAATTTAGTAATTAAGCGGCCGTCAGGGACACTTATTTGTTTTCACGGAAGTTCGACTGATCACCGCCGCTGCCACCGGATTATGGTCTCCCTTGAATAACTTCTTAGCCTTTCATATTTTTCTTCCCTTCTTATCTTTCTTTAAAACTATAGGGGCGGGAAAAATTTTTGACATACTTTGCGCAGACCTTAAGCTTTACCTAAGGTAACCTTAAGCATACCTCCAAAACACCTCGTCATCGCGTTTCGGAAAAAACCACACACACCTGTGCTATAAAATTTATCAGGTACATTCCAGACCAAATTTCCAAGGTCAGAAAGGATTTTCTCCTTAATCGGACCATAGATGCCTGAATGGGAGGTGTTTTATTTTCGTAAATTTTTTAAAAATGGGTACTTGGTCTGTATCTCAAAAATGGTCAGGATTTCGGCGTTTTGTTGTGTTACATATATTGGACACTATATTAGTACATTGTATATTACATATATTAAGCACTATATTAGTGCATTGTTTAATTTAAGCTTTATGTTTATACATTGTCATAAAAGATAATTGTGTTGTTGGTTCTTTTTGTGTGTTGACATTTAAAGTAAGGGAGTTATTGACTTTTGTGTTTTAGTGTTTATTGATCTGTTCACAGACTGGGGGAAATCCCCCCCTCAGTGGTTATGATAGATTTGGGGAAACCCAATTGCCAGTAGTTTCTAGAACTTCCTTCTTTGGCCTAGATGGCTCAAGCTTTTCTGAGTTGGTTCTGTACAGTTCCAGAAAAATCTGTGAAGGTATATAAGGAATGTACATCTGACCACAAGTAAACTTTGTATTCGCTTGCTATAAGGAGAGCTATTGTGTTTTGGAATATAATATATGCTTATATTACTGTGAACTTTCACTGGAGTGAACTGGATACATCATCTGGACAGATTTATTGTACTTTGGATATTTTGGATATTGTACATTCATATAACAGAGAGTGAATTTACTGCATTTTGGACATTGTCCATATCTTGGAGCAGACAGTACAATTGTGTTAACTCTCTAAAAACCTCCAGACAGACCTTCTGTGTGACTGGATATATAAAGGATAGCAGGACAAGCACCTTTTGTGTTGTTGAGTGTGAGACAGGTCACAAGATATAGATATCCGTGTGTGAGTGAACATTGGACAGATCACAGGACAGACCACAGGACATTGGATAGACCACAGAATATACTACAGGACTGATTACGGAACAGATTGCTGGATACGGCGGATAAACTTAACTCTTAATCTCAGTGGTCAGGTCAGCTAGATCTTGTTATTGTATTAGTGTGTTTGGTTAAGAGCATACCAGTTGACTGTAATCATTATTGTTGACTATTAAATAAATTTGTTAAGTTTAACTTTTTGCTTTTTCTGTTACAACTTAAAGACAACCGGTAATTGCTACCGTGCTTGCCCGTGACCGTAACAGGAAAATTGGGGGCTCGTCCGGGATCCAACCATTTGATTACAACTATTTGATCAACCGTTCAATTAACATTTTGAAAATCCATTTGATTTAGTAATTGGTTACAGTCAACAGTGCTCAAAATGGCTAGTGCTAAAGAGTTTGTACAGTCACCATCTATGGAAGTTCTAGAAACTTTTAAAAAAGATATGTTAATGCAGATAGCACAAGAGTTACAGTTAGAGGTGAAAAGGTCAACACGTAAACATGAACTTAAAAGGCTTATTGTTGAACAGTTAGTTGATGAAGATGTTTTACCTGATAGTTGTTTAGAAGTGTATAAGCCTCTAACAATGGAACCTTCTGGGCAATACGAGATCAGGCGATTAGAAATTGAGAGAGAGCTAAAACTCAGAGAATTTGAGGCTAGAGAAAGAGAGCTTGAAGCTCAACAACGAAAAGAAGAGCTTGAAGCTCAACAACGAAAAGAAGAGCTTGAAGCTCAACAGCGAGAAAAGGAACTTGAGCTTAAACATGAAAGAGAAATGAGAGCTTTAGAACTCAATGCCCGTAGAATTGCCCATGAAGAGTCCATTGCTACCAAATTTGATTTGGGTAAAAATGTGCGACTGGTACCACCTTTTAATGAGTCAGAGGTCGATAAGTACTTTCAACACTTTGAAAGAGTAGCTCAAAATTTGAAATGGCCTATAGACCAGTGGCCTTTATTGCTGCTAAGTGTTTTGAGGGGAAAGGCCCAGGAGGCATACACGGCTTTGCCAATTTCCGAATGTGTGGACTATAACTCTGTCAAAAATGCTATTTTGAAAGCATATGAGTTGGTACCAGAAGCATATCGTCAAAAATTCAGAAATTATCGTAAACAAGAAAGTCAAACTCATGTTGAATTTGCCCATGAGAAAGAAGTGTACTTTGACAGATGGTGTAATTCTAGGGAAGTAGGTACAGACTTTGAAAAACTTAGGCAAGTTATTTTGATTGAAGAGTTCAAAAGGTGTGTTCGTGATGACATTAAAACCTATCTAGATGAACAGAAAGTTGAAAATTTGGCAAAAGCAGCAGCTTATGCTGATGATTATGCGCTAACTCACAAGTCCACTTTCAACAAGAATAAGTCCTTTGGTCCTGCTAAAAAGTCGTATCCAGAAATAGGAAAGAAATCTGAAAATGTAGCTCCAGAAAAGAGTTCAGATAAGGGTCAAACCTCAAATCAGACTATGAGTAAGGATAGGAAACCCAGATCCTTTGCTCCTGTGTGCCATTATTGTAAGAAACCTGGGCATGTTATGTCTGACTGTTGGCTCTTAAAGAAGAGAAGAGAAAAGGAGGCAATGCCCAACGCCTTTGTGTCTAGCAAGTCTAACTGGCGTTCAAATCCCAATAGAGCAGAGTCTAGTATTGGTTTAGACAAGTCTGAGATTATTAGGGAAGAGTTCAAACCTTTTGTGTCTAAGGGTTTTGTATCCTTGGAAAGTAGTTCCAGTCAGGTCCCCATTAAGATATTAAGAGACACTGGAGCTACTCAGTCCTTACTTTTAGAAGGTGTATTGCCATTGAGTGTAAGCACATCTACTGGTGAGAGTGTCATTGCTCAAGGTATTGAAGGAGGCTGTGTGAACGTTCCCTTGCATAAGGTCAAGTTAGTATCAGACTTAGTTACTGGTTCTGTTGTTGTGGGTACCAGGCCCACTTTACCCATTAAAGGGGTATCTTTGTTGTTGGGAAATGATCTTGCAGGTGGAAAGGTAGTTGCTGATCCTAAGGTTACTTCTAAGCCGATCACTTTGGTTAGCACTGAGAAATTAGAAGAGGTTATTCCTGGTATTTTTCCCTCCTGTGCTGTGACTCGAGCTATGGCCAAAAAGGCCCAAGAAGAACCAAAAGATTGTAAACAATCTACAGATGTCTTAGTTGATTTGTCAGATACATTCTGAAACAACTATGACCATGATGTACAGAATTTTAGTGATACTAATCCCAAGGATAGGGTAGATTCTGAAAAACAAGACCCAATTGACTGCAAAGATGTATCGCTTTCAAAATCAAAATTGATTTCAGAGCAGGAAAATGACCCTGAATTAGCTCCTTTATTCAAGTTGGTCTTGCCACCAGTAGAGCTAGATAAGGTCCCTGTAGGCTATTATGTCAGAAATGGTGTACTTATGCGAAAGTGGAGGCCACCAAATGTCCCTGCATCTGAAGAATGGTCAGTAGTACACCAGATTGTTGTACCAAAAATGTACCAAAGTGAGATACTGAAATTGGCCCATGAGTCTCCAATGGGTGGCCATTTAGGCATCAACAAAACTTACCACAAGATAACCAAACATTTCTATTGGCCTCAAATTCGGCACTGTGTGGCAGAATTTTGCAAGACTTGTCATATTTGTCAAATGGTAGGAAAGCCAAACCAAAAAATTCCTGTAGCTCCTCTCAAACCCATTCCAGCATTTGAGGAACCATTTAGCAAGGTGATAATTGACTGTGTAGGTCCCTTACCAAAAACTAAATCCAGAAACCAATATCTTTTGACCATTATGTGCGCCTCAACCAGATTTCCCGAAGCCATACCATTGACCAACATAACAGCTCCCAAAATCTCAAAAGCTCTGGTTAATTTCTTTACTCTAGTTGGCTTACCAAAAGAAATCCAGTCAGATCAAGGGTCAAATTTTATGTCAGGACTATTTCAACAGGTTGTATTTCAGTTAGGTGCCAAACAGATCAAATCTAGTGCTTATCACCCAGAATCCCAAGGTGCACTTGAAAGGTTCCATTCCACTTTGAAGAATATGATTAGGACATATTGTTTAGACAATGAAAAAGATTGGGATGAAGGCATCAGCTTATTATTGTTTGCAGTTAGAGAGTCTGTTCAAGAGTCTTTAGGCTTTAGTCCCTTCGAGTTGGTCTTTGGCCATTCAGTCCGTGGTCCTCTCAAGCTGTTGAAGGAAAATTGGTTATCTGAGAACACCGAGAGCCTAAATCTGCTAGATTATGTTTCAAAGTTCAGAGATAAGTTGAAGAAGGCTTGTGAGCTGGCGCAACAAAATTTGAAAACTTCTCAGTCAAAAATGAAGATGCTTTATGATAAGAAATTACAAAATCGTATCTTCAATCCTGGAGGCAAGGCTTCAGTGTCATCACCTGGCCAAATGAATAAACTACAGGCCAGAGATCTATGGTCATACCCAGTAGCAAAGAGAGTAGAAACTCTCCAAAGGACAATTAAAAACTGTGATAACAGACATTTCAACCAAATGTATGAAATTACTATGGTAAAGCCATACTTCGAAAGAGGTATAACATAGCTTATGATGGCTATTAATAAAAACACTGTTAAAGATAGGAATTCAGTGTATAAACAGGACTTTGAAAAAGTAAAATATGGCGTCCGCATGGATACGCCCTGTCCAGAAGCTGTATTTAAATTGTAATTTATATACCTGTAATTAGTAAGTTAATAAAGGTTATACATGGTACTAATTTTACTTTTGTATTTAGATAAATATGTTTTGTAAAAAGTTATTACCTGTGTATATATACCTGGTAAAAATCTCTTGTAAAATTTTGTAACTCCTTGGCTTCCAAAATTTTTCTTTAAGGGGGGAGGTGTTACATATATTGGACACTATATTAGTACATTGTATATTACATATATTAAGCACTATATTAGTGCATTGTTTAATTTAAGCTTTATGTTTATACATTGTCATAAAAGATAATTGTGTTGTTGGTTCTTTTTGTGTGTTGACATTTAAAGTAAGGGAGTTATTGACTTTTGTGTTTTAGTGTTTATTGATCTGTTCACAGACTGGGGGAAATCCCCCCCTCAGTGGTTATGATAGATTTGGGGAAACCCAATTGCCAGTAGTTTCTAGAACTTCCTTCTTTGGCCTAGATGGCTCAAGCTTTTCTGAGTTGGTTCTGTACAGTTCCAGAAAAATCTGTGAAGGTATATAAGGAATGTACATCTGACCACAAGTAAACTTTGTATTCGCTTGCTATAAGGAGAGCTATTGTGTTTTGGAATATAATATATGCTTATATTACTGTGAACTTTCACTGGAGTGAACTGGATACATCATCTGGACAGATTTATTGTACTTTGGATATTTTGGATATTGTACATTCATATAACAGAGAGTGAATTTACTGCATTTTGGACATTGTCCATATCTTGGAGCAGACAGTACAATTGTGTTAACTCTCTAAAAACCTCCAGACAGACCTTCTGTGTGACTGGATATATAAAGGATAGCAGGACAAGCACCTTTTGTGTTGTTGAGTGTGAGACAGGTCACAAGATATAGATATCCGTGTGTGAGTGAACATTGGACAGATCACAGGACAGACCACAGGACATTGGATAGACCACAGAATATACTACAGGACTGATTACGGAACAGATTGCTGGATACGGCGGATAAACTTAACTCTTAATCTCAGTGGTCAGGTCAGCTAGATCTTGTTATTGTATTAGTGTGTTTGGTTAAGAGCATACCAGTTGACTGTAATCATTATTGTTGACTATTAAATAAATTTGTTAAGTTTAACTTTTTGCTTTTTCTGTTACAACTTAAAGACAACCGGTAATTGCTACCGTGCTTGCCCGTGACCGTAACAGTTGGAATAACTTATTCAGCTACTTTTTGATAATCTTTCACATGCCGAAGTTTTAGCCCTGTATCTGCAATTTTAATGTCACCTTAACGTCAAAAAACGGGGTTTTAGCCCTCCAGTTCACTTAGTTTTTCACTTTTTTCAACCAAACTTGGCACATATATTAAGATTTGCCAAAGTAATATCCTGACTTTATGTTGACCTTAAACTCAAAATGTTAATGGACATTTGGCCTGCTTAAAGTCATCAAATTGGAATAAAATGCTCTGGCCCCTTTCTTTTTCCATTTTTTTATATTGAAATTATCACTGGTATTAAACTAGATAAAAATAATACTTATTGTCACCTTAAACTCTCAGTATGAATGGAGTTGTAGCCACCTTAAAGTGAAATAAGGGGGTTTTCAGCCTCCAAGTATCTTATTGTTCGACTGACCTCAGTTAAACTTTGCACACTTATAAAGGATGGCAAACCAAAGGGTTATCCTGACTTTTAGGTGACCTTAAACTGTTAATATAATTTTGGCCCCCCTAAAGTCATAACATTTGAATAAAACCATCAGCTAAACTTTGTACACTTATAAAGGATGACAAAAGGGACATTCTCATTTTATGGTCACCTTAAAGTCGCAATATGGATGAAGTTATGGTCACCTTGCAGTGAAATTATGGAGTTTTTAATCTCCAGCTATCGTATTGTTCAGCAGAGCTCGGTTAAATTTGTACACTTTTAAAGATGACATTAGGGACATTCTTATTTTCTTTCCACCTTGGAGTTCCAATACAAGTACAGTCATGGCCATCTTGACGTGAAAATGAGGATTTTCAGCCCCTAACTGATTTACTGTTCAGTAACATCAGTTTAACTTGACATTGATTATACTAAAGTAAGATTTTGTATAACATTTCACTTAAAATTCCTGTACTTAAGAGGCTTTGGCCATCTTAACATGATAAATATATACTTCTTGCTCCCTCCTCATTTATTTTAACACTTTTTAAAACCACACCTGGCATATGTATGCTTAAAAATATTTATGCTGTCTGGCAAACCTAATCTCTTAGTGTTTATGAAGTTATGACATCTTCAAAGAAAAAAATGAGCTATTTATGATGCACTGATGTGGTTAATAACATATTGCAACTGATCAGTGTTCACATAATATAAATTCCCAATTTTAGGCAGATTAAAAAAACCACATTCTTCTGATTCCATTCATTTGGAAATGTGGGGATATAACTTTCCTTTTTGGAAAAAAAGCTTCAATTGATTCAACTTTTGTTTTGTAGAAGGAGTTGATGAGCTACTAATGTTCACATAGACTATATAAATTGGTCAAATGTATACACCTGACTTCTTTCACAATATGAGATGCTTGAAAAAAAAAACACTTTCTCATAAACAGTTTTTCTTGTACAGCATTTTATGTATCTCCAGCTGAGTGGAAATGAATGACTTGTCCTTTTCTTCTTCCTTACCAACTCTGTTGTGTGATATCTATCAAAAGGCACATTCATGGAAAGTCTTTCTATGCAGAAAGAACCCCCCCAACTCCCCTTTAGTGCACACAAAAAACAAGTGGAAAAAAGAATGGCCTCAGTGGGGGAAGTGGGGGGGTTCATGGAGGGAGATGATAGATAGAGATATATATGTTACAGTCAATCTGTGAAACCAGTCATTACGCGTAATGACTGAAAGTTTCAGTCATTTCGCGTAATGACTGAAATGACCAGTCATTACGTGTAATGACTAAAATTTTCAGTCATTTCATGTAATGACTGAAATATATGGTTCATTTTTACACAGATTGACTGAATTAATTTCACTCAATATGAGTAATTGATTTAGGGTTGTTTTTCTTCACACCCTTTGCATTATTCAGGACCTTTGTACATTGTTCCCCTGCATTTTGAAAATTTTTGTCCTAGAGAACATTAAACTATTTTCATCAAATAAATAACTTTGGAATTCTCACATGCTTACTGAATTTTAGCCAGAATTTTCAAACCTAAACACAGACTTGTGTAATAGACTCTATTGTTATTTTCAAACTATTTTTAAAATATTGAATGGTTACATATATCTAATTACATTTTAAATGTTATTTACATTCTAAATTCATATTTGCAGTTTTAAAACTAAACTCATTGTCATAGAATGAAAATATCTCTTTGTTGTCAATAAAATTTATATCTTTTTTGAAGACTAATTGGTTTTTCTTCACACCCTTTGCATTATTCAGGACCTTTGTACATTGTTCCCCTGCATTTTGAAAAATTTTGTCCTAGAGAACATTAAACTATTTTCATCAAATAAATAACTTTGGAATTCTCACATGCTTACTGAATTTTAGCCAGAATTTTCAAACCTAAACACAGACTTGTGTAATAGACTCTATTGTTATTTTCAAACTATTTTTAAAATATTGAATGGTTACATATATCTAATTACATTTTAAATGTTATTTACATTCTAAATTCATATTTGCAGTTTTAAAACTAAACTCATTGTCATAGAATGAAAATATCTCTTTGTTGTCAATAAAATTTATATCTTTTTTGAAGACTAATTCTCATTTATAAATCATAATTTATAATACATTTTGCCTTTTATGTTATTAATTAAAGACTCAGTTCTATTGTGGCAGGTTGTTAGGAAGCAAGAAACCATGATGCTTTTGAAGTGAATCTTGTCCACTCTTGTCCTAATTGCAATGCAGCTCTTTCATCCTATTTTGTTCTTTGGGGCCTTGTTACTGTTGTTTGACCTCTCCACACAAAGAGCCTGGTTATCAAAGATGGAGTTGACCTTTAATGTTCTAAAATAACTGGGACAACTTAATCCATTCTTTTAATAGTTATTAAAGCCTGAGTAGGATAACTTAGAGCTCTAACTCACACCTGAGTACCATTGTAACTATAAATAACCATCAAGATACTTCATTTACTCTATGTTCTTCAGTTGGAAATACATGTTATACAGAACTTTAGATTTTAGTAAGAGTCTATAGATCGGGTCCCCGTTTGTTAGGAATGCTACCTATCCATTGGGTCCCCTGTCATATTTTACAAGGGAGTACATATATATGAAGGTCATTTTTATGACATGAATTAAAAGAAGTGGGGCTTAGTTAAAATAACTGTAGAAGAGTTTGATAATTTGGTCATTTACCCATGTTATCAATCAGTAATCATGTCAGAATATGTACAAATCTGAATTGATAATTTCAATACCCCTATTTAGTAATCACATGAGAATGCAATTTAAGTTACTAAGTGAGGCCAGACAATTTCATTTTTAGTAAAGCAAGTATTTAAAACTATTTATCACAATTCAGCCATTACGCGTAATGACTGGACCTTATTTTCAGTCATTACGTGAAATGACTGAAAATTTTAGTCATTACACGTAATGACTGGTCATTTCAGTCATTACGCGAAATGACTGAAACTTTCAGTCATTACGCGTAATGACTGGTTTTACAGATTGACTGTAACATATATATGTGTGTGTGAAGCAAAAGTGGAACAAAAAAAATGGAATATTTATGCTGTTCTTTCGAATGTATATTGTTTTCTTTTCTTTTACTTTCTTCCATTTCACTTAGACTTCTACATTTAATTAATTTTAGCTCAAGTGGGAAATGAATTTTTGAAACTTTAATGCATTCAAATTCCTGAAGTGATGCACTAAATCACTTATAACTTGAAAAGTATTGCGTTCACAGCATTTTGTTAAAATATGTTATTAGGCTACTTTTTCCACAGCTACACCAAGTCCAGTAACTTGTTTGGTCTTAGTTTTGTGCATTATTGAAGTGTGGAATGGATCATGATCTCCTACTCTTATTCCTAAGCCTAGATTTTTAATTTCAATTGCTAAATCATTCAGAAATATTGCAATATATAAACTCATACTTTTCTTTCCCAATAAATCCAGTAACATTTTTCTAGCAGTATAGCTTGACTTGTTTGTAACTTGATTTTTCTTGTAAGCAATAACTCTGAAGCAAAATCAGTAACTTTTGAACAAAAAGTCTAACACACTTTGGTTCACTGGATTTTATTAGTGGTTTTGTTAAGTTTTTAGTTGAAGCACAACCAGTAATTTTAAACAATAGTTCTTAAGCATCTTAGTCCACTGCATTCAATTAGTGTTTTATACTTAAGTCTGATACTAATGACATTTTGAACAGAAATGTCTGTGGTCAGTGTACCCTTTCACTTGAGACCTCTTCTCTGAGAACATTACCAAAGAATGTAGGACATACAGAATCCGGGAAAAAAATGCCTCCTGGACAAAATGCCTCACAGAAAAAAATGCCTCCTGGAAAAAATGCCTCCTAGAAAGAATGCCTCCTGGATATTTTGTGACTAGGAAAAAATGGCTCCTGAGAAAAAAAAGTTATTTCAACTTGTAAACATGTTACATATGAAACCTATAATGTATAATATCAAAAACATGTTACTTTCAGATATGTACAGTCAAAACCAGAACGTACAATATCGTGAAGTACAAATTACAAATATCTTCTTGAAAGGGTATCCCTTCAGCTGTACTCTGGACCAGTTTAAAAGCAGGATTTATGGCTGTGAGGTTTCTTGATGAAATAGTTGTGGCCTTTATGGCTTACAATATGCATTCTTATCAAATTACAACATAGGTTATCCCCTCTGTAAGGAGTTGATCGCAGTTAGATGCACTAGGAGTGGCAGAAATGTAATTACAAGAAAAACACGACACCTGTCATAATGGAAACCAGAGATGAGCAGCCAGCCAAAAGAGTGAGAAGCACCAGCAAAACCTTACAAGAGAAACTTACATACCTTTGTACAGCTAAGCAAAATGGGTAAAAGACTGTGAATTTTTGACAGGCATTGGCGACTATAAGACTCAAGTGGAAAAAATGAAGATGCCTCTGAAGTTGTAATGTGAACCTGTAGTGTTATAATACTTGAAAGAACTTTTTTTCTTAGGAGGTATTTTTCCTGGTCACAAAATATTCAGGAGGCATTCATTCTAGGAGGTATATTTCCTAGGAGGCATATTTTCTAGGAGGCATTTTTTCCAGGAGGCACTTTTTCCGCGCATCGGACATACATTCTTTTGAGAAGTAAATTTCACACCTACAATTTCTCTTCTGCCAGGCTGTGGTCGTTCTTTCATTTGTTAAATATGGTAACATACACAATGCAATAAACTTTACATTTTCTATTCCTTGTGATGCATATTTTCACATCTTTTACGGCTTACTTCACACTTTTTCATCAGGGCCGCTTCGTTTTTGTCAGCAAAAACATTTTTCTAGTTTTGTCTGCAAAATACCTGCCAAAAGTGTTGACTAGACTGTTCATGGTGGTATAATCTGGAAGTATCATTTTTGGTGATCTATGGAGGACTTTCTTTATCGAATTCCACAAGGCCTTGGGGTTATCCTCATTTTCCCTAACCATATCACTGTAGTGTTTAGTTTTTGCACATTCCACGAGACGGTTGAAATGGTTCACAGCGGCTCTGTACCTACTTCGGTTTATGGCAGAGTTGTCCTTTCGCCACTCCCTTTCGAGCTTGCGCTTACGTCTCTTTGCTGCCAAAATCTCACTGTTGATGAACCCTTTGTTGACATGTTGTGGGGTTTTACATTCATGTACAGGTGCATGCTTGTCAAGTATGTTCCTAAGGGTATGAAAGTACTGGTGTGAAAGCATAAATTATATTATTAACGAAGATGGAAAGGGTTGTTTACATACTGGTAATATATGCCCATCTTAACCTGAAGGAACAGAAGAGGTTTAATGGCCAGGCGGGTAGCATTTGGATATTAAATCAGTTCGTTCACATGTCTGTTGTTGTGGGTTTGAATTCAGTTCAAGACAACATGTGTAATGTTGTACTTAGGATCTGTCCGAATATAGCTGTCAAAAGGGACATAAATTTTCCAATTTGAAAAGAAAAAAATCCTGTAGCTTTATCATGTTTTTGTTTGTATTTCTTTTGACAGGATGAGATAGATGCAGCTTGGATAGAGAACCTTCAGCAGGAATTTAGACCCTACAACAGAGAAAGGTACAGTAAGAACTAAGAAGTATGAACAATTCCACGCTAGGGTAAAGACATCCCTAAAAATGATTAAAATGAAGCCAAATTTATAAGAAAATCTGATACCAGAGGTTTACTGTAATTCTGTATGAGTTAAAATAAAAGCCAAATTAATCATCACAGTTATGCGAGTTTGCCATTCAGTTGCAATTGCCCTTTCTCCCTTAAAGGAAAATAAGATGTCCTCCTAAATTTGTCATAATGTAGCAAAATATTTCACTTTTCTCAGTCGTGATTGTCAGTTTGGTTATAAGTGAAGTTGAGTAACATACTTGGCTCTCACCTGTCAAGTCCTAGGTGTTGATTACCTTCCCAACCAGGACTGTACAAAACTGGTAGTTGCCTGCCAGTGCCTGAAGTGGTTTTCAACTGGTAAGTATTGCTTTTCTCCATTCCCAAAACTACTAATCATGATGTGGCCTACACAATAATTAATCAGTCAGATGTTTAGAAATCTCATAGTTTATTTACCAGATTTAGTGTCCTCAGGCAAGGTGTTCAAAACACAATGGTAACAATTCCAGGTGAACTTCAAAGACTATTGCACCAATGAGAGCATCCAGGAAAATGTATAACAATTTGGTGCTCTATAAATATATCCGATATTAATAGTAATGATAATTATAATGCATTGTTTAATATATTGTCTAATTAAGTGACATTATCTTTCAAGATATTGTTTCATCAAAATCAATCTTTCTCAGAATCGGTTGCGTGTACAGCTTACATATATGACAATGCACCTCTTATCTCAATACTTCTACTTACTTAGTAATGTTAAAAAGATTAGTATTTAATTGCTCATCAGGTGTTGGGTACAGTTGTCAATAAATTCAAATGAAAAAGATAAGCAAACAAAAGGAAGCATTGTACTTTTCACGGAAAAGTAATTGTAGATAATTCTTTCTGTACTAGCGAAATTGCGCACAGTTTCTGTAAGGATCGAGTTTTCTTCAGCAAGAGACTACATGATGAGGATTATTTAAGTGATAAATCTGTTACATACCAGTGTCAGTTTTTATTGTTGCAAAGGCGATATTTAGTAACTGTTGCATTCATTTACTTTGCAGATACTGGAAAGTGCAATCACATGTAATAACTATTTTAGTTATATCAAGGGAACCATAGAAAATACATCACTTAAAGCTGTGCAAATTTCCATAAAAGACAAATTGTTTTTAAAGCTATCACAGAGGACAGCATATATAGTATAGCCACAAAACCATGTATCTGTCATTCATAGAGTAAAAGCCAAGTCTACTAATCAAATAGAACAGATAACCCAAAACATTGTGGTTTTTATTAGGTTAATGAATATAAATTTAATTTAAAAGTAAATGTTTTAGATAATTCTCCTTTTTATTTGAACCACACATTTTAACTTTCAGTAGAGTTGATACGTGCCTCATGTTCTCTGAGAATTAAACCAAGTACTGTATATATTTCTTACAGAGACTTAAACGATGTGACACAAATGAAAAAAGACAGATCCTCAAATAATGGAGCTGAGTCAGAGGTCATACCCGAAGTCAAATCTCTGGAGGTCAAGGAAGACATCTCAAAGAATTCTCCTATGAATTCAAATGCATCAGTTACTCAGTCCAGTTAGCATTGTTTTACATTTAATAAAGTTACTGTAAATTTTGTAATTATAACCTTGTACATATTTGTGCTTCATTGTCATAAAACAAAAAGTAGATTGTCTGAAAAACTCAAATGTGAATGAAAAGTACAAATGATGTGTAGTATTTTGTCATGTGATTTCAGAACTTGTAATGGTGTGACGTCATGATGTTTGAAATAGATTTTGTTTATTTTTAACATACATTTTGTGGTGTCAGACATTTCAGTGAAGAGATTTATTTTTGAGATGCATTTCATTAATTAAAAGTACATAAGTTTCTTAACAATTCATGTCTCTAAGTTTTGTATACATGTACTATAAGCTGTTAATGAGGTGAACAGTAAAACTGGCATTTGGTTTTTACCCCACAGCACTTAAGGGCCGTCGGGGTATTGTTTTCATGGATGGTGTCTGGAAGGGCGGGTGAGCGGAAAAAGTATGTCTGATCAGTATCTCAGAAACTGCAAGGTGGAAGTTGATACTTGGTAGGGACATTGGTTAGGGGGTGTAGTTGTGCAACATCATGAGTGTGACCTTGATTTGACCTTTGACCTTGCCATAGTGATCTTGATTTTTAAGTTTTTTCCAGGCAATATCTCTGAAACCGTAAATTGTAGGAAGTTGATAGTTGGTAGGGACATCCTTAGGGTCTGTAGGTGTGCATCATAATTTTTAGTTCACTGATTAATGCTGTCGTCTTGCTGTTGAATTGTCTTCTTTTAATATTTTATCTTAATATACATTTTCTTTCTCTTAGATGTTATTTTCTCTACTTAAACATTATTTGGACCTTGATATAACTGACACTGCTCTGAAAGTATCCGATCTTTGTACTGTTTCACTACTTCTATATCTCATGGTGTTGAAACTATTTCCCCTGGCTGTGGGGTACAGGCATCTATGATGCCATTTTTCATTTTGTTGTGATGGGAATTATTGCAGGCACTTTACTGGCTGATATATCATCAAAACATGAAATGAAAACTGTAAATTTGGTATGTCACATTACTCCTTTATACAGTGTAAAAAATGAAGTTTACTTCGTAAGATCTTGTGAAATGCATTACCAGTTTTAAATTATGGTCCATGTATACTTTCAGTTTAGTTTCACAATATCAATGACACATAGGTGTGTGAGGGAAAGTGGCTGTTATGTATTTAAAGTTTGTAATGGTATTTAATTTCCTCCAAGGCACCAGTGTGCTGATTATCTATATATATTATTGTAATGACTTATATTCCAATATTCTTCTTAATGCTATTCAGCTTCACTTGGAAATATTTACAAATGTTTCATTTTTACTTTGGTTCATCTAGTCAGTCATAGATTTTTTTTTTTTGAATATATTGATTAAATCAGAACCCAGTATTATATTTTTAAAGTCAGTTTGTGTTGTGCAAAGATGTATGTTTTTTTAAATTTCAAAGACAAGACACTGAGAAAATATTTATCTTAAAACTGAAAATAAACTTAAAAGCATTGTAGTTAAAACTACTTAGACAAATAGATCAGAGTTGCTTCTAGGATGCGTTTTATGCGGTATCTCGCATTAATTTGCTTTTTCCCGCAGATTTCATCGAAGTATGCGGGGACGAGATTATAAAAGAACGCATTCAGCACAAGGCAATGCGGGATATATATACGAAGCGAAAAGACGAGAGATCAAGGAAATCGAAACGATGCATGGAGCGAGAGTTTGTCGAGGTTTTGATTTTTCCGTCGAAACATTCTTCGAATAATGCATGTTGACGATGTGTAAAAGAACTCAAACATATTATGTGCTACAGCCAGTATTTAGACATATTGTACCCAAAAACATGAAATTAAGCTTAAAGTGGATGGTTATATGAAAAATGGCAGCAAGAAAAACGAAACTGACAGTAAACTGGATTGTTACCACAATAGAGTCAAGCCGGTGCTGACCCTACAGTACGTATCTGTGGGGTCTTCAAACAATGTATGTGTAGAAAATATTTTACTTGAAGATCAAAATTCACGGACAACTCATTAATATTAATGAGGTCACCGATTTTCATAATGGTTTCTTAACAATATTCAAATACTAGATGGACCACAGAGCTCATGAATATTCATATATGTGTAGAAAATATTGACAATTTCGTGGGATTTTTTAACAATATTTTACTTGAAGAATTTGTGGACTACTCATTATATTCATGAGGTCACGGTATTCTGTGGGGTTTTCCAACATATTCGTACGCATTGATGGTATAATGACTGAATTTGTGATGCCGTGACTTTAGACGAATACTTAAAACCACAATGTCGTGACAGGAGTCACTTTGATGAAAATAACCATTTTCAATATTTTTTTTTAAAATTCGATCACTATAGGCTTGAAGTTTATTTTTATTTGGCAAGACGATCGCCTGACATTTACTTTTGTACATAACTATATATAGTGGCATTGTACCAGCCTACCAGTGAACGCCCACCTTATATTTCTTCAATACAATAGAGGTCAAGGACAAATGCTTCTAAGTAAACTAAATGACTGTTCACTGGCATAAAATGAACGATAATCGATGTAATTTGTCAAAATACATAGCTTTAAAGCAAATATTATCAGACGTACAACTGCTAATTATACCATATCTATCAATTAGTATTCTGGTACAGTTACGTTATAATCAAAGCGTGTTAATAGAATTTAAAATATTATTTATTTAATTAATTTGACAGTATTAGCTAAAAGGTGGGTGTTCAATGGTAGATAACCACTACTTATTGGGTAGCCAAGTGGCCTTGATCACTAATTGATGGAAGTCCACTGTTAAAAATGTCTAAATAAACTGAAAAAGTATTTTCCATTAGTTTAAACTTTATCATAAAGTCATCCCCCAGAATTTTTAGCCCCTCCCCCACATTTTGTGCAGTGGTGGGGGATCGCCCCCACTTTTTCAAATTCCTAGAATCAACACTGATAGATGGAAAAGTTATGTGCATAGAAATTATATTCTGGTTAATTGTCTATTCGAAATAAATTCAGCTTTTTACAAATATGCCAGCTTTATTGAACTATATACATTGCGTCATTTGCTTTTCTTTTGCCACACATTAAATTTAGTATGTACAGTAAACTCTGTATAAATAAAACTTCTAGTACAGGCGTTTTTGATTCTGGTTTGTCCAACTTCCATATATACCAACAACAGTTAAATGCAATTTCTGATGCTAGTGGTCAAAACTGGTTCAACTTAAATCTGATTTTTAATTTAACTTTGTCTGCTTACAGAGTCTGTTGTGATAGTACCAAAAAAGACATTATTAGCAGATTATTAGCACATATTTTAAATGATAATCCAAATACCTATAAACTGGAAAGTTCAATAAGTAAATTAAATACATTACCTAGTGGACAAATGCATTCATCTAGCGCTGTCGGTCTCGCCAAAAGTTAGAAAAAAAAAATGTCCTGAGTTAGGCTCTGGCCGGGACCGTTAATAATGTACGGGTCATTTGCCCGGTGGCTGTGTCACCAACAGAACTCTGCTATGCATGCTTGTGTACGTGAACTTCCTGCTTATACACTTGTGCTGTAACTTGTACAAAATTGTATTTATAAAAGAAATAAGTTATGCAGTTGCAATTCGAATCTCATAGTTATCCCGTCTAGTCCAGATGTAGCAACATAATTATGTATATTGTATATTTTTATTTATTAATTTTTGTTTTACGTAATATTTCTTGCATTAAGAAACTTTGATCTTTTCATATTTCAAACTGTATTGTTATCTCCCGCCGGGCTTTAGCCCGGGAGGGAGATTATGAAATGATGCCTGTGTGTGCGTGCGTGCGTGTGTGCGTGCGTTAGTTAGTCACGCAGATTCCTCCAAAACTACTACAGCTACAGATTTTTTGTAAATTAATTGTCCTAATGAATTTTCACGCCCTCGAAAATTTTTTTGGTTTTATGGACTTAGGCCTAAAGATAACTGAGTAATAGCTATCTTAGCTACTTGGAGTAAAGGGCTCATAACTCAAAAACTATTGCAGTTACAACTTTTTCTTCAAATATGTTGTTCAGCTACTTTGTCCTTAGCTATAAGATGGTACATAGTTTGGGGTCCCATTGCATGCCATAAGTGAGTAATAGCTATTTTCTCATTTGTAGCTAAATAACAAAAGGAGTAAATGTCAAATATCTTCAAAAGTATTAGAGTTACAGAAATCTTTTCAAATACGGTATGTTGTTCATCTACTTTTTGGTAAGCTATCACATAGTAAAGTTTCAGACCTGTTGCACCTTGGATAGCTGAGTAATAGCTACTTTGAAATTCTGACTGTTGAGTAAAGCCATTGTAACTCCAAAACTATTGTAGTTAGAGTGTTTTCCTAAAATATGTTGTTCAGCTACTTTGTCCTTAGCTATAAGATGGTACATAGTTTGGGGTTCTATTGCATGCCATAAGTGAGTAATAGCTATTTTCTCATTTGTAGCTAAATAACAAAAGAAGTAAATGCCAAGTATCTTCAAAAGTATTACAGTTACAGAAATCTTTTCAAATATGTTATTCATCTACTTTTGGGTAAGCTATCACATAATAAAGTTTCAGACCTGTTGCACCGTGGATAGCTGAGTAATAGCTACTTTCAAATTCCGACTGTTGAGTAAAGCGATTGTATCTCCAAAACTATTGCAGTTAGAGTGTTTTCCTAAAATATGTTGTTCAGCTACTTTGTCCTTAGCTATAAGATGGTACATAGTTTGGGGTTCTATTGCATGCCATAAGTGAGTAATAGCTATTTTCTCATTTGTAGCTAAATAACAAAAGAAGTAAATGCCAAATATCTTCAAAAGTATTAGAGTTACAGAAATCTTTTCAAATATGTTATTCATCTACTTTTGGGTAAGCTATCACATAGTTAAGTTTCAGACCTGTTGCACCATGGATAGCTGAGTAATAGCTACTTTCAAATTCCGACTGTTGAGTAAAGCCATTGTATCTCCAAAACTATTGCAGTTACAGTGTTTTCCTAAAATATGTTGTTCAGCTACTTTGTCCTTAGCTATAAGATGGTACATAGTTTGGGGTTCTATTGCATGCCATAAGTGAGTAATAGCTATTTTCTCATTTGTAGCTAAATAACAAAAGAAGTAAATGTCAAATATCTTCAAAAGTATTAAAGTTAGTGAAATCTTTTCAAATATGTTGTCCATCTACTTTTTGGTAAGCTATCACATAGTACAGTTTCAGACCTGTTGAACCTTTGATAGCTGAGTAATAGCTACTTTCAAATTCCGACGGTTGAGTAAAGCCATTGTAACTCCAAAACTATTGCAGTTAGAGTGTTTTCCTAAAGTATGTTGTTCAGCTACTTTGTCCTTAGCTATAAGATGGTACATAGTTTGGGGTTCTATTGCATGCCATAAGTGAGTAATAGCTATTTTCTCATTTGTAGCTAAATAACAAAAGAAGTAAATGTCAAATATCTTCAAAAGTATTAAAGTTAGGGAAATCTTTTCAAATATGTTGTCCATCTACTTTTTGGTAAGCTATTACATAGTAAAGTTTCAGACCTGTTGAACCTTTGATAGCTTAGTCATAGCTACTTTCAAATTCCGACTGTTGAGTAAAGCCATTGTATCTCCAAAACTATTGCAGTTACAGTGTTTTCCTAAAATATGTTGTTCAGCTACTTTGTCCTTAGCTATAAGATGGTACATAGTTTGGGGTTCTATTGCATGCCATAAGCGAGTAATAGCTATTTTCTCATTTGTAGCTAAATAACAAAAGAAGTAAATGTCAAATATCTTCAAAAGTATTAAAGTTAGGGAAATCTTTTCAAATATGTTGTCCATCTACTTTTTGGTAAGCTATCACATAGTAAAGTTTCAGACCTGTTGAATCTTTGATAGCTGAGTAATAGCTACTTTGAAATTCTGACTGTTGAGTAAAGCCATTGTAACTCCAAAACTATTGCAGTTAGAGTGTTTGCCTAAAATATGTTGTTCAGCTACTTTGTCCTTAGCTATAAGATGGTACATAGTTTGGGGTTCTATTGCATGCCATAAGTGAGTAATAGCTATTTTCTCATTTGTAGCTAATTGAGAGCTTTCACTTGAAGTTTCAGACCCTTAGCTAATTACTCACCTACTCAAAATGAGTAAATGCGAATTATCTCTAAAAGTATTGCAGATAGCCAATTTTTCTCAACTCATTCACCTACTTTTGGAAGAGCTTTCACATGGTCAAGTTTCAGACCCGTAGCTAATTACTCAAAATGAGTAAATGCTAATTATCTCTAAAAGTATTGCAGATAGCCAATTTTTCTCAAATAACTCATTCACCTACTTTTGGGAGAGCTTTCACTTGGTCAAGTTTCAGACCCGTAGCTAATTACTCACCTACTGAAAATGAGTAAATGCGAATTATCTCTAAAAGTATTGCAGATAGCCAATTTTTCTCAAATAACTCATTCACCTACTTTTGAGAGAGCTTTCACTTGGTGAAGTTTCAGACCTGTAGCTAATTATTCACCTACTCAAAATGAGTAAATGCAAATTATCTGTAAAAGTATTGCAGAGAGCCAATTTTTCTCAAATAACTCATTCACCTACTTTTGGAAGAGCTTTCACTTGGTGAAGTTTCAGACCCGTAGCTAATTACTCACCTGCTCAAAATGAGTAAATGCGAATCATCTCTAAAAGTATTGCAGATAGCCAATTTTTCTCAAATAACTCATTCACCTACTTTTGAGAGAGCTTTCACTTGGTGAAGTTTCAGACCTGTAGCTAATTATTCACCTACTCAAAATGAGTAAATGCTAATTATCTCTAAAAGTATTGCAGATAGCCAATTTTTCTCAAATAACTCATTCACCTACTTTTGAAAGAGCTTTCACTTCGTGAAGTTTCAGACCCGTAGCTAATTATTCACCTGCTGAAAATGAGTAAATGCTAATTATCTCTAAAAGTATTGCAGGTAGCCAATTTTTCTCAAATAACTCCTTCAGGTACTTTTGGAAGAGCTTTCACATGGTGAAGTTTCAGATCCGTTGCTAATTACTCACCTACTCAAAATGAGTAAATGCTAATTATCTCTAAAATTATTGCAGATAGACAATTTTTCTCAAATAACTCGTTCATCTACTTTTGGGAGAGCTTTCACTTGGTAAAGTTTCAGACCAGTAGCTAATTGTTCACCTACTCAAAATGAGTAAATGCTAATTATCTCTAAAAGTATTGCAGATAGCCATTTTTTGTCAAATAACTCATTCACCTACTTTTAGGAGAGCTTTCACTTGGTGAAGTTTCAGACCCATAGCTAATTACTCACCTGCTCAAAATGAGTAAATGCTAATTATCTCTAAAAGTATTGCAGATAGCCAATTTTTCTCAAATAACTCATTCACCTACTTTTGGGAGAGCTTTCACATGGTGAAGTTTCAGCCCCATAGCTAATTACTCACCTGCTCAAAATGAGTAAATGCTAATTATCTCTAAAAGTATTGCAGATAGCCAATTTTTCTCAAATAACTCATTCATCTACTATTGGGAGAGCCATCACTTGGTGAAGTTTCAGACCCGTAGCTAATTATTCACCTACTCAAAATGAGTAAATGCTAATTATCCCTAGAAGTATTGCGGATAGCCTTCACATGGTGAAGTTCCAGACCCGTAGGTAATTACTCATATACTCAAAATGAGTAAATGCTAATTATCTCTAAAAGTATTGCAGATAGCCAATTTTTCTCAAATAAGTCATTCACCTACTTTTGGGACAGCTTTTACTTGGTGAAGTTTCAGACCTGTAGCTAATTACTCAACTTCTCAAAATAAGTAAATGCCTATTATCACTAAAAGTATTGCAGATAGCCAGTATTTCTCAAATAACTCATTCACCTACATTTTGGAGAAGTTTCACATGCTTAAGTTTTTTTATGAATTTTTAAAATAAATTTTAATACATTAAAATTAATTAAATCATGCACTAAATCAATTATAACTTGAAAAGTACTGCTTTTATTACGCTACAATAGCTTACCATGTGGGACTTAATGCTGATCTCGGGTTGCCACACCCGGGGCCAACGTCTTAGAAAAAAGATCGTTCTTGTTAGCCACCGGATATACTGATAGTTGTCGTCACGTGATAACTTCTGACCAATCGTCCTACTTTCTCGTTGGCCACGATTGACTGGTAGCAGTTTGTAAATATACAGACATTTTCATTTATTTCTCAGACTTTACTTATTGTTGGAGGCTAATATTTGCATATTTCTTGTAATATATATCATAGATCATTCTGTAAAATTTTAATTTTCACAGGATAAGTATTTTGTTTTCAGTCGCGTGTTTTGAGTTTTCCTCGGTTCAGGCAAGTACATTGTACGTCTTTTATTGCGTATAAAATGTCGTCTCATCAAGCAAATAAAGACAAACCGAGAGCGCAGAAATGCCGCCATTTCTGCTTTAGCTTTGATACACATAATTTCTGCCCTACCTGTAGGGAGGCTGGCAAGGGAGATGACCCCTGTGTCACCTTTGAAACCCCTTGTGAAATTTGCACGTCTTTCACAGATGAGCAACTACAGAAAATCCAAAACCGGAAACGGTATTTGAAAAAGCAGAAAGCGACAACTAGTTCCAAAGATGAACTAGATCTTTTGGGTGAAGGCGACGGGGACTCCTTCACTGGGTCCAATGCAGACCTCGAGTGTGCTGCTGATAGCCTTTTTACTTCACCCCCCCGTCCACAACCTCTTGCCTTCAGTTCCCTGTCCTTGAAAACGCCAGCTAAGACTATTCCACCCACCCCTGGTACGGCTTTGCAAAATAAAATCCAGAAAAACCTAGAGAAATCACTCGGTGATTCCTTAAATATACATTTACAGCAGCAAATGGGTACCTTCCAGGCATCCATGTTGGAAGCTTTTCAGTCACTCCGAGAGGAGTTGGCTGCAAAACAGAAAGTCGAGGTAGAGTCTTCTCTTCCTGCTTCAAAACCTGGCTTGTCCAGTAGTACTGCTGCCCCTCTGGATTTGCCCCCTCCGAGATCTGGTACTAACATCCCAAGCGAGGATATGGATGTGGACTTCGGTCCAGCACTTCCTCCGCGTTTAGTATCTGCTCAACCTTCCTCGGATCAGTACGTTGCCCCCTCTGAAGGTCACCCCGAAGAGGTCTCGTACTCTCACAAAAAGCAAAGCCATAGGCAGCCAGTTGGCCCGAGCTCTGCCTCGGACCAACTAAATGAGGATTCCGATGAACCTCGGATCCCTTCTTCTAGATCCAAAAAACACTCTGACAAGAGCAAACATAAATCAAGATCTAGATACGTGTCATTTACCTCAGAGGAGGAGCACTCCCCTGAAACCAGACACAGGTCTTCTAAGCCCTCTAGGGCTCAGCCCTCAGGAGTAGCTTCTGATCAAGACCTACCACAACATGATCCAGACCCCCTTATTATAGGGAAGTAGCTTTGTCTGACATGCCCTCACAATACTCTGAAGAAGTGGACACCTTCAGGCGTATTTTGTCTCTCCCTGACCCCAGGGAATCTATGCCCAGGTCGTCCACCTCAGTGTTGGGTCTGGATGATGAAAAAGGCCGTCAAGAGCTCAGACCTAGAGGTCCCTCCTCTATTCTTCCACTTAGCTCAGTTATCAAGGACGCCTTTGATAAATTCCAACATGACTTTAAGGCTGCCAACTTATCTGAGGGAAAATATGTCAGGCCTCCTCCCTCAACTTCAAAGTGGTACAAGGTGGGACAACCAACTTTTCAGGACAAAATTCAGGAGTTGAATACGGACTTTGCTAAGATCTGTATTACTCCTAGACCTTCTGGGCCCCCAGTAGCCAGAGTTCCCCTGCCAGTTCTCAAGGAGCTAGAACTTCAGGCTAGACAAAACATTTCTACCCTCAACTTCACCGCTGCATTTGCCAAAACCTCCTCTTCTTGCAATGCTTCATTGGAAAAATGCCAACATAGCATCAAGTCTACGGTCAAGAAGATAAAGTCTCAGATTCAGAAAGGTGCCAATCCTGAGAAAGCGGCAAAGCGCGGATATGAGGAAGTAGCTGACTACTTAGATTTTTGGAACAAGACAGTACTTGTTCAACACAGGGCCCTCACTTGTCTCAGCAAATCTCTAGCCCATATTTTGCAGAGGGAATTATACTCTATGGCTAATACCGGCTTTGCCAGGCGCGAAGCCGAAATGACTCTATTACATCCACAATTAGGAGAAACGAGACGTCAAGAACTCAGGAACTCGTCCTTTTGGGGCCCTTCCTTGTTCGAGTCTCAATTAGTGAAGGAAGGTGAGGACTTCCTTCTCAAAAAAGGCACCTCAAAAGATTCTCAGGGTTTTGCACCCTACCAGAATAAGCCCTTTCGTGGTCCCCACAAGAAAAGAGGCTCCTACAGGAAACGCCCCTATGGGGGCAATACCTCTCGAAGCAGTAACCAGTCCTTTCCCTCGGGAAGAGGAAAATCCAACTTCAGAGGCTTCAGGGGTCGTTTTCGACCCCACAATAGAGGAAGGGGGCGTGGAAACCCCCCTCCCCAATGACTCCTCCAAAGCCTCACTCAGTCCACCAGTAGGAGGTCGCCTCCGTTCTTTCAGGAGAGACTGGCTCACAAACAAATGTTCTCAAAACGTGTTAAACATTATCACCAATGGCTACGTTCTGCCATTCCGTTCAAAGCCAAACTTGATCAGATTTCCTCTGATTCTGTCAGAGTACAAGGCCCAACAAAAAGACCAAGCCTTGGCTACTTGTATCCAGTCCCTCCTGTCAAAGAACGCTATCGAAAGGGTAGACAATGTAAAATCTCTCGGGTTTTACAGTCGCCTGTTCCTAGTACCCAAGCCTCACCAAAGGTGGAGGCCAGTCATAGACTTAAGCAGGCTCAACACTTTTCTACACGTAGAAAAGTTCAAAATGGAAACTCCAGAGTCCATCAGGACCTCCCTGATTCCAGGGGAGTGGGTAGCGTCAATAGACCTGTCGGACGCCTACCTGCATATCCCCATCCACCCAAGCTCAAGGAAATACCTAAGGTTTTGCTACAAGGCTCAGGTGTTCCAGTTCACCTCCCTCCCGTTCGGACTAGCCACAGCCCCCCAGGTCTTTACCATGATCGTAAAGGAGGTGAAACTAATGGCCCTCTCAAGAGGACTCAGAATTCACCAATACCTGGACGACTGGCTGATCAGGTCCCAGTCTCAGGAGGAAGCCCAAGTGAACACTCAGGCAGTAGTAGAACTGACTCAGTCCTTGGGGTGGATAATAAATCAGGAAAAATCAGAACTGAAACCTACACAGGTGTTCTCGTTCGTGGGCTACGAATACCACCTAGATTCAGCCCTTGTAAAACCCACTCAAGAGAGATGGCTCAAACTTCAGGATTTGATCCTACAACTCAAGTCAAAACGTGTTTTGACTGCAAGATGTTTGATGTCTCTAATTGGGTTGCTAGCCTCAACGGAGAAAATGGTCCCGGAGGGACGCCTTCACATGAGGCCCTTTCAGTTTCACCTCAAGGAGCACTGGAGATATCCTCAGTCGCTGGACAACCTCCTTCCCTGGACAGAAGCCATTGCAGCCCACCTAGATTGGTGGCAAAATCCTTCCAATGTGATGAAAGGTGCAGACCTTCATCCCAAAGACCACAGTATCCAACTCTTTACCGACGCCTCAAACGAAGGTTGGGGCGCTCACTTAGACCAAAATTTTACCAAGGGTCTGTGGTCAGATCGGGAAAAAAGGCTTCACATAAATGTCCTAGAATTGAAGGCGGTCTCCCTGGCCCTTCGAGACTTCAAGGACCAGTGCCAGAATCAAACAGTGTTGGTTGCGACGGACAACTCAACAGTGGTAGCCTACATCAACAAACAAGGAGGAACACACTCGGCAGAGATGTGTGCTCTCCTGTGGAAGATCATGACCTGGTGCCATCACTATCACATAACATTGAAAGCCAGGCACATTCCAGGGTGCCTGAATGTGATGGCCGACCTGCTATCCAGGTCCAACCAAGTGCAGTCAACCGAATGGTCTCTGCACCCACAGGTCTTCAAACAGATCTGCCAGAAGTGGTTCACACCTCATGTAGACTTATTTGCCACTCACCTGAACCACAAACTCCCTCTATACGTGTCTCCTATCCCAGACCCAAGGGCCTGGGACATAGATGCTCTGAACATAAACTGGACCAAGCTCACAGCATATGCGTACCCTCCTACGGCTCTCCTTCACAAGGTGATCCAAAAGATCAGGCAATGCCAGTGCCTGATCATCGTAATAGCCCCAGGCTGGCCAGGGATGCCCTGGTTTTGGGACCTAGTGCAGCTCTCAACAGAGATCCCACTGCAACTCCCAGTGTCAACAACCCTACTCAAACAGTCCCACAAGCTGGTGTTCCACAACAACCTCCAGCACCTGAACCTCCACGCCTGGTGTCTAGGAGCGGACAACTCCAAGAACAAGGCTTCTCTGTGGAGGTGGCAGAGAGAATTGCTGCCCCTCAGCGGTCATCAACAAGGACCATCTACAAGTCAAAGTGGGCCCTATTTGAAAAATGGTGCAGAGAAAATTCGGTGGATTTCTCCACTCCATCTGTGAAACAAATCTCAGATTTCTTCATGTACCTGTACCAAGACCTTAACAGGCGCCCCTCGACCATTGATGGTTACAGGACTGCAATCGTTGACACTTTGGGCCCAACGGCCCAACATATTGCACACAATGCAGACCTTCATAGGTTACTCTCCAGTTTTCACAGGGATCGTCCTAAAAGTTCCAGAAACTTACCCAAGTGGAACCTTTCTGTTGTCCTTAACGAGCTCACCAAAGCACCTTTTGAGCCCATGAAAGACACAGACCTCAAACATCTCACTTTAAAAACTGCTTTCTTGCTAGCCTTGGCCTCCGGCAAGCGCCGCAGCGAAATCCATGCCTGGGTCGCGAACAAAGTATCTAATCTAGGCCAATGGGAAAAGGTTGCCTTGTTCCCTTCTTCTGACTTCATAGCCAAAAACCAACTAGCAAGAGAAGGTTCTCAAAGTGTCTCTCCGGTGACTATCCCTGCTCTGACTACCATTGTAGATAGACAGTTTAAAGAAGACAGGACCCTGTGTCCCGTGCGGGCCCTGAGGTTTTATTTGGACCGAACTAAAGACGTCAGAGGGTCTCGTTCTCTCCTTTTCATCTCCTTTAAGAAAGGACATACCTCAGACATAGACCCGCTACGCTCTCTTCATGGTTGAAACAAACCATTTTACTTTGTTACAAACAAGCAGATCAACAAGCCTTGGACTTGGTCCAAGTCAAAGCGCATGACATCCGGGCCTTCGCGGCCTCTAAGGCCTTTTACGGTGGGGTATCGGTGGACCAAATCATGCAAGCCTGTCACTGGAAAGCTCACAACACATTTACAAATTTTTACCTAAAAGACCTTACTTGGTCAGACACCGACAACAATTTGTACCTGGGACCCGTAGTGGCTGCTCAACAAGTCCTAGATCCTTCCCCTCAGACCAGTTGTCCTCGGAAAGAAAAAAGGGGGGGGGGGGGGGGGGGGGGGGGGGGGGGCACATCCGCTACAACCAAGTCTTCAGGAGTCTTTCCCAGGATCTAGGTATTCCTTTACCTTCAAGATGTTACGGGTAAGGTCATTTTATCCTTTAATTATCAAGTAATTTCTATTAAGGACTTATTTAGTTGTCATTAATCTCATTTTCAGGTTGTAAAAAATTTTATGAGATGCCCAACCACTGGGTTGGTCAGTCACACGTGAAGGGCCCTCAGACCTCGGAGTGAGCACTGCTGCACTTCCGTCCTACAATAAAACATCTAGACAGTTTTAGCACTGTCTCTCAATTTCTTAGGTTTTTGGCTCGTTACAGGCCCGGCCTTCGGGATCAGGGCACTGTAAATGGGACTCAGACTGGTATTTCTGGCACTATTCTATACGTTTAATTCAAAATCTTAGAAAAAAATGACATACCTTCCAGTCTCAGCTGTAATCCCGCCACCGGGCGGTTGAATTCAGCATTAAGTCCCACATGGTAAGCTATTGTAGCGTAATAAAATTGGAAATTTTAATTACTTAAATGTAGCTTTTATAAGCTACAAGCTTACCATGTGGGACTTAGAAGAGTCCCACCCTGCCTCCCCGCTGTTTACAGCTGAGGGGTAGGTTTAAAAAAATTTCAACGAGAAAGTAGGACGATTGGTCAGAAGTTATCACGTGACGACAACTACCAGTATATCCGGTGGCTAACAAGAACGATCTTTTTTTCTAAGACGTTGGCCCCGGGTGTGGCAACCCGAGATCAGCATTAAGTCCCACATGGTAAGCTTGTAGCTTATAAAAGCTACATTTAAGTAATTAAAATTTCCAAATTTAGAGCACTTTGTGCAAATATGTTATGCAGCTACTTTTGGGTCAGCTATAACATAGTAAAATTTCAGACCTGTAGCTCATGGCATAGCTGAATAATAACTACTTTTAGGTTATCACTGTTGGGTAAATCAATTATAACTTGAAAACTTTTGCATTTACATTATTTAGTTTCAGTATGTTATTCACCTATTTTGAGGCAGCTATAACATAGTAAAATTCCAGACCTGTGGCTCATTGCATAGCGGAGTAATAGCTACTTTGAAGTTCTTACTCAACACTAAATCATTTATAACTTGAAAAGTATTACATTTAGAGCATTTTGTTAAAATATTTCTTCTAAAGACGTGCTTCCCTACTTTGAGTTGATCTGCATAATGAAGTGGCAGAACTGTAGCTCTTTGGATGGCAAAGTAATAGCTACTAAAATGAGTAAATGCCTTTTGTCTTTAAAAGTATTGCAATCAAACATTAAACTTGTCACTTCTACATGTGCCTCCATCTCGCAGGAAAATTTATATTCCACTATCTTTAGGACATCTAATTTATACAGCGGGAGATAAATGCATGCGTCAGAATGCTTGTTCTAGGTTGTGTTTGTGAGTATTCCTTTGTTGTATTATTTATATGTTGCCAGTTATTGGCAATATTGTTAACAAGTATGTCTGAATGTGAATGTGTTAATTATTGAACTTAAAATAACAACATTAAATTGACAAGATTATTTTTTTTTCTTCACATTGTATGTATTCTATCTGGTAAAAAGTCAGATTACACCATACATTTTAAACTTTGTTCACTATCACTTTGTAACTCAAACCGATCCATATGTGCCATTTTTTGAGTCAAGTATAGTGTGTTGTGGATAATGAAGGTCTTAATATACAAACCAACAGCTTGGTGAAGATGTAATAAAGCAACCTTCTTGAAATAATGATGCTGTGATGTGACAAAGGTCAAATATCTGGTGACAAATTGATAGAAACTTGTAGTTTCAAAATAATATAATGGCTGCACATTGAGAAATAGATTACATTATAACCCTCAGATATAAAAATTCTGGAAGAGGTCTTCACTAAGGTCCTTTTAGAGCATACTACAATGATTATGAGACAATACTAAACTTTCCAGTCTTAGCTATAGGTTTGCAAACCATTACAACTTAACAGAAACCATCACAGAGGTTAATATGCCACCAGAAAATTGAAAAGGGCTCCAAAGAATTCAGCTTATGTTAATAAGAGTGCCGGTCAGTTGAGCTATTTTTATGTTGAATTGCTCAGAATCGTGATTCAAACTTTTGACCCAAATCTCTGTATTCTCTTGGCATGGCATTGCTTAGAGCATTCAGGATAATTCATATGCTTGCACCAATATATTTATATATTAAGAATTCATAAAACATTACACATGCTTGAGATTACTATTTATTGTAGCTAGTTTTAGGTAATAATAAAAACTTTACAAAAATATGTAACTGAGTCTTGTTAAATAGGAAAATAATGAGCTTCAAATTCACTAGTTCTGTACCAAGTCACAAGATTCAAAGACAATAATTAGTGGGTACATTCTTTATCAATATTGCCAATATTTTTGGGTTTGGGACAGTGTTGCCAATATTGATGTCTGAAGAAGTACTATATCAATATCGCCATTTTAAGTAAAACTGTAAACTTAAACTGTAAATATTTGAAATTAAATCTGAAGAAATTGTACCCTTTTATCTCACATTTTTGAAGTTTGCAATGCATTTTTTGATGAAAACTACAATGTTTTGTTCTGATAAATTTTGCTTCCTGTTAGCAGTTGGGGATATGTTAGAACAAAACGTTTTCTGTATCTTGGATTCGGAATATGTGGTAGACAATATCACCCCCCGATATCGGCCAATACTGAAATATTTTACCTTCAATATCAATATCCAAACAGCCAGATGATTTATCCACTAACAATAATGGTTATAAAAGGACCCTGTTTGAATTAGCAACAATAATATGTATAGCATACAAACATACAGATAACTAACAATTAAGAAGTAGGTGTACACATACTTGAATATATCAAATAAAAGAGGTAACACAATTCACTATCACAACCTTTTGAATGTTTTATGAATTTATTAAAACACTATACACATCTCTGAAACAAAATGGTATTAAAATATATCAGCACAATAGATGCAAGGCATTTCAAGATGTTCTGTATATGTTGGTACTTATTTTGTATGAGTGGTCCATGAATTTCAAAATGTGGACAGGGGAAAGCATTAAACTGGTGATGCAGTATACTCTATGACTGGAACCTGTAATACCATCTGGCTTGGGTTCTAGTTGAGGCTAACCTCCATTTATACAGCAATACATTATTGTCTGAAGTTTGAACCTCAAATCTGATTATGCATGAACTCAACTTACTCTAGTTCTGTGCATACAGTCTACTATAATTATAGTTTATAATAACTGTGGATACATCAGAGCTAGGTTTAATGTATACATGCATATCAATCTATCTAGCCATTCATAACTTATGACTACAGATATGACAAAACAAAACATTGTATATAAAAAAGTATATATATATCTG
This sequence comes from Sabellastarte sp. h YS-2021, assembly GCA_964017235.1. Classification (NCBI taxonomy): domain Eukaryota; kingdom Metazoa; phylum Annelida; class Polychaeta; order Sabellida; family Sabellidae; genus Sabellastarte; species Sabellastarte sp. h YS-2021. The sequence goes on from OZ024932.1 coordinate 71,247,196, forward strand.
TATATGAGTCTTCAGAAATAGAACAAAATTTTCTGTACAATTTGTTGTATTGTTCAGAATGATGGTAAAATCAAGAATCTGAAACTTATCTGTCACAACACAATGAAGCATTTAGACAAGCCAAACATATCACAGCTGTTCTCAACTAAACAAAATAGAATGGAATAAATAGGAATAAATAAAATAAATATACAGAAAGAGAGGGAATGTGTTATACCTTACAACAAATAAGTAAAACAACACTGTATCACATAGTTATAGCAAATACAAAAAACAATGTGACTCTAAAAATAAATACAAAGAACATTGTACCACTCACAATGAATATGACAATCATTAAATCACTCGTAACAACAAATACATCTACCAAAATCATACATTCACAAAATCATTATTACTATCAGAAAAAGCTGCTTTAAGTTCTACTTAAAATCTAGTATCTGAAATAATTGTCATGCCTCCATCTTTTTAAATGAAAATCTGCACATACATTTCCCCCAAAATGTTTTACAACAACTCTTGCTCTGCTTTGGAAAGTTGGGAAACATCTTATTTGGAAAATGAATATTGGTCTTTTAAAATAAGTGCAATTTATGAGTTAATGAAATTTATACTTTTTGAGATATGACCATAAAATTTGAAATTAAATGTTTCAATTACTGATAATTTAATTTCTAACTTCTTGTTTCCAAATCCACCACCATTTGTGAATAGTACAGCTGGGAATCTATTGAAGAAAATTCCAGACCTTTTCACAAGGGACAAACAGCACTGAATTGACTTATATCAACAGTCAGGGCTTTTGCTTAGAGACAGTATTAATAATTGAAGCACTTTTAAAACATTGATTTGCAATTAGTAAGAACATCCTCAAAGGTGCTGATATTTTGAAAGAGAAAGTAAAACTTCAAAGAAAAAGCGTTGGTAGATATGGATGCAGAAGATGAAACAGAAAAGAATATGAAGTGCCTGACAAAAGCAAAACAAAGTTATTACTGATACTGTATACTGTGCTCACATTATACAACTGAACTAACTTTTACACAATATTTCATGGAAAAAAAAAAATTTTTCCCCCAAAAAATATCTGACCCCGAAATAATTGTATTAGAAGATTAAATATGAAAGTTGTATAACAATGTCAAGATCACAGAATGGAGTAATGTGAATGTGTAAACAACTGTATAAATCATATATAAATACACTGAAGAAGCTGTAAAACTTTTCTATTTAATATAATTGTACTATCACAGTGACTGCTATCATGAATAAATAATCCAAATACTACCATATATGATAACACAAATTTGAAAATTTTAATTACTTAAATGTAGCTTTTATACGCTACAAGCTTACCATGTGGAACTAAATGCTGATCTCAGGAGGCCGCAGGTCCCGGCCAACGTCCCAAGAAAACTAGACATTATGTGTTGACTGAAGCTTCAGGTTGTCCTCACTCATCCTCCTTTTCTCGTTGCAATTTTGAACCATACCCCCTCAGCTGTAATACAGCGGGGAGGCAGGATGGGACTCTCTTCAGTTCCACATGGTAAGCTTGTAGCTTATAAAAGCTACATTTAAGTAATTAAAATTTTCAATTTTATTGTGCTACAATAGCTTACCATGGGAACTGAATGTTGAATCCAACTGCTCGGAGGAGTGATTACAGCTGAGACTGGAAGAAGTAGTCAATTTTTCATGGATTTTGAAGTAATAGATAGAATGAATGTTTAGAAATACCAGTCTGAGTCCCATTTACAGTGCCCCAGTCCCGGAGACTCAGAGCCTGTAAGAAGCCAAAAACCAGAAAATGAATGACAGTGCTAAAACTGTCAGGATGTTTTGACTGAAGGAGACGAGTGCAGCCTGTGCTCACTTAGAGGAGTAAAGCCACTAGGGCTTAGCCACGGTGAAAACAAGCCCAAAGCCTGAATATCTCATAAATTTAAGCCATCCTAAAATGAGATTAAATGACAACCTAAATAAGTCCTTAAAACATTATACAAATACACATTGAAAAAGGATAAAGACCTTACCCAACATCCTGAGGAGGTAAACATATACCTAGACCTGGGATTCAGACTCCTGAAGACTTGGTAGTAGCAGATGTGCCCCTCCCCCTTCTTTTCTTTCCGAAGATAACTAGTCTGAGGGGAAGGGTCTAGGACTTGTTGTGCCACCACTACTGGACCCAGATACATATTGTTGCAATCTGACCAAGTAAGGTCTTTTAGGGAAAAATTTGTACATGTGTTGTGAGCTTTCCAGTAATAGGCTTGCATGATTTGGTCCACCGATACCCCACTGTAAAAGGCCTTAGAGGCCGCAAAGGCCCTAATGTCATGCGCTTTGACTTGGACCAAGTCCAAGGCTTGTTGATCAGCTTGTTTGTAACAAAGTAGGATGTTTTAGCCAAGAAGAGAGTGTAGCGGGTCTGATGTCTGAGGTATGTCCTTTCTTAAAGGAGATAAAGAGGAGGAATCGAGACCCTCTTAGGTCTTTGGTTCGATCCAAATAGTATCACAGGGCCCGCACCGGACACAAGGTCCTGTCTGCTTTGAATTGTCTATCTACAATGGTAGTTAGAGCAGAAATAGTCACCAGAGACACACTTTGAGAACCTTCTCTTGATAGTTGGTTTTTGGCTATGAAATCTGAAGAAGTGAACAAGGAAACCTTTTCCCATTGGCCTAGATTAGATACTTTGTTTGCGACCCAGGCATGAATGTCACTGCGGCACTTGCCGGAAGCCAAAGCCAGCAAGAAAGCAGTTTTGAGTGAAAGATGTTTGAGGTCTGTGTCTTTCATAGGCTCAAAGGGTGCTTTGGTGAGCTCATTAAGCACAACAGAAAGGTTCCATTTCGGAAGATTCCTGGAACTTTTGGGATGATCCCTGTGAAAACTGGAAAGTAACCTGTTAAGGCCTGAACTTTGGGAAATTGGAAGGCCAGTTGGGCCCAAGGTGTCAACAATAGCCATCCTATAACCATCAATGGTCGAAGGGCGCCTGTTTAGATCTTGGTACAGGTACGTGAAGAAGCTGAGACTTGCTTCACAGAGGGAGTAGAGAAATCCACTGAATTTTCTCTGCACTATTTCTCAAATAGGGCCCACTTTGACTTGTAGATGGTCCTTGTTGAAGACCTCTGAGGGGCGACAATTCTCTCTGTCACCTCCATAGAGAAGCCTTGTTCTTGGAGCTGTCCACTCCTAGACACCAGATGTGGAGGTTGAGATGTTGTGGATTGCTGTGAAACACATAGTTGTGGGACTGTTTGAGAAGAGTTTTTGACACTGGTAGTCGAAGTGGGATCTCTGTTGAGAGCTGCACTAGGTCCCAAAACCAGGGCATCCCTGGCCAGCCTGGGGCTATTACAATGATCAGACAACTGGACTGCCTGATTTTTTGGATCACCCTGTGAAGGAGAGCCATGGGAGGGTTAGCATAGGCAGTGAGACCCGACCAGTTTATGTTCAGAGCATCTATGTCACAAGCATTTTGGTCTGGGACTGGAGATACCTACAGTGGAACTTTGTGGTTAAGATGAGTAGCAAATAGATCTACATGAGGAGTGAACCACTTGTGACAGATCTGTTTGAACACCTGCGGATGCAGTGACCATTCTGTTGACTGGACTTGGTTCGACCTGGACAGAAGGTCGGCCATCACATTCAGACACCCTGGAATGTGTCTGGCTTTTAACGTTATTTGGTGATGATGGCTCCAGGTCATGATCTTCCACAGGAGAGCGCATATCTCCGCCGAGTGGGTTCCGCCTTGTTTGTTTATGTAGGCTACTACTGTTGAGTTGTCCATAACAACCAACACTGTTTGGTTTTGGCACTGGTCCTTGAAACTTTGAAGGGCCAGAGAATCTGCCTTCAGCTCTAGAACATTTATGTGTAGCCTTTTTCCCCTGTCTGACCACAGACCCTTGGTAGAGGCTTGCTCTACGTGAGCGCCCCAGCCTTCGTTTGAGGCATCTGTAAAGAGTTGGATACTTTGGGATGAAGGTCTGCACCTTTCATCACGTTTGTGGGATTCTGCCACCACTCTAGGTGTGCCGAAATGGTTTCTGTCCAAGGAAGGAGGCTGTCCAACGACTCCAGGGCTCCTTTAGGTGAAACTGAAAGGGCCTCATGTGAAGGTGTCCCTCCGGGCCCATCTTCTCTGTTGAGGCAAGCAACCCAATTAGCGACATCAAACATGTTGCAGTCAAAACATGTTTTGACTTGAGTCGTAGGATCAAATCCTGAAGTATGAGCCATCTCTCTTGAGTGGGTTTTATACGGGCTGAATCTAGATAGTATTCATAGCCCATGAACGAAAACACTTGGGCAGGTTTTAGTTCGGATTTCTCCTGATTTATTATCCACCCGAAGGACTGAGTCAGGTCTACCACTGTCTGAGCCAGTCGTCCAGGTACTAGTGAAGTCTGATTCCCCTTGTCAGGGCCATCAGCTTCACTTCTTTTACAATCATTGTAAAGAGTTTGGGTGGATGGGGATGTGAAGGTAGGCGTCGGATAAGTCTATCGACGACACCCATTCCCCTGGAATCAGAGAGGCCCTGATAGACTCTGGTGTTTCCATTTTGAACCTTTCTACAAGTAGGAAGGTGTTGAGCCTGCTTACATCTATTACTGGCTTCCATGTTTGGTGAGGCTTGGGGACTAGAAACAGGCGACTGTAAAACCCCGAGAGATTTTACATTTTCCACGCTCTTGACAGAAGAGACTGGACACAAGAGGCCAGAGCTTGTTCTTTTTGAAGGGCCTTGTAACCTGATCTTGTAACCTGTTGTTCAATTTTCCTGGCTCAGGAAAACGATTGGTTACTGCTTTGGGAGGAGTTGTCCCCAAAGGGGTGTTTCCTGTAGGAGCCTCTTTTCTTACTTTGGGGACCACGATAGGGCTTATTTTGATAGGGTCCGAAACCCTATGATTCCTTAGAGGTGTCCTTTTTGAGGAGGAAGTCTTCTCCACCCTTGACTAGTTGAGACTTGAACAAAAAGGAAGGCCAAAATGGTGAATTCCTAAGTTCTTGGCGTCTCGTATCTCCTAAATGTGGTTCTAAAAGGGTCATTTCGGCCTCGTAGCAGGCCAGTGTTATCAATGGTGTAGAGCTCCTTCTGGAGTATATGGGCTAGAGATTTGCTTAGGCAGGCAAAAGCTCTCTGTTGAATAAGAATAGTCTTATTCAGGACCTCAAAATAGTCATAGGCATGATCATATCCATGGCTGGCTGCTTTATCAGGATTGGCACCTTTCTGAATCTGGCTTTTATCCTTTTTGAAGGTAGACTTAAGACTGTGTTGACACTTCTCCATAGTAGTGTTACAGGAAGAAGCAGTCTTAGCAAAGGCAGCCATAAAGTTGATGGTAGAGAGGTTCTGCCTAGCTTGATGTTCCAGTTCCTTAAGAACTGGTAGGGGAACCTTGCCCATAGGGGCCCCAGGGGGTTTGGGAGATATACAAATTTTAGAAAAATCTGTATTAAACTCTTGAATTTTGTCCTCAAAACAAGGCTGTTCCACCTTGTACCACTTTACAGTGGAGGGAGGGGGTTTACCCTCAGGTCCCAGCAAGTCCTGGTTAAACTTATCAAAGGCATCTTGGATGTGAGAGCTTAGAGGGAGCATAGATGAAGGGCCTCTGGGCCTAAGCTCCTGTTGGCCTTTTTGGTCATCCAGGCCCAGAACAGAAGTGGAAGACCTGGCCATGGTTTCCCTGGGGTCAGGGAGATTTAGAATGTGCCTAAAGGTCTCAACTTCTGCATATTGAGAAGGTAAGTCAGCCATAGCTACTTCCCTGTAAAAAAGTAGGTCTGGATCATGTTGTCATTGGTCTTGTTCAGAAGGGCCCTTGGGGGCTTAGAAGACCTTTTCATGTGAACAGAGGAATGATCCTCCTCTGAAGATGAAGACTCAGATATATACTTAGCCCGAACCTTGTGTTTTCACTTGTCCTCATGCTTTTTGGCTCTAGCCGAACACACTTGTTTGGGTTGTTCGGACTGGTCTGATTGATGATCCGAACCATGGCTTGGATCTGAGCCATGTTCGGACTGAGCATCTCCGAACCGTGGAGGAAGAGGAGACCATACACTTCTCCAACTCCATGGCCTCATCCGTGTGTTCGATGGCTGGGGGGGGGGGGGGGGGTCGGGGCAAAGTATCAGGCCAAAGTGGGGGTCTGAACCACCTCCACTTCTTTAGCAGTCTTTTTCATCGACTGAAATTCGTCTCTTAGAGACTTCATAGCTTCAAGCATGGAAGCCTTGAAAACCCCCATTTGTTGCTGCAATTGGATGTTAAATCGTGTACCCAGGGATTTCTCAAGCTTTGATTTAATTTTTTGTTGTAAAGCCGTGCCTGGGGTTGGTGGGACAGTTTTTGCTGGAGTTTTCAAAGACAATGCTTCAAAATGTAAGGGATGAGGACGTGGAGGAAAAGCAAATAAAGTATCAGCAGCACTATCAAGGTCTGCGTGAGATCCAGCAAAAGACTCCATGTCTTCGTCCACTAGTAAATCTAATTAATCATCTTTGGAAGTATCAGCCACTTTCTGCTTTCTGACATATCTCCATCTGTTTTTTATTTTGAGAATTTGTTCTTTCGAAAAGCCCGTACAGATCTCATACAACTTTTCATTTGTTACACAAGGGTCATCCCCTCTGTTAGATTCTCTACAAGTCGGGCAGTAGTTGTGGTTGTCAAAAGGCAGACAGAAGTGGCGACACTTAAGGGATCTAGGTTTAACTTTGCTTGCTTGGTGGGAGGACATTTTTACAGCAATAAATCCATGCAAGCCCGAACCAAAAACTCATAGACAATAAAAAGTTTAAAAATACTTATTCTGTTGAACTTAAACTTTCAGAGAATATGCTATATCACTATTTAAACAAAATAGCCAAATAAAACATCCAACAATACGTATATACTGAGAAATAGTAGAAAATATGAATGTAAAAAGCAAATGCTTCCAAATCACGCATCCAACGAGAAAAGGAGGAGGAGTTAGGAAGAACGCCACGAGAGGACAACCTGAGGCTTTGGTCAACACTAAATATCTATTCTTCTTGGAAGTTGGCCGGGGCCTGCGGCCTCCCAAGATCAGCATTCAGTTCCACATGGTAAGCTATTGTAGCGCAATAAAAACATGTAACTTTATATACAAGAGCATATATTCAGATCTTAAATAGTTTCAAATAACCTCCCTTATTTTTAATTGTATTTAAACCTGAGATCATTTCAAAAGAGATTCTCTGAATAACACATTTAAGTTACATCTGAATGAAGTCCAAGATGCCCATATAAATTAATAGTTAATGAATAGTTATTGCAAAAAAAAAAAAAAAAGGGGGAAAATTTCACCACAACAAAACAATCAACCCATAAATCATTTACACTATGTTTATTTTATTACCTTTTAATAGACTTTAAGATTTAAAAATAAATATGAATACCTACACAAAAAGTAAGCATTAAAAGCTAATGTTATCTCCAAGGAAATATTGTCAATACATAAAGAATATGAAAAAAATACATAGCTTCAGCAGGCAGGAATCCCAGTCTGAAGGTATAACTTAATCAGCATCAATGTTAAGATTTCGGAAAATCAAAGGAACTTCAAATTAACAAAATAGAGCCCATGAGATGCTGTCAAATGTAAGAACTTCTATGTACTTGAAGAAAGGGAAATAAACGAACATACTTTAATTAATCTGGTGAAAGGATTTTACTTGGAGAGTTCGGACGAACTTTGAGACCCAAAAGAAACTTAAAAGTGTTGTCATGGCAAACCTAATCAGCTCCAGATCCTCTTGCATTAAACATATCCTGAAAATTTGGTGAAAATCTATGCACGCATATAGGCTGTGATACACCCACAAAGTATAAGATCCCAAAATCTTAAGAGCTTTGTCATGGCAACATGGCTAACACCCATTGCCAGATACTACTCAAAAGTTTATAAGCTGTTGATCCTCTTAGGTTAAATATATCCTGAAAATGTGGTGAAAATCCCATGTACATGTTTAGGCTAAGGAATATCCACAAAGTTTATGCAACCCTTCACTGCCCAGACGGTTCAGGAGACAACTATAACCCCAGCTTTTATGGGCTGGGATTAAAAAGGTAAATACAATAAGGGGACTACAACTTCATATATCCTAAAAAACATAAAAGATTATATACTATACATAAAAGGTCAGATACAATAAGTATATGTCTATATTCTGTATCAGTAAGAATGTTTTATCACTATTCGTAAAAAATATATCACAGCCAGACATAATATGCAGGAGACCTGACATTTGCTGTACAAACAAGACAAATGCTTACTTTGTAAATTACAAAAAATATTCTACAATATAAATACATTTATTACAACTTCCACACTGAAAAGTATGTTGAAATTGCTTTCATTAACAGCATTGATACTTTGTTTATAAAGTGCCAACATCCACTGGATTTGGTTATTACATCCGCTTACACCAAGAAAAAAACTGCATTTCCTGCTGTTATTACCTCATAACTGGTTCCAATTAAACCCAATAATTTAACTTACACTAGTTCTACTTATAACAGAGAGTCTACTGTGCCTCCACCCCACACTATTAATCTGATGTCAACATTTAGAAATAATAGCTCATACTTGCAAGCACTGTCTCTTGCCCTCACATTCACATGGATTTCAAGGTACAGGGACTATGCTTAATTGATTTTGGTCTTTCAGTAACTGGCAGACCACCACTGTGCAATAAATTGGATATGAATATCATAGAAATCCCATAATAATAAAAAATAATTAACAAATTCCTTAATTATCTGTGCAGTGCAATACTTCTTGTTTATTCAATATATTTATATCCACTTCTACAGTTAAATGAACAGAAAATTACGCCGGGACATTTTTTACGATAACTAAATCATGAGAAGACTAAATCATGAATACACTTTTCAGGAAAAATTACACAAATGTATCACAGGTCTTAATGTCACAAAGAAATTAATGTCAATCAAGAACACTCTTTTGTACTGTTGTCTCATAACAGAATACACAATATCACAGTTAACATTGTCAAGAATAAAAATAAAAACATACTCTTAATTAATCTTGTCCCTTATTTTAACATTTAACCAGAATATTTAACATATTATCCACTTCTTTTACATTATTTATAAATCCTGAATAGTTCAATGTTTAATTTTTTCACTCTTTTTCCTCATCTGTTATTTCAGATCATTTTCTGTTCCCAGGTAATCATGATCTGTGTATTTTCCATCCATAATGAGTGCAGATAATTTTCGGCTTAGATACTATCCAATCCTTACACATTCAATCATAAATATCCAGGTCTTTTCTATTTTGGTATTTTCTGCTCCTTCCATGTTCAGGTTATCTTCAACAGCCTGGTAATTTTCCACAGTCTGCAATATCTGACTGTTTTATATCTGGGTATTTTTCAATCATGAAACATTTAACTCATCTTTAATATCTGGGCATTTTCCAGCTGGTTATTTTCTGCTGTCTACATATTCAAATCTTCTTCAATATCCGGGAATTCATCAACATACCTGGGCAGTATCCTTGGTGTGTATCCTGTGGGCTGTCTCCCTACCTGTGTGGGGAGGACGTATGCCCCTCTGCCCACCCCGGGGGTGTTAGCACTAGGGGGTGGAGTGTATCTCAGTGGGGCTGGCTGGGAGGGGTAGGTGGGTTGAGGTAGTCTGTACATTTCAAATGCAGGTCTGGCTGGTGGGGGCTGTACAGGCTGTGTGCGGAGAGGTCCTGGGCTCGTCTGATGGGTCTGGGGGTCTTGTAGGCCTGCGATGACAAAAATATGTGACATGAATGTTAACTGACCACGTCTTTGTACATCATGTTGAAGAATTTATATTCATGAAGATGAGCATCATCTTCATGGATATAAGATTTGAAGTAACTTATGCAGAGGAAAAAATCAAGTAAACATGTACCAAGGTGCTGATTGTCCAAGACATAAAAGAACAGTAGCAAGAAGTAGGTCAACATCAATAACATAAAATACAATATAAATTAACCCATGGATTATGATCCACACTTTACCTTTGGCTATATGATTTTTGAGCAATGTCTAAGTATAACTCAAATCTGACCAGATCAGCTCTTAGTTTCATACTGACTTTTTAAATTACACTAAATTCAATTCACATTCAGGACCCCAATGACCCTATCTCACTCCTGAATTCCTTACATATTTCCATGTCTCCTGAAGAGCAGGAGTCTCAGTATAACAGGTGTAATACTTAATAATGAGCTGCCATAGGAATTCCAACGTTCCTTTACTATGTGTTAATTTTAAAAAAAGTAAAGACAAAACTGCTGTGACTGAGCTAATGGTGGTGTTAACATGTAAAGACAAATGTAAAAAATTTAATTAATCATTCAATAATTATGTAAAATAACTGGAAACAATGGTTAAACAAATAATGTATATGCACTGAACCTCAGTTAGGAGTGTTCAATTAAAAAGGATTTTTTACTAGAGATACTTCCCCTTCAACGTTTGTGTATATACTATTTTTGGTAAAATTATTTTTATACATTTTATTATATGCTGAAGAAATAAATAAATAATTATTATTCTTAATAGGCTAATACTATGTAATCTACCTCTGGTGTTCATCACATTTCTCAACAAAGTCTCTATGGTCTGTAGCTGTTGTTTTGTATTTTGCTCCAAGTCAGTCATGCGACGCTCCAAACCAGGTCCCCTCAGTGTTTCCTGTTCAGCTACTCTCCCCGAGATGGAGCCTGAGTCTTGCTTTGGCTCCCCAGGGACTGTGGGTGACTCGTCTGTGACAAATTTAACGGTTTCATAACCTCCAGATTCTTTGGCATGTTCTGCATCCTTCTTGTGTTTGTTTCTTTTCCTCTTGTGTTTTCTCTTAATTCTGGTGATTTCGTCCTCACTGCAAATAAATAAATAATTAAAAAATGTATATATATTAGCGTTGGTATTAAATAAAAATATGTATATCAATATCAAACCATATTTTTACCTTCCGCATCGATTGATATTGAAATATCGGGACATGGTGCTTTCCTGAGGGAGACCTTCCAAACTCTTTCATGAGGTTTAGTAGTGTCCCGAAACATAAACAAACAAGACCACTGCCGTGGTATAATCTCCCGCCGCACTACATCAAAAAGTAGGTGAACAACATATTTGACAAACCTCCTTTAAATTGAATAGTTTTGCTGTTATAAATTATTTAAATCAAAAAAGTCAAAGTAGCTATTACTGAGTTAGCTATGGACCTACAGCTTTCAAAATTTGCAATGAGTTATTTGAGAAAAATTGGCTAAGTACAATACTTTTAAGAGATAATTCGAATTTACTCATTTTGAGTAGGTGAGTAATTATCTACGGGTCTGAAACTTCACCATGTGAAAGCTCTCCCAAAAGTAGATGAAGGAGTTATTTGAGAAAAATTGGCTATCTGCAATACTTTTAGAGATAATTCGCATTTACTCATTTTGAGTAGGTGAGTAATTAGCTATGGGTCTGAAACTTCACCAAGTGAAAGCTCTCCCAAAAGTAGGTGAATGAGTTATTTGAGAAAAATTGGCTATCTGCAATACTTTTAGCGATAATTCACATTTACTCATTTTGAGTAGGTGAGTAATTAGCTATGGGTGTGAAACTTCACCAAGTGAAAGTTCTCCCAAAAGTAGGTGAATGAGTTATTTGAGAAAAATTGGCTATCTGCAATACTTTTAGCGATAATTCGCATTTACTCATTTTGAGTAGGTGAGTAATTAGCTATGGGTGCGAAACTTCACCAAGTGAAAGTTCTCCCAAAAGTAGGTGAATGAGTTATTTGAGAAAAATTGGCTATCTGCAATACTTTTAGCGATAATTCGCATTTACTCATTTTCAGTAGGTGAGTAACTATCTATGGGTCTGAAACTTCACCATGTGAAAGCTCTCCCAAAAGTAGATGAAGGAGTTATTTGAGAAAAATTGGCTATCTGCAATACTTTTACAGATAATTCGCATTTACTCATTTTGAGTAGGTGAGTAATTAGCTATGGGTCTGAAACTTCATCAAGTGAAAGCTCTCCCAAAAGTAGGTGAATGAGTTATTTGAGAAAAATTGGCTATCTGCAATAGTTTTAGCGATACTTTGCATTTACTCATTTTGAGTAGGTGAGTAATTAGCTATGGGTCTGAAACTTCACCAAGTGAAAGCTCTCCCAAAAGTAGGTGAATGAGTTATTTGAGAAAAATTGGCTATCTGCAATACTTTTAGCGATAATTCGCATTTACTCATTTTGAGTAGGTGAGTAATTAGCTATGGGTGTGAAACTTCACCAAGTGAAAGTTCTCCCAAAAGTAGGTGAATGAGTTATTTGAGAAAAAATTGGTTATCTGCAATACTTTTAGCGATAATTCGCATTTACTCATTTTGAGTAGGTGAGTAATTAGCTATGGGTGTGAAACTTCACCAAGTGAACGTTCTCCCAAAAGTAGGTGAATGAGTTATTTGAGAAAAATTGGCCATCTGCAATACTTTTAGCGATAATTCGCATTTACTCATTTTGAGTAGGTGAGTAATTAGCTATGGGTGTGAAACTTCACCAAGTGAAAGTTCTCCCGAAAGTAGGTGAATGAGTTATTTGAGAAAAATTGGCCATCTGCAATACTTTTAGAGATAATTCGCATTTACTCATTTTCAGTAGGTGAGTAATTAGCTATGGGTCTGAAACTTCACCATGTGAAAGCTCTTCCAAAAGTAGGTGAACGAGTTATTTGAGAAAAATTGGCTATCTGCAATACTTTTAGCGATAATTCGCATTTACTCATTTTCAGTAGGTGAGTAATTATCTATGGGTCTGAAACTTCACCATGTGAAAGCTCTCCCAAAAGTAGATGAAGGAGTTATTTGAGAAAAGTTGGCTATCTGCAATACTTTTACAGATAATTCGCATTTACTCATTTTGAGTAGGTGAGTAATTAGCTATGGGTCTGAAACTTCATCAAGTGAAAGCTCTCCCAAAAGTAGGTGAATGAGCTATTTGAGAAAAATTGGCTATCTGCAATAGTTTTAGCGATACTTCGCATTTACTCATTTTGAGTAGGTGAGTAATTAGCTATGGGTCTGAAACTTCACAAAGTGAAAGCTCTCCCAAAAGTAGGTGAATGAGTTATTTGAGAAAAATTGGCTATCTGCAATACTTTTAGAGATAATTCGCATTTACTCATTTTCAGTAGGTGAGTAATTAGCTACGAGTCTGAAACTTCACCATGTGAAAGCTCTCCCAAAAGTAGATGAATGACTTAAAAAGTAGATGAACAACTTATTTGAGAGAAATTGTGTAGCTGCAATACTTTTGAAGATATAAGGCATTTACTCATTATGGTTATCATTAAAAATTGACAAAGTAGCTATTACGGTTTGCGAGATATTTGTCATTTTTCACATTTTCACCAAAAGTAGCAATAAAGTAGCCATTACTCACTTGTGCATTGAGCAACAGTTGTGAAACTTAAATATGTTACAGTTCACAAACAAGAGTCCAGTGGTTAGCCTTCACCCAACCACAGAGTCGAATCTTAGGACAGGACTGAGTGTTGAAATCTGTAAACTCTGTATTATCGCCCGCATTTGGAAACCGCTTTCACGGAAGTTTTCAGATTTGTGTCGCGAGATGGGTATTTGTTTACAAATATAAAGGGTCTGTAGATGCGCAGTTTTACAAAGCTGGTTTAAGATGAAAACCACCAGCATATTTCCTGTCCACGGACTTGCCTCATTAATATTAATGAGCAAACATGCGCAGTCACGGCAGTTCTTTGTGGGGGCTTTCCCGACAATATATTTTACAAGGCTGGTTTAAGATGAAAACTACCAGCATATTTCCTGTCCACGGACTTGCCTCATTAATATTAATGAGCAAATATGCGCAGTCACGGCAGTTCTTTGTGGGGGGCTTTCCCGACAATATATTTTACAAGGCTGGTTTAAGATGAAAACTACCAGCATATTTCCTGTTCACGGACTTGCCTCATTAATATTAATGAGCAAACATGCGCAGTCACGGCAGTTCTTTGTGGGGGTTTCCCCGACAATATATTTTACAAGGCTGGTTTAAGATGAAAACTACCAGCATATTTCCTGTTCACGGACTTATAGTTTGAAATTTGATTTTGAAATGAGAAGACATATTTCAATTTTGAAGCGTGGATATATAGTACTGTATATGGATATTTTACAGAAGCAAATTGTAAGTATTTAAATAAAATATTCGTGTGTTGTTTCTACAATATTACGATAGCCACAATGAGCGATAATAGGGAGCCACAGATTATGCTGTATTTTACCGATGAAGTATTTCGTCGTTTAGCCAATCAGAATCGAGGACAAGATTAGCGAACTGGTTTATTTTGTAAATATACTCTAAATCAATTTGGAAGACAACTTCTTCTAAAATAACAAACGGATTGACAGAAAAAAATAATTATCCTTCGCCACAATGAGCGAAAATACGGAACCACAGATTATGCTGTATTTTACCGATGACAATTATGTTTTACAAGGCTGGTTTAAGATGAAAACTACCAGCATATTTCCTGTTCACAGACTTGCCTCATTAATATAAATGAGCAAATATGCGCACGGCCGTTCTATGTCTTCCAAATTGTTTTATATTTACAAAATAAACCAGTTCGTCAGTAAAAGATCAATGAGCGAAAATAGGGAGTCGCAGAAACGGATTGACAGAAAAATGAAACGTGATAACTTCTAGGACATGCAAAATCGCCCTCGAGTGGTTGAATGTAAAACTACGGAGTTTGAATATTTTCATTGTCTCTGCCAGAGGTGTCCTCGATTTTGATTGGCTAAACGAAAAATGTATAGTACTACCGTGACGTCACTTCATTCATTAATTTCTTTGCGGTTTATTTGTTTGACAAATAATTGAGTACACGTAGATGCGCAGACAACAATTTTACATTAACAGTGACTGCGTGATAAACCAGCAGACAAATAAATTAATTGGGGTTTAAGGTCTAGAAACCAGCAGACGAAACCGTTAAAAAAGACTCGTTCGAGTAGACCACTACAATGGGTAACACAATAGTTTCTAGGACATACGGGACCTTATAGAAAGCCAGACGTAGTGCCAGACATGCTTTTTACTTCATAAAATATAACTTAATAAAAGCTCTAAAAATCTTCAAAATGGCAGAGTGTATAATATACACCTTAATGTACCGATATGTGAACAAATATTATGCAGAATTTGATATTTAAGGGCTTAAATGGCGAATTTAAAATCGCGGCCGCAACTCAGTACATAACTCGAATCAAAGATTCGACTAAAAAGTAGATGAACAACTTATTTGAGAGAAATTGTGTAGCTGCAATACTTTTGAAGATATAAGGCATTTACTCATTATGGTTATCATTAAAAATTGACAAAGTAGCTATTACTCACTTAGCTATGGGATACACTTCCAAACTAGTGACCATGTTGTAGCTGTGGAGATAGTAGCTGAACAACATATTGGAACAAAATTGTGTAGCTGCAATACTTTTGAAGATATAAGCCATTTACTCATTATGGTTATCATCAAAGTAACTATTACTCAGTTAGCTATGGAGTTACAGCTGTGAAAATTCACAATACAGTATATCCAAAAGATAGGTGAACAACATATTCGACAAAAATCCTCTATATTCAATAGCTTTTGAGTTATAAGTGACTTGCTCAATGGTCAAATGTTAAACTTAGTATAGCTATTACTCAGTTAGCTATGGTGCTACACCTTGGACACCTCACCATGATATAGTACATGAAGGAGTTGTTGAACAACATATTTCAGGCCAATATTGTAAGTAACAGTTACAAAGACAAAATCAATTTACTCATTTTGCTCATTGTTAATAACAGAAAATAGCTATTACTCACTTAGCTATGAAGATAGAACCCTAAAAATGGTACCATCTTGTAGGCATGGAGAAAGTAGCTGAACAACGTATTTTACAGAAACACTCTAAATGCAGTCGTTTTGGAGTTATGAGCACTTTACTCAAAGTAGCCACCATTGCTATTACTCACTTAGCTATGGTCCTAGGTGTGAAATAACAGCATCAAATGAAAGGACATAAGCAATAAGGTCATAAAAAACATTGAAAAGGCCAAGGAGAAACAACCAGTGTGATGTACAGCCCTTTATAAAAGCGTGACACACACTTAATAATAACACACGAACACACGCACGGAATGCGTTTTATAATCTCCCGCCTGCCCGGCGGGAGATAATATGGCAGTTCTGTTTTCACGGTAAGTAAAAGATACCAAAAATTATATGAAAATCTATATAATATTCACATTTTGTACTTTATATTAATGGAGGACAACAGAGGTACATCTATCTGGTAGTATGTTCCGATATTGATATTGTACCCTGCATTATCTACATCGGCATATTTAGCAATAATTGATAATACCATATGGACCTTAGCCTCTGTTATTCCAGAGATTAGACATTGACAAAGGTTCCTTTGACACATCTTTACTCATTAATGAACTAACGTCTGTTCAATAGTTAACTCGTTTTTGTTTTAGGCTCATTACAATCTGCAGCAATAAAGATTAAGCATTGTTTAACACTTATTAGCTGAAAATATTTGTTTAAATCCATCCTATCATAATATGCATTATTCACATAGGGTCTGCCCAGGAGTGCCCAAGGGTTTTAGCTGCTACAATGGATGATAAACCTCTGATTTAATCAGGTTACATTATGTATTGTGGAGAAAGTATTGATTAGCTCTGCTGAGATTCGATCCTAGAGCTTTTGTTAAAAGTCAAAGTTGTGGTTTATGTCATATTGGGACAGGCCCTGAGCATTGTCACTTGTGGGAGCCGAACCCACACAGAGATGACAGCCTAGCCTATGATTTAGATACCAAACCTGCCAACCCACTAGGCCATTGAGGACCTCTCCTCGAGGTTTTGGAGTACACACAAAAATAACACAACTCTTTAACCAGCTGAGTAAAAAGGGAATCCCATGGAACTCCAGCTTTTAACAGAGCTGATAAATGTGAGGATATTACAATAAGAAAACCTCGTGAATGACACATACAGAAAAATTATATCACAAACAAAGATGACAATATTATGTGAGTGCCTAGCAATAGTGCCTAGAGTATTATATTGTTAATCTTCATGAGTGATATGTATTTTTCTGTATATCTATACTGGGTGGATAATAAAATTAGGAAAATAAGGATAATGTCCAGAGTGTGCATGGACATTAATGGAACATTTTATTAAATAAATTTGATTAATGTCTATTGGATGTATAGCCCCAATATTCCACATCCACCATTTCTCTCCCATCTTAACATGTTCAGATTTTGGAGTGTTGTATTTTAGGGAACACTATTCCAGCAAAGAAAACTGTCTGGTTCTTGTGCCTCCAAATTGTCTGACTGTAAGTTAACCAAAATTGACTTTACACTGTGACTGTTAACACACTTCTGAATAATGATTTTTCTGTATAGATAATAAAATTATTATAAAGACACCTGTCCTCTTCCTCTGCCACTTTTTGACCTTTTGCCAGAGATGCTGGCCCATAGTCTGGATCTTCAGGAAGTCTTCTCTCTCTGTCAAAGTCAAGCTTGTCGTATGTATCCCCTGCCTCAAGTCTCTCCTGCACCCGGCTATTCTCCACATCTGACTTGACTTCTTCTTGAGGATTTACCAGGTTAGAGATTTTCTTCTCCAGAGACCTGCTGGTTTCTGGCTGCTGTTGCTGCAGGGGATTTGGTGGAGGCGCATGATTCTCTGAAATGTATTTTGCTGATATCCGCGGACTCTGGGGGACAGATAATCTAGCACCATCAACCTGAAGTTATATAAATTATTACCATGATTGTTTCCATTATGCACAAGCCTTTTCCAATAGTTTTTTTAAAAACGTATCTACAGATGACCCTCTTTAAGTAGAGAATTATTATCACAAAATAGCATCGGAGAGTACTTCACAGCCTGGGGAAACAAGTTTTGACACCTTGACAGCATTAGCCAGTAAACTAAAAATTATGAATCTGTAAGATTTATTAATTAATTTAAGTATAGCTGTCAATAGCAATAGCACAATAAGGTAAAAGTATATACAATAACAAGTTACAGCAATCCATATATCTTTGTGACAAAAGAAACATGTTTCAAATACCAGGCAGGTGAACACTCTTTGGCAGAGCCAAGATTAAAGGTCACACAATGATTTAGCACACCTGCACTTTCTAACCAATGACCCATCCAACAAATCAACTTCCTACACCTTACAGTTGCTGCGATATGGCCCAGACATAATTTTAAAGTCAAGGTCACTACAGGAAGGTCAAAGGTCAAACCATGACATTGCATACCTACACTCTCTAACCAATGTCCCTGTCAAGTATCAACTTACAATTTCTGTGATATACCCCGGACAGGATTTTATAGGTCAAGGTCACTACAGCAAGGTCAAAGGTTTAATCAAGGTCACACTTACACCCCCAACCAATCTCCCTACCACAAATCCACTTCCTACATCTTAGAGTTTCTGAGATACAGCCTGGACAAACCTTTTCCTGCAACTGGCCTGACCATCTGGATGCCATGAGTGAAAACAATACCCACACAGCCCTTAAGGTTATTAAAAACCAATATAAAGTACTCAGGAAATTCATCCTCTATTTTAAAGGAAGACCTTTGGCAAGGAGAGTTAAAGCAGGCTTTGTGGAAACTGACTTTTAAGGTGGTCTTCAGAAAAGAAAGATATTGGCTTTCCTTGAGAAGGTCTATTCAAAAAAGCAGGCTTTGTGAAATTGGTGCCTGATCCTCAGAGCCTTACCACTTAAATTTTCTTTTAGATAGAATTTATGGCTAAAACAGATGTCCAGTCAGAGATCGAGCAACACCACAATAAACCCCCTTCACCATTGAGGACATCCTTTTCTACTTTCTTGACTTGTAGGAAGTTTTTTCCAACACATTTGATATTTTGGTGACAAAACACTAGGCTTTTGATATCCCCTGATACAAAATTGGCACAAACTTTGACAATTTATCTTACTTTTGCACAGTGTCCCAGTGGCTAATTTCATACACTGCTGTAATTTTCTCATTATTTAGCCTATGCCTCTTGTCCCTAGAAGTTCCACTGAACAACGTCTAGCTGCACTTATAATTGTACAAGAGATATACCAAAGGGTAAATGTGGCAATGTCCGTCAGCTTAACTGATGAAGCTTTGTAAATTACTGTCCAGTAACAAGTAGTTACAAAACTTCATCAATGGCTTCTGATGAATGGTGCATTTATAAATACTACATTCATTTTAAAGAACCTAAAATATAATTTTCTGCATTATATTAATCATTCGAATGTAAATACATGTTATCCAGCTGATGAAAGCCACTTACTCTATCTACTGATACACATCTGATCAACTGTATTTTGAAAATAATGAGGACAAAGTCGATTGTCCATATCTTAGGAAAATATGTTACATACACATATGTTACAGTTCTGTAGTTTAAATTTTAAGATTTGCTGATATTTTTGAATAACTACACAATTAATAGTTTTTTCATTATTTATATATTCAAGTACAGTCCTTACCAGGTTGAGTTTGTCTGGGTCATGTACACTGATGGAGTTTCGAGGAGAGCGTGTATGCTTCGGACTTTCCTGTTTGCCTGCCAAATCAGTCTCAAAATGGTGATGTTCCAAGAAACGGTCTTCTTCTAGACTCTTGGCCACCTCATCCACCCTGAAAATAAGGCAATATAAGATTTACAATTATTTACAAAGTTTGGTTTATATTTTCTTGGATGTAGATTTACATCAATTTATCATCTCTGCTGCCATCTCTTTACCACTGTTTCATTTTGTTAAAAGAAGTAAATTGGTAATGTAATTTATTTACAGAATTGAGTATTTAAAATACAGTAATCAGTGGGTGGTTTTATATTTCTGGCAATAAATTACACAGTGTGGTTTTATTTTATATTTTATAGTTTCTTGATGTCCCACATATGAGATATTAATAAATCAATTGACTGGGGTGAAAGGTAATTCAATGTAACTGAAACATTGCAAAAACAAAACTTATAATTACTTGAATAGCTTATGTGCAGAAGATTCTAAACTTGCAGGATATCCTTATAGTGAGCTTTTCTTTATTTACAAAACTTTCAGACAAAATTGAACCACAGAAAACAATTTTTAATTTATTAATAAAAAACAACAAATCAAATCAAATTGGGCATGTAAAATTAAACTCCTAACAACTATTGCAAAGTATAAACCACATCAATCTGTACAAGTTCTATATCAAACGCAATAATTAAGTCATATATCACTTCACAGAAATTAACTGAAACAAAAATGTAACTTATATAACACTCTTGTGACAAAATATTAACCACATATTTTCTGCAGTAACAGCCTCCATCTTGTTCTGGCTTTCTCTACTAATAGAGGCTTTTGTCTAGGATTGCGAATGAAAAATATAATAAATAAACGGGTTAAATTTTCATCAATCGTAATGTCTAAAATGCTTCATGAATTACAATTTGCTGTAATTTCAAACTGGAGGATTACTTCAGGCTTTGGCAGAAAGGTTTTGTGGTCAATAAAATTATCTTGTCAGTCAACTACATTACCATCCTTTGTTGTAACTGGTTAATGACACTAATAACTGACATACTACAGTAACTGTATTTTTCTTCAGTTTACTTATTCTTCCTGTTCATTAACTTATAAAATATTCCCTTTTCCCCAAACATTTCTTACCCCATTTTATGCAGAATATTTTCTATGTGCAGGTATATAGGCCACAAGTTATTTCCAAAAAGAAAGGAATTTGTTTCACCTGATAACCTCACCTTCAGTAACATTTATTTGTATATTCAAAATATGGGCAGCTTCATAATATACTTACAATTTATGTAAATGAATTTGTAAGTTATCCCTCCATCATAAAATTGTTGTTAGCCGAATTATGAAAAAAGCATTATTCAGTGAGCCACAAAAAGGTTTTTACTTTTGAAAATGACATGCAATATCATGGTTTTGCCTGACTGTTTATACAAATGGGTGATTACACAATATATATAGGTTTTTAATTGATGCCTAGTTTTTTATTCAGTATGAATAGAACTAATATGTAGTTCATAATATTCAGTGTGTGAATACAAGTTCAAAATAACATAAAAAATATGTGAATCCCAGGGGTAGAGAGAAGGGAGAATATAGTAGAGAGTTTAAGATACAAGTACACGTGTGGACGTGTACGGCAAAGAGAACGGATGACGTCATCTTTGACGCTTTTTCCAAACTCAGTACATCAAGCTACAAGTTCCCAATGTGAAAAACCAGTTCTACAAGTAAGGACAAAAGGTGAGAGTTTACCTAAACTTTTTACTATTAAATCTTCATTTTATATAATCAACTTTTTAAGAATAATATATTCAAGTATCTTACATTATATATATGTTGCTAAAATGCAGTTTTAGATTAAGAGTACACTTGAAAACACTGTTTTAAAAAAGGCTCTAGCTTGTGTCATATTCCACAGATTAGCTACAGACCATTCTTTATCATGCTGTATTGCATTTACTTTTGTGGGAAGTATTTCTTTTTAAGCAAAACAATGGAAACTTAAAATTCAATAGTGTATACCTATATATTTTAGCCTATTCTGTTGCTAATCTTTATTTTACAATTGGATGATATTTGGTAACTGTAAATTCTTGAGTAAATTTACATCACATTGAATTACAGTAGATCATGAACTAACAAATGGTCCATCCATCTATCATATTTTCCTTGCAGCGAAATTGTTATCAAGCATAAATAACCAAATGGGGAGGGGGCCTGCCTTCATCACGTAGTACTTGTATCTTAACCAGAAATGGCAAACAGGAAACGTCCACATGTACTTGTAAATTTTGCAGTACACGTAATTTCCGAAACGTGTATCTTAAACTCTCTAGTAACACTTTTATGGTGTTGCAAAATATTACTACCAATGCCAACTACCAAAATTTGGTGGCTGCTCTTAGACTTAACTATTTAACTGGTAAAAACCAAGTGAACAGGAAAATGATACTACTGTGCAAATATTTTTTGAAACAAAGACACAATTAGCAGTTGTTAGTGTGGTTAATCCATAAAAAAGTAACCATATAAGTTCGTCAAGTATCATTATAACAAATACTTTTAGTAAGTTGTATACATGTGTGTTATGTAAATTTTACAAACTGAAAGAGTTTACATTTGTGTGTTAGTTTATCGATTTAAAATGTTCCACATTCTAGAACTTTATGCATTTTGTTCTATGCCTTCATTTATTTATTTAGAATTCAATCGCTTGGCTAGGTTATTTACGAGAGGGTGGCATAGTTTAGTTGCCTTATCTGACACACTGCAGACATTGGACAATGGGACCTTGTTTTGTTGACGTTGAAATAATACACAGATAAATTCCCAGGATATAATTTATTGAAATGCTTTTTAGTTATATTCCCAAATTCACATTCATGTTGATAACAATCTTTCAGTTCTAGTTATACTGAACTATAATAATTGATATATATTTTATTTTTTTACTTTTCCATGATTAAATGTTAAGACAGTTTTTCACATTTACACCTTGATGTACTTTAGGCGATTGTTATTCATTTTTTACCTAATGTCCTCTTAGATTCTCATACTGAATATTTTGTTGAAGCTTTTGCCAAATGTAAACTTTCCTAACTCATGCTTAGATCTGTTCTGTTCAAGATCTTAACTCATTTCTCCCCAATTAGCAATAGCATCACTGTTAGAAATACAGATGAGCATCTTGCTTGTAAGAAAGTGATTGGCTAGAAGCCTTGCTACTGTGTAAGCATGTACTAGTGGCTATTAGTGGAGAGCTTTGCTTTGATTAACTTGGCCAGTAGATACCATAAAAGTGTTGAATTTAAGCTAAGCAAAGTTCACATACTTTACTATTAATTATAGGAATTAATTGTATTTATTTAAGTACGCTAGTACAATTTACATTGCCATTTTGCTGGTAGTTCTTTTGCATGATTTTGGAATCACAGCATCATACAGCGTTATGTTTGATTTAAGGAATGCTGCTTATTTCAAAGATTAAGATTTAATGGACGTTTATTACTAGAATGCAGGAAGCAATATTTTGCATATTTATTACTGTAAACAATATGTATTTGCTGTGGAAGTTCCATTGTCCTCCCCTAAAGATCAACAGTGCTATCTCAGTCACCTTAGTTGCTGCCATGACTCTAATGGACCATAAAATATCTCTCATAACTTTTGTTTAATACTTTTACGAGTCAAATCTACTAATTAGCTTTCTACAAAAAAGATTATGTTAAGTTTATTTGTGGCAGTAAAACAGGGCTTATTTTTTTATAATGATAACATTCTGTCTTCTATGAAACTCAAGTTCCCATGTGATAAATAAAAACAAAATGCACAGTCAGCCTAATGTGCAGAAAAAAATTCTAAACAAATTCAAAAGTTTAAATTCAGTGCATAAATAATGGTTAATTAGTACATACTGCAGATCTTGGCACACATTACTCTACCTATGTGAAACGTGTAGGACTTTACGATACAGGGTATCGTTGTCTGTCATTATCTGTCTCTGCATATACTGTTTCTGGCATTCCTTTTCAAATATTTTTAACATCCCAACCTGTGTCTCAGTCAGGGTGACATCTGATGGGTTTCAAGGATGAAAATACAAGTTAAGATATAAATACACACGTTACACGTGTAAATTCACTGGACATCGGGACTAGATTCCTCTGTTTCTGGAATGCAATTAATTAGTAAAGATGCACATCAGGCCTTGTAGTTTCAATGGTGAGTATGTATACTGAAGAAATTTAAAATGCAGTAGAATCTATGCAGAAAAGAAACTGAAAGCTGTGAAATGAAAACAACATTGACCAAACAATTATAGAGAGCTTGGCTGACATCTTTTCACCTCTCTGAGTCCTAAAAGAATAGGTAGACAAAAAAAATTGATAATCCATTAAAAACATTCATAGTTATCAGTCACCATCTTCAATCTGTGAGATTCTGAAATGAGAAACTACAGTTTTAAATCTTACATCTTACCTTTGGTGAAAAATTAATACCATACAAAAGATATATCAAAAGACATACAAGATAATGAAAGCCCAAGAAATGCACCAGCAAAGTGAAGGAGAAAAGAAAATATTTGTAGAGCTACATGAAAAAGGTAACATTTAAAACTAAAACTAGAAGCTTAAATAAAATGTTGACTTTCTCAAGAAATCTTTGACATTCAACCAGATATGAATTCATATTGCTACATATGTTGAAACTACAAGATATAAAATAAAAGAAAGGGGGGGGGAAATCATGCAGCAGTGTCCTACAAGAACAAAAAGAATACAACCACAACAAGGATTAACCACATTGGAAATTCCCATGGTTTTATGACAGCAAGCGTACCTGTTTCTGATTTTGTTGATCTTGATCTCTAAGGTGTCTCTGGAAAGTGCTTGATACTTCTGCAGATAGTTTTTCTGCATTTCTTTCTCAAATACACTCAGAAGTTCCTTTTGCCGACCAGTTAAATGTTCAACTAAAAACATATTTCCCTCTTTTATAGTGATGCAAATTAACTCCTTTCAGAACTTTAAAGCTGACTTCAAATAATGAGTAAATTGTTGGTCACACAAAATCTTTTCTGTTAAATCAATTGATTTTCACTTTCTGACGTGGTTATGTAATTACTATATAATTAACTAGAAAAAACAATTTAACATTAATCATGACTTAAATTAGTGGAACTTAATAGTTACACAAGTAACACAGAAACATTTGAAATAGAATATATACTCCAGTGACAATTTAATTGTGTATAATGTTCAACTACTTTATGTCAGGGTTAAAATGGCTCATGCATTTATTAGTGGCATATTATTTTAGAATATAGTAGTCTTATTAATACAAATCTTGCAACTGATTTACAAAGCCTTTTAATTAGGTGCCATAAGACATTAAGTCTTTTTGACCAAATGAAATTTAACATACGAATATCTCCAAAGAGTTAAACTATTTTTTTTGTGATTGTATAATCTGTATTTTTATTATAATAAAGTTTACGGACAGAATGCGCTCTGAAAATAATTTGAAAAATTGAGTAATTTCATGTAAAAAAATAACAAACCAAAACGAACACTAAAAACCTAAAATTAAAAGTGTACAACACATTCATTTACACAATAGCAGTTTGATCATACAAATTCACCACAATGTTTCCAGGAAAGGAATATATGTCATATACACATTATATAAAAATCATATTTATAATTTAGTTTTATCTGCAAACTTGATAAAAAATAAAACATGTCACACAATAAGACCTGGATGAATATTTGTTTTGTTTTTTTTTGTTTTTTTAATGGTTTACTGTTCAAGATTTCTACAATTGATGGTGTTAAGAAAAGCACCATAAAAGGATATCATCCACATTTATCACACTCTACAGAAAATGAGTACTAGTGAGCAGGTGATCTCATACACATCTGAGCAACAGTTGGTGAGTGAACCAACAGATGTTTATCATCGGCAATATTTTAACCACCAATTATCTAAGCATTTCCAAAAACAAATCTTGCCTCGATCAGACATTCATATGAAGTTTCCAAATATTTTGTACAATATTTGTGTTAAATCTAAATTATGATGGATTTTTGACAATTCAGTTGCTATTTTCATTTAACGCCATATTTACAGGTTCTAAATTCCATATAATTATTTAGAAGCAACAAGAATAACAAAATTTTAACCAAATCAATATGAAGATATATATTTAATAGAAAATAAAACTATATTAACAAACAAAACAATAATTTAAACATACAGCAAATTATGGATTGTGGATTGATCATTGGAGGGATACATGGCTAATTAACGGCTAATTAATCAATCCAGATAAGTGAGGGAAAATCACAAAACTATATTTACCTATGTAGATGAATAAGCTAAAACAATAAAAATGTAATCGCCCTCAAATAAATTTAACAAATATACCACATCAAGTGTAAATTTTAACCAGAAATATATACACTGGAATTAATTTTCACAGATGGTTGACTTCCACTGAACAAATATGTACTGATTCTTTGTTGCATTAATTTTCAGAACCCAAGCTCATTAGCTGAAATTAATGCATGGTGAAACTTACTGCTCATACAGTATCACTATAATCATTGTTTGTAGTTAGCCTTTGGATAAGTTTATTGACAGTTCATTCCACTTTAGAAATAACAAGAAAAGTTTTTTTAGGACTTTAAATCAAATACTTTAATACACAAGTCTTGATATTTTAATGTGACTCACTTTCATCATTCTTTGTACAGCAGGTGCGTTTGCAGATGTATCTTAGTGACAGGAAGATGTGTTCAAATAACACAAAAGGTGGAGCAAGTCCTGGCTTCACATCATACTCCACAACCAGGAAGTACATCCCAAACTTCCAGATCTGGATAGAGTTCTGCTCCACATCTTCAAACACGTGACTAAAATGTCAAATTAAAGTGTGCTATATAGAGACTTAGTAATGTGAGTTGCAACATGGAGGGAGGAGGGCTATCACTACCTTAATATTAACCAACAACAAGCCAAATTCAATGATTTTCTGTGACATCAAAAACTTAATATGTAAACTGTATTAGATAAAGAAATGTTAATGGAGGCATTGGTGGGAGGTGGGGTCGGGGGATGGGAGAGAGGAAGGTCAATGAATTGCTATTACAGATGAGACAGACAGCATCAACTTGCCAAAAAACTCACATAAACTGATCAAATGTCTCATAACATAACTTAAACAATGGCACTTTCTAGGAATTCTATTATATACTTCAGCAAATTTGACATTCTTTAATACACCATCAATAAAATTTCCACATTGAAATACTGTCACATATATATATATCCGTTTTAAGACAAACGTTTCCAGCAGAGGTATGTAAACACATGATTACAAGATTAATTTCTATAATTTGATTTCTGTTTCTTGCACAGATTAAACGTTACAAATATGACAATAACTCTTCCAAGAATATAGCAAGTAACTTTTGCATATGCATGGCAATCAGTCTGATATAAATACAACAATAATAATGTTCACATGAATATAGCAAATGACTCCTTGGTGAATATGGGAATAAGTCTTGAGTGACTATGGCAAGAACTCCTAATAGTATATGAATAAGAATAAATGATGTGCAATATTTCTTACATGAATATGGCAACAGATCTAATATTCATAAAACAGAACTCTTATGTAAACATAACAATTGCTCTAATATGAATATGGAAGTAGCTCTCATGTGAATATGGCAAGAACTCTTATGCGAATATTGCAATAGCTCTTACGTGAATATGGCAATGAGCAGGTTGACCAGGAGCACATTGCCGATGAGGAGATAGCCAGCAGTCAAGAAAGGGACCATCCAATGAGACCGTGGACAGAAGTTCCCATCGCTCATCACCACATTTGTGTTGTTTGGCACCAGACACTCTTCTGTACGGCCTAGAAAATATAGATTTAATTGTTACAGAAACTCTAACATCCAACTTTCAGTTTTCCAACTAATCAATGAAATAGTTATAGTCTTTAATTCTCTAATACAAATTTTTATCCTGTTTTGCCTTAAAATAAACCTGCCATTTCATTTTACACAATTTTCACTAAATAAACTGACAGCTTTTGTGTTTTTTCATGTTTACTGCCATTATTACAGAGAGTGAACATTTGGATGGTTGCTAGATGTCTCAGAAATTAAGACACAATCAAATGAACCAAATCTTACTGAACTCTGTGTATAAATTTATTTCCTTATTTTACTGTCAAGTGGCAGTAAATGAACATTTTGTAGTCCTATATAGTGATTATTTCATGACACAAACATGACAGTAGTGTTTTGAGTTTTGTAGGTCAATAAAATCATCCTGAAACATTGGGATACTGTGATGTCACTTTTGCAAAATGATGACATAAATATAATGGTAATGCATCTTCAACCAGACACTATTTACCTCCACCAAGGCAAGGAGGAATGTTTTTGTGTGCATTCATTTGTTTCTTTGTATGTTTGTGTTCAAGATTACTCGAAAACTAATTAATACGTCTTTCTGAAATTTTTATGTGAGTTAGGGCCTGACTAGAGACAAACTGATTAAGTTATGGGAAAGATTTTTAATGATACTCTGGTTACAATTTACAAGATGGAGATACTTGGCTGCCTTGGCACAGATCTGCACTCTAGGGCTGCTCTCTAGTGTGAAAATATTTCTTTTCTTAAACTTTTTGACCTTCCAGTTTGTCTAAGACAAGCTCTTTATAATATACATATTTCTTTCTTAAATCCCGTCTTTTTCTTTCATTTTTTTTTTTTGTCTTTGGACTTTCATGAATTGTGGCATAGCGTGATGAGTGCCTGTGTCCTCACTGAAGTTAAGTGACAATGGGCTACATAAGTACTAGGATGGGTGACCGCTTCAGTGCACTACTCGTGTCTCTGATGGCTTTGTGGCTCACACTAATACACCAAAACCCCTTTCGTCCTTGTTACCTTCTAATTCCTCAAGGAAGAGCTCTCCATAGATCTGCCAGTAAGGGTAGTAGAGGATGTCCACCAAGACTCGGAATGTGAAGGACCGGTCAGGGTACTGCAATGACTGCACAGAGATCCCATACGCCAGCAGGAAGATCAGCAAGATCATAATGTATAGCATCAGTTCCTTCATCTGAAACAGCAGGATAAACTGTCATGCACCTGATGCACATGTCTTTGATACACTCATGTTTTCAATCACTTTCAAGAATCATTATTTTGAGTTTAGATGACTTTTTTCAGGTTGATGCAGTGACCTGGCAAGATAATTTTGATTTCATATCATTCAATAATTTTTTACGTTTGCTGTGAACTTCATCATTGTCAGCTTATGTTTTGTCATATCCAAAACACATACATTGAAGATATTTTGGTAAAGTGACCTTAAATCACTAGGAAAGACTACTGGCATTGGTGCTTAGTATTGACCTGGTTATGCTAGTTATACAAACTTATATTTGCATGTTTGTGTTGACCAATGAGTTTCACAGCATTTATTTGAGGGCAAGCACAGGTTGGTGCTTGGTCAAAGACTCAAAGTTAACACTGCACCACTGTTCCTCTGTTAGTAGAAATTGTTCTAAATTAACATGGCGATTATGATGACAAATCGGATTACCAATCTTAGATCTTAACAACTACCATGTATTATTTTTCCAAAATAAATAATATCTGTAAGAAGCTGAACATTTCAATGTCGTTATTTCAGAACCATTTCCTTCCAAAGCCAACCTACTGCAGTGATACAGCCCATATCTAATTCAACACAGAAATTTCACAAAAGGCATTCTGTTAGTGTATATAATTGAATCTTACATCCTAAGTGTTGGTCAGCAAAACATTTAATACATACACATAAGCCCCTCTGTACACATCAGTGGTGATAGTTTGAGATGGGTATGAAATTTAGGGCACTTGGCATTATTTTAGTATCACATCTAACAGAAGCATGAGTAACTTTCAATGCTCTTTGATCTTCTCAACTTTGGGCGTAGGCTTAAGTATCAGGTGGTAAAGTAATGAAGTGCTACACAAGTCAAATTGGTTTAGCAAATACAAACGTCTTACCATGCGGGTTATCATGACGAGTTTGGGTCCTAGATAGCTGCTAGCTGAGTAGAAGCTGAGTGCTCTCACAAAGAACAGCACACAGTTAATACAGTAGAATACACGTGCCTCAGGCAGCTGACCTGGGGAATAGAGACATATAATACAGAGGTAATACAGATACTGGAATGTGTTCACTTTTGCATGACCGTGACTTGAATGACTGATAGTAAGTCAAATCTTGATAACTCACATCTACCTAATCTACTACTTTACTACTTTCTAGTGAAAAGCGGAGACTTGAAGAAATTTAAAATTTGGCTAACAGGTGGTCATATCTGCCACTGGGCCTAGCGGGTAGAACACTTGTCTAGGAACTCAGAGGATGTGGGCTCAAACCCAGGTACAGGCAGATACATAGCGGCTCCTATGACCACTTAAAATGGCAGTCCTCTGTCACGTTGATTAATGGTCATCCTTGAACATGTATCTTTCAGTTAGGGGAATGTCAGTTACTTGAGAGCTTGGGCTGTACCTATGCAGTCAGATGGGTTTAATAGCGCTTTGAGTCCTGTAATATATGGAGATATTGCGCTGAGTATAAATACACAATACAAAAAAAAATACAAATGGAGAGACCCAGGTGAGAGTAGGTAGGGTGGTGAAAGGTTTCATCCTGAACACTCCCATGAGTTTGTGCCTAAAACTGATAATGTTTCTTTATGGTTTTATTTCAGCTGTCACTAACTTATTCCACTCACAGAGAGGAAGGTTGCAATAGCTAAGTATCTAGACATAAAAGTATACATGAAGTTTTAACTGAAAAATACTACATAAACTTCACCTTGCATGTTTATTGGATATCATTATGTACATAAATATTTGCAAAACTGTGGAAATTGAAAGAAGAATAAAATTCGATCTTTTTGTACTCTGAAATAGTTTATTTCTCTGTTGCTTAACACATACTTCAGGAAAACTGTATATACAGTACCACCCACCAGGTATCATCCTGAGTATAAATCCTACAAGAGCAATAAGCAGTATCAGCAGGTCAATTTGGTTGAAAGTTGAGAAATTCCACCAAACACGCAGACGCTCCAGGGGATTCTCTGAGGTGGACAAGAAAAACATCTGCAAAAAAATACAAGCTTTGCTTATTCGTTGATGTTTTATTACTATGTAGATGTATAAAAAAACAACAGTACTGAACAATTGAAATAATCTCTTCATTGTACGTTACACAGAATTAAATAATCAATTGTTTTTAAATCCAGTTGAAACTGTTTAGCCATACCTTAAAGGATCTAGAAATTACTATTTCATAACCCAGATTTTTGGACAATGGAAAATAACCGCAAAGAACCAGATACTGACTTACAGTTTTACTCCACAAAATTCCACGAAATATAATCACATAAACATTGTCAAGTACAGCTGAACTGTACTGTCAACTCTCAAGTGACAAAAAAAAATATCTTTACTTAATTAACTTGGATTGCTAGATAAGAACTAGGTTAATTTTCGATGTAAAATTGTCTTGAAGGACCTAATCATTATTCCAACTAAGGTCTAGTACAGTGGATAGAGTTCAATTCTAAGTGATTCAGCTGTACCATCTGGGACCAGATCCTATTTACATAGAATATTAGGGGTGACGTGAAGTTAATTTAAGACATCAGTTTAGTTGAAAGGGAGATCTGAAATTTAATTGTCATATAACATAGCATCAGTTGAAGTAAGGTACTAGGAAAAAGACAGTGTGAACTATGCTCAGTCCACATGGTTAACAGACAATTATATTTATTAGTTAAAGTGGGTACACTTAAAGCATATTCACAAGGTCTGAGACTAGAGTTGAGTGAATAGGTTGAACTGTCTGTTAATTTCCTGCCCAACTGTCCAACTGACCTTTAAGGTCAGATAGAGGTCAAACTCATTTATGTTTCATGAACTTTTTCACAAGCTTACAGAACTGGGCTCATTCAATGACAGTCAGCCAGATGTCTTTAATAAATAATGATAACTGTAGTGACTACATCATGGGTCTTAAATGTATATCAACTTAGTAGTAACATGGTGGTTCATGATTTTTGAAATACAGTCTTAACTTATTAGAAATAAATAGCTCAACCAAGTGTATCTAACTAATGGCGATATATAGTTTTAAAGATTAAGAGTTCTGTTGCTTAGTAAAGGTAATGACTAGCAATATAACTTTGATAAAAGAAACTATTGGGTTAATATGAACTGCCTATTGTTTTGTTACTGTGACAGTCTTAACTGGTAACTAAGATGTATGTTTTAACAGTTTTAACAAACTCCAAATGTTATCAAAAGTTACTATCATCTGTTATCAGGAATTTTATTTTATTCAGACTTCCTCCCTTGAAGCTGAAGAGAATGCTGATTTATTGATTACAACTAAGAGTGGTCCTGATTATGTCATAGTTAAAGATGGTAAAAAAGATCAATAAAAAAAAAAAAAAGAGTGGTCAGATTATTTATCTACAAATTTTACCTCTGAACATAAAACACATATTTTGACCCACCTCTCTGACTTCCTCCATGGCCATGGAAAAGATCCATATCAGTGCTACAATCTCGGTGAAGTGGACTTTTTCCTTCAGTTCAAACAGGATGACGTATGAGTAGAGCACCAGGAAGAGTGCAAACATGATGACATTTGACCAAAACTTGGTGACCGGGGACCTGTAGAATGTGAGGAGCTTCTGGCAGCCCTTGATCCCTTGCCTGTCACCCAGGTCCTCAAAATCAATCACCAGCGGGATCAGTGGTGGGATGAAGATGCTCGGGATCACCTGCCATACAGAGGAGAGTGATTGGTTTCACTGGGTTTTAGTTTTGTGTAAAGTAATACAAATATAGAAAGTTATTTGTTTCGGTGTTTTGGGTTTAGTTTGGGACAAGTCAGCTGACACAAAAACAGAAACGTAAAAATACAGTATCCTTGACAAGACTAGGCTGGAGTATATATCTTCAACATCTAAGGCCATAGTATCACAGAATATCAAGCATGTTGCAAGGAACTGTCTTCAAACCCACTAATACAGACTGAGATAGAATCCCATAACCTGACCTTTTGTTAACTGTTTGATTATGAAAAATATGGCACTTATGTAGTGGCAAAAAATTGGAAATTAAGAGCCTATGCACATTTAGTCTTGAAGGC
Source organism: Sabellastarte sp. h YS-2021 (assembly GCA_964017235.1). Classification (NCBI taxonomy): domain Eukaryota; kingdom Metazoa; phylum Annelida; class Polychaeta; order Sabellida; family Sabellidae; genus Sabellastarte; species Sabellastarte sp. h YS-2021. The sequence goes on from OZ024932.1 coordinate 71,280,170, forward strand.
TTATGGACCATCGTGTGGAAATCATATTCACAAAGTAATTTTTTAGTTATTTTTTTTCTCAAAACAGAAAAATACACACGTTTTCAGCCACATAATCAATCATGATCAAGATACAATGCACCAACCTTATACCAAGAAGAGTTGACTCCTCTTTTCCATGCCAAATCCAGGGAGTTCTGACAGGCTACACTGGACAGAAATACCTACAAAATGAGGAAATAAATGATGACAATATTATAACACAAAATTTTGAAAGTTTAAATAATGATTCTTATATATATCAAGATTTGAAACTAAATTAACTATAATTTTCCACTCTCCCAACATGTTGCAGGTTCTACTGACTGTTTAAATAAAGTGGTAATTTAATATTTTATAAGCAAAAAAAATAAAAGTTAAATTAAAACCACCAAATTTTTTCCAGAATATGGGTACCAATACCACAATACCATAGAGAATGTGACATCATAGCATCTTTTTCATTCTTCTTACCTTTAGATGCGCCCCTAGTAAGATGAATGTGCAGTTGGTTGGGAGGGACTAGCTCTCCTGTTCATTAGGTAACTTATTAACTGAATATAGCATCAGAGATGCCCGTACCCCACAGCCTGGGGAAATAGTTTTCAACACCATGACATATAGAAGTAGTGAAACAGCACAAAGACCAGGATACTTCCAGCGCAGTGTCACTTATATAAAGGTCGATATTATGTTTATGTAGAGAAAATAATATGTAAGAGAAAGAAAATGTACGTAAAGATAAAGTACTAAAACAAGACAATTCAATCGCAATATGACAGCATTAATCAGTAAACTAAAAAATATGAAGCTGTAAAACTTATTAATTGGAGAATAGCTGTCAATGGAAATAGCACAATTATGTAAAAGTGGATATAATAATCAGCTGCAGCAATCCATATATCTCTGTCATAAGAGAAAGATGTCTCAAATATGGCAGGCGAACACACTTTGGCAGGGCAAAAAGGTCACACCATTGTGCACACCTACACCCCGTAACCAATGTCCCTACCAAGTGTCAACCTTCTACACCATATGGAATCCAAGAAATAGCCCAGACAAGATTTTAAAACTCATGGTTGTTATGACAAGTTCAAAGGTCAAATCAATGTCACACCATGACATTGCACACCTATAACCCCTAAACAATATCCCTACCTAGCATCAACTTCCTACACCTTACAGTTTCCAAGATATAGCCCAGAGAAGATTTTATACGTCAATGTCACTACAGCAAGGTCAAAGGTCAAATCAAGGTCACACCATGACGTTGCACACCTACACCGCCTAACCAATGTCCCTACTAAGTATCAACTTCCTACACCTTACAGTCTCCAAGATAAATTTTATAGGTCAAGATTTTATAGGTCAAGGTCACCACGGTAAAGTCAAAGGTCAAATCAAGGTCACACTATGACGTTGTACACCTACAACCCCCAACCAATGTCCCTACTAAGTATCAACTTCCTACACCTTGCAATGTCCGAGATATAACCCGGGCAATATTTTAATAGTCAAGGTCATTACGGCGAAGTCAAAGGTCAAATCAAGGTCACACTATGACGTTGTACACCTACAACCCCCAACCAATGTCCCTACTAAGTATCAACTTCCTACACTTTGCAATGTCCGAGATATAACCCGGGCAATATTTTAATAGTCAAGGTCACTACGGCGAGGTCAAAGGTCAAATCAAGGTCACACCATGATGCTGCACACCTACAACCCCCAATATGTCCCTATCAAGTATCACCTTCCTACACCTTACACTTTCTCAGATATGGCTCGGAAAAGATTTTATAAGGTCAAGGTCACTACGGCAAGGTCAAATTTCAAATCAAGGTCCCACCATGACGTTGCACACCTACACCTCCAAACCAATGTCCCTACCAAGTATCAACTTCCTACACCTTAACGTTTCCAAGATATAGCCCGGACAAGATTTATAGGTCGAGGTCACTACGGCAAGGTCAAAGGTCAAATCAAGGTCACACCATGATGTTGCACACTTACACCTCCTAACTAATGTCCCTACCAAGTATCAACTTCCTACACCTTACCGTTTCTGAGACACAGCCCGCCGCCCGCCCGAACGCCCATCCGGACACCATGGGTGAAAACAATACCCTTAAGGGCTGTCGGGTCATAAGAAATTAACTTAATTCTTAAATTTTCTATTTTACTGCGTTAATACATCTTACCTAATTACCTAGAATAACTACCGCTTGGAAGGTGGGTAGTTTACAAGGGACTTGAATTCAAAATAATCCGCAGGCTAGTTATGATCCACACCCCTCCCCCCCACCCCCAACAACTTGACATCATCATATTTTTATGAACCCTTATCATCCCTGGATACTGAAATGGAGAAGTAACATGGAATAAACTGGGATACACAGGGTGTTTTCGTCATATTTAGCAGTATATCCAGTAATATTCTAAGCCAATTCACAACTGATGTTGCTCATATATTTGAGCATATTTCAAACTATATTCCTAAATGAATTATTTAAATTAGACATTGAATAAGATGTGTATACTACATATGTACAGCTTCTGTAAGGGCATGCATTTTAAGCAAGACTTTGAATTGGAAAAACAAAGTCAGAAAAGCACTGGAGTACTAATATAAGTACAAAATTACAGAAACAGTATTCTTTTATCAGTTGATATCATCAATTGTCAATTATTCTCCAAAAACTGACCTCAAATAAAGTATTTTCTGATACTTTTAGAAGAAAATTATGCAAATATTGGTCATTTTTTACACTTTAGTCAGTATAGTAAAGATAAACAATATTCATAAAATTTACTGCTTGTTCGAGCCTTCATGAAACACAGGTAAAATGTTAGCTGATGCAAACACTGGTATAGAAGAAAAAAAAAGATTGTAAAAATATAGTAAACTACATAATAATTATAAACTACAAATACAGCTGAATTTAGGCCATAAATATGGGTAGGGAATGTGTGTGAACACCTTCGTAATTGTGGTGAATGACTATCACATTACTGTGTTTTATGTGTGTTATTATAAAGGTTTGAGAAGATTAATATAAGCTTACCTCTTTCTTGTACAGCATTAAATTTCAAAGAATTATAAAATCATTTATAACCTTTAACCCTTTATATACAAACATAAATTTATAAGCTTTTGAGTAGAATTTCAAAGGTCTAGCTATAAAAATTCCACAAGGAATTCCACATAACAGAGAAATATGAATAAACTAAACCTTCTACTGACTTGCTATGCTATAAAGTTGTTAATTTGAATAATTTTCAAATTTGTAACAATTAAGCTGGGTTTTCAATTACTGTGGTACTTTTGGTAACCTTACATACCTGATCCTGTGCAGAGCTGGCCATTTCCAGACAGGTCATCCCACCCCAACTCTGGTACTTTCTCTCAATCAACATGGCTGCCTTTTCAGGGTCTGTGATATAGCATTCATCTAAGACTTTAACTGCCAAGTTCTCAAATTCCCTTCAAAATATAGATCAGCCAAGTTCAGGATTTTTTATTTTTAATATCTGTGGTTAGATTAGTGATATAGGCCTCCAGCCTTTATGAAACAATAAAATGAGCTAGGTCCAAACCGATTACCAAAGAAATTTTACTCAATTTGTTCACTGTCAGACAATGTTTTGAATTGAGCTGGATTTTACCTTAATTTTCAAAAGATTTGATAATGCATGATGACAGCTATGTGTCAAATACATGAATCAATGTCATCAGCTTATATTAGAGGCCATTCTAGTCTCGTCTCCTCAACTAGCTAAGATAAATAAATATATGAGAACATTATGAAAAATAATTATAATGCAATCAAACTCAATGAATATTTATTTAACGGAAGCTAATAAAATATATAATAACTACTCCTGGCTTGGTACGTATAGTTTCTCCTTTTAACTCACCAGTAGAGTGAGAGGCTGTGACTTCAAATCCATAGCCAATGTTTGTACCTCCAGCAATGTAAATGTGCTGCAACAATGTTTGATTGGATCTCAAGCATATCCAACATGTTCCTATTTTGATGCCTATTATGTTACCAATGTTTTGAGCCATATTTGCCAAAGATCAAAGTTGGGGTTATATGTCTCGTTCAACAACCAGAGTTATACTGGGAAATGCCCACATCATTACCACTTGCGACAGCCTGTGATTAGATGCCAAACTTACTGACAACTTGCCTGCCCAATGAGGACCAAGATTTATCACAGATATTATCTTGCACTTTTTTCTTTGACAAACACCAGAAATGACATTTATCTTAATATTTGCAACATTAACAAATTGTCTTAAAATTTAAATACAACAAGGATTCACTCACTGCTTGTTTCTGATGTAATCTTCTTTCAGTTCATGGTCATAATGTGCCACTTTGTTTGCCATGGAATCGTAGATTTTACTGGCAGCAATGGCAGATGGAATGGCTTCTTCTCCACGTTCCCACAAAAACTTGGCCATTTCCTGTCTGTTGAAACAACATACAAAAGTTTTCTATATACAAGAAAAAGATTTTTTCCTCTCCAATTTCACTTTAAGGATAAATTTCCATCCTTTTCATGTTTCCTTCCGATGTTACAGTTTGTATAAAACTTGTTACCTAAAACTGAGTCAAATTTTGAGAGAAAAGGATAAAATGGAGAAAATTACAAAAACTATTGTCATGGCATAAGTTAATTTCTGATGTTATCCAAAACCTAATTAGCTCCATTTTCCCTTAAGAAAAGCATAACCTGAAAATGCGGTAAAAATCTGTCAAAGTTTTGCTCTCTGCCTCAACCGCCAACTTTCTTCCTAACCCCATCTGAACATTGTGGGAGACAACAATAGCCACAACCTTTATAGACTAGGGTTAAAGCCTCAACAAAACTATGTAACATGTAAGATAACTGGCCTTGCACTGCTGTAGAATTAAGAAAGCTAATCATACCAACCTATTCATGAGCACAGCCCACAAGAAGAGCTCTTTGAAGGGCTGTTGAAAGTGTCCATTGTACCCATCCTCATTTTTATTGATGAGCTGGCGGTGATAGTCATCATTTCTGTAGAGTTCATCCTCATGTTTGCCAGTCAGTTGGTGCAGCAGCTTGCTCACATTATTCAGAGAGAACTTATCATAGCGAGTCTCCATCTTCAGTAATTGGTATAAGTTGCTTGACTTGGGTGCCTGAAACACACATTACAAAAGCAATAGCTTAGAGTATATCAAGGTTTAGCAACTGGTGAAAGTTATTTTATTTAAGAGCCTATAAAGCCTTGTATTATTACTTTTAGAGGTATTTAATTGATAGACTAACAAAATCTGTAATTACTATTCTTATGCTCTACCTACTGGGAGTTTCCAACATCACCATCTAGTACAATTGCTTCATTCAGGTGCTCTAAATAAGGAACCAACCAACAACTGTAAAGTATTACACAGCACTAATTTAGGCAGGTGAGTACACTTTTGCAGAGCCAAGGTTAAAGATCACACCATGACTAATCATTGTGTGAATGCTGCTGTCATAGAGTACCATATAGTTCACTCACAGAATTGTAGAGACCCCTGAGTTTTTCAACAGTTAGGAACTCTCTCATCACACATCCATTCATCAGTAGTAGCCTCACAAAGTTCACCTTGTCATCAACCAGAGCCTTGGTCATGATGTCATCCAGCTTGCCTAGAGATACAAACACATTTATAAAAACAATTGGAGCTAAAGAGGTAAAATCTTTCAGTCATGGCATGAGTAACAAACAGATTCTCACAATCACAAGAACATAACTACCACCAGTTAAAATATATCTTCTATGCTGGAGGCACAATCTAACATTATTGCAACATACTGGATGTTCTGGAGGTACAATCCAACATTATTACAGGATATTGGCTATACTGGAGATACAATCAAACATTATTGCAAAATATCCGCTGTGCTGGAGGTACAATCAAACATTACTGCAGAATATTGGATATGCTGGAGGTATATTAAATATTACTGTTACATACTGGCTATGCTGGAGGTACAATCAAACACTATTATTATTGTATCAGTTTAACCTTGTTCAGTAGAGGCTCAAGGATGGAAAGTATCCAGTATCCCAGACTCCAGTTCTAATTCTTATACTGGATAACAAATCAGTGTCTGGAATAATTACTAGTCTTTTGTTAAGTTATACTCGCCTTGCATCAAGTACGTACACTAGTTATTGGTCATATATGATCAGACTGATTCAAGTTACAAAGGAAGATGCTATTTATTGTCACAAATGATGCACTTAAATGATGTGTAATTAAAGAAAAATGTCAACTTTTATTTTTTTCTGCTTTTCACATTTTACTTGGAATTTACTATCTGCTTTTTATTATCCACCATGCGACGTATTTGCTCTAAATACGGGGAAATACAGACCGGGGTGTATTTTTTTTGCATACACCGGCGTCCCGCTACTATGGATAATGAGTGTGAATAACTTTTGTTTTTCAACAATATCTCGGAAAGTATGTAACTTACAAATAAGTATAATATATCATTAGAAAGGTATTTTTACAGTGCTTTGCTCATTTTTATGCATAAAAATTCATGCAGAAATGACTGAGATACTGCAAGTTAAAGATTGAAGTTTTTATAATTACTGTTGCCACTGCTTTCTGACAGCCCTTTTCATGTTCTCTCATTAAATATTCGGAACTCATGAAGATTAACAATATAATACTCGTGCTTCGCACTCGTATAATATTTATCTTCATTCATGATATATTTTTTTGTATGTCATTCGGGAAGGTTGCCTATTGTCTCTGTATTACAATACTCACCACCTGTGGCATGTAATCTAAATAATTTGCAAGTCCACCCCACTGTAACTTGCGTTTTTAACTTCCTTGCAAATATCAATCTTATTCTCCCTAATGCTTGTTGTTTTGTTTGAAAACATGTTCACCTACCTGAATATTTTACAAATATTCTTGTCAGTGTCTGGGCATTCAAAGCCATAAACAACTGGCACTACTGGTCTAATGGTCACAGACATACTGGAAAACCTCACTCTCTATATTTTATGCACTCTATTATATAATTTCATCCACTCAGCTTGTGACCAGTTGCCTTTCTCCTCAGCTTGTCACAAGAGAAAACAATACAGTATAAAATTAGAATGACAGGAACAGGTATTGAAAAGTTTTAGATAATTGACTACTTCCCACTTACCCTGTGACCAGTTGATGTCCTTGTTGAATATCTTCTCTTCAGCCACATCACTTCTATTCCAGGTGAGTGCCAGGTTCAGCTGGTCGTGCAACTGCTCTTCACCAGTGGCTCCTTGGCCTGGAATGCATACAGAGCACATTACAGATAAGGTATGTACTTTGTAATAAGCTAGGGTATGGTTGCTAACATCAGTTTTTCGGTATGAAAATCATTTTATATTTAAACACCGCGATGACACTTAACAAATGGCATCTCAAATGTCAGCAAAAATACCTGTTAGAAAGCATAAAATATTAGACACTATCAATCTGTACAATACATAAACTTTAACTCATATTTGTGTACATTTGACACTTCTATAGTGATGTCTTTGAGAAAAAATACCATGTTTTGTTTACCTGAATTTTACTTTCTGTAAATGAGCCTATTCAATTAGAGATATGCTACAACACAATTTTTATTTGTGTCCCAGAATAGGAATGGTTTTGCACTGGCAGGATACTGAAATACAAAATATACTCCTGACCCTGCCTTATAATAAGTAGTAGAAAATAGCATCGGAGATGCCATATCCCACAGCCTGGGGAAATAGTTGTCAACACCATGAGATGTAGAAGTAATGAAACAGTACAAAGATCAGGATACTTTCAGTCCAGTGTCAGTATATATAAATATATATAAAGCTCCAAATAATGTTTATGTACAGAAAATAATGTCTAAGAGAAAGGAAATGTATGTAAAGATAAAGTATTAAAACAAGACAATTCAACAGCCAGATGACGGCATTAATCAGTAAACTAAAAATTATGAAACTGTAAAATTTATTAATTGGAGTATAGCTGTCAATGGAAATAGCACAATTATGTAAAAGTACACATAACCAGAAATAGAAACATAACTCAAATATGGCAAAAAACACACTTTGGCTGAGCCAAATCTAAAGGTCACACCATGATGATGCACACTTGCAACCCCTGACACTTATAAACCCTAACCTTCCGGAATCCAAGATTTTCAAACTCAGTGTCACTGCGACAAGGCCACAGGTCAAATCAAGATCACACCATGATGTTGCACACCTACAAACCCTAAGCAATGTCCCTACCAAGAGTCAACTTCCTACCCTTTACGGTTTCTGAGATATAGCCCAGACAAGATTTTATAGGTCAAGGTCACTACAGCAAGGTCAAATCATGGTCACACCATGACGTTGCACACCTACACCCCCTAACCAATGTCCCTACCAAGTATCAACTTTCTACACCTTACGGTTTTTGAGATATAGCCCGGATAAGATTATATAGGTCAAGGTCACTATAGCAAGGTCAAATCAAAGTCACACCATGACGTGACACACCTACACCCCCCTAACCAATGTTTCTACCAAGTATCAACTTCCTACACCTTACAGTTTCCGATATATAGCCTGGACAAGATTTTATAGGTCAAGGTCACTACAGCAAGGTCAAAGATCAAATCAAGGTCATGCCATGATGTTGCACACCTACACCCTGACCAATGTCTCTACCAAGTATCACCTTCCAATACCTTACAGTTTCCGAGACATAGCCCAGACAAAATTTTATAGGTCAAGGTCACTATGGCAAGGTCAAAGATCAAATCAAGGTCTCACCATGATGTTGAACACTTGCACCCCCAACCAATGTCCCTACCAAGTATCAACTTCCTACACTTTATGGTTTCCGAGATATCACCCAGACAAGATTTTCAAACTCAGATATTGCAGTAGAAGTTGATTGGTAAAAATTAAAGTCCTTCTTACATTTATAGTCCTTAAAAGAAGCTATCATCCATTTCATAACTACAGTCATATTAAGACAGACCATCAGGTTTTCCACATTACCGTGAGATGGGTTAAAACCCATGATTACAGAGATGAAAACCAAGTAATCCATCATATACAGCAATGAACTATCTGGAGTAATAAAATGGTTAATAGGGTTTTCCCATTTCATGCAAGCCATTCAGCAAATATTTATATTGTAAATTGAAACATTAAAATCAAGGTGGGTTCAATTCTGTATCAAGACCAATTAGTTTTAATTCATTTAATATCACTATATATACCACTGAAATAATTATTTCTTAGTTAACAATAATACGTGAGAAGTAAGACACAAAAGAGGCTTAATATTTTACAAACTTAAATTAGTGTTTAAATTCTACTGTTTTTGTCCACCTACCTTTCAACAATGCAGATAAAATGGCCAAGTCCAAATCTTCATTTTTATTCATGTCAAATACTGTGATCTGTAAATTTTACATAATTAAATTGTACAGTTATCTTTCAAACCGATAGTTTTATATTAAGCTTTATATAACATTCTATATGCCATAGAATGGTCAAATTATACACCAGCAAATGTTTTCATCTAATTATGTCATTTCCTTTATGCTCTATTTCAAAAGTGAAAGTGGACCAATTTTTACTCAAAGTCTGGAAATACAATCAGTCAAACTTTAAAATATTTAAATGAAACATATTGAAATTTAAATCAATTATTTTCTCTGATGCTTCCATTATTCATTAAAAGCCATCTCAAAATCATCTGAATACCCAAATTATTGAGATTATAAGCATAAGAAATACATGAAATTTCCAAGAAATGTGATATTTATAACCTGCAATAATTTACTGTTACGGTACTCATAATTTCTCAAATATTAGCCACTTCAAGTTATATCTGGTACTTGTTTTAATTACTGCACACTATCTTCATAGTTTCATATTTTCACTCATTTTCCCTCTGTACTTACTAGTTTTTCGTCCTCACAGCACTTGAGCACCAGGTCTTTGTATTTGGCTAGCTCTTTCTCCACACTGCTCCGCTCCTCCCAGGTTTTACCATATGCCCGCACCAGCATGTCCTCCAAGTATGCCTGGTGTTTCTTACTGATGCGCCTATCTCCTCTACAGGCAAAATACAGGTATTATAAGAAACAAAACAAAGTATTAAAAAGTCAATTGCATTTGTAAAATAAAACTAATAAATTTACCAATGAATTTAAAATTCATTGTTGGCATTACCCCTCAAAATTTAACAACAAAAAGAAGAATTAACAGAACTTTTAAAACAAAACAGTTACTTATATATCCAACTGATACAGAAAACTGAAGTATCACTTCCCTACACCATATTCAATGTCTACTGAAAACTTTATCAGAAATAGCATCAGAGATGCCCATACCCCACAGCCTGGGGAAATAGTTTTCAACACCATGAGATATAGAAGTAGTGAAACAGTACACAGATTGGAATACTTTCAGAGCAGTGTCAGTGTCCAAATAATGTTTAAGTAGAGAAAATAACATCTAAGAGAAAGAAACTGCATGTGAAGATTAAGTATTAAGACAGGACAATTCAGTTAACTAAAAATTATGAAGCTTTAAAACTTTTGATATTCATTTGTATGGTCGAATTATGGTTTGCAAGTTTTGAATATTACCCATACATACAGATGTGGCAACACATGCTTTTGTGTGGAGTTCGGGCAAAACCTGTGGCTCACTTGATGCAATACCATCTGTTACAATAGGAAGTTGCAAAAGTAAAACTGTTACAGTTAATGAATTCTAATATGACTTTAAGTGCTTAATCTACACCAAAAGACACCTAAAGGTGCAACAACCAAGATTCAAGTAAAAGATATAAGAGAGATAAAACAGTATTAGATATCCCTGTAGAGAGATAAAATAGCATCAGATATGCAAGATCAAAGGTCAAATCCAGGTCACACCATGACGTTGCACACATATAACACCCGGCCAATGTCCCTACTAAATATCAACTTCCAATCACCTTATGGTTTCCAAAATATAGTCCAGACAAGGCATTATAGGTCAACGTCGCTACAGCAAGGTCAAAGGTTAAATCAAAGTCACACCATGACGTTTTACATCTACAACCCTAGCCAATGTCCCTACCAAGTACCAACTTCCTACACCTTATGGTTTCTGAGATATAGCCCGGACAAGATTTTCAAACTCAAGGTCACTACGGCAAGGTCAAAGGTCAAATCAAGGTCAGACCATGACGTTGCACACTTACACCCCCTAACCAATGTCCCTACCAAGTATCAACTTCCTACACTTTATGGTTCTGAGATACAGGCCAGACAAACTTTTTCCCACCGCCCGCCCGCCCGACCGCCCATCCGGACACCATGGGTGAAAACAATACCCCAACAGCCCTTAAGGGCTGTGGGGTAAAAATGGTTAAACATTTTGAATAATCCAGATTTACATCAAGAGATATGATGACCAATCTGGATAAAAAAAATAACTTGCTCTCCCTTGTCAGAGGTTACTGTAAATTTCCAAAAAGACAGCCAGGTTCAAATAAACGCCTGGTTCAAATTAACGCCTGGTACAAAACATACTGTTTACAATTTATAACACTGTTTTTGTGTTTCAAAAGAATGCCTGGCTCAATTTAACGCCTGGTCTAAGGCCATTTGAAAATAATTAACACCCGGGCCATATTTTTGAAAAATACGGTATATATGAATCAGATTAACATTCTGATAGTGTGAAAGTTAATTGTGGACAGACTTAGGTTTAAATTATGTGGAGAATTAGAAATATTAATAGAGAATCAGAACAATTTTTTTTTTTTGTTGTGTGGACATGTTTGCATAGAATGATACATACATTCCATGTGGAAGGGGTAATGAACAATCAGACATATGTGCCACTGCTTTAGAGAATCAGACTTACGTTCTAGTGGTATGGAAGTGATTGTAGGCATATGACAGTATATCTGCAGCTCTTCCAGTCCCCTCACACAAGACAGCAGGAATCTTTTGTTTGAGTGAGCGGCTGACATCAGAGATGGCATCAGTACCACCCTCCACTACCACCAGTACTACATGCTTGCCCATTCCTCCCTCTTTGCAAAAATGTAACAATAACGCATCAATAAAACATGAGTCAAAAGCCAAGTGTAATGATAATGGTTTTATATTTTCATTCCCAATGATAAGAAATCTCTGCCTGAACATTGTCAAATAGAGCATCTGGTGCTGTTTTCTGGGCAGCTGGTTATTTTCCTATGGGACAATAACTTGCTTTAAATAAATCAGTGTCAGATCACGGTTTGCATGAGAAAATAATCTCAGAATTTTATAACACATACATGTGGGCAAAAATGTATAAAAATAAAACATTGTACAATATTTCATTGTAACTCATGAGATCATAGGAAGATTTGATGTCTCATGAAATTTAAATTCATTTTTCCTACTCCTTTAACTTTAAAATATTAACAGATTAAATGACTGAGACAAAAAATTTCTTTAATTTGTCATCCAACTGGTTTCAAGTCATTTTAGAAGACCCAAATACATGTAGAATCAAATTGAATAAAATGTTCATAAAATATCTGTAAATGGCCAACAAGACGCTTTTTCTCATTGAATTTTCACACGATTCTTGTTATTATCAGTCCACATGTTACTCAAAGAAGAACTACATGTAAAGCACTCTAACTATAAGATAGACCAACTTACCACTGCTGGGGGTGCAGAGTTTCTTCTCCAAGTTGGCTCTGAAGTCTGCCACCCCTCTGTAACTATTTCTGTAACCATCGTCAACCAACAGGAAATGGGTGTGGTCTGCATTGAGTGACACTGGATGTAAGTGACGGATAATATTGTTCACTTTGTATTGAGCATTCCAGCAACCCTGAAAAGTAACAAGAGACAAATTTATTAAGTTAAAATCAACAATTTATAAATGTACCTAATAAAATTATTTTGTTTTGAACATGTTCAAGAAACCCTGAAAATTAAGCAAACCAAGAACAAAAGTCTGAAAAAATGGGTTCTGAAAGATGATAAACATAGCCCTGAAAATTTGATGGAAATTCATGCTGGTTTCCTCTGCTAAAGACCTTTAAATTTGGTGCCTTCTACTACAAACACAATTGCTAATATCATCTATATGACATCTATAACCCTTTTATGGGCTGTTGTTATTACAAATTAATTTATTTATTACCAGTGATTGGAACATTACAAAGTCATCGATGTATAAATTTAAGATCCATTTTTACTTTATCCTCTTTTCTAATTTTTGTGAGTGTGAGGGTCATATCATTTTACTGTTCATATGTACTTCCCTGTGATAATTCAATGACTTGAAATTAAGGGAACTTCTCTTGAGCAAAGTTCTCTTAATTTCAAGTGTAAAAGTGTAAAGTATTTATTTTGTTAAGAGGAAATAGGTAGTTAGAGACCTGTCAGATATCAAGTTAAAGATTAACCAAAATATGACATGTAAGAAAGAGTTCACAAAATGATCACATTTTCATACTACATGTATGTGGATTGAGTCTGAAAATTCATTTCCACTGTTTTTCACGGAGATTGAGTCTGAAAATTCATTTCCACTGTTTTTCACGGAGATACTAATTTATGCACTAGCCACAAGTCCATTTTGTAAGGTATGATTCTGTACCCACTGCAAGTGGCTGGTGCTTAAAACCTGCTTCCATGACAGAAAGTGACTTTCTGTTAATCTTGACAGGATGTCAATCTGCAGAAGCTTGTCAGCTTATTCTTTGTCTTAGATACTCTAGAAGAGGGAGTATATATACTTCATTTAAACTGTACATACAAGAGAAGTAGCATGTAACAATGTTGCTCATCCATTCAGTCTCTATAGCGCATGAGAGGATAGTACCCCGAAACACCAGTTCTTAAGTTCATACTCTAATCACTATGCCAACTCAGACCACAGTGTCCAACTTCTTTATATCCCAACCTGCTTTATGGTCACTCCGTGCATGTTGAAGCAAGTTATAGTAAGAATAGTTATGTCTACCACTAAAGAAAACTGCTTAAGGAAAGAGAAACAAAAATCTTGGAGATTCTGCAACAGACTTGAAATAAATCTCACAATAACTATAAATTGTTTCAGAATTTCCCATAATTTGACCAAAAATACAGAGGTCTCCTCATCAGGAAATTGCATGCTGTAACCCTACTCACCGTTCCATCCTTGCTGAGGAGACAGGAATTCTTCTCTACATATCCCCAGGGGGCAATACCAATACATCTGAGTGTGTGGGTCATACCAAACCTGTCCCACTGGTACGTCTGACCTTCAGCCACTGCCTCACCTACAGCCTTCATAACACCCATGTTGCAGCCAGATGTGATGATCCAAGCATGTGTGGTTTGAGCAGCCTTTAAATAAAAAACATAGCATCAATGATGCACACACTTCACGGCCTGGGGAAATAGCACTGGACAACAAGAGATATAGCAGGGGTGCAAAAGTGCAGAGATAAAAAGTCTTTTAGAACAGCGTAAACTATCTAAACGTGCAGGATACATAACATTTACGAAAAAGAAAATGTATTTAAAGACAAATGATCAACAAGACAATAGCAATATGACAGCATTATATTTGTAATATCCCTACCAATTATCAATTTCTATACCTTATGGTTTTGGGGTATTTTCCAGACAAGATTCTAAAGGTCGGGTGTATTACAGCAAGGTCAAAGGTCAAATAAATGTCACACTAAGATGCTGCACACCTACACTTCCCATCCCCACCCCAACTAAAGTCCCTACCATGTATGAAATTCCTATATCTCATGGTGTCTGCCTTAGTAACAGGTTTTGTAGTGAGATGCAATGATCTAAAGGTGTATTTTAAATTAAACTCATCGGTCCAAATAGAGGCATGTAAAACTGAGAACTGGACAATAAACAAGACTCATACTAATAAACAGTGCAAATAAACTGCTATACAAGTTTTATATTGCTGTATTTGCAGAGACTACGCCAATACCATTAACTTTTGAATTTTCCAAAAAAATATTCATATTTCATAAAACTTTCCCCTCTTAACTTCATTTAGATAAAACATCAATTGTGGGTAGTAGTGAAAGAGAGTACTCAATCACATGGATATTAAAATAATGCCAAACTTTATGTCCCACGATCAACTTTCTGATTTATGAATGTTTGAAGAAATACCAAACATGTGAATATATTTGAAATACCATAACCAAATACTTATGATTCTACTCTTTGCTTTCAGACTCTGTCAAAAACCTGCTCAATTAAAAAAATATATAATATTTATAGCAGCTGCTATTTGACTTACATCCACAAGACCCTTGTTGAAGACCTCCTTCTTCTTTCCATCAAGTTTGAAGTTTTTCGCTCCTCCTATGACAGTTATGATGAGATTGGGTTCCTTTGGTTTGGTCATTCCCCAGTGTTGGAACATAAGGCCAATGATAGTGTCCATATGAGTGTTGTCAGCCACTCTCACATACTTGGCGGGTTTGTGACCACCAATACCCTCATTGATGAAGTCAATCTTTCCAAAGGCATTTGTACTAAATTCACGAATATCTGTACTGGCCGACCAGGTCTTTCCTGTTTCACCCGTTGTGACATCATTTTCTACAACACCAATCCCTAAAACAAAAAAGAAATAATTTAAAAGTTAACGTTATACCCCTTTCATATTACAGACAGAAAACCCTGCAGTAGTAGACATTTGTCAAACCGTCCCTGTCCTTCAACTACCCTCTGACATCTGTATGCGAACTTGTGACACAGCGGCTAATTGCCAATCCCTTCAGGGTCCCACGGAAGTTTTAAAATGTTTAAAATTTCTGCCTCTGACTGTCACAATGTCAATCCCTATTAATCACCGTCCCTTGTCAGTACTACCACTATGCCTTTATATGTGTGTCTCCGTCCCCGTCAGTCCATTTCAGTCGCATTCCACAGCAAAATTTTTCATACAGTAACTAAAGGCTTGGTTAGCGGTGTATACAAGGTTGCAAATCAGACTAATTTCGTCAGCACGTGTTCATCCGATGGCTACCGAAGATGAGTTGAGGTTAATGAAAATTGTCTCTCGATGACCATTTGTAATACTGTCATTCTACTGTTACTGATGTTACAAACCATGTCCATTCAATGGCTGTGCACATGGTGGTGTGAAAACGGTTCAAAATCTCGGAAGATATAAGGCGTCCTGGGAGGCGGTACCAATGTCGAGTAAAACTTCTAACCACAGGGTATACAGCCGGTAGCGTGAATGGGCCATATATAGAGTAAGAAATCTATAATTCGCCAGGAATCCAAAATTCGCCACCTCTAAAACCTTAGTTAATTTTATGAAAAAAATGATTTTTTTGTCTAACAATTGGTATTTTTCAGTTCAAAAAGCCTTAATTTACTATACAGTCAACAAATCTCACCACAATTCATTTATTTTATTAATATTTTCACATGTGGCGAATTTCAGATATGTGGCGAATTTTAGATTTCTTACTCTAATATACACTACACTTTGGAGGGGGAAAACGATTCACAACTATCGATACTGGAATATATGTAATGCAGGGCTTTGAAGTTCAAGCATGATATTAAAGAACTAGACTTGTTAATTTCAACATAATTACCAACAAATAAGTCATATAATTTAAAACATTTCTGTAATTTATAAATACATTGAAATCAATGATTCATAGCTTTACAGATTAATTAGGAGAGTAAATATTTATGCCTGAGCTTTATTGTAACCTGAAACTAAGACTTTAATAACTTGTAAAAGCCTCACATAATAGATAAATTAGGTATCAAGTGAAGCAGATTACTGCAGAGTTAAATTAGATGTGACTTACATATCAAGTAATGCACTTTACAAAGTAATATTACACGTGAATCAACATTTAAAGATATTGTATTAACATCATTGTGTTCATTTCATCACATAAAATTCTAATATTGTTCCATACATATTACAGGTGTGTCATATTATCTCATATATGTATACAGAAATAACAGATTCTGAAGGAGTTCTGTTAAAGGTGATTCCTAACCATCAAGGAATTGGTCACTTAAATGGGTGATCAAAACCAACCACTTACTTGTACTTTAAAAAATCAACCTATTAGTAAAGGTGTTTAAGCAATGTATTTTCTTTTAATAAAATATATTACACATCAGAAATAAGCATCAGAGATTCGCGTAACCCACTGCCCAGAAAAATAGTTTTCAACACCATGAGACATAGAAGTAGTGAAACAGTACAAAGATCGGGAGACTTTCAAAGCAGTGTCTGTTATATAAAGCTCCAAATATTGTTTAAGTGGAGAAAATAATATCTAAGAAAAAGAAAATGTAAAGATACACTATTAAAACAAAGATAATTCAACAGCAAGATGACATCATTAATCAGTAAGCTAAAACTTATGACGCTTTAAAATTAATTAATTGAAGTATAGCTGTAAATGGAAATAGCACAGCAAAGTAAAAGTACATATAATAATCAGCTGCAGCAATATATATATATATCTTTATGATAAGAGAAATACGTCTCAAATATGGCAGGTGAACACACTTTGGCAGAGCCAAGGTTAAAGGTCACACCATGATGATGCACACCTACACCACCTAACTACTGTTTCAACCAAGTATCAACTTCTTATTTAAACCTTACAGTTTCTGAGATATAGACCGGACAAGAATTCAAAGCTTAAGGTCATTATGACAAGGTCAAAGGTCAAATTAAGGCCACATCATCGCATTGCACACCTACGCCCCTAACTAATTTCTCTATCGAGTGTCAACTTCCTACACCTTACAGTTTCTGAGATATAGACCAAACAAGATTTCAAAGGTCAAGGTCACCATGGCAAGGTCAAAGGCCTAATCAAGGTTACATCATGATGTTGCACACCTACAATCCCAAAGCAACAGCCATACCAAGTATCAACTTCCTACACCCTACAGTTTCTGAGATATAGGCTGGACAAGATTTTAAAGGTCAAGGTCACAACAGCAAGGTCAAAGATTAAATCAAGGTCGCACCATGACGTTGCACACCTACACCCACATCCATTATCCCTACCAAATATCAACTTCCTACACCTTAAGGTTTCTGAGATATAGCCCGGACATAATTTTCAAAAGCATAGTTACTAGGGCAAGTTCAACGGTCAAATCAAGGTCACACCATGATTTTACACACCTACAACACCCCCCACCCAATGTCCCTGCCAAATATCAATTTCCTATACCTAAGGGTTTCTGAGATATAGTCCAGAAACGATTTTCAAACTAAAGGTCACTACGACAAGTTCAAAGGTCAAATCAAGGTCACACCACGACGTTGTACACCTACATCTTCCAACCAATATCCCTACCAAGTATCAACTTCCTACACCTTACAGTTTCTGAGACACAGGCCAGACAAATTTTTCCTGCCGACCACCTGCCCACCCCCACACCCGCCCCTGTGGACACTATGGGTGAAAACAATACCCGCACAGCCCTTAAAGGCCACGGAGTAAAAATCAACACAAATTGTCTACCTTTTTCAAAATATTCTTGAACACCTGAAGTCCACTTGATGTGTTTCTCTAATACATCCCCACAGTTGCACCTAAAAGAAAAGGAAAAGAGATTTAAACACAGCTACTCATATTGTTTAATATTTCAGTGATTTCAGTTTTCCTCATTTTGTCCAGAACAAACATACAATTCAACAAATAGTAAATATCACTACAGAACCAGCAATATATAAATATTTAAAAGGAAATAACATGGTTTTCTTTAATTGAGTGTATATCTGGCAGAGATAGGGCCCTTATTAGTGCTGTGACAATATTGGTTGAAGTTCGATAGTTCCCTTGACAAGTGCCCTGATAAAAGAAGTTTGATTCAAACATTTCAAAATCAGACTCGGGGGGGAAAAAATATATACAAATCACCAACACAGTATTCTATAATTATAAACACGTGATATTGTTTACCATATTTTTAAAATACATAGGTTAATCCGGAGATTCAGATTATATAGGGCCAGATAATTGAGCTTCTACTGTAGTTACTACTGTAGTAGCAAGATTTTATAGTAGGTTTCTGTTCTTTTACTAGTTTTAAAAATGTCAGATTATCAAATCGAAGTATGCTCCTCTGTTGAGAAACAAAACATTAAACCCAAAATTCTACATAATACATCATTTCACAGTACTATCCCTTTTATAAACTGAATAAAATCTAGTATAATTATGGTTTGCTTGTTACTATTCTGTCAATACAAAGATACCCATGTATATGATACATAAAGTGCAATAATAACTGACACTGCAAAAGATGTCAAAACTCATAAACCAAATATATTTTTCAAACTTCTGTTTTGTGTTTTGATAATACATGTACTTGGGTGTCTTCCATGGTTTTTCTGAAGCATAAGGATTACTATACGCAGTAATAATTTGCAAAATAATTACAAAATTTATTTTGACAAAAAATTCTGAAAAATTGTGGAACAGTTTCCTCTTTCAATTTATCCAAATCAAGAACTATGTTATAAGCAATCTTAGGTAATTTAAGCTATTGTTCGTAATCATAGTTCATCTTTTGTAATTTCAACAATCTTTAAGCTATCTTCTGTAATCACAGTTCATCTTTTGTAATTTCAACAATTTTCTGTAATTTTTAATTATTTTCCGTATATAACTTATATTGTATAATAATTTAAACCATCTTCTATAATCTCAAGTCATCACTTATAATTGAAGCCTATTTTTTCAAATTATCTTTTATAATTTCAGCCATCTTATGTAATGTTAGGCCATCCTCAATACTCACACTTCAGGATCTCCAGGCTTGGCTTTGGGATTTTTCTTGGGTACAAATCTTACACACTCCTTTCTCTTAAAGTTTTCCTTCACATACTCTGTCAAATTCTGCTTTCTTGTCTAAAACAACAAAAAAATATGAGACATTCTGCATGAGAGATCAGGGGATGGTATTCATTAGAAATCTCAAACCCAGTCTCAAACTTACTTACGATGTCCAGCTCAAACTCAATGACACACAAGTACATGTAATGTATAAAGCCAAATTTAGCATTTTAGAGTGAAATACTACAAAAGTAGTATATGCTCAAACACAAATTAAAACCCATGGTCAAACAAACTTAATGCAGCCATAATCTCAAATATTTAAGGTTCCTTTCATGCAGACTTAAATATAATTCCTAAATGATTTTGTGAATGAGTGTATGTGTATACTTACTTGAGAATAGGCATTATATTTGAGTTTGATTTTAAACTCAAATTTTATTTTATTTTGAGTTTAAACTCAAATTTAGGGTTGAAACCCAACAATTATAGGGATTATATTTGAGCTTGAGATTCTCAATGAATACCAGCCCAGGATTTTGTTCCTAATACATCTGAAAGAAAAGAGCCATTTCAGCATAAATTAAAACACTGGGTGAGTAAAACTGAGATATTAAAAAATATATTTAGAAAACAGATGAATGGATAAGGAAAGACATTGTAAGGAAGGAATAAAATTTCAACATTACAATATTGATTAATTCAGCTTGGTGGATTTCAATATTAATAGTAAATGCTAATACATCATGGATATGGTAATATTTTACAAATATTGTGTGTATTTTATAACTATAATATATTTTAGTATTTTGATACTATCAGTCATCAGTGTATGTAGGAAGATAAATTTATTCAGAAATCTTAAAGGAAATTAATTGCTAATCTGTATAGTAGTTTTGTTTTAAATTTCATATGTTGTGTATTTTTTGGTAACTGAGGCACTAGTGTAAATATCTATGATGCATGATCTTTTATGATTTTACAACATGAAATAAATAAAATTGGAGTTTCACAATGATATTGAAATTTTTTCAGTCCCTACACCAACTGGTTAAACTGTTACTAAATGCTACAGATTCTAATTTTTGACAATTTTAATTGCTAAATACCAGTTTAACATTTGATCTACTGAATTTCAGAAATTAATCAAGTGTTACACAGTCTCAATCATACACATCATGTCCAGTAACTTGCATCACAAGGGACCAAAACAAATACTCCTACTGTACCAGAAACTGCAGATTACAGGATCAATTTAATGGAATTGGTCAAATAAAAGACATGAGGTTTCCAGTTTATTCTAAGACATAAAATTATTCTTCATCTTTATATCACTTTCAACAGCAAAGATCATTTAGTGGGTAAAATGTGGAATGGTAAATTCAAATTAGGTAGATATGTATTTTAATTTAGGTGCTGTTTTTGGAATTTTTAGGGAAAATTGACACAAACCTCATGGTCTCTCGCCATTGCAAGCTCATCCACCCCCGTGGAATATTTTGGTGACAAACCGATCTTCCTTCTGAACACAAAATACAAATATAAGTATTAAAAAAAGAGTCTTAAGAATTAAAAACACCCTAAACAAATGCCCAATTCATAATTGTATTTAATTTTATACCATCAGTTTACACTTCGTCAAGTATAAAAAAATATCTGATATGGTGCTCTAAAGCTATGGAACAATTTGTCTCCGAAGACTGATTGGATACTATACCTGACTGATTTGTTTTGACAAAATCTTGTTTACTCAACAAAACTATTTCATGTAAGTCTCTTTGACCATGACTATGGTGCACATGCTTCAGTTTTATTAGATTAGTCATTGTCACTGGTATAATATCATACCTGCATACAGTATATTATGTGTGATGCAGGGTTTTGTGGTCTTTTTATATGAACTAATGACACTGATATTTTTTACCACCGCTGCATAGGTTTTTTGGGGGGTAAGTTACTTTTTGTCTGTCTGGCTTCCCATTTACTCCAAAAGTAATGAATGCATCTTTATGAACTTTATTATATGGGTAAGGCTTGAACAAAGATTGCAGTGATTAATCTTTCGGGAAGATTCAGATCAACCTCTGGGTACAAAGAATCCTGAATTTTCAATGGTACCATCTTCAATGATTTTCATGGTTATACTAACCTATTATGAGGGTTAAAATTAAACAAGTAATAAAAGCCTGGGAATGGGCTCTGCATCAGCTGACTTTGTGCTTTGAGCATGAGAATACAAATGAAAGTAGAAAATAGCCAGCCTCGGCAGGCAAGAACCCCAGCCCGTAGGTACAGCTAAATGGCCAATAACATTGAGATTTGGGAAAATCTTAGGAACAACTTCTGTTGTAAGAAGTATAGAGAACCCACAAGATGTTCTACAAAAGATTCACAGGCAATGATTTCTTACAAGTAGTTTTCATATTTTGAAGCCAAACAAACAATTATAAGGGAGATATAAGGCCTTTTTGATATGATGACCCTCCGATTTGCCATTAAAGATTGATATAGAGGCCATTTTTTATTTAAACATATTTTATTCACAATCGGACAACAATCGTACAATTACAAAAAGTACAATTATACCAAGTCCTTTTGCAGATGAAGTATATACAAATGACATGAAATGAAATGAAGATGAATGAAATGAACAGTCACTGGTACTTAATTAAGAATAAAACGCTTCGATTGGGAGATAAAGTTATGGACTGCATCGAAAATAACTAAATTTTCTTCATAGCTTAAATCATTACTACCAAAAAGTAAAATGTCAGGAGTGTATTCTATATTCCTAAAATTTGGAACAGACTCTTGCAAGTTTTGACGGATATTATCATACAAAGGGCAATGTAAGAAGAAATGAAGAGCGTTTTCGTGAGGATGACCACATGCACAAGCTTCGTCCTCAATAACATGCAAAGTTTGTTTTAAATGGGAGTTCAGCTTACTGCACTTCATTCTTAAGCAGGCATGTGTTATATTAACAATAGGATTTCCGTAACAGTATAATTTCCGTTTTAACTTTGACTGACGCTCAGAGTTTTTCAATTTGTAAAGTTCAGACGAAAATAATTTTAAAGAGGATAACTGTTTTAACTCATTTGGTAGAGCATTCCATAATCTCATACCCCATGCTGGAAACATATGTTCATGGAGTTTTGTACGAGTTCTAGCTACTGGAAAATTGCCAAGAACTGCCCTTGATCTTATATTGTGGCGTAGATTTGCTGTATTTGTTGGATAGTCTGTGATAACTGGCGGCAAAATATTATTGAGATATATCGGACAGATATTGTTTGAAATTTTAAAGATCATTTTTAATGTATGAACTTCTCTTCTGACAGTAAGAGTAGTCCAACCAGTTTCTTGAAACAAATTAGAAATATTTGACCTAGCAGGGGCCCCTGTTACAGCTCTCATTGCTTCTACTAAAATGTGATCAAGTTTTGAAAGCACACTGATAGGTGCACCAGCCCAGATTACATCACCATATTCCATGATGGGTCGAATATAAGCAAGAAATATTTTCTCAAGAGCATTTCTATTAAGTTTAAACTTCAAGAGTTTTAGAATACCAATATGTTTTGAGCATTTCTCAACTAAGCTGTCTATGTGTTTGTTCCATTTAAGATTGTGTGAAATCCACAGTCCAATGTGTTTATGAGACTTTACTTGAGCTATTGGTGTGTTGTAGAATACAAGTCTTGGAAAGCTATTTACTTCATGATGTTTCAATGAAATTACCATGCTCTCAGTTTTTGACGGACTAAAGGTCACAAGCCACTGTTTTGCCCATTCTTCAATATTTTTTAAATCTTGATTGATTAATGTTGCTGCTTCTATGTGGTTCTTGACATTTATGAATAAACAAGTATCATCAGCAAAAAGTCTAATATTACAGTTCATGACAACATCTGTAATATCGTTGATGAATATTAGAAAAAGGAGTGGACCTAAGACTGATCCCTGGGGCACACCTGCTAATATCTTTATCCAATCAGAAAATTGGCCACTTATGAGAACTCTTTGAGAGCGGTCGGACAAATAACTGGAGAACCACTGAAGCATATTACCTTGGCCATTTTGTTTCCAAAACAAGAACACACTTACTGTCAGGCAAGTTTTCCTATCCATTTGCATTTTGTGCAAATCTGATGAAGCTAGCTGCAATATTTTAGGTTACAGAAAACATTAACAATTTTAGAACAAACGTAAAGACCCGAAAATTTTAAAAGTGTTGCCATGGCAACAGTTACAGCTGCTGAATACCCCACAAAACCTAATCGGATGATCCTCTTGGGGTAAACATATCCTGAAAATTTAAAGGGGAAAGGGGAGCACCTGGGTAAGCGGTGCTATAAGAGGGCATAGCTTCATACAAACATGTTGATGCCTGCAGGGTGGAGTGTAGGGAATGCCCAAATAAAGTATAATTCTTGGCGTCTACGCCTAGTGGTAGCATTTGGGTTGGTTGGATCCCCCATCCATTGCAAGATGCAGAATTCCATATTTCTCACAGAATGATTTTTCTGTGTGAAGTGCCTGAAAATTTGGTGAAAATCCATGCATGGGTTTAGGCTGTGGAACACGTACAAAATTTAAGACCTGAAAATCTTAAAAGTGTTGCCATGGCATTCATAGATATTACTGGAACCACTTGTGGTAAACATATCCTGAAAATTTGGTGAAAATCCGTGCTGGGGTTTAGGCTGTGGAACACCCACAAAACTTTAAGACCCAAAAATCTTAAAAGTGTTGCCATGGCAACAGTTGTTACCAGATACCCACCAAAACCTAATCAGCTCTAGATCCTCTTTAGGTAAACATACCCTGAAAATTTGGTGAAAATCCATGCAGGGGTTTAGTCTGAGAAACACCCACAAAGTTTAAGACCCGAAAATCTTAAAAGTGTTGCCAAGGCAACAGTTGTTACCGGATACCCACCAAAACCTAAACAGCTCTAGATCCTCTTGGGGTAAACATACTCTGAAAACTTGGAGAAAATCTGTGCAGGGGTTTAG
The DNA here is from genome assembly GCA_964017235.1 of Sabellastarte sp. h YS-2021. Classification (NCBI taxonomy): domain Eukaryota; kingdom Metazoa; phylum Annelida; class Polychaeta; order Sabellida; family Sabellidae; genus Sabellastarte; species Sabellastarte sp. h YS-2021. The sequence goes on from OZ024932.1 coordinate 71,305,098, forward strand.
GCTGTGGAACACCCACAAAGTTTAAGACCCGAAAATCTTAAAACTGTTGCTATGGCAACAGTTGTTACTGGATACCCCCCAAAACCTAATCAGCTCCAGATCCTTGTGGGGTGAACATAAGCTGAAAATTTGGTGAAAATCTGTGCAGGGGTTTAGTCTGTGGAACACCCACAAAGTTTAAGACCCGAAAATCCTAAAAGTGTTGCCATGGCAACAGTTGTTACCAGATACCCCCCAAAACAGCTCTAGATCCTGTTGGGGTAAACATCCCCTCAAAATTTGGTGAAAATCCGTGCAGGGGTTTAGGGCACTTTAGGCTGTGGAACACCCACAAGCTTTATGCCCGCAGCCGCCGCCCGGACGGCACAGGGGACAACTATAACACCAACCTTTATGGGCTGGGGTTAAAAAGGACACAAAAGTTGTGCACTGTAAATAGTATTCAGAAGTTCATGGATTGAGCAACCACTCTGCGATTTTACTATGTTATAGTTCACAAAAATTAAATGAACAACACCTTTAGAGGTATTTTGTATCTGCAATACTTGTGAAGATAGAAACCATTTACTCATTATGCTAACTACTGAAAGTGAGAAAAGTGGTTGTTATTCACGTACATATTGCAATAGCCATTCCAAACAAATGACCAACACTTTGAGCTAAAGAGAAAGTATCTGCACAATCTATTTATGAAAACTATATAATCTATTACTTTTCAAGATATATGTAATTTACTCAACTATGACATAGTAAAAGTAGCCATTACTCACTTATATATCGAGTAACAAGTTTGAAACTTCCATATATTATAGTTCATCAAAAAGTAGATGAACAACAACACCAAAAGAAATTGCGTAGCTGCAATAATTTTGAAGATACAAGCCATTTACTCAATAGGTAACTGCTGGAAAGTTCGAAAGTAGATATTACTCACTTAGGTGTGGAGATAAGACTACCAAAGTTCTGACCATGTTGTAGCTATGGAAAAAGAAGCTGAACAACGTATTTCAACAAAATGCTCTATACGCAACAGTTTTCAAGTTATAAGTAGTTTTACTGATTATGGAAGGTAAGGAAAAGTCAGAAAGTAACTGTTACTCACTTAGCTATTGAAATACACTCACAAGTTACTTACCATGTTGTAGATATGGAAAAAGTAGCTGAACAACATATTTTAACAAAATGCTTTAAAGTAATACTTTTCAAATTATAAGTGATAAAGTGTATGATTTCATGAATTTTAATACATTAAAAATTATTTTAAAAATTCATTAAAAAATAATTAAGAAAGATCCAGGCCTGATACTCACACAAGGGATTCTACTTCTGGCCTAGTATATATATGCAAGATATGAGAATAATCCCTTCAATAGTCAACGAGAAAATTGAAATAAAGTGTTGAAATTTTCACAATTTGGGTGGGGTATCTTGCTTCCAATGGCTCTGGGGAACAGACGAACAAATGGATCTGCAGGCCTTGAACACTTTTTCACCCTCGATAGATAAGTTCAAAGGTATCTTTTCAAACAAACAGCATGTTTCTGGGCCTTGTACTTTTGAAGGAGAAGTTGGTCACACGGATGTGGACACCATAGAGAGATGCCATAATGGCAGCTGACTGACTGACATACAAAGCAGTATTGGGTGAAAGAACAATATGGGGATACTCAGCTGGGACACTGTTGAAAATCAACACATCAAAAACTTGAATAAGCAAAAAGAAAAGTTTTCTTCTAAGTCATGCGACTCTTCATACTGTGACCTTTGTACTTTCACCATGGAATCTGCAGGATGGCTTTCTTATTCATTCAAGCGTCATTACAAGTATGTTTGGTGCTCAAACGAGACCATTACACAAGTAGATTGCAAGGTGTAAATACAATGGCGATAAGGATAAAGCTTTGTACTACAGAAATCTAAACTGAGCAAGGCACTTAAAGCTCAAAGGATCCCTAAAAAACTTCTTCCTTCTCATGAATATGAAGAATCACAGGCTGATCACTTTGTCTCTTTTTTCTCTGATAATATTTCAAAGATTCATGAGACATTTGCAAACATGGATTCTTTTGAGACTCCTGCTCCCTCTGTGCCTCCTGGTTTTTCAGCTTTTAAGCATGTCTCTGAGGAAGAAATACAGAAAATTATCATATTCTTCTTCCATCAATAACAAAACTGGTAAACTGCTCCTTGTCTGAGGGTCTGTTCCAAAGGATTTCAAGAAGCCAGTTGTTATTGCACAAATCAAAATGACTTCTTTGCGACGTGATATGAAGAATTACCATCCTGTATCTGGCTTATGCTTCATGTCTAAACTAGTTGAATGAGTTGTTACTTCTCAGATAATTGATCACATAAATTCAAATGGACTAGATAATAAGAATCAATCTGCCTATAAGGTTAGTCACTGCTGCCTAGATAAAGAATGAGATCCAACTTTCTTTATCAAAAGGGGAAGCTTCAGCACTGGTTCGTCTGAATCAGTCAGCTGCATTTGACACCAATAACCATTCTACACTTCTGAGATGCTTGTAGACATGGTTTGGCTTTAACGGCACCATATTAAGTTGGTTCCGATCCTATTTTAATGACCGTTTCCAATGTATTAAGATTGGTTCAACCCTTTCAGGACTCAGGAGACTTTGTATGGTGTCCCCTAAGGTTTAGTTCTGGGTCCCATACTGTTCTCCTTATGTACTACACCCCTCAGTTAGGTTATTGGTAGACACCTATTTATAAAGTTTCTTTTTTATGCTGATGACTCTCAACTCTTACACCTCACTCATAAAAATGTGACTCAGTCATTTGAATGACTAAACATTTGCTTAGAAGATGTAAAAATGGTTATCAGCAAGTAAGTTGAAACTCAATCCTAAGGAAACAGAGTTTATCATTTTTAGTTCAAAGTTGCATCATGAAAAACTCAAGTCCTCCTTGCCAGTCAATATTCTTGGTAATCCATTGCATCCTGAAAAAGTAGTAAACAATATGGGAACATGGTTTGACTCCGATTTCTCTTTTTCTAAGCATGTTCAGAGTGTCTGTAAAGCCCATTTTGTACAATTGAGGGATCTTAGGATACTTAGACAGCATCTTACACAGGATGTAGCTGTGAATGCTGCTATAATGCTCTTGTGAGCAGTCACCATGACTATTGTACTTTCTTGTTCAGGAGTCTTTCAGGATTTACTCTTAGGAAGCTCCAAAGTGTACTGAATGGCTAAGCCAGGATTGTCACCAACACAACCAGATTTTCACATGTAACTCCAGTACTTAGAGTTAAACAGCTACAATAGTCTATAAGTTCCTTCAGAGTGCTTTTTATAATTATTATAGAGCTTTTTTGAACCCCAGGAAAACCTGTTACAATACTAGGGGTAGCAGGATGGAGGGTGAAGTTCTTGAGGTGCCACAGTTTATTCCATCTGCTCATAAGTCAACTAAGCAATTTGCCTTTAGATTTGCCTATGATGCTCCCAAAGTATGGAATGAGTTGCTTGATGACATCCACTCTTCCACATGTCTTCTATCTTTTTGGAAGAAGCTGAAAATGTATCTCTTTACAAAAGCCTATCCACCATAGGTTTATTCATATTTTTTTTATTGTTTCTGTGGTGTGGATACCCCTTCAGTGTCTCCGGACTATGAATTCTTTGGACTCGTTTCTTGGTTGTTAAGCCTTAGAGTCTGTCTTTTGATGGAGATTAAGTGCTATAAAAGTCATATAATAATTGGAATTAGAATTCAGAAAGACCAAAGTTCATAAAGTCTGGGTCTCTGTGGGTATTTTAGAGACCTTAAAGTAACTTAAAATTAGAGCTACAGGAATTAGAAATACCATTTCCAAATTACAGGACAAAAAATGTGAACAAGAAACTGGGGTTATAGACCCCAAAAGGTGGGTTAAGCAATCAGTATCAGGGATGGTAACACATACTAGTACTAGAAATGTCTACAGGATAGATGTATGCCAGATGTATGCAACATGATAGCTTTGATACTGGTCCTAGACATATCAAAATACTGCTGAGTTCTGTCCTTTCACTTTGTCAAGTTTGAAATCAATTAACAGAAACATCTTCAAGATACAGTCTGCAAACAGAATTTCAACATGGTGGCGATCTCGTTTTAAGTTTCAAATGGATCGGCTGAAGCATGTTTAAGTTAGAGTCTGGAAACGGAATTTTAAAATGGCAGCCATGGTGGCCATCTTATTTTTCCACATGGCACCAACTTCAAAAGCAACCTAGCCTAGGTGGAACCCTACCACTTTGTTAAGTTTCAAATCAATTGGCTTAAGCGTCTTTAGAGTCCGGAAATGGAATTTTTCAAGATGGCAAGCATCTTGTTTTTCAAAGTGGCACCAATTTTAAAAGCAACCTAGCCAAGGTAGTGTCCTACCACTCTGTTAAGTTTCAAATCAATCAGCAGAAGCATCCTCAAGTTAGAGTCCGGAAACAGAACTTCAAGATGGTGGCCATGGCATCGATCTTGTTTTCCTAATAGCACCAATTTTGAAAGTAACCTAGCCTAGGTGTTGCCCTACCACCCTGTTAATTTTCAAATTGATCGGAGGAAGCATGTTTGAGTTTTGAGTCTGGTAACCAAAGAGGGGGTTGCTTACATGCAACTCGCCCAAAAATGTAGAAAAAACGTCTAAGTAGGATCTTCATGGGCCTAAAAAAAATTTTAGCCTAAACATACAGTCTTGATTTTTGGGCTATGTAATAAATATATGTTAATGTGTTCCCAGGTAAAATTATAGCCAGTTGAGAAACACAGTTTTTGACCTATTGGGCACTAAGTGGCCAAAAATAAAATTTCTGATATTAGGTGGCTATAACATGTCTGTGCCAAGTATGAATGAAATCTGTGAAAAAGGTTTGGAGTTATGGTGCACAAAAGTTAAAACATATGGCGGCAGCGCAACGGACATGAAACCTGTATATGCCTGACTTTTGTCCGGGGATATAATCATACATGTCAACCTTTGCACAGCATATCATACATGGTGTAGGGTTCTGTAGTTTTATTTAATTACATGTTAACACTGTTATAATTATAACAGTCAACCTGTACTACAAACTACAAAACATAACTTGTGATGCAGGATCCCATAGTCTGCTTTGATAACCAGTGTACAGATTTAATTATACCTGTGAGTAGCGTATCGCGCGTGGTGCAGGTTTTTGTAGTCTGTAATCTCAGTACTGGCTGCATGACCACCACCCAATGACATGGGAGTTACTTCGGTTCTACGCCGGTGTAACTTCCCGGCCTGAGAGTCGCGCATCATCTTCTGAAAAAGGAGAAAAAAAATGCTAGAAAATATTCGAGAAGTGAATTGGTAGATTTTTGCGGACTGTGTTAAAAACTTAAAGTCTAAAATAACACACCATGGCTATAATCTTTTAATTATTGACAATTCTTAAACCTCCCAGGGGGCTATTTCATAGTTTCTGGTTGGTATTGATATCAAAAGTTTAAAACCAAATTTGATACACACAACAGTACAAAAGCAAAAATACATTTGGAACAAACAAATTCAAAGAATTTTGTTCCTCACTTTGGGATAATTTAATTGAGTAGTTCCAGTGATACAGCTAATCTTGTCAAAGCTGCTGTAAATAATGTATGGTTGTAAGGGCTTGCATTTTCCATCACTATAAGATAAATATGAACCACAAATATCATCTTGTTTTGTATGTTTATTTAGCACAGGGTTGTTTCTATATAATGTCATGGTAGTGTCCAATCTAGTACAATTTTTAATTCCTCCACTAGAAACACCAACTGGACCTTCTACCAAGTATATTACTTTTCAAACCCCAGAATAATAACTAAATCTCCTAGACTGGACTCCCTACCAACTGAAACTCCAATTAGACTTTCTGCTTCATTGCATTTATTTAGTAAAGCCTAACTGTAAATATTCAAATCTTTTAAAGTGTTTCTACTGTGTCACTATATAAATTCAAAATACCACACAGTGATATAAAGTTCAAAGTTGGTGTTATAAATCCTGTTCAACAGCCAGGGCCATATTGGGACAGGTTCTGAGCATTTCCACTTGTGGGAGTTGAACCCAAACAGAGGTGACTGACTGCGATTAGAGATGCCAAACCTGCTTATCATTAGGTCACTGAGGACCCACAAACGGTGTTATACAACAACCTGGGGAAACATTATAGGATACCATGAGAATAGTTGTCAGATGAAAAAGTACAGCTGACAAGGTGTCTTCCAGAACACATCAGAAAGAGAAAACATATGAGAAGACAAAGTATCAAAGAGAATTTAATAGCAAAATGAAAATATTAATTCATAATCTATTTAATCATGAAGCTATAAAATCTATTACTTGCGGGGATGTTTCTTGAAGCGTGCAGCTGAGCAACATCATGGTGTGACCTTGGTGTGACCCTTGATCGTGGCTCTGTACAATTGTACTTAGAAAATTTCTGATTTTGGACGTGAAAATCTTTTCCGGTACAGATCTCCCAATAGGAAAATTTCAATAAAAAATGGTTATCATGGAAACAGCTTTCATTGGTTCCGGCCCAAAGCCTTCATGATACACCTTTCTACTAAGTTTGGTAATTATCAGTCAAGGGGTTTCATATTTACGGGTCAGGTAAATGTTTTGTCACAAACAAATGGATCATTGATAATTTATGTCCCCCTCTTCCTCTACCGGTTTAGGATAATGATAATGTGACAAACCAGAATTTTTTGTTACAATTCTGGAAACCAATGTTGGCCTATGTACAAAATATACCTGGAATAAATATGCTGTGTATATACACTTTACTACTATAACAGTGGTACTATTTCGAGTGTATTATTCCTATTTCTAATATTTAACATGATTTCATATATTTGAGCTTCTTGTCACTTTCTATAGGTTGTTTATTGGTTAATTTATGGTTTTCACCAGCTAAACCATTTTTTGGCCAACCTCCTGTAAAAAAAAAATTTTTTTTGAAGTTAAAGAGCCCAACCATGGGCACACATGAGCACTGTAATCAAAGTTAGTTTTGATTTTCCACTGTGAACTCCCAGTTATTGCAACAAACAATTTTTACACTTTAGATCAGGGTTGAGTTTCAAACACTTCATCTCAGAAAAAGGAGGATAGAGAACCACTAAACAACTATGCGCCCATTCATAAACTGAGAAATCGATCAATGTACAAATTTTTGGTGAACTTACCACACTGGTTTCTTCAATCATCTCGGTCAATTGCTGTTCCACACAAAAAATCTTATTTACTTTACACTACCCTATTGGTAAAACATATCTCTCTTCACAAGTACATGTATGAGGAAAGATTGAGTTATTTTATCTATTCAGAATCACTTTGATACATACAATAAATTATTTACAATTGTATCTATTAAAATCATAGCTGCCAAAGCTCATTTAACACATTCCATATTATCCACATATTTTTTTGAAGTACAACTTTATGGGGAACTATAAACAGAAACATTTTCTGGAATTGAAAGATCAGCATTCATCAAGATTCAGGATAATTGTAGTGCTACAATGACCATAATCATTTCATATGGTGAACCCATACAGGCTACACAATTGACTATTGGTACAAATACATATATAGGCAGGCTAATTCTTTTAGAAGGCTACAGAAAATCCAAAATCCCTTGATCTTTCTGTTCACTAAGATAAATTAATCTGTTAAACTGTCCAATTGTTGTGTAACTAAAGAGTACATAATACTATTATTAATACATTGTTCTAATGAATTTAGGCTAAATTCAGCTACAAAATTCCACGCTAATGCAAGAAACATGTAGATATTGTACAAGGATAATAAGTATTTAGCCTGAGCACACCAGGGAATCATTAAGATCAAATACCCAATGCAATTACAGAAATAATTCAAACAAAAATGTGGATACTGCACACAGAGCAGACAGAATAATCAATTAAAGAGATGGTTCACAGCCATGTGAAGGCCAAAGTAACTGTAGAAAAAAGGATATTACTGACATTTTTCACAAGGAAAATTACACTGGAATTAATCTGAATTATAATTTATAAATGGTAAAGTCTCAATACTTCACTCAAATTTGGAGTATTGTACAAGTCACAATACCAGGTAATATACACTCATGATTTAATTGGTTCAATTGGCTGTGTAAGTTACAGTAATTCAATGGACTGTGTACATCCAAATTTGTAACTAGGTATATGGTATAATAAGATAAAACACAAATTCTATGGATTTAGTAATATTTTACCCTAATATTGGCATATATATTTTAGCCTAAATATAAGTTCATGTAAATGGTAGTATACATAATGATAATATTAATGACCATGTGGTTTCATCTTATATTTACTTAAACAGAGCCCAATTTGCTTGTAGTTGCACAGGATTTTTACTTATTTAATAATAACTAGAAAAATGTTTTTGCTTACAAAAACAAAGCATCCCCAAAGGTTAGATACAATATAGTAGAAAAGTAGAAAAAGGTTTTTGAAAAGAAAAACCAGCGGTGCTGAGAGAAAAAGTGAAACTTAAGCAGACAGTGTGGAGGTTTATGCATTAACATGAAAGAAAAATAGCCAGCCTCGGCAGGCAAGAATCCCAGACCATAGGTAAAACTAAATGGGCAACCTTGAGAGTTGGGAAAATCTGAGGACCAACATAAGTTGTAAGAAATATAAAGAATCCACAAAATGTTTTCAGATGCAAGATTTACAGGCCATGATTTCTTACAAGTTGTTTTCATATTTTGAAAGTCTAGAACCAATTATAAGGGAGATATAAGGCCCTTTTAGCATGATGACCCTACATGACCTTGAAGCAGGGGTGAAAGGTTAAATCTGACATTGCAAAAGATTTGCAGACCATGATTTCCAATAAGTTGTCTTCTCATTCCAAACCACTAGGACTAACGATAAGGGAGATATTAGGGCTTTTTGTTATGCCCCCCATTTGACATGAAATATGTGATATGGCAGCAATTTTGTTTTCAAAACAAGGCCAAAATTAGTCTCAGGCAAGCTTTTCTAACCATTTACATTTTGTGCAAATCTGACCGAGCTAGCTGCAATATTTTAAATTTTTGAACATATCAATGATTTTCAAATAATCGGCTATGGCAGCCATGTTTTTTTTTTTTAAATGAGTATAAAATTTGTTACACAAATGTTTTCACAGCCATAAACATTCTCTGCAAATTTAGTAAACATATCTTCATAAATGAATGCAATATAAAGATTGATTAAACAATATAAGAAACACACACATGCATGCACACACACACACACACACACCCCTGCACCCACGCACGCAAGGAAGGCATTTCATAATCTCCATCTCCGGCCTTGGCCAGAGGGGGATAAAAATCCAACTGTATTAACATTGGTTTAATAGTGCCCCCTTTTCAATTAAGAAGTTTAAGACTGAAAAATATTTAAAGCGTTGCCATGGCAACAGGTGTTGCCAGATACCCTCCAAAACTTACTCAGCTCTAGATCTTTTGGATTAGTAAGGCAGTCTTAAATACACAGTGATGTTCAATAAGCAGCCAATGGACAGTCTCTCTAACAGATGTGATGTCTGGGTACTTGGTGGTATTGGTAGTGATTCTAGCTAGAAGGTTGTTCTGGACACATAGCAGCTAGTGTAGGGATCGACCACCATGTGGAGGATTGATATCAAACAAAAATTCAGGGTACTGTATCGATTGGTATTTCAATATCGGAACCATTAACATAAGCCAATGGGTGATATTTGAGGTTCTGTCTAAAATTGTATGTTAATTTTAAGAAATAAATAAAACATACTATTTAGGCAACAAAAGTACATTTCTTCAATAGAAAATAAAATAAAATGAACAAAAATCACAAAAAAAAAAAAAAAATTTTCATGCCTTCCAGTACACTTGCTGTCAGGCTTTGTATCTCTTCCGTGAAACAGGAAGTAGGTCACTGACACTGTAAAACAGTACCACGCCAGAGTGTTTCAGTTGTAAGTGTGCTTTTAAAGTATTTTATATACTGGGTAATAAATGCTGTTTAACTAGTAAAATTACTCTGTTGATTGTTGAATTCTTGCCCTCATATTTTCTACTCAAACAGGAATATTAATGAGTTGTCTACAAATTTAAAGTATTTGAAAATTTGTTTCCATGTGTGTACAAGTCCAAGTAGCATTTCTATTAATCAAATGTTGTTGAGAAATCCCATGGGAATTTGTGATCTCATACTTTCTATTTAATTAATAATAGAAACATTTATATAGCACAAAATTGATGAACATCCTCTAAGGGCGACTATGGTGGTAGTATTTTATATACCGTAAATTTCCAAAATAACACCCAGGTTCAAATATACGCCTGGTTCAAATTAACGCCTGGTACCAAGCACACTGTTTACAATTTATAACACTGTTTTTTGTATTTCAAAGGAACGCCTGGTTCAATTTAACGCCTGGTCTGATGCCATTTGAAAATAAGTAACGCCCGGGCCATATTTTGAAAAAATACGGTACTGGGTAATAAATGCTGTTTAACTAGTAAAATTACTCTGTTGGTTGTTGAATTCTTGCCCTCATATTTTCTACTCAAACAGGAATATTAATGAGTCGTCTACAAATTTAAAGTATTTGAAAATTTGTTTCCATGTGTGTGTTATAGTGTGGTAAATATGTATAAACTGGAAAATGTAAACACAAGAAATGCTTTAGGTCATATTTTATAAATTACTCTTTTTGGAATTTGAATTCTATTTAGGTTTTAAAGACATGTTCAGTTGTTTGTATCTGTTGTTTATTGTGCTTATTATATTGTCTCCAAAGTCCATCTTGTTCAATTATGTAATTACCTTGTTTAAGACTATTGTTTGGTTCCTATATGAGGTGTTACATGAAAGGTATTATTTGTGTTTGTTTTGACATCTGTTTATATTTCTGCATTGTCATCCAACCTTTGAATAGTTATTCTTAAAGACAATAGTGTTATTTTAGGTAGTGATATGGTCCAGTATAAATAGAAGGGACATGTAAGCTCCCAGGCAGATTGAATTTGTAAAAATCCATCAGTGGTGGAAGGACGGAGCACTCTGGTGAATTGCAATCAGCGAATATTTCTGCACTACACAAGAGATTAACCTCTTTATCTTCACAAAGAACTAAGAGAATTGCACATTTCTACAGTCATTTAGGCAGTTCTTTTCAGAACTCTACTCGACTTCTGTTAGTTCACTAACATAGAAATCAGTGCTACCTCTAGAATCCTTCACTTGTTAGTTCTTCTCAGAACTACCACACAACAAGTGATCCAATATAAAAATCTAGCCCTCTCTCTCTTCTGTCCCTCTTTCTCTGGCCTGTTTTCTTTTTTTCATTACCCCCTCTCCACTGTACTATTTTCTGTGTCTTTTGTCAATTACAGATTCTCAAAGATGTCGCCCAAGGGAGCACAACCCTCCGCCATGGATCTCGACTCTCAGATCAAGGACTTCATGAAGATGGACCACAGGGATCAAGTAGCCTTTCAGGTGTGGCTGGAGGACCACATGTTCAACAAACCGGATCCCACCTCTCCAACAGCTGAGAAGAAGAACAAGAAGAGCTCCACAAAGGTCGCCAGAAAACTCCTCCCATCTGTGTCGACCCCGAGGGGCAATGAGAAGCACCAGTGGCTCCACCAGCCCCCATCACAGCGATACCCAAGAGACCCAGAGAGGACACCGACCAAGAGGACACCAGCCCCTTCATCCCAGTTTTCTCCAAGAAACAGAAGAAGGCTGCCTCTGCCACCAAGGAGACAAGGAACCCAACACCCAAGAGACCACAGCAAAGGAAAAGGCCCTCACCACTAGTGATTGAAGGACCACTAGTAAAGGACTGCCAAGGAATTGTGGATCTCCGGAAGAAGGCCTCCATCCCCGACAGGATAAGAATCACAAGGACCAAGGCCAGGACCCATCTACTCCACCCACCAACCGAGGCCGACAGGGCCGACATGACCACTAAGGGGGACCCCACCACCTTCACCATCCGCCCAACCAGGAGGCAGCAGGAAAGGGGGTCCACCAAGCCGGCAGTAGTGGTAACCAAGTTCCCCACCTCAGTGGACGTGGCCACCATCATCAGCCGCCAGGGGGAAACCTACCACAGATTCCGATCAGCCAAACTGGATATGGACATCAGGAAAATAAAGGTGGAATGCTCCAGCACAGAACAACAACAGGACCTCCTCGACAACGGCTTCTCCCACAACCACCTGAAGTACAGATGTGAGGAATACAAGCCCACTCGCCCACTCCTCCAGTGCTACAGATGCCAGAAGTATGGACACAGCATCAAGGAGTGCCAGGATAAGGAGGACACCTGCAGGAAGTGCAGCCAGCCCCACAAGACATCCACCTGCCAAGAGAACCAGAAAAAGTGTGCCAACTGCCAAGGAAGCCACTCCTCCACATTCAAGGGTTGTAAGGCCCACCAAGAAGCCGCCTCAGCCAGGAAGACCAGGTCCCTCACCTACGCCCAGGCTGCCAAGAAGTCAACCCTGATGGACGAGGAAATCGTGAAGCTTACCATAGCCCTTCTCTCCACATTCCACAGCTGCATGAAGGACCATCCCAACTTCAACCTGGAGACACTCAGCAAGTCCGTCGTCAGCTCCATGGAGGAAGTCTACAGAGTAGGAATCAACCACCAAGCGCTCTTCAACTTCTACACAGAGAACAAGAAAACACCTCAGTAAGAACACTCAAGGAGCTCAACACCCAACCCTACACAACACAACCATGAAGAACATCGCTCACTGGAACATCAACGGATTCCAAGGCAAGAAACAACTGTTGGAAATCTACATGAGGACCAACAACATCGACATCATGTGCCTCAACGAGACGAAGCCCACAGCCAACACTGACTTCAACATAGAAGGATACTCACTGGCAGCCAGAAGAGACAGGACCAGTCATACCGGCGGGGGAGGGGTAGCCATCCTGGTGAAGTCCCACATCAACTGCTCGGACCTCCAGGTAGACGCCGATGACATCTGTGCCATCACCCTGACCCTCAACCGACAGAAGACCTGCATCATCAGCTGCTACTGGGGCTTCGCACACGGAGGTATCCCAAACCTCAACGCGCTCAGAGATCTACTTGAGAACCACCGGAACTCCATCCTCGTAGGTGACCTCAACGCTCACCACCCCTCCTGGGGACACCAGTCTACCAATGTCAGCGGGAAGGAAGTAAGAAAACTCTGCAAGGACTTCGACCTGGTCATCATGAATGACCCAGAGGAAGCCACTTTCTTCAACCACAACCACGACCGGTTCAAGACACTGCACCTGGCCCTGATGACTCGCCCGGCCAAAGCCAACTCCGTCAGTATGGGGGTCGACGAACCGATATTTGGTGAAACGACCTACCACTGCCCAGTACGGCTGAAAGTCCGGACCAGCGTCAGGGACCATCCAGTATGGACCATCAGGAGCCTCAAGGAGTGTGACTGGACAAAGTTCCGTGAACTGACCTCAGCAAAGATCTCAACCCTACCGAAACCCGGAGACGGCTCACCTACAGAGGAACTGGATGCACACATCAGTGCCCTAACCACTGCCATAGCCACAAGCCTCCATGAGAGTTGCCCAGTCAGGAAGTTCAGGATAGGACTCCAACGAATCAGCCCAGGACTCAGAGAGAGGATTCAACTGAAGCATGAACTCCAACGGGAAATCAGGCAGCACCCTGACTACCTGCCCCTCCGACAGGCCCACCGCCAACTGATCAAGGAGATCAAGGCTCGGCTGGCCCAGGAGAGACACAATCAGCTTCAGGAGAAGTACGAGTCACTAGACCCTGGCACGAACCCCACCTTCTGGAAGGACCTGAAAAGGCTGACCAACCCCGCCAAGAAGCAGAAGCCGCCACGGCTAAAAGACCCGGCAACAGACCGAAAGACCGTCTCCAACAAGGCCACTGCCGACGTCTTCGCCCGTCACCTGTCAGGGGTACACAGGGTACACCAGGACACCCACTTTGACCACGACCACAAGGCCGAGGTCGATCAGTGGGTGGATGACAACAAACACCTGTTTGACATCCTGGATCCCCCCAGACCGGGGGCGGATGGATACTCAAGGCCGATCACACTGGTGGAGGTCACAAGTCTGCTGAAAGGTTGCCGAAACAACACCAGCCCAGAGGAGGACACAATCCCCTACATGGCCCTGAAGAACCTGCCTGAAGACGGACTTCTAGCAATCTCGAGGATCTACAACCTCTGCCTCCGACGCGGGTACTTCCCAATCCAGTGGAAGCACGCCATAGGGAGCATGATCCCCAAGCCACAGAAGCCAAAGGACTTAGCCACAAGCTACAGACCTATCAGTCTCCTAAACTGCCTCGGGAAGTTATTCGAGAAGGTCATCGCCACCAGAATCCAAGAATTCGCTGATGACCACAACCTCATCAACAAGTGGCAAAGGGCATACCAGCCCCAGAAGGAAGCCAACGAGCACATCCACATCATCAATCAGTACCTGATGAAGGCCAGGAACACCAAGAGGATCACAGCACTTCTGCTGATCGACATTGAGAAAGCCTTTGATGCCGTCTGGCACAATGGCCTTCTCAAGAAACTACACCAACAAGGCATCCCGCCTGACCTCCTACGCATGGTTGCATCATTCCTAAAGGACAGGACCATACAAGTGAAGACAGGAACTAACCTCTCAGACAAGGTTCACCTCCTGGCAGGGACCCCTCAAGGCAGCATCCTGAGTCCACTACTCTTCATTCTGTATGTGAATGACATCCCCACGAGTCCACGATGCCAGTGCACACAATATGCGGATGACATAGCCATCTACACAAGCCATCGCAACAAGAACTACCTCAGGGCGGATCTGCAAAGGCCTTGAGGACTGGTGCGCTACCTGGTTCATTAAACTGAACCCCAAGAAAACCCAGCTGGTACAGGTCAACAACAAACGTACAATTGTCGATCTACCAGTGAAAATTAGGAATAGCTACATCAGGACTACAGATGAAGCCACCCTCCTTGGCTCCACCTTCGACAGAAGGATGACCAGGACAGCCCACATCGGGAAAATAAAGGTTAAAGCCATCCCAAGAACAGAAGCTCTACGACACCTAACCATCCAAGGTGTTCCCAAGAGGGGCCTGAGGACTTTCTACCTCAGCATGATTCGCCCCATACTGGAGACTGGGTATCACCTCACCCATGACCACAAGAAGAGCATCAAAGACCTGGAAAAAATCCAGAACCCTGGAACCCTAGGAGAGTTCCCACTCGCACACTCCGTGCAGGGCTCAACCTACCGAGCATCCAGGAGTACCTGTCCACCTGCAGGGCCAAGGCCCTTAACAGGTATCAGGGCTCCTCGCTCCAAGCCCACCTAGATGGCATCCTGGACACGATGTAACAGTCACAGATCCAGATCACCAGCAAACATCCAACCTGCAATCTACAGGTGAATAAAACAGCCCACAGAGGGACCACAGCAACCGGCCTCGACCTGAGAAACCACACAGCCTGTACCCCCTGACCGACTACCACAGTCACAAGACCCAAGCCGACTCAGCCCTGCTTCCAACCGCTTCAGCCAAGGAGCCAAGCGACTTCAAATAAGGCAAGAACAAGTCAGGTAAAAGACATCATCTCAGCTGATGTCACGCCTTTTAACCCGCCTTCGGCGGGTTAAAGCACTCATTATCGTAAGTTCCCAGGCAGATTGAATTTAGAGATAGAATATTGAGAAAGAACACAGACATAATATGAGATAAAATTCAGACAGAATATTGGAGTATGAGATGAAATTAGTAAGAGAATAATATAGAATAGGAAATAAAGTAGTAACTGATATTTAATATAGATATTGAGAAGAGACTGGAAATAGACTTTAATGAAAAATATACAAGTGATACTGGATTATAATTATATGTGAATTGTTGATCATTGTTGAATAATAAATTGTTAAGTGAATAAATAAGAACATCAAAGAAGAACTTTTTACACCCCCAACCAAAATATAATACGTGTACAAGTACAAGTAGCATTTCTATTAATCAAATGTTGTTGAGAAATCCCATGGGAATTTGTGATCTCATACTTTCTATTTAATTAATAATAGAAACATTTATATAGCACAAAATTGATGAACATCCTCTAAGGGCGACTATGGTGGTGGGTAAGCTAGTCTAAACTGTGAGTTAAGTCTTAAGCTGGCTTCTAAAACTTAAAATGGTCTTTTGTGATCTGACACCAAATGGCAGCCTGTTGATATATGAAATTATACAAGTATTAAAAATAGTTATTAAATATTCTATGCATAAATGAACATTATACGAGTTTCTATTAATCAATTATGCATGTTTTAAGTTAGACATGGTCATCTTGGGTCTACTTTACTTACGTGTAAAGTAGAGCCGAGGTAACCATGTCTAGTTTTAAGTGTAATTACCGGTATGTTGATTTCTTTTGATCAACCTATGCACTGACACAAGCACAATAAAGTAATTGATGGATATCTTTATGGATGTAAAATAAAATCGCTAAACCTTTTTGAATTGTTTTAAGGCTGGATAATATAATTCTACTAGAAATCACTGCCCCAACTTTGTACACTTTGCATACGGAAATCTACAAAGATATTTAGATATTATTTAATTTGTAACTGTTCTCACTTCAACCTGCTTATTTGGTATGGGAAGTTATACAAGTATTACAAATTTTATTAATTATTCTATGTGCCATTTTGTGCAAAGTTGAGGTTTGTGCAAGGATGCAGCACCAAGCAGTATGTCGGTGAATTTAAAGTATTTGAAAATGTGGGACCCCACTTTTATCATTATAATACGGTTATTCCAGTGGGGAACAGACATAGTATACAAAATGTTAATTAAATATCAGGAAAGCAATTTATATCCATGCTCTTCAAAAAATTTTATAAAATTTCCGTTTTTAAATTTCAATTAAACATTGAAAAGCATGAATATGTATAGCAAGCATGAAGACATTTAACATGAAAACAATATATAACATAACAGATTACCATATATAATAGATTACATTTTTAAGTGTTGAAATGAACTTATATCTTAACACCAGAGACCAGGGGCCATATTCTTCAACAATACTTAGACTGTTCTTAATTTGGATTCTAACTTTTTCAGAAGTTTTACTAACTTAGATGAAAATGGTATCCATCAACAATCCTAACTCTAAGGTCACCTTAGACCTCTACTTAGATTTCAAGTTATTTGTAGAGGTACCTTAGATGAATACGGGCCCTGGGTTTGAATCTTGAAGTGGTAGGAAGTATTTTTAACTGGCTGAGTTTAGGGTTTGAATCTTGAGGTGACAAGAAGTGCTTTATCAGGCTGTTTAAATTTAGATTTTGAGTTTGATTCTATTTGAAGTGTTATATACCAGTTGTGAAGTATTTTACCAGAAGGTGTTTACCGGAGGATTGAAGTGTATTAGATTTAGATGAGTATTTTACATCCAGAATTGTTAATTATTCTTAGTGATAATATATTGTGTATTATTCAGAAACCGTAAAGTCGGATACTGTTAAATAGGGTGTTAATCAGTATATTTGTAATTATAGACAGAGACCGTAAAGTCGGAGACTGGATATATCTCCTCCACCCATGTTTGCCTCTTTCTCTACTGCAACTGAAGATCAAGTTACCAAAATCATTCTAGACTCTCCTACTAAATCATGTTCCCTTGACCCTTGGCCACTTTTCTTGTTCTTGAATATCTGGACATTCTCATCACCCCCATCACTTCAATAATCAACGCCTCTCTAGAACAAGGTAAGTGTCCTAATTTTTTAAGCAGGCCCATGTAACCCCAATCCTCAAAAAATCATCCTTAGACAAAGAAGTTTTCAAAAATTACAGGCCTGTCTCCAATCTAAACTTTATTCCAAAGATACTTGAAAGGGTAGTAGCAGCCCAGCTACAAACTCATCTTGATGAAACCGGCCTGATGACTGCCTTCCAATCGGCTTATAGAAAACACCATTCTACTGAAAGTGCCCTCCTTAATATTTACAATGATATTCTTCTCAATATGGCCAAAGGGTCTGTTACAGCCCTCACCCTTCTAGATCTCTCTGCCACATCCGATACCATTGACCACACCATTCTCCTGGGCAGACTTAATGGTTACTATGGAATCAGTGAACTGGCACTCAGCTGGCTCAAATCATACCTGTCGGGAAGGACACACTCGGTCAAGGTTGGCAGCACACTCTCACATCCTGTTGCCCTCCAGTATGGGGTCCCCCAGGGCTCCGTCCTTGGTCCAGTTCTTTTTTCACTCTACACCAACCCAATCAGCTCCATCATTCAATCTCACAGTAGCATTAATTACCATTTCTACGCCGATAACACCCAGTTATACTTTTCACTCTCTCCAGCAAATTTTTCTCACTGTATACAAAAACTAAAGAATTGCCTAAACGACATCCAAAATGTCATGTTCATGTTCACAAACAAATTAAAACTCAACCCTGACAAAACCGAGTTCATTTTGATAGGTTCGAAAAACAATCGTAAACAACTCCTTCCTCACTTTCCCATCAATATTCTTGGTAATCAGGTCTCACCAGCACAAAGTATCAAGAACCTTGGAGTGGTGTTTGATTCCAATTTCACCTTCTCTGATCATTTGTCACAGGTCATAAAGTCCACTAGAGTTCATGCAAGATACCTCTACAGAATTCGCCCCCTTCTAAACCTTAAAACATCAGTTCTTCTAGCCAATGCTTTGGTGAGCAGCAGATTGGACTACTGCAATTCCCTGTTCTTAATTTATCATTCACTGATTTTGAGTTAAGGAGATTGCAACTAGTGCAAAACTCACTCTGCAGGGTTGTCACCCGTTCCTCAAAATTTTCTCACATCACCCCTCAACTGAAAAAACTCCATTGGCTTCCAGTCAGGTACAGGGTACAATTCAAAATAGGCCTCATTGCATACAAAATCCTCAACCAAGGTCAACCTGTCTACCTAAGAGAATTAATTCACCCCTACACTTCCTTCAGAAATACTAGGCGTAGTACCCCTAAACTCAAGTTCCTTCATACCCCCACTTTTGACCGTAGAGTTCATAAATCAATTAAACACTTCTCTAATTCTTTTAGTCACTACGCCCCAGTTCTTTGGAACTCTTTCCCCTTTCAAATAAGAAACAGTCCCTCTGTCGCATCTTTCAGGAAACACCTCAAAACCCCCTTTTTCAATTCTAGTTTCCCAACTTAATTGTCTCCTTCCCTTTCGGTCTCACCCACAACTCTGAAACACTGGCCTTGAACGCCCTTCGACACTCCTTATTAGAAATGATTTTTGTAAACTATAGCATATAGCGCACTGAGTTCCCCTTAGTGGGGAAGATATTGCGCCTGCAAAGCAGTAGATTAGATTAGATTAGATATATACAGAGGGGGACAGCAATTCGCAGGGGACAGCGATTCACCAATTTCTATTGTACCTCTTTTAAAACTAACATCTGTGTTGATACTGAAGGAGCCTTATAGCATAGAAAAGTGTCCAACATGTCTTGATATTTTTCTAAGATTTTAGAACTGACAGCATGCAGGATTATAAAGATGAATAAGATAGTTTATATGTCAGTGAGAAACATGCCCAACAAACGGCATCTGACTGATGCAAAGAGCTGTATGTTCTCTAAACTGTGTCTGGGGTCAATATAAATACTATTTATGACTTCATTAAGTGCTAGAATACAATGAGAAGAATTGATCTTTAGTTTTAATTATTGTTTGCAAAGTGTTTAACAGTCTTTGTAACTTTTTGGGGAACAGTATAAAATATCGGCGAAATGTTGTCCACTTTCCAACAGCCCTAATCTTATTTCCATGGGACAATTAAGTTCTATGGTTGTATTTGTACTTATCACAAAATATATTTTATGATGCTACTATCATTTTACAGTTTGAGGAACCTCTTTTCATTCTGATAACTTTTATAAAACCACACTGCATATTTGTTCTCAAGAAACTGTATATTGCTGTTTTTATGGGAGAATTGCTGTCCCCCCCTGTATTCGGTAACAGAGACCGTAAAGTCGGAGACTGTGCCGGTGGTATATGTGATTAATTACAGGTTTCAGTATACGGTATTTATTAGAGCTGTTATCATTAGCGATTTCTGTAGATCGACGCTCGCCTGTTAGATGAGACCAAGACCAAGCTTTTCAGTTTAACTTATACTATTTGTGTACAAAGTTTACACAGGTTCTCAGGTTAAGAACACAGGTATTGTGTTCATTTCGGATTACAACAGGTTGTTGTAATAATGGTAATACATTGTGATAATGGTAATATACATATATATATTCAGGTATTAAGGTATTATTATTCAACAGTAGTAGTCACGTTGTGTGATTTCAGTTTAAAACTTTATCTCTAGGAATATTTATATTTCGTATCTGTAATACAGTAATACAATTCAATTTAGGCTGGTTTGTTGTGTATTATTGTACTTGTATTGCTGGATATACATTGTATTATACGCATATTAGATTTAATAAATGTCAAATTTATATTAATACGGTGTTATTAATAAGTTGTTACATTAAATCTAAAGATTTTATTGGTATTATTCTCTTGCGAAGATTAAGGTCAATCTTCTTCCATTAGGAGTCAGGTCAATGAACTCAGGCGATTTGAGGTTGTTGCATAACATATTGGTAATTAAAGTTTTTTTGTCCTAACAAATTGTTAGGTGGGGGCTCAGAGCTGGGATTAGTGGATTTCTACCAGTGAACGCCCGCCTACCAGTGAACGCCCGCCTTATATTTCTTTTTAGAGGTCAAGGACAAATGCTTCTATATATCTACAAAATGGGCATTCACTGGTATTTCCGGTAAAAACGCCCAACAATCGAGATAAAATGTTAAAATATAAAGCTTTGAAACAAATGTAAATGTATCTCAGTTATTATAGTGGCTTTCTACCAGTGAAAGCCCGCCTACCAGTGAACGCCCGCCTTATATTTCTTTGTTAGAGGTCAAGGACAAATGCTTCTATATATCTACAAAATGGGCATTCACTGGTATTTCCGGTTTGCGGTAAAAAACGGCCGATAAGAGATGAAATGTTAAAATATAAAGCTTTGAAACAAATGCAACAAAATGTATCTCAGTTATTAATTTTAGTGTATATCATTTGATAATCTGGTGGTCGAAGAATAAAATGTAAAGCTGTAAATCTAAGTTAAATTCCAAATATTAACTTTAGCATGGGCGTTTACTGGTAGAATGCCACTAATTGTAGTGTGTATCATTTGATAATCTGGTGGTCGAAGAATAAAATATAAAGTTGTAAATCTAAGTTAAATTCAAAATATTAACTACAGCATGGGCGTTAAGTTACTGGTAGGAAGCCACTAGTAGTTATAAATCTATTAGGGCGCCACCTTCACATTTTTGGGGGCTCCTCCGGGATTTGTTATAAATCTGTTAAGTCGCAACCTTCACAATATTCTAGGAACCCCCACGGAAAATATACATAGGTCGAACCGTCTGATAAAAGTAGGTCGAAACGCCTGAAAAAAAATGGTCGAAACGTCCGGTGGGTCGAAATATCTTGCATGATACCTCGTATCCTTTCGTGAAAAACCTACGAAATATGTACATAAAATAATAAATCGGATATTTTTTAAAAGATACGTACGCGGGCGTTAGGTGTTCCTTCTCAATTTTAAAAGTAGTATCGCATAGTATAGTAATCCGAAACTTCCATGGCCGCCATGTTATTTCTCCATGCCACCGAATAAATATGAGGGCATATTTTTTCAATAAACATTCTGGATGAAATCATTTTAGCCCGGTATTCCCAGCATGGTAAGCCTTTTCGTTAGTCTTTTTTTAATAATTATTTTAATGTTTTGTTTTTTGTTGTTATTGTTGTTTTTGGTTTTTTTTTGTTTTTTTTTTTTTTTTGGTTCAAAACTGTGACCAATTGACACTAATTATTTAAGGCATTTTAAGCACAGGACCCTTAAATTTTGAAAAGCTAAGTTGAGCTAGTAATCATTTTCTTCCACACAACACATTTGGACATATGGGCAAGGTCCTTTGTAACACTGGACAAATATTTTATTATGGTATTGATAGCTTTAGGATGCATTGACATTTTCTGATCAAACTTGACTCACATCTTAAGGATTTTCTAAGAAAGATCTAATGTTAGGGTAACTGTAATGTTTTAAGAGTATTGGCCACATTAAAATAAAAAGGTTGGTTAAACACCCTGTAGTTCATTTAGTTTTCCATTTGCCATCAAACCACAGAAGGTTGAGAACTGACTATACCTTGAAAACTAAACATTATTGACGTAATTAAAACCTGTATGATAGATTTAGTTGTCCCAGCAGGCACACGTCTTGAAATGTCGTTGATTTAGAGTTGAAAACAGGCCCTGACGTTGAAATGCAGATTACCAACTACTAAATCTAAGTTAGTTTTCTGACATGAAAAAGTAGTGATATTTTGACCAGAAATCATGGTGATTTTTGGTTGAAAAACTGACACTCACACAATTTCAACACTATTTCAAAGCTGGATTTCTGACTGGAAAAAGTAGTGATACTTCATAAAAAATCACCACTAAATCAAGTTAGGTTTTTCGACATGAAATCTTAGTGATGTTACTGAACAGAAAACAGGTTGAATATTGGGAAATGAATGACTGGTTGATTGAAAATTCATTTTCTACAGGGTGATATAGTGATTAAGTCTAACTTTTTGAAAGAACTATATTGCAATCGTTTTTGAATTTGTAGGTATTTGTAAAGCAAAGACTAATTTTTAAAGATCATAAAGATGATCAAGATTATGTGTGCATGTACTTGTACATTTTTATCCATTCTCCTTATTAATTAACTGATGCATCCAAATATAATTTTTATAATTTATAATTATATTTTGATTAATACAATTCCCAATAATTAAAAAAACATTTTGAAGTCAAACTTATCTTAATAAAAAAAAAATAAATTCAAACCTATTCATCAAAAAAAACTTAGTAATTAGAATTTGTTTCTCAAAATTCTCCCATACACAAAGAACTAGTTTTCAGTTTGCAAGTTTACACTGAAAACTTCTCTATACAGAGAACCTAAGCTGTAACATTTTATCACACAACAGTGAGGTTGGGGGGTTCCTGGTTTTTCTTATCTGTACCCTGCTACACAGAACACTGGACCTGTGACTAAAGTAATTAGATAACACAGCAGGGGTGGAGGTGGGGCGGGGGGGTTTACCCTTGCTCAATTGCATGCATGGTGTTTACTTCTTTAAGTCTGTTCTTTGTGGTCAGCACTGACAACTAATTAAGGTGGGGAGTAATGGGTGGAGTTCTAATAATGTGGCTATTCTTGTGTTTTTTTCTCAGTTTATATGCCAAAGTTGTATGAGACACAAGCATCTGAACTGAGCATTGTGGCTTTGCTACATGATTATAGCTTCTTTATAATTACAATATAATTATAGCCAACTTGATAAAACATTTAACAGAAACTGATTGGATAAAATGCTGAAGATATAAATAATGTCACAATTGTTTGTTTTTTACAAAGAAAAAAAATATTTTAAAATTTCACAAAAAGAATTTTAATTGAAGACATTGAATAATACTGGTCCTAATAAAAACATAAAAATGGATATCTAGTTGGATAATATAGATTTACATATCTTGAGCAATTATAATTATATTTGATGCAAAATTATGTATCATTACAATGTCATCAGAAATAGAATATTGAATATACAATGATTCATGAATACATGCCATCTTGGAAAGAATTAATCACTTTGAGTTGTATCCAAAGTGTAAAATATGCATATGGATAGTTATTGTATAATATTATTAAGAAGCTATAATTATGACACACAAGCTACAATGATTCAAATAAGGAAGACAATGTAAATAACCTGATTTTACCCATTGAACTCAACCCTATTTCATACATTGGATCCAACCAAAACCTGTTTGCAAAATCTACATGTATTTCAACCAGATTTCACACATAAATACAACCAGATTTCAACAGTTGGTTTCAACATGATTTCACTAGTTGGATCCAACCAAAAACAGTTTGCAAAATCTACACGTATTTCAACCTGATTTCACCCATTGAATTCAACCAGATTTCAACAGTTGGTTTCAACATGATTTCACTGGTTGGATCCAACCAAAAACGGTTTGCAAAATCTACATGTATTACAACTTGATTTCACCCATTGAATTCAACCAGATTTCAACAGTTGGTTTCAACATGATTTCACCGGTTGGATCCAACTAAAATCGGTTTGCAAAATCTACACGTATTTCAACCAGATTTCACCGTTGGATTCAACCTGATTTCAAAGTTGCGTGCCTGCTGGGGTTAATATATTATTGCACAATAGAACAATATACAGCAAAATTCGGTCTAACATATATAACTGACCATTACAAAACTGTACTTTTATCATTAGTGAAAACTCAAGGAGAAATTTTAAATATCACAGTTATGAAAACTATTTGTGATATATATATATATATATAGTTGTATCCAAAGTGTAAAATATGCATATGGATAGTTATTGTATAATATTATTAAGAAGCTATAATTATGACACACAAGCTACAATGATTCAAATAAGGAAGACAATGTAAATAACCTGATTTTACCCATTGAACTCAACCCTATTTCATACATTGGATCCAACCAAAACCTGTTTGCAAAATCTACATGTATTTCAACCAGATTTCACACATAAATACAACCAGATTTCAACAGTTGGTTTCAACATGATTTCACTAGTTGGATCCAACCAAAAACAGTTTGCAAAATCTACACGTATTTCAACCTGATTTCACCCATTGAATTCAACCAGATTTCAACAGTTGGTTTCAACATGATTTCACTGGTTGGATCCAACCAAAAACGGTTTGCAAAATCTACATGTATTACAACTTGATTTCACCCATTGAATTCAACCAGATTTCAACAGTTGGTTTCAACATGATTTCACCGGTTGGATCCAACTAAAATCGGTTTGCAAAATCTACACGTATTTCAACCAGATTTCACCGTTGGATTCAACCTGATTTCAAAGTTGCGTGCCTGCTGGGGTTAATATATTATTGCACAATAGAACAATATACAGCAAAATTCGGTCTAACATATATAACTGACCATTACAAAACTGTACTTTTATCATTAGTGAAAACTCAAGGAGAAATTTTAAATATCACAGTTATGAAAACTATTTGTGATATATATATATATATATAGTTGTATCCAAAGTGTAAAATATGCATATGGATAGTTATTGTATAATATTATTAAGAAGCTATAATTATGTTAAACAAATTGTCTGCATCTGCTTAATAGCTGCTTGAAACAGTGACAGTCTCTAAAATTGCGAAAAAAAACAAAAAAAAAAACGGAATATGATCAGGAATAGTTTACACTGATTATTCATGAATTACGTTTAGTATTTTAATTCAGTTTTCTATGTTGTCAATTTTCTACGATGGTATGGCAACCATGTTAGCCATGCATTTATTGACAAATTGCTCCAAAAATCCTTAAAGAAGGTTCGACTTAACCAGCTTTGTGTAAATGTTTTATTCAAAGTTAATCATTTTGGGTACTAAATGATGCAGAATCATGCCATTTTAATTATGTGTATTGACAATAATTTGATTTTAGGTCAAATTTATGAAACTAACAGTAATATACCCCAGCACTTGTTTCGTGTACTGGAACACATTTTTAAAGCCCTTTCTGGAAGAGATTATATAATGCAGCATATAATTAGGTTTTTATCTCCACTGCAGAAAATGTGTGCATGTTTCTGTTTGAAATCCCTCCTGAGTTACACTAGGTCACTCAAGTGGATGCTATATAGTGATCCTGTTTATCTTAGTACACAGCACTAAACTTAAACACATCCACTTTCTTGTGTTTCAACAAACATTAAACCTAATATACACTTTTTATGTTTAAACTGTGTGAAAAAAATGAAAAAACTTTTTTGACCAATATGACTTATTATTCATATGGATTTAAAACTTAGTCTAATGAACTATGGCTAAAAATATGATTTCTAATAAGGCATATAGTCAAAAGAACTTTCATGCAGTTGTAAAACTCTGTTGTTTTGAACCACACAGATCTTCTGATACATTTGATGAAACATGTTTGGAAAGTAGTCAATTTAGTAAAAATAGCTTCTAACTATAGATTTTAATTATTCTTCTTTACACATGTTTATGTACAAATATTTACAAGATGTTCTCCCAACCTTATGTTTCTCAGGTCAGAGACCCATTCTGTTCTGTTCTGACAGTGCAATACTCTGCCGTATATAGGTAAGTTTGACAGCCAGGCCGCATTTGTTATCTACGGCCTGGCCGCAACTTGTGGACACAACAGTGTCACCCAAACTTTACAACCCTGTTGCTTTGAACATAAATATGGCACACACACCATACAATGCAGCTATGGCTGTTCTACAGTTATGGCCACTCTATGGTTGTGGCCACTCTGTTTTGTTAATATGGCCTCTCTGCCCATTAGAGTTACAGCTCTGCTATATTTAGACTATATGCACTATCAGAGTGCAACTTTAGCTCAATAGTTTATCTTCAGTGAAATATCCTGTTATATTCTATAATTACATCATTCTAAAATAAAAATTCACAACAATATAATATAAAATACCATCACAAGTCTAACCTGAAGATGTCTGACCTAAATATGATAATTTGCCCCTATCTTTCATAAATATTCAGTTGCTTATTAATGGCTGCAGCCCTTCATGATACCTAACGTTACTCATTCTGTACTTTTATGGAGAGCATCAGGACTAAAATTGTCAAAAGAAAATCTTGAATAAGTGTATTTTCAATGTCTTTCTTTGTCTTGCTATCCATTTATTTTTCAAAACAGTTTATCTTCTTTGTGAAGTTTAAACTCTTTTCAACTCAGCTTTATAGACTAATTTTAGATAGAATTTAGAAAAGTTTAAAATCTTATAAAACACATTACAGGTTTTCATATTGGATATGTAACCTATTAAGGTGAAAGAGACAAAACTATGAAACTATTGCCTTAGGATTTGTTTGTAACAGTGTATTCATTTACAGCTATTGTGTGAGACTCTCACAATAGTGATATCATTTCCCCTTCTTGTTAGTTGGGTGTGAAGAGAGGGATTGTTTATTAGAGGGGAGATGAAAAACTGTGTATTACACATAACACAGCCTAATGGGAGGTATGTTTATGTGCATTTATGACAACTCGTTGTATATTTTTCATATATTTAAGTTAAGTTCTTTGCCTATCTTCTTTAAGACCCAGATCCTCAGTGGTCTGGTGGGTTAGCAGATTTGGCAGCCACTGAAAGCCTGTCATCTCTGCATGGGTTCGAGTCCCATAAATGACAATATTAAGGAACTGTCCCAATCATACCTTGTTGTATAGGATATAAAACCCCAACTTTGACCTTTAAGACCCAAATAATACATGTCATTCTTTGAAAAAATCATTCAGTATAAAGATAGGAATAAAGCAAGTTGGTGTTTTATCTTATTCTTTTAAATGTGTTACATTAATACACGTGGGTAGTTTTGAGTTTTTCAAATGATTTAATTTAGCTGTTCCAACTGCGTGTTTAAAGGAAAGTGGAAATTTTTTTTTCATCACCATGCAGGCCAACTGATGTCTAATGTGAACCATTAGTTTAGTCTTCAATCATTTGGTCCTAAAATGCCCTAAAATCAATAAATGTAACCCTCTATTGTCCAGTTTTATATTCATTCTTGACCCCATTATAATTAACTAGGAGGTGGACTGGGTGCTGTAATGTTGACAAGACTGGGGTTGGACTGAGTGCTGGGATGGTGGCTTTTTTCGTTTCAGGTTGACCAAGTCAACCATACGATTTCTATGGAGTCAACTGGAATTTAAACTGCCTCCTGCAATTGTCTAGTCTATCAATTGTCTATCAAAATCTTCAAGTGCATTTAACACAGAGGTTTAAAAGAGTAACTAATTCAGATAGTTCAAATATATTTTACCAGCGAGTTTTTCACAGAATAAACTTCTTTTTGTATTCTTACATTTGACTTTATTTTCTGACACTGATCTAGTTTATCAGTTTTATTGAAAAAACCTAACTCAAAAGAATCAATTTCTCTTATGGAATTTAAGGCAGGAGTAGCTGCACATATTTAATATGATTGATTTTCCATCAAAGGAATATAAATTACACTCTTATTTTTACACTTTCAAGATAAGCAAAAACTATTAAAACTATGTTAGATTAAAGAATCTAGCAAATATTATTTTAGTTGCTTGAGTTTCGTTTTGTATTTTAACAAAGTTCAGAAAGTTAAGCTTCACCCCCATTCGGCTGTGGAATTTGTGGAATTTCGTCCTTACGTACAACCGGATCTCTGGCGTAAACAAAAACAAGGAAGTAGACTTGTTGTGACAACAGATTGTAAGGTTTATTTGTAATTTTTATGTTTAAACGGCTTATTTTTGAAAATAATGTCTTTTAGTCACATGTCAGTGATATATGTTTAATGATTTACAGTCTACCCGCAGTCCAAATAGCTTTTAGTTATGGCAATATTCTCGTTTGTCCAACTTGACTCCTGTCATAGAGGGGATCCATTCTGAAACTCGGACTTCTGTCCAACTTAGAATTGTACTTGGACAAAGTGGCGGTAGCGACTAAGTGGGTGGGGGTGGCGGCGATGGAATTACCGGCAAGTCGCGACCAAAACAACTCGCACACACAACTCGCAACCCAATAACAAACTTGCGGCAATGAAGATTGGGAGTTGGCCAACAGTGATTGTCCAAGGCAAGCGACGATGGCTAGGATGTATATAGTGGATGATCATAAAGTCGGTCACTTAAGGGAGACTTATAAAGAGCGATTGTTGTCACTTAATAAAATTAAATTCAGCCACAAAATATTAAAGTATTTAAAATACGACTTCATAAAGCAAATAGGGGCCATATGGTGGCAGAGTGGTAACACTCTCGCCTCCCACCTCTGAGGCCGGGGTTCGATTCCCGGCACGGCCTCAAGTGGGAAAGCTGGTAGTTGCTTGCCGTTGGTCGGCAGTTTACAGAACCCTAACGAACTGTATGTACTGCATGTTTCCTCTGCCCTTCCAACTACCCGTCGTGATATGACCTGTACAGTGTTGAAAGCGACGGAAAACCCCAAATAAATAAATCATAAGGCAAATAAATTAACAAACTGTTGCAAGACTGTTAAGATTTTTTTGCAACAGAAAGTTCAAACTTGGGTTTAACAATGCACAAAAAGACTGAAATTTATAAGAATGATCATTGAGTCGATCACCTAGTACCACCACTTTCATTGGGATCAACTAGATGAAAGATTTGTTACTAGATGATCAAATATATCTGTCAAACAAAAATTTGTTCACAGATTTTATATTAGTTGTATTATGATAAACTGGATGGTTTATTTCTGTGATGGGGTATCATTTTAGTGTTTATTTCAGAAAATATAAAAATAAATCTGCTTGGAACACCTTGCACGAGTATTTTTGTAGAATATATTCAAGAAAAGGGTGCTTGTTTATATGCACATTCAAATCAAGTTTGTAATGTGTGGTAAAGCTGTCAATGCAGACCGATTGACTTAATGAGCATATCGACATTATGACCATCTACTGTACTATTTATTATAAAACTAGCATATCCTCCAGCTTTGCTTGCAAACTCAATGATCAGCAGTCGACTTGACTACTGCAATTCTCTACTTTATGGTGTAAGTAAATACAATGTAGCTAAACTCCAAAAGATTCAAAATGCCCTTTGTAGAATTGTTTTTAGACTTGATAGAACCAGCCATGTCACTCCCTTTCTTCAAAAACTACACTGGCTCCCTATCACATACCGCATCTTGTTTTAGTACAATCTAATTACTTTCAAGGCTATAAAATTCTCTCAACCCATATACCTATCATCCTTGATCAAAACCAGTTGTTTAACGCGTGGAAATCGTCTTTCTCTTTCCTCAGTCTTTCACAAAAAGGCCATTGGTAGGAGAGGTTTTGCAATGGCTTCCCCCACAGAATGGAACAGACTCCCACAATCAGTACGATCACAACTAACAATAACAGGTTTCCGTAACCAGCTAAAGACCTATTTGTTTAGACTAGTATATCCTCCACCATTGTACATCTCCCTGGCGGGCGCTAATTTTGAATCTCGACCTTAGTCAATCACCGAAAATAAGAACGTGGAATGTGCGAAGAATCTGAGGCCCCCCCCCCTAGGGGCACGTTCTTATTTTCCATACAGGCATTTTGGCCCCCCTAGGGGCACGTTCTTATTTTCCATACATCACTTTTGAGTTCCCCCCCCCCCCCACTAGCCATTCTTATTCTTGGTAAAATTTTACAAACAAAGCACAAACAGGTACTCAAGGCCTTTATTTAAACTCTAAAATGTAACTCTAACGTAACACTTTTACAAATACAATGACAGTAGAACATGTTTGAATTGTTTTCTTAGCCACTGTATGTTAACATCCTCATGTTTCATTTCTTCATACTCCTCATTATCTGACTCCTCACACACCTCAGAATTTAACAGGGCCTCTAGCTGTTTAACTTCATCCTGACTAAATCCCTCATACTCCACCCCTCCCATCAGACTCAAATAAATCACAAAGAGTGGTTGGCATTTGTTTGCTTTTAGAATTAGTGTCACTATTGGCTTTGTCTTTGTCTTTAGGTTAAATGCCACTTTTGGCTTTGTCTTTATGCTTAATCTCTATATGTACTTTAAGGCTACTATTGTTTCAATTGACAAAGATGTTGCACACATTACATCACTCCTGTTTCAGCATTACCTGGTACAAACTGCTCCCAAATATCAAGTATTTTCAGGCTTGTTTTGGACAATTGAAAAATATCAATGAAGTTTTCTTTTTTGAGTACATTTCAAACATTATTTAATACTTTTCCTGAAAAGTTTATAAACTAATTTTGATTAAATGTTATTCCTTACACTTTTCTTGAAATGATTCTGAAAATAATAAAAAAAAGTGCAGTTTAATGTGATTGTTTTGACATGTGAAATGGAGGGGGGGGGCATTTTGACGTTCTTATTTTTGGCAAAAATTAGCAGGCCCATTTTGCCCCATGTTCGGCCATTTGGGGGGGCCACGTTCTTATTTTTGGACGTTCTTATTTTCGGTGACTGACTGTACGTCCCTGGACTTTCCCTTTTTGACCTCAAGTGCATTAGAGGATGTTACATCAATTTTGCGCTATATAAATGTTTCTATTCTATTCTAAAATATGCTGTGGCTTCAGAACAATCACTGACAGATCAGAAAACAATCACTTTCAGAACTGCTAATGGAAACGGTTTACAAATTATTTGCTTTAAGAACTGTTATAGACAAAACCGTCCTTCCCCTTTATGTCTCTTATGAAAGATATATGCGTTAGTTCAGTTTAAATATATAATTTTTATGTAAGGTGCAGTAAAATCCTGATTTTGTCATGTGAAATAATATATGAATTTTGAAAGCCAAATAAAATATGGGTTGCGACAATTCATTTCTGTAAAATACGCAAATTTTATCCCCTAAAAAGTTTTGTAAAGGACAAAGATTTTTAGCATTTATTTAAAAAAGATAAAACACCATATGCTTTTATTATTGGTCTTTGTTTTAATCTATTTTAACAGACCGCATGCTTTAATTCAACAGCCGATATGAATAAATTCACAAAATATTTTATACAGTATGTATATGGACGTGACGGTTCTGAAATTAAGAGCATTATCACTCGTCCTTGTCAGTTCTGAAGATACTCTGTATAAAAAATTGCTAGAAACCCCTACCTGGAGCCTCACTTTCCTTCAGTACCATCATATGTTGGATTTGGGTGTACAAGTTCACAATGGGATGTCTTACTATTTATAAAATAGGTAGATGATATTTACCCAATGGCTCTAACAAAAGCACTCCGTGAGACTGTGTTTTTTAATACGATTGGTCATAGATGTGGTTACCTTGACTCCTATTTACTTACCTGTAGACCCCCACATAAAAATGGAGATTTGCTTCAAATACAAATACCTATATCCAAGTATTTCTACAACTATTTTGTTATATTCCCCTTCAACATGAAGACATAATTGAGTGAAAATTTTCAACATCTTTAACATATTTTTCAAAAACAACAACAACAACAACAAAAAACGAAAATGTTGTTTTACTGTAAAAATTTTGTTTAATGGCTTTAATATATGTGAATCTCTGTGTCTGTACATGAGAATAAATGTTTTTAACTCAATAAGTGTTTTGATTTTTCAAGAATTTCTACCAAAATAAAAATATCCTGTGTCATAAAATTTTGGGGAGAAGTATATTTAAAAGAAGTAAAATAAGAAGTATATAAATTGACCCACTCGATCATGAATGTTTTGTGGAGGTATTTTTTAAAGATTTTTTGCAATTTTACAGATTAAAGAAGCAAGTTATGGAACTATTTAATACATGATGTGGCTACCATTACTTTCTTCTATGTGTCTGCCAAGTATATTGTTTCTGTCTAATTTATTTTTCACTGCATGGGAACTAAAAAAGCTTGAAAAATCAACCCACTTCATGCTGACTCAACTTTATATTATTTGAGAGAAAAATATATAGCCTTAATTTTAAAGCAAAAATGACCAATGTATGTAGGTTTGTCTTGTTTGACCACCTCAGAAGTGCCATAAATCATTTTGAACAATTCCACACAATCTGGCCAGTCTCAAAAACTTGAGGCATAAGATGCCTTACCAGCTCCTTGATATTTATAAAAAGACTCCGATTAGCCCACATTCTATATACTTGGAAACAAACCTCAGTTCATATGAAAAAAACAGTGTCTCTAAAAGCACTGTCAGGGAGACAAAATGCCCTGTTGATTTATAGCATGGCCTGTTGAGTGCATATACTATTTCAGGGAAAAGACCTAACCAGTCCAATGTGAGAAAACTTCTCTTTTTTATTGCTTGATTTGTTATTTCGAAGCCAGTCCATTTGACTTTTTGTCAGTTGTAAGCCAGCCATAATTTTAATGAGGAAATAATGAATGATTCATTTTGGTATGTTTAAAAAAAGTTTAAAGCACATTATTCAGATTGCTAATGTTGATTTACAAAAAATTAATACATACATGTATATTGAAATCGCACAAATCTACAACGTTGCTCTGTTATCAGTAATGTTAATATACATGCAAATAAATATTCATGCATTTAATTTTTAAGTACTCAAGGCTCAAGCAGACATACCACAAAGAAATTAGGTGGGTTGTCATGATTTAAATATTTATTGAGATACAGTATCTTTCAAATGAGGTCCCTGACTTTGAAACAGCTTCGATAAAACCGCAGATTAACTTCCACATTACCAGACTGTAGAAATTAACTAAAAGTATGCCATTTCAGAACACATATCCTTCATTAACTAGCTTTTCTCCTGGCAATAATTGTCACACATTGCTGAAGCACGTGCACAAATTATGGTCACATTGTTACTCTTCTACCTTAGAATTCATGTTAGAGAAGTAAGCACTTTAAAAGTTTGTGTATAGTAATTATAAATGAAAACCTAAAGCCAAGATGCCAGGACAGGAGTCAATTCTGTTTTTTATGTTGTATGCAATGACATTTCTTCAAATCATAACTGTCAAAAGATA
This sequence comes from Sabellastarte sp. h YS-2021, assembly GCA_964017235.1. NCBI lineage: Eukaryota > Metazoa > Annelida > Polychaeta > Sabellida > Sabellidae > Sabellastarte > Sabellastarte sp. h YS-2021. The sequence goes on from OZ024932.1 coordinate 71,338,902, forward strand.
CTATAATTTGTCTTTATTTTTTTGTGGCTGAATAAGTTACCAAGAATGTACTGGTAAATAATCAGGGCATTGTAATTACAGTTTGTTACACACCAGTGAAGCAGAGCCAAATAGCCACATCAATAAATGCACATGCTGTGGTTGATATTTAGAATTTAAAATTATATTCACCACATAATGTTAAATTGCAGGACTTCCCTCCGAGAAATGAGTGAAAGTAGTCAGAAAGTTTTGTATTTTAACATATTTTCTCTATTGTGGACTGTCTTATCACAAACCAGAAATACCAATGAACACCCATTTTATTCATGTATAAGGCTATAAGCACTTTTCCTTTACTTCTAACAAAAAATTATAATGGGGTGTTCAATGGCAGAGAGGTATTCACTGGTTTAACATTCTAACAAGTAAATTTTCAAAATTTTGGGGGGTAATAGTTTTTACAGTTAGTCCTCTTCATCCCCTGTGGGAACACGTGGCTGCAACTGTTACCATTCAGTTGGCCCTATCATGTTCAGTGTATTGGGCTTCAGTCCAACTCATCTTTGCTACAGGAAGCTCAGCCACTCTTATTCACTGTTATGGTCTGCTTCAACATTTGAGCATATATTCCATCAGTGTTGATTGCTTTGCCATTTTAAAATTTGGTTGGCTTTGCTGACTTCATCCTTCATGGGTTTATTTGTGTAGATGTCTGTTTCCAATTAGACTTCTTGAATGAGAGGGGTGTGTTAAGGCTCTAGATTATTGAGTGCCTTTTGGAAAGGTTAGACTCAATCTTCTCCCTCTCTGTTACTAAAGTCTTGCCGTTTTTGTCCTTCATTGGGGTTGACTGAAATATAGATGAAGTTTAGCCACTGACAGATTTGATGACATGCACTGATTTAAAATCAACTTTCCTGGCAGCAGTTTCAGTTTTAAGCAAGAGACACAAATTAAATCTTGTTTGTCACACCTGGTGCTCTTTTTCACCTCCTTGTTTATACTTGTAGGGTTCCCAGTAAACATTACAAACGTTTATAAACGTTTATAAACCTAACTAGCAACGGTTTAGATTAGGTTTAAAATGATGGGTCCATAAACATTTGTCTATAAACGTTTATAAACGTTTATGTATAAACGTTTATAAATGTTAATACATAAACGTTTATAGACGTTTGTACATGTGTTTAAAATCTGGAGAAATATTTCTGTAAGTATATCTTGCTGTATCACTGTTGTTTGAAGCCATCATTACATTCTAAGTAAATACATAGAAGTATATAATTTGATGATATTATATACTTTTATATCTTTACTTAGAATATAATGATGGCTTCAAAGAACAGTGATACAGCAAGATAAAGTAACAGAAATATTTCTCCAGTTTCTCTCAAAATGGCTGTGCTGATGTCATCATCCCAAATGAAAGCGAGGTTAAGATATTCTTCACTCTTTGTAAACGTTTCAAAACGTTTATAAACGTTTATGCACAAACATTTATGTATAAACGTTTATAAACATTTATAAACCAAACTAATGTTGCTGAAACGTTTATAAACCTATGATATTGAATAATTGTTAATATTTAGGTTTATATTTGGTTTAAAAAATGTTTATAGGTTTACTAAACGTTTATAAACGTTTGTAATGTTTACTGGATTGTAGTACCTGTCCCTTCAACATGTTAGATCTGGCATTCAGTAGCTTTGCTTTCAGGTTTCTTCTCTCTTCTATTTTCTTGTACGTGACTGCAGATATCTATTGTTCTTGCTAGGACTGTTGTATCCTAAAGTTTTAGTGGCTACATTTAAAAAATAATATTCTCTTAAAGTTTGCCATTGTTAAGCTGCTCAAGTTCTTTGTCACAATTCTAACTTCCAAGAGGCTTTTATTTGCAGTGATCATATTGTTAAAGTCCTGACAGGAACCCACATTAATGGCAGAGCTAAGAGATGTGTTGATTTTTGGACCAAAAACAGGTTTTATGAGGTTGGGTCTTTAGAACCATTCTCAACCTCCAACCTGGAGAATAGAATAGAATAGAAACATTTCTATAGTGCAAAATTGATACAACATCCTCTAATGCACTCGAGGTAAAAAAAAGAGAGTCCAGGGGCGTATCAGGTTAAGATCCAAATTAGCGCCCACCAGGGGAGATATACTATGGTTGAGAATATGCTAGTCTAAACAAATAGGATTTAAAATGTGGAAGTCTGTTCCAGTCAGTGGGGGATGCCATTGCAAAACCTCGCCTACCAATATATGGCCTTTCTAGGACAAACTGAGGAAAGAGATAGCCGATTTCCATGAGTGAGGCTACTGGTTTTGATTAGGGATGATAAGTATGAAAATTGAGAGAATTTGATGGCCTTGAAAGTAATTAGATTATATTTAAACAAGATGCGGTATGAAATGGGGAGCAATTCTGCAAAGAGCATTGTGAATCTTTTGGAGTTTAGCCAGATTATATTTACTTACGCAGTAGAGTAGGGAGTTATAGTAGTCAAGTCGATCTTTGCGATCATTGAGTTTGTATGCAGGGCTGCAGTCTCCACACTGAGTAATTTGTGAATGCATCTTAGGTCCTTGAGGTGATAGTAGCAGGCATGGCAAACCTTGGTTATGTGACTGCTAAAGGTGGTGCCAGAATCAAAAGTAACACCTAGGTTCTTGACTATATTGGTAAGGGAGACAAAATTCCCAAGAAGTTGGGTGGGAAATTTTTGCATGAGAGACTCTCTGGCTAAGCTTGTGCTTCTGTTAACATTGGAAAACCCCTCACTATTAATGCAACTATTTAACTGTTTATTCACTACTTTTTTGATCAGTTTGGACATGAAACTAAGGTTAGACTCCGGTCTCTAATTTTTGACAAGATTTCTGTCTAGGTTAGGTTTCTTGAAAAAGGGGGTTGGGGGACATATGCTGTTTTGAAGCAGCCTGGGAAACTCCCTTCTTGAGCAAGTAATTTATTATATTGGTAATTGGAGTGACTAGAATGTCCGCTCACCTATTAACTAGTTAACTAGTGAAGTTGGTATCAGGTCCAGATCACATGATTTGGTAGGGGAAGAATTTAGGATTTTGAGGATGTCATCCTCAGATACTGGCTCAAAGGAGGATATGGCACTGTTGTTGCTTCTTGGTCTTGTAGCGGAGACAGGCACTGATGACTGTAGTGCAACTCTGATTTTCATAATTCTGTCACTGAAAAAAATTTCCAAAGGTATTTGCTAAATCAGTGCGACTGATATGATCAGGTAAGATGATGGTTGAGAATTTATGTAGAATTTTTTTGAAAACGTTCCACAGAGCCTTGGGGTTACGATTATTTTCAGTAATGACTGTGGAATAGTGCCTGCGTCTTGACTGTTGTATTAGATAATTGTAGTGATTGTAGTGAATGGCAGACTCAAATTGTATGGTGGAAAATGCAGGGAAAGTGGAATGCAAACTTGAGGCAACAGTAATTGGTAATGTGGAAAGGTTATCAGTGGTAGTATTGGTTGCCCAAGCAACCAGCAGAAAGTAAAGACAGAACCACAAAGTGCAATGCATGTCCAAAAGTAAGACCAAAAAATAAAACTAGAAAATGATGAAAAGATTGGTGCAAGATTAGTATGTGAAAATTCAATATGTGAAAATTTGATATGGAATGATAAGAGGTGTAATTTTAATGTATTGAATATTATTTGGTTGACTTACTGCAATATGTCAAAACATTTATGTGAAATCCACGGGAAATGTTGGGTGAGCAATAATACCCGAGAAAGCCTCTTGTTACAATTCTGGAATCTTTACAGAGGTAATATGAGCAGACAGTGATTTAATTTATATAAAATGAAAATAAAAACACATACAGACCAGGTTACTGTGCAACAGTGTAAAATCAAAATTTTAAATACCAATCCATTGTAAAATAAAATAAATATCCTCTCCTGGTGAACGCTAAAACACCTGGAGGGCTAGGGTGTTTGATTTTTGAGTTAGCCTCTCTCAGCCTTTGCCTAAATAGACATAGAGCTGCAATATGGTAGGATTGGTAAGTGTCAGAGAGCATGTCCCACACACTGATGGATCTTGATAACTGTACCTCTGGAACTCTCACATGTTCTCAAGATTTGTCATAGTTTAGACTGTGGACCATAACATACACAGTTTCCATGATGTGCCATGAAGAGGCACTGTGCAGGTCTTGGTATGTAGGCTCATAGAACCATTATAAGGGGACTTAATATGCCTTTTTTTCACTCCATAGGGCTAGATGCTAATAGATGGTGGCTGCAGCTGGCAGTGAGAAGAGCAAGCAAACTACATTACACAATGCTACAACACTATTTAACGATTACGATCTCTGATTTTGGCTTTCTGCGTCTTAGAGTCTATCATTAGATAGAGATTAAGCGCTATAAAAGTACTATTAGAATTAGAATTAGAATTACAAACTATATACCCTGTGTCAATTGATTCTTTTACAACTTTGTTTTAATTATGCATGAAGTGTTTTATAGTTGTCAAAACATCATAAACTTTTATCTTTGACTTTTATTATACATATATTTATTACCTCCACCAGTGGAGATTATGTAATCATCGGGATTTGTCCGTCTGTTTGTTTGTCAGTGAACAGCATAACTCAAAAGTGATGAATGGATTTTCTTCAAATTTTCAGGGAGTGTCCATATATGCTTAAGTAAAAAGTGATTAAATTTTGGAGGTGTTAATTCCACCACCACCAGTGTTAGGGCCACCTTAAAGTCAAAAATGAGGTTTTACCCATAACTCGCACTGTGGCTCATTTTGGTCTATCATACCTGGTGTATATGCCAAAGTATCAGAAATATGTATTCTGACTTTATGGTGACCCTAAATGTTCCATTTTTATCAAGTTATGGCCGCCTTCAAGTCACAGTTTGTTTGTTTTTTATAATTTCTCTAGCAAACTTGGTGTATGTGTATGCAGGTCAGGCTGGGGGAATATTTCTGTTATCAGCTGCCTTAATTTTCAACTTTTAACATGTTAAGGTCACCTTAAACTCACAAAAGTGGAGTATTTCTCAGAAACTTATGGATATATTTTGTTGAAATTTTCAGATAATGCTTACATTTGCGTGAGTAACAAGTGATTAAATTTTGAAGGTGCCAATGCCACTGCTGCTGATGTTAAAACCACCTTACCACCTTAGTTGAAAAATGATGTTTTTATGTCATTGACCCTCTAGCCTGGCGGAGGTCTGCACTCTTTGGTTGCTTTTTCTAGTCACTTGATGTTTTTATTAAGTGGCAAGATTACTGAGGCATACTTATGCTGCAGTAAAGTTTACTTGTCTTAAGTCACGTTCACAGGTAGTTTTATAACACATAATTTTCTCTTGGTTTCTGCATTATAACTTGTATTTTTTAAATTCTTTTAATTCTATCAATACCAAAATGCTGAGGTAAATGTAAAACTTTATTTGAACAGCTAATTCCCTTAATTATGTAAATTGTCTAAATTGGAACACTGTTGTCAAATGCTAAATGACTTAAAAGATTTGAGACCATGCATGCATAAAATCCATTATCATGGATGCAGCTTGTAGAAATCGTTAAGGATCAGCTGAAGTAAAAGAGGTATAGGTACTAGGTTATAATTTGTCAGAGAATAAAGTGGAATTATAATGCACTTGAAGATCTAACAGGTGATCTGACAGATCATACAAGATATACTTGGAGTATTAGCACTGTTTTGATGATTGCTTCTGTCAGATTATTTTTCCAGAATTCGTTTCACCAGTGCTATCTAATTTACAGCAGATATGGTCCAATTTTACCCTATGAATGGTAAATTTTACCATGTTTCACAATATTGTAATATTTATGTCAATTTTGAACACTTTCAAGTTTTTAATTTATCAACGCTTAATTCCTGTTTATTTTTCATGGAGTACTGGTAAAATTTGGATGTCATTTCATCTCAATGTTACTTATTTATAGTGCAGTTGCAGAGTCATAAACAAACATAAAAAATAATAAGTTATGTAAAACTTTTCTCTTTTCTCCATGCAATAAGGTTTGAGTAAGCAAGTATAAGTCTTTTAGACATCTGAGCACACATTTCTTGTTTTTAAGTCGCGGTAATAAATATATCGCATAAGTGACATAAGAGTCGTGTCATATTCTGTTTTTACAGCATATTTTCTCATTGGACCACCAAATACCAGTACTGTTAACAGTTCCATTAACTCTATTCTATTCTATTCTGTACCTTTATGGCGCTTAATCTCTGCCAGGCAGACTCTTAGAGACAACACCAGAATCCAATTAAAAAAACTCAAAACAGAATCCAATTCAAATAACTCAATTGACTATATCTCTTATATCCACTCCCCATCTGACTGAGACAAAAAGCCATGATTAAATTATCATACCTGAGAGGCTGCAAAACAACACTTAATCATTTTTATAGTATTTTTCAAAATAAAAACTTGTGTATTGCAGTAAGAAAAATGGATTCTGATCCTGCAAGAGAAATTGATGAAGAGAATCTGGAAGATCTGTACAGCTGGGTGGATCAAATCCCTTTGACACGTCCTAAGAAAAATATTGCACGAGATTTCTCAGATGGATGTAAGTTGATATTTCAACAAAATAACCTGAACTATACAATTCGGTTTTTCTTTACTATTCCTTCTGTATATATTAGAATTATGCAAACACCAATGTTAAAATAAAAATTCTGTGGAGTTTCAGCAGTACTTTTACTCTATATATTCAGTACGGTTTAAATAGTTTTAAAAGTAAAATGCATTCCAAAACTTACACTAGAGAGTTTATATTTACTGGTAACTGATTCTCTCAGATTATTGTGACATAATTTCATTTTGTTTTCTTTGAAGATTATTTTCTGTGTCTTTCATAAATCATAATCTTTTCATTATGTGTGCAGAAAAAAACCAGAAAAAAAATTCTAAAGCTTTATTACCATGTTGTCATGATAGGAATTTGATATCATCTGACTTACAACAAGAAATGGTACTTTTGTATTTAATTTTTTATTTTAGTGTTAATAGCAGAAATTGTCAAGTTTCACTTCCCAAAACTGGTTGAACTGCATAATTATCCTCCCGCCAATGGTGCAAAACAGAAGGAAAGTAACTGGAGTGCCTTAAATCAGTAAGTTTATGAACATTACAGTGTTGTCAAAAATCATGAGTAATAATAGTGTTGTGACATATATGGTTTACATAACTTGTGCTTGTTAGCAACTTCAATCTTCCTGGTACTATGTGGTATGTGTAACAGTGACCTTTTTTCAAAATCCTAACCAGAAAGCCATTAAAATAGTTTATTTATTGTCAGTTGCCAAATTTATTAACCTCCTACAAAGAAGTATATTTAATAATCTTCATAAATTTGTTTACAAAACAATTAACTCAAACAGTTGTGGACAGATTTTGATCGAATATTCATTAAATGTCAACAATGGCATAAAGAACAGATGATTAAATTTTAATGCAGATCCAGATCACATTGTGGAATTCTTTAAAGGACTTTTCATCATAACACTCATAATCCATATTGGAGGTATTGGGCCTTGGATGAGGTCTCTCTCTTTGCTTTTCTAGTTCAATATCTTTTTCATATCCTGTCAATTTCAATGGTTTTAATTTCATCTAAACTGTTATTGTTTTTATGTATATCTTTGATTCACAGAAAGGTTTTCAAGAAATTAGGATTTCAAGTTGCAGAAGATGTTATCAAGCAAATTGTCAGCTGTAAACCCAATGCTATTGAATTGTTTCTTATGACACTAAGGTAATGACTTTATCATTTTTATATGTGATACATTATACTGCATCCTCTGAGATTCACATCCTACAAAATTTGATAGTATTTAAACTGTAATGTTAATAATCAATGTGATGACGTTATTGTTTTATCCAGTTGTGCATATCAATCCTTTGTGATGTAATGGGACACTAACTAAATTCAAACATGCTGTACACACAAGTCTCCTCTCATTAACCACCAAGTGCCAAACTATAGTGTATGAACATGTCTATTTTTAAGTCTTTTTGAATGATATCTTTTAAAATGTTCACCAAAAATTCTGCCTCAGTATGACCCTGTCTGTTTAACAGGACATATAACCCCAACTTTGATTTATATGTGTGCAATTATGTATTACTCTTAATTTTTTCTTTATTATATGACCAAGAAATTGTTAGTGTAATAAGCTATTTATAATTCATGACATCCTGACTTATTATATTTTGATTTATTACCAATTTATGTGCATGTACCTTGTTCTTTGAAGAAATAGTGAACAATCTGATAAAACATGAAAGGGCCTGAATTGTTTTTGGTCTTTATTTTTCTGTTAAAAAGTCATGTCACATTTGCAAAACAGAGTGACATAGATATAATTTATCACTCAGCAAAGCATTAGTATATGAACATTTAAATGTTCTATAAATAAGTTAACTGAAAAAAACTTAAATGTATCATATCTTTGTTAAGTTTAAATTTTACCAAGTGTAATTAAATCACCCAATATTACTTATGATTCAACATTTGTTGCACGAAGAAAATGTTTTAAACTTTGTGACTATTGCCCAACTGTGCTGTTTTTTATGATCTAAATACATATTTTATGTAGTATGTTAATGATATGTCATGTATATCCACACACAGGACCAAAATAGATAGGTACCATTTTGAGAAAAAGGTAGCAACTCAGCAGCACCACAACCCAGAACCCAATAGAGGAAATTTTAATGAAAGTAAGAATTGACGAATATTTGCAAAACTATCTGATTAAACTAATTATTTAAAAGTTGCTTGATTTTAGCCCTATAGTGTATTATCTAAAGGTCATAGCCAAAGGATAGGCTTAACTTTTGTACTGTACAAATATAGCCAAATTAAGTCTAAGATTTGGCTAAGACCTTTCATGAATACTGCCCATAATTTCAGGTACACAGATTGTAACTAAAGCTTGTAATATATAAGTCTCTTAATATTTGATTCAAAATATGGTATTTTTTTTGTAAAATAGAGTTTTCTGCACTGTACAATTGTCATAATTCTTTTACTACATGATCAAGCCCAAATACAGTGTGACAATAATACGAGGTATTTAATGAATTAAAGTGAATGGCTTTAGTGACATTTGACATCTTGATATATAAGCATCACACTGAGAAAAGGCACACTTTCAGAAAGCAAGAAAAATATTGGGGAAAATAATGGATGTTTGACAAAAATGTTTTCACAGCATAGTGGGTTGATGTTTTGTAAATTATTGATTTTGAAATCAGTTTTCCTATTATTTTTTATTTAACAGAGTGATTTTAACAATGGGTAAAATGCTTTTTTATCTAATAATTTTTTTTCAGGGCTTAGTCCAGGCCGGGATTATGCAGGTGGTAGGAATTCTGACCATGGTCATGCTTCTCCTGGGTAGGTGGTAAACATACTAAATTTATTTGTCCCATTCAGAAAATAGAATCACAATCTGCACCACTTTCTCCCAGGAATCCATTTGCTGCAAGGCAAGATACAGTATAATCATGCAATGAAAGAATGTTGTCTATAACAGCAGCTTCATTAAAAAGTGTGTCAGCTTGTACCTAGCTGGGTGATATTTTAAGGATATTTGTTTCTCAATGAATTTCTCAACAAGTTCACATTCTATGCTGATATGCCCTTAGTTCCCTGTTTCCACCAAATTTAGGAAGAGGGTCCATGCACTCTGACCAAGCATTTACCTTGCAAAAACTCTACATATTTTGTGAAAATTATTTGTATGGCTATTACACATATACTCCTTGTGACACTTACCTTATTCCTTCTAACTTTTGAAAAACTTTTTGTGAAAAAAGGTGAAAAGAAACCTTGTCATTTCATGGGTAAAAAAAATGGTAAAGTAAAAAACAGACATCTTTGAAACAGCATTTAATTTGCAGTTTTTTAAGTAGGTTTCATTGATGAGCATTAGATTTAAAATTTTTAAGTAGCCTTTTATGATCATTGAAATAAAACCAAATCTTTGTTATCTGAACATGTTATAATTAGGTTGTTAATGAAGAGGTAATTCAGTGCAAAGCAGAAGAGTGATCTAATTACATTTTGAGAAACTGAAATTTGTTGATGAACTTGAATATATTGATCAAAGAAGGTTCAAATGATAGGCATTCTATTTTACTGTTTGGTTGTTTAATTCTAAAGCATTGTTTTTGAACCAAAAATGGTTGTAGTGTTTGCAGATTAAGTTTAAATATCCACTTAGAAAATATGGCACATCAGATTCATAAGTAGTGTATTGATGGGTATATTTTATGAAAACTTCACAAAGACATTTTATGTATTCCAAAACCTTTCAGCCGTGGTGCAGGTGGAAGTAATGTCAGGAAAGGAGACAGCCAGAACAATTTACACAGAGTGGGGCCAGGGCCCACAACCTATGATTACAGAAAGGCCCCTGGTGGGGGAGGGGCAGCTAAAGGGGCACTGAGGGGGGGAGAAATGGTCCCAAAGATAGCAGTGGAGGAAAAAGAACAGGATATTTTGGCAAAAGAAGAAACAATACAGGTAGGTACACAAAGTTTTATAGACACTATCTTGTAAATCCATTTACTGACTGACTATTAAATATTAATATTTTCATATCTGTAGTCAAGTGTTGTTTGAGAGCAACAAAATTTCTGTGAAGTATATTGTTCTTTGTTTCTCTCTATTTTTGATTCCCTATTTCCATTAAAAATTTGGCTCCCAAATAAAAGCAAAAATTGATATAATGTGGTATTTATATTATTTGTATTTACTTAGACATCAGTCAAAACCTACAGATATTTTTGAGAAAGTAATTTAAAATGTGTATGTTAAGTATCTCTCTATTTTGAGTCCCTATTTCCATTAAAAACCTGGGCACCCAAATGAAATCAATAATTGATCAATATTATTATTATTATGTATTTATACTCAGAGCAATATCTCCATATACTACAGGACTCAAAGCAATGATATGATTTTTATATCATTTTTACGCCACAGTCCTTCAGGCCTTTTGGGGTATTGTTTTCACCCATGGTGTCCGGATGGGCTGGTGGGCATTCAGGCCAGTGGGCATCTGGTTGGGTGAGTGGGTGGTGGCGGGGAAAAGTTTGTCCTTGCTGTATCTCAGAAACCGTAAGGTGTAGGAAGTTGATACTTGGTACTTCGTAGGGTCATTGGTAAGGGGGTGTAGGTGTGCAACGTCATGGTGTAACATTGATTTGACCTTTAACCTTGTCATAGTGACCTTGACCTATAAAATTTTGTCCAAGCTATATCTCGGAAACTGTAAGGTGTAGGAAGTTGATACCTGGTAGGGACATTGGTTAATGGGTGTAGGTGTGCAACATCATGATGTGACCATGATTTGACGTTTAACCTTACGGTAGTGACCTTGAGTTTGAAAATCTTGTTTAGTCTTTATCTCAGAAACCATAAGGTGTACGAAATTCATACTTGGAAGGGACATTGGTTAGGGGTGTAGGTGAGCAATGTCATGGTGTGACCTTGATTTGACTTTTGACTATGTCATAGTGACCATGAGTTTTAAAATCTTATCTGGGCTTTTTCTTGGATTTCATAAGATGTAGGTTGACAGTTGGTAGGGACATTTGTTAGGGGGTGTAGGTGTGCATCATGGCATGACCTTTAACTTTGGCTCTGCCAAAGTGTGTTCACCTGCGATGTTTGAGACATCTTTCTCTTATGACAAAGATATATGGATTGCTGCAAATGATTATTGCTGTTTCTTTGCACTGTTTCACTACTTTTATATCTCATGATGTTAAAAACTATTTCCCCAGGCTGTGGGATACGGACATCTCTGATGCTATTTGTTCCCACATGTTTACCCCCACATAGAACATTTTTCCTATATTCAAAAAATGTGACTGTTGTAATAAATTTTGAAAATTTGCTGCTGAGCACTTGTCAGTTCTGTAGCACGTCATTACAGCTAAACCATGAGAGATATCAAGTTCAGGTTTCCTTTGTTCATTTTCGGGTCAAGAGGAACAACTTTTCAAACACAAGTTTCTCCGCCATCTTGTTTTTTAGATGGCTTCCACCCAGTTTTAAAGCTTGTAGAGGATGTCCCAAGGCCTGGAGGCCTTGTCCTAAGTTTTGTCACAGGCTGTTACTTCTGTATGGGTTCCACACCCACTAGTGGCATAGCTGTGGGACTGTTTGAATTATATGAACTTGCTTGTGGAACAGGATGTAAACCCTCACTTTAGTTTTTAACTATCGTAGAATTTGATTGGCTACTGATCCCAAAAATAAGATGTTCTACAAATGTTCCCATCAAATTTATGGGCCACCAGGTCTAGGCGAAATTAGTATCTAATCACTGTCATATCTGTCAAAATCTGTGTATGGGGTTCAACTCCAGTAATCAAAACAAATAGTACAGTTAATTTGTATGCATTTTTTCACCTTTTCAGTCTTACAAAATATCTTGTTCTAATAGAACTTGTAACTTTTGCACAGGGCTTCCAACTTTCCAAGGTTACAAGCCTGACAGCAATTAACTTTTTTTGCACAAATTTCAAACACTGCATGCATGTGACAGTGGGAGTTCATTGCATCGAAGTGACTAGTATTTTTGTTTGGTTGTATGTTTCAGATTCTACAAGCCAAGATACGAAGATTAGAACACTTATTGCATCTAAAAGACATCAGAATTGAAGATCTTCAGTCTCAAATGGAGAGTATGAACAAGAAGCTTCGACCAACAAATGTCAGACATTGAGCGTATAACAGCTCCAATAACTGAGCAAAATATCAAATTATCTCATATATTTCTGATTTTTTCAGAACCATAATCTTGGCACTATTTGACCCTTTTTTGGAATTTTGGTTCCAATTTATGCCTGGTCTCCATTGTAAATATCCAGGCCATATATGGTATTTATTGGTTTATTTATTTTGAATTGTATTCTGTAGAAAGAGCCCTCTATTTAATGTGCACATAACAATATGACATTGTGGCTGTTTTAACTATTATTGAGTGGACAAATGATGATATGCTTCATAACTTGACATGGAAGAAAATTACAATGTCCTGCATGAGCATTATTACAAAGGCAAAGACAAATAAGTACATTATTATAAAAATTTACCACAGGGGATGCGTTTTTACATCATTGTATGAATGTTTTAATCAATATTCTTGGAAGCAAAAGAATTATTGTTGCTTGATTTTCTACAGTGTGGTGTCACAAATTTGCCTCCAATCCCTTCTGTCTTGTGTTGCAAAGCGTGGAAATGATTTCCTTACATTCAAAAGCTTTGTAGCATAAGGTTCACAGAAGTACCATGCTTAATGTTTCTTCTCCACTTGTGACATTTATATGACACACATTTTGTTGAAAACTGAAGAAAATAATAGCAAATATCTCTCTCACTTTGTCTTACAAATGAAATAAATATGAAACTAAAATGTTATTTGAGATTTCTCTTAAAATGAAATTTCCAACATTTTGTACACAAGAGTGTAAACACCATGTATTCATTTCACTGCATGGATATTGACACAGCTAGTATATGAATACTTTATACAATTGGAACAATTTTAAAATGAACTTTCTTCAAATTGACATTCACATTTTGTTAGTTTGTTGTTTACTACTAATAATGAAAATACTGAATGCAAGGTCTTAACAAAAACATGTTATCATTTGGGATATGTAAAATATACATGACTGTATTTGACAAGCCTTATAAGATTTAGATGGGGAAATGACATGTTTTTGTGAATATTAAACTTGCTTTTATATATTTGCATTCTCAGGATTGTTGTATGTTACGTTTTGTTGTGTTTATGATACTTAGCTCAGTTTGAAGACATTTGAATAAATACCCCTGTGTACTTGTAATATGTATTTAAGCATTTAGATTGAAAGAGTTTTGTGAAATATGTATTTTCTGACACAGTGACACATTCTCATGAACATTTTTCTGAAGTTTCAATATTATGGATATTATATCTCCTATTTCCTCATCACCTTATATTGATTTTGACTAGTTGTCAAACATATTTTTTTGTTTGATATTAATATATCAGAGATATGTAAAAAGTACTAAAGAAATTGAGATTAAACATATTTTAACGATCATGACCTTTTTTTATTCAGCTTGCCATGTTTTTATTTCCAAATTGTGAGAAAGATTCATTTTTTCTGCTGTAACAATGGCCCTGCTATAGAGATAAGGCAGTGACACTGAATGTCATATAGAGTTCACTAAGAGTTAAACCTTAATTCCCTTCTGTGTGTGGTATACAAACTAATATCGGGAAATTGCCAACAGATTGAAGGGTACCCTTGACTCAGTTAAACGTTATTGGCACACTGGTTTCATTAAAGGCAGACTTACATACTGAAATTAAGCAATTACCAGGGCTATTAATGCTAATCAGTTTTGAAAATATCTTGAATCTTGAACCTTTCTCTATGAAATTCTATACTGTTTTGGCTTTCATTAAATGGATTAAATGATTTAATATTGATACAACAACCTACATATAGCAATGTGGGCACTTTCAAATAAAATTTTAACTCAAACAGGCTGCAGGCAGGGTGATCCAATTACATCATATTTGTTTTTACTGGGTGGAGAAATCCTATCCATAAATGATTATAAAATCCAGATATAGTTGGCATTATTGTTGGAGAAAATGAATTTAAACTAGTTTAGTTTACAGATGACATTACCCTCATATCTTGATGATACTTTGCACTTTCTACAGTCAGCATTATATATAAACACATTGAAAATATTTGGTAGTTTAACTGGTTTGAGAATGAACAAAAATAAGTCAAAGTTAATTTGGATTGGCCACAAGAACTTTGTTAAAGAAAAATTAAACACATCCAAAAATCTAGCATGGTGTGAAACACAATTCAGCTTACTTGGTCTGGAATTCTCAACATCCTTAGAAAAAAGTACCTTGTTTGATTTATTTCTGCCCCACCTCCTCCCATAGGGTCAAACTGAGGTAAAAAAATAACACAGTTTGTGTTTTTTTCCTTTTATTTTTTTTCATTATTGTTTGTAGGGGTTTTGAATATATTGGGAGGTAAACGGAAACCATATGCAGGGAGACTAGAAGATCTCCATTATTATTGATTTTAGAGCCTTGAAATGTATTGGAATTTAATAGATTTATTCCCGGGCCCTCCCTTGTGGGTCAAACGGGAGTCATTAAAATCACAGATTTTTAGTTTATGCCTTATATCTCTTTCATTATTGCTTTTAGAGGTTTTGAATGGATGTGGAGGTAATAGAAAACCACTTGAAGGAAGTCTATTAAGCCCTTGTGGGTCAAACTGGAGTCATTAAAATCACAGTTTTATTGCGTTCATAAATCTTACCCAATGGACAATTGTTTGTCAATGGGACCGGTCCCGTCAAACAACAGAAAGAGTCGTGTTATCCACCTGCAGAACTGGCTAGGTACAGTAACTGTGTATTTGTTAGGTGGTTCATCGTACTTCCTTCCTGTCAAGACAGAGTGACGTCACAACACTTTTTTTCGTTTGGCACATGTACTGTGCAGATGTTTTTTAGAAGAAGTTTTAATTTCTATGAATTTTAATCTTATATTCATCTGATATCTACATATTGTGTTCCTTACATATCATGGCCTCTCCTGGACAAAAACGAGGCAGTTACAGGGATGTGATGGCTAGTTTTGATGGCAATAATAAGTGTGCAAGGTGCCATGACAAGGGCATTGAGACAGATGAATGTGTCCTGCAGAAAGACTTAATTCACAAAGTAAGGAAAATCCAGCAAATTGTCCAGTGATGACTTGAAAGCTTTGCATGACAAGTTGTTTGCTAGGCTGGAGGAGATGTTGTTATACAAGACTTTTACTTTACTGGTTTCACCGGTTCAGCAACTAGGTTCCTGATTTCTGAGAGGTTGTGATGTCCGAGAGACCTTTCATAGAACCAACTCAGCCTGCTACTGGCCCCAGTGTTGGACAGCATACCGAACCACTCCCAAGTGTCTGGCACTCAGGGTCAGCCCCTTACTGATACCATTGATCCAGCTATGCAGCCTTCTGGACCGGTCATCCAGCATGTTACTTCAAGCCAGACTGTTACTGCTACCAGTGAGATGATTGTGTTTACCCAGATAGCAAGACTCTGTAGGGCCACCGCTGGCCCACTGGCGGCATAGCTGTCGGACCGACGTTGGCTGCAGGCGGTGGCCAGCCGTTGGCGTGACCGGCTGATAGGCAGTGGTCCACCGTTGGTAGCCGACAATAAGGTTTTCTGATGGTCCTTCAGTGGCCCACTGTCGGCAGCCAATGATAAGCTTTTCTATTGGCCCACCAGTGGCCCACCTTCAGTAGCCGACAAGGTTGACTGGTGGTCCACCAGTGGCCCACTGTTGGGTGCCATCAAAGGTGGTTCTCTGGTGGCGTGACCAGCTGATAGACAGTGGCCCACTGTTGGCAGCCAACAATAAGGTTTACTGGTGGCCCATCAGTGGCCCACTGTTGAGTGCCATCAGTGGTGGTTCTCTGGTGGCATGACCAGCTGATAGACAGTGGTCCACTGTTGGCAGCCAACAATAAGGTTTACTAGTGGCCCATCAGTGGCCCACTGGCTTTTAGGCCGGTGGATGTGTCAGTCTGACATTGGCAAGCCACTACTAAAATTTTACTACCACTATAATATAGCATCAGCCAATCAGATTGCAGCATGAAGTTATGTGGCCATTGTTTAACAGAAATTCTAACATGACGACCTGCGCAGAAACGAGTTTTGAGTTCTATGCGCACACAATTATCTTGCAACAATCGCACTGCCCTTCCATCCGCCCTACGTATTTTGTGGTTGGGTTTTAGAAGTAATGTTGTTTTTATTTATATTTGATTGAATATGAAATATTTATCGAATATTAAATATTGCATATCATATTTATATAAAATATTCCTGTATCATAACATTTTAAATCTGCGGTTGTAAGGTACAATGGATAGAAGAGCCGGTTGCTAGGGTCACCACAATGTAAACAAACCTAGTAAAATAATTTATTCCTTGTAAAAATAAAAAAAAAATAAATGAAAAAGGTCTCTTAATGTTAAATGTCATGTTAGAATAGTAATAATCCATTCGTGCTCATGGTTTGTGTTCGGCATTTAACCATGGTACTTCCGGATAATTTTACTCAGCCTTCGGCTTCCTAAAATTATTACTGGAAGTATCATGGTTAAATGCCGAACACAAACCATGATCACTCATGGATTATTTCTACAGCAAATAATTGACAGATTGTGGGTGGATTTTAGTTAAGGGAATCCCTAATAAGTCACATGACCAAACATAAACAATGGTGGAACAGTATCTTAGGATGACATGTTTCATAGTCAAACAATAAAATTATAATGTTCAGAAACAACTTTTCTTACTGTGAATTTCTAATGAGAATGTTATTTTTATGTCTAAAATTGTTAAATAGTTAGTTAAAAATTGTGGGCCCACTGAAATATGATTTTTAGACATACCATAATAAATAATTTTTTACTAAGTGTCTCAATATCCCCTATTATTGCTTGCCGCCATCTTGAATAAAAAGCCACCATTGGCCCAACCTTGGCAGCCTGAGTTTTGGTTGGCAAGCCTTCACTGGGCCAGCGTTGGCATGGGTAATTCGGCCACTGATTGGAATATATTTCATGGGTAATTATTCCTTTCAACTTAAGAAACTTTATATTTTATAGGACACATACATATTGCAGCTAGTGGACCAAGGGTCGTCCAGTGGTGGCTAAACCTCAACCCCAATTAATAAGGTTTTGATTTAATATATTTTTCTCCTGTACATGTTTTATGGTTTGTTTACAGGGGAAACTTTCACTTCTGTTAACTTTTCTGTGTAATTATCAGATGATTTTATTGATTAGATCTAAAATCCGGTTGGAAATTAGAAAATTCCCATCAGTGGCCCATCAATCATAGCTTATATACCACTGATATAGTTGGTGGGCTGCCAGTGGTAAATCTTGGAAGAAATTTGTGGCCCAAGAATGGGAAGAAAAGAAATATATATTAAGGCAGAGATGTGACATCTGTTATTTAAAAATGTTGGTGTCTTGGTGATATACACACACACATACATAAAGTATCCAATTACTTTGCCGTCTGTGGGCCACCAGTGGGCCAACAGTAAGTGTACCATGCAGGCAGAAGGTGGACCACTGATGGACCACCAGTGGCAAATCTTACAATTTTTTTATGTAATAAAATTCAGAACAGCTACTTTTGGAAAGTAATTCACTTGAAACAAATGAATTTAAGCCAAGACAGCCTCTCTTCAAGATCTGTCAAAACAAATGCCGTTCAGCAGAGCTTGAGGTGTAGCCACCAGAGGACCACCATTGGTCCACCAACTAAGTATAGCTCTTACAGATGATAGTTGCATGTGTCAGACAAAAACAAATTCTGCGATAGTTTTAGGTTGCATCAAAAAACAAATTTATATCAAAAGGAAAAAAATGAAAATATCTTTCTTTAACCTTCACTAAAAAATATATATATATATGTGCCACCAGTGGCCCACTGGCTGCCCATCATGGGTCATGTACTACTTATGTAGTGGGTGGACCATTGATGGACCACCTGTGGCAAATATATAAGCAAGTAATATATAAAGTAATAAAGTGGAGAAAAGACTGACTGAGCAAAATGAAGGAATACAGAATAAGTTTGTTAAAAAATGACATTAACTTATGTTAAGTGAAAGAAAACACACATTTTATCCAAGTTTTCCCAGGATTTTACACCAGTGGGTGTAGGCTGGTACCTGAGCTACAGCCATTGACTCTGGTAGTTGGTGGGCCAACAGTGGGCCACGCAGTGTATTTATATTTTGAAATAATGTGTTTTTAACATTGAATATTGTTAAATAATATGTCAGAAAACAGTATTTGAGGTTGCTTTTGAAGTTGTTTATAATGCTTTAAAATTTTGAAAAAAAAATGCAGTCAGTGGGCCACCAGTGGCTCAGAGGTGGCCCACAAGCTATATTTTGCCACCCATAGCCAACGGTGGCCCACTAGCGTCTTGCTATCTGGGTAAGTCTGTCCGTCAGGCCACCAAGCTGCAGACTACTACCATTGCCACAGATGTACTAAATCAACAAGCTACCGGGATGGTTGATCAGAACATTACTAACCAGAATCTCATTGGCAAGAAGGTCCTACCCACATCTTCACTTTTTGGTTCTGCTCCCTCACAGGACCTGGATTATGATCTGGAACAGCTTAATTACATGTCCTCCCCTGATCATCTCATGGAAGAAGAGAGCGGGGTATCTGATCAGGGTACTGCTATGCTAGAGCAAGAACTAGATCAGCTCCGCAAAGAACAGAACTACTGGGAAACCATCAGATGTGTCAGAACCTTCATGGGGTGGCATGTAGTACCAGAGTTTGAGAGTTCAGCCTCATCTCAAGATGACAACCCCTTTGTCAGTCCCAGGACTCAGCCAATGGCTAGGACTCTGTTAAGCTACCTACAGACGAGTAACTTTGCAGGAAGGATGATAAACTCCACATAACTGTCACTGAAGGCTACCCTACCCATGGTTCTGAAACTTGTGGACTTTCTAGGCACCAGCTTGTCAGGGTTCCCAAGACACAGATATGGTACAATATGTATGCTGAAAAGTAGGACTTTTCCAGATCAAAAGAACACTGTTGGACCAACAAACTGGCAAGGCTAAACAGTTCCTTTCCCAGAATTGCTAGACAGTCACTACCATCAGCTCCAGCATCTCGACCTATACCATAGGATATGTTGAGGAGATGGAAGAGGTCAGCCATTGTCTAGTCTTACATGTGTAACCAGGCAGCCTGTTTTAGCTGCTGTTTGACAAAAGTCCAAGATTCTAATGCCCCTCAGCTTGAAATCATACAGAGTGACAAACCCAAAGAAAAGTCTTCCAGTAAAACCCAAGAGGCCACTGAAGAGCTTGCCTATCTAATGACTTTCAACAAGAACTTCACGCAAGCTATGACCAGAACCATGCAGGATCTCTCAAACTGTGTTATCATTAACATGGCAAATTTCACCTTGGCCCGTTGTGACAGTTGTATACACTATTTGTAGTCAGGGATTAAGCAGGAGACTCTAGCTTCCCTTAGAAACTCTCCTCTGCACAGGAGTTTATTGATAGCTGATCACATCATTGTGAAAGCAGAGGAGGAAATTTGCCAGCATGCTGATAGACTGTCTTCTGGTCCTTCACACAAGAAACCTGGCCAGTACCACCCTTACAGCCAGCCTGCCAAGCAAGCCCCAGACATTGACCAGAAATCCATTCCAACAGCTTGGAAACAGTTGAGGCAATGTGAACAGAACAGGAAAGGTAGGTTTGACTTGAAAGAGGGCCAGGTGAGACCTACCCTAGAGCGTTGGCAGACCTTAAATGTAAAGGTTCAGAAACTGCTCTGCAGAACCACCAGTCTGGTCCCTGATAAGGTTACAGACACCCACAGAGAAGCAAGCCCATCTAGGTCGACTCCACATGGGGCCAATACAGTAGGACTGAAAACAACTGAAGGGTACCAGAGTCACTAGATCATTCCATCTTCACTTAAGGTGATGGCTCCAGGAAGAAAATGTTCAAGGCCAACCACTACACCCCCTCAGTCATGCTCCCAGGTGCATCAAAAGAAGGGGGGTGCTCACTTAGAAGGAATCTGTTCCTTTCCAGAAAGCAAGTTGCATATAAACTTCTTGGAGTTAAAGGCAATCTTTCTGGTCATACAAGAGTTCCAAGACCTCTGTTTGAACAAGATGGTTCTTATATTAATGTATTAAATACAATATTCACTTTATCACCAGATCATGGAAAAAAATTTTGAGGCCTACGTGAAAAGAATAAACGAAGTCAAATTTTTGCATGGCTAAAGTCTTCCCATCGTGGCATTATACTTTTGCAAGAAACTCACTCTTCAACTAATGATGAACAAATTTGGAAGAAAGACTGGGATGGGGACATACTCTATTCGCATGGTTCAGCTAACAGTCGAGGGGTAGCAATCCTTCTGCCTAAAGATATCGATACTAACTTCGAAATAACATCAATTCAAAGAGACTTGCAAAAACCTTCAAAACCTACTAGACACATACTCTGGTAACGCAATAATAATTGGGGGTGACTTTAACACATATCTGAATGTTTCTATTGACAAAAAAGGAGGTACATCAGAGCGACAATCGGAATACAGTCAATTATTACAAGGCTTTTGCCAGGAAATGTCGCTCACAGACATTTGGAGGATAAGGCATGAAAATATTCCCGGATTTACAAGAAGACAAAGAACAAAGCTTGGACTTGTGCAGTCTAGGCTCGATCTTTGGCTAATTTCTGTTCAGCTTGAATACCATGTAAAATGTGTTAAAATTGCACTGGGCAAAAGCTCTGACCACAGTATTATATCTCTGGAACTTGAACTAATGGAAAGCCACAAAAGGGGAAAAGGGCTGTGGAAATTCAATAATGATCTTCTAACTGACCCAATTTATGTACAGTTAATAAAAGACACAATTGGTAACATAAAGGATAACGTGAATTTTGAAAACAAAAATACACTTTGGGACCATGTAAAATGTGAAATTAGAAGTCAAACTATAATTTATTCTACAAAAAAAGCAAAGCAAATGAGAAAACAAGAAATAGAATTGTCCAATAGATTAAACCTTCTGGAGAAAAACTTGTCAAACAACCCGGATGACAATACATATGTAAACTACCTTCAGTGTAAGCAAGAATGGGAATCCTTAATTAAAAAGAAAACTGAGGCACTAATATTAAGATCGAAAGCAAAGTGGGTTGAAGAGGGTGAAAAAAAATTCTAAGTTTTTCTTAAATCTAGAAAAAAGAAATTACAATAATAAATATATAAAGAAATTGATATCAGGGGACAATAGAGAACTCACAAACTTAAAAGATATAATTGAAGAAGAAAAGCTATTTTACAAAACC
This sequence comes from Sabellastarte sp. h YS-2021, assembly GCA_964017235.1. Taxonomy (NCBI): domain Eukaryota; kingdom Metazoa; phylum Annelida; class Polychaeta; order Sabellida; family Sabellidae; genus Sabellastarte; species Sabellastarte sp. h YS-2021. The sequence continues at coordinate 71,360,928 of OZ024932.1, forward strand.
CTATACACAAGTAGCACTAGGAACTCAAAAAAAAAAGGTATAGAAAACTTGCTTAATAAATTAGATATTCCACAGCTTAATGAGTTAGATAAGGCATTATGTGATAAACCATTAACAATAGAAGAATGCACTAAAGCACTAAAAATTCTAAAAAATAATAAGTCACCTGGATCTGATGGTTTTAGTACAAATTTTTACAAATTTTTCTGGACTGATCTTAAAGACCTACTATTTCAAAGCTTTAAGTATTCTTTTGAAAACAGAATACTAAGCCAAGAACAGAGAAGAGGGGTTCTCAACCTTATTCCAAAGGTTGGGAAAGACCTTCGATATCTATCAAATTGGAGACCAGTTAGTCTCTTGCAAACGGATTTTAAAATTTTGACTAAATGCTTAGCAATACGGTTACAAAAAGTGTTACCTAACATCATTAACTCTGACCAAGTTGGGTACATACCTGGTAGATATATAGGTAAGAATACAAGAACACTGGAGGACATTATGACCTATACCAGTAAAAATAAAGTTCCAGGATATATTGTGCTAGTCGACTTTAGAAAAGCCTTTGACTCAATAGAGTGGGAGTTTCTCTTTAAAACCTTAGAAAAATTTAATTTTGGTAACATGTTTATGAGATGGATCAAAATACTATACACTGACATATCTTCATGTGTAGGAAACAATGGTTTTTATTCTGGTTATTTTAACCTGACAAGAGGTATTAGACAAGGCTGCCCAATTTCAGCCCTTCTATTTCTTATAGTAGCTGAAATAATTGCAATAAGTTTAAGAGATAATAACAATATTAAAGGGCTTACTGTCAATGGAAGTATATTTAAAATTAAATTGTTAGCAGATGACACAAGTCTCATACTAAAGGATATGAAATCAGTTGAACTAGCTATTAGGGAATTTGAATACTTTGGAAAATACTCCGGGTTACAAATTAATCTTGACAAAACAGAAATAATCCCCATTGGTAGCAATAGTTCCAAACACATTGCAGTTCCAGACTCTTTATCAAAGATTAATATTAAAATTGGTCCATTTAAAACCTTAGGTATATGGTTTTCAAAAAATCCAAAAGAAATGGTAACTCTTAACTTTAATAAAAGAATAGAGAATATAAAAAAAATACTTTTCACTTGGAACTCGAGGACGTTGTCACTAAAAGGGAGAATAACAATTATAAAAGCGCTGGTATTGCCTCAAATTTTATTTTTGTTCAATCTTATTTATGTACCAAACGAGATACTTGATCAAATAAATAAGGATTTTTTTAACTTTCTCTGGAGAAATAAACCTCCAAAAATAAAGAAGGAAACTATTATTGGACAGCTAGAAGATGGTGGACTAAAAATGATAGATGTGTATAACATGCATGTAGCAGCTAAATGTAGTTGGATAAGACGGTTAGTTTCAAACGAAAATGGTAGTTGGAAAAAATTATTTTACAAAATGTTGTCGATAAATCGAAATATGTTAAACAAGAAAATTAATCTGGAATATGCAAAAAACTGTCTCTCTCCTTTTCATAGACAAGTCCTGGAAAGCTGGATAAAGGTATTTTGTGTTAAACCTGAAACTACTACAGAGATCTTAAATGAATACATTCTGTACAACAGAGAAATTATAATAGGTAAAAAGATTATTGCATTATATCAGCTTCCAAATAAATATTCCTATGACATTAAAATAGTAGATATACTGGACAGTGAGGGAAATATTTTGAAAAGATCTCAGTTAAATCAGAAACTTGAAACACATTTAAGTGAAATGTTTTATAATTCTGTTGTAAGCTCTATACCACAAGTATGGAAGAAGAAATTGAGACCAGTCCAAATCCCTAAAGAAAGACATGGTACAGATGAAATTAACATTAAAGTGGACAGTAAATGGACTCCCCTTAGTAAAACTAATTCAAAGTTAATATATGAAAGTTTGCTTTAAAAAATTATTAAGCCACCAACATCAATCAATACATGGATTGAAATTTACCCATTTCTTGAAAAATTTAATTGGACTGATACATTTATTCTTCCCTATAAAGTCCTCAGAGAAGCACATCTGCAAAGTTTTCAATACAAAATTTTGAACAGAATAATTAATTGCAATTATAATCTTCATAAATGGGGTATTAAAGAGTCATCACAGTGTATTTATTGCACAAGTGTGGATACAGTAGGTCACCACTTATATGAATGTAATGCTTGCAAATTTTTCTGGAAAAATCTGGAAGAGTGGCTATACAAGCAAGTAAAGGTTAAATTCCATTTTACTGTTTGTGAAATTCTATTTGGATTACCCTTAATTGGGGACCCTCTGCTAGAAGTCTTGAACTATGTCATTATCTTGGCAAAAAAATTCATAAATAATAAGAGAAACCAAAACAAAGAACTTATATTCATTGAATTTATGTATATATTAAAAGAAAATTTAAAAATCTTGCACAGAATTGAAAAAAATAATGAAAAATTAAATTTTTATGAGCTTATGAATAACAATCCTTCCTAAAAATATTTGATGGTTTACTCAGGGCTGGCACACAACTACTGAATTGTTGTCTGATATGAATAGTATGATTTTTTTCCCCACCACTTTGTGTATGTCTAATGTGATGTGTATGTCTAGTATTGTGTTTGTATATACAAGTTCTATTGTACCTGTGGGTTGTGTACTGTATATGTTTTCTTGTTACAATAAAATAATTAAAAAAAAAAAAAGATGGTTCTTATAGCTACAGAAAACACCACAGTAGTTGCCTATATAAACAAAGAAGGAGGCATGAGGTTGGGCCCACTGTGTGCCCTGCTATAGAGAATCCTGACCTGGTGATCCAGGTGACTGTCAAAGCCCAACACATTCCAGGCCGGCTGAATGTTATAGCAGCCAAACTATTCAGGCTAGGCCAGACCATCCAGAGTGGTCCCTCCTTCCAGAGGTTTTCCAGTTGATATCCTCCCGGTTGCACCAGCCTTAGTACTAAACCTCCAGTCCCAGATCCCCTATCCTGACAGTGGACACACTCAGTCTGCCCTTCAAGGATCTGAACCCTTATGCCTTCCCACCAGTAGCCATCTGAGAAAAGTGGTGGAGAAGTTGTAGGATTACCTGTGCAGGAGAATCATTGATTGCTCCAGGGTGGCCCAACATGCCGTGACTTTGGGACCTAGTGGCCATGTTGAGTAAATCTAGTAAATTCCATTGTATCTGCCCAACTTCCCCAATCTCCTGACTCAACCATTCAATCAGATCCTTCACAAAAATCTGCCAAACTTCATGCCTGGCTCCTAGAGCCTCAGCTATCAAGGAGCAATGCTTCTCTGAGGCAGTGGTAGGATGAATTCTGGTTCCTCAAAGAATCTCAACCAGATCTGTCTTTGAAGTCAAGTGGACCATTTTTACAAAGTGGTGCTTCACTGATCAGGTGGCACTTGAGAGCACTTCCTATAAAATCCATAAACGACTTCCTGCTGTATCTGTTCCATGACAGGAAGTTACAGCAAAGTACTATTGATGGCTTCAGATTAGCCATTGCAGACAAACTGAGAAATTCGCCCATCAGTGTCAGCAAAGATGAGAATCTCACTTGTCTCTTGGATAGTTTCCACAGACAGACCAAAGGGTCAGAGGGGCATCATCTCATGGAACCTTGACCTTCAAGACTCTCTTCCTCTTAGCTTAGTTCTGGCAAAGGCAGGAGTGAGATTTATCCTTGGCTACACAAAACATCAGACACCAGTTTTTCTTTCAAAGAATCAACCGGCTAATGAGGGACCAGACAGTGTGGCCTCATGGTTATTCTAGCCCTGGCCCCAACTTGGGATAAATCCTTGAAGTCTGATAGGTCGCTATGTCCAGTCAGAGCCCTACACTACTATAGGGACCTCAGACCTTGGGCAGGACAAGGAGCTGGACTTTGTCTCCTTCAAGAAGGGCTTTGACAAAGATATCTCCCCTGTCACCATCTCCTCGTGGGCTAAGCAAGAAGAGATCCTGTGCTATGGGCTCTTTGATCAGGAGGCTCTCACCTTACCCTTACATCAGGTTAAACCCCATAATGTGAAGAGCTTTAGTGCTTCTAAGGCTTTCCAGTCTTGACTCTCCTTAGAACAGCTTCTATTAGTTTGCCATTGGAAGTCATATAATGCATTATTATACATTACAAGATTAATAGACTGCAATTGTATTTGCTCATCATATTGTAAAAGATCTTCATTTGTTTAACACAAACAATGCCTACGAATAATTATGTATAGAAATGAAGAAGTTTCATACATTGTTTTTTTTTTCTTATGTTTCATTTTGTTTGTATTTTGAAACTGCTGTGTACAGCATGAATGTACATACTCAAAAAGAAATAAAAATATAGTAAAAAGAGCTAAACTCTAGTATGGGATAAAATTAGCTTGTTACTATTTCTAAACTTCACATTATATACATACTGATTGGGGCCACCACAATGACATTATGTATAGCCTAAATGGTGACCTTACGGTAATACATGATGACTGAATACATAGTTACAACTATAACTATTACTCTAAACAAAGTTTATGCTTTAAGAAATTAGTGTTATGTACACATTTCTAATGAAACCTAAAAATGTATAATTTTAATGTGGATCACAAGGTTTAGCTTGTTATAAATGTCATCTAAGAGCACATGTTGAAAACGGAAAATAATTCTGAGATTACTGTAGCTCGATTAAACTGAACATGAGTTAAGGTGGTAGCATTGAAATGTTCCTTTGTCACTGACTGTGAGCAAGATTAATTGATTAATTGTATTTTCTTTAATTGTTTGGTTACAGTTTGTTCAGACAACTTAGAGAGGAAACAGAGAGAAACAGTGGATGGTAGTTCTTAATTGAGTTGATTTTCAGGTATAGATGCCTCTTGATCAGTGGAATAACAACAGTCTTCTTTGACAGTACAATTTACTAGTTTAGTATAATGAATTGTTTTGTTTTTGATACATTCTATTCAGGAGAAATGTAGTTGTGTGATCCAACAGACATGATTTAGTTGGGGAATCACTGAATTTCATCCTCATATTCATCTATCAGTGCTGTAATGTAGGAAAGTATCAGATATGCAAAGACATTTACATGTAAGGCTGTTCCATTGTGGTGATCCCCTCTGCAATTGAGTTGCAATCCCAATTTTTTTTTCATTCGGGAACTCAAACTTTTCATCTTTGTTATTGGAAACCATGAAGGGGATGGGATTAGAAAGATCACATCAAAACTATGTAATAGTGTATATAATCCCCCCAATCCAGGCCTCAGCATTCATTTCATGGCAAGAGTTCGAGGAATGTAGACATTTGTGTGACCTCATAGGACATAATTTTATGGGACTTAAATTAATACCCTGCAATAGTTTGCAGGTATATGGGTATCATTTATTGGCCTTTTTTCAATTTTTCATGAGTTGTTTTTTATGGGGTGATTAAAACATATTCACCAAAGAAGAAGGAAAAGCCACCAACGAAGAAGCAAAAGAGACTGCCTGCACGCTTCAAGTGACAGACAGACCAGATCCAAAAGCCCAGAGAGTGAGGTTGGCAGTCTGACTCAGGAGGCTCTTAGGACTACATCGGAGGCTACGCAGGTGATGACTGGAAGGTTTTTATGAGGAAGGGAAGGACCACAAAACAAGAAAGTGGCCACAGCTTTTTTCCATCGAAGAACAGGTGATGAAGTGTATATTTGTGAAGGATAACAAAGTGTTATATAAAAATGTCTTGTGGACTACAAAGACCCCAACAAAACGGAGTCTCCTGTCGAACACTTTCTGTACAGAGAATAATATGAACAAGGCTGTCTGCAAACAGTGGCTTAAGAGTCAAAGGACAATATATGTAAATCGGGTCAAGGTACCCCTCATCTGAGTGACAAGGAAGTGACTGAATAAGAACTTTTCCTTTCTCAACATCCACATCGTAAGACATTTCTCTTTCAAGAATGCTTTCAAGCTTGCATACAAGGCCACAGTTTCCAGGCAACCTTATGCTGGCCCATCAGAAGAGTAGTGGAGTTGCTACCATTTAGTGGCAGATGTGGATCAACTGTGGAGCTGAGGAGATTGTCAGGCGCCTCCCCTATAACTTCCCAGAAACCATCAAGTAGCCAACCTTTTTGCTACACCAACCATTAGTAAGGCTGAGTTCGAGCTGGAAGCCCAGGAGAGGCAAGAGAAGTTGGACTCACTGGAAGACAAACTAGAGCAGATGAGCAGCACATCACCCAATGCCAGTGCAGCAGCAGGACTGACCACAGCAGGCATTTCAGCTGCAGACACTGCAGCACCAGTCCATTCAACAGCAGATGAAGCTGCACAAACAACAACAGATGCAGCAACCAGTCCAACAGCAGATGCAGCCACTCCAAAGTAGTCCACAGAAACAGTGAAATAAAGATTATTCAAATGTCATCTTTGCGTATGTTTGTTTGCAATAAAGTTAATGATGTCATGGGAACTGGGAAATGTATGCTCAGACTGGAGAACAGAAACAGATACCACTACTAAAGGCTGTTATAGACTCCCTATGAGTGACTGATAGCAAGAAAACCAAATATATATATGTACATACACATATATATTACCTGGGGCAAAAGGACTTAGCCTGGACTTAGGACTAAAATTAAGACTTTTGTAAGAAAGAACAATTGACATGACAAAAATGCAATATTGTGTGCTACTATACCAATGACACTTTTGTAAATAGTTCCATATAAATTCCTTCTCTAAAAACCCACCATGGCTAAACAAATACAAATATTTATGAGCAGCAGTGCCTGAAAATGCACAAACTCTCGCCTGCACAGAGTGCTAGAAAATTACAAAAGGAATTCTGGATTTGTGATCAGTTCATTCCTAAAAAGGACTGATCAATGGTTAGTCCCCAATTATGTAAAAATATTACCCTAATCTGTGGTATAATTTTCCAGTTATGCACATGCACAAGACATGCAAATAATCAAATGGATCCAGTTACAGTTTTCTCACATATCACATTTAGGGTCAATGGTGATAAAATAACAGCTAAAGTGTACAAAGCTATAACAGAAAGATTATCGAAATAGAACAACTATCTCTTTCTTTTAAATCCAACAAATATTAATAAGTAATTTATTTATTTATGTATGTCATCTGTAGTACCTTGTAAAAGTCCAATTTAGATTAGCTTAGTAACATTGTCTGGCCCAGGCAATGTTAAACATTAAAATTAAAAACTTACACAAACCCGCGAGTATGAGATATGTCTCTCAATGAATTTTATTGATAGCATTTAGTTTGGACATGTATATCTAGCTTTTTCAAAAACTTTTTTTTTGTGTATGTGTTTGGGTTGTTGTTAATGTCTATTTTTAAATTTTACATGAATTTGTATAAAATCATTTCAGTTCATTGTTTATATGATTCATGTTGATGCCCACATGAATCTGCATAATTTAAAACCTGATTGAACTCTGCTTGTTAAGTCAAAGTCAGAGTTGGGGTTTTACGTCCCTTTTAACAGCCATGGTGATATTGAGACAGGCCATTAGCATTGCCACATGTGGGAGTCTAGCCCACACAGAGATGACTGCCTGTGTTTAGATGCCAAAATTGCTAGCCACTATACCACTGAGGACCTCTGCTTATTAAGAGGTCTTAATATAATTTCATTATGTTGGCATGATTACCTTTTTCAAAAACTAAAATTTAAGGCCCTCAAATTTCAAAATTTCAATTTTTGTCCAAGGACATTTAAAAGTTCTTATGGTAGGTTGTTAATGCTAGTTATTTTTTTTTGCTTTTCATGTTTTAAGACAGTTTTTAATTACTCTCTTTTGAAGTACCTTTCTTGGAATTTTGCTTGTGAATCATTCAATATGTGGACAGCTCTAAAGATGTTCTGTCATGTATTGCCGTTTCAATGGTATTTTGATTTTTATATAGTTTGAATAGTTTTTCATTTCTAACACTCTATTGTTAAAGAATATTGCATGTATTTCAAAACCAGACACTTTTAGCCACATCCAGTTTCACAAATGTTCCTTTGATGCTTATAGTTTTGTAAAGTAATTTTAAATTGCTGTAAAATAAAATATTTGTAATATTTATTCTTTCTGGATAGTAAAGTTATAGTACTGTACTACCTTAAAATTTCTAAGGTGAAGGTCCAGTAAATAAAGTTACTTCCGTCAACATTTTAAAAAGAAAACAACAGTTGCTTTTATGTGTGTTGTTAACATCAGTGGTCTCGCTCCATTAATCTGTGTATACAAATTTAGACGATGGAAAATATGGAAGTGTCTCAGGGACCCGTAGTGGGACTAAAAAGGAGACAACCTTGTTTAGAAGATGACCAATATCCAACTCAAGTTCAGACAGCTTTCAATCAAACGGACGGAAGAAATCATCCCCATGCTATTGTAGTTTGTGAATGCAACTGTATATCAGATAAACACCACCATTGTTCTTCAAAACATCTACATTCAAATCCAGTGAGTTAATATATTTGAATATTTGCTTATTTTATGTGTCCTTTTACATGGCCTTGGATATTTAATTAATTACGTAATTGTTTGGCTAGTTTTTACTTTAGTGGCTTCCTACCAGTAAACGTCCACCTACTTGTGAACGCCCGCATTCTATTTCTTTGTTAGAGGTCAAGGACCAATGCCACTACAAAATGAACGTTTACTGGTATTTTCGGTTTGCGCTAAAAACAGCCGATAATAGAGTTACATTATTAAAATATAAAGCTTTGAAACAAATGTAGCACCATGCACCTGGATTATTAATTGCTGTGTACATCATTGACCAATCTGGTGGAAGAAGAATAAAATATAAATCTGTTTATATAATTTAAATTCAGTATATTTGCTTCAGCATTGGCGTTTACTGGTAAAATGCCACTAGCAGTACGAGGTGGTACTTCCAGGGTATATGGACACATCCATTTATGATGTTGTTATGTACTTTTAAACTGAAATGTGGCTGCAAACCGTACAGGACATATTTGTAGCCATATTTCTGAAATGTATCCACATTTCAGTGGAAAAGTGCATGATGAAGTCAGCCGTGTCCATATACCCTGAAAGTACCTACTAGGTTTGGGCGATAATATAATTAACGGCAAGGTTATGTCCCGGGACGCCCCGATATGTAACATGTTGGTTATATGTCAGGAAGTGCTAAATCGTGAGAACCGGGAAGTGCTTTACATCACGGGAAGCCTTGTTTTAGGATTTTCCGGGTTTTTCTAACAACATTTTATGAAATGGAACCTTCAAAGAAGAGCAAATACTTTAAACTCAAGAATTCACGGCAGTACTGCTCAGCCCAAGTTCGTCACTTGCTTTTTTTGACAAACTTAAAAGATGTTGACAACCATCTTTCACCGTAGACTTAAAGATTACTGTTATAAGTACTTGTTCCATTTATGTTAGTATCAATATTGCTTGTCCTTTTCCGTTTTCAAGGCAGGTGATGAACTTGGGTAGCTGAGCCATAGCACCAACTCTTTAAATATTCATGAGAAGATATGAGGATTTCCCAGATTTTCTAACAATACAGAGAATGAATGATAAAAAAATCAACCAATGAAATCATTTCCCGACATTTAGCCAGTAAGTTACATATCAGGATGTCCCGTGATTTAACCACTGCATATAATTAAGCAATATTGCATCCTTTTATTATGTCCACCCCACTGGTATCTAAGAAATGTACTCTTGGCAATTTTCAAAAAATTTTCCTTTTCCCAAAAATGGCGGCCATTTTGAATTTTCGAATTTTTGCCAAAAATAGAAAAACAGGAATTTGCTTCTATCTTCTTAACCGTGCAAGATAGAGTGATTTCGTCAAAATTTTCAACCCAACCAATGCAAAAAGGCATGAAGCTGAAATAATTTACATCTACACTAATAAATATTTAAGCATCATTGATATATTTTACAAATGAAACAGGGTCTTGTAAGACTACTGTACAATTTTGGCAAAAGGTTCATGGGGTGGACATTACACATGATAATGTGTGTTCTTCTATGCTATCCTGTTTCTATTCGCATCTACTATCAACAGGGCGTCCTATTTCTAGTTAATATTCAGGTTTTTGGACTTGTATTATGCACATATGAAGTGGGGGATTATTTGATTTTGTGTGTTCTGTGCACCGAGATCGCCCATCTCATGCATGTTTTCCATGGGTGGAGTCACTTGGTTTGTTTTAAGGTTTCTTATGTGGAATTCTTTTGATCAAAATTTGAACTGACACAATCACAAATTATAAATAGATTTTACTGACATAAAATCAGTACAATAAGTTTTTTAGAATCACTTTAATGGCAGATAATATAATTTCTACTAGAAGTCTGCACCCCAACTTTACACAATTTGCATGCGGAAATCAACAAAGATATATAATTTATGTTTGTCATCACTTGGACTTGCTTGTTGTATGAAAGTGCATGAAATTTACCAATGACAACTAAATATTAATACATATTCCAACTTCATTTTGTACAAAGTTAAGGTTTGTACAGTGATATGATGACAAAAAAGGACTTACTGTTTCTTATACAGACACACTTGTTTTACTCAACAGTTATGTTAACAAACTGAACTTTCACCAGTATTTGATTCCTATTGATGTATCACCCCATTTATAAATCATTTTCAAATACTTTATGAAAACAACACGTAGAATGTCATGCATGCCTTGAAAATATGAGGTCGCTGAATTTTGTGTGGTTTCCTTATAATATTTTATAAAAAAGAAATGCTGCTTGAAAACTTAGTCTTTTATGTGGTAACAACTGTTTGGTTAATGATCACATATTTCATATTTATAGTACATTTTACCAATTCATTATGTCCACCCCACTGGGGGGTGGACATATTATTTTTGCTTTTTCCGCCGTCCGGCGTCCCACTTGGTTTCCAGACATTTTAGGCAACAGTTCTTATCCTATCTTTACCAAATTTGGCTTGCAGGTTTATTGGGTTAATAGCTTGTATGGGATTGCTTTTGGTGATGATAGCTCTATAGCTAACTGAGTAATAGCTACTTTGCTACTTTTGAGTATCTCTTTGGTTTCCAGACATTTTAAGGAATGCTATTAAGCCTAGCTTTCTGAAATTTGGTATGGAGGTTCATTGGGTTAATAGCTTGTATGGGATTGCTTTTGGGGGGAATTGCTTCATAGATGAGTGAGTAATTAATTAAATAAATGAGTAATTGGCTATTTTGAATACTGAAAAAGGCAAATGTGCTCATATCTCCTAAACCGTGCGAGATAGAGCGATTTCGTCGAAATTTTCAACCCATAGGGTATCTAAGGAATGTACTCTTTGCAATTTTCAAAAAAACCCCACAAAATTGCTTCTATCTCCTTAACCGTGCGAGATAGAGCGATTTCGTCAAAATTTTCGACCCACAGGGTATCTGAGCATTGTACTCTTTTCAATTTTCAAAAAATTTTCCCCTCCCCCAAAATGGCGGCCATTTTGAATTTTTGAATTTTTGCCAAAAATGGCAAAACACGAATTTGCTTCTATCTCCTTAACCGTGCGAGATAGAGCGATTTCGTCCAAATTTTCAACCCACTGGGTATCCAAGAAATGTACTCTTTGCAATTTTCAAAAAATTTTCCCCTCCCCAAAAATGGAGGCCATTTTGAATTTTAGAATTTTTGCCGAAAATGGCAAAACACGAATTTGCTTTTATCTCTTAACCGTGCGAGATAGAGCGATTTTGTCGAAATTTTCAACCCACAGGGTATCTCAGGAATGTACTCTTTGCAATTTTCAAAAAAAATTCCCCTCCCCAAAAATGGCGGCCATTTTGAATTTTCTAATTTTTGCCAAAAATGGCAAAACACGAATTTGCTTCTATCTCCATAACCGTGCAAGATAGAGCTATTTCGTCGAAATTTTTAACCCACAGGATATCTAAGGAATGTACTCTTTGCAATTTTCAAAAAATTTTTCCCTCCCCAAAAATGGCGGCCATTTTGAATTTTCGAATTTTTACCAAAAATGGCAAAACACGAATTTGCTTCTATCTCCTTAACCGTGCGAGATAGAGCGATTTCGTTGAAATTTTCAACCCACAGGGTATCTAAGGAATGTACTCTGCAATTTTCAAAAAATTTTCCCCTCCCCAAAAATGGCGGCCATTTTGAATTTTCGAATTTTTGCCAAACATGTCAAAACACAAATTTGCTTTTATCTCCTTAACCGCGCGAGATAGAGCGATTTCGTCGAAATTTTCAACCCAAAGGGTATCTAAGGAATGTACTCTTTGCAATTTTCAAAAAATTTTCCCATCCCCAAAAATGGCGGCCATTTTGATTTTTCAAATTTTTGCCAAAAATGGCAAAACACAAAATTGCTTCTATCTCCTTAACCGTGCGAGATAGAGCGATTTCGTCAAAATTTTCAACCCCTAGGGTATCTAAGGAATGTACTCTTTGCAATTTTCAAAAAATTTTCCCCTCCCCACATATGGCGGCCATTTTGAATTTTAGAATTTTTGCCCAAAATGGAAAAACACAAATTTGCCTTAACCGTGCAAAATAGAGTTATTTCGTTGAAATTTTCGACCCATAGGGTATCTAAGAAATGTACTCTTGGCAATTTTCAAAAAATTTTCCTTTTCCCAAAAATGGCGGCCATTTTGAATTTTCAAATTTTTGCCAAAAATAGAAAAACAGGAATTTGCTTCTATCTTCTTAACCGTGCAAGATAGAGTGATTTGTTCAAAATTTTCGACCCAACCAATGCAAAAAGGCATGAAGCTGAAATAATTTACATCTACACTGACAAATATTTAAGCATCATTGATATATTTTACAAATGAAACAGGGTCTTGTAAGACTACTGTACAATTTTGGCAAAAAGTTCATGGGTGGATATTACACATGATAATGTGTGTTCTTCTATGCTATCCTGTTTCTATTCGCACCTACTATCAACAGGGCGTCCTATTTCTAGTTTAAATTAATAGTAATCTTGTTATCTGTAATTCCTGGTTAATAAAAACTATTTGAGAATTGAGAGATGGGATAATTGTGTTCAATTTGGTGCCAAAATGTCCTATACTGCATTGTTAATACTGACAAACCATTTACAAGTAGAAAAATGGAGCTTACAATTAGCATTTCAGCTGTTGTGTGTGTAGTTTTTCTTTAGAGTCTGAAAAGTGCACTTTGGGTGACATTGTTTTTTTATGTTTACAGAAAAGATCCTGTTCATCTGGAGTTTCTTCCATATACAGAAATGAGACCGAGAATGAAATCCCTATGGAGATGCAATATGATTTTTTTGCAATGCAGTGCAATAATAATTCTTCAGGTGGGTTTGAAATCAAATATACTGAATTATTCATGACTGGTTGTTTAAATTAGTCATATTATCTCTGGTCGGCCTACCAGAAGAGGGATTATAAAATGGCTGTTGTGTGTATGTGTGTTGCTTGCATGCATGTGTCATGCAGTTTTGTCTGTAGTTTAGGGCTGTGGGTTCTATTGCCTACATATTAATTTTAGCGTAGTTTGTTATGTCCTCCATATTTTTGCTGCTTTTACAGATCTAGGTCCATAGCTAAGTGGGTAATAGACTAATAATGCTGTTAGCTACTTTGCCTAAGTTGCTTATAACTCCAAAGTGGTTGCATTTAGAGCATTTCACGAAAAAAGTATGTTGTTCAGCTACTTTCTGTTTATCCACAAGATGGTATGTGTTTTAGAGGTCTATCTCAACAGCTAAGTGATTAATTTAAGTGATTATTTTCTGTTTTGGACAGGTAGCAAACTGAGTAAGTGGCTTTTTTTCTTTGTAACCACTATTGTTACAATGCCTGGTAGGCTTGGGTAAAGATGTTTTTCAGCTACCTTTTATGTTCTGTGTCATGGCACATTTCCAGTAATAGCTAACCAAGTAATAGCTACTTTGACATTTTGCAAAGGAGTAGATCACTTGTAACCTCAATGCCATTGGATTTAGAGAAGTTTTATCAAATCTGTTCTTATACTTCTTTATGATCTGTGTCATGACATACTTTCAGGACCATAGGTCCATAGCTAACAGAATGATAGCTACTTTGATCAACTTTGAGCAAATCACTTCAAGCAACAAAACCATTGAATTAACAATGTTTTTTTTTGTTAAATATGTAGTTTATCTGTTTTTTTGATGTACTGTGTCATGGCCAGTTGTCAGAGCTATAACTTTATAGCTAAGTGAGTAATTATATCCATTTTGATAGTTCGCCATTGACTAAATCACTTATAACTGCAAAATATTGAATTAAAAATATTTTGGTGAAATGCAATACTGAAATACTTTTGATTTATTGTGTCATGGCAATTTTTCAGAACATTAGTTGCATAGTTAACTGAATAATAACTACTTTGACATTTTACCATTGAGTATATCACTTGCACCATGTGGGTGTGTGTGTGTGCAAGCCTTATTTTGTGAAATATCTTGTTACCTACTTTTGATATTCTGTGTCATGGCATATTTTTGTAGCATTATCACCATAGCTAAGTGAGTAATGTGTACTGTTCAGCATTGAATACATTACTTATAACTGCAAAACTATTGAATCCAGGGCATTTTTTTTCTGAAAGTATACCTACTTGGTCAAGTGTAGGGTGAGATAGATTCCTGATATTTTCTTGATAGCTTTCTGTTTGATTCTGCAATTGCTTTCTGAGGTCTTCTGATATCTTCCCAATAAGTTTATGATTCCCAATAAATCTGATTGGTTTGCGAACCTTAAGGATCAACCTAAGATGGAAAAAGATTGCTTTACAAATGCTTACATAGGTTTAATTCTAATTCTAATAGTACTTTTATAGCGCTCAATCTCTATCTATTGACAGACTCTAAGACGCATAAAGCCAAAAATCAGAGATCGTAATCGTTAAATCAGAGACATTGCAGGGGTCGGCACCACGGAGAAAGACGAAATGAAAACAGAGGAAAAAACTAGGGTGGGTAGGCTTTTTCAAAGAGGTAAGTTTTCAACTTCTTCCTGAATGAGGAGAGAGATTTAGCTGAGCGTACGTCATCAGGGAGATCATTCCAAATCATCGGAGCATTGTATGCAAAGCTAAGGCCAAATTGCTTTTTTGACTTGTATATTGATGCAAAATGTGGGACCTCAAGCAAAACACCCTGAGATTGACTTCTACGCGTGCTGTACATACTGTGTCTAGGTTTAAGGAAAGGTTCGAAGTATTTTGGATGGCCACTATGTAGAAACTTGTACACCAGAAGACCGACCTTGAAAATAGAGCGATGCATGATAGGCAACCAATGAAGACTCTTTCTTACAGGAGTGATATGTGAGTACTTGGTGGTATTCGCCACAATTCTAGCTAGACTGTTCTGAACACATTGGAGCCTACGAAGGTCAAGAGCAGAGAGACTTCTGAAAAGAGAATTACAGTGGTCAAGCCGACTTCCAACCAAGGCATTTGCAGCCAAGAGAGCAGCTTCACGTGTAAGATACCCTCTGAGTTGCCTTAAATCCCTGATATGAACAAAACAAGCTTTGCAGATATTCCTGACATGGCAAGAAAAGGAAAAATCTGAATCGAACCAGACACCAAGGTTCCTGATTGCCTCAGCAGGTGACAGGAGGGTACCAAGTATATTGACTGGGAAAAATTTGCCAAGTTTTGTACGGACATTTTTTGAACCGAACAGAATAAACTCTGTCTTATCAGGATTGAGTTTGAGCTTGTTTACTGAGAGCCACTTTCTAACATCATCCAAGCAGTTTAAGACCATTTCTAGATCGAAAAGATGTCTTTGTGAACTGTAAGATAAGTTTAAGATTGGTTTGCAATGGACTCTCAACTGCAGGACTTGATAAGGGACATGGGCAGTTTAGGATGAATTCAAAGAGTTTAATGCACCCAGTTGGGAACCATTTGGGAAGTTCTGGAACCTCCATACATGATCATCCTGATTGTAGTTTGTGATTGCCTAAAGATCTAGTTTCAAATGAAAAGATGGACTTCCCGAATGGGAAAAAAAGGTATCATATTCCAATTGGGCACACAGTCGCCATAGTGGAACAGTTGTATAAGTATCTGACTATTAACACAAATTGATATATAAACTTATAGACTCACGTCTATATTCTAATAAACTATTCATCTGAAATAAACACTCCAGGTTATACAGTAGCATTTGTATATTATTTGGGTGACTTGTTGAGTCTGTATTTGCAGCAGTGAATTTGAACACAGCACGACCACCACAGAACACAACAACATCGAGAAGTGTCCATGTTGGTGAAGGACAAGTATGTGAACTTGAAAAATTCTGAAAATACTTTATTAAACACCATTGATTGACAACAATAAATGTGGTCTTCTTTAAATACCAAGGATTTTCACCATTTTCTATCCCATATTAGATCCTGTTTATAGATATACTAAATTAGCATTACTTGTGAGAAATTTTGAAAATAATAAGTTTGATGGCTTTATGGCCTCTCCATTTCATCCAATTTATGAGTGGATTCTGAATCTTGGTTCCTTTTTATGTCAGCTAACTTTAACAATTTAAAGCTTTGACCACAGTAAATTATGTGTCAAGTTGATTTCACTTTATATTTTATCTGTGTATTTAATTTGCATAAAAATGTCTATATTAAGGTTGATCATTTGTTATTGCTCGTAAACAAAATCAAACACACCACGTTACATTGGACTATAACATTCCAGATGTTGGAAAATTTAATCTTAGCTTCTGAATAAATGCATAGTGATAATGAGATTCAGATTTGGAGACTCCATTAAATAATCGTACAACAGCATTTCCAACAAATTAAAGCAAAGTTCTTTCAGCTGAGAAAAAGATAACTTAATTGTTTAGACATTTTCCAAAAAAAAAAAAAAAATGCGAAATGATATTAAGGTTCTCGAAGTAAATGATGTCAAGATGTTGGTAATAAAACTTCAGTTTGATATCAGGTAAAATTCCCACTTATCCAAAGTGAAATCACTAACAAATCACTCATATTTTTTATGTGTATTTCATGTGCAGCATCCACAGGTCGTTGCTGGAGCTTCCAGACAGTGTCAGCGATGTATATCTGGAGAACCAGTAAGTTTCCTTTCAATACAGCAATACTCTAGTTTGAAATTGTTTTTGTATCTCTATCATCATGGGAAGGCTATAAAATGTTAACTGTAATATTGCCAAAGTTACTTAATTTACCAAGTTGTATACCGAGTATGCATAATTTACCACTATGCATACATTTTTTTATGGTCATGATCAGCATTGAAATTCTAAATTTGACATGACTGTTAACAACATATAAAAAGTCGCCATTTTAAGCAACGTACAATATTTAAATCACTAACGTTAAAAACAAGAACTACCCATTTATGTTTTTATTTTGCATAGAATGTGTAAGTAATTTGAGCTCATCAGTCATTTTAAAATACTGCTCTTTTTGGCGATTCATATCATACTACCTCACATTCCTTGAAAAACCCTGTATTAGATCTCTCTTCAAAAGTTCCTGCCATGCCCAATGTGTTTATATTACTAAGCTTCTTGTCAAGAAAGTTACCAGGAATGAGGATAGTTAAAGGCAAAATATTGCCCAGGAGTGAGATGTAACTCAATAAAATCCTCCTTCCAGTGCTTTACCTTTGATACTTTTTCAACCTGATATATAATAATTCTCATGTATCAAAGCTGCAAGTGTCATTGATCTTAAGGATATTTTAGTAGAACATCCCACTCAGATTTAAACAGTGACAGGTTCAGGACTCTAAATTGCAGTTAATCTTGCTTCAACAAACAGGATTTAACATCAAAGTTTTTAGCACTTGTCTGATGTAGTAGGAACACTTCCCGAATGACATATACAGAAAAAATATATCACGAATGGAGATAACAATATTATACGAGTGCGCAGCACAAGTATTATATTGTTAATCTTCATGAGTGATCTATTTTTTCTGTATATGTCTGATGAGGGATGTTTTACTTTTATTATCCACCGTTTCTAATGATTTTTAAACAAAATTAAGCAATATTAAAGACAAATTAAAAAAAGACTGTCATATACGGACAAGCACAAATGAATATAAAACTTAGAATTTTTAAATTGCATTTTCTCAGCCATTTCTGTATGGATTGTTATGCAACATACACCAGCAGAAGCTCTATAAAGATACCTTTCTAATGATATATATTGCATATTTGTAGGTCTTATAGTTACAGACATATTACTATAAAAACTATGATTGACACTAATTATCCATGGTACAGAGGCACCGTTGTATAAAAAAAAATATATCCCACTCCGTATATCCCTCTATACAGGTCAAATACGATTCACGGTAGATAATAAAATTACAAAGTCCTCAAGTAACAAGATCAGAGGACATTCAATAGAACTACTGTAATTCCCCTGTTGCCTCACAGAAATTTAGTGCAGGAGACTCAAACATGTTCAAAACTCACTCTGCAGGGTAGTCACTGAAACCTCCAGGCCTTCCCACATCACTCCATAACTGAAAAAAACTATTGGCTCTCGTAATATACAGGGTACAGTTCAAAATAGGGATGATAACATGCTAAAGCATTAGTAGAACCTCAATTATCCGGCCCTCTATGATCCGAATCTCTGGATTAACCGATCTGAAACCTTGTCTCCCTCTATTCAGTTTTAAAGCATCGTCTAGCCTGAGCGATAGTACAGCATTTTGCACGTTCTCAGAAAACATTAATTCTAGTGCTTTATAAAATGCATTGTCCACAGAAATACCTAACTTGTTTGATCTTTAATACCATTGTTTCAATTGGGGATGGATCAATTCATTTACATGACCACACTACACAACTTCTTTGTTAATTAATGCGCCAATCACTGAATGCATTTTGAATTGGGTTTGCAGTTTATAATCTCCCGGAGTAGGTTGCTTCACAGACTGACATGTATTAAAAGAAAAACGTCAACAATGCATTACCATCCGTTTATTGACAATTAAACGTCTTTAATGCATGTACCAAACCAAACACACCCAACTCAAGCCCGCATAATGTATGTTGAATAAAGTTACTTTAAAGTGTAGTTAATGCTTTTAAAATGACAAGGGAGCAATGAAAATACTGCCAAACTGGTTAGTTATCAAATTATACTGTGATATAATGCCTCATCCCCATTTTTCTGCTAAAACCTAAAATTCAGTGATTATCGCCCACACTACCCTGTTTTCAGCCGAATGTGGCTCTATTTCACCTATCCGAACCCCCCTGCTTATCCGACCCGATTGTATGTCTCCCAGTAGGTTCAGATAATTGAGGTTCTACTGTATCAGATCCTTGTTATACCAATCTGTCTAACACTGAACTTTATATTGTAGTAATTATTTGAAATTCTTAGACAATTTAGGAAATGATTGAAGTTTGATGACTTAATGAAGTAATGACTGAAATGTTATGTCATTACACAGAATGCCTAGTTACACTGATTGTCTATAACATATGTTTTTCATTTGGGCTCCACAATTTAGACAATAAAATTTTTAAATATTAAAACTGCTGAACTTAAACCAGATGCAAGTTTCCTTTTACTGGCATTAATTGACAGTTATATGAGATTGCATTATATTTGCAAATGAAATGGTATTTGAGTAGCCTCCAGTACTTATTGTATCTTTCACAGTATAACCCACTAATCAAGAATTCTTGGTGTGATTACTTAACATCATGTATCTCTCTTACATTTTGTGTTTCAGGGTCACATTAACCATATCCTGTCCTAGCAGTGAACAGTTTGAAAGTGTCATAAACAATTGAACAAATCGATGCAGATTCTTTTTGTACAGCTGTATTACACAATGTAAGATATTTGTATATAATTCACAAACTTAAAAACAGGAGAAGGGCTGGGTTTATTAATGAAAAAACTTTGTTGAAATTTCAACTGTCATGTTTGTTTTAAAATTTAGCTTCTTCTATGACTGAGGTAGAACTGTTAATATACTGATTTTATTGTGTTTTAAATGTAGAAAAAATTCAATGCTGGCAAAAGCTATCATTCACCATTTCTGTTGTTAAGAGCGAAAAATGCAAAATACACCACAGTGTGTGTGAAATTTGCTATTGGAAAAGTCATGGTCTATTTCCTTAACTTGCAGGAAATTCTATAAACATTCGTGAATGTTATGATTTCATTTAGTCTCTGATACTCCCTATTGAAAAATTGGTAAATGTTCATGATTATTTTGCCTGACTTTTAAAGTGCGGCCCTCCACCTCTCGCCCCTGTGGCCAATGTCACATACTTTGGTGAATTTTTCATTTTATCCCACAGCCTTTAAGGGCTGGTGGGTGCAAAGCGGCAAAGGCTTGTCTTGCTGCATCTCAGAAACTGTAAGGTGTAGGAAGTAGATACTTTGTAGTGGTGTTGGTATCGAATTATAATATGTATATCGATATCAAACCATATTTTTGCTTCTGTATCGATCGATATTGAAATATCGGGTCACCGGTGTTTTCCGAGAAAGAGCTTCCAAATGCTTTCACGAGTTTTAGAAGTTGGCTGAAATGTAAACAAATATGACATTTCGGGTTTAGCGGTAAGTGAAATTTGACAAAAAACGATAGGAAAACCAATATATTTCTCAAATTTTATATTTTATTTACATGGGAAAACAGCTTAATCGTGTCTATTTAGTAGTATGTAGTGCTGGGACGATGTTTGCAAACTTTGGTATTATCGCTCGCTGGCTCATTGCCAATCAATGATCGGTAAAATTTAAGTAAAACCGATATTTGCTAAATTCATTTCTTTGTAGCTTCTTGGTTACAATAAAACACTAACCTGGGTAATCTTATGTAAAATCTGAAATATTCATCAGTTAAAATCACAAAACTAACGTAAATAGAAATACCTTGGGGTTTTCCCACTGTTGTCAAGGTAATCATAAATTAGCCAATCAAAAGTCAAGATACATCAAGCATGGTCTGTTAGTGAGAGAGACGTCTGTGAATGGCTTTTAGGTTATATTTTGGTTATATTTGTGATAATTTGTGTGTATTTGCTGGTTTATAATTTAATATTTGATTTTTCTGTCTGGTTTACACTTTCGACTCCATGATCGGAAATGTTCAAAGTTTGTTTACAAATTTCTGATACGAACATTGACAGGTAAAATCCAAGCGATCTCCCAGCACTAGTAGTATGTTCCGATATTGATATTGTACCCTACATTATCAATATCAGTATATTTAGCATGGATCGATAAATATTTCAATATCGATAAACAATACCAGCACTACTTTGTAGTGACATTGTTTGGGGGGTGTAGGTGTGCAATGTCATGGTGTGTCCTTGATTTGACCTATGATCTTACCATAGTGACATCTACTTTAAAAATTTTGTCCGGGTTATATCGATTAGACCAATGCTCAATTAATCATCAGTGACAGTATACAGCCTCTGTCGGTCACTGACAGTATCTAATAATCGATTATTAAACAAAAATCTTGCCATTCCATATCTGTCCAACTATGCAGGTGTTTTTGAAATATTTTAGGCAGATGAGATTTGTCCACAAATTTTTAGTTTATTTATTCTTGTCACCATATTTACAGGAATGAGCATTTTCGGTAGGTGCTAAATGTTGGAAACGTACTAAACCCAGTTTGC
Organism: Sabellastarte sp. h YS-2021; assembly: GCA_964017235.1. Lineage (NCBI taxonomy): Eukaryota > Metazoa > Annelida > Polychaeta > Sabellida > Sabellidae > Sabellastarte > Sabellastarte sp. h YS-2021. The sequence continues at coordinate 71,382,623 of OZ024932.1, forward strand.
CTTACTGGCTTAACACTAACTTTATCCTGGAAATTTTTCTGTGCTTTAATGAACAATAGTAAAGTAAAAATAATTAATTCTGGTCAATTATCAGTCCGACAAAATGGATGTTTCATCGACCATGAAAGTTTGGGATGATTCCTAGCAGAAGTAGCCTAGTAGGTAGAGTAGTTGGGGGTGTAGCTGTGAGTCATATAGTGTGACCTTTAACTTTGGCTCTGCCGAAGTGTGATCACCTGCCATATTTGAGACATATTTCTCTTATCACAAAGATATGCGGATTGCTGCAACTGTTTATTATATGTACTTTTACTTGATTATGCTATTTCAAGTGAGAGATATACTTCAATTAAAAAATTTACTGCTTCATAGTTATAGTTTGCTATAAGTTTCTTGTTTTAAATTATTATTATTAATATTTTTTTAATATTTTTATTATACACTAAAGACATGGTTATTGACAATTCACAAAGACATAACTACATGACACTAAACAAAACATGCACAAAACAACACATAGTGGTATTTGTTAATACACTTGATAAAAAAATAACTAATGAACTTCGAAAAAAAAAATAACATAAGATCAGTTTTAAAACTTTATCTTTACATACATTTTTTCTCTCTTAAATGATATTTTCTCTACTTAAACATAATTTGGACCATTACATTAGTGACACTTTTTGCTCTGAAAGTCTCCCAATCTTTGTACTGTTTCACTTCTATATTCCATGGTAACGATGATGGTATTCAACGGTATTGCCCCGGGATGTGGGGTACGGGCATCTCTGATGCTATTTTTACTCTATAATTAGAACAGTTTTCTCAAAAATTTGAATTTTTCAATTGTCTCATCTAAAATTATTGGAACCTATTGAACTTACAAACTGAGATACCAAATGTGCCAGAAATTTCTTCTGTTTCTTTGGCAACAGCAAACTTATTGATTTGATAATAATAAAACATGTTATTAAAATTTATTTGATAAGAGAGAAGGGAAAAAAATAGTTTACCTGAACAGATTTACTAATATAAAGTGAGAATTCAAATGACTGAATACTTCTGTGGGATGCCTGGATGATATAAATTTATCATACCACAAATAATAAAGGGCCATAACACACAATAATGACAAGTCGATATGATCTAATAATAAAGTTAGAAGTCATATGATGGACCTTGTCAATTTGCACTGACAATGAATGTTGATGCTGAGGCTATTTGTATTGTCAAGAATTCTCTGACTTTTATTTTATCAATAGGTAGGTATAATAGGGATAGCACAGGGCCTCATTAAAAATAAACAGAATTCTCTTTTCCTAGACCAATTTGAAAGAGTTTTTTGTGTGGGGTTGGTGTGCATGTGCTAACCCTTACATGATGTGATACAAATGTTGTACCCTATGAACCCATTACCCACACCTTTACCATGATAATAGGCATACACATGTATGGAAGTCTATAACAGTAGCATTCTACCAATTATTTAATAAAAAATGGTGAGGCAGGCTTTATTCCTCTGGCTGTTCAAAGAAGTATGTTGTTTGGACACAAGAGCAAGGCAACAGATGGGCAAATAAGATTGATTTGGTTTCATGAGAGTAAAAATTATTTATACAAATGATTTGATTAGATTAGGGGTAATAGTTATGTTTCAAGTAGTTAATTTAACTCTTATATCTTTGGGAGAAACTGGTTTCTAATGGGACTGCTCCGTTCCAGCAATATGTCATAAACGCTGCTCCCAATTGTCAAGTTTCATGAATTGGAAACTGAATTTTATAAATCATTATCTTAATGATCTGAAAGCCATCGTGTAGAGATCCTGTACAGAAAATATAGAACTTCCCGATAGGTTTACAAGTACAGCACTTGTAAATGCAAACACGCTTTGTCCAATCAGTTTGAAACTTAACAGGGTGACTAAACATCACCAGGGCCCGTATTCACAAAGAATAAGAATTTTTCTTAGAATTAGAAAATTTTCTTATCTAAGAATTTTCTTATTCTTAGAAAAAAATTGTATTCACAAAGCAATTCTTAGTTAGAATTATTTCTAAGAATAAGAATTTAGTTAATACCAAAAAATATTATTCTTAGAATTTTCTAGGAAAAATTCTAAGAAAATTCTTATTCTAAGTATAAGAATGTTAGTGAATACAGGCCCTGGACTTGGTTGTTTTCGGAATAAGGGTCAGTCTGTTTGCCCATTTTAGGCATGCATTCATCTTAAATATTTTGGTTTCCGGACTCTAGCTTGAAGAAGCTTTGTTCTATCGATTTGAAACTTAGCAGGGTGAGAGGAGACCACCAGGGCTAGGTTGCTTTTGAAATTAGTGTTTGTCAGTTGCCAAGTTTTGGGCGTTTGTGCATCTGTCCATATTATGCTTTGCTGACTCTAACTCAAAGATACTTTGTGTGATCGATTTGAAACCAGGGTTGTAGGACACCGCCTGGGCTAGGTTGTTTTCAAAATTGGTGTCCGCACGTCCATCTGGTCATCTGCGTGTCTGGTCATGTGTGGGTCTGTCTGGTCATGTACGTGTCTGTCTGGTCATGTACGCGTCTGTCAACATTTTTGTTTCCAGACTCTAACTCGAAGACGCTTCCACTGATCGATTTTAAACTTGACAGAGTTGGCATATGTTGTACCTTATGTTGTCAGCAGATTTTAGATAATTGTAGAAGCATGAATTTTAGTTGTTTACCAATGTGTAATATTAATGAATCTCAGTTTAGAGTTTCAGTTCCATATATCTTTGTACATATTAGTTATTCATAGTTACTATGTGGTAAAATGTCCATATTTATACTGGCTAAAGTAAATCATGAAGTAAATTAATCTGTATTTTCATGTAATGTGTGTTTTACTTTCTTACATTTTATAGTAAATATTTTTATAGTGGGAGAAAAACTATAATTGTGTTGTACACTGGTGTAAAATTCATTGAAAGAGTACCCTGTATTCTTGACCTTATTCAGAAAAGTGAAAGATAAAAGATGGTTTAAACAGAGTTGATATTTTCATGTTAAAATTCTGTAATCTGGCATCACCAAAACGCAACATTATCCCAAGTGTTTTCTATTGGATTAGATTGTGTAACATAGTGTAAAGACAGTATTTCAAGCATTGTTTGATAAATCGAAGACTTTTCTTTATTTTGGTTATGTTTGTATTATGAGACTACTTTGTCATTGATGCTATCAATGATATAGTGTCATATATAATGTATTTTATGGCCATATTTTACTGTGTTCATGTTGGTGTTAGTGTTTTTTATGTATGTGTGTAGTATGTGAACATTATAGAAATTAATTGAGACACATTTCCATAGACAGATTCCGGAAGAAGTTGCAGATCAGTTTGTATTTATGAACTTGTCTATCAAAATTGAATAGATACACTGTACCATTAGTGTCTGGTATAGTCGAGTGTGCCAGTTGATCTGTTCTTTCTTTTTCCGGAAATTTGGCCACCATGTTAAGTATTTTTTAAATCAGCAATACAACAGGCGTCTATTTGGAACAGAAAGTTAGTGCGAAAAACTTTTAAGTGTTGGGAGTCCGAGTAGATTTCAGAAGTTTGCCTAGCTTTGTTTTGAGTTTTTAACGCATAATATCCATCAATATTGACTCTCAAAAGTATTGATTTTGTGTAAAGTTCCAGTTACATTGACCAAAATAAATGAAAATTTAGCTTTTTAAAAAGTCAGCCGTTTTAGCATGTGAAGATAAAGCTAAAGTAAATCAAGAAAATATTATGAATTAATATTGTCACCAAGTGGATTTTATTGATTGTTATGTACAGTATTTGATAATGTGAGGTAATTCTTAGTTTGTGTAATTTAACTGAATTTAATCTTTGAGAAATGTAGTTGGCATTACATATGACAGGAATGTTGTGTAGTTTATCCATGCAGTTGAAAATGCTATTTGTACATCTGCTGTATGTGTTAAGACTATTTAACTGCTTTTAGTTTTTACCCCACAGCCCTTAAGGGCTGTCGGGGTATTGTTTTCACCCATGGTGTCCGGATGGGCAGGCGGGCGGCGGAAAAAGTTTTTCCGGCCTGTATCTCAGAAACTGTAAGGTGTAGGAAGTTGATACTTGGTAGGGACATTGGTTAGGGGGTGTAGGTGTGCAACGTCATGGTGTGACCTTGATTTGACCTTGCCGCAGTCACCTTGAGTTTGAAAATCTTGTCCGGGCTATATCTCGGAAACCGTAAAGTGTAGGAAGTTGATACTTGGTAGAGACATTGGTTAGGGTATGTAGGTGTGCAACGTTATGGTGTGACCTTGATTTGACCTTTGACCTTGCCGTAGTGACCTTGACCTATAAAATCTTGTCCAGGCTATATCTCGGAAACCGTAAGGTGTAGGAAGTTGATATTTGGTAGGGACATTGGTTAGGGGGTGTAGGTGTGCAACGTCATGGTGTGACCTTGATTTGACCTTTGACCTTGCCGTAGTGAGCTTGACCTGTAAAATCTTGTCCGGGCTATATCTTGGAAACTGTAAGGTGTAGGAAGTTGATACTTGGCAGGGACATTGGTTAGGGGATGTAGGTGTGCAACATCATGGTGCGACCTTGATTTGACCTTTGACCTTGCCATAGTGACTTTGACCTATAAAATCTTGTCCAGGATATATCTCGGAAACCGTAAGGTGTAGGAAGTTGATATTTGGTAGGGACATTGGTTGGGGGTTGTAGGTGTGCAACGTCATGGTGTGACCTTGATTTGACATTTGACCTTGCCGTAGTGCCCTTGACCTTTAAAATTATGTCCAGGCAATATCTCTGAAACTGTAAAGTGTAGGAAGTTGATAGTTGGTAGGGACATTGCTTAGGGATTGTAGGTGTGCATCATAGTTTTTAGTTTACTGATTAATGCTGTCATCTTGCTATTGGATTGTCTTGTTTTAATACTTAATCTTTACATACATTTTGTTTCTCTTAGATGTTATTTTCTCTACTTAAACATCATTTGGACCTTAGTATAACTGACACTGCTCTAAAAGTATCGCGATCTTTGTACTGTTTCACTACTTCTATATCTCATGGTGTTGAAAACTATTTCCCCAGGCTGTGGGCATCTCTGATGCTATTTTTTTAAATTAATTGTATATTTGTTACTTATGATTACAAATTGTATTTTATTCTTTGTTCTACTTTGAATAAGTAAAACTGCACTATGTAGAATTTGAACGGTGACTAAATCACTTAAGGTTTTTTGAACTTTCTGAAAAAAGACAATCCTCAACGAAGGGTCTTTATTCAGTTGGATGAAAATTTTGTCCCCTCACATTTTGAATGTTATACATAAAATTGATACTAGTCCAACTCCACAAATAATTTAGTCCATTTATTAATACACTACAGTATCAAATGTCTAAATGTGTACTGGGAGTTTTGGATAATAGAAAGCAAGTAAAACAGATGAGGATTTCTCATAAAAATTAGATATTTTATAATTGAGATTTAACTTGGCGTTGCAAGTGCATGGTGTTGGTTACAGTGTTATCTACCTCTTTAAACTGCTTCCATCAATATATGTAGCTACCATCAATTGTAACCTCAGCCATTGTATGTTTCTTTAAATTAAAATTTTTTTTTTCATTTTTACCCCACAGCCCTTAAGGGCTGTCAGGGTATTGTTTTCACCCATGGTGTTCGGATAGTCGGGTGGGTGGGTGGCGGGAAAAAGTTTGTCCGGGCTGTATCTCATAAACCGTAAGGTGTAGGAAGTTGATACTTAGTAGGGACATTGGTTAGGAGGTGTAGGTGTGCAACATAATGGTCTAACCTTGATTTGATCTTTGACCTTGCCATAGTGACCTTGAGTTTGAAAATCTTGTCTGGGCTGTATCTCAAAAACCGTAAGGTGTAGGAAGTTGATAGTTGGTAGGGACATTGGTTAGGAGGTGTAGGTGTGCAACGTAATGGTCTGACCTTGATTTGACCTTGCCGTAGTGACCTTGACTTATAAAATCTTGTCTGGGCTATATCTCAGAAACCGTAAGGTATAGGAAGTTGATACTTGGTAGGGACATTGGTTAGGGGGTGTAGGTGTGCAACATCATAGTCTGACCTTGATTTGGTGTTTGACCTTGCCATAGTGACCTTGATCTATAAAATCTTGTCCGGGCCGTATCTCGGAAACCGTAAGGTGTAGGAAGCTGATACATGGTAGGGACATTGATTGGGGGTATAGGTGTGCAACGTCATGGTGTGACTTTGATTTGGTGTTTGACCTTGCCATAGTGACCTTGACCTATAAAATCTTGTCTGGGCTATATCTTGGAAACCGTAAAGTGTAGGAAGTTGATATTTGGTAGGGATATTGGTTGGGGGTGTAGGTGAGCAGTGTCATAGTCTGGCCGTGATTTGACCTTTGATCTTGCCATAGTGGCCTTGACTTATAAAATCTTGTCCGGGCTATATCTCGGAAACAGTAAGGTGTAGGAAGTTGGTACTTGGTAAGGACATTGGTTAGGATGTGTAGATGTGCATCATCATGGTTTGACCTTGATTTGACCTTGCCGTAGTGACCTTGACCTATAATATCTTGTCCTGGCGATATCTCAGAAACTGTAAGGTAGAGGAAGTTGATACTTAGTAGGGACATTGGTGAGGGATGGTAGATGTGCAATGTCATGGTGTGACCTTGATGACCTTTGACCTCACCATAGTGACCTTGACCTTTAAAATACTGTCCAGGCTATATCTTGGAAACCTTAAAGTGTAGGAAGTTGATCTTTGGTAGGGACATTCGTTATGGGTTGTAGGTGAGCCACATCATTCTGTGACCTTCATTTACCTTTGACCTTGTTACAGTGACCATGAGTTTAAAATCTTGTCTGGGCTATTTATTGGATTCCATAAGGTGTAGAAGGTTGACACTTGGTAGGGACATTGGTTAGGGGTTGTATGTAAATGTATGTGTGCATCATGGTGTGACTTTTTTGCTCTGCCAAAGTGTGTTCAGCTGCCATATTTGAGACATCTTTCTCTTATGACAAAGATATATGGATTGCTGCAACTGATTATTATGTGCACTTTTACATAATTATGCTATATTTCCATGGACAGCTATTCTCCAATTTATAAATTTTACAGCTTCATATTTTTAGTTTACTGATTAATGCTGTCATCTGGCTATTGAATTGTCTTGTTTTAGTACTTTATCTTTACATACATTTTCTTTGTCTTAGACATTATTTTCTCTACTTAAACATTATTTGGACCTTTATATAAGTGACATTGCACTGAAAGTATCCCGGTCTTTATGCTGTTTCACTACTTCTGTGTCATGGTGTTGAAAACTCTTTCAAAAGGCTGTGGGGTACGGGCATCTCTGATGCTATTTTTGTCTCTTAACTCACAAATTGTTTGTAAAATTTGTGGTGGTGTTTGAAGTTGTTTCAACTTGCAAATTATTTGAAATTTTAAACTTACTACTGTATCATATTTTATTTTGTATGTAAGGTTAGATATGGTGGAGTAAAGTTCCATCAAAACATGCAATTGTTTTAATAAAGCAAGAAAATAAGGGAAATTTTTTTTCTGACTATGCATATGTTGTGCCTAAGTCTGTTTCAGGTGTGACATTTTGGGTAAATAAGTATTGCTTTTGTTTTGCTGATACATTATTTTTGTTTGGTTTCTCTTGTAATATATTCAGCAAATTTATTAATAAAATAAAAAAAAAAGGAAAAAAAGGATGGTGTAGGGACACCAGAGAATACATTAAGAGGAATATTATTACACACAATTGGTTAAGTTAATGCCACTTAGACAATGGTTGGAATTAGTGCTGTAAGTCCTCAAGAAATACTGGAGTTGACGCGTCGGAACTAATAGATGACCGTGAACCGACAATAATTGAACTAATTATATCCCCAGACGAAAGTCGGGGATATATTGGATTCAGGTCCGTCGCGCCGCTGCCGCCGCCGCCGCCGTAGAAATTTCCTTGTGGACGCGATAACTCAAAAACAAATTAATATTTTTTTTTCAAACTTGGTACACATGTTAAGGGTGCCCAAAGGAAGATCCCTATTTTAAGGTGACCTTAAACTCCCAGTAAAAAAGAACTTATGGCCACCTTAAGGTCAGAAATTGCACTTTTGGCCACTTAGAGCCCTGTAGGTCACAAACTATGATGCTCAGCTGGCTGAAATTTTACCTGACAACACATTAATATGTTCTTAGTACATGTGCCGAAAATCATGACTTTAAGTTGAGGAGAAAATTGTGTTTGAGGCCCATAAATACCCCCACTTAGGGATTTTTTGCTATACTTTACACATATTTTGCCCTATAATTTGGAAGTGATAATTCTGATGAGTCTCAAACTGCGCTAGGTATAACTTTGATATGTAATCCTTGTCTGTAGAAAATTTTAGGGCTGTAGGTTTACCCAAAGGGGTCGACTTAAGGTCTCAAAAGTGCCCACAGAGACCCAATTTATGCACTTTTTGCCACTTTCAAGCACTGTAGCTTTCAAACTATGTCTCTCATCTAAGTTAAATATCATCTGGGAATATATCTATGTGTTTTCTTATATGTGCCCCAACATTTAGGCCTTTAATAGACAGTTAACCTGTGTATCAGGACCATAAACACCCACCCGAGTGACCCTTATAAGACATTTTTCACATCTTTTTCCCTGTAACTTGGAAATGGTAAGTCTGAGAAGTTTCAAACTGTATTAGATATATATTCTGTGTGTAATCTTAGTATGTAACAGATTTTAAGTCTGAAGCTTTAATTTTGAAGGTCAAATTGAGGTCTCTAAAAGGCTCCCAAAGACCCAATATTTGGACTTTTTGCTACTTTTAAGCCCTGTGACTGTCAAACTATGTGACTGATAGAGCTCAAATCCTATCTGAGAAGATATTAGTATGTTATTTTTATATGTGCCAAAAATTAAGGCTTTAAGAAGACATTTAACCTGTGTATGAGGACCATAAATCCCCACCCAAGTGACCATTTTTAGACATTTTTCACATATTTTTCCCTGTAACTTGGAAATGGTAAGTCTAAGAAGTTTCAAACTGTATTAGATGCATATTCTATGTGTAATCTTAGTATGTGACAAATTTTAAGTCTGAAGCTTTAATTTGAAGGCCACATTTAGGTCTCTAGAAGGCCCCATAAAGACCCAGTATTTGGACTTTTTGCCAATTTTAAGGCCTGTGACTGTTAAACTATGTGACTGATAGAGCTGAAATCTCATCTGGGAATACATTATTATGTTCTTTTTACATGTGCCAAAAATCAAGGCTTCAAGTAGACATTTAACCTGTGTATGAGGACCTTTAACACCCACCTGAGTGACCCTTTTAAGACATTTTTCACATATTTTGCTCTGTAACTTGGAAATGGTAAGTCTGAGAAGTTTCAAACTTTATTAGATACATATTCTATGTGTAATCTTAGTATGTAACAAATTTTAAGTCTGAAGCTTTAATTTGAAAGCCACATCGAGATCTCTAAAAGGCCCACAATGACCCAATATTTGGACTTTTTACCACCTTTAAGCCCTGTAACTGTTAAACTATGTGATTGATGGAGCTGAAATCCCATCTGGGAATGCATTATTATGTCCTTTTTACATATGCCGAAAATCAAGGTTTTTAGTAGACATTTAACCTGTGTATGAGGGCCATAGACACTCGCCCAAGTGCCTTTTTTGACATTTTTTCCGTATTTTGCCCTGTTATTTGGAAATGCTTAGTGTGACAAGTCTTAAACTGTATTATATATAATTTTTGTTTGTTATGTATGTCCCCCCCAAAAAGTTTCAGATCTGTAGTTTAATTGCTAAGGTCTCTTTAACAATTGTAAAATGCCCACAGAAACCCAATTTATGGATATTATGCCACTTTAAAGCCCAGTAACTGTCAAACTATGTGGGTTATAGAGCTGAAATCTTTGAATTTTTAAAAGGAAATGCCTGTCTATTTAAATTTTGAATATTAATAATGTTATGGCTATCTTAGTCTTTTAAGAACTTATTTTTGTGTGTTATACCTCTGCTTGCTGAGTTTTTCACTTTTTAAAATGAAACTGGTGAAACATATTGAAGTAGACAAAATGGACACTTTAAGTGAGCTTTAAGTCCCAATATTAATGAAATTATATCCTTATGTAGTAAAAGTAACTAGGGGATTTTTAACCCTCAACTAGCCCAGTTTTATTCAACTTGCCTCAGTTAATTTTGGCACAGCTCCTACAGTTATGAACTCATTTCAGTTGATAATCACATACTTAAAATTCTCAATTCTTTTTGTATTTGAGTACCCCTTTTATATAGATTGTTTGTTTACCATTTATGCTCAACCCACATCCCCCACCCGGATTCCCCCCACCCACCTCTGGGACCTCCAGCTATATTGAGTGACACTAAATAAACAAAGGTATTTAATGATATCAGATGAGAAACAAAGAACTCAATGGGGTTGCAGATCTTGTGTAATAGTGAGAGAGGTGTGGAGAAGGGGAGAGGGGTGGGGGTGGGAGGTGGTGGGCTTCATTACATATAACACAAAGGGGAGTCAGAACTGAGATTGTGTCACATATTTAGGTTGCATATATATGGACCACATATATAGGTATAGAGGAAATGAATAACTGAAAACAATTTGCAAATTCTAAAAATAATATAATAAAATAATAATATAAATAATTTTTTTTTAAATAATATTTTATTTGTGAACAAATATAGAAACAGATATGCACTTTTGGGATTATGAATTTTAGAATGGACATTGAATCATCAATCATTTAAATACTTTGAAGGAAGATTGAAAAATATGATGAGTTGAGTTAAAAATAATATTTTATTTGTCAACAAATATAGAAACAGATATGCTCTTTTGGGATTATTATTTTAGAATGGACATTCAATCATCAATCATTTAAATACTTTGAAAATAGGTTTAGAGTTATCATTGCAGGAAGATTGAAAATATAATTTGAGTTATGTATTCGGCGTCTGGGGATACACCATCTTCCTTGGGGAGATATAAACAGAGTAGATTGATGTGCTGAAGTTCATATAATAATGGGTAATTATGTTTTAAAAAATTCCTGATCAAAACCTGTGGCGTGAGTGATGACCTGTCTGGGGATATGTTGGCGCCGAGTTGGCCCAATCTAGTGTTGGTCAAGGACTTCAAAAGAAATATATTTTATTAATTAGCCAGTTTTAAATAAAAAACAAATTTTTGTAGTTTGATCTTTGACCCTATCCGATAAAATACTGAATCTCGTAAGAGTTTATATTTGCGGTTAAAAAATTGAGGGAAGCAGCCATTGTTGTTTCCACTTGAAAGCTTTGACAACTTAAAAATATGATTGTTTTCTTTAAAATTGCTAAATATCATAAGATTTTATTAGGTAAGAACTATTTTGGTGTATTATAAAAGTTTTTATGAAAAATCTATCTTTATAATGTTGAAACCTATGCGTCGTAATTTCAATACTCACGAACGACTTTGACCAAGTCGAGTCGCATCGTTACTGCACTAGTAGGAATGGCCCAAAAAGTTGAGTATAAGTATTGACACTGCACCTGTATGAATATTTGGGTCATTTTTAGTTCCTAACCATTACATTACACCAAGTCTTTGTGGTGAGTCACACCATTCATTTAGTTTGTTAGAGATCCAATACTCGCTCTTGTCTCTCTTTTCTCAGTGACTATTGCAGGGATTTCTCTCATATCTTGCACATATGTACTAGGCCACAAGTAGATTCTCTTGTGTGAGTATAAGACCTGGATCTGTCTTAATTTTTTTAATAGTTTTTAATGCATTAATGCTACTTTTTCCATAGCTACAACATGGTGAGTAACTTGGGTGTCTGTCTCAATAGCTAAGTGAGTAATAGCTACTTTTGGGCTTTTCAGTAACTTCCATCATGAGTAAAATCACTTGTAACTTAAAAACTATTGCATTTAGAGAATTTCGTATAAATATGTTATTCAGCTACTTTTGGGTCAGCTATTACATGGTAAAATTTCAGACCTGTAGCTCATGGCATAGCTGAGTAATAGCTACTTTTAGGTTATCACTGTTGAGTAAATCACTTATAACTTGAAAACTATTACATTTACAGTATTTTGTTATCTCCCGCCGGGCTTTAGCCCGGGAGGGAGATTATGAAATGATGCCTGTGTGTGCGTGCGTGCGTGTGTGTGTGTGTGCGTGTGTTAGTTAGTCACACAGATTTCTCCAAAACTACTACAGCTACAGATTTTTTGTAAATTAATTGTCCCAATGAATTTTCACGCCCTTGAAATTTTTTTTGGTTTTATGGACTTAGGCCTAAAGATAAGTAAGTAATAGCAATCTTAGCTACTTGGAGTAAAGGGCTCATAACTCAAAAACTGTTGCAGTTACAACTTTTTCTTCAAATATGTTGTTTAGCTACTTTGTCCTTAGCTATAAGATGGTACATAGTTTGGGGTCCCATTGCATGCCATAAGTGAGTAATAGCTATTTTCTTATTTGTAGCAAAATAATGACATAAGTAAATGTCAAATATCTTCAAAAGTATTAAAGTTAGGGAATTCTTTTCAAATATGTTATTCATCTAGTTTTTGGTAAGCTATCACATAGTAAAGTTTCAGACCTGTTGCACATTGGATAGCTGAGTAATAGCTTACTCTGAAATTGTGACTGTTGAGTAAATCCATTGTAACTCCAAAACTATTGCAGTTAGAGTATTTTCCTAAAATATGTTATTCAGCTACTTTGTCCTTAACTATAAGATGGCATATAGTTTGGGGTTCTATTGCATGCCATAAGTGAGTAATAGCTATTTTCTTATTTGTAGCAAAATAACAACATAAGTAAATGTCAAATATCTTCAAAAGTATTAAAATTAGGGAATTCTTTTAAAATATGTTATTCATCTAGTTTTGAAATTGTGACTGTTGAGTAAATCCATTGTAACTCCAAAACGATTGCAGTTAGAGTATTTTCCTAAAATATGTTATTCAGCTACTTTGTCCTTAACTATAAGATGGCATATAGTTTGGGGTTCTATTGCATGCCATAAGTGAGTAATAGCTATTTTCTTATTTGTAGCAAAATAACAACATAAGTAAATGTCAAATATCTTCAAAAGTACTAAAATTAGGGAATTCTTTTAAAATATGTTATTCATCTAGTTTTGAAATTGTGACTGTTGAGTAAATCCATTGTAACTCCAAAACCATTGCAGTTAGAGTATTTTCCTAAAATATGTTTTTCAGATACTTTTTCCCTAACTATAAGATGGCATATAGTTTGGGGTTCTGTTGCATGCCATAAGTGCCATAGGGACATTGATTCGGTGTATAGGTGTGCAACATCATGGTGTGAATTTGATTTGATGTTTGACCTTGCCATAGTGACCTTGACCTATAAAATCTTGTCTGGGCTATATCTTGAAAACCGTAAAGTGTAGGAAGTTGATATTTGGTAGGGATATTGGTTGAGGGTGTAGGAGAGAAGTGTCATAGTCTGGCCTTGATTTGATCTTGCCATAGTGGCCTTGACTTATAAAATCTTGTCCGGGCTATATCTCGGAAACAGTAAGGTGTAGGAAGTTGGTACTTGGTAAGGACATTGGTTAGGATGTGTAGATGTGCATCATCATGGATCAAACCTGCTCAAATTTTCACAGAAAACTGAGTTTATATCAGAGAATGAATTTGTATTGGTCTGGTCCACTCGAGGGCCATATTAGGAATTTTCATTTTCGGGGTGTGGGGGGGCCCCTGGCCTCCCCTCATGGGGAGAATGTCAAGTATATCACAATATTGCCAGTCTGATGCCCCCATTTAATTTCATGCTTGTTTTAACAATAAAGGGGGATATTTTAGGCACATTTGGAGCATTACATGTCTGAACAGAAAATATTTGACCCGAATAATGCTATTAAAATGGTCCAAAATAGATGTAAATCAGCCCAAACCAGTACTAAATATTGGTCTGTAACCATGAAACTTGGCCCAAATATCACCTGCCACTCACTAAATCTGATTGCACAGGTTTTAGGATTACATCTGGTGTACCAGTGGTGTCACCTGTGTAAAATATGGTCCAGGAAGGCGAAAACACAGCCTCAGGTGGCTGTATCAGGATGGGCTGATATTTTCTCAGTTAAGGCAGATTAGAGGCTGTAAACCACATTGTGTCCCACAGGAGTCGCCACTTGAATGAATTTTAGTGGTGTGTTCCTTCAGAAATGCATATCCAGTCCAAAGTACAGGTTCAGGGAGTGTAGGTGGCGAGGATGTCATAAAATGCCAGATCAGTCCAAACCACCTCTTAAAGTTGATCAAACCTGCTCAAATTTTCACAGAAAACTCATTTTATATCAGAGAATGAATTTGTATTGGTCTGGTCCACTCGAGGGCCATATTAGGAATTTTCATTTTTATTGCGTTAATACATCCTATCCAATGGACAATAGCTTATCCGGTCGGTGCGGACCGGCCTGCCAAACGTCAGAAAAAGACGTCCTGTGTCTCCACCGGCCAGGCCAGCCCAGTACTGTGCACTCGCCAGATGGCGTGTCGTACTTCCTTCCTGTCTAGACAGCGTGACGTCATAGCATCTTTTTCGTTTGGCGCATGTACATGGTGCACGGATTTTCTCAGCGAATTGTATTTTCAAGTTTTATATCTGAACTTTTATATTTTTCATTTCCTTATTTGATCAGTGGATTCTAGAAGACTTATAGCTCATTATGTCTTTTCCTAGTCAACGTAGGGGTGGTTGTGGCCACATGATGGCGGGGTTTGACCCCCACACAGTTTGTGCATGCTGTCGTGATAAAAAGAAAGGGACGGATCCTTGTGTAGAGAAGGAAGGGGCAAATTGTCATTATAATGCTCTCACCCCTGAACAGTTGGCCCAGCTATCAACGCCATCTTATAAACTTAAAAAGGAGAAGCGGGATATGAAGTCTTCAACCCCATCTAAGAATCCTGTTACTGATGACACTCTCAGTCGCACCCTTGTAGACCCGTCTTTGGTGACGGTAATGGGGGTCGTGGATGGTCAGACCCCAGCTGGGCCTTCTGATTTGAGTGATAAGCCGGTCGAGAAGAGGAAAAAAGAGGAGAAGAAGAAGGAAAAGAAAGCCACTACCTCCATAAAGCCGGACAAGTCGGTCAAGTCATCTCACCGACCCTCTACTGAATCCACCGACCAGAAACTTGAACTTATGGAGCAAAAGTGGTCGGATCGGTTCAACTGGTTGGAGGCATTGTTGTTGGCCAAAACATTAGACCAGGAACCGACATTCAGTGCTGTCAAGGTCACTCCCACTCATGCTCCACCGGCCAACGCTATCAGTTCTCAGCCTTTCCTGAAGCCTTCTTCATCTTCACAGCCTTCACACCCACCAGCTACCTCGGTGCCACCGGCTACCGACCATGTGGATGTCACCACTGCTTCTAAGTCCGGTTCTGATTCCTCTCAACCCTCTCACCGACCGGAAACCTCAGGGATTTCTAGCCAGCCCGCTAAGAGGTCCTTTTCCACTGCCTTTGATTTGTCCAGAAGGGAAAGCTCGTCCAGTGACTCAGAAAGTGTTATGTCGGATAGGCCTCCAGTTGATCTTTAACCGGAAGAGGGTGAATTATCTGACGACCCTGAAGTGTCTCTCACCGACCCCGACCAATCCCTCTCTGAAGAACAGTCTTACAGAGAAACTATGAGGGGGATTCGGTCCTACATGGGGTGGACTCACGTTCCGGACCTTGATTACAGCACCAAGACGTCAGATGACAACCCTTTTGCCGGACCGAAACTTCAACATCCTGGCAAGGTATCCGTCAACCTCCCCACGGACGAGTGGCTCTGCAACAAACTTTCTGAACTCAATATTACTCTTGTACAGGGCTACCCTTCACGTACCACCGAGGCAGGAACTCTTCAGCGGGACCAGTTTGTCCGTCCGGCCAAATCCCAGAGTAAGTGGTACGGTGTGCACTCTGAAGCCAAGGACTCTGGCTCCACATTGAAATCTTGGAATACTTCCTCTTCCCGCATTAACAGCACCTATCTTAGGATTGCGCGTCAAGCTGGCATTGCTTCAAACCCACCACTTTCCAGACCCATTTCCCAGGAAAATCTAAGAAAGTGGGAGAGATCAGCCCGGGAATCATCCATAATATGCAACCAAGCTGCTGGCTTCAACCGCTGTGTACTTAAAGTCCAGCAGAACGTGCAAACTCAGCTCCATACCATCCGGACTGAATCCAAGGGCAAAGCAGCAAGCAATGTGTCGGCTGCTACAGACGAACTCCAATTCCTGTTAGAGTTTAATTCCAGTGTTTGTCAAGCCATGGCCAAGGCTATGGAACACCTAACGGATTTTGTGTTTGTTAATATGGTCAACACCACGCTGTTAAGACGTGACTCTTATTTGTCCTATCTCAAGGCTGGAGTGAAGGCGGACACTTTAAATGCTTTAAGAGCAGCCCCATTGGAGTTAGATACATTGTTCCCGGACTCAGTTATCAAGCAAGCAGAGGAGGATATTGCCAATTTTGACAGAAATCGTTCTGGGTTGGTGTACAAGAAGGGCAGATATCACCCCTATGAACGTCAAGATAGGAAGTCTGACCCTAAGAAACAGGACCGACCGGCATGGAAAAACGTATCCTCTCACAGCCAGTACAGACGAGGGAAAGGAAAACATCAGTATTCCTCACGACCAGCCAAGGGCCAGCAGCCGTATAAATGACAATTACTGTGTAACAAGTTTACGGGCACGGCTGCTGGCCGGGAGCACTCCCAAAGAGACATTGACTGTTCAATCTTTGAAAACAAATGTAAATTTAAATGTTGTCAACCATGTTCATTCTGCAACTGGGCATCCACAAAGGAAAGGAATAAGTCCTGGCTTGTCAGCTGTAATATCAAAAGATTGTACATTAAAACATGTCAAAGGTGCTTTTTCTGTCATTCAATTGCCTTGTGTCCAATCTGTGACAAATGTCCCTCTTGTTGTAAAAAATCTGCCTGTAGGGGCCAGACTTCAAAACTTTTGGCAAACTTGGCTGGAAAGAGGTGCCGGACCGAAAATAGTTCAAATCTTGAGAGAGGGCTACACCCTCCCCTTTCGGATCCGGCCAAACCTCACAAGGTCTCCCACTGTCATAAGCCGTTATGTCATTCCCCACAGGAACAGCTACCTGCTGGAGGCATTACATCAGCTTATGGACAAAAATGCAATAGAACTGGCCCACAATCAAACATCTCTAGGGTTTTTCAACCGACTTTTTCTGGTACCCAAACCTAACAACAAGTGGAGGCCTATACTAGACCTAAGCAAACTAAATCTTTTCCTCAAGGTGGAGAAGTTCCAAATGGAGACACCGGAAACCATCAGGACATCCCTCCAGCAAGGGGAGTGGGTAACCTCAGTAGACTTCAAGGATGCCTACTTCCATATACCAATACAGGAACAATCCAGGAAATATCTCAGATTTCATGTCCAGGGTCGGACCTACCAGTTCAAAGCACTGCCTTTTGGTCTGTCCACAGCGCCCATGGAGTTCACTGTCTTGGCAAAGGAGGTGAAACTGATGGCCACACACAAGGGTATAAGAATCCACCAGTACCTAGACGACTGGTTGGTCAGAGCCAGATCCCACCAAACCTGTCTCTATCACACCCGGATCCTGATCATGATGTGCCAGGATCTAGGCTGGCTGGTGAACCTAGAAAAATCAGAACTGGAGCCCCAACAAGTGTTCAACTTCGTAGGCTACCAGTTTGACCTCAGGTCCGGCCGGGTCAGACCGACACCGGACCGGTGGCAAAGTCTTCAGGGGAAAATACAAACTGCTTTTGCTACCGGCCTGTCCGGTCCGGCAGTTCATGTCCTTGATAGGTCTGTTAACAGCCACAGAGAAACAAGTTCACCTAGGCCGGTTACACATGAGACCCATACAGTGGCATCTCAAAAACAATTGGAGGGTACCGGAATCCCTAGAAAAGGTTATCCCTCTACCCAGATCCCTGCACCCACACTTACAGTGGTGGCTAAACGAAAGCAATGTGCTTCAAGGTCAACCATTACACCCCATAAAACATGCTCTGCAAATTTTTACAGACGCATCAAAAGAAGGGTGGGGCGCTCATTTAAACGAGTTCACTGCAAGAGGGTCCTGGTCAGTGCCGGAAAGCAAACTGCACATAAATTACCTGGAACTAAAAGAGTTCCAAAACCTATGCACAAACAAAATTGTCCTAGTGGCCACAGACAATACTACAGTAGTGGCCTACATAAACATGGAAGGGGGAATGAAGTCGGGCCCGCTGTGTGCTCTACTGTGGAGAATCTTGACCTGGTGTTCCCAGTGACAAGTGACTCTAAAAGCCCGACATATCCCTGGCCGATTAAATGTGATAGCAGACAAGCTATCCAGGCTAAATCAGACCATCCAAACAGAATGGTCCCTCCTTCCGGACATTTTTCAAGACTTGTGCAGAAAATGGCACCGGCCCTAGATAGACCTATTTGCCACGAGGTTCAACAACAAGTTATCTCTGTTTGTGTCTCCAGTACCGGACACTCTGGCGGTAGCAGTGGACGCACTCACCCTACCATGGGAGGATCTGGATGTATACGCCTTCCCACCGACTGCCATATTGGGCAAAGTGGTGGAGAAGTTACAAGACTCCCTGTGCAAGAGACTCATTCTGATTGCCCCAGGTTGGCCCAACATGCCTTGGTTTTGGGACTTAGTGACCATGTCCAGTCAGGTCCCTCTCAGCCTGCCCAACCTGCCCAACCTGCTGACACAGCCCTTCAATCAGATCCCTCACAGAAATCTGACAAATCTAAATCTTCATGCCTGGCTCCTAGAGCCACAACAATCAAAGAACAGGGCTTCTCTGAGGCAGTGGCAGCAAGAATTGAGGCTCCTCAAAGAAGATCAACCAGATCAGTCTATGAGGCAAAGTGGGCCATTTTTACAAAGTGGTGCGTCACTAACCAGGTGGACTTCAGATCACCACCTGTAAAGTCGGTGGCTGACTTCCTAATGTACCTCTTTGAGGACAAAAAGTTACAGCCCAGCACCATTGATGGATGCAGGTCTGCCATTGCTGATAAGCTAGGTAATACAACAGTCAATATCAGCAAGGATGATAATCTCACTCGTCTCTTGGAAAGTTTCCATAGAGACAGACCCAGAGGGCGGAGGGGAATACCCTCCTGGAACCTTTCCCTGGTACTACACCTGCTGACAAGGGCTCCTTTCGAACCTCTCAGGGAGGCATCTCTGAAGCATTTGACCTTCAAAACTGTCTTCCTTTTGGCCCTGGGCTCTGGTAAAAGAAGGAGTGAGATCCATGCATGGCAGCACAAGAACATCAGACACCAATCCGATTGGTCTAAGGTGTCCCTGTTTCCATCTCCCAGCTTTCTCTACAAGAATCAGCTGGCCAAACATGGTCCGGAGAGTGTAGCCCCAGTGGTCATACCAGCCCTGGTTCCTACTCAGGATAGATCCCTCAAGTCTGATAGATCTCTTTGTCCAGTCAGAGCTTTGTTCTACTATTTGGACAGGACTTCAGACATTAGGCAGGACAAAGAATTAGTTGTTTTTGTCTCATTCAAGAAAGGCTTCGACAAAGACATCTCACCTGCCACTATCCTCTCATGGATCAATCAGACTGTGATCCTATGCTATGAGCTCTCTGATCATCATGCCCACACCCTACATCAAGTTAAAGCTCATGATGTGAGGGCCTTTGCTGCTTCTAAGGCCTTCCAGTCGGGAGTCTCCTTAGAGCAGATCTTCTCAGCCTGCCACTGGAAATCTCATAATACCTTCACCCAATTCTATCTGAAGGATGTGGCGTTGGCTGACTGAGAGCTCGACCATCTTGGGCCTGTTGTGGCTGCTCAGCAGATCCACCAAGAGACTGGTACCTAGAGGAGATCTGTACATATGTAAATAGTTGTACATATTTGTATCTATATTGCACATATAGTTAAGCAACCAAAAAAAAAAAAAAAAAAAATCTGGACGTTTCCTCCGGGAGATTTAATTCTAAGGGATTGAACTCATCCCTCTCTTCCCCTACCTCAGAGCAGGTCTGTAAAAAAAGGGGGGGGGGCAAGGTCGACTGACGGTTCCATTACGGATAACCGGATCATGATATTCGACCATAGCCTTAAGGGTGTTTGACTTCAAGGTCTACCCAGGCTTAAAAAAAAATAAGGAATTGTCATTATTTCCAACATGAGTTCAAGTTTTTAGTCCCTAGTAACTTACCCGCCAACCAAGCGGTAGTTATTCAGCTATTGTCCATTGGATAAGATGTATTAACGCAATAAAATTGCAAATTTAATAAGTAAATTAAATTTTTATAAGTTAATACCCTATCCAAGACCCTCCCACCGACCCCACTTTCAGCTTACTAGGGGTCTAATAGGTTTAGACAACGAAAAAGATGCTATGACGTCACGCTGTCTAGACAGGTAAGAAGTACGACACGCCATCTGGCGAGTGCACAGTACTGGGCTGGCCTGGCGGTGGAGACACAGGACTTCTTTTTCTGACGTTTGGCGGGCCGGTCCGCGCCGACCGGATAAGCTATTGTCCATTGGATAGGGTATTAACTTATAAAAATTTAATTTACTTATTAAATTTGCAATTTTGGGGGGGGGGGGGGGGGGGGTGGGTGGGGGGGGGGGCCCTGGCCTCCCCTCATGGGGAGAATGTCAAGTATATCACAATATTGCCAGTCTGATGCCCCCATTTAATTTCATGCTTGTTTTAACAATAAAGGGGGATATTTTAGGCACATTTGGAGCATTACATGTCTGAACAGAAAATATTTGACCCGAATAATGCTATTAAAATGGTCCAAAATAGATGTAAATCAGCCCAAACCAGTACTAAATATTGGTCTGTAACCATGAAACTTGGCCCAAATATCACCTGCCACTCACTAAATCTGATTGCACAGGTTTTAGGATTACATCTGGTGTACCAGTGGTGTCACCTGTGTAAAATATGGTCCAGGAAGGCGAAAACACAGCCTCAGGTGGCTGTATCAGGATGGGCTGATATTTTCTCAGTTAAGGCAGATTAGAGGCTGTAAACCACATTGTGTCCCACAGGAGTCGCCACTTGAATGAATTTTAGTGGTGTGTTCCTTCAGAAATGCATATCCAGTCCAAAGTACAGGTTCAGGGAGTGTAGGTGGCGAGGATGTCATAAAATGCCAGGTCAGTCCAAACCACCTCTTAAAGTTGATCAAACCTGCTCAAATTTTCACAGAAAACTCATTTTATATCAGAGAATGAATTTGTATTGGTCTGGTCCACTCGAGGGCCATATTAGGAATTTTCATTTTCGGGGTGTGGGGGGGCCCCTGGCCTCCCCTCATGGGGAGAATGTCAAGTATATCACAATATTGCCAGTCTGATGCCCCCATTTAATTTCATGCTTGTTTTAACAATAAAGGGGGATATTTTAGGCACATTTGGAGCATTACATGTCTGAACAGAAAATATTTGACCCGAATAATGCTATTAAAATGGTCCAAAATAGATGTAAATCAGCCCAAACCAGTACTAAATATTGGTCTGTAACCATGAAACTTGGCCCAAATATCACCTGCCACTCACTAAATCTGATTGCACAGGTTTTAGGATTACATCTGGTGTACCAGTGGTGTCACCTGTGTAAAATATGGTCCAGGAAGGCGAAAACACAGCCTCAGGTGGCTGTATCAGGATGGGCTGATATTTTCTCAGTTAAGGCAGATTAGAGGCTGTAAACCACATTGTGTCCCACAGGAGTCGCCACTTGAATGAATTTTAGTGGTGTGTTCCTTCAGAAATGCATATCCAGTCCAAAGTACAGGTTCAGGGAGTGTAGGTGGCGAGGATGTCATAAAATGCCAGGTCAGTCCAAACCACCTCTTAAAGTTGATCAAACCTGCTCAAATTTTCACAGAAAACTCATTTTATATCAGAGAATGAATTTGTATTGGTCTGGTCCACTCGAGGGCCATATTAGGAATTTTCATTTTCGGGGTGTGGGGGGGCCCCTGGCCTCCCCTCATGGGGAGAATGTCAAGTATATCACAATATTGCCAGTCTGATGCCCCCATTTAATTTCATGCTTGTTTTAACAATAAAGGGGGATATTTTAGGCACATTTGGAGCATTACATGTCTGAACAGAAAATATTTGACCCGAATAATGCTATTAAAATGGTCCAAAATAGATGTAAATCAGCCCAAACCAGTACTAAATATTGGTCTGTAACCATGAAACTTGGCCCAAATATCACCTGCCACTCACTAAATCTGATTGCACAGGTTTTAGGATTACATCTGGTGTACCAGTGGTGTCACCTGTGTAAAATATGGTCCAGGAAGGCGAAAACACAGCCTCAGGTGGCTGTATCAGGATGGGCTGATATTTTCTCAGTTAAGGCAGATTAGAGGCTGTAAACCACATTGTGTCCCACAGGAGTCGCCACTTGAATGAATTTTAGTGGTGTGTTCCTTCAGAAATGCATATCCAGTCCAAAGTACAGGTTCAGGGAGTGTAGGTGGCGAGGATGTCATAAAATGCCAGGTCAGTCCAAACCACCTCTTAAAGTTGATCAAACCTGCTCAAATTTTCACAGAAAACTCATTTTATATCAGAGAATGAATTTGTATTGGTCTGGTCCACTCGAGGGCCATATTAGGAATTTTCATTTTCGGGGTGTGGGGGGGCCCCTGGCCTCCCCTCATGGGGAGAATGTCAAGTATATCACAATATTGCCAGTCTGATGCCCCCATTTAATTTCATGCTTGTTTTAACAATAAAGGGGGATATTTTAGGCACATTTGGAGCATTACATGTCTGAACAGAAAATATTTGACCCGAATAATGCTATTAAAATGGTCCAAAATAGATGTAAATCAGCCCAAACCAGTACTAAATATTGGTCTGTAACCATGAAACTTGGCCCAAATATCACCTGCCACTCACTAAATCTGATTGCACAGGTTTTAGGATTACATCTGGTGTACCAGTGGTGTCACCTGTGTAAAATATGGTCCAGGAAGGCGAAAACACAGCCTCAGGTGGCTGTATCAGGATGGGCTGATATTTTCTCAGTTAAGGCAGATTAGAGGCTGTAAACCACATTGTGTCCCACAGGAGTCGCCACTTGAATGAATTTTAGTGGTGTGTTCCTTCAGAAATGCATATCCAGTCCAAAGTACAGGTTCAGGGAGTGTAGGTGGCGAGGATGTCATAAAATGCCAGGTCAGTCCAAACCACCTCTTAAAGTTGATCAAACCTGCTCAAATTTTCACAGAAAACTCATTTTATATCAGAGAATGAATTTGTATTGGTCTGGTCCACTCGAGGGCCATATTAGGAATTTTCATTTTCGGGGTGTGGGGGGGCCCCTGGCCTCCCCTCATGGGGAGAATGTCAAGTATATCACAATATTGCCAGTCTGATGCCCCCATTTAATTTCATGCTTGTTTTAACAATAAAGGGGGATATTTTAGGCACATTTGGAGCATTACATGTCTGAACAGAAAATATTTGACCCGAATAATGCTATTAAAATGGTCCAAAATAGATGTAAATCAGCCCAAACCAGTACTAAATATTGGTCTGTAACCATGAAACTTGGCCCAAATATCACCTGCCACTCACTAAATCTGATTGCACAGGTTTTAGGATTACATCTGGTGTACCAGTGGTGTCACCTGTGTAAAATATGGTCCAGGAAGGCGAAAACACAGCCTCAGGTGGCTGTATCAGGATGGGCTGATATTTTCTCAGTTAAGGCAGATTAGAGGCTGTAAACCACATTGTGTCCCACAGGAGTCGCCACTTGAATGAATTTTAGTGGTGTGTTCCTTCAGAAATGCATATCCAGTCCAAAGTACAGGTTCAGGGAGTGTAGGTGGCGAGGATGTCATAAAATGCCAGGTCAGTCCAAACCACCTCTTAAAGTTGATCAAACCTGCTCAAATTTTCACAGAAAACTCATTTTATATCAGAGAATGAATTTGTATTGGTCTGGTCCACTCGAGGGCCATATTAGGAATTTTCATTTTCGGGGTGTGGGGGGGCCCCTGGCCTCCCCTCATGGGGAGAATGTCAAGTATATCACAATATTGCCAGTCTGATGCCCCCATTTAATTTCATGCTTGTTTTAACAATAAAGGGGGATATTTTAGGCACATTTGGAGCATTACATGTCTGAACAGAAAATATTTGACCCGAATAATGCTATTAAAATGGTCCAAAATAGATGTAAATCAGCCCAAACCAGTACTAAATATTGGTCTGTAACCATGAAACTTGGCCCAAATATCACCTGCCACTCACTAAATCTGATTGCACAGGTTTTAGGATTACATCTGGTGTACCAGTGGTGTCACCTGTGTAAAATATGGTCCAGGAAGGCGAAAACACAGCCTCAGGTGGCTGTATCAGGATGGGCTGATATTTTCTCAGTTAAGGCAGATTAGAGGCTGTAAACCACATTGTGTCCCACAGGAGTCGCCACTTGAATGAATTTTAGTGGTGTGTTCCTTCAGAAATGCATATCCAGTCCAAAGTACAGGTTCAGGGAGTGTAGGTGGCGAGGATGTCATAAAATGCCAGGTCAGTCCAAACCACCTCTTAAAGTTGATCAAACCTGCTCAAATTTTCACAGAAAACTCATTTTATATCAGAGAATGAATTTGTATTGGTCTGGTCCACTCGAGGGCCATATTAGGAATTTTCATTTTCGGGGTGTGGGGGGGCCCCTGGCCTCCCCTCATGGGGAGAATGTCAAGTATATCACAATATTGCCAGTCTGATGCCCCCATTTAATTTCATGCTTGTTTTAACAATAAAGGGGGATATTTTAGGCACATTTGGAGCATTACATGTCTGAACAGAAAATATTTGACCCGAATAATGCTATTAAAATGGTCCAAAATAGATGTAAATCAGCCCAAACCAGTACTAAATATTGGTCTGTAACCATGAAACTTGGCCCAAATATCACCTGCCACTCACTAAATCTGATTGCACAGGTTTTAGGATTACATCTGGTGTACCAGTGGTGTCACCTGTGTAAAATATGGTCCAGGAAGGCGAAAACACAGCCTCAGGTGGCTGTATCAGGATGGGCTGATATTTTCTCAGTTAAGGCAGATTAGAGGCTGTAAACCACATTGTGTCCCACAGGAGTCGCCACTTGAATGAATTTTAGTGGTGTGTTCCTTCAGAAATGCATATCCAGTCCAAAGTACAGGTTCAGGGAGTGTAGGTGGCGAGGATGTCATAAAATGCCAGGTCAGTCCAAACCACCTCTTAAAGTTGATCAAACCTGCTCAAATTTTCACAGAAAACTCATTTTATATCAGAGAATGAATTTGTATTGGTCTGGTCCACTCGAGGGCCATATTAGGAATTTTCATTTTCGGGGTGTGGGGGGGCCCCTGGCCTCCCCTCATGGGGAGAATGTCAAGTATATCACAATATTGCCAGTCTGATGCCCCCATTTAATTTCATGCTTGTTTTAACAATAAAGGGGGATATTTTAGGCACATTTGGAGCATTACATGTCTGAACAGAAAATATTTGACCCGAATAATGCTATTAAAATGGTCCAAAATAGATGTAAATCAGCCCAAACCAGTACTAAATATTGGTCTGTAACCATGAAACTTGGCCCAAATATCACCTGCCACTCACTAAATCTGATTGCACAGGTTTTAGGATTACATCTGGTGTACCAGTGGTGTCACCTGTGTAAAATATGGTCCAGGAAGGCGAAAACACAGCCTCAGGTGGCTGTATCAGGATGGGCTGATATTTTCTCAGTTAAGGCAGATTAGAGGCTGTAAACCACATTGTGTCCCACAGGAGTCGCCACTTGAATGAATTTTAGTGGTGTGTTCCTTCAGAAATGCATATCCAGTCCAAAGTACAGGTTCAGGGAGTGTAGGTGGCGAGGATGTCATAAAATGCCAGGTCAGTCCAAACCACCTCTTAAAGTTGATCAAACCTGCTCAAATTTTCACAGAAAACTCATTTTATATCAGAGAATGAATTTGTATTGGTCTGGTCCACTCGAGGGCCATATTAGGAATTTTCATTTTCGGGGTGTGGGGGGGCCCCTGGCCTCCCCTCATGGGGAGAATGTCAAGTATATCACAATATTGCCAGTCTGATGCCCCCATTTAATTTCATGCTTGTTTTAACAATAAAGGGGGATATTTTAGGCACATTTGGAGCATTACATGTCTGAACAGAAAATATTTGACCCGAATAATGCTATTAAAATGGTCCAAAATAGATGTAAATCAGCCCAAACCAGTACTAAATATTGGTCTGTAACCATGAAACTTGGCCCAAATATCACCTGCCACTCACTAAATCTGATTGCACAGGTTTTAGGATTACATCTGGTGTACCAGTGGTGTCACCTGTGTAAAATATGGTCCAGGAAGGCGAAAACACAGCCTCAGGTGGCTGTATCAGGATGGGCTGATATTTTCTCAGTTAAGGCAGATTAGAGGCTGTAAACCACATTGTGTCCCACAGGAGTCGCCACTTGAATGAATTTTAGTGGTGTGTTCCTTCAGAAATGCATATCCAGTCCAAAGTACAGGTTCAGGGAGTGTAGGTGGCGAGGATGTCATAAAATGCCAGGTCAGTCCAAACCACCTCTTAAAGTTGATCAAACCTGCTCAAATTTTCACAGAAAACTCATTTTATATCAGAGAATGAATTTGTATTGGTCTGGTCCACTCGAGGGCCATATTAGGAATTTTCATTTTCGGGGTGTGGGGGGGCCCCTGGCCTCCCCTCATGGGGAGAATGTCAAGTATATCACAATATTGCCAGTCTGATGCCCCCATTTAATTTCATGCTTGTTTTAACAATAAAGGGGGATATTTTAGGCACATTTGGAGCATTACATGTCTGAACAGAAAATATTTGACCCGAATAATGCTATTAAAATGGTCCAAAATAGATGTAAATCAGCCCAAACCAGTACTAAATATTGGTCTGTAACCATGAAACTTGGCCCAAATATCACCTGCCACTCACTAAATCTGATTGCACAGGTTTTAGGATTACATCTGGTGTACCAGTGGTGTCACCTGTGTAAAATATGGTCCAGGAAGGCGAAAACACAGCCTCAGGTGGCTGTATCAGGATGGGCTGATATTTTCTCAGTTAAGGCAGATTAGAGGCTGTAAACCACATTGTGTCCCACAGGAGTCGCCACTTGAATGAATTTTAGTGGTGTGTTCCTTCAGAAATGCATATCCAGTCCAAAGTACAGGTTCAGGGAGTGTAGGTGGCGAGGATGTCATAAAATGCCAGGTCAGTCCAAACCACCTCTTAAAGTTGATCAAACCTGCTCAAATTTTCACAGAAAACTCATTTTATATCAGAGAATGAATTTGTATTGGTCTGGTCCACTCGAGGGCCATATTAGGAATTTTCATTTTCGGGGTGTGGGGGGGCCCCTGGCCTCCCCTCATGGGGAGAATGTCAAGTATATCACAATATTGCCAGTCTGATGCCCCCATTTAATTTCATGCTTGTTTTAACAATAAAGGGGGATATTTTAGGCACATTTGGAGCATTACATGTCTGAACAGAAAATATTTGACCCGAATAATGCTATTAAAATGGTCCAAAATAGATGTAAATCAGCCCAAACCAGTACTAAATATTGGTCTGTAACCATGAAACTTGGCCCAAATATCACCTGCCACTCACTAAATCTGATTGCACAGGTTTTAGGATTACATCTGGTGTACCAGTGGTGTCACCTGTGTAAAATATGGTCCAGGAAGGCGAAAACACAGCCTCAGGTGGCTGTATCAGGATGGGCTGATATTTTCTCAGTTAAGGCAGATTAGAGGCTGTAAACCACATTGTGTCCCACAGGAGTCGCCACTTGAATGAATTTTAGTGGTGTGTTCCTTCAGAAATGCATATCCAGTCCAAAGTACAGGTTCAGGGAGTGTAGGTGGCGAGGATGTCATAAAATGCCAGGTCAGTCCAAACCACCTCTTAAAGTTGATCAAACCTGCTCAAATTTTCACAGAAAACTCATTTTATATCAGAGAATGAATTTGTATTGGTCTGGTCCACTCGAGGGCCATATTAGGAATTTTCATTTTCGGGGTGTGGGGGGGCCCCTGGCCTCCCCTCATGGGGAGAATGTCAAGTATATCACAATATTGCCAGTCTGATGCCCCCATTTAATTTCATGCTTGTTTTAACAATAAAGGGGGATATTTTAGGCACATTTGGAGCATTACATGTCTGAACAGAAAATATTTGACCCGAATAATGCTATTAAAATGGTCCAAAATAGATGTAAATCAGCCCAAACCAGTACTAAATATTGGTCTGTAACCATGAAACTTGGCCCAAATATCACCTGCCACTCACTAAATCTGATTGCACAGGTTTTAGGATTACATCTGGTGTACCAGTGGTGTCACCTGTGTAAAATATGGTCCAGGAAGGCGAAAACACAGCCTCAGGTGGCTGTATCAGGATGGGCTGATATTTTCTCAGTTAAGGCAGATTAGAGGCTGTAAACCACATTGTGTCCCACAGGAGTCGCCACTTGAATGAATTTTAGTGGTGTGTTCCTTCAGAAATGCATATCCAGTCCAAAGTACAGGTTCAGGGAGTGTAGGTGGCGAGGATGTCATAAAATGCCAGGTCAGTCCAAACCACCTCTTAAAGTTGATCAAACCTGCTCAAATTTTCACAGAAAACTCATTTTATATCAGAGAATGAATTTGTATTGGTCTGGTCCACTCGAGGGCCATATTAGGAATTTTCATTTTCGGGGTGTGGGGGGGCCCCTGGCCTCCCCTCATGGGGAGAATGTCAAGTATATCACAATATTGCCAGTCTGATGCCCCCATTTAATTTCATGCTTGTTTTAACAATAAAGGGGGATATTTTAGGCACATTTGGAGCATTACATGTCTGAACAGAAAATATTTGACCCGAATAATGCTATTAAAATGGTCCAAAATAGATGTAAATCAGCCCAAACCAGTACTAAATATTGGTCTGTAACCATGAAACTTGGCCCAAATATCACCTGCCACTCACTAAATCTGATTGCACAGGTTTTAGGATTACATCTGGTGTACCAGTGGTGTCACCTGTGTAAAATATGGTCCAGGAAGGCGAAAACACAGCCTCAGGTGGCTGTATCAGGATGGGCTGATATTTTCTCAGTTAAGGCAGATTAGAGGCTGTAAACCACATTGTGTCCCACAGGAGTCGCCACTTGAATGAATTTTAGTGGTGTGTTCCTTCAGAAATGCATATCCAGTCCAAAGTACAGGTTCAGGGAGTGTAGGTGGCGAGGATGTCATAAAATGCCAGGTCAGTCCAAACCACCTCTTAAAGTTGATCAAACCTGCTCAAATTTTCACAGAAAACTCATTTTATATCAGAGAATGAATTTGTATTGGTCTGGTCCACTCGAGGGCCATATTAGGAATTTTCATTTTCGGGGTGTGGGGGGGCCCCTGGCCTCCCCTCATGGGGAGAATGTCAAGTATATCACAATATTGCCAGTCTGATGCCCCCATTTAATTTCATGCTTGTTTTAACAATAAAGGGGGATATTTTAGGCACATTTGGAGCATTACATGTCTGAACAGAAAATATTTGACCCGAATAATGCTATTAAAATGGTCCAAAATAGATGTAAATCAGCCCAAACCAGTACTAAATATTGGTCTGTAACCATGAAACTTGGCCCAAATATCACCTGCCACTCACTAAATCTGATTGCACAGGTTTTAGGATTACATCTGGTGTACCAGTGGTGTCACCTGTGTAAAATATGGTCCAGGAAGGCGAAAACACAGCCTCAGGTGGCTGTATCAGGATGGGCTGATATTTTCTCAGTTAAGGCAGATTAGAGGCTGTAAACCACATTGTGTCCCACAGGAGTCGCCACTTGAATGAATTTTAGTGGTGTGTTCCTTCAGAAATGCATATCCAGTCCAAAGTACAGGTTCAGGGAGTGTAGGTGGCGAGGATGTCATAAAATGCCAGGTCAGTCCAAACCACCTCTTAAAGTTGATCAAACCTGCTCAAATTTTCACAGAAAACTCATTTTATATCAGAGAATGAATTTGTATTGGTCTGGTCCACTCGAGGGCCATATTAGGAATTTTCATTTTCGGGGTGTGGGGGGGCCCCTGGCCTCCCCTCATGGGGAGAATGTCAAGTATATCACAATATTGCCAGTCTGATGCCCCCATTTAATTTCATGCTTGTTTTAACAATAAAGGGGGATATTTTAGGCACATTTGGAGCATTACATGTCTGAACAGAAAATATTTGACCCGAATAATGCTATTAAAATGGTCCAAAATAGATGTAAATCAGCCCAAACCAGTACTAAATATTGGTCTGTAACCATGAAACTTGGCCCAAATATCACCTGCCACTCACTAAATCTGATTGCACAGGTTTTAGGATTACATCTGGTGTACCAGTGGTGTCACCTGTGTAAAATATGGTCCAGGAAGGCGAAAACACAGCCTCAGGTGGCTGTATCAGGATGGGCTGATATTTTCTCAGTTAAGGCAGATTAGAGGCTGTAAACCACATTGTGTCCCACAGGAGTCGCCACTTGAATGAATTTTAGTGGTGTGTTCCTTCAGAAATGCATATCCAGTCCAAAGTACAGGTTCAGGGAGTGTAGGTGGCGAGGATGTCATAAAATGCCAGGTCAGTCCAAACCACCTCTTAAAGTTGATCAAACCTGCTCAAATTTTCACAGAAAACTCATTTTATATC
The DNA here is from genome assembly GCA_964017235.1 of Sabellastarte sp. h YS-2021. Lineage (NCBI taxonomy): Eukaryota > Metazoa > Annelida > Polychaeta > Sabellida > Sabellidae > Sabellastarte > Sabellastarte sp. h YS-2021. Next base: position 71,413,488 of record OZ024932.1, read on the forward strand.
AGAGAATGAATTTGTATTGGTCTGGTCCACTCGAGGGCCATATTAGGAATTTTCATTTTCGGGGTGTGGGGGGGCCCCTGGCCTCCCCTCATGGGGAGAATGTCAAGTATATCACAATATTGCCAGTCTGATGCCCCCATTTAATTTCATGCTTGTTTTAACAATAAAGGGGGATATTTTAGGCACATTTGGAGCATTACATGTCTGAACAGAAAATATTTGACCCGAATAATGCTATTAAAATGGTCCAAAATAGATGTAAATCAGCCCAAACCAGTACTAAATATTGGTCTGTAACCATGAAACTTGGCCCAAATATCACCTGCCACTCACTAAATCTGATTGCACAGGTTTTAGGATTACATCTGGTGTACCAGTGGTGTCACCTGTGTAAAATATGGTCCAGGAAGGCGAAAACACAGCCTCAGGTGGCTGTATCAGGATGGGCTGATATTTTCTCAGTTAAGGCAGATTAGAGGCTGTAAACCACATTGTGTCCCACAGGAGTCGCCACTTGAATGAATTTTAGTGGTGTGTTCCTTCAGAAATGCATATCCAGTCCAAAGTACAGGTTCAGGGAGTGTAGGTGGCGAGGATGTCATAAAATGCCAGGTCAGTCCAAACCACCTCTTAAAGTTGATCAAACCTGCTCAAATTTTCACAGAAAACTCATTTTATATCAGAGAATGAATTTGTATTGGTCTGGTCCACTCGAGGGCCATATTAGGAATTTTCATTTTCGGGGTGTGGGGGGGCCCCTGGCCTCCCCTCATGGGGAGAATGTCAAGTATATCACAATATTGCCAGTCTGATGCCCCCATTTAATTTCATGCTTGTTTTAACAATAAAGGGGGATATTTTAGGCACATTTGGAGCATTACATGTCTGAACAGAAAATATTTGACCCGAATAATGCTATTAAAATGGTCCAAAATAGATGTAAATCAGCCCAAACCAGTACTAAATATTGGTCTGTAACCATGAAACTTGGCCCAAATATCACCTGCCACTCACTAAATCTGATTGCACAGGTTTTAGGATTACATCTGGTGTACCAGTGGTGTCACCTGTGTAAAATATGGTCCAGGAAGGCGAAAACACAGCCTCAGGTGGCTGTATCAGGATGGGCTGATATTTTCTCAGTTAAGGCAGATTAGAGGCTGTAAACCACATTGTGTCCCACAGGAGTCGCCACTTGAATGAATTTTAGTGGTGTGTTCCTTCAGAAATGCATATCCAGTCCAAAGTACAGGTTCAGGGAGT